>JAGTTD010000005.1:32418749-33668749 GCA_018398585.1 Simmondsia chinensis
TCGGGAATAGTGAAAAAATAAACTGTGCAAGTCGTTATCGACTTCGGCAATGAAAGTGTCGATATTGAGACTAGGATACAAATATTTGAAAAAATATTGGCAAAACAAGTTTAAAACCTCGCGTTTATAACGAGGATCTAAAATAGTTGCTAAGCAGTATGTAAGGGGTAGTTCGAAATATTATTTAGCAAACTTTTCTTTCATTGCCTTAATCGATTCGAACAAAATAGGGTTGGATTCATTACCAGCCATCCAATTTATAATATCAAGCAATCTTGATATTACATGAGGTATGGTCAGATAGTAGCAACCCAAAAAAATGTCGTGGCCTCTTTAAACATGGAAAAAAATTTATAAATTTTATCGATTGTCGCCCATTGTATATTGTTCAGGTTGTAATCGCTCCATTCTGAACGATTTTTTTGTGCAAATTCCATCCAAACGTCCTTATATGGTAGAATGTACTCTGACATTTCTATCATCGACGAACACCTAGTTTGGGAGTCTAGTTTGAATTGTTTATATTCTATACCATGCAACCTACATAAATTTTTAAATCTTCTTTTTTTAGTGCCATATGATTTAATAGATATTGTTACAGATCTTAAGATGTTAAGGGATGCGTTTACTAGCTCTAAACCATCCATTACCATTAAATGTAAAATGTGATAAATGCAACGAAGATGGAAACACTTCCCACCTAACATGGTTTCATGTGCCTAATTAAATGTGTAACGGATGCAGTGTTACTGGTAGTATTGTCGAACGTAATACTGAATATATGACGCTTTATGCCCCAGTTGCGGACTGCCAACATAATCGTACCTGCAATTATCTCGGCAGTGTGGGGGTAATCTAAATAACCAAAATGAATTATTCTCTTTTGGAAGATGTAGGAGTCATCGATCCAGTGTGCCGTTATGCACATATAAGGCACACCGGGTTTCGACTTCCATGTGTCTGACATCAATGAGAACATGCTCGTGTTCATCGCAAAAAGTGTTAAGACCTTAACTTTCATCTTGTGGTACTCCGTAAAAGCGTCCCACTTTACGGTGTTCCGAGGAACCCTTACAATGGCGGGGTTCACCCATTTTTGGAGGTAGTCGACGAAATATTGGTCTTCGCTGGCATTGAAAGGCATTTCACCCAAAATTATATATCTAGCTAGCCCTTTTCGGTTGTCCTTTTGATAGAACCTAAAATTAGCAAGTGTACCGGTCGCTTGCTGTACTAGATGTTGTTGGCTCTAATCTGGGCATTGCACGGGGTGGCACCTAAGTATATGTCTGCTTAATGTGCCTGGCCCACTGCCATGTTGATGGCTAAAGAACCTAGGTGGGTCACGTAATTTACAAATTGCTTTATTAGTTGTCCTATTAAGGATAAAGTGATTTCATATCCCAGTAGTTGTACACCTACTAGTACCAGTACTACTTTCAGGTTGGGCTTCGGTGGTGGGGTGGGTTCCTCATCAGTTTGTGAGTCTCCACCCCCACCACCCGACTCATGATAATCTTCTTACTGTTCAAAGTCCCAATCTATGCTATCACCAGTGTATGGGGGTGACGGACTTGGTTGTAGAAAAGCTTGTTCTTCCGTATTAAGTTCGACAATTCTACTCTTTTTAGGGATTCTAGGTGGCCGAGAAGAGCTAGAACTAGCACGACCGGCTCCAGAGGATGATGAAGAGTTGTGTGCCATATTAGTATAAGTGATTAGTATTTATAAAATATAAATAGTAATGCAAATTAAATAGCTAAAAATGCGGACCAAATAAAATTGCAATAATAAAATTACCGAAACGAAATAACAATGAAATTCGAACTTCAGGCAAACACTTTATGAACTTCGAACTTTAGAGCACAATGTTGCAATTAGCAAAGTTGAAGAAGATGGAGATGATCAAGATGATGAATGTATAGAGAGAGAAGAGAGGATTGAAGATTTGGTGAGGAAATGGGCTGGGGACGATTAGGTATTTATAGAAAAAAATAATTTTTTTTTAATTAGGAGGAGGGGGAGCAACGGCTCTCCCCCTCCAACAGAGCCGTCGGGGGCAACGGCTCCCGGCAGGGCCCGGGCTGTGGAGACCAGGCTCGGCCGGGCCCGGCCCGTTGGCCACCTCTACACGTTCTGCTAGATATACTTGATGCCCTCGCATTTCGAAATTGCGCTCCAAGTAACTGTCTCTAGCTTGGAAACAACCTATCTTGCAACCTTCTAGGAAGTCCCCTGAGCTCGAGCTCCTTTTAACCCCCAATCATCTCGAGCCTCAAGTGGCTGATATCCCTGTCAGCGTTCTAAACTTCTCAAGCAATTGGGCTCAAGACGCCGTTACCTCAGCACCTAGAGGCCTAATTTTCCTCAAGAAGGCCCTGACATGACAAGCGTGTGGGGCTTTGCTCAAAACAGCGTCGTCCCAACTCCCTTGAATTTAGGGTGTAAACAGCTGTAAGCATTTCATGCGTCACCCACGCAGCTTGCATGCGCCACCAGCAGGACTGATGTGCCACCCACACACCATCGTGCATGTCACCGTACCACTATACACTTTCACATGCTGTTTTTTAAACTTTTTCTTCGCCGGAAGAGTACCACCGACCATCGATATTTTCCTTTCACTCTCACAGCTAATTCTCCTATTTAGGTTCAGCCTAGGGCTCTGATACCAGTTATTAAGAAATTCATAACAACTAATATCTTTTAAGATACTAGTAGGTAGGACCACCCACGAATCACTGAACCATAAATCAAAATAGCAAACACGAAATTGAAGGGATTGGGGGAAATATTGAACATCGGAATTTATGTGCAGTCAAAGCTTATATGCACGAAGGGGGAGCAACAATAATTTCTCTAAAGGAACTGAGGTATTATAACAAAGTTTCTCACTCTCACTCTGCTTCACATTGCTTACTCTACATTTTTACTAGTCTTTCTACCTACCAAAATCATGGCACAAGAGGTCCGACTTATAGGCCTTTACATTCATAACTCTCGAGAGCCCAAGAGTCACCATCATAGGGTACCAATAACTCTAGCCCTGAATTAGTGGTTTCAGAATACCATCAGTCTCCAATCTTAACAAAAACCGAACTAATGTTGATCATATATTTGCATATATAGTTGCCATCGAGATTTTAAATTAGGAAGAATCTGAACCCTAAACAATCGAAGAATGTTGACATATAGCTAGTTGACCGAAATGGAAGGATGCCATACAAAATGAGTTGAACTCATTGGCCAAAAGAAAGTGTTCAAACCTAAAGTCCAGACTCCTAAAAATGTTAAGTCCGTTGGATATAAATGGGTATTTATGCACAAGTGTAATGAACAAAATAAAGTTGTAAGATATAGCACGACTTGTAGCACAATATTTCTAGCAGAAACCTGGCATTGATTATCATGAGACATACTCACCGATCATTAATAGTATCACATTTGGATTCTTAATCAGCTTAATAGCTTTAGAAGGTCTTGATGTATGCACCTTATGGATGTCGTGATAAAATATTTATATGGATCGTTCATATACATGAAAATCCTTGAAGGATTAAAAATGCCTAAAGTATTAACTTCAAACCCAACACTTATATTCTATCAAACTTTGAAGATCCACGTATGGTTTGAAATAATTTGGATGCATGTGATATAATTGCCTCAGTGAACACTTACTGAAATAAGGATATCAAAATAATCCTATTTGCTTATGCATATGTATAAGGAATAGAAGATGTGGATTCACTATTGTTACAGTATATATTGATGATTTGAACATAATCAAAACTCCAGAAGAGATCTCAAAAACTGCTAAATATTTGAAAGGGGGATTTGAGACGAAGGATCTTAGAAAAACAAAATTTTTCCTTGGCATCCAAATTAAGCATTTATCAAAAGGGATCCTTATTCATCAATCATAAAATACGAAGAAAATATTGTCACAATTTTATATCCATTGAATTCTCCTATGATGGTTCAATCACTTAATATGAATAAGGATCCCTTTTGCCCGCGAGAAAATGGTAAATATGTCTTTAGTCCCGAAGTACCATATCTTAAGCGCACTCATGTACCTTCCTAATTATACTTCCTGATATTGCATTTTCTGTTGATTTGGCTTGCTAGATATAATGTCGCACCCACTCAAAGACACTAGAAAGAGGTAAAGCATAGTCTACTCTATGTGCATGGTACATTTGACAAGGGATTGTTTTACCCAAAATAAGTAATCTCAGGCTAATTGGATACGTGGACGGTGGCTGGTATCTTTCTTATCCGCACAAAGCCCAATTGTAAACCGACTATGTTTTCACTTATGACAACACTGCTATTTCTTGGCACTAAATAATACAAACGATGGCAGCTACTTCATTAATTAATGTGAAATCCTTACAATTCATGAAGCAAGTAGAGAATGTATTTGATTAAGGTCTATGATTCACCATATTAAAGGAGTCATGTAGTTTATCTTTAATCATTGATAAACTGACAATATTTATGATGATAATATAGCATGCATTGCTCAAATTAGCAGAGGATATATCAAAAGCAATATAACCAAGCATATCTTGCTTGAATTCCTTTATACTCAAGAACTTCGGAAAAGAGGTCAAATTGATGTGCGCAAGAATCACTCAAATGATAACATAGCATATTTGTTTGCCAAGGTGTTGCCAACTACACTATTTAAGAAGCGTGTTCAAAATATCGGATTGCATCAGTTTAAGAATATGGCGTAATCATAAAGTTTTGTACTCATGACGGGAAGTTTTCTAAACTAAGAATATTGTATTCTTTTTACCTAACTAAGGTTTTATCTCATTGGGTTTTTCTTAACAAGGTTTTTAATGAGGCATATTCACAGTATACGATCTATAAATAGGAAATGTTGTAATAGTATGATTGATTTTTACATATTTTTATGAGGCCCAATATCTTGACTGCTCTCATCTGTATGTATATGTTCACAAAGACATCGAGCAAAATGCGAATGAAGTAGAGAAATTTTTATTTCCATATGTTTATATTTCTAATATCTTGTATTTATTTTACAACAAACTTTAAATTTTTTTTAGATAATGAAAAATAATAAAAAGTAATAAAGATAGACAAGTGGCTATAGAACAAAGCAAACCAAGCACACAGAAAGGGAACCCAAAGTCATTGGTTTCACCACAATCTCAATCACCAAACATCTTCAGCCTCTCATCAACGATAAGAATCTCTCTCAACCATTAGAAAACTCACCCTCCTCTCTCTCACCCTCTCTTGATCTTCACTCTCTGAGTGTGTCTGTGCGCGCGCTGTTTGACAATGGCTTCAGCAGCAGCACCCACTTCATTCTCTCACCTCCCCTCCACTTCTTCTTCTTCTTCCTCCCCCTCTCCCCGCTTCCTCCGCCTTGCCTCCACTCTTCGCCCTCCTCTCCTCCGCCTTGGCTTTGCTGGGTCAGCCTCAGACTCCATTTTCTCTCTTCATGTACTCTCCAGAGTTCGCTCCTTTAAGGCCTCCAAACCTGTCAATGGAGTTGCTTCCATGGCCAAGAAGAGTGTTGGGGATCTGGGTGCTGCTGAGTTGAAGGGTAAGAAGGTTTTTGTTAGGGTTGATCTGAATGTGCCCCTTGATGATAACCAGGTCATCACTGATGATACAAGGATCCGTGCTGCTGTTCCTACCATTAAGCAATTGATTGGTAATGGGGCTAAGGTCATTCTTTCTAGCCATTTGGTAAGTGGGTTTTTGAGGATTTGAGGATCTGGATTGTGGGGTTGTGTTTGTTTTGGATTAGTTGTTTCACATTTTGTGATGGGTTTGGAATTTGGATGAAATTGGTGATGTTTTTCTGCATTACAGACATGTGATATGTTGGTTTTTGAATGTTTGAGGTTTTGGATTCTGGATTTTGTTCATTTTGAACCGTTGTTTCACAATTTTCAGTGATGGGTTTGAAATTTCATCGAAATTAGTGGTATTGTTGTTCATGCTAGGCATGTGCTATGTTGGTTTTTGAGTACTTGAGGGTCTGGTTTCTGTGTACTGTCCAATTTGGTTAGTTGTTGAATGTTTTGTGGTGGTTGAATGAAAATTTTCCCGAAAATTGGTGATCTAGTTATGTCGGGTTAGCATGGTTCTCATGCATTGAGGCTATCGCCAGATGTTGGGGATTGACATTGGTCTTTTTGTCAAGTTTCTATGACATTTTTATCAGGATCAAGAGTATTCACCGAAATATTTATCTGAAATGTTTCCGTAATGGTCTCTTGTTGGTTGTGTATCAGGTCTATATTTTAGCAAAATTTTTCTGAAACATGACTCTTTAGATGATTGATTACAGCTGTGCTTAAATTTTATCTAATTGATCATGTATTGTATATATCTTGGCTTGAGGATAGTTCTTGGTTTGGCAACAACAAGTGCATTGTCTCATTCAATTTTTGTTGGTTATCGAAGGCTGATGCTCTGCGCTCCTCTCTTGTCTAATGTACCTTGTTCACTTTTGATGATAAATTTTTTCACTTGTTGGATATGTTGTGGAAAATAGGCTTTGCTTTGCACTGTAATTCATAATCCTATTAGTGTCTAGCCAAGTTGTGGTGGTTGCTTTTACTTAATGCAAGAATTTGAGGATTTGTTTCACGGTTTGGTTTTTAATCTAGTTCATGATTCTCTCTTTTCCATTTCACATGTTCAGTCTTCAAGTTATATCACTAGGTTGTTCTGGTGTTAGAATTTAGATGTATTCTCTTCACTGCAATATGAATCTTCAAGGTCTAAGAAATCCTGTCTGCAGATTGTTCTAATACGTAATGTGTAAAGTTCGCTTTCTTTCGTACCTGTATTTATCGGAGCATCAACAGAAAGCTCATTCTAATGTACAAGACTCCACCTAAAACAAGGTTCAAAGAAGGGCATAAAATGTATATAGCCTTACCCCCAACTTTGGCAAAGATGCTTTTCTCAAGACTTGAATTCGTGACTTTCAAGTTACATAAGCCTCCCATCAGTTTGTATAATGTATTGTACATCCATGCAAAGGAACTGGAGGGCTTTATGTTATTAATTATGGTTTTTTTTTTTTTGTTTTTTTGTTTTTCTGCAGTTCTTAAGGACATCTTTTCTTTAACTCTTTATGCATTCTCTATCTATCTTTTTCCGATTAAAAAAAAAATGTATTCTACATCCAACTTTTTCGTTTCTTTTGAGAATTCAAAGTCATTTAGGTATTTTGGTCTAAGATTTGTGGTTATACTCTGTCTTAATTGCATTACCTTGTTAGAACATCTGGAGTTTATGACTTCTTTCGATAATAGCTGTATAGTAATGCTGTTGTCTTCTAGACGAGCATGTGCAAGTTCATTAACATTCAATTTTGATACCTTTTGCATTGTTTCCTCGTAGCTCATATGGCACTTCTGTTGGCTTTCCCGTAACAACTTCTGCATTCTTATTTGATGATAGCTTTCTCATTTAGTGATGATAATTTGAATAGGAATTTGCTTCTATTTGTAGCGATGATCTTATTGTATTTGGTCTATAAATAATGTTAAGAGTAAAACAATTTGGTCCTTCGCTTAGTAGCTTAAACTTTCGACATAATTAGTTTTTTGACGTGGTATTAAAGCTTTTTTGATTGAGAGGTTATGTGTTCAAATCCAAACTACTCCCATTTTTAATATTAATATAATTTCAACTTAAAGTATGAGGCAGGTTTATATACTAGTCACACTTAAATAGTTTTCTACCCTTTACTGATAGCTATTAGTCAAGCCCAATGACATTAGGGGGCTTGATAGAGTATATGACCATTTTTGGTCTTTGTCTATAAGTTTATGCTTTTGAGATAGTTAGTTCTTTGAGGTAGTACAATTTAGCCGACCATATGAATTTGTTGATGGCAATTCATTGTGATCACCATAACATTATGAAAGGTTACTTGAAGTTGTCTTTCAAGTATTTCTTGCTCTTGTTGTTTTGCATAGCAATCTTTGTGTTTGCTCTTGGTTTTCTCTTTGCTGCAGTTTTGGGAAAATATAGGAGTGAGAAATACTGAAACGATGAACTTATCTTTGCAACATCTTGACTTAGAATGACTTGTTGCTTCCCGTATTATGCTTTTCCTTTCCATTTGACATCTACTCAGAAAGCTTTGATGGACAGGGTTCGTGCCTTTTGGTGATTGATTAGTCTTCCCCATCCAAATTCTGTGCAGAGTTTCTAATTGAGGTTCCTATGCTTGATGTTTATGACATTACTTGTTCTTTCGATACTTAAAATTTTTGAATATGTGCAAATTAGGATTGACAATGTTTGACATCACAAATTAACACTATACAAACATGACACAAAGACACCTAGAGAAACCCATACATAACACTACCCAACTCATTTTAGCACCAATCTTATACATCAATTGTTTTAAGCAAAATTAACTAAATGACATGTTTGCTATGTTTTGTCACGTTTTGCGACAAACGAGAATTTGAGAAATAACTTATTGATCCAACACAAATTAAGCATGAAATGTGTATTGATTCCTGTGGTTTCTTTTTCTGGTTAATTTTGTTTTTCATCAGTCAATGTTTATGAAACTACATGTAATATTAGCCATGGCTGGTTTGTCATTGACCCAACACAAATTAAGCATGAAGTGTGCATTGGTTCCTGTGGTTTTTTTTTCTGGTTAATTTTGTGTTTCTTCAGTCAATGTTTATCAAACATACATATTAGCCATAGCGGGTTTGTCATTGTTACAGTTACGGAAGTTTATGTTATTTTTTGTTTCTCGTTTAGGGTCGGCCCAAAGGTGTTACCCCGAAGTACAGCTTGGCACCTCTTGTACCTCGACTTTCGGAACTCCTTGGTGTCCAGGTATTTGTCATGCAATCTCTGTGTATATGTAACTCTTACAACATTACATAGACCTGACAGAGGATGCAATTCCAAGGTAAACAACTAGATAAGAAGAAAAGATAATCTGATGTCTGATTATGATGCAAATCCTATATATCGAGTATTTAATAAATTCAGTATATGCCTTTTGAAGTCACGAATACGAACAAATAAAGTGCAGTAATTATGTGAAACATAGAATTGCTTTTGAAATATCATTTGAGATGTTCTATAATTTTATAGATCATATGAACTATTCAAATATTTGAACCCAGACAAGTTTCGGCATTGATTGAATTTTCATGATCTCTTGGCTAATTTGATTCAACTTAATCTGTTCCATATCTGATAGCCTAATATTACATATCATGGCACATTGTACTCTCCATGGGAGACGAGAACATCAGTTACATTCACGGATTTAGACTCGGTTTGCAGTTGCGCTGTAGTTCTGGTATGTGGACGTAGGATGTTCCGGCTATTACATAACACGCCACTTAGATGATATAAGGTAACATCTGGCTTAGAATGCCTTACATGATGACCTTTCTTTGATTCCATGGCTGCGGTAAAGTAATTTGATTTTGTACATAGGCTCTAGTTGTTTGGATGGAAAAGGTTTCCCTTCACATTTGGCAATCCTTTTTAACAGAAATTTTTTTTCATCCATAGAACATAAGTTGACTTACCTCAAGGAGAAGCGATGACATTTTTCTTCACGGA
This sequence comes from Simmondsia chinensis, assembly GCA_018398585.1. NCBI lineage: Eukaryota > Viridiplantae > Streptophyta > Magnoliopsida > Caryophyllales > Simmondsiaceae > Simmondsia > Simmondsia chinensis. The sequence goes on from JAGTTD010000005.1 coordinate 32,428,365, forward strand.
ATGGGCACAAGCCGTCGAAATGTCGTGTCTTGTGTTATTTCAATCTTAATTTTACCAAGCTTGGATTCCATAAAAACATGGATAATGAAATTATTTTCCTTAGTTAAACAAACCAAAACTTTTAACGAACGAATATTTATCAATGGAAATATTTAGAGAACAAAACCTTTCTTCAGAACCAAGCGAAGCCTTAATCTCATACTTCAAATCGAACAGGTTGTCAAGGCAGACGACTGTATTGGTCCAGAGGTAGAGAAACTGGTGGCTGGATTGCCGGAAGGTGGTGTCCTGCTACTTGAAAATGTAAGGTTTTACAAGGAAGAGGAGAAAAATGATCCCGAGTTTGCGAAGAAGCTTGCCTCATTGGCAGATCTTTATGTCAACGATGCTTTTGGTACTGCTCACAGAGCCCATGCATCAACTGAGGGAGTCACCAAGTTTTTGAGACCATCTGTTGCTGGCTTTCTTTTGCAGAAGGTTTGTCTCTTCCTTCCTTTTCTCGGGTTTCTTTCCATGGACATTCATATGCTTTTCGTGGTAACTATCTCATGGGCTCCTCTTAGTTAAAAGTGAACTCTTGGACTTCTAATTTTATCAAAATACCCTATATTATCAATTTGTATTATAAACTCCATTGAAATTTTGTGAAATTTTTTTTACCTTATTAGCCACCACAATCATGTGCATATCAATCGGTGTGATATGGAGAGTCTAATTTTAACCAATGACGTGATATGCTACATGATTTTGGTTGCTAATAGAGTTCATGTTTTTGAAACAAATTGCAACATGGAGTGTAATCAATACGAATTCATAGTGTAGGGGCCGGTGTTTGTTGAAAATAAATGTTTGGAGGGTTGCTTTGATTTCAAGCAATAGCTCAAATGCCGTGAGGCATTTACCCTACTGTTTATTTAGGTGCATGATTTAGACGTAGTGCGGAGATTGGCCTCTGCAACTTGGTTGCTGTGGGGGTAATTCCATATGAAGTGGCAAATTGGATGTTTCACGTTACTTTTTTCTGCAAGGATCTTATTTTACTGTATTTAAATCTAAAACAATCCTAATGCTGTATTAGAAGAGTGTATTGCTATATTTTCTTTGTAGTAATCACAGTGAAAATTAAGGGGCGATTTCTTGAATTTTTTTAGTTTTCAAGAAAATTTCCAAAATTGTTATGTTTTCTAAAGAATCCATTCAAAAAGACCCACTTTTCCAAGTTTTCTAAGACAACATGGTTTTTCAATTTATACGCTTTGTACTAAAAATGCATTACACTTTCCCTCTAATTCCTAGGTTTTTCTCTATAACCAAAGGATTTATTTTTCAAATTTTGTAAGGCTCCATTTAGAATCTAAAAAATTTGAGGAAAGAAAAATGGGAGGAAATAAAGGAAAGAAATAAGGAAAAATAACTTTTTCTTCGTGTTTGAATGTCAAGGAAAAACAAAGAAAAAAAGTTTCCAAGAAAAAGGAGGGGTTGCCAATGAAAAGGCTGGAAAAAGATGGGTTGCAAATGAAAGGGCTGGGAAATGACGGGCTGGAGCTAGCATTGAGCTGGAGTGAATTTGGGCCCCGATTTTAGGTTTTTTTTTTTTTTTTTTCATTTTTCCAGTTTGTTTTCAAGTGGAAAATTTACCTAAAACCTATTGCAAATTTTTAAAGTTTCCCATCTAATTTTTTCTTTCTTATTTTCTTTGTATTCTAAACACATGAAAATGCTTCTCTTATTCCTTCCTTTGACAACATTTTTTTCGAGTTCCAAATGGAGCTAAAATATTCTACAATTTTTCGTTCTCCTTGGAAGCCACTTAGAGAATACTAAGAACTTTTTTCTAAAAGCCAAAGCTGCCCTAACTCTCTCCAGCTGAAAGGAAGGTGAGTAGTACTAAGCGCCATCTCCATGTCCTATCCATTTACATAGCAGTTCTCTTTAATAGGCTGCAAGTCTTGCTTTCAATCAGAAGAGTTGACTAGTTTGAACTCAACTCAGTTGCAAATATGACTGTTGGTTGCTTTTGATTGAACAGGAATTGGACTACCTTGTCGGGGCAGTCGCGAATCCAAAGAGACCATTTGCCGCTATCATTGGTGGCTCAAAGGTGTCCTCCAAGATTGGAGTTATCGAGTCACTCTTGGAGAAGTGTGATATCTTACTTCTCGGCGGTGGAATGATTTTCACGTTTTACAAAGCACAAGGACTCTCAGTGGGAGCCTCATTGGTGGAGGATGACAAGATCGATCTTGCAACGTCTCTCCTTGAGAAAGCAAAGGCAAAAGGAGTTAATCTGTTGTTACCTACTGATGTTGTTATTGCAGACAAATTTGCCTCTGATGCCAACAGCAAGGTTTGTTTCTATCGGCTTGTTCTTTCATAGGAAAAAGAAAATGAAAATGAAGGGGGTAAAGTTTTTGGTCAGTAAAACGCCCCAGTGAAGGAAAGCATGAAGGAATAAGTAACTTAGGATATGTTTGGTATTATTTTCTGTTTGCTGTTTTTGGTTTTTAAAAAACTAAACCAGGTTTAGGAAACAGTTTTTATTAGTTTTTGATCCAATTTTGGTTTCTAGAAAAATAAAACTAGCAAAAACATGGAAAATAAAAACCAAAAACTAGAAAAAAATCATTTATATAGTGTCTTTTAGTTTCTAAAAGACTATAAACAGAAAACAATACTAAACAGGCCCTAGATCTCCTTGGTCATTCAAAGTGATCTCCAGACTTAAAAACAAGACACCCATTTTGATCTTGTCCAGATTTGTTTTAACTTTGTTTGCAACCAAAATAATGTGCATATTCTCTTGAGGTAATGTGGAGAGTCCAGTTTTAATTAATCACGTTTAATTAATCACGTGATGGTGCACATGACTAAGGCTGTAATGGAGATTCAGTTGTCTGAAAGTAAAAGTTGGAAAATTGTTTTGATTTCCAACAATAATCACTGGGTGCGTGAGTCATTTATCGAAGTGAAAAGAAAACATTGCAATTAAAATATAAAATCCTCGGACCTTTTGTCTATTTACCAAACATGAACGCAGAACATGCTAGAATTGATACAGATTGAGCGTTGTTTGAGTGATGTCCTACTCACTGCAGATCGTGCCTTCATCCGCGATTCCAGATGGGTGGATGGGGTTGGATATCGGACCCAACTCGGTTAAGACATTTAGTGAGGCATTGGACACGACCAAGGCTGTCATTTGGAATGGTCCCATGGGTGTCTTTGAGTTTGACAAGTTTGCTGTTGGCACTGAGGTATGAAAGTTACTTTTATGTCTACCTTTTTTTGATTGCCTTATGCTGCTTCGCATCCTTGTCTATATTTGTTGGCCATTTGTGAATATAGTGCTTGAGGGATTTTTTTTTTTAAAAAAAAAAATTGAAGGTAAAGAGAATATTAAGAGGCCTGTCAAAAAATAGGGCGACTTAGCATTTTTGCACAAACCCTATGAAGCTCCCGACTAAACCTGCTAAGTTTCCGTTGCTTCTTTGCTCCTTGATTCCTCTAGCCTGTCACCTTGTCAGCCGCCTTATTGCCCTTGCGATTAACATGAGAACCTCTCGACTAACAACTTCTTCAACATGTGCAAAATATCTTCAATAATCAGTCTAATTGCCAAGGACACTTAAATTTCCTAAGAATTAACTTTCATCACCTCAGGGTTATCTCCTTCCAATTGGGCATGACTAAAACCTCTATTCACACAATGCCAAACCCATCCCGAGCCACTACAACCTCGGCCACAACTATAGAGACATTTCTAACACTTCTGCAATTGTAATGGATCACTCTACCTTTGTCATCACGAATAATAAAACCACTTGCCACTATGATGTCTTTTCTAGCACCGTCGAAATTGAGTTTGATCCATCCTCTCAGGATTCACCGATTTTGTAGCAAGTTCCATATATGCTCATAAGCACTTTGTTATTGCTTTTACAATATTTATGGATTGTATTAATTTCTTTTATTGGAGATTGCATTTAATTTATTAAAACATACTTGTATCTATATTTTAAAAAAATTACAAAATGGGTTATAAAATTGATGATTGTTTTACGTTTTGTCCAAATTTTTTTTAATTAATGTTAAGGCTTAAAAGCAACCTATATTCTTTTAAAAACTCCGAATTCGATGTGGCCAGTTAGTAACTTAGTATTGTCTGTGACACCCTAATTCTGCGACAATGATGGCTGCAGTCTACACGAATGCAAGCTGTGATCAATTCATGTTCTTAGGCTCCATTTCTTTCAACTGAAAATTTTCCGCACAGACAGACTATTTTCAATTAAAAATTACTTTTTTGATAATTTGTCTTTCTAGTTAAAGAAAATGATTTGCATTCTATATGAAGCATATGATGTGAAATTGTGACGGGGACATTTTAACCTCTGTGAAGGAAAATGGTTGCTACTTTTATTGAGCGGAAGTCAATTTTACCTTAGATATTGCACTTGCTCTTTAACCATCGACTGTTATCACCAATTGTTGCTTTCGCTTATCATAGGCCGTAGCTAAGAAGCTAGAGGAGCTGAGCAAGAAGGGTGTGACAACAATCATTGGTGGTGGTGATTCAGTCGCTGCAGTTGAGAAGGTAGGGGTGGCGGAGGCGATGAGCCATATATCGACAGGCGGTGGTGCCAGTTTGGAGCTGCTGGAAGGCAAAGAACTTCCTGGTGTGCTCGCCTTGGATGAAGCCACCGCCCCAGTAGCCGTGTAGGCTGATGATATACAAGGTTATAAACCCAAAAATCTTGAGTTGTCGACTGAAAATCTTGTTCGATTTGATACTTGTAAAAGAGAAAGAAACACAAGTTATTGTAGAATTTAATGGTTGATCATTTGTAGATGCTTGCCATTTTCCTGAAATAAATGTGTTTTAGTTTTGGGTTTGCATTTATCATTCAAGAATCTTGAGTTGTGTTGTTGAGGAAGTGCTGTTGCTTTGTTGTACATAAGGATATACGCCTTTCTTATATAGAAAACTAAATATTCACCTTTGAACGGAAGCATTTTTGTTTTGAAAGGGGTCAAAATAGGGCATACTGTTTAGGAAAAAAAAAAAAAAAGAGAACTATCGGGATTGTCTACAAACAAGCAAAATTTTTCTAGAAAATAGGAAAAGTTGTTGAAAAGTAGACTCTTGAAATCTCCCTAAAATTCCTCAATACTATGATTGTGCTTTTTCTAGAGCTTAAGTTCCAACTCTCCATATAAAAAGCACAATTGAAAATATTTTCGCATCATTTACGGAAAAGGAAAAATCTCACGGTGTGGAGTGAACCATCACTTCATATGGACAGGTGGAGTAACCGGTTCCTAAAGAATTCATAGGATATGTTAGGTGCAAACTTTGGCGAGAAAACAACCTTCTTCAATCTAGCTAATTCTACTGATTAGGAAGAGAGTGTCTACTTACAGGGAAAACAGGAAGAGAGGTCTACTGCAAGCATACAACCATAGTCACATTCGAGTGCTAAAATGGGTAGAGAACATACGCCTACAGGGTGAATTGTGCAAGGATGCCTGAAATACTGGTTACGCATTCACAATTTATCAAGTGCATATCAGCGACTCCAGTAAAGAGGGTGAAGATCCTAAACACTGAATTATCTAACATATAACTCAAGATTTGGGAAGACAACTTGAAATTTTCACAATGGTGTATATAAAATATGAGACAGAAGAGGTATTGTGCAAATGCTTTTCAATGATACTCGAAAAGGGTCGAGTAAATCCGTATTATTCCCGGATGATTTGGTATACGACTTTCTCAAACTTCCAAAGCCTTTTGTTCACCACTTTCTTAGTAACAAGTGGTGAAAAAAACCACATAATGAATTCGATTACGACAAAGAGAATCTAAACCTTTGAATAATTTTGTGCAGAGGTTTATGTAAGAAATGTTGATGTTCTGAACTAAGCAGATGAGACTGCAACTAGTATCTTGCGACTTTTAAGTTTTCTTTGGCAAAGAACCATCCTGAAACGGTGGAAACACTATGGAAAAAGGCTAACAATATCTCTGACGAGGACATTATGCCTTCCACTAAGAGACATACTGGGGAGCTAAAGCAAGAAATTAACAGAACATGCCAATTTTGAGCATAAGAAAAAGGTCATTGAAGGGAAAGAGGTTCCTGCCAAAGACCACCACCTAAACTCTGTCACTACTCCCCGGGAACAAATTTCATATGAGATAAGAGATAGCTGGATTCTCAACTTGCCAAAGAAGATGAGACCTCTGCGACTCTGGTGAGATTCCGCCATGATCACGGGCATACCACAAAGGAATGTCAAATTATGAAAAGTCCAATTAAGGAGTCAGTTAAAAGGGACATCCATTGTAGTAAGTTGATCTTGAGAAATTAAGGTCAGTACGTGAAAGCATCAGCCTCTCTGTCTCTTCAGTAAACTAAACCCACCAAAAAGGTCAATAGCCAAGCGTTTTTGCATAAGTTTTGAGGCTCTAAAAGAAAGAAGACATGGCTAGAAGCCCGTAGACGAGACTCTGTGCTTATTCTGAAAATGAGAAGTTGGACAAAGAGTGTACAATTTAACCTTAGTAATCACTATGTGATATTATGTGAATAAATAACTCTCATCTTTGTTAGGAAGCATTTTAACAAATGGATTAAATATGAGCATAGACCTGATGCCCATTGTTGTATGAAGCTACATACGAGCAACCACAAGGCACCTAAGGGAGTATAGCTCTATGCAGGCAGCCGAAAGGCACCAACCGGAGTCCAATAACTCCATATCTGAAGCTGCAAAGTGACTGACAGTCTAAGACCATACAGCCCAATAACTCCATACAGGCAGCAGCATGGAGCAATGAGAAGCTAACTCCATACAAGCAACTGAAAAGCACCTACAGGAGCTCAGTAACTTCGTATAAGCATTCGCAAGAAGCCTATGAAAGTTCCTTAGCTCCAAACAAGCAACCATGCGGTGCCCACAGGAGCCCTGCACGAGCATATGTCACATGCAACTCAGGCAAAACAGTGACTTATTGGCATTCGAAGAACCGAGCAAAGTTTTAAACATAATGATGCAGAATCCATCTCTATTCACGTAAAATGCATCCATTTAGTACAAGAAGATTGAGCATTACCCAGAGCAAACACTGGCGTATGTCTTACTCACCCACCTAGAGTGGACACTTGACATTCTTGCCAACTTCTTTGTTTGAACGTCATTCATATCCATTACCTTTTTTCATGCTTTCAAGTAAAGAGAAGAAGAGACTGGATACTAAGCCCGAGCGAGATTTCAAGTCTTGAGTAAGGTCAAGTCTAAAGATAGAGAATGTGATTCAGACAAAGTAGTGCCTACATATAAGAGAGTGAAGTTCCAGATGAAAAGGAATTCAAACAAAGGAATAAAAACTGAAATGATCTTCTATTCATTAGAAATTCGAAATGACTAATGCATTCAATAATAAAAAAGGGCCTACCACTATGTCTATGGGTGGTTGTCATCTTCGTTGCTTGAAAGGTTGGAAGCATTGGTTATGTTTACCTTTGAAGCAAGTCAAAGTCCCATTGAGGAGCCCAGTCCCAAGCCTAGTCCAAAAATCTCAAAGAAGGTCGAGCCAAATCCAACCTGAAAAGAATGACCTTTCAGGTCAACAAGTCACTGGGCTTGACTTTAACCGAGTGATTGCTTTCTCGCCCGCCTGAGCTAGTTGAGCAGAAAAAGCTGGCAAGATGATCTTCTGAGTTTTTTCTTTCCTTAATTCATGAATCTCTCGTTCTTTCTCAAAAAGCTGAATTTTAAATCTGAGATGGTAAAATGGTTGATTTACACAGCCAAAATAAGTCAGGTTGTTATGAAATTATCAATTCTAACTTCTGATTTCTTTATTATACAAACAATGGAATTTCAACTTCATCCCAAATCAGGCATGTAAGCTTGAAGCACATCCAGCCAGGTATAAACTCAATTGAGCAGATCTGATATGGAGCTTAAGGCAAGCTCGAGTTTAGAGTTTTGAGGCTCGGTAAGCTTCAAGCCAAGTTTGAGTTAAACCATATGGGCTGATTTATAATATAAAAATATGTCAAATTATGATAAAAACATAGGAATTACAGAAAGCAATGGATGCAAGGTCTGATATTATACTCCATTACATAACCGTGGAAGACAAAGTCACCTATATAGTCATTGCTACTATCTACGCCAGCTTCATTGCCTAAACCCTAAACTCAAAACAGTTGAGAAAACAAAAGACTATGAAAATATCATTTCTATAGATTCTATATTCTCTCAAAAAAAGAATTATTAAAAGAAACCCCACAGGAAACAGCAGAGTAGTTTACACCGGTGATAGTTGACGCAGATGAATAAAATATTCAAACTCCACGATTCCCAAGAGAGAGTGACATCCATCTGCATAATACAAGATAATGGATATAAACCATAGTTGCAGGAAACTCTTTAAATGCTAATTTTTCATGCTAAGAATTGCAATTCGGCATTTCGATGATAGATTCAACGTAACAAACTCGACGGAAAGGCAATTCAAACAATGGTCAAATCATTTTGATAAGGAAATATTATTAGATGATTTTTTGGCTAACTACAGCATTCGATTTAAAGAATGATTGAATCGCGTGGATATGCAAGACTCAAACTTTATTGAACTTATTCATTGGAGTGCTAAATTTTCTCACTTATTGATTAATTTGACTTTGTTTTGATATTTATGCTTTAACGGCTCAATTAATGACTTTCGATTAATTTTTTGTTGTGTATCTAATATATAGTAATATAATCGCTCTCTCCACGCTCCCAACTTTGGAAACTTTTGCACCCGCTCCAGCTTCCGCTTCGTGTAACTATGATATATATTACACTGGCAAAAGGAAATTAATTCTCTCTTGAGCTTCTACTTAACAGCTTCAAGCATATTTTGCAAACGATTTTTCCCAATTACAGTTTTCATGCTTTCAATTTCTTCCTAATTTAATTGAAAACTGTAAATAGAAAACCAAAAATAAGAAAAGAAAAACTGTTTCAAAACCTATTGTGCATATTTTCAGTTAGAGAACTTTTGAACAGGGTGATGCCATTTTTGGTCAGAGGTGAATTTAAAGCTAAGTAGTGGATCGCTTGTTTCAAGTTTACCGTTTTACTCATAGCAAGCTTAGCCGCCAATTTGGGTTTAACTGCCAAAAACGTCGTTTCTTCTCTATCTCTCTCACTCTCTTATGTTCATTGCGTAGATTCATGGCGTAAATCAACAAATTTGATATGGTAATGGAGAAGAGATCCTGCATAATCTCTCTGTCAAGTATTTTTCATCGTTTACAATAACTTCTAATGATAACGGAGATTCTGGGGGTGCTTTTTTGTTCAGTTCATCTAGTCAAGTTTCTGATTCTTCCACAACAGAATTACTAAGAGCAATTGGGGTCCACACCAGTTTGGTCCCCGCACCCCGCCTTCAATTAAAATGTCGAAAATATGTTCTCATTGGTTCAACAGGATTTCCGATTGAGAATGAGCAACCTCAATTCCCAGGAAATACTTTACGGGTCTGAGATCCTTAATTCCAAATTTTTCATCAAGTCGGATTTGAGCATAGTAATCCACTCCACATCATTTGCAGTTATAATAAATCAAGGATGATAATAATCAAATAAATATTGTGGCACTTAACCAACAAAGTTAGTCATGTAGTTTGAATGTTCTTTTAACGGAAGCAAAAAACATTAAAACAATCAACACAAAAATTTATGAGAAAATACTCTCAATTAGAGGGAAAAACTAAGGGACCTGAACGGGGGCCTCATCCACTCTGAAATTTCCAATTACAATCTCTAATCATATCTCATAACCCCATCCTACCTCTCATCCCAAATGTAGCTATTTCAAAGTAAGCCATCCTCAACGTAAGTTTGGATGGAGGAAGTTACAAACTCTCTCAAAATGCAACTTTTGGAGGGCCGAAGTTGCAAACTTTTGACCAAAGCACCCGAACATGACTCTCTTCATGCTCGGGTGAACCACACTTAACATCACATACAAAAACCTCATAAAACAAGATACTCTCAACATTTTTCCATTCTCTCCCGCTACCAGAGTGCCTGTTTACATCACCCACAAAATCTCCACATTTTTCTCTCTCCCACTCTCTTGTTCTTCCCAACAAGTCCTATTTAGAAAACAAAACCAAGTAAATTCAAAATTCAAACTTCAATTATTTTGAATAACGTCACCTCAATCACACCATAAAGCCAATCTTTACCCTTTTCATATCTTTTTCAACTTCTAATTTTTTTCAGCCTTTTCTTTTCTTTTCTTTATTTTTCTTTTTCTTTCTTTTTGTTTTCTTTTCTTTTCTTTTCGAGTTTCCATTATTTGATTTTCATTTCTTTGATTCTAATTTCACATATATTGCTTTTAAGGTAAAAAAACACACAACATTTAAAACTCAAAGACCTATAAGGCATCAAAGGTATAAATATTATTGAATATACCTCAGTCACACTATAATGACAGCATTGAAGCCAGTACCGATAGGTCTATTTGTCAGCATGTCCTCTCCTACCCTTGCGACGTGCATGATGGGAATGAGTATTTCGTGCAGGCTTCTTTGACTTTTTGCTGCAGACACCAAGGACAAGTAATCAAAACAAAATGTGGTTAGCTCATACCATCTGAAGAGATTACTTCCTCCCTTTTTGCGCATAAGTGTGGCAATGGAAAACTTACCACAAGATGGCTGAGCAAAATCTGAACAAAATGATGACCGGAAGAGCTAGAAACGCTGAGGCCTGCAAAGATAGCATCAGAATACATTATAACAACAACAATAAAAAAAACCCAGTACCTCAAGGATCAGAATCCATTATATCCCACCAAATTTTGGCAAGTAAATGGGACAAAGGTACATGAAATGCCAAACTGGGCTTTACAGTCATAACGAAATATGATAACAGCTCATGCAATTGCATTAAGTTTAAGCATAGATGCAATCAAGCTTTAAAAAAATGAATAAATAGATATTCAATCATTCAAACTTTGTTTGATGCATGGAATTAGAATTAGATTGCATAATTTTCAATTCCAATCCCAATCTTGATAGGATTGCAATTAGGACGGAATTGAATTCTATTTTTTGGAACAAAAGGAAATGGTTGTTCGAATTGTAATTCTATAACTAATGGTCTCGGATTTTGTGTCAATTGAGTTGAATCCCGGATTTGAGTCAACTAGGTTCAAGGTTTGTCGAATCATATCATTTCGGATTCGATTCATGTTGAGCTTCAAGTCTACTAGATCAGATTTTAGATAGGTCGGATCAAATCATGCTCAAATCGTCTCGAATTTTGGGTAAATTGGGTGGGTTCATTTTGGGATTCAAGTTACCACAAGCTTAGTTCGAGTTGAGCAAGGTGACTTTCAACTTGAGCCATCTTGGTTTTGGATTAATCAAGTTGCATCATTTCCAATACCGGATTACCGGGGCCAGGTCAAATTTAGGTTAGATTGAGTTAGACCATGTCACCTTTAATTTGAGTCATCTCTAGGTTACAGTCAGCTCTGTTGTGTCATGTTCAAGTTAGATATGAGTCAGGTAGAGTCGTTTTGGGTTTGAATCATCTCGAATTTCGGGTTATTGGGTTGGGTGATTTCCAAATTTCAGTTAGATCGGGCCAAGATTAGGTTGAGTGAGGTCAATTTGGGTTTGATTCATTCAAGTTTGATCATTTTGAGTTTCAGGTCGAATTAAAGTAGGGAAGGATATTTCTTTCTAGTCATCTTGGCTTTTGGGTCAATCAAGCTGCATCATTTTGGCTTTTAAGTTAGTGGAGTAAAAATAGAATTACAATTCCTTCCTCCCACCCTAAAGATTTAGAATGTATAATTTTTAGTAAAAAACCAATTCCATAGAATCGGACAGCAGAATTGTAATTCTAATTCTAGCAGGTGGACCAAATAATAGAATTGGAAATCTAGACCCCAATATTGGTTTCTGCCTCATTTCCAGGTTTCAATTCTATGCGCCAACCATGACTTGGATTTTTGCATGTGGAAACATTTATAAACATATTTTAATAAATAAAACACATAGACATGCAACATTTATGGCCATTAAAAAAAGTTCCATCACTGGCTAGCTTAAAACCCCTTCCATAATGAAAATTACGTTTATGTAACAGTTCTTGTTTGATTCCATGCACAAGAGTTGAACTTACCACAAACCATATGAGTTCTTTTGTTGCAAGAGGCCGGGTAAGCTCATGACTTTTAAGTTTTTCATGAACTGCAGCTTGGACCTGGACAAGATACAAGATATAATGTGAGAGACTACATCAGGCGATATCATTGACATCGACGATGACCATAGACAAATAATCTTCAGAAAACACAAAGCATTAGTTCTTTTCGCCTTCTACATGTGGCTTCAATAAGAATACACACACAGAAATGATCAATCTTTAGATACACATTTGGCTGTTTTTTAGAAGAGAAACAAAATAGATTTCATACTATAGTTACTTCCAACTCTATATTTCATGCTAAAGCATCCACATTGGATAAGGATACTAGGACACTAGTGTTGACCCTAGGGCATTGTGGTTAAGAGAAAGGTGAATAAAAAGATTTCAAACCGTAATTACTTTGCCTTACTATTGCGGCTTAAAAAGTCCTATAGGTACTGCATTGGCACTAGGACATTGCTATTGACTAAGAGAAAGGAAAATAAAGAGAGTTCAAAGTACAATGAACCAACCCAACACCACTACAACTCAACTAACACAAGTGGAAAGTCCCCTACTGGGCCTATAATGGACCACTTAATCTGAAAAAGGAGAAGGCTTAGTTACCTCAAGGATGAAATTACTTATGAATTGGCCAAACTTCACATATATATCCAATGTGTGGGATTGAGATGTCACAAACCCTCCACTCGAAGACGCAATGTCCTCGTCGCACATCCAAAGATCTATCTTCCCCATGAGATGCGGGTTTCTAAAGACACAAGCCCACCATGGACCACCAGCCTTGATCTTCCCCCGCTGGAATGAAGGCATTGCTGAGGCCACACAATACATCGCCAATATGGCTTGCACAGCGAGAACAAAGTTGGGTCTAATACCAAATACAACATCACTACAGCAAAATCCATGAAAGTGGAAAGTCGCCTACTAAAGATATAATGAACCACTTAAGTTGAAAAGAGGAAGGCCTTGTTACTTTAGTGTGAAGGTGAAATTACCCATAAAATTGGCCAAACTCACAAATATATGGGATGTGGGTTGGTGTTTTACATTGTTACTTTGTTTCTCGTTCTGCCCTAAAGTAACCGCAATGGATAAGGGTGCTTGGGAGTTCATATTGCACTAAGGAACTTTCAAACTAGACTAAAAAACATTAAAAGATCTCATAAAATAGCTGAATAAGTGAATATGATCTTTGAACACGTATTCATGTTTGAATCTCATACCTGAGTATCAGCGACATAGAAATCAATAGTACAGTTAGATGCGTGAATTTATGTCATTTTGTACACTTCACATGGTTTTTCTTTCTCAAGTATTTTGTTGTATGAGAACATTCTTTTAGAAAAATCATGAATGGAAAAATAATAGTACCAAAAAATTCCTCTCAATTCTATAGTTCAGTGGTAACTTAAATTAAAGTCTGTCCTTTGGGTTTTGGGGTTCAAATGCCAGTATGGACCAAAATTCCAGTCAAAAAACCAGGTTATTTGGTCTAGGCTGCAGGTGCCATTCAATATGGTCCTTGGTCTTTGATCTAAAGGTATACCAATCTAGCTAATTTGGTATGATATTGGACTAGACCAGTATATTAGTTCCAGCTTAACTTTACCAGTCTTTGGTCTGGTCCGGACTTAAAAAAATGAACACCCTACCTAAGACTACTTAACATAGCCACAGAATGCAATCTAAAGCAAAACACATAGTAAATTGGGCAGCTAGCAAAACTAAACTAATACAACCACCAACATCAAGACATTCAGATAGAGAGAAAATAAGTATAATTCTTCAAACATGAAGCACAGGCCAGCATGAATCAAACCTTGTGATGGTATGTGGTTGCAGATTTAAGAAATTTGCTGCAAGCACGAACTGCCTTTTTTGCGTAAGGCTTCAAGGCAACCCTGGCCTTCTCAACATGAGGTTTTGCCACAGTGGCAACCTGATCGACATATGGCTTACTGAATTTCTTCGCTCCCTAAAATCATACAGCATTCATCAATGACTGATGAATATAATAATTAACAGATTTAGAATTTATAACAATAGATACTGAAATGACTTCCAGTTATACACTATTCAAGCTAAAATATACGGGAACAAATCATTGGTCTAGAGTAAAAAACCAGCCCTGATGAGGTCCTAGGACGAGAAGACCTAGGTTAAAAATCCAATGACTTACACACCAAAAGGTAACAAAAGATACTGAGGCAAGAAAATGATAGAGATTGTAAGCAAAGAATGCCTTTGAAAAGAAATGTCACTCTAAAAAAATTATCATGCAAAACAACTTAACCATTAGATGGTAAATTTATTAGTGATGTGAGGTCACTCAATATACTATACAAGAATGTTCCTTTTCTTTTAGAGCAACATATGTATAAATAAATAAGTACAACGGTAACACTGCTTGGTCCATGCACAACTCTTTGAGAATGTGCATCCGCAACAGGATTCATCTTAGGATACTGCTTTATTGCAAGGACAACAAACAAGAAAATTTGATATGTTATACCTGATAGTAAGGGTCGGCTAACTCCTGCACTTTAATGATATGGGGTTTCACAGCTGTTTTGGACGCCTCATACACCTCAATACTTTTAGTCGTTAGCGACTGCATATGCGGTTCGACATATTCAGTTATCATCAGCCACTGTTCCTTTAGAGCAGGTATGAATTCCTTCACAAACCAAGCCACAACCTCAGTACTGACAATATCCATAACAATGGATGCAAAAGGAAGATATAAGCATGCTCAAGTAACTCGATCTGTAAGGTGCAATCATACTACGAAAACTTGCAAAGAAGATGCATATTATGTAGCAGTATTAAGTTTGTTCTTCTAGACAGGAAAGAACCATGATAATATAGCACAACATAGCATAAACTTAAAAAATCTGATGGAGAGACATTCAAAAATAGCCTACTGTTTTAACTCTTCCAATGTGAGGCTCTGCCCATTTTCCAGCTTGTCTCTTCTTCTCCAGTGCCTAGCACAAGATTTATGTAAGCCAGTATGTCATGTCAGCAGTGAATCAAACGAGAAAGAACAATATAACGGTTAGCTTTTGGTCCAAAAGCTTACCTTCTCAATCACTTTCTCCATTACAGGCTTTCCATGTTCATTCCACTCAATCTCAAGAAAAGACTGCACCAAAAACATGGGTCAAAATGTGGGGAAAAAAGGTTCAAGTGTCACAGAAAACTGAGGCAAGAAAAGGTCACTCATTACCCAATAGCGAATCAAGTGATGTGCAAGCCAGGGAGGAAGCCATGCTCCATGAACCTAATCAAGGTTATCATAAATTGAAGTGATCAGTCAACTGGCACAGCAACGCCTCCAAAACTTACTGACCAAAATATGTCAACAGAACAACTGACATGAAGATGAACCATATAATCCTATACCAGTATCAAAGTTCTAGAAGTTAAGCAGGGGTTATATCAATCAGAGCAATTGAGACACACCATCGAACAACAACAACAACAACAGCCGCAGCAACAGTCCCAGTGCCACAAGGGCTCCTGCATACGCAGGTTCTACACCGGTTACATGTTTTGAGATCAATTTGGTTAAAGCATTTATTGTTACTTTCACAGTCACCTTTCTTTTTAGATCCCCATGGTGACCTCGTGAAACCATTTTCAAAAATAGAAGAAACCCAAAGAAAAAAGATCAAAGTATATAGCTACAAGTTTCCTAGAATTCTGAGTTCAATTGCCTCCATCTTTTTGACGTGTTTGGATTCTCTATTCATCTCTGCCTCACTACCATCAAATATTCCAAGTCATTAACCTCCTAATAAATAGTAAATCTTTTGTCCTTCCACTTTTTTCCCAAACATACTTTCAAGCTGCTTTTGTCACGTTAATACAGTGATGCTACAGCCTACTTATGCTGAAACTTGAGCAGATTTCAAGAAGTCTCCCATTAACTTAGCATCTTTCCTGTAGCAGAACAATCAGGTTTACACTTGCGAACAGAAACAAAGACAACCATTTACTTCTTCAATGTGGTCTTCATATCGGAGACCAAGGAATCAAATAAAGGCTAGTATATTGATTATGAGCTACTTGTTATATGATTGACCGTTACATTGCCACATTTTTGTAATGACATCCATATTGCATACATGTAGTATTTATTTATTAAAATGTATATATAATGTATTCACATGTTTAGACAATCGAAAGGATAATGATCAAATTTTCACAAATATTGAGGCTTAAACAGAAAATTATGTTCCCTTAAAAACACAATGTGATTGCTGCATGCGTCATGTAATGTCCACAACATCCACTTTATTGAAACCGCAACGCAATTATGAATTGCGATATGGTTCCATGCTTGAAACGAAAATCTAGGCAGAAAATTTTACATCCTTCCAGACAGTTCTGAAGTGAGGAGGGAGGTCATTGTGCTTTACTATGCAACAAGAACATGACCTCAAACTGAAAATCTGATGACCATAGGAACCATAATTTCACCATACATTCAAATATCATACTGACTGGGCTGAACGCATTCTGGAACAGAGCAAAACCTAGAATGCTTATAATGGAACCACACCAGACCAAGTTGCGAAGACCCAGGACATGAATACCCACCAAACTCATACATTCCTATCTTCCAAAAATAATTTTCCTACAGGTTATGTAGATATATATTGTAGTTGTGCACTATGTTTCATCAAGACACAACATTGCAACCAGATGTTCAACAAATGGCAGAATCCTCATCAAAACTAAACTAAGTTTCAAACATGGTTTCCCTCCAGAAAAAGAACACATTCCTAGCATCGCCCTTACGAAGACATTGTGGCATGATCACTACAACGCTCAGGCCAACACCAGAAATGGCAGAAATTATGGGCGTACAAGTGAAACAAAGATTAATCACACTCCCCAAATGCTTTCTATGGATGTTTGTCCACACATAAGCAACACATGAAGAAAAAGGCTTAGAGCATCATACAGACAAGATTAGGTTTTGCTCCTCCCTCTGTCGATTCCATTTATTATTATGGCATCAAATGTCAGTTCAAGTGATATTGTTAGCATCTATTAGTCAAGATATTCTAAAACATTACAGATCTACTTTCTGATTGCAAGGGGGGGTTGGGGGGCTGCTCTTTCACCAACAGCCAAACCCTCCCTAATCACAACAAGAAGATCATCATAGATACAGAAGATCTCTATCAGCTAAGAAACACATTCTTGAAGAAGCTAGAATACCTCCATCATAGTTGCAAGGGAGGTACAGTCTGAATAGCTTGCTGATCTAAATCTATAATCAAACAAAAGAACACAGATGTCAACATGATAAACAGCTAAATAATCCTCTCACCTCTATCAATTCCTTAGTCCTAGAGGTAGCCTCAAACTTTGCCTTCATCAACTCTTCCTGAATTGGAAAAAGGAGCACTATCAACAAGATAGCATAAAAAACAAAACAAATAAAAAAAAAAAAGAAACATTTGAGTCAGCCCAACTCGGAACAAACTTACCTCTGCTGCTTTAAGAGCACGCTCAGTTTTGCGGATTTTTGTCTTCTGTTCTTCATTGATGTTCTGAAGCTGTGATGACCAACCACCAACAATGATTTAGGACTAGTGTGAAATTGCAAACACATAGAAGAAAAGAAAGGATATTATGACGTCACAAGCAGAGAATACATCAAACTAACCTATAAATCAAGCTAATCAAAATGCATAGCTCTGTACTAGTACTCCAAAAACTATGATTACAACAGAAGTATTTTCGTCATGTTTTGTCGAGTTTTGTCAATCATCCACCTAAATTTAGATATCAGCTTGATTGTCCAGAAAGAGAGTGGAATTGATGTGAATGTTACACATAGAGCAAGGACAATGTCATGCAGAAGTATTTTGTTTGTATTTTATGTGAATAAAAGATACCAAGCAAACTAAAAAGGAGAGCATTATGACTGTCATCAGGCTCATTGTGCAGTATGAAACTGAATGTTGACCAATAGAGTGCAAAACGTGCAAAAGACGGCGGTAGGAAAAAATAATGATAACATGCATGAGGTTACACAATGGGTGATACTGCAATAGGATTAAGAACCAATTTGTTCCCGAGAAAAGAGAATGACATTGTGATGTAGCACAACTTGTTATCCAAAAACTAAAATCGATTATATTTCTTGAGAAGTGAACTAAAGATATTGAATTCCAAAGCTATATGGTGCAATCTTTCAAGGGTTAAAGTGTTTTCATGGGGTAACCTTTTACTCCTGTTTGGTAGGTTTAAAAAAGTTGTCAAAACTTCATCCAATCCATCTATAGGAATGTGTTGTACATGTTGGGTTGATAGTACAAAAGGTTAAGTGCGGTTAGATTAGAGGAAATAATTTCTTAACCTGACTCAACTTGTGGAGCTGTCTCAAGGTGGACTGGGTCAATTTGGGTCACAGGTTAGACTTTGGGTGGCTCGATTGAAGTAAAGTCTTTCTTTATACCTATACAGTTATTCTGAAATAGAATATGCTTAAGTTTTGAAGATATTTACAAGAAAAAGTCAAAAACTTTAAAATTGTGGCACAGGTAAAAAACGTGAAATTTTAAATGAGCCTAAATCATGTTGGTTGCACGGATGAACTCGTCTCATGTCGACTATGAATCAAGGGCCAGTTGTGTTGGCTCAAAGCCGAAGAGAAGTCCCCATGTGCAATTGTAACTCGGGTCAATTTAACTCTTTAATTTAACGGGTCAAGCTTGTCAGGTCATTAACGGGTTGGTCGGTTCTGGGGCAGCGCAAGTTGTGCTTTGCGAGTCAACTTAACTCATTATTGACATCCAATGTTTTGCTCATATTTGGTAAAAAGTCTTAAAAAATTTTAGCCCTACATGGGGATAAAACTTTTGCACTTGGACTAGTGCAACACTTTTAAACCCATATGGGCCGAAAAGTTTTCAAGGGTTAATATTTAAACCTCTTCATCTTGCATACCATATAAAGGAGAAAGGGTAATAATTTTTTTAGAGGGGTAACCATTAACCCTCATTTCCCTCAAACCAAGCAGGGTTTTGGGGTAAAAAAAGTGGTGAAACATTAATGATACAATCTTTTATGGGGCAATCTTTCAAGAGGTAAAACTTTTCACAAGGTAATATTTACTCTTGCTTTGTAGGTAGAATTTTAAAAAGTAAACATCACAACTTCATCTAATCCATCCATAGGAATGAGTTGACAAAGATTTAAGTACAGTCAGATTAGAAGAAAAATTTTCCAACTTGACTTGACTCGAGTCATTGCGTTGTCTCAAGGTGGGCCACGTCACTTCGGGTCATAGGTCATACTTTGGTTGGCTCAATTCAAGTTGAAATCTTTCTTTCTACTTATAAAATTATTTTTTAAGTAGAATATGTGTGAATTTAAAAGATATTTACATGAAAAAGAAGTCAAAAATTTTAAGATTTTGGCACCGCTAAAAAAGTGTAAAGTTAATTGAATTTGAATCATGTTACCATTTTGATGGAGCTTTGAATTCGAAAGGGGAATGGCATTGGGATCGTGTTGATGTCACCAGAAGGTTTGGTTAAATAGTCAGACTAGTCTCATGTCAACTACGGATCACAGGGCAGATAATGTTGGGCCAAAGGCCAAAAACGTTCCCATGTAAAATTCTAACTCAGCTCAATTTAACACCTTAACTTAATGGGTCAAACTTGTTTACTCATCAATGGGTTGGTCAATTCTTGGTCGACACGATCAAGCCAGTACGGGTCAACTTTGCTTATTAATTTATGATGGTAACATTTTGCTCACATTGGGTTAAAAATCTTTCAAAATTTTCATCCCATATGGGGTTAAAAGTTTTGCACTAGGGGAGACTAATGCAACATTTTAAACCCATATGGGATGAAAAATTTTCAAGGCTTAACATTTGACCCTCTTCATTTGGATACCAAACAAGGAGAAATAGGAAAATTTTTCAGGGGAAAACCATTAACCCTCATTCCCCTCAAACCAAACATAATTGAGAGAGGCTTTGCAGATAAAATTTGGTTTGTCCTTTATGTCAATGATGCTTGTATATTCCTTTTTCCCCCACAAAATATGTGAACCGGAATTTAACCTATCTCCAAAAACCCTGACACAAGCCTGATATCTTTGTGTCATGACTGATTTTTCCAGCTCTAAGCCTCATTACTCCAACATAAATGAAGGTCCAATCAAATATCTTAACACATTGAATAATCAAGAGAACTTCCAGCTCTGAACAGAAGGACAAAACGACAACACCTCGCAGCACATTGGCCACTCAATTGTAAGAGTAAGGATGTTAAACAAAAGCCTTACCTTCTCTAGTTTCAAATTCAAATCTTGAATTTTCTTCTCTGCATCATTAGCTCGGGCTTCTAAAGCATTCTTTCCTTTGTTTTGGGACTCAAGTTCCTTCTTCAACTTGTCAACCTATCAAAACACGGCATCAATACAAATCCAGAATGCATCATTCCAATGAACTTCTTTCTGGTGCATTCCAGCATAGGTCACCTGCTTCTGTAATTCGCTAGCCTTCGCATGAGCTTTCCCTACCTGCTCCTCTACATTGGAGGACCCTCTTTTCTGCATTCCAATTGATTAAAGAAAAATTAATAAGAAATCACATTGCACACTTCACAACATTTGCAAGCATCACAACGAAAGTGCTAGGCCTATTAAGAGCAAGTACCCCCATATAAAGTAACAGCTAAATCAAGATCCACATGTTAAATATCAATCGAATGATGAAAATATCAAATGAACCATACCTGAAGGGATTCTATTTCACTCTGCAACAATGCAACATTGTTTGACTTCTCTTGAAGAAGTTGCTCCAACTGAAGTATCTTTTCTTCCTTGCTTTTCAACTTGCTGCTACTCTCTTCAAGGCCTGTCTCTGTGGCAGCATTGACAAACACGAAAAGAAAAAATAAACCCCAAAAGTTGACATATCAAAAAATAAGGACCCAAAATGTGTCCATTCTGTGTTGATAATGATGCAATGCATTATCTGTAGCAAAATCGCATTGCGATCAGCTACATTGTTATAGTCGACAGTGAATAGGTGATAGAGATCTGGACATTACACTATCTCTCCATCGTAATGGCCTTCATAGGTCCTTGAATTTTTATTACACAACCACACAAAGACAACACAAGTGACATCTAACATGGTCAGACTACGATTAGCATAAGCCAAAACAAAGATAAGGCAGTAACGACTTTTATGCACAGATAACTTTAATCATGTTCAAAAACAGTACCTAAAAATGATCATTTGTATTGCACCGAAACTAAGAATCATTAGATCCCAAAACGACAACTAATCAATAACTTTATGTTCCCCCATCTTGATTAGCGTTTCTAGCTCAACACATAAAACCCTAATCTCAAGCAAAATGGTTAAAAATGGTTTTTTGCCAGGTTCTCTTAAACTGCAAAAGTTAGCACTCATCAACTACCAATACTTCAAATAAAGTAGTTGCACAGTAATAATCCCTTCAGTTCGATGCATATGCTCCTCTTTCAGTTTCAACAATCTCAATTACCATCTTCAAATTCCAATACTCCCAAAAAGAGTGTGTTTTTCATTTCTTCTTTGGGTGGCTCACAAGTTTGTGAAAATTAAAAATTTAGAAGTTCAGTTTAGAATGAGGAAAATATTGAAATATCACAATCAAACTACTAAAAGTATGAAACCATTCCTAGATCTTCATCCATCAGCATAAGCTTTTGGCATAGTTGGTTCCTTAATTATCAGTGTTAACCGAGAGGTCACGAGTTCGAATCCCAACAGCCTCCACACTAGATATTCATATATTTCATGCACAAGGTATGGGTGAGTCTGTGTATTATCCACACTCCAAGTCCAATGGGCATTTGTGCGAGTTGGCATGGTATAAAATTATTCATAGGTCTTCCTTCATTAGTTTAAGCTGTTCGGACAATTGGATCCTTAATATGGTATTATAGCCTTGTTGATCAAGATGTCAAAGGTTCAAATCCCAATATCCCCCCCCCCCCCCCCCCCCCCCCTCTTTCAATTTTAACATAATTTAAGATGGTTTTGTGCAATATCCATGTTTCAAGCTCAATGGACACTGGCGTCACGAGACATGCTATAATATAAAATCATTTCTCGGTCTTCCCCAAATTGGTTTCCTGTCAAAAACTAATCAAATTCACATGCTTTCTTGACAAAAACTAATCAAATGCTAACATGACATTATTTCGCACATAGGTATATATCTTACATCATAATTCACTGAAATATTTTTGTCATCGACTCAATTATCGTTCAAAATATTGATATAGCACCTATATATCATTATAATCATGTAACACATAAACATTTTATGGTGAAAATTGGTCGGATTTTGACAAAAGTTCACTAAGTTCCTACATATGATACCTAAGTGATAAATTTTTGAAACATCAGGGTATCTTATTGTATATATTGAAATGTTAGGGCACCTAGGTGATAAATGTCCAAACCTCAGGTACCTAAGTAATAATTTCCTAATAAAATTGACACACAATTTCAAACCTACAACATCGAAATCAAAATCTGAGAGGAAACAAAGAAGAGAAAGAAAGAGAACCAAGAAGTTGGATCTTAGACATAAGCTGGTCCAATTCGATCTTGACAAAGCATGGAAAGTAGAAATTCCTTAGCAATTTTTAGTTACTTTAAAACACATGAAGTAACTTACCTAACCCTCATAAGTAGGTTCTCATTCCTTTGTTTTTACCTAGCTCCCCTAGGAAGTTTCACTTTCCGTTCAGGCAACCAAACATTTAGTACCCACTTCTCAAAAGCTTGTCAAAGAACCAACTATCCCAAAAGGTTAAGCTAACGGGTAAAGGTCCATCATTGGTTTTATACTCTAACATGCCCCCTCACGCAAATGCCCGGCTTGAAGTGTGGATATTGCACATATTTATATCAGCCCTTGTGCTCAAATTGTGTTAATATTCAAAGTGGGGGCTATTTGGTTTCAAAGCTATGCTCTCTTAGTCAATAACGCTATGATATTTGTTAAAAGAACTAACTTTTCCAAAGGCTTAAATTAATGGGTAAAGGCTCAAGCATGGTTTTATAATTCAACAAAGTTGATACAATTCCATACAACTTCCCATAGAATTTAATTCCTATGTCAACCAAACAAGACCTACGTATCAAATCGAAATCTACGAGTTATAACACTGAAATCGAAATCAGAGAGAAAATTTCAAAAGAGAAAGCGAGCGAACCAAGAAGATGGATCTTAGACTTAAGCTGGTCCAATTCGATATTCAAAGACGAAGAATCGGCACCGTCGGATGGAGCTTGTTCAACAATTTGGTCACCCTCGTCAGATGGGACGCCATTAAAGAGGAGAGAAAAGAGAAAAAGTGTGGAGAAAAGAAAGAGCTTGGTGGACGCCATTGAAATGGCAGGAAGTAAGCGCTGCAACAGTAAAACAACAACCAGGGGAGAGAGAGAGATGGGGAGAAGACGTGTCGTGCTCCAAACAAGTAGTGTTTTCCTGTAGTTATTTATATTCTTTAAAATCTAAATTTTTTAAAACCACGCCTAAAAATTAGAGTCGGTTTTCAAAATAATGCTGAAAAATAAAAAAATAAAAAAAATAATACTAAAAAATAAATATTTACCAATCTACTGTTGAACCGCATTTTATAAACGCGGTTATATTAAACCGCGTTCACAAAAAGCGGTTATATGTAAAAATAACCGCATCAAAAACAAAAAATTTATATAAGCATAAACCGCGTTTATAAAACGCGGTTTACATAATAAACCGCGTTTAATAAATGCGGTTTACCATCATAATAACCGCGTTTAGTAAACGCGGTTATATTGCTTTATGAGTTAAAAAACATAAATAACAAACTAATAGATAGATATAAATAACGAACTACTATATAAAAAATAATATAAACAAAACATAAATAAATGTTCAAAAAAATAAAACATAAATAAATATTACCGTCATATATTTCACTGCTACTAGCTGCTAACCGAGCCCTGTGCTCCTTTTTCATCTTACATGTCAATACATTATGGCATTTTCTCTTACAAAATCTACATGTGACCCTTTGTGTATAGTCATTTCATCCATTTTATTTTGAATTCGTTTCGAGCGTGGGCGTCCTTGACTTCAAGACTTGTCTTTTACAATCATATGAACCGCGTCTTAAAGACGCGGTTTATCTTCAAATAAACCGCGAACGCGGTTTATTTTCACATGAAACACGTCTTAAAGACGCGTTTTAAATTTGGAATAAACTAATTCGGTTATTTTTTGAGTGAACAGCGTTTTCTAAACGCGGTTCAACAGTAGATTGGGAATTATTTATTTTTTGGCATTATTTTTTTTATTTTTTTATTTTTCAGCATTATTTTGGGAACCGACTCTAAAAATTATCCATATTTTTTATTGTTTAAAAACGTCTAATTAATATTAATGTCATTAAAATCTATTAGTTTTTATGTATATGATATTTAAAATTATTTTTTAAATAAAAAATATCTTTTAAAATATATGAAAATTCTGAATATATTTTTAAATATTTACAATTATTTTGAATGTAAATTCAAATTTTTAAATTTTTTTCTTTTTTAAAAGCAAAGTAAGTAAAAACTAATGGATATTAACTGTATTAACATTAAGATGTGATACAACAACAACAATAACAGTCCCAGTACCACAAGGGCTTCCGCTTAAGCTGGGTCTAGGGGGTGAATATAAGCAGCCTTTCCCCTTTAGGGTGCTATCTTGAAAGGAGACTGTTTCCGAGGACCCCCAACCTGAGGAGTGTGCCGTCATGGAAGCATAGTAGCCTATAAGTATGAGAGCAGTAAAGTATTAGAGCAACATATAGCACAAGCCAAACATAACAAAGCAAAACTTAATGGACGGTAACTACAGGAAAATAATTAGCAAGTGCGCAAGTGCACAAGTGATTAAGTACACAGATATGTAAATAAGTGCACCCATACGTGCGCCAACGCAGAAGTCAGGACACTTAGAAGCATTAGTGCAATAAATAATTAGATGTCCTAGTCTAAGCCACTACATCGGCTATCCCTATGCTAGCCCTCCATCGAGCTCTATCTAAGGCCATCTCCTCCCGTATGTTTAGATGGGCGAGGTCCTGTCGAATCGTCTCCATCCATCTCTTCTTTGGTCTGCCTCTCCCTCTCCTCCTTAGCGTATTATGGAACCGTTCGCATCTCCTGACTAGAGCAGTGGACGGTCTCCTCCTAACATGACCGAACCACCTCAGACATTGCTCCTTTAATTTATCCTCAATCGAGGCCACGCCAATTTGCTTTTTATGACGTTGTTCCTGATCCTATCTTTCCTTGTATGTCTGCACATCCACCGCCGCATCCTCATCTCCGCCACTTTCATCTTTTGAGTATGATATAGTTTCATTGGCCAACACTCCGCCCCATAAGGCATAGCTGGTCTCACTACCGTCTTGTAGTATTTCCACTTTAGCTTTAATGGAAACTTTCTATCGCAAAGTACCGTGGAGGTCATCCTCCATTTATGCCAACCTACTTTAATCTGGTTGTTGACATCCTCGTCAACTTCGCCATTCTGCTGAACCATGGAACCTAAGTATTTGAAGCTCTCCTTTCTCTGTATGGTCTCAAATCCTATCTTGACGACTTCTATGCTAGGTGTGGTGGAGGGATCGAAATTAAGTTCCATGTACTCGGTCTTTGATTTGCTGATTCGTAAGCCCTTCAATTCCAAGGCCCTTCTTCACAATTCCAGCTTCTTGTTTACCTCCTTTCGCCACTCCCCCACAAAAACAATGCCATCTGCAAAAAGCATGCACCCCGGCACCTCTCCCTAGATGTGCCTAGTGAGCTCATCCATAACCAGAATGAACAAAAAGGGACTTAAGGCAGATCCTTGGTGTACCCCGACTGTTATAGGAAAAGGTTTTGTCTCTCCTTCCACTGTATGCAAATTTGTTTGTGCATCGTCATACATATCTCTAATGGCCCGGATATAAGGTATCGGAATGCCTTTCCTGTCTAAAACCCTCTGAAGGACCCATCTTGGCACTCTATCATATGCCTTCTCCAAATCAATGAACACCATATGGAGATCCTTTTGTCTCTCCCTATAACGCTCTATCGTCCGCCTTAGGAGGTGGATGGCTTCTATTGTTGATTTACTTGGCATAAATCCAAATTGGTTCTTGGACACCTCTGTCGGTTGCCATATTCTCCTCTCTATGATCCGCTCCTTTAGCTTTAGAGTGTGGCACATTAATTTAATACCCCGATAGTTGGCGCAACTCTGGATGTCACCTTTGTTCTTATAGATCGGGATCATTGTGATCTTTCTCCATTCGTCAGGCATCTTTTCCCCCGCAGGATTTGATTAAATAATTTAGCCAGCGCACTAATGCCCTTCTGTCCTAGACATTTCCATGCCTCTATGGGTATTTCGTCTGAGCCAACTGTTTTACTCCTTCTCATATGTTTGAGGGCTTCCTTCACTAATTTACTTGCAATCCCAGTGGTTCTGGTGCTCCTCATATGCTTGGAGATCACCTAGGGATACCTCAGTGTTCCCCTGATTATTGAGCAGATCGTGGAAGCATTCCTTCCACCTAGCCTTAATTTGTTGCCCATCCATAAGCGCATGTCCATCTTCCCCTTTTATGCACTTTGTTTGGTCCAAATCCCTGGTCTTCCTTTCTCTTGCTTTGGCGATTTTATATATATCCCTGCTCTCTTCTCGGTATGCAGCATTTAGTAGAAATCCTCATAGGCTCTTGATTATGCTTCTCTGACTACTCTCTTTGCTTCCTTCTTTGCTTGCCGATACCGATGTCGCTTATCCTCATCGCCACTACTCACCCACTCCTTAAAACAGTCTCGTGTGGCCTTAATCTTCTCTTGGACCTCCTCGCACCACCTTCAAGACTCTCTGTTGTTTGGTGCCCTGCTCTTTGACATGCCCAGAACTTCGAGTGCCAGTCCTCTGACCTTTTGGGCCAGTTGGTTCCACATTTGGTTTGTATCTCCCTCCAAATCTTGCTGGGGCTCCGACTCTGCTCTTTCCTCATAGACTATATACTTCTCCCCCTTCAAATCCCTCCAGCGAGTATATGTCTGGGTGGGCTTCCTAGTTCTCTTGGCCCTCTTCTTGGCCCTTTACATAGCACACAACACCCTATGTTGTGTAGACAAGTCTTGCCCTAGGATAACCTTACAATCCCTACAGTGTCTTTGCACCCTTCTCCTTAATAATAGGTAGTCAATCTGGATCCTTGTCCCACCGCTTTGATATGCGATGATATGCTTATCGCTCTTTCTGAAGAAGGTGTTGGTAATTGTTAGCACATAAGTGACCGCAAAGTCTAGGAGTACTTTGCCCTCTGCATTCCTAGTTCCAAAACCAAAACCTCCATGGTATGATACATATCCATCCTCGGTCGTGCCAACATGGCCATTGAAATCTCCGCCAATCACCACTTGTTCAGTCTGGGGGATGGCTTGTCGTTGTGTCTAATTCTTCCCAAAATGTTGTCTTCTCGCGCTCCATTAGTCCAGTCTGAGGCACATGGGCACTGATGATGTTTAGTATTTCCCCTTCTAGGACCATCTTGATGGCTATGATCCTATCACTAGTCCTGGACACTTCTACTACTTTATCCTTGAGACTGCTATCCACCATGACGGCAACTCCATTTCTGCCTCTGACCTTGCCCGCATACCACAGCTTATATTCCAATACATCTCTAGCTTTCATGCCAACTCATTTAGTCTCTTGCAGACAAAGGATATTGATCCTTCTCTTCATCATCACTTGGGCCACCTCAATGCTCTTCTTTGTTAGTGATCCAACATTTAGTGTCCCCAGTCACAAGTTCCCCCCCCCCCCCCCCCCCCCCCCCCCCCCCCTACTCTTTGTCCTCCCCCTACCCAACCCCTTTAAACATGACCTCAAGTTTTGAGTTCCATAACTATTAGCGTTCATCCACTAACTGTCATTATCACATGTATAATAGTATAGGGACGGGAAGCGTATCACAGCACTTATGTGAGTAGTTATTTTTGCAAAAGCACAATAATAACTACAGTCAATAGCAAACAAAGTCAACGCAGTTCAAAGTAGCAAAAAAAGATAAGTGAGCAGATCTAAATAATAATACCCACCAGCAATAAGTAGAACTTAAATATTACCCTGCAGTAATAAAGGATAGAACAAACCTGGGCAAGGTGCCTAATTGAGAATCTAACCTGTCACTACTTACCTAGGCCTGCTTGTGGTTGTGAGCTATAGGTAGCTGGCTGCGGAGGGTGTGGTTTGGGTTTAGGTTTAGGTTCAGGTCCAGTTTAAGTCTGGGTTTAGGTTTAGATTCAGGTCTAGGTTAGGTGGGTGTGGTTTAGGTTTAGGTTCAGGTCTAGATTAGGGAAGGGGGGGCGTGGGTTCGAGATGGGTGGTAGTGGTGGTGGTGGTGGTGTGGGGAGTGGTGGCAATGGTGATTGGAGGGGTGGGGATGGTGGTTCGCAGGTTTTGGGGGGGGGGGGGGGGGGGGGGGGGGGTGAGGGTTGGTGCTAATGGGGGTGGTGGTGGTTATGGGGTGGTGTGGGAGGTGGTGGTGGTGGTTAGGGGTTGGTGTGAAGGGGTGAAGGTAGTGGTTCAGGTGGTGGTGGTGTGGGGGTTGGGTCACCGGTGGAGTGGCGGGTGTGGGTGTCGGTAGTGGTGGTGGGGCTGGGGGAGGGGGGGGGGGGGGGGGGGGGTGTGGGGTGGAACGCATGGTGGGGTAGGGGTTTGCAGGGAGGGATTGGAGGGATGGTGGGCGTCGATGTGGCCGACGTCGGATTGTTGCAGTCGAGGTGCTGCCTTCAGGCACGGTGTGGTCGGAGTAGTTGTCGGCGAGGTTGCCAACGTCAGCGAGAGAGCCATTGGGCGAGAGATGTCAAAGGAGAGAGAGAGAGAGAGAGAGAGAGAGAGAGAGAGAGAGCCACTGCCTGCAAATTCTAAAAACCTGTGTTTACTCCCTATAAAATTTTTGAACGTTTAGGTGGCTTTATAAAATTTAGAAAATGTAGGTGGTTTTTTAAAGTCACATCTAAAATTTAGGAGATTTTTAGTATAAAATCATCTACTAAAATTAGAAAATTATCACATAAATATATAAATTCAAGAATTTATTATTTAGTTTTGAAGTATGAATATTTTATTATCTAAGTATCATAAAATTTTAAAATTTTATTAATCAGGTATCCTTTCATTAAAATTCAACAAATTTTCTTTGGAAAAGTACAAATCTGAACACATGATTCAGATAATTTGTTAGTATCTTCATTAAATTTTGATAATTTCTAACCGAATAATGGCACATGATTGTGGCAGCTGTCACATTTAGGTGGATCACATCAACGTTTGACAAGTATTTTTACCATGGGTCGTTGAATTTTTTATGCAATATTGACATACCTTATATATGTTATCATAATCATATAATAAATCACTATTTTTTATATAAATTGGTTAGATTTTTTAAAAATATATTAAATTATAATATAGGGTACCTATGTGATAAAATATTCAAATATTAAGGTATCTCATTGTATATATCAGAATGTTAGACTATCTAAGCAATAAATGCTCAAATCTAGGTACTTAAGTGATAATATCTCATTTTCAAATTAGAAAACTGTCACTTAAGTCTCTTGATGTTTCAATATATAAAGTAGGATATACTAAAGTCTAAATATTTGAAGTTTTAAAGCTTTAATAATCAAATACTCTTTTGTGAAATTTTGCTAGATTTTTTTTCCGGGAAAATGCTAAATTTGGACCCAATAATCTATTAGTATTATTATCTCCATTAAAATTTGATAATTATTTGCAAAAAAAATTTAAAATTATACATGATTGTAGCAATATTTAGGTAGTTTACATCCACATTCGGTGAATATTTTATCACAATTTGATAAAGTTTTGATGAAAACATTACCATGCATTATATATATTATCCTATTCAAGTATTATATTAGCATTTTTTGTATAAAATAAGTTAGATTCTCACAAAAGTTCATGAAATTCCAACATACCTACTTAATAAAACATTCAAATTTTAGGGTATCACATCGTATATATTGAAATGTCCGGGTAACTAAGTAATAAATAGTTAAACCCTAGGGTACAATTGAATACATTAGGGTAGATTGCGTTTTAAACAATTTATCACTTAGGTACCCTGAAGCTCTAAAATTTTATCAGTCAGATAATTTTTGTTAATGTTCGATATATTTTTGTTGGAAAATACTAAAGTTAAACACAATTTGGACAATATATTAGTATCTTCACTAGAATTTGATACTTTTTTGCCCAAAATGCAAAAATGACTCATGATAATGGCAATATTTAGGTAATTCATACCAATATCGGTAAATATTTATTCACAATTCGCTTAATGTTTTATGAAAAAATTAGCATGACTTATATATATGATATTATAATTACGTATTGTATCAACATTTTTGGCATAAAAATGTTGGAGAATTTCTTACGAACGGGGTAACGAAAAGATCTCAGGTGTCAAGGCTGTGTAATCACTTTCCTTAAGACTTATTTTGGTGTAACAAAATAGCCTCAGAGATATAATGGCAACCAAATATGAAGTGAGAGTGTGTATAAGAAAGAAAAGAGAGAGATATAGAGAGAATGAACTTTTAATAATTTTTCATACTACTTTCTTATGATTTAACACAAGTATTTCTTGCAATTCTTTTCATAGTTTCTCATTGATAAGAGAGGAGGATATTTATAGAAAGGTAAGTGTCTTTTCATGAAGAGACACGTCACTTCACAAAGAAACACACCTCTTCACCCAAAAGATACCAAATTATCTTTTTGTTTATTTTAAAAATACCCCAACAATCCCCCACCATTTTCAAAATACATTCATTCTCGTATTACAAAATCTCAAAATAAAAGGAAGCCTTATTGTGTATCAA
Source organism: Simmondsia chinensis (assembly GCA_018398585.1). Lineage (NCBI taxonomy): Eukaryota > Viridiplantae > Streptophyta > Magnoliopsida > Caryophyllales > Simmondsiaceae > Simmondsia > Simmondsia chinensis. The sequence continues at coordinate 32,459,616 of JAGTTD010000005.1, forward strand.
TAAGAGTGTCCTTCGATTGAACCCTCACTTAGTGAAGATACGTTACAATTAATTGGGACGAAAATGGTGGACTAAGCTTTCAATCATACATCACATTTGACTAACTAAATGCATTTCCATGCACAAGACTTACTCTCGGCACACATACTCATCTCCCAAATCTATACATTGAGGCCTTGTGTCCTGTACACTTCATGAGTGTTTCAGAGCCAAACCCTTATCATTAAATCACTCTTTGAAACGGCCAAACTTCACACTCACTAAGATGAACCCTACTAATCATGTCCCTGCAACACGATATTAAATAATAATATATACTCGGGTCCATCAAGAGCATAAGCTCATCCTCTTTATTCCTCTGTCACAAGTTACCAAACACTTCACACGCGGGATAGAAATTTATCTTTTAGTGCTTGTAGTCACACGGATGATAGAACTCTCTTATTGAACACAAGACCTAGCATTGTACCAGGTGTCGAGTTGAGGGTCCATCATGGGTGACTCAAAAAGACGGGTTTTAGCCCCATCCTTTCATTTGTATTTATTACCAACTCTCTAGCAACCCTTTTTAATAAGGGATCCGCTAGATTCTGACTTATATTTTCAAAGTCCATAGTGATCACTCAATCTTTTATAAGTTGTTTCACATAACAATGTCTCACACTAATGTGTCCGTACTTTAAGTGGCATGCTTCACTCTTATACCTTTGAAAGCACAGCTCACTATCACAAATGGATAAAAATAGGCGATATTAGCTTACGCCATAAAGGAATCTTAAACAAAAGATCCTTAAACATCCTGCTTCTTTACAAGCAGAAACCAAAGCAACAAACTCTACAATCATGGTGGAATTAATAATACGTGTTCGTTTCTTGAAACCCAAGGAACAACACCCCCCACCATTTAGTAACACCCACTAGCTTTTAGAAGCGTAGTCCTCTTTATCGGAGATACAACTGGCATCTAAGTATTCTTCTAAATAGAAGACTACTTATTAAAAATAATACCATAATTCATGATCATTTCAATACCTTATGTACGATATACCAGTAAACTTTACTTACATAACTAGTTATATATACTTAGCTTTCCACTAATAAGGCTATATCCGGCCTTTTCGCAATCCAATTGTAGTATTGGAGTGCCTTCATTTTGCACTAAGTATCCAATACCAAATATCTACATATAATCAACATACATACATATAATGACTCCTTTGTCATTGTTAAACTTGCTATATGCGCATTTATCTGATTTATTAATTGCCTCTTTCAAAAAGCAACATCACAAAACTTCATAGTCTCGTCATAATATCATAATATATGACATGACAATATTAAACTTTACCATTCATAGTGTTTGTAGTTCATTCCTCTAGATACATAGAAAAAAACAGGCCAAATGACTTTTTTTTTTCTCGCTCTCTTACTTCTTTTAAGTTCTAAAGCCTTTTCAGGGATTTTTCCTCAAATGATTTTCATTATATGACAATGACATGTCATTTGCATCGAAATTTGATTTTTCGATCTAGAAAATGTACATAAACGATTTTCATCTTAATATACTTTACTTCACATTATCACAATGCATCATTTAATATTAATGAAAGACTCAAAGTCATTTTTATGTACTTATTTACATTTACATCTTAAGAAATTCAATTTATGCACAATTCAGTCATATGAATTAACATGCCATTTATAAGCATCAAGCTGTATGGGTAACATGAGTCATTAGAATTTAGTATTTACATACTCTTAAAATTTGTCACTTTGATTACTAACAACAACATAACATGCGAATATAACATTACATAATAATCTTATTTACCATGCAACAATTGCATATAATTATCATTCAATTTGAGTATATTAGCATTCATTGTATAAATGCACTTCATTTTAACCGATTACATGAAAAAAAACATGGTTATTACGCCAACTAATTACGAATTACTTAACCTTCATGTACATATGCCCTTCAAAATGCATGTAGACATTACCTCAACCGCATTAATTATGATAGGTGATAAAATTTTCATATGCATGCTAGTTGCCATTGAAGTATTACATTAAGTAACAAAATCCACGGGAGATATGCAGTTAATTATGAAATCATGAATCATCATTTGCAAGTGCTTTTATACAACTTCTTTCATCATCTTTAATCATGAACTTCAATTTTAATATCTTCATATCAGTCACATTAGGTATCAACATATGTAAAATAATCATATACTTCATGATCTACTAAATACATTCAAATTCACATCACTTTCGTTTTACCGAGCAAACAAAGGCATTCATGTTCATAAATTAAAATCGCATTAATTAATGATCATTAACATGCATACACGCATTTGAAAGAATAATGAGGAACCCACTAAATGATGAAAGCCCTCTCGTATGTTTATATGTATATTTATAGGGGAGGAGTGCAATAGAAGTTTACATAAGCCCTGGGCCCAGATGACCCAATATACAAATATTAACAACCTATATATTATATTCTAACATCCCCCCTCAATCAAAGCAAGAGATAGACGAATGCGAAGATTGTCTCTAAATAAAAGAAATAAGTGATGAGGAAGACTTTTTATGAAAATGTCTACAATCTGCTGTGAAGAGGGGATGTGAAGAACTCGAACAAGGCGCATCTGAACACGCTCCCTAACAAAGTGAATGTCAATTTCAATATGCTTAGTACGAACATGCTGCATGGGGTTACTAGACAAGTATGTAGCCGAAACGTAGCTCGAGGATGAGCGAAGCTAGCAACATTCTGAAACGGCATTGGCAACGGCGTGATATTCAACTTTTGCACTGGAGAAAGAGACAGTAGATTGACGTTTAGGAGACCAAGAGATAGTATTACCACCCAGAAAAACACAAAAGCCAGATGTGGAACGGCGGGTATGGGGACAGCCTGCCCAATCAGCATCAGAATAAGTTACAAGTTGATCTAAAGAGGTAGGAGATATAGTCAAGCCATAATCCAAGGTACCCTTGATATAGTGAAGAATGTGTTTTACAATGACCCAATGTAGAAGGCGAGGAGCGTGCAAGAAAAGGCACACTTGTTGTACTGCATATGAAATATCAGAACGTGCAAAGGTAAGATATTGTAAGGCACCAACAACAGACTGGTACATCGTAGGAACAGATTGGTACATAGTTTGGACTTTGAATCAATAGGCGAGGCAATGTGTTTGCATGAGTGCATATCAATCTTATCAAGAAGATCATGAGCATATTTTGACTGAGACAAAAATAGACATGTAGAGAGATGTCCCGAGAAAATAATTGAGGCATCCCAAATTTGTCATATCAACCTCACATCGAAAAGAGTGAAGTAATGCATGAAGTAATGAATCAGAAGAAGCAGTGATAACAATATCATCCACATACACCAATAAGATGGCCATATCAGTCCCTTGATGTAAAACAAATAGTAACGAATCATACTTATAGCTATGGAAGCCAAGACAATGTAGAAACGAAGCAAAGCGAGTGTAGAGACTTGTTAAACTTGCAAACAAAATTAGGAAATTGAGAATCCACAAAACCAAGCGATTTCTTCATGTAAACTTCTTCATGCAAAGTGCCATGTAGAAAAGCATTTTTGACGTCAAGCTGATGAATGGGCCACTTATGAGAAGTGGAAATAGTGAGAACAGTATGAACCGTAGCAGGCTTGACAACAGGACTAAAAGTTTGACCATAATTGATCCCATAATGTTGTGTCAATCCTTGAGCTACCAATCGAGCTTTGTAGCATTCAACCTGACCTGTTGGAGTTTACTTAACCCGATAAACCCATTTTGACCCTATGACATTAACATGATCAGGATAAGGTACCAATGTCCAAGTATTGTTGCGTAAAAGAGCTTGATATTCATCAAGCAATGTAGCTTTCCAATTTTCATCTTCAAAAGCCTGCTTATAAGAGTATGGAATATCGAGCAAAACAATATGAGCAGGCATAGAGGGTTTAAAAAGGGGCTTGACTATACCGGATTTAGAATGAGTGATCATAGGATGAACTGAGGGAATGGGAGTAGGTGGTGCGGCCAGGGGTGGAGATGCTCACGAGTAGGGACATCACTCATGGTGGCATCGGATGTCGTCCGTGGAGTGTGTGAAGTGGGAGCAACCATGGCAGGCACATGGTTTACAGCAGAAGCGGGGTCCGGTCAGACGGTAGATGGTGATGTCCCAACAAATGGAGACGAAGCGAGTGGCAATGAGAATACATGTTAAAGACGATGCATTGTAACCTGTGAAATAGCCCAACCAAGCAAACGGAAAATTTGTTTCATCAAAGATGACATGTCTAGAAATGATTACTTTGTTAGTAGATAGATCAAGACATTTATAGCCCTTATGATTAAGCGGATATCTCAAGAAAACACACAAGCTGGATTGAGGACCAAGTCTATGCGATGCAATGGCACTTAAATTTGGATAACAAGCACATCCAAAAACCCGAAAATGATCATATGTAACCTTCCTTTTGTAAAGGCATTGAAATGGGATCTTCTTCTTAATGGAAGTAGAGGGCAAGAGATTAATAATATGATTAGCAACAAGCACAGCTTCAAACCAGTACTCTAGAGGCATATATGCCTAGAATAGAAGAGATTTCATCATATTTTCAATTGTTCTATGCATACACTTCGCTTTACCATTCTGTTGTGAGGTGTGAGGACAAAAAATTTGACTTAGAATGCCTTGTCATGCAAAAAGGCCATTGAAATCATGATTAATGTATTCAGTTCCATTATCACACTGAAATTGCTTAATCTCAACACTAAACTGATTGAAGATGAGATTACGAAACTGAACAAATAAACCAAATGCCTCAAATTGGGCATGCATAGGGTAAATCCACACATAATGAGAATAATCATCCAAAAGAAGCAAATAATACTTATAATCACTAAAATTAAAAACAAAAGATGCACATACATCCAAATAAACAATATTAAATGGCTGAGAAGTACTCGACACTGATTTCTGAAAGGGTAATTAACTGTGTTTGCCCAATTGACAAGCATGACAAAGACTGGACTCTAAGATATAACCTGAACAGAAAATGAATTTGTGTTTGATTAATGAGGATAAGACTAGCTACCCAGGATGAGCAAGTCGACAATGCCAGAGAGATTGTATAATTTTAGAAGCAACTAATGTAACATTTGTAAAGGATGACCTAGGAAAGGAGAAAAGATGCCTCGAGCTAGCACAACAAATTATGAGAGACATCGTTTTAGCATTTTTAATGGAAAAACCACCCGAGTCAAATTCTAAAAGGCAACAATTATCTTTACAGAATCGGCAAACATATATTAAATTGGTGGAAAGACCAGGGACATAAAGGACATTATGCACATTGAAACAACCAACAGGTGTACTAAGAAAACCAGATCTAACCCCATAATTGATAAAGAGGCACCATTGCCAACCAATGCTTTATCACAACCATAATAAGGACTAAGAGACGTTAGCAAACTAGAGTTATTAGTCATAGGAGACGATGTACCACTATCCATTATTCAGGAAAAATCAATAATAGGAGTATAATGAGCAGTAAGAGATTGAAAAATGTGTTGAAGAAATGCAAATCCTGAATAGAAATTAGAACCAGTAGCATAAGTATTATTTGCAGGATGAAAGTGTGGAGTAGATAACATATTCTCACCATACACAGGAGCACCAAAGAAATGTAGTCCAGGTTGCGAAGCAAAACCAATCCTTGGAGTAAGCACAATCAACAACGAAAACCAGTGAGAGGTAGGCAGCTAGGGTTTTGTTTGTGGTTTGTTTTAATTGGTGAGGCACGGCTAGGGTTTCGTTTGGAGGTGTGGAGGCTAGGGTTTGTGATAGGTGGCACAGCGCAGTGACTAGGGTTTTGAGCGGCGGCTAGGGTTGGTTTCTTTTGATTGGTGACGCACAGCTAGGGTTAGCCAGTATACGAGAGAGCAATATTAGGCTCTGATACTATGAAAGAATAATGAGGAACCCAATAAATGATGGGAGCCCTCTCGTAAATTTATAAGAGAGGAGTATAATAGAAGTTTGCAGCATTAATTGCATAAGAGCATTAACGTCCATGATTATGCATAAATTGTACTTCATACATGTGAACATGCATGTATCAATTAAATTGATTGAGCATGCATTAACCTTGTAATTCTATCAACGTGTATATACATAATTATAATCAAACTACTTTCATAATTATGATCATATAAACATTGCCTTTCATGATCCAATTTCTTTTACTCAAATTATATACTCCAAATACGTAAACATGTATTTGTTATAACCTTTATAATTCTACAAAAATGAAAAACTGGTCATTCAAAGTAAATATATCTTTGTAAGTTCATAATTTTTAAATCGCGCTATTGTTCACACCATTATGCCTTAATATAAATTCCGTCAGTGAACAATACGTGCATGAGATTGAATACATGACTGTTAAAACAAGAATGAATCAACATACCCATATTTATATTCTATTATGGGCTTATTTTCACATAATTATATACTTTGTTTCAACCATCATAATTCAAGATTTGGCAAATTAATCTCATCAATTTAGTTATTTAGACAACCACGTTATTTGAAAATGTCGATGAGATTCAACTACCGATATTATCATAAACATAAATCTACAAATTATTTATACTTTATTATTAGTTTTGGCATCGTCTCGGCGTCTGATTTCAACCACCACGCTAAACAAAGATTTTCCTTTTTAGCATTGCCTTAATGTCTAGTTTCAACCACTCAAAACAAGGATATTTATCTTACCAATTGGGTTAATTAATACAAGTTGCCATCAATTTAATAAAATATAATTAATTACCAATTTATTTATCAATAGTTTAAATTGTCATAATCAGATTTGCATCATTATACTTATCTTTGTAGCACGGCCAAAATTCAAAACTGAATGCGTAATTTGTATTCTTCATTTAATGATGCGGGACTTGGCTTGTAGATTAGTGGTAACTACCCATGCGTCTTTCCCTGAGCACGCTGGTGCGAATCGTAGTCCAAGCACTATTTACCTTTATTATTTCATCTAATAATGAAATAAAAATATTCTTTGCGAAATAACACACAAATGATATGTAGATTAGTGGCCAAGTATTTTTTCATTGTTGTGTGGGCATGCATGTTCGATTCTTACAAGTAGTTATCATGCCTCATTTTCCTCCCATTTTTTATTAACTGCCAAATACAATGATTTTGTTTTTAAAATTTTTGGTTTTTGTTTTTGTTAAATGAACATGATTCAGAATCATTTAATTCAAAGTACTTGATCATAAGTTCAAGAAACGAATCATCAAAACGATGCCTAATTGGAAATCAAAGGTTCTTAAACTTTCACTTTGAAACCAAATGTAAACTGAACTTTATGCATAAATAACAATGCATAAAACACAAATTAATTCAAACATAGATTCCAAATTGATGATCATCAATTTTAAGGACATAAACAAGAACCCTACCAAGTCATTGACATCACACTTTAAAGTAGGTAACAAATATTTTAAAGTAAATGATGTCTTCAGTTATAAGCAAAACATGCATTCCCTTTGGAACTTCATGATTAGGGAAATTATATCATGAACAACTTAACGCAACCAATCTTCGGCAACTTAAAATTTCACGATTTTCACATGTATTTGAATTAGAAAACATATCTTGATCCTTAGCAATTCACATAACAGAAAGGTCCAAGAAAAAGTCCTAATCCTCTCTATTCATCACTTTCATCAATTTCAGAAAATTCGCTATCAAATCATGCCAAGAGTAGAAGACATTTTCATATACGAAATTAAGCCTTGAGATTGTTGGAGAATTTCTTACGAATCAGGTAACCAAAAGATTTCAGGTGTCGATACTGTGTAATCACTTTCCTTAAGACTTATTTCGGCATAACGAAATAGTCTCAGAGATACAATGACAACCACATATGAAGTGAGGGTGTGTGTAAGAAAAAAAAGAGAGAGACGTAGAGAGAATGAACTTTCGAGACTTTTTGGTACTACTTTCGTATGATTCAACACAAGTCTTTCTTGCAAATTCTTTTCATAATTTCTCATTAATAAGATAGGGGGTATTTATAGAAAGACAAGTGTCTTTTCATGAATAGACATATCCCTTCATAAAGAGACACATTCCTCTACGAAGAGACACACATCTCTACCCAAAAGACACCGAATTATCTTTTGTTTATTTTGAAAATACACCAACATAAAATTGATTAGATTTTCTAAAAAATTATCAAATTTCAACATAAAATTACTATGTGATAAAATTTTCAAACCTTAGGGTACCAATTTTATATATTAAAATATTAGGATACCTAAATAATACGTGCTTAAAACTCAAGATATCTAAGTGATGATTTTCCTAAAATAAAAGTAAAGGGACTAATTCAAACAAAATTATAAATATTAAGGATCTTTTTGAATAAAAAAGACAAGAATCAACTTTAACAAACTTATAAAGACGAGGAACCAACGGCATAATTAACTATGTTTTCTCTAACATAGAAGTGGTTTTTTTGTTGTTGTTTTAGTTTAAGGCTCTGTTTGTTACGGGGGAAGTACTTTTCCCCGGAAAACATTTTCCTTAAGAAAAGGTTTTTCAAGGAAAAATAAATTCCGATTAACGTTTTATGTTGTTTGTTCCGGTGCAAAATGTGCTCCCACCTTATAATATTGCTTATTTGTTCTAAAAGAAATAATCTTTTATTAATCATACTACACCTAGTTGTAAGATAACATAAAGTAGGGAAACAATATATTATAAGCTATATAAGCTTCATTTGGTTGTGAAGAAGTTATTTTTTTAATGGAAAAATATGAAAAATTTATTACTTAGGGCCCTGAGGTTTGACTATTTATCTCCTAGATAACCTACATATTTTAAAATATACAATGAGGCCCCTTGATGTTTCAAAATTTTATCATTCAGGTATCGAGCATGGTGAATTTTTATCAAATCTAATCAATTTTCATCATAGAACAATGATGTGGTACGTGATTACAATCATATATATAATTATATCAATTTTTTCAACAAAAATCTAGCAGATTACGGGAAAAAATTCACTGAATTATGATGGAATATATTTGCATATTAGTGAGTTTAAAGAGTCCAAAAACTTGATGTGATTTTAAAATGTATGGACAACCAAAGCGGGTATCCAAAGTGAGTAAAGTGTGTCCCCCCTCCCCCCCTCCCTCACAAATAGTGCTAGGACATGTGGTATCCAAAGCGGGTATCACTGTGGACAAGGCCAGGGTAAATTTAATTGCCAACCTTCCTCCACCGACTTCGGTGAAGAAAGTTCGCTCTTTTCTTGGCCACGCTGGTTTTTATAGGCGTTTTATTGTCAACTTAGTGAATTGCTAAACCTCTATCAAATTTGCTTGCTAACAGTATGCTCTTTGTTTTTGATGATGAGTGTTTAGCTGCTTTTACTAAGTTAAAAACCTTACTGTCTACAGCTCCAATCATTCATAGACCCGACAATTCTTTAGCATTTGAGATTATGTGTGACGCTTCGAATTATGTTGTAGGAGCCATGCTTGGTCAACGAAAGGATAGAAAACCTTTCATAGTTTACTATATTAGTAAATCATTAGATGAAGCCTAAAAGAACTGACCACCACAAAAAAGTAACTACTAGCTATAGTTTTTGCACTTGACAAGTTTCAACCTTATGTTTTAGGCTCTAGAATGATAGTCTTTTCTAAGCATTCCGCCCTTCAATTCCTTCTTATCAAAAAGGAAATGAAGCCTAGGTTGATTTGCTGGGTTTTAGTATTCGAAGAATTTAACCTAAAGATTAGAGATAGTAAAGGCTCGGATAATGTAGCGGCCGATCACCTTTCAAGGTTTGTGTTTTCATTTGATTCCACTATTGGCCCTATTGATGATTGTTTTCCTGATGAACAACTATTTGCTATTATAGGAATTAGACCCCAGGGTGTGCGTACATCATCAACTACTTGGCAACGGGGAAGCTTCCTACCCACAGGCCAAAACATGCACGGGATCATTTCTTCTCACAGGTGAAGCATTTCTTTTGGGATGATCCAAATCTATTTAAGGTATGTTTTGATCAGGTAATACGTCACTGTGTCTCGAAAATCGAGCAGGAGAGTATATTGTGGTTTTTCTATAGTCTAGCTTGTGGAGGGCATTTTGGGGGACGACGCACTACTGCGAAAGTCCTACAAAGTGGCTTCTTTTGGTTCACTCTTTTTCGAGATGCTCGTGATTTTTGTATGGTGTGCGATCGTTGTCAACGCACAGGTGTCCTAACAAAACGTGATGAGATGCCCCAACACAAAATTTTAGTGTGAAATTTTTTATATTTGGGGCCTTTTCCTATTTCACATGGTTTTGTCTTTATTTTGGTAGTTGTTGATCATGTGTCGAAGTGGGTTGAGGCTATCGTAACTAGGATAAACGACCACAAGGTGGTTGTTTAGTTTGTTAAAGGTAATATTTTCTCACGTTTTGGTGTTCCTAGGGTGATAATTAGTGATGGGGGACACACTTTACTTATCGTTCTATTGAGACACTTCTTTGAAAGTATTTAATCACCCATAAATTGGCTATTCACCCTCAAACCAGCGGTCAGGTTGAAGTTTCGAATCAAGAATTAAAGTCTATCCCTGAGAAGACCGTTATACCGGATTGCAAGGATTGGTCTTTAAGGTTGAACGATGCTCTTTGGGCTTATTGTACAACTTTTAAGACTCCAATCGTCATGTCTTCCTATCACTTAGTCTTTGGGAAGGCGTGCCACTAGCCAGTAGAGTTTGAGCACCGTGTGTATTTGACAATTAAGCAGTTCAATCATGACATGCACAGCATCGGATCGCATCGATGACTTCAACTCAGCGAGTTGGAAGAGATGCAATATGAGGCATATGAAAATGCCAAGCTTCACAAAGAAAGAGCAAAAGCTTTTCATGACAAACAAATTTTTCAAAAAACTTTTGAAGTCGGACAAAACGTATGGCTTTACAACTTAAAACATTGGTTCTTTCCCAGAAAACTATGCTCTCAACGGATGGAACTTATGACGTGGTCCACACAAACCTGTCAGGGGCGATCGAGATTCGAGACCTTAATGATGGCTACCTTCTCATTGTTAATGGCCATCGTTTAAAACACGCTACTGGGTTAGGGGATTGCCCTCATGAGTTTGAGAAAATTCACCTTGAGGACCCAACCTTGGGATTAGCATAGCTTTGTAGCCTACATTGAGTCTGGCTGAAGACATTAAACTTAGTGTTTTTGGGAGGCAACCCAATTTTTCTGACGTTTTGTAATTTTTATTTTTCTTTAAGAAGTTTTCGAAAAAAGGAGACGTCTTCTGAACATTTTAAAAAAAGAGAGAAAGAAAAAAAAATTCTTTTATTTTGTTTCATTAGGGGACGTGTACAGAATCACCCCTGATCGATCGGCCAATTAGACTGATCGATCGGGGGCGTTATTGTTGGAGTCAACATCCGATTGATCGACACTTACCCCGATCGATTGGGGCCGCTTTTGCACACCCCTCTCTTCTTTAATTACCCTGACTTCTCCTTCCCCCCCCCCCCCCCCCCCCCCCCCAAAAAAAAAATAAATATTTACCCTAGCACACCCCACCCCTTTCCCCACGATCACCATTGGTCATCCCTACCACTGCAGCACCACCATTGTCTCTCCTTGGACTTTAGTTCTCTTCAAGGTATGTGCTTTCCCCTTTATTCTAATTTTTCTTTTTGCCTTATTTGTCTTTAGGGAGCGCATGTTTTAGGGCTTTTTCATATATTCTTGACTACTTGTGTTAGAATATTGCAGATTTGCATCGTGATTATGAAAGAAGTGGGGGTTTCTTTCAATATGTACTTTTCAATGACTTTGTTCATGAACCATGTTCAAATAGGGGTTAAAGTGAGCGAATCTAGCGCTTTCATGTCTTTCTTTACTGGATTGATGGTTATATGGGGTGGTTGTGTGAACGATTTAGGAATTTAGTCACATTTGCTTATCTTTATGTTTTTCTCTCCATGTTCACTTGAGTTGTTTGTGCTTTTGGATTATTAGGCTCACTTTTACAAATTTCTTTTGCCTTTCATTTATAATTTCTTTTATGGCTTTTCTTAGTTTAGATTATATTGCCATTTTTACTTTTTTTTAATTCTAAGGGGTAAATTCAAAGTTCCCTTTCTCACTTTTTATTTTTATGTTAATTTTGTTTTCTCATATATAATACTTGAATTCTCGATGTAAATGCTACATAGTTGGTTCTCATCCTTCCGCAGAAAGGGCCGAAGAAGGGAGGAAACCGAAAGGCCTTTTTTGGTCCCCCGAGCCTTTTCTTTGATATATCTTTCTTAAAAGGTTAGGTTTTCCTAATTTTCCTTCACTGTTTTTAATTCCTTTTCTTTTGTATTGATTTGCTAATTTTTTAAGGTCATGTCTCTTGCTAAGGAGAGTCTCCGTGAGGAGCGTAGCAGCTCCCAGACTCCGAACCTTAACACACGCATCCGAACAGCGCCAATAATTGGTTAGACGGTGCTTAGTGATGACTTATGATGGGAACCTCATGGTGCTTGGGCTGTTATGTTTTGTATGGAGGTGGGTCTCACCTACCTTCTTGGTAGGGGATTGGAGGATGACCCTGTTTTTCCCTCATTAGTGCGGGAATATTATGCATCCTTTACTCTCAACCATGAAGGTGGCCACCCATAATGTGAGGTCACTATCCATGGCAAATGCATCAGTTTTGATAAACTTGACATGGCCGAGGCTATTGACTATCCACTTGTTTTCAAACGGCACCTTTTGGTCTCCCCCGAAAAACCCACCAAACGCTGTGGCCATCATCGCTTAGATGTGTCGTGGCCATTCTGCCCCGCGTCGAGTGTGTACCATTGTTTGATCTGCCCTCTCTCCTCATATGTGGCTCTTGGATTCCATTCTTAAAGCCAATTTGTGGCCCGCGGGCCATGTGCCGGAACTATCGGGACCTATTCTCGAACTTCTTTGGAAGTTCTACTAGGGTACTTGGGTTGATGTTGGGCCATTTTCCTCAAGAGCTTTGCCACCATAGCCATCTGCTTATTCGCTTCATTGTTGGGGAGGCGAATCATTCTTTCCACATCTCGTTACGAGATTTTGGGGCGAGCTTCGGTTCGGATTCCAACCGGACCCAAAAGAAATTGTGCCCCACTTCTTACCTTCGATCCCACCCAACATAGGAGAACCTACCTCTTACTCACTCCATCCCAAGGTTGGGTGAAGACCAGGAGGAAGGTCCCGAACAAACGGCCGATCCCACTTAAGAGGAAGGTCCCAAGGAGGGGAATGTACTTTCCATTGCCCCTGCTAGTCCCGATGTCATACCATCATATGTGATGGCCATTATGGACCGTCTTGATCATATAGAGTTTAAAATGGATAAACTTTGGTGATGGCAGACCGGTGGCTCTCCACCACACTTTCGCCCTTTGTTATTCTTGTACTAAACAATTGTTTGGTATGTATTTATTTTCATCTTAGTAAAAACCTTGTTTAGTACATTGTCGTCTATGTTTTTGTAGCTTGCTATTTCTGCTTTCACCTTTATGAATTTGCTCAACACGTGTAGCTGAATATGCCATACCTCAGGTCGTCTCTTTCCTTTCCTTTCTTGTATTTATTTTTATTCATTTACATTGAGGACAATACAAGGCTTGGGTTTGGAGATGGCAAGTGTGATTTGAACTTTTGTGTGTCCTTTTAACTTAATTTTGCTTAAGTTAACCAAGTTATTTTTTATTTTTTTGCATGGATGAGGATATAGTTTTTTGTGACTTATATTAGTGATCTAATTTGAGATGTGCTACGATGATTAAAACTTTTATGTAATGATATTATTTCTGAATCTGTATTTTTATCTTTTAACTAGTCAAAGAGATTATTACTTTTCACCTTTCATCTTCTGACATATCCTACGTTTTAAGTTGTAATAAGGTAAATAATATTAAGGATGTGAATCCACCTTTTTTACTTCTAACAATATTTAAATCCATGTTTTTATCTCTTTATCTTGAGTGTTCTATAAAAAAGGGGTACCAATCTTGTTCAATTAGGTAAGTACCCGTGACTTGTTAGTTCTTATTGTTAGGAATAGTATTCTGAAATTCAGATTTATTCTGGATAAAATATTTTAATTAATGAATAAATGAGAAGTTTCAGTCGTTTTCTAGTTAAATTTGTGTAAGCGAGCATTTATACTGCATGTGATTTTCTTTTTGGAAACATCAATGAGATGGGTGTAGTCCTCAGACTATAATTTACATGTTTGTTCTAAGTGGTTTATGAGACTAAGCCACAGATAGATTTGGAACAAATGGTATGCATTGTTGTTTGAAAGACTCATAGTTGAAGACAAGTTTGGATCCCTTGATGTAAATGAGGACCCTTTTCAACCTCGAGAGGATAACGAAGAAACTCTTAGCCTTGAAGTGTCATATCTAAATGTAATAGGTGCACTGCTGTATCTTGCTAACTACATGAGACCAAATATAGCCTTTTCGGTTAACTTATTGCCAAGATATAGCTCAACTCCTACCCGAAGACATTGGAATGGGATTAAACATATATTTCGGTATCTCCGTGACACATCTGATATGAGATTATTCTATCTGAGACAATCAAATCTAAGATTGGTTGGATATGAAGATGCTGGATATTTGTCTAATCCACATAAAAGTCATTTAGAAATAGGATATTTATTTGCCTATAGTGATACTGCTCTATCTTGGCAATCTGCAAAACAAATGACAGCATCAACTTCTTCAAATCATGCCGAAATACTTGCATTTCATGAGGCAAGTAGGGAATGTTTATGGTTGAGATCCCTTATTCAACATGTTCAAGAAAAATGCAGTCTTCCAATGATAAGGGGGAGTCCGACAATACTGTATGAAGGTAATGTTGCATGTGTTGCTCAAATCAAAGGTGGATACATTAAAGGCGACCGAACTAAATATATCTTGCTAAAGTTCTTCTTTATACACGAGCTCCAGAAGATCGGTGAAATAGATGTTCATCAGGTTTACTCAAGTGAGAACCTAGCAGATTTATTCACAAAAAGTATTGCCAACAACAACATTTGAGAAACTAGTTCACAAGATTGGTATGCTTCGCCTCAGGAATGCCTCTTACTAATATGTTCATATGAGGGGGAGTTACATATGCACTTTACTCTTTTTCCTTGGCTATGGTTTTTCTCCCACTGGGTTTTTCCTCGCAAGGTTTTTAACGAGGCAATTTAAAAGCGTATATAACTCGAATACTGTACACTTCCAAGAGTGTTGTGTCGCGCAATATTTTTAAGGAAAGTATCCAAAGGACGAGTATTATAAATATTGGATATTTTTTGGGTACAATTTTTATACTCGAATTTGGATATCATTAAATATCTTAGAAAATTAAAAATTATGTAAAAAGCTTATATATATACATATCCATACATACATACAATATATGTATATGTATACTTATATTTATAGTTAATTTTGCATGCATGACACCTATGTACTTACGTGTCAAATACTATGGTGACTCATGTGCAACGTGCTTTATGTATATAAATGTTGGCACAGTGAAAGAATGAAAATCGCAGAAGAAAAAAAGTGTGCAAAGAGAAAGTGATGAGAAAATTGAGAGTTAACAGAAAATTGTGAGAGAGAGAGATTTATTTGAATAGACGAAAAATTTTTTTGGTTCCTAAGTTCTGAAATAAAATACTTGATATTTTTCTTTAAATATATTTGAGTTTGTATTTTTATTCTCTTCCTTTTGAGTGTAATATGTACCTAGTCTTATAACAATTATTATTATTATTATTATTATTTTGTTGTTATTATATTAAAATCTTTTGGAGGGTATTGTTGTAAAGTATTTGGCTTATATCCCCCCTAGTGTATACCAAACATTAGAATGACGATTTAACCTAATTCTCATCTCTATTGTGGATCATTCCCACTTCTCAAAAGTCATTTTCATTCCCTCATGAGTCATTCCCACTGCCACAAATTCATTGCCATTACCAAACGTCTCCTAACTGTATTAATTTAATTCATTACAATTTTATGGTATCAATCATATGGGGTGTTTAAAAAAATTTTTATCATATGGTAAAATTGGCATTAAATTGGTGGCAAAACTTTTAGTGGGTGACTGATAAGTTTAAATTGAGTTATTTATGAGTTTATTTTGAATCATTTGCATCTTACATGACCAAACCGTTAAAAATTATTTTGTTAATTTTAATGTTCAACGTTGGACTAAATTAACATAAATAAAAATAAAAGTATTAAATTGACACCAAAAGCATAACGCATAGCCATCTTTCACATAAAAAACCTTATTAATTTATACTAATTCAAATTCCGATTACTATACCATCTAAATCTATTTAACTCTTTATGAAAGTTATGCGAACATCACTTTATTGGTTTAAATTAGACATTCATATTACAGTGTACAATATACATATAGTTTTATTTGTTGACCAAGTAGGGCAGTTCAAAATCGGTCTGGATAAAAAAAGGACCGGACTGGTCATTCAGTCCAAAATCAAATCGTTTTGATTAAATTTCAGTCTGATTATCAGTCTTTGAATTGTATATATTTCCAATTTCAGTTCAATTCAGTCTAAACTGAAAAAACTTAGGACTAGGTCGAAAACCCGAATAATGTAATTGAGATGCTCTTGCTTTTTTCGATTAGATTAAATATTTTCTCTCATTCAAATTTTGAGCTACATTCAATTTAATTCTTGCAAAACTAGCCAAGGAATTAAATAGGAAGATGTAATGAGTCACAGTAGTGGATAAAATTTAAATTTTTTCAAATTTATAGCAACAATATTAAAATTTATCTCGTATGTGACCGTTTCAATGTCGACGTAGCCTAAGAGCATACCCTATTTTTTAGTTCGTCTCGTTTTTGTTTTGAGGTGTATGTGTATTGTTCTTTTGTGGCACTAATTATTTTGTGTGTTGGCTTAGGTCTTGCTCTTGTAGGTGTGCGCCTACTTTGTACCACGACTTATATCACTAATTACAGGGAAAAAAAAAACTCCAAATCTACCATAGATGATATCAAATTTGTTGGCCACAATTAGAAACTTGATAGTAATAAAAGGGAATTTAAATTGTCACACAACAAATATTACAACTATTAATTACACAGTAAATGCATAACTAAGGTACTTGTTATTTTATTATTAGAATGTTCATTCCCTATTTTATAACCGAGGGGTCTTCCTAGTGTGTTTTATCTCTCTAGCATCTTTGATGATTTTGTGATGTTTACTTTGAATAAATGAAATACACTAATTATTAAAAGAAAAAAAGAATAGTTTTCTTTTTTTTTTTTGGGAAATTATCACTTAGATAATCAAATATTTGAGTATTTATCACCTAAGTATCATGACATTTTATATATATAATGAGTCTTCTTGCCATCTAAGTGGTAGTGATATGGCAGAGTAAGTCAAGGTCGGTAGGACTTCTAAATTTGGAAAGAAAAAGAAGAATCAAGAGATTTCTGGGCAGTTTAAATTTGTTAACTTGCAGCTAAATACTATGAAGGACCGAAGAGTTAAGAAAAAAGTGTGACAAGAAAGCAAAACACTTGCCTCCAGAGTTATTTAAAGACTTGATTCCGGAGGAGGATGAGTAGATCATGTCCGGGTTGCCTTCAGTTGCATATTTTTGGTTCTTGGTTGGGGCTTGCTTGGGATCTTCTTTTTGGTTTCATTTCTGTCTTTCGGAGTTTTGGTTTTTGTCTTGCTTCTAAGCTTTCGTTTTTGGTGTCTTCAACGGTGGGGCTTCCTTGGCTGTCTCGAGTTGCTTTTGGGTGTTTTTTCTTTAGCGTCGGATGCTGCCGGTAAGAGGTTGCTTTTCTTTTGGTATTTTTTCTTTTGTTCTGTTGTGGCTTTTTTGGCTGTTTTGGAAGTGGTTTTTGGGGTTAGGCATGTCTATTTTGTTTCTAGCAAGTTTTCTTATTATTTTCCCTTCTTCACACTTTGTGTGTGCTCTTTGGGTCTCATATTTGAGACGCCAACTTTGTATCGCCAGTTTATCCTCTTTAAGTATTCAAAAAAAAAAAAAAAAA
This sequence comes from Simmondsia chinensis, assembly GCA_018398585.1. Lineage (NCBI taxonomy): Eukaryota > Viridiplantae > Streptophyta > Magnoliopsida > Caryophyllales > Simmondsiaceae > Simmondsia > Simmondsia chinensis. The sequence continues at coordinate 32,477,820 of JAGTTD010000005.1, forward strand.
TGAGGTTTGAATATTTTACCTTGTAAATATCCTATATTAGAATTTGATAATTTTTTATATTAGAAATTGACCACTTTTATAAGTAAAATGCTAATATAATATATAATTACAAAAATATGTATAACCTGAGCTAATGTCTTTTGCAAAATTTAATCAAATTATGATAAAAATTTGAACAAATCTTGCTGTAAACTACCCAAGTATTGCAGAAATTATGTTTCATGTTATTGTTTTTGGCAAAAGATCATCAAATTCTGGTGAAGATACTAATATATTATTGGAATTATGCTTCATTTTAACATTTGCTAACAAAAAATATATTGAATTTCAGCCAAAGGGTACTTGATTGATTAAATTTTATAATTTTAGGGAATCTAAGTAATAAAATATTTAAATTTCAAAGTATCTCATTATATATATTGAAACATAGGTGATAAAAGGTTAAATCTCGGGATGCTTAAGTGATAATTTTCTTTTGTGCATCCATAACATTTTGTCCTTTTTAAGTTTTTCGTACATGCAACATGGCTAGTTGGATTTTATAAACTCAGTTGATGACTAGAAGAAATTACATACGCCCAGTAATGGCATTTGAAACCTATCATTTAATAAACAAGATCCATGTGACCTATCAAAAATGAAGCTGTAAGTACCATATCGTTTAAATCAACCCCTCGGATTTTCTTTTTTTTGGTAAAGAAGTACAACAATGCTTAATAAGTGTGGCTAATATAAGGGAGGGTAAATAAGTTTTAAACTCAAGATCTCATTCATGGAAGTAGGCAGCCTCACCATTGCGCCAAACACAATAACTCTCCCACCCCTTGGATTTTCCTTATAGGTGTGTTTGTTTTTTCTTTTCATCAGTAAATCTGAATTCTTCATAAATAATATATATGATGTACTGATATTCGAAAATGGCACCTACACCTCAAGTTGTTAAAGCATCCTTTTTTTTTCTTTCTCCGTTCCTCGATTTCAATTTCATTTGTTAGTCATTCCATTTCTGTTAGCGTTTGCAGTGACCAAAAAGAAAGAATTTAGATAATTTAATATTTTTTAATATTTAGATCCATACATATGATAAAGGTGTTTACAAATCCAAATATGAGTATTGGTATCCCGTAGTCTAGAAGTCATTACGGTATGCCATTTAGAGCCGTGAATCTCCCCATGTAAACTCGCAACTCCCCCTCCCCCCATGAGAAGCCCCATAAACCCATTTTATTAACATAATTAATTAAAAGATATCATATTACTATTAGCCTTTTTTTTCTTGCTTATGTGTCCTTTCCTCACATTGAATTTGAAATAAAAATAGTTTGTCTTTGGAGGTGTTTAATTATTTGATGTCAACAGAAAACTTGTACAACATTATATAATTTGGTTTGAATTGGAGCGAATTGACTATTATTTAGTGTAATTTTTGAAATCTTGATCCTTAATTTGAACTTTTAATTAGTTTCTAATCCAAACTTATCTAGCCAAAAACAAACAACAACAGTTACTCTGCTGGTTCCCAATAAATCAATAACAAAGTCATGTATTTCTAAATGGATTTTGAGTAGGTTTGAGAAAGAAGGTGGACTATTTTGATTTTGAGTAGATTCAAGAAGAAAAGGCGGGAGCTTTAACATGCTAATAGCCTGCGAGACAAGCAAATAGCTAGAGGCCAACCAGGCCTATCACTTTTGACCACATGGGATCCCTCCAACAATTAATTTAATAATATTATTAAAACAATATAAGAATATAGATTAAAAGTGAAGGTACATAAACAAGATAAATGAATAAAGAGAGAGGCAAGAAGGAGAGGGGATAGAGGGAGCCTTGCCCTCTCCTCTATTTATCCCCTATTTTCCTCATTACTTTACTGTTTCTACTTCATTTATCATTATTTGACTTCAAGCTGATATTGATAGAGAGAGGGGCAAGGTTTCCATGATGGATATCTGATCGGTTCCTTGCTTAACATGTTGTAGCCAACCTAATGGCACTATAGTTACCAGTATTGAAAGCCGAATTAGTACTAAATATTAATAAATATCTGATTGGTGGTTTTGGGGACCTAGAATTCCATCCTAGTGGCTGGAATTAAAGGACCTACCTAATGGTCGATTATATGGAGGCTAGGCATGGCCAGGGCAGGCCCCTACCCCATATATATATATATAATTATTTTGACCGAAAAATAATTATAATTTATTGATAAATAATATAATATACAAATAAAATACAATACAATCATAATTACAAATATATTTTATAAAATAAAATGGTGCTATATGAAATTACAATTATATTTTATAAAAAAAATATATTATAATAAAATAGAATTATAATAATATAAATAAATTAATCTAAATTTGTTGTGGTTGGTACGGTACTTGTACTGGAGCTATCCCTTAATGAACCCAAGTTCAGTCGGTCTTCGTCTCTATTCACTACAGCCATCCAATCCTTCAAGAGCACCGACATTTCTAAGGTGGCTGATGCTAGCTTCGCTCTGTTTGATCCAAGCAGTCTACCAACAACAATAACAACAACAATATGCCCAGTGCGACAAGGGCTCCCACTTGCACCGGGTCTGGGGGGTAGGATGTATGCAGCCTTACTGCGTCAGGGTGAGACCTTGACGAGATACTGTTTCCAAGAACCCCCAGCCTGATAAATGAGAGGTTTTACAGAGAAGCATAAAAGGAGCAAGCAAAGAAGCACATAAGCATGTAGGGCCTAGATGTCATGCATGGCATGTGTGGTTACAGACAATTAATCATATAAGCATATAAGCAAATACTCATGCAAGCATGTTAGTATGTGGCATGTACACACGGGCATAGCAGCAGGAGCAAAAGGCAAAAGCACAAGACAAAAGCAAACAACATGAAGCATCCATAGAGTATAGAGGGAGAGGGGAGAGGGAGAGAGAGACAGTAGAGGGATAGAGCGAGAAGGAGAGAGAGACAGAGAGAAGGAGAGAGTATACAAAGTACTAAGAGGACAACATAAATCAGTACTGCGGATATATAAATGAGCATACAAGCAGCGCCGTCGTGCTAGAACTAGCTTACGGGAGCTCGAAGCTCCTGCTCCGCTCAATCGGTTATCCCTAAAACTACTCTCCCTTATACTCTAACTACGGCCATCTCTTCAATTAGGTCGATGTAGGCGAGTTTCTAATGGATTGTCCTCGTTCAACTCTTCTTTGGTCGACCTCTTCCTCTCTTCCGAACTGTAATATGGAGGGGTGAGACTCCACACACTCTACTTTGGCCGGCCTCTTCTTCTCGTCTCGTCGATGCTACTATAGACCTCGGACATGTTAGTATATCACATGCCATGATGGAAAGCACGGGATATTGGGTTTTATTTGAATACCACCATTGCAAAATATCAAAATATGGATTAGCCTCTGTTGGGTAGAAGTCGAGCATAGGCAAACGCATGTACAAATTTAGCTCATCATATGATGTGGGATTTTGTTTGAGCTTTAATCTGTTTAATATATCACACGCATATGATTTTCCTTGAGAAGAGGACGAAAAAGATTATGTAGAAGAAACATTTGTATCAGATAATAATCTTTGAGCAGAAATGGAAAATAAATTATGTAAATTTTTATTAACTTTAGCAACAAAAGATACTACATCAAAAGTTGCTTTCATTTTTTTATAAAATATTTGGGCAAATAATTCCCGTAAGTTTACAACGTGGATAAAAAACTGTGGCAATGTAATATGCCATTGGTAATTCAGAATAATATTCAAAATTTTTTTTTATCATGGCGGAAATGGACTCCTACAACACGGGGTTGGAGGAGTTATTTATCATCTAAGAAGCAATATCTATTAGTCTCGACATTGCTTGTGTAATGGTTGGTTAGTAGCACCCAGAAAAAAAATTGTGGTAGCCTCTTTAAAAATGATAAAAAAATTTATAGATTTCATTAATTACATTCCAATGTATATGTTCTAAATTAAAAGAACTTAGATCGGCATGATTTTGCTATATAAATTCAATTAAGACATCTTTGTATGGTATACATCTTTCTAACATATCAACCGTGGATGACCACCTACTACATGTATCTAATTAAAATTTTTTTTAATAAGGAATTCCATGAGTGTCACAAAGAGCTCTATTTTCTTTGCCTAATTCCCGATGTCTTAATTACTTTAACTACTTCTCTTAAAACTACAAGAGAAAAATTTATAAGTTGCATACCATCCATTACTATTAAATGCAATGCATGATAGATGCAACGTAAATAAAAATATTTTCCATCTAACATGGGCCTCATATGCCTAATTAATTGTCTAACAGATGCAACATTGTTAGTAGCATTATCAAAAGTAATGTTGAAAATTTTGTGGCCTATCCTCCACTCATGGCATGCGTTTATGATGTCACCCATGATTACATGAGCACTGTGGAGATACTCAAATTAGCAAAAATGAATTATTCATTTTTGCATAACGTAGGAAAAATTAATCCAATGTGTAGTTATGCATATGAAAGGTACGTCGAATTTTGACTTCCACGTGTCATATGTCAACGAGAACATGCTCGTGTTCACCTCTAAAACATCTTGAAGGCCATTTTTCATATTTATAAATTTTCCAAATGTGTCCCGCTTCAAAGTGTTCCGAGGGACCCTTAGAGCGGCAGGGTTTAACGCGGTTTTATAGTACCGGACGAATTTAGGGTCTTTGCTAGTGGTAAACAGCTTTTCAATCGAAATGACTCTCATTAATTCGTGTCTGTTAGTTTCTTGTGTAAACTTAAAGTTAGCAAGCGCACTAGTTACTTGCTGTACAAGAGTTTGTTGGTTCGGGTTGGCTTATTTGTAGGTGTCTTTTTAAAGTGCTAGTCTCACTATTAAGTGGATGATTGAGAACTTTTAGAGGATCACATAGAGTACAATATGCTTTACTATGTTCACGATCTAGTGTAAAATGTTTCTATACATTGCTAGTATTACGTCTACTACTGCTCGTAGAGGTTCGGGGTTGAGTTTCATTGTTGGTGGGTGTGGATTCGGGTTCAAAACATCCTGCACCACCCGATTCAGAATAATCCTGCTCGTTGAGGTGTCCTTTTTCCTAATCACAGGTGTCTATGTAGGGAGGTGACAGATCGGGTTCTAAAAACGTACGATCTTGAGCATTAAGCTCCACTCCTCTACTTGTTCTAGAGAGTTTAAGTGGTCGAGAAGAGCTAGAACTAGATCGACCAACTCCTGATGAAGATGAATTATGTGCTATTATATTGTTAATTTATAATTATAAAATAGAAGTAAGAATGCAAGTAAGGTAAACATAAATAACAAATAAATAAAATTTTGATGCTAATTTTACCAAAGTGAAAACTGAAATTTGAACTTCTACAAGTTTCTATGGGTATAACACAATTGAAACTTCAAACTTGAGACATTGAGAGCAAAAATTGTACGTAAGTAGAGAAGAGAGAATTGGAGAAAAGAAAGAATTGATGATTATTGTGTAGTGAAATGAAAAAATACGGTTATTATTTATAGAAAAAAAAGAGTATTTTTTTTTTATAAACAAATGTGCCCTAACAGCTCAAAGAGCTATTGGGGCGTGTGAACATTGGGGGTTTTTGCCCCTCCAATTGGGCTCGGGCCTTGGCCTCCTCACTTTTGAGGAGATACTGGGCCAGTTCCTGGGCGGATCTGGCCCGCTAGCCACCTCTAATGGAGGCCTAAGGCAACTATCCCATGGCTTCCCCTAGTCCGGGACCTTGTTATTGACAATGATCATGGAGGCTGGTAGGCAACAATGGAGGGTCTTGGTTCAGAACATAATGTTCAGGCCTTATGCTCGAGCAAGATGCTTGGCTTTGGTGGACGAATTCGTTATGCTCAAATAAGATGGTGGTGATGCTTGTTCATGTTGGTACTCACCCTAAGGGTGGCGCATGTGCTCAATAGTTAGAGGCAGTGACAATGATGCTTGGCCCCGATCGCAGGTGAGAACGGAGCTAATCTCATATTAGGTTCTCGGTGCTAGCTCAAGTTGCGCAAGTGTGGAGGATTTACCTATGGCCTAGTGCCCGGTATTGGGGGGGGGGAGTTTCCGAACGAAGTTGGACTGTGAATTCCTCATTTGGGCTTAGTCTACATTACATGATTTTGCGCAGTAGTGATCTAATTATATTTATAGTAACATCAGGTAACCATTAATTTAGACTAGACATGAGAATTACATTGTTAGAGTTGATTTAGGGTAGTTTACTTCAGATTTGAGTTATTTAGCAATCCGTGCGTGAGATGCTTGACTCCGACCATAAACCTTCATATTCGGATAGCTTGTTGGGTCATAAGTGCCAATCTGCTTCTAGTGCTTTTGGAGAACATTGTCAAATTTGACACAAAGACATAATAATATAGAAAATTGAAGTGAATCAAAGTGATGCATAGATCAAAGGCAGCAAAATTGACTCTATTAGTTGATCAAATTTAGGTGCCTTGGTCAGGACAAATTTCTCCTTCCCCCTCAATGAGTATGTTGCATCTCTTGCATTAAGGAATGTCAAATTTCGTTCATGTAAGCACCAAATCCCAATAGAACTTCGAAGTTAAAATTGCTTGGGTGAGAGTAGTACCAAGATGGGGTGATCTCCTGGGATGTCCTCCTATTGCACGCCTTAGGTTGGAATTCTTGGAAACAACATGCCTTCATCGTGAAGGGGAAGTCTGCGTACATCCACCCCCTCCGACTCTGCTTAGGCAGGAGCCCTTGGGACACTGAGGAATGTTTCTTTATTTACTTAGTAATTGTGACTTGCAAATATTTTTTAGAGCAATGTCGTAGGTAAATAATAATAATAATAATAATAATAATAATAATAATAATAATAATAATAATAACGTATATATGTAAAAAAATTATAAATTTAATTTATGTACTAAATACTGATATTAAAAAGTTATTAATTATAAAAATTATTTAAAATTATCTTTTATAATTCAATAAATTTTGGACATATCATTTGATGTATAAATTTGGAACTTAATATTACTACATGCAACCTTTTCCTACTTTTTATTTAGTAACTGCTTTTTTTTTTTTTGGATAATTGTAAAACTCCTACAAATCACACAAGAGTGCAAGGAAAAACAAAACAAAGAAAACCAGATGAAAGCAGAAAGGAGCTAGCCAAACGGCATAGACCCGAGATGGCCAACCTCAACGACGCAAACTTGATCAACAGGGCCAAAAGAGGCCAAAACACCCAAGGTAGCCCTCAATGCGATAACAACGACGATTCACAAAAGCATGAGAACCAAAATAGAATTGAAGAAAACACAATATAGCTAGAGGACTTAAAACACCATAACAAAAGGACAAAACACTGAGAATAGACCCTTCCATTATGTTTCCCCTCCCTTGCAGGACTAAGATGTGAAACTCACTCAGCTCTCCTTATTCAACTTGATTAGCTCCTCCATCATGATAGACTCATCTCCTTTGAAACACAACCCAAGTTTCTTTCCTAACTCTCGTGTTTGCTCAACAAATGTAAGATCATCAAGGACTATTTTCTTTGACAAAAATCTACCGAATTTTGAAAATTGGTATTGAATTGATAAAATTTTGAAACTTTAGGATACTCAAATGATAAAATCTTTTAACCTCAGGGTTCTTCATTTTATATATTGAAACTTTAAAGTATCTAAGTAATAAATTATTCTCAAATCTCAAGTGTTAAATTCTCTATTTTTTAAAGATAGTTATAGCAATTGAATACACTTTTTCTGTGTTAATTATTGAAAGTCTTTACTTTGAGCCCATATTATATCAACCTGAGCCCAAGTGTACCAAGCCTATCTATTGTTACTATTGCCTAATAGCCTTAACTTTGACGTAAAAACCTTCCATATGCCCTCCGTTCTCCATTTTTTTCAATAATTAGCGATAAAGTTACAGTACAAAATATGCAACTTGTACAAACACGATCCAAGTCAACCCATATAAAAGTGGGATCAAAATAAAGAAAAAATAGATTACAATAGACCAAGAAAACATGACTATAGGACAATTACAGACAAAACAACATGCGCTACATGACTACAACCACCGCCGAGATTCACTCGTTCTCCATGATTAGACTCTCGTGCTCCCTTGTTGTCCCTCTTGTCTCTTTCACTTCTCCGTTCTAATTCTTTAGGCTTCATAATTAACTCCATTCATGGGGATGATGCTTTTCATTAATAAGTATGAAGAGTCATTGTTGAGTTGCATATTTGGGATCTACATTGAGCTTTTATGTTACTAATTTCATGTTCATATGAGTATATTTTAGAATTAGATTAATTTTTGAATTTTTATTATGTCAATCCTAGTTGCTTGGCTTTTTATCTGTTATTAAATATTTTTCAAAAACATTGAAAAAACACACTAAAACAAATTAGATTGTTGTGGATCTCCGGCAGAGGAAAAGTCTCTGAGTTTGCTTTCTACATATATTTGAAATTGTCCGTTAGATTGGTTTTTAGGCGCGATATTAATATGTTCTAAAATAAGGTCAATTGTCTCTTTTCTACTGCACTGTAGATTGGCATGTATAGCTAGAGCCTTTTTTTTTTTGGTCAACATGTGTATCTAGAGCTTGCTCTTGAGTAATATAGAAGTCACATGAGAGATTGATGGGAGTGCTCACCATTTCCAGCTAGACATGGCCACGGGCGGGGCCTGGTGTAAAAATAGGAAAATATAAATACTTGTAATGGAAAAGTTTACTTTTGTATTGGATGAACGAACTAATACAAGAGCTACCCTATTTATACATATATATACCCAAATGAAGAGACTTGCCTCATCATCTTCCTAAGATAAAGTTGACAAGAATTAAAATTACTAGTAATGGCCATTGATGACTGGTTGAGGAAGAGGAGGAGAAGGGGAGAACATTGGAATTCTACTTACCACCTAATTACAACAGAAGACTCTAGAATAAGAATTACAAAGAATAAGCTAAAGGAATAAATACGTATACAAAACGAATATGTAGAATACAAAGGGAAAATACTAAATTCTACACCCCCTTCAAGTTGGAGCATGCAAGTTCACGATGCCCAACTTGCCAAGGAAAGTAGAATGATGCGAAGATCCCAATGCCTTAGTAAAAACATTAGCTATCTGGTCTCCAGTAAGAACAAAACGTGTAGCTATCTCCTTGGACAATAATTTTTCTCGAACAAAATGACAATCAATCTCAATATGTTTTGTCCTCTTATGCAACACAGGATTAGAAGCAATATGAAGAGTAGCCTGGTTATGACAAAATAGTAATGCAGGTTCATTAGTAGGAACCACAACATCATTCAATAACCGATGTAACCACACTATTTCACTTGTTGTTGTGGCCATGGATCGATATTCTGCTTCGGCGGAAGATCGAGAAACAATAGTCTGCTTCTTGGATTTCCATGAAATAGGCGCACCATCCAAAAACATAACGAATCCGTGGTTGACCGTCTAGCTGTAGGACAACCAGCCCAGTCAACATCACAATAAGCACGGAGCCTCATGTCACAATCAGAAGGAAGAAAGATGCCTTGACCTGGTGTCCCTTTGAAATATTGGAGAACCCTCATGACGGCATCAAGATGAGGAGCACGAGGATAATGCACAAATTGGCTTAACACACGAGCAGCATAATGAATGTCAGGATGAGTGATCGTAAAGTATAACAAGTGCCCAACGAGTTGCCTATACCGACCTCCATCCTCTGCGGGCTCGCCTACCCCATCCGCTAAATCGTGATTTTGCACTATAGGCATAAAAATAGGTTTAGCCCCCAAAAGTCCTGCTTCACTAACAATATCAAGCGCATATTTTCGTTGGTTTAGCATAATCCCCTTTTGTGGCCGTGCTACTTTAATGCCTAGAAAATACTTTACGGGCCTTAAATATTTTATTCCAAAAGTTTGATTCAAAACATTTTTGACTTCCGCAATATGGCTCATATCGTTTCCCATGACAAGAACATCATCAACATTAATGAGGACCGCTTTATAAGTCATCCCATGCATAAAAGTGAACAAGGAATAATTAGCCTTGGATTGTTGAAAGCCAATTTTAATAAGGGTTGAGGTGAATTTCTGATTCCAGTTTCGAAAAGCCTGTTTAAGCTCATAAAGTGATTTACGAAGGCGGCAAACCTTCCCTTCGTGTTTATGCTCAAAACCTTGTGGTAATTTCATGTAGACTTCTTCATTTAAGTCTCCCTGAAGAAAAGCATTGTTAACATCTAATTGTTGGATAATCCAACTTCGGACTGTGACAACGGCCAACACACAACGAACAGTCATGAGTTTAGCAACGAGTGCAAAAGTATCAAGATAGTCTATACCTTCCACTTGAGTATACCCCTTAGCAACAAGATGAGCTTTATATCTCTCAATTGACCTATCGGACTTGTACTTGACTTTGTAGACCCACTTCGAGTCTATAGCTCTCTTCCTAGCAGGCAATGATTCAAGAGTCCTTGCGATGTTTTGCTCAAGTGCCTTAATCTCTTTCTCCATGGCATCCCTCCATTGATCATATTGTACGGCCTGATTAAAATTTTTCGGCTCATCACATGAGGTGATGGCATTTAAAAGAGTCGAGTGAGGGTTAGAAAATCGTACGTTAGATACAAAATTAGAGATTGGAGATAAAATACCATAGTTAGCTGACAGAGTGGAAGTGGAAGAATGGGCTATAGAAGGCGGCACCTCAGTTATGTAGTCTTGATACTTTACCGGCATTGAACGAACTCTACTACTTCTTCTCACCACTTCTTCTTCAACAAGGGGAACACTCCCCCTCTCGGTCTCTGCTGCAGGGGCTTCGGCCACGACCTCACCCTACCCACTGTAGGCCAGGTTTCGATCTGTTGGAGTCGGTCGGTTGTTGCTACTGAACCGGTTCAGTAGGGGCCTGTTCAACACTGTCTAGAATGAAAAGATCGTTCCCTAAGACCCTATTATGCTTCTCATGTGTTGATCCCGATGCATCAATTTTTAAATAAGACATAGAGTCTTCATAAAATATGACATCCATAGAAACCATGATTTTATTTTCATGAAAGCTATAGATTTTATACCCCTTTTGATCATATGGGTATCCCACAAAAATCCCTGGTGAAGTCCGTTTATCAAGTTTGTCATTAGTCCAATTTTTAACATGGTAATAACACAAGCACCCAAAAACCTTCAAATGAACATACGAGGGAACCCTTCCCATTAACACTTCGTACAGGCTCTTATTACCAAGCAATGAAGTGGGCATCAAATTAATCAAATAAGCAGCCGTCAGAACACACTCACCCCAAAACCTCTTAGGAAGATCGGCCTGAAACCATAGCGCTCGCCCCGCTTTTAACAAATGTTTGTGTTTGCGTTCAACAACTCCGTTTTGTTGCGGGGTCCCGATCAATGAAGTTTGTAATTGTATTCCATGTTTTGCATAGAAGTCCAACAACGGCCCATACTTAAACTCTTGACCGTTGTCACTTCTCACCTGCTTGACCTGCAAACCAAACTAAGTGGCCACCATACGACAAAAATTCATGAGAATCCCATGAGCTTGAGATTTCTCTCTCATAGGATACACCCAAGTACACCGACTATAATCGTCAACAATAGTAAGAAAATAACGAGCACCACTTAAAGACAATATTCTATAAGGCCCCCAAATGTCACAATGGATTAATGCAAAACATATCCGAGTTTAGAAACAGAAAAAGGAAAAGAAGAACATGTTTATTTCGAACGGTGACAAGAATCACAAATAACAATCGTCCTCTTAATATTCAAATGCAGAAAAAACAAAAGTTTACTAAAAGCAACATGACCCAACCAGTGCCACAAAAACGCCTCTTTATTATCCTGAACCACATGAGTCGCGGGAGCAATCGGCTGTGCCTCCAATAGATATAGCCCATTTCTCATCCTACCCACTTCAGTCAGCCTCCTCGAGTGTGGGTCCTGAAAATAATAGAAATTAGGATAAATGTTAACGTACAATTTTCAGAACGAGTTAGTTTTCTCACTGACAATGAACTGCAATAAAAACCCGGGACGTGCAACACATCATGGAGAATAAAATTATCAAAAACCCGAATTTTTCCAATATGGGAGGCTGACAAGCTTGTCCCGTTAGGTAATTTAACGCGTCTAATACCTTTATTTGGCACAATATCAAACATTAGAGAGAGTGACAAAACCAAATGATCGGAAGCACCGGTATTAATAATCCAGCTTTGATTTGAAATAAAAACATGACTTGTCAGATTTACACTAGGTGAAGCTGAGCTCGAACCAAGTAGCGAAAAAAATTGCTGGTATTGGCTTGCTGACAGCCCGACAATGGGGTTGTCATTTGTCGGGTGCTCACTGCAGCAGTGAGCTGTTGCTGCGGCAGTGGGTCCCGCTCTCCCGGCCCCCTTAGATCCTTGTTTCTTCCAACCTGAAGGGTAACCTATTAATTCAAAACATCTCTCCTTGGTGTGTCCCTGCTTCTTACAGTGAGAGCAAGTAAAATGATTAGAACGTCGGGGATTATTCCCCAAAGCGGTAGCAGCCACCTCCTTCACTGCCAGAGCTGCGGCTTCGAGTGTCATATGCACACCCATAGCCACGCTCTGCTGCTTCTCTTTCGGACATAAAATGGAATACGCACTTCCCACGGTGGTCAAAGGCTTAATGTTCATGAGTTGTGAGTGAACTATAGAAAAAGATGGGTCTAGACCCATCAATAAATTCAACAATTTTTCCATATCCCGAATTTGCAAAAAGGACTTAGCATGTCCGCAAGTACATGGTGGGATCTCAACTAAAGTATACAACTCATCCCAAAATGACCTTAATTTGGTAAAATAGGTTGACATGGGTAAATTTTCTTGCTTTATATGAGATATCTTGCATTTCAATTCATAAATACGAGGGACATTATCCTGCGAGAATCTCTCTTCCAAGTCCAACCAAATATCCTGAGCCGTTTCAAAATAGGTAATGCTTTTGCTTATCTCTTTTGACACTGAGTTAGAAAGTCAAGTTGACACCATGGAGTCACACGCACTCCAATGTTCAAAGTCTGGCAAATCCTCATTCGGTTTTACAATGCTTCCATCTAGAAAGACAATCTTACGCTTTGCTTTGAAAACTTTATAAATGGACCTTCTCCAAGACTGGTAGTTAGGTTCGTTCAAGGTGTTTTGCACAATAACCAACCCTGAGTGATCCGAAGGGTGGAGATAAAACGGCGAATTAGCATCCAAAACTCCCCCTGTCATGAGAATAGGGGCCTCGGTTTGGCTAAGAGTTGGGTGAGTAATAACATTCTCATTCTCGTTGGTAATACCCGCCATTTTATAAAAAAACAAAACACAAGAGATCACAAACAAGTAAGAGTAGCGGAAAGAAAATGTCTCACGAAACATGTTTAGTTTTGGCACTGGAGTCTGGTAGCCTCCTCTCGGTATTGGCAAGGAAAATCACAAAACTGAAACCCGCTCTGATACTATGGAAAAATATGAAAATATAAAATACTAGCAATGAAAAAGTTTACTTTTGTATTGGATGAAAAGCTAATACAAGAGCTACCCTATTTATACATGTATATACCTAGATGAAGTGACATGCCTCATCATCTCTTTAAAATAAAGGCTACAAGAATTAAAATTATTAGTAATGGCCATTGATGGCCAGTTGAGGAAGAGGAGGAGAAGGAGGAGAACACTTGAATGTTACCTACCACTTAATTACAATAGAAGACTCTAGAATAAGAATTACAAAGAGTATGCTAAAGGAATAAATACGTATATAAAACGAATACGTAATACAAAGGAAAAATACTAAATTCTACACCAGGGCGAGCCATTTGTGTATATATATATATATATATATATATATATAAATACATATACATAAAAATAATTAGTTTGACCAAAAAATAATTATAGTTTGTTAATAAATAATATAACATATAATACAATCATAATATAACAACTTGATTTAAGGTGCTTGATTAAAAAATTTTATTATTTTGGATGGTTTTCTAAAAAGTCAAAAAGTTGTAGTAGTTAAGTAAAAAATGACAACTTTTTAAAGTAGTTTTTTAATTGAAAACCCCAAAAAAAGTGTATCAGTTATGTTTTTGAAACCACTGGCATGGTTCTTTCCAAGACTATTTATACAAGAGCCTTAAACAAGCTAGGTCTAACACCTCTATTGTCCCTGGAGTGTTCCCAGAGACATAACCTAGTGGTAGAGAACACCATGGACCAACCACGTCTCCCTGGTTCCATTTCCACTTGGGACAATGTTGCTCACCTTTAATAGGGGATCTCCACCCCAACATAAAAAAAAAAAAATAAAAAAATGTTGTCCCTATGGTATCCATGACTTCCTATTTGTATCAGTTTTTGGAGATCGTGCTTGTGTAACTGTGATGTTTTGTCTCGGTTAAATCATATTTAAATGCCTATTAAAAATTTCAAATCTCTAATGTAGATATAAAGATGATATTTAGATTATAATTAATTGATATTTTGGTAACTGTATTAAGTAATTAAAATATTAAAATTTGATTAAAGAAGAATAATAATTTCCCTAACATATAGGGTATTGTGTATTTGTCAACTTAAAATATGAGCACTCATTCAAACGAATTGGTTTTATAAGTTAATCGTTCTTTTATTTTTTTTTTGAACACCAAGACTCCATTTACTTCTAAAATCATACACTTTTGTGACCAGTAAACCTTTAATTAAGAATCTCCTTTTAGGCTCCGTTTGTTGAGGAGAAAAAGTAGATTCTATGAGTTAATTTTTTTGGGAAAAGATTTTTTAAGGAAAATCCAAATCTGGTTGAGGTTTGTCATTGTTTGTTTTAAAGAGAAACTTGATTATATATTGTACTTGTATAAAATCCTCTATCCCAAATAGAAAATCTAGAAAAATAGAGTATAGTTTATATATCGCTTTATTATTGTACTTGGTAAACTCTTGAGGGCCTTCAGTGGGTTTTGAGAACCACACATGCCCTAATCCGTCTTGCCTCATGGTGCTGTGTGGATTTTTTCTAACCTAGACCTTCATTTTTACGACCTTTTTATTTATTGAAGTTTTCGTAAATTGACTCGAGTTGAGCCCTTGTCTGGGGTAGTGCTCGAGGCCTTTGCCTCAAGCTTATGTTGTCCATCCTAAGTGGACCTTGATGGTGTTGCCTCGAGGTACTGCTATATGACCTGTCTCGAGGCTTGAGCTGGAGTATGCGTTTTGACTGCATCTTTTTCCGCTCTTTCCTTAACCAATTTTTCCAATAACTGACTGGATTTTTAGACTCCTATATCTACCACTTTCCTTATTTAAGGCGGATTCTTTGCCATGATCTTTTTCTTAACCTCCAAGTATTATCTCTATAAATACGTATCCTTAGGGTTTTTCAAAGTATGCAGTTAACACCAAAACACAATTAACTCAAATATTACTTCTTTTTCTTCATGGCGTTTTTTCTCTCTCAAAATATTCTCTCCTCCATTACCGAGCAAGTTGGGGCGTACTCCAACCTAACTCCCTGGAGTACACTACTAAGGTAGGTGCCGTGTTAACCCTGGAGGTCGGAGTGCTGTTCATCCTATTGTACCTTTGTTGGGGTATAAACGACTTAGGGTAGTGGATTCTCCACGGTGCGACAATTTCTTCGGTCAATCCTTTCCTTTCTGTTAATCTATTTAAGGTTGTTTCTTTCATCTTTCTTGTAATCTCGAAATCAAGTTCATTGTAATAAAGAGTTATATTTTGGTTGCTCATTCAACCTATTTCACCAACAATTTAAGTATAATGAGTAATCATAATATGACTCATGCGGGCTTTATCATTCTGAATATGTCTAAAACTAAGCCCTTGGATGGGAAGAACTACAAGACGTGGATGATAAGATGGAGTTCTTCCTAGACCAAATAGACGTTCATTATATACGGTTTAATGATAGAGCCCCTTTGAGGTCCAATAAGGATTTTGAGAAAGATAACTGTAATTGTAGGGGAATGCTTCTCCATTATATGACAACGCCTTTTTATCAAATTTTTGTTAACATGAAAACAGCTAAAGAGATATGGGAGCCGTTGTTAAACAAGTATACATCTGATGATAGTGCGGGTAAAAAATATGTATGCAGTAAGTGGTTAGCTTTTACCATGGTTGATGAAAAACCTATTCTTGACCAAATCCATGAGTAGCAAACTTTATGCAGTAATATTTTAAATGAGGGAATGAAGTTTTCTGAAATGTTTCAAGCTAACTGCTTTATTGAAAAGGTGCCTCTTTCTTGGAAAAATTGCAAAGTGTCTTTGAAACACAAGAAGAAGGATATGACTTTACAAGGATTAATCTCTCATATTAATTTGGAAGATCAGAACTGCAAACAAGTCAAGGGGAAGTTCTTTGAGGACTCCTCCTTGGCCTCTAACCTTGTGGAATCGAGACATGCAAGAAAGAAAGGCAGGCTCAAGAAGCCCTGGAATAAGGGCAAGTCTAGTGCTCAAGAGGAACGCTCTAGTAGCAAGCAAGGCCAATCTCGAGGAAAGAGGCCAATGCATAATGTTAATGATGGAAAAGGAGGAGCAATCCATACCTTAATAAGCTATAGGAAGGGATTTGGACCTAGAAAGCATATAGTACACAGGCCATAGGCTAATCTCACCTAGGAAGGAGACGTGTTTGTTGCCATGATCTCCGAGGTGAATATGGATGGGAACAAGGTTGAGTAGGTTGTAGATGCCGGTACAACGAGGCACATCTGCACCAATAAGGATATGTTCCATGAATATGAGAAAGCCACAGTTGGGGAGAAGGTGTACACGGGCACTTCTAGTTTGGTCTCTATCTTGGGCAAGGGAAAGGTTCTCCTTAAACTCAACTTTGGAAAAACTCTATGTTTGCTAAACATGCTACATGTTCTTGATGTATATAGGAATCTGGTCTTGGGTGCATTGTTGAGCAATGCAGGATTTAAGTTGACCTTCGCTTTTGACAAGTTAATTCTCACTAAAAATACCAACTTCGTTGGGAAAAGGTTATGTAATAGTGGTCTCTGTACTTGATGTGATGAATGAAAATGCATCTACTTCTGCTTATATTGTTGAGTCTTTGGATCTGTGGCATGCTAGGCTTGGACATATACACTTTAATTCGGTTAAGAAACTTAAACAAATGAGTTTAATCCCCGAGTGTGATTTAACCGAGCCTAATAAATATGAAATATGTGTCGAAACCAAACATTCGAAGAAATCATCTAACAAATCAGTTGAAAGGACTTTGAACTACTCGAGCTAGTGCATTCTGACCTAGGTGACTTTAAGGACACCATGAGTAGAGGTGGAAAAAGGTATTACATCACATTTATAGATGACCACTCGAGATTCACATCAAAAATTTGATTATACCGTGGTCACACATGGTTTTGTTGTAAATAGTAGTGATGCATGCATGTATTTTAAGCATGCTGATAATGACTGTGTGATTATCTGTTTGTATGTTGATGACATGCTTATTTTTGGAATGAGTGCGAAAATTGTAAATGATACTAAGTCTTTCCTGAGCATATGTTTTGATATGAAAGACCAAGATGAGGCCGATGTGATATCCGAGGTTAAAATTACTAGAACACTTGAGGGTTTGACCTGGAGTCAATCACATTACGTGTAAAAAATATTGAGGAAGTTTGGTCATTTTGATGACACGCCTGCTAAAACTCTATATGACCCTAGTATTCATTTGATGAGAAACACAAAAGATACTGTAACAAGGCTGAATACACTAAGATAATTGGCAGCGTAATGCTCTTGACGAACTACACTTGTCCTGATACTGCCTATATCATTAGTAGACTTAGCTGTTACATGCATAACCCTAGTGATAAGCACTGGCGTGCATTGAAAAGGTTGTTAAGGTATCTTAAGGGTACCATGAATTGGGGTTGACATTATAAAAGGTTCCCGTTGTGTTATGGGGATGCTGTGATGCTAATTAGGTGTTTAATTGTGATGAAATTCATTTGAATAGTGGTTATGTATTTGTGCTTGCTAATTGTGTTATTTCGTGGAAATCATTTAAACAAACCTGTATTGCTAAATTAACCATGGAATTGGAATTTATTGCTCTTGAGATGGAAGGTTTGGAAGCTGAATGGCCGAGGAGTGTTCTGGGAGACATTTCATTGTAGAGGAAACCTGTGGCTTTAGTGACGTTGCATTGTGACTCCTGAGTAGCCGTTGGAGTTGCTTAAAGTGAGGTTTATAATGGCAAGCAGAGGCATATTCACCTCAGGCATGGTGTCGTGAGAAATTTGATCATGAATAATGTGATCTCACTCCAATTTGTGAGGAGTGACAAAAATCAGGCTGATCCTCTAATAAAAGGCATTACAAGGAAATTGATAAATAAAATAGCAGAGGGAATGGTTCTAAAGCCCCTATGTGTGTCCTAATCCTGGCGGATACTCGTTTCAGGAGTTACTCTTGATGTTCAATGAGTCAAACGAAGTCAGAGATCGGGAAATTTGTGATAGCCACTCGAACCCTTCCCATGTTTGTTGTATGAGTGGCTCTAGGATCTGCTGAATCTACCATGACGGAGGGTGAGTTTAATGCTCTTGATATTGTCCATAGCCTTTTGTGGTGGTGTGGGGTAGCACACCTGATAGACACACTGCTATTGACATGATGTGAGGTTGAGCCTAAGGCTCGGTGGTGCGGGGTAGCGAAGCTAATGGAATCACCTATAGGGACCATGGGGGGTAGAAAGTCCTCCTCTCGAGAGTATAGGCTTACTCTCTAGAGCAATTCTGGTACCACGTTTTGGATTATTTTTGACAGACCTCATACATCTTGATCGCGAAGTGCGTTTTAGCCTTGAGAACCACATGAAGGGGGTTAGGTATGCTTTTCACAGTGACTGTTCATGGTTGAAGACCTTGTTCACCAATGGGTAGTTGCAAGACATGCTTAGTCACTAGGTGCTGTTTCAAGTCCAAAAGACAATAACGTCGTCAAGTGTGGATCTCATTGCTCAGTAACATTCTTTCTTTCCCTCCTTTCTCAAAATTGAATCATGTGAGGGATTGTTGGAATTTGGGGGTAGGGTGCTCAATTTTAAAGTTGTGTGAAAAACCCTCTATCCAACATAGAAAATCTATATGAGGAAAGTCCAGTTAATAGATCTCCTTGTTATTATACTTGGTAAAGTCTTGAGGGGCCTAGAGGGGGTTTTGTGAACCATACAAGGGCGAGCGCCCTCCCATCTCGCTGGGATTGCCGCCGTGGGGTGGTGCGGACTTTGTCTAACCCGAACCTTTATTTTTACGACCTTTGGATTTGTTGAAGTTTTCATAAACCAACTCAAGTTGAGCCCTTGTCTTGGATAGTGCTTAACGCCTTTGGCTCAAGCTTATGTTATCCATTCTAAGTGGACCTCAAGGGTGTTTCTTGAGGTACTTGATGTGTTTTTCTACGTCTATTAAAATTTAATATAAAACCCTATCTATTAAACACACCTAAATTGAAGTGTAGAGCGAAAGGGTGTCGAACCACAGGGACTAAGAGTGCATGAATTTACTCTATGACTTAAATTGATTTGAATAAAATTGAGAGATTTTGTATTAATTAACCTAAGGAAATAACAATTAAACTAAAGTAATCTACCTCTAATCGAAAAAGTATATTAAATTGGAACCTAGGGTTTCGAATCCATCGTTAGCCAATTACTTTTGCGTTAACTTTTAACTTGGGATTATTAATTGTCACACGGGTAGTGGTTTAGGGTACAAGCTTCAACCTACTAAGATAATGTTGTTAGTATTGCGTATTGACCCTATCTAACTAAAGCATAAGGAAAATAGGCTCTACCTAACGTAGTGTTAATTATTACGTATTGATCCTATCTAACTAAAGCAGAGGGAAGATAGGCTTTAATTAACAATTCGGTTAATACTATTGCTTGATTAATTAATCCTAAGGCTACAAGCACAAATAACTAATTTATAAATATCAATATCAACAATTAACAGTTACAAACTCAATAATCATATCAATTGAATAAACAATAAAAATATAATACTTCAAAGTATTTATCTCAACCAAGCAATTCATGTAAACAATCAACTTAAGCTGATTTAAAAGTAAACAAAAGTAAAGGCTAAGATTTCATCTAACCCCAGAGAGCAAGTTAGCTCTCCATCAAGGATGATCCGGTGAAGAAGAGGTTGAACAAACTCATGTTGATCTCCACTCTAATTTGGCTCTCGTTCCAATTTAACGAAAAAAATAAAATATAATAAATGGGGAAAGTATAGAATAGGACGAGGGAGAGAGAGAGAAGAGCAGAGAACGGCCGAGAGAGAGAGGCGGTCAACAGCCCCCAAACCAGAGACGCCCACATCGACCCCCAAAACGAACAATTTATACTCCCCCAAACCGACTCTTCTTCCCCTCTCTAAGCCCTACCGGTTTGGGCTGGTGTTTGGGCCCGTGCTCTGCATTTGTTGGGCCGGTGGAGGGCTGAACTGGTGTTGGGCTGCGCTGGGTCGGTAAGTTTGGGGCGAGGTCTGGTGCGGAGGTGGGCTGCTGCTGCTGGTGGGTGGGCCGGTGTTGGGCTGGAGTTGGCTGTTGTGGGCGTAGGTTACTGTAGCAGTGCAGCTTGGGGTTGAAGATGATGAACAGTGCTGGCTCGGGTACTGTAGTGGTGCGGGTCGAGCTTTTACGTTCTTGTCCTCGAATCTCGATTGATTTGATTTAATTGTTTACGCATCGAATTTGTCTTATTTGCCCCAACATTTGACAATTTCCGGAACTTTAATTTCAAACCTGCTAAACATAAAAATTGCCAGAATGAATGTAGAATCATAATTAAATAAGTACAAAATAATTAAAATAACAATTAAAAGATGCGCAAATACAAGACGTATCAACACCCCCATGCCTAACCTTTGCTAGTCATCGACCAAAGTATATGATTGAACATAAAGACTACAATGACCAACTACCCCAATCATCCCAACCTTCACCCAGTTTTTCGAGATTAACACCTATATTACAATTCAAGACAAGATTAAATCATTTAAAGCATTCTCCAATTCCATGAATTTAGATGATTAAACTTCAAAACTCGTCATAGAATTTCATTAACCTTGTATCAACTAATAGGGACTACTCAAGCAATTTAAGCGCACAAGTGAAAGTGATTAGGATTTCATGCCATAGAATCTCCTCAAATTCTCGCTCCCAACCAAATATATAAAGGTTTTGTGCACCCGCACCATTGAATCACCTAAACACATGCCTATACATAGAGAAATTTTAAGTGGCATATGAGTGACCACTTTACAATATTATGACCTTGATATAGAACAAAAGAAACTTCTTTGTCATGAATGTATACCAGTTTTCACTTTTTTTTTCTTTTGCCTTTTTGTTTTGGAGAAAACACCTTTTTTTTCTTTTTTTTTTCTCTTTTTTTTTTTCTTTTTGTTTCCTCTTTCTTTTCTGTCCATTTTTGGACCTTTTTTTCTTTTTTTTTTTTACAATAGGTACTTTATCATTACAATTTACATTGGCCAACCAGTACTTTACATAACATCAAGTGCAAGGATTATGATAAGCTAATAGGCCAGGCTTGCAAAACTCAAGATATATAATGTTGTTGACTCAAATTCTTCAGATTTTCCGCAACATAAAAATCTTGTGCTCACTGAATATGTAAGCGGCATGACTAGAGCCCATTAATATCAACAATAATCAACAACACTCATTAACAAGTATGAAGTAGAATCATTTAATTTCATGGAATTAGGAGAACGAAATAAACAACTAATCCCACTGTCATCATAACATACGCGTCGATCAAGGAAAACTTAGCTAAACGGTTATAATGCACGCTCATAATGCACAAAAGATCAAAATTTTAAAAATTCGACAAAAAAGGGCACATGCAAATGAGCCTCACTCCCACACCTAAATCATGCATTGTCCTCAATGCAACAACATCAATCATTAAAGCACAAGAGATAGGTGAGATGGAGCAATACAACCTGACAAGACGGCGTGGACATGGATATATGGTTCCTTCAACCTGGCACAAGAACCTGAAAAAAGAGAAAACATGCCTCGAAGCAACTAATTAGTTCAAAAACGAAATTAAAAACAAGAAATAACAAACCTAGGTTGCCTCCTAGGAGCGCTAAGTTTTACGCCTTCAGCCGGGCGCAATGGGTCTAGCGAAGATCAAGTAATGGCATCAACCAAAGAAACAACTTCATCGAGCTCACCTAAGACAACATCTCCAGCATAATCAGAAGTGTCGCACATGATTTCAGAAGGGAGAGAGTAGTCGGGTGGATGCCTAACGGGAGCAGCAAAAAGTGTAGATCGAAGCTTATGAATAGCTTCCAACCAAGACTCATCGAGCTCAACTGATATGTCCTTAGATAGCGCATTAGTCAATGATCTAGCTAACTTCCCACGATCCTTAAGGAATCCCTTATAGAAACTTGCATGACCTAGAAATGCTCTAACTTGTTTCACATTTCAGGGAGGGAGCGAGTTCACATTCATATTTATCGTAGCTCTATCAACCTCAATACCCTCCTTAGACAACCTATGGCCTAGTACAATTTCCTCTTGAACCATAACATCATGATTCTTCTCCCAACCCAAGACTTCTTTCATGTCCAGGTTTAACCTTCGTTGCATTTCTTTAGAAGGTTTTGTATTCTCATCATGGGGGTCATTAACTAGGGTAGAGGAGAGTGTTTGGTCCACCAAATCATCAGCAATATCCACACAAAAACACTCTGAATCATCCTCACTAGTGGGTGACGTTGAAGCCTTAAAATTATTTAACCTGATAATCATGTTTGCAAAGCTAACATCCATTATCCCAGATCTACAATTAATCGTGGCATTGGCCGTCGCAAAGAAAGGTCGACCTAGAATGACAGGGATATGGTTTTTCGGATGACTAGATTCCATGTCAAGCATGAGGAAATCAGCAGGAAACAAGGCTTTATCTACTCTCACTAGCACGTTAATCAGCTCACCACGGGGAATCCTAGTTGATCTATCCACTAACTGCAAGGTTACCGTGGTGGGTTGCAACTCCCCTAAGCCTAAGTCCTCATAAACCGAGTAAGGGATAATGTTGACACTCGCTCCTAAGTCTAGTAAAGCTTTATCAAGCGGGTAGTCTCCAAGTGAACAAGAGATGGTGGGGATACCAGGGTCTTTGTATTTAATTGGAGTGTCGCACTTCAGAATAGAGATCACTAGCTCGGCTAAAAATACTTTCTTAGGCAGATGTGCTCTAGATCGCCTCTTTTGGTTCAGTAGATCCTCAATGAACTTCGCATAGGCCGGGATCTGTTTAATTGCATCAAGAAGGGGAATGTTTATCTTCACTTGCCTAAATGTCTCCAAAATATCTTCCTACTTCTTGTCCTTCCCATTTGGATGTGGTGCAACTAAAGCTTGGGGGAAGGGCACTCTCGGTACATACGGGGAAGGGAGATCAGAGGTCTTAGGATTGGGAGAAGGGTGCATGACCTCATCGGTCGCCTTCTCTCCTTCCTTGCTCTTGTCTTCTGCCTCACCACTTATGGATAGCTCACTCTCAACACTCGCTCCATTGTCAACCTCCATCCCACTTCTTAACACTGTAATGGACTTTGCTTGTTCTTGATAGGGAGGATAGTTGTCTTGCCTCACACAGTTCCTAAGGTTTTCTATGGTTTGGTTATGAAGTCTTACCTCATCTCTCCTACTCAAAGTATTAGCTAGTTGACCTATTTGGGTTTCTAGCTTTGCAATCGATTGTGTATGGGAGTGGAGGAGTTGGGAATTAGCTTCCAAACCTTTCAGCGCACTCAAAACCTTTTCTTTAAAATTCGAATTAGAGCTCAAATTAGGAGGTTGAGAGTAGTTGGAGGCATACCCTTGCGGTTGAAAACCGACGGGCCATGTCATACCAAGTGAGTGAGGTAGTGGGTGAAATTGTTGTGGCACAAATTGTCCGTCTCCTCCTTGTCTCCAGGAGAAGTTAGGATGGTTTCTCCAGCCCAGATTGTACGGGTCATTTCGTGAGAATCCTTGGGCTGCATTGACTTGTTCCTTCGACCACTCCACATAAGGTGGAGCAGAGGGGCAGTCATGTGTAGAATGAGAGACACTAGAGTATGAAAAGCAAGCACTATGCACATTTGAAACATGAGACACGTTAGGTAAGCAGAGGGGCTAATGTCATCTTAAATAGGGAAGTTAACCGCTCTACGGAAGAGGCAAGAGAGTCTACTTTCTTATCTAAGATGGAGGTGTGAGCAATCTCATTTACTCCTCTATTTAACCTAGTAGCATTAAGACGTGCATGTGCGGCAGATTGTTGTGAATTCTCATTCAAAAGTTCGAACAATTCCCACGCCTCATCCTCATTCTTTCTAAGGAATTGACCACCACACGAGGCATCAACAATTTGTTGACCCTTCTCTTTTAACCCATAATAAAAGTTTTGGACTAGTTGCCATTTAGGGATAGCATGATGTGGACAAGCTTGTAAGAGTTCCCTAAACCTATCCCAACTCTTGTAAAACTCCTCAGTAGGGAGTTGGGTGAAGGTGTTAATGGCTCTCCTAGCAGTGTTAGTCTTGCTAATGGGATAGAATTTCTTAAGAAATTCTTGTTACATTTGAGTCCAAGTACAAATAGTCCCACTAGGTAAGGTGCCTAACCAATATTTAGCCTTTTCCTTTAAAGAGAAAGGGAAGAGGCAAAGCAAGATGGCGTCATCACTGACGTTAGGAATCTTAAAGGTTGAGCAAACCTCTATGAAACTGTCCAAGTGTGTGTACGAGTTATCATTGCCTAAGCCGTGGAATGAAGGAAGCATTTGTATAGTATGTGGCTTAAGCTCGAACTGATGGGCTACGGGTGGCAACCTAGTGCAGGAGGGTGAAGCGTATGTGGTGGAAGTAAAGTAGTCCATAAGTTTACGTGGTTGTTGTTCGTCAGCCATTGCGGTTTGTACTCAATGTTGGGCTCTAAGGTCTCTTAAAGTTCTTTCAATTTTAGGGTCGAATCTAGTAAGGTCCAAAGACAAAGAACGATGACCGTGCATGAACAATTAACCACACGAAGCAAGTAAATTAAAAATTAAATAAGCAAAATAAATAATTCAGACAAAACAAATACTAAAAAAAAAGATAAATAACAAGATATCCTAAAATCTACTTATGTGCGAAAACCACAAGAAAAATAATGCTGATAAAAAGAAAAAAAATTTTTTAATTTTTTTTTATAGAAAAGAGACAATAACAATTAAAGAAAATTAAAAATTAAAAATTCAAAATTAAGAATCAAATTAAGATTTCAAATCCTAGGCTGAAAAATAAAATAAAATAATTTAAAATTAAAGAAGAAATAGAAAGTTAAAAATCAAAGAAAATCACAAAAATAAAATGACGAACATTGCCTAGTCACTGGCAACGGCGCCAAAATCTTGATGTGTTTTTCTACGTCCATCAAAATTTAATGTAAAACCTTATCTATTAAACACACCTAAATTGAAGTGTAGGACGAAAGGGTGTCGAGCCACAGGAACTAAGAGTGCGTGAATTTACTCTATG
Source organism: Simmondsia chinensis (assembly GCA_018398585.1). Classification (NCBI taxonomy): domain Eukaryota; kingdom Viridiplantae; phylum Streptophyta; class Magnoliopsida; order Caryophyllales; family Simmondsiaceae; genus Simmondsia; species Simmondsia chinensis. Next base: position 32,503,501 of record JAGTTD010000005.1, read on the forward strand.
ACTTAAATTGGTTTGAATAAAATTGAGAGATTTTTGTATTAATTAACCTAAGGAAACAACAATTAAACTAAAGCAATCTACTTCTAATCGAAAAAGTGTATTAAATTGGAACTTAGGGTTTCGAATCCATCGTTAGACAATTACTTATGCGTTAACTTTTAACTTGGGATTATTAATTGTCACACGGGTAGTGGTTTAGGCTACAAGCTTCAACCTACTAAAATAATATTGTTAGTATTGCGTATTGACCCTATCTAACTAAAGTATAAGGACATAGGCTCTACCTAACGTATTGTTAATTATTACGTATTGATCCTATCTAACTAAAGCGTAGGGAAGATAGGCTTTAATTAACAATTCGGTTAATACTATTGCTTGATTAATTAATCCTAAGGCTACAAGCACAAAGAATTAATTTATAAATATCAATATCAATAATTAATGGTTACAAACTCAATAATCATATCAATTGAATAAACAATAAAAATATAATACTTCAAAGTATTTCTCTCAACCAAGCAATTCATGTAAACAATTAAATTAAGTCGAATTAAAAGTAAACAAAAGTAAAGGCTAAGATTTCATCTAACCCCAGAGAGCAAGTTAGCTCTCCATCAAGGATGATCTGGTGAAGAAGAGGTTGAACAAACTCATGTTGATCTCCAGGCTAATTTCGCTCTCGTTCCAATTTAACGAAAAAATAAAATATAATAAATGGGGAAAGTAAAGAGCAGGACGAGGGAGAGAGGGAGAAGAGCAAAGAACAACAGAGAGAGAGAGACGGTCAACAGCCCCCAAACCAGTGACGCTCACATCGACCCCCAAAACGAACAATTTATATTCCCCCAAACCGATTCTTCTTCCCCTCTCTAAGCCCTACCAGTTTGGGCTGGCGTTTGGGCCTATGCTACGCGTTTGTTAGGCTGGTGGAGGGCTGAATTGGTGTTGTGCTGCGCTGGGTCGGTGAGTTTGGGGCAAGGTCTGGTGTGGAGGTGGGCTGCTGCTGCTGGTGGGTGGGCCGGTGTTGGGCCGGAGCTGGCTGTTGTGGGCCGAGGTTGCTGTAGTGGTGCAGCTTGGGGTTGAAGATGATGAACAGTGCTGGCTCGGGTATTGTAGCGCTGCGGGTCGAGCTTTTACGCTCTTGTCCCGAATCTCGATTGACTTGATTTAATTATTTACTCATCGAATATGTCGTATTTGCACCAACATTTGACAATTTTCGGAACTTTAATTTCGAACCTGCTAAACATAAAAATTGCCAGAATGAGTGTAGAATTATAATTAAATAGGTGCAAAGTAATTAAAATAACAATTAAAAGATGCGCAAATACGAGACGCATCAGTACTGCTATGACCTGACTCGAGGCTACAAGCTTGAGCTCGAGTACGCATTTTGACTTCGTCTTTTCACGGTCTATCCTGAACTAACCGGAGTTTTAGGCTCCCATATCCACTTTCCTTATTTGAGGTGGATCCTTTGCCATGATCTTTTCCTTAACCTCCAAGTATTATCTCTATAAATACCTTAGGTTTTGCAAAGTAGCAGTTAACACCGAAACACAATTAACTCATATATTACTTCATCTTCTTCACGACCGTTCTCTCTCTTCAACATATTCTCTCCTCTGTTACTGAGCAAGTTGGGGCATACTCCAACCCATCTCCCCATAGTACATTGCTGAGTTGGGTGCCGTGTTAACCTCGGGGATCAGAGTGCCGTTCATTCCATTGTACCTCTGTGGGGGCATAAATGACTTAGGGCAGTTGATTCTACATAGCACGTCAATTTCTTCCGTCAATTCTTTCGCTTCTATCTATTTGTTTAAAGTTGTTTCTTTCATCTTTCTTGTAATCTTGAAATCAAGTTCATTGTAATAAAGGGTTATATTTTGGTCGCTCATTCAACCTGTTTCACCAATAGTTTCAAAGAAATATTTTTCACTAGTCATTTAACAATTTATTAATGAATAATATAAGTGATAATATAACTTATATGAGAAGTAGTAGAAAAATAAAATTAACTATCAAAACTATATAAAATTAAAAAAAATCTCTAAGGTATTCTAAAATTTGAGCATTTATCACCTAAGTACCCTGTTGTTTTAATATATAGAATGAGTTATCCTAAGATATAAAATTTTATCATCTAGGTATAACTTTTGTCAGAATCTAGTGAATTCTCATTAAAACTTATAAATTTCAACGCGCTTGAGTGATAAAATATTTAAATTTCAGGGTACATCGCTCTATATTATTAAAACATTAGAGTATCTATATAATAAATGCTTAAATTTTAGGGTATTTCAATGATAACTTCCCTATATAATAGTACATAACTATTGAAAATGATAACATTTGTTTTGCTGAAACAATGACAAATTAACGTCTAGCCTTCATTTGATTATTGCCCAATTTTTATCCATCATTATGATGTTAAGGTTTGTGTTCCAATTTAGTTCATTTTGGTTCAATTTAGAACCGCACAATGACTACCACGAAAAATTTGTTTCACTTGGAATCATGACTTCCAGGGAAGTCATTTTCCTTTCAATGGTGGAAAACCTTTTCTGTCGGAAAGCATTTCCATCTATGATTGCTCGACAAACTAGGAAAAAGTGAAAAACCTATTACTAGAATCTACTTTTCCGTGCAAACAAACGGAGCCTTGTACTCATAATGTTGTATTCGCCTCCAATATGCATCCCCATAGGAGGGACATAAATGAACTGAGTCAAATCCGAGCAAACTAGGTTGGAGGCTCCACTCTTCAACATTTAACTTGGTTCATTATATTGAAGCTTGCCGAATCTTAAAAGCTTGAGCTTGACATTTAAGCTCAATTATGGTTTGTTCTGGATGAATATTTGTGCTGGAGCACGGCTCATCCATGCCAAATATGGCTTGATTAGGCATATTAAAATTTATTGAAATAGGTTGATTTGGGCTTGCTTGGGATTGACCAGACTTGAGCTTCAATCATCCATGCTTGATCGTTACTAGATTGGGGATTTGTTTCTTGTTGTCTTAGCTTCTTTTATATTTGTTCCTGGATCCTCGCTTTTATGCAAGTTGACTATGGTCTTGTTTGTATGGGTTACCCGTTTTGTAATGCAGCCGTGCTGCTAATTATCAAAAAAAGAAAAAAGAGATTGGGGATATAATCAAAAGCAACAAAGAATTGGCCCATTTAAGTTTGTTAGTCTAGCGAGTTTACGAGCTCGGCTTTTCCCTAGGCTCAAAGCTCGAATAGATTTGACTTTTCAAGCTTTACAACAACCTTGAGTAAGTCTACCCAACACTTTTAGCCTTTGCTCATATGTTTGTAGGGAATTTTAGCATTTATAGTACTATATAACAAAAACCCTAGCTAAAGAGAGTCATAATCTTCTTAATTAAATTTTTTTTTTTTTTTCCAATTTGAGTTCTTGCATTCGATTTTAATGCATTTACTATGTGTATAATACATAAACAACGAAATATGAATATAGGCAAAAAATGAATTTGCAAGATGTTTGTACTGCAAACTTACATGTGTTTTTTCATTTCCAATTTTTTTTTTTTAAAATTTTTAGATATATGTAATAAGATATTCAAATTTTAATCAATAAGAGCAACATAGTGAATGAAGTGTTAAACTTTTACGTCTTGTAAAAATGCTATACAAAGAATGATTGATTGAACCAAGATGAACTACATTAGTTTTGAAGGGTGTGAATGGATACTTGAATTTTGCATTTAGTAATCAGGTTTAGAGTTCTAACTCAACTTTGGATGAGGTACCAAACATGTTGTGTTCATGTAAAAAAAAAAGTGTGTAAAGTGAACCATTTAGTTAGAAAAGACATATACAAACACTTGATATGTTATGGGACACTTTGGGATGATCAAGAATGGAGATTTCATAGGAAATTAGTGAAGTGATGGTCGGACGTTCATACTTTAGTGATGATGAATAGCTTTAGAATACATTTGAATTTGCATGAGTTGGTAAATGATGCTTATGAGTTAAGAGGTGTAGAAGAAATCATAATAAACTGCTTACTATACAAGGGTTCAACTTTCTAGTAGGCCTAACATGGAGGCACAAAGCTTATATGAACTAGTTAGGAGGCCCACCACAAGTTTTGGCCCGGTTGTGAGTTGAGTAAGCTTTCCTTACTTGTGCATTGGTTTTAAATACAATGCAATAACAAAAAGTTTAGAGACTTGCTTAGATTTTTCAAGTTGCTATACCTAGTCAAAAGATTTTACCAAAAGCATTTGTAGAAGCAAAAGGGGTGTTGCAAAGTTCGGTCTAGTTATTATATGGCTCATGCATGTCTGAATCATTGCATGTTGTTCTGGAAAGATAGGATGAATGATTATATTTGTTCCACCTATGCGACTTGTAGATGGAAAAGTTCAAGGAACAATGTACTTCAGGATCTTAATACTAGAATGTGTTAGGAAACTTTTGTTTAAAAACATGTTAGGAGAAATGCTTATCTACATATAATTTGTTAAAATGATCAGATTTTTTTTTTTTTGGATAATTAGTAACAAAGTTGTAATACATAACAGATGACTCAAACAAGCGAGGCCTAAGAACCCAAATAAACTTGGGAAAAAGGAACACAAAACAGATATTGAATAAAATAGGAAAACAACAAACATGCACTACATGGCTATATCAACACTAGGGAGATGGGCTCAGTGTAGGGAAAGATGGCCAACCGTGACAGAGATGGAGAAACTGGTCATAATAAAGTCCTACTCCAAGCTTACGAAAAGCTCAACCATATCTGCATCATCGCCATCATATGCCAAACCAAGCCTTTTCTAGAACTCCCACCTACGCTTTGCATTAGAAAGCTTACCAACATCATTGGCATTGTCTGCCTTCCCTACCAACATACCCTTTTTTGTTTCCCAGAGCGTTTAGTCAGTTTCTTCGCACTGCTTCCTAGAGACATATCTTTTATGAATTCTTATCAGTCCCTGTTCGCTTGCTGTTTCATCTTACGCTTTTAAGCTCTTCAGCTCTTCTTTGACGACACAAAGCTAGTAGCTTGATGGCCCGCCACACTGTTCCTTCTCTGCTTCTTTATCCCATTGGACTTAGCAACATGGGACATCACCATCAGAGGCAATTCAAAACCCAATGGCTACTCGGGTCCAGAAGACTCAGAATCAATATCACTACCTACTTCCTGGACCTGGTTAACAGAAATAGATATAGGGCCCTAGGTCCTCACTGAGTGATCTAGGCTGGCATCGTTCCATGGTAGGGCAAGAGGAGTTTGAGAAGCCATAATTGGAAGTTAGGGATTTGATTAGAGAAAGGTAGATAGAATGGTCGGGTGCACGCATAAAAGATCCGAGATCCATCTACCAATTAGCTAACCACCAATGTGAATGTCAAACTGACCCCTATCATGCTCCGCACACCTCACGACAGTTGTGGCCAAACTTGAATGTGGATCCAAAGATACCTGACAACCACCTAAGCAAACCAATGGGAGCTCATGCGCGGATGGAACAATTGGAGGGCTTGATTCCTGAGTGAAGCGTGCTCTGGTGACAATACCAATTGAGGAGGTGAGACCATCTCCCTAGAAAGTTTGGCAGAAGCGGTGAGGGTGATTACCTCCGGAGAGCAATTAGGGATGAATTCAGCATTACCCACTTCGATAAAAACCATGCGAGTTCCCCCATTGAATTGTACTTGGACCATTTGATGAATTCAATATGGGGAGTATGTTTCAATAAGAATCCATGAAACATCACTGCACCTCATTGCTGACATTCTAGAGTCAATCCGGATAAACTTGCCCCATAAATTGGCAAAATCAATGAAGCATTCTTTCTACCAACAATGTACTGGAAAACCATGGATTTTAATCTATACTCTTCTGTGCATTGAAACAAAACTCTGGCCTGAGAATTTGGCCACATACTTAAACTTATGGAGCAGGACCTATTTTCGAGGCCCAAGATATGACTCCAAGGTTTCTTTGAGTCACACGACAAAATGAAAGTGCTTGGGCGTAACCCCCTAGGGACCAAACCTTGAAGGTTGGTCACTGTAATGCATGTGGGGATGCTATCAAGAGTGTCCTACTCAAAAGTGTGGGCGATTATTTACCTATTTAGCCAATCCTTCACACGTTTATTTGTATTCGCCACCACAATCTTTGGACTGACTTGACGTATAGCCTCCCCAATTCGAGCTCTAGATGGAGTACCATCCCTGTTAAGATTATTAGTAGAATCACTAAAACTGTTGTGAAAACCTGATTAAGGTTAGACCCGATGAGATGTAGGAGAAACCCTTCTACTGGATTTAGCGCAATCAACTTTGATCACGAATCTCTCAATTCGTCTTTTATTCATATTTGCAATAGCCCTAGAAGCTTCATCTAACACGGAACCTAACAAAGCCAAATGAAAGACTTGGCCTCACTCTTCTTTTCGAGGAACAAACATAAATTGATTCATAATCACAAAGCATGGCTTTGAGCCATGAATTTGTCATTCTCTCCGGCAATCCATCAATGAAGATGGATACGATGTCGTCGAACCTTGACCTTACAACCACTTGGAAAAGGTTTACCGCCAACGTAGGGGGATTTATAACAGTGGCGATGGCGATGGGGAAACACAAGAGACGGTGAGTATTTTGTTGGGTGGGGTAATCGATGGTGTTGGTGGGGGCGGTGGAAATTGAGAGAGAGACAGAGGGAGAGACCGGTGCTGAAGATTTAAGCATTGGTCGTGGTGAGAGTGCACAGCGATGGGCGGTAGTGGTGGCTGGAGCTTGGAATATATATCACAAGGCTTCAAGTCTCTAGGATAGCATGGATCAATTAGTTTGGGATGGCCTATTGGGGCTGGAAAGGTATAACTCTCTATGTTTGAGTTGTGGTTAATGGGAAAAGCATGTATAAAACCGTTTGGTAAGGCAAAAAGGGCAACCCACCTATTAGAGCTTGTCTACTTTGATATTTGTGGACTTATGAATGTGAAAGCAAGACACAATGCATTGTTTTCTCACTTTCATACATGAATATTAACGTTATGGATATGTCTACCTCTTGTCTCACCATTCCATAGCCTTGGATTGTTTCAAATGCTTCATAGTACAAGTAAAGGACCAAAGGGAGAGAAATGTTAAAGCTCTCCATATGAACATAGGTCGGGAATACTTGTATGATATGTTCAAGATGTTTTGTAAGGAAAAGAGTACTCATAGACAACTCAAGATTCCTAGAACATGTGACAAAATGGCGTTGTGGTGCAAAGGGATTGCGCCGTGCTTGACATGGTTAGGTGAATGATGGCTCAAGAAAATCTTCCTATAAGTTTTTAGGAAGATATGCTTTTGACTTCCACCTTCATACTTAACCGTGTTCCAGTAAGTCTATGACTACTATACCATATGAGTCATGGAATAGTTGCAAGCCAGGTTTGAATCATCTTTGTCCATGAGAGTGTTGTTGTTATTGTTTTAAATTATAACACAAACATGGTAAGCTTGGTCTAAGCACTAGCGAGCAAGTTGTCATAAGATACCTAGAAACCTCCAAAGGGTATGTAATGTTTGGCGAGCACCCTGATGGGGATTTGATAGAGGTAGAATCACGAGGTGTTGATTTTCTAAAGGATAAGTTCCCCAATCGTAGTGAAGTGAAAAAGGGCTTTAAGTTGTATGAGTTTCCAAATGAGGATTCACCATCACTTGGCGAAGGTGGGGAATATCAAGCATCTCAAACACGACTACAGTTCGCTGAGGATAATGGGATTGAGTTACAATCCACTAATAAAACACTCATGAGTTGGGATGTTTCACTAGTAGATAACTCTCTTTCACCTAGATCTCGAAGAAGTTAGCGCGGTCTTGTTCCTTGCCAATACTTTCATATTAAAGGGAAAAATTTTTGTGCATTTGTGCTAAAAATGAGGAACCTACTTTCTATATGGAGGCATTGGCTTCACTAGATTCATGTGCATAGTTAGCTTCCATGAGAGATAAAATAGACTCAATGGCTAAGAACAAAGCGTGGGAGCTGTTTGACTTCCTCTTTGGATGCAAACCTATCGGAAACATGTGGGTTTTCATGATTAAGCACAAGGCAGGTGGGTCAATTGACAAATATAAGGTTAGGTTAGTGGCAAAAGGATATATCTATATCGAGGGTGTAAACTATGAGGACTCTTTTTCTCTGGTGGAGAGACTAACCTTAGTATGCCTACTTCTAGCCATAGTTGCTCATTTTGACTTAGAGTTCTTCCAAATGTATGCAAGACAGCTTTCTTAAATGGAAGCTTGAATGAGGAGATCCATATGGATCAACCTCTTGGTTTCATTGCCAAGGGACGAGAAAAGAAAGTGTGTCATCTTAAACAATCCATATATGGTCTTGAGTAGTCATCTCAATAGTTGTATTTTAGATTCCCATAACTATAACATCCTCTAGTTTGTCCATGGTAAATAAGTACCATTGCATATATGTTAAGAAGGTGGGAGAGGGACTCATGTTTCATTCTCTGTACGTCGATGACATTTTGTTGACTGGAAGAGTATGGATATGATGAACACCATTACGAAGTAGTTGTCCTCCACTTTGAGACGGACATGGGTGAAGCGAAATATGTGTTTGGAGTTAAGATTTTGAGAAATCATTCTAAAAGGTTTCTAGGTTTATCTCAAAAGGATTAGATTGAGAAGGTTTTAGAACAGTTTCAGATGTACAATTCCTAACCTATTGATGCACGAGTCGAGAAAAGTGAAAGCTTGAGCCTTGAAGTGTGTCCTAAAACAAATGAGGAAAAGGGACGGAAGAGTAATGTTCCATATGCGAGTTCAATAGGGAACTTGATGTATGCTATATCGTGTACATGTCCGGACATTTGCTTTGCTGTCAGATTAGTTAGCCGATACCAAAGTAATCTTGGATGAGCTCATTGGCAGGATGTGAAGAGGATCTTCCGTTGCCTACGTGGTACCGCAGATTTAGTCCTTTGTTATCATAGTGGTGACTTGAGACTTAAAGGATACAATGATGTAAGCTATGCGGATATACGCCATTGTAGGTTCGCCTAAGATATATGTTCAACCTAGGAGGTGGGGCTGTCTCTTAATCTAGTTAAAAGTAGGACAACATTGCCCTATCAACAATGGAATCAGAATATGTAGCGGGTTGTGCAGCAACCCAAGAGACGGTGTGGCTAAGAAGCTTCCTGCAATGGTTACATGTTATGATCGTTGCTAAAGAACCTGTAGTGTTGCAAGGTGACAACATGGGTGAGTTGAAGTCGAAGTATATCAAAAGGCATTATGACTACATTAGAGATATGATTTGGCAATGGCAAATAATCCTTTAGTATAATTCTACAAGTAGAATGGTGGTTAATTCTTTGACCAAGTCAATGAGTAGAAATGTTTTTAGGCTCGTGTGGAGCATATGACTACTATGAATTTGATGTAATTATGCGTGTTGTATGTAATGTACTTATTTCTTATGCAATTAAGTGATTTTGTTTATTCATAACTTGATTTGTTTGCTTAAGTATTCATGATTGAGGCACATGTAAAGATGTCACCAGACTTTGACCAGTCCACTCAAATGGATGATCGTCTCAATGCTGAGTGTCATGTGAAATGTAAGATCACATTTTTAGTGAATTTGGTTTTTGGCATGCCTTGTACATGCATGAGTTGTATGAGAGGCATATCAAATACTATTGCCTCAATTAGCCTGAGATGAGATTTGAAAGAGTCGTACATGGATTTCATTAACTAGTTCTGTGTCATGACTGTTAGGTAGGCAAATTTTAGTGGTATATTATGTATTCCTTGTGAGGAAATTCATGTGGCAAAAAATGATATAGTGACATGCCCAATTAAGTGGGAGCTTTGTTATAACATATATATATCATACTGTATGTGCTATGAGATAACCAGAGTACAGAGTGATTGAATTGATCCCCTCTTCTTCATTGTGTGAGCTCTCGGACCTAATAGTCCACATTGGTATCCTTTGGGACTCGGAACCATGTCATGAACTTGGAAACTATTGTTGCTACTTTAGCATGTAATCCAAGGGTCATGATAGATACGATTCAGCAGAACATGCCTAGGAAAGTGACTAGGCTAAGATGGACTAGCGGCGTGTGTACAACAATAATAATCCTAGTGCCTCGAGGCCCCCGCATAAAGCAAGGTCTGGGGGGTGGGATGTACGCAGCCTTACTTCTTTAGGGTGCTATAACAAAGGGAGAGTGTGTCTGAGAACCCCCAACTTGAGACGAATAAAAGGCATAAAAGCCAAAAACAATCTATGTGTAGAAGTTTAAAAGCATAAAAGCGTAAAAGCTTTAAAGGAAAAAAAAGTGTAAATCCAAGAAAGCAAGATGGTATGGCATGTGTACCTGAACTGTCTAGGCGATTATGATGCATTAGTTGTGATATATTCAAAGTTGCGTGAATTTAGGACATTAGTCTGAGGGATCAATGATCCTAGATTCTTGGTGATGTCAAAAGGTTTGAGGTATTTCAAAATTACTTATGTGCTTTAGAGGTATTATGTTAGTTAGATGGTGCCTCAATATAATACACTTGGTTATTATTCGTATTGTTTGGATGCATGTCCCATTGCCTGTATGAGGTAAGCGAATAGCCTTGATGGATGAGTAGGAGATGTTGGATACGGCTTGGTGAACGACTAATATCTCAATTGTAGAGATATTATGGTTATTAATCCCACATAAATAGTGGGAGGTTTTCCTTAGAACAGAGAGTATTGGTTGAGAGGAGTATTGATTAGTTGCCTATAAATATATCCTCCCCTCAATAAATATATCCTCCCCTCAACCATGGTTTAATTAATTATTAGGCGTTCTTAGTGTGATGCATGGTCAAACTTTTAATTGCTTTTTAAAACCTTACTATTTGTAATTAATATTTGTGACCAATTGAATAAAATTACTTTTTTAGGTTATGAATTATATACTTTATCTAAATTTCGTTGATTAATTTCTTTCTTTTAAATTCTGTAGAAATCTTTGAAGTAGACAGAGAATACAAAATTTTGTAAAAAAAAAATACTTCATGTAGTTTTAGTTTTAGATTTTCTACAATTCTTTTCAAATCAATATTTAGTAGTTCGAAAAATCAACCTCCCATATTTATGCAACAATATATACAATAATCGATTTTGTGAACCTCACGCCAAATATACAATGTCTCAGAATAATCTTATTTTAACTATAATTTTACAAATAAGAAGCAAATTTAAAACAAATTATCACTTAAATAGCAATAAAAACTAAACACAAATCATAGACACAATAAAATAAATTACACAAAATTTAAATATGATTAATAAGTAACTAACCTTTAATATGTTAAGGAATTCAATTAATTACCATGGAAAATAAAACTGAGAATATAGAATTGATAAGTAACCAACCTTTAACACATTAAAGAATCCAAGTAATTGCCATGAAGAATAAAAGTGAGAATCTAGTAATTTATTAGAAATACGTTCTTCTTTTCAAAGTATTCTTCCCTAAATTTCAAATTTCTTATGACATAGAGAAAGAGAAATGTAATTGATTATCAAAAAATAACGTGATGAAGCAAGAGAAAGTAGGCCAAAATATGTAACTCTCCATAATTATGGAAAGAAATGTGGGAAGAAGGAATAGAAATAGAGAGAGAGACATGGAACTTCTTCCATGCAGTTGTTGTTGGTGATTTTCCAAAATGTATGTGATTGTCCTATATTTGGTTTAAGTGTTTTGAACTTGAATGGGCTGTGTGTCGACACACAGGGCCCGTGTGTCGATACACAATCCAACAGAACCATTTGTATGTCGACACACAGGGCCCGTGCGTCGACACACAAATCTTACAGAATTACAGTAACATTTTGATAAGTTTGGGACATCTTTTGAACCTTATTTTCTTATATTATTTTTCCTTATTATTTAAGAGAACACATATAAAATGTGTTTACTTGCAATAATTGTGTAATATTAAAAGGAAAGTGACTCTTCATGAAGGGATGTGTGCCTTTTTGAAGAGACACTTGAAAAACTATAAATAGCCCTTTGAGAAATGAAATTATGAAATACAATTACAAGTAGCACTTGAAAAATTTATATGAAAGTGTTGTGAACGTCTTTGAAAAGGTCGTTCTCATTCATCTCACTATGTCTTTTCCTTAACATATTCTCTTCTTCATATTTTGTTGTTGTTGTATCCCCGAGGATATTTCATATACCGAAATAAGCCTTAAGGAAAGTGATTACATAGCCTCAACACCTGAGATCTTTTGGTTACCCGGTTCCCGGTATTTTTGGGAAATTCTCTAACAATCTTAAGGCTTATTTCGTTAATTGAAATGGCTTCTTCACTTTCCTTGGTAAGCAAGTAAGCTTTATTTCAACCGTATTAATCATGATGATAAAGTTTTTCATACGCATGCCGGTTTGCTTTGGAACATTACATCCAATAACTTCGAAAAAACCCACCGAAGATATGTGGTCAGTTATGAAATTATAAATAACCATTTCCAAGTGCTTTTCTACAATTTCCCTCATTGTTATTAATCATGGACTTTAACGTGAATTTCTTTATATCAGTCATACTAAGGATCAACATATATAAAAATCACCATACATTTCATGATCCATTGGGTTCCATTCAAATTCACATTACTTTCACTTATCAAGCATTCAAACGGCATTTATTTCATAAATAACAAAGCCGTAAAGCATCATTATCACGTTTACATTCATGGAGATGTGGAACTCATAACCACATCAACATATATGCATCAGCCTCAATTTAATAAAATCATACATCCATGCATATAAGCATTAATCATACAGCCACATTACTGTCCATGCTTGTACCTTCATGCAAGTATTAGTTATATTAACTAACATGCATTAACATTATATCATCATTAACATGCTTACAAGATTATACTTAAACTTCTTTCATAATCATAATCATATAAACATTACTTTTCATGATTTTCCAACTCCACTATTGTTCACTCCATTGTTTCTTAATATAAATTCCGTCAATGAACAATATGTACAGAAGACTAAATCAATGACTGTCAATACAAGAATGAATCAACATACCCATATTTATTATGGGCTTATCTCACGTAATTATAAACATACGTACATTAATTCTCAATATAATTATCGTTCATATTACAAATTCATATAACCATGAATTTACTATACATACTGTACAATTTATATTTCATCTCAACCAACACAATTCTTTTCACCATAATTTAGTTTAATTCACATTATCACAATGCATCATTCAAGATCAGTGAAAGACTCTTGAACTTTGAAAAAGTAAAAGAGTGTGAAAAGAAAAGTCCTAGTGTTTGGACTTGTATATTTCTAGAGAAATGAACTAGAAATAAAGATGAATGTCAAAGTTCAATATTGTTATATCATAGATTGTGATACTATGACGAGACTATGTAGTCTAGCGACGTTGCCTTTTGAAAAAGGTAGTTAATGAATCTGAAAAGTGCATATGGCAAGTTTACCAAATCAGAGGATTTATTGAATGTATGTATGTTGATTACATGTTGAAATTTGGTGTGAAAATTTAGAACTAAATGAAAGTGTTCCAATGGTATAATTGGAATTTAAAAAGGTAACTGGCATGTGATACATAAGATATTGGAATGACCATGCGTTATGGCGTTAATAATGAGTACTCTTCTATATAGAAGAATAGTTGGATGCCAATTGTATATCCGATAAGGAGGACTACGCTTCTAAAAGCTAGTAAATTAATGTTATAAGTGGTGGGGGTGTTGTTCCTTGAATTTCAAGAAACGGACACGTGTTATAAATTCCACTGTGATAATAAAAGTTATTGCTCTGGTTTATGCTTGTAAAGAAACATCATGTTTAAAGGATGTTGTGTTTAAGATTTCTTTGTGGCGCAAGCCAATATTGTCTATTTCTATCCATTGTGATAGTGAGGTGTGATTTAAATGTGTGAGAGTGAGATGTATCAATGAAAGTCCGGACACAACAGTGTTAAATATTGTGAAGTGAAATAACTCATAAAAGATTGAGTGATCACTGTGGACTTTGAAAATGTAAAAAGTAATGTTTCATCAATTGCAAATATTAAGTAGGAGTTTCCCTTTTTAAAACACAAGTAATCCTCAACCATACTAGAGCCTAAAAGGAAAAAAATAAAAATGAAAAATTCGTGGATAATCCATGTATAAAAGAAATTGAAAATAATTTAATTACCGATGTTCACTATCATGGGTAGTGGGTTAATTGCCCATGTCCAGGTCCCTATTCCTGTGCAGTTTCTCCTTAAACTTCATTTTCCCGTTGCAATTATCATCAATTTATTTTCACTATTTCATGTTGAAACAACTCCATTGTAGGATTGCAATTTTTTTCGCGACCTAATTCTAATGATGATTGGGTTTTGCACATATTAGAGCTTAGTGATTGGTCCACTCTAAATTTGTGTAATTTATTTTGCTTGTTTCAATGATACTCTCCGGAAACAACCTCTCCTCAGCTTCATATCCTGAAGGGAGAAGGCTGCGTACATCAACCCCACCAGACCCCGCTTTTGCGGGAGCCCTTTAGGCTCTGGGTTTGTTGTTGTTGTTGTTGTTACTTCAATGATACATGTTTAATTTTAATCAGCTTTTTGTGAGATTATGCATTTGGATTTATTGCTTATAGTATAAAACTATAGTCTAAAACAATAAAAATTTAAAAAATAAGAGATAAAGTTGGTTTTTTAAAAATATTTTGACATCTAATATGCTATGACACTTCTATTACGATTTATCTTTTAATATTGTTGTATGCAATTCTCTCTCAATATATTTGTTCTGAACTTGTTCTTAAAATGACTCTCCTACATCCATCAAGCTTCATGCCTTCAACACTAATTTTTAGAATCTATAATATAAGGTAAACAGAAAAATTAAAATAACATACATTCTTTTAACTGAAAAATACCCAATATACCTATTTTAAAGGGATGGAACAACAAATGAAAAAAAGGGTGCCTGGCGAAATTATGATCAGGAGTGGGAGGGATGGGGTTCCTGGTATCAATCAAAGAGAAGGGAATGTCGGGGCTGGTATTAAGACTTTCGGTGAAGAAGGAGTGGGTGGAAATCTGGTACCTGGCGGAGTCACTAAGGAGGTAAATGGTGAGGAAGGGGATCCTATTAGAAATCTGGAACTGAATACAGAAGGAGCTGTTTTTGCGTGATCCACTGAGCAAAGGGACCAAATCTGGGCTACAAATCAGAACGTGACAAGTGATCAGGTTGATCCTAGGCTTGCTTCGGTGCCTGGGGATGCTGAGTTGGATCGGGGGAACAATGCGGCCAAGATTCAAAATCATGGGAATAGGCCTATAGAACCAGATCGGCATAATCAGGATCCCAGAAACAGTGGCGTCTCCACTTTGTTCGTCGTCAACCTTCCAGTCACCTTTGCTTCTCGGCGATTGTTCTATTTGTTTCAGCGATATGGGGAAATTCTGGATTGTTGCGCGTTTAGAAAGCGGAGGAGGAACAATAGACCACTATTTGGCTTTGTTCGATTTCATGACCTCAACAAAGGGAGGGGACCATTGCAGGTTTGAATGGGGTAATGATTCAAGGTAATCAAGTAGTAGTGAAAACGGCTAGATTTGCTAGGGGATGCAAATGTAGAAACAGGGTGGTGAATGAAGATGATACATGCCATAGCGGTACTGCTCAGAGAATTCAAAGTTGTACCCTTCGAGTGCTCGTCTTGTTATTGATACGATACATACTCAAAATGTAGGGCAGACCAAGACAGTTTTTGGAAGATTGGTACATGAGAATACGGAATGGTTGGGGCGTAGTCTACTTTGTCTTCGTGACAAGCCTGTGAGTATTCATGAGATTTCTGATATCCTCAATGAAAGGGGATGAGCAGAGCTAGTGGTGAGAGACATGACCCGATACAAATTCATAATCACCTTTCAGATGGTGGGAGATCGGGATAGAATGCTGCATGAGTTGGGTGATTGGCCTCTCTCTTGGTATGCTGAAATGAGAAATTTGTCTGAATTAGACCACTATCAAACCAGATGCACTGGATTTCCCTCCTTAGGATCCCTGTGGGGTGAAGTCGAGAAAACATTGTCACTATTGCTGAGTGTGAGGGGATATTGTTTAGGTGGACGAAGCTCTTCTTAGGGGTTTGTCCTTTGAAAGAGCTGCGGCCTTAGTGGATACTACCCAGATGAGAAGGATTGAAGATCAAACTTAGTTCCCTATCGGCAGCTTCGGTTTTACAATCACTATCAGACAAGAGGTCGGGGTCCATCTTTAACTGGTGTTGGTGGCCGCGTCGTGGATAATGGACCCCCGTCTGCTCTAGAAGAAGATGTGGTGACCCACCTGCAATTAACCCGGTGTTCAGTGCTATTCCTGGTGTTTCTCCGCCTCTAGTTACCGGTGGTGGTGTTGTTGCTCCGCGGTCTCGCATACCGGATTTCAATGAGTCATCATCTGTTGAGGTGGATTGTGTTGCTGACCCACGAACTGGAGATCAGGACAGGCTGGATTGTGAAAGAGTTGTCAACGGGGTGGTGCTGTGCTGGCTGATGAGGTAGAGCGCATTGATGAGATGATTGATAATAATGAAGGGTTGCATCCTATGGCTGCACTTAGGAGATCTAAATAACCTTGGCGAATTATGGTTGTACTGCAGAAACTGAGGAACCTCTACCCTTTGAAAGAGTCGACACTAATGAGTTGTCCCAACCATCGTTTACTGTAGCAATACCCGTATAGTTTATTGAGCCGGAGGAGACAAGTACCTTTTCTGCATTGAATGAGGCTGCAGGATGTAATGAGGCTTGTGGTGTTCTGCCTTTAGTGACTCTAGAACCTGAAAATGTGAGTCGGTTCTCAAATTAATAGTAAAAAATAAAAAAATAAAAAAATAATGCCAAAAAATAAATATTTACCAATCTACTGTTGAACCGCATTTTATAAACGCGGTTATATTAAACCGCGTTTACAAAAAGCGGTTATATATAAAAATAACCGCTTCAAGAACAAAAAATTTACATAAGCATAAACCGCGTTTATAAAACGCGGTTTACTCCATAAACCGCGTTTAGTAAACGCGGTTTACCATCATAATAACCGTGTTTAGTAAACGCGGTTATATTGCTTTAGGAGTTAATAAACATAAATAACAAACTAATTGATATATATAAATAACGAACTACTATATAAAAAATAATATAAATAAAACATAAATAAATGTTCAAAAAAATGAAACATAAATAAATATTACCGTCATATATTTCTCTGCTACTAGCTGCTCACCGAGCCCTGTGCTCCTTTTTCATCTTGCATGTCAATACATTATGGCATTTTCTCTTACAAAATCTACATGTGACCCTTCGTGTATAGTCATTTCATCCATTTCATTTTGATTTCGTTTCGAGCGTGGGCGTCCTTGACTTCAATGCTTGTCTTTTACAATAATATGAACCGCGTCTTAAAGACGCGGTTTAGTTGTATATGAACCGCGTCTTTAAGACGCGGTTTATCTTCACATCAACCGCGAATGCGGTTTATTTTCACATGAAACGCGTCTTATAGACGCGTTTTAAAACTGGAATAAACTAATTCGGTTATTTTTGGAGTGAACCGCGTTTTCTAAACGCGGTTCAACAGTAGATTGAGAATTATTTATTTTTTGGCATTATTTTTTTTATTTTTTTATTTTTTTATTTTTCAGCATTATTTTGGAAACCGATTCTGAAAATGTCAAGGATGGCATTAACTGCTTTGTGGAGTTGAATTGTGAAGCACTGCCAGAGGAGCCTATTAATCACCAAGCTACTGAGGTCTGTGAAGCTCCTGGTCTCTCTGTTCATACTCCCTGTTCCGGCCCTAGAAACGGTGCCAGAGATAGAAATTATGCGAATTTGCAAAATGGTAAGGAAGTGTGGGATCTTGGAAGAAGTCTTGGCTTAGATTTTGATGGACCTGATTGTGAAGTTCATCGAATCCTTTACTCCGCAAGCAACAGGACTGTATCCAACCGATTCAGAAAGAGAAAGAGAAGTCATAGAAATAACCTTGGTGATAGGTCAGTGTGCTGAATTCACTCATTTGAATGAAGATTTGTGCATGGGTAGTGTTTCGGGGATTTTTGGTAGGTTCTTTTAAGGAGGACCGAGCTCAAGTCCCCTTTGCGTTATAGGTCTGGTGGTATTTATAGGGAAGGGCTTTCTTAGTGGCATGGTTGAGCTTGTGGATGGCCTAGGTAGGGTTGCGCCGCTAAGGGCAGGGATACCGCTAGGGTAAGGGTATCGCTAGGGTAGGTGTACCGTTAGGGTAGGCGTACCGCTAGGGTAAGGTTACCGCTGGGGTGGGGCAACCGCTGGGGTAAGGATACCGCTAGGGCAGGGGTGCCGCTAGGGCAGCGGTGCCGCTAGGATTGGCGTACCGCCAGGGTAACGGTGCTGCTAGGGCAGGGGTGCCGCAAGGGTTGGCGTACTGCTAGGGTAATGGTGCCGCTAGGGCAGGCGTGCCGCTAGGGTTGGCGTACCGCTAGGGTAACGGTGCCGCTAGGGCAGGGGTGCCGCTAAGGTAAGGGTAGCGGCACCCGTGATGGTTCTTTGGGGGGGTAGCGGTAATCGGCCAAATGGGGCTTTTCCCTAACAGGTAGTCAGGAAAACAGTGCAGCAGTTTTAGACTTGGTGTGAAAATTCCATCCTTCCATCATGTGACTTGTTGAAACCAAGCACAACGTAATTCATCTTAGTATTATTTCGTGATGCTGGCGTAATGATTCGTGTAAATGGGAGGATGTACCAGTTGATGATGGGGCGGGAGGGCTAATTGTTATGTGAAATGATTGTGACTTTGATGTGAAAAATAGATAGGTGGATTTTCCTTGAAGGAAGTCTCATTGATGAAAGTTTCGACTATGCGTTTTGTCTCATGTATGGTCCATGTCTTAGGAGTGCTAGGCGTAGTGCGTGGATGGAGATTGAAACCTTGAAGAGCTCTATCTCAATACTAGTTCTTGTTATGGGTGACTTCAACAAAATCCTCGATATTTTGGATCATAAGTGTTGCACTACTATTTGACCGGGTATGCATGAAATCAAGGAGTTTGTGAACCATATGGGTCTGATTGAAATCCCTTTAACTGGCCGCATGTTTACCTGGGGTCAAGGTGATTCCATGAGCTATCCGGATCTCTGTTTTGCTGAAAGGGAGTGGATTGGTAAATTCTTGCACTTAAAATTAACAGGTTTGAAGAAATGACTTTCTGACCATTGTTTCATAGCAGTGGATTTACATGAGATCATTTAGGCTGAAGCCTTTGAGGAGCTTTCATTATTGGTTCTCTCACCCAGAATTTAGTAGTCTAATTAAGAGCGAATGGCATGCTAGGGCCAGTCTTTCTTTTGAAAAAAGCATAGAAAGTTGAAAACTCCACTCCACAAATGGATTAAAAGGATTTCTGGCCATCAAGCAGAGGATCTTCGTCATCGAAGATGAGCTTGACGTGTTAAATCTCAAGGCAAAGAGAATTCCACTCATTAAGGAAGAGCAAAGCCATAAAGTTGCAGCTACGGTTCAATTGTGGGCTTGGTATAGAAGAAAAAAGAGGTATTTGTTTCAAATCTTGAGAAGAGGTAATGCAATTGGACAGAAACACAAAGTATTTTCATACGTTGGCTTTCATGCGAACTAGGAAAAAGGCATTAATGTTCAAAATTAATAATTGTGGCCGTCGATTTTAGAGACCGAGGTTCATTAAAGCAACTATCACAGCATTCTTCAAGGACTTATACAGTGAACCAATAAATCAAAGACCCCACCTTGGCTTTTTGGATCTACCAAAACTTCTACTTGGACAGGCTGCCCGATTAGAGGTTCTACTGCTACTTGATGAAATCCAAGCAGCAGCTTGAGCTTTTGCTCTTACTTTCGGAAAAAACAAATGGAATGCTTAAAACTATATTTTTGGAAAAAAATAACTCCCATATGAATTAATAAAGGTCAAATGATAAAATGTGTTCAAAAAAAATTGCTTAGAAATGAGCCAAACAAAATCTAGAAATGGAAGGAGTATATCATATTCTTATAAAAGGTACTAATTTTTCCTGTGTGTTGCACGGCTAGCATTTATAATTTGAGAATATTTTTATAATATTGTAATAAAATGAATAAAATTAACTAACCAAAATGTAATATGCATTGACTTTTTTGAAAAACATGCCATAATGTTAATCAGTTACACACATTTAAAATGAAAATTTAACTATAGTCTAAGTAATCGATAAACAATTTATAACGAAAACTTAATGTGAAAGGCTCACACCCACGTAACTATATGGTATAGATTTGTAATATTTTTCATAAAATTGAAAGATTATTCCTAATTACGATGACAATTATGTTTTTGAAAGAGAAACAACGATTATGCAACCGAAAATTGAAACAATCACAATATCGAGTTTTTAAGTTCTGCATTAAATTTCTTAGATTTTTTAAAATTTAATATGTGTAGATTAACTTTCTTTCTATTAAGGGAAAAAAAATAAATATAAGAAACATGACTCTTGTGTAATAAAATTTATTTATCAATTCATTCAAATAATGCATGGGTTGGAGGATCATTGATTTATGAAAAATAATTGTTGAGTTTTAGTCATAAAAAACTTCGGATCTTAAACAAAATACTTCAGATCTTAAAGAAACTGTAGTGAAGATGATTATAGACTTTCAGATATAAGACTAAGCCTGTAACTGCAGTAAAATAAGTATCAAATGAAAGATCAACACACATACGACCAAGAGCACCAAAATTTACGCGGTTTAGCCTTTAAATAGAAAGAAACAGCCTCTCTTCAGGTGACCTCCTGGGAAGTCCTCACCCCTCAGGTTGGGGACACTGGGAAACAGCCTCTCTTCAGGTTAACACCTTGAAGGAGGAAGACTGCGTACATCCCCCCCGCCCCAGACCCTGCGTAGGCGGGAGCCCTTGAGGCACTGGGTATGTTCCTTTAGCCTTTAAATAAGGACCTACTTCACGGTTCCATATTTCTAGGGAAGTCTCTCCATTATTTGTCAAGATTAAAAGTTATTACAGACTAAATCACCAAGACAACAACGAAATACAACCAGATCTCAAAGTTCCTAAGAAACCTAAAATCATACAAAAACAAACAACTATATGGAAGGAATAATCACAACGAAGCCTAACAAGGCTTCTTAATGCTCCAAAGGATCAAGATCTACGCATGCATGCCTCCACGCCAACGATTTCCTCAAAGCGGGTTGAATCGCCTTCGAAATCTCCTCAGAAACACAAAAGGGAGAGCGCCGTTTGAGAGGAGAGAGAGGAGTGCAAGAAAGACCCAACCGATTAGGGTTTACACTGTTCAGAGGGGGTATTTATAGCCCAGAACAACAGCTGAGTAAAATCCGTGACACGGGGCAAGAGGCAATCACAGCCGTCCATAAGCATTGATCCAACGACTCACATGGCACTGGAGAAAACACAAAATTGGTATCTAAGATGGTGACGCATGTCTCCAGATTTATGGAGATCTAGAAGCTTCCTCAGGAAGCTTTGGTCAGCATGGCAGCAAAACACGGGCAGGGGAAGCAAATACCCCAAAAGAGCAAGGGTATTTTGGTCAAACAAATAATGTCCAGATTTTAAATCAATTTAGCAAATACCCTTGTACTTAATTGACATTACAAACTATGCCACCCAATTACAATTACATACAATTAAGTAAATAAACGTATTCGTTTGGTATATGATCCATAAAAGCTTGAATTACACTTGAAAAATTAGTATAATAACTTGCATGATTAAGTCATATAGGAACCAATATCTAACAATTCTCCACCTTGGTGCCTATATGAAATAACCACTGGACATTCCCTAGTAATAAGGAGCAATCTCAACTGATTGGTCATCCATGATCCCAATCACTTTGAACCAAGTTAATGCATTTGATTAACTTATCCAAAGTTACATTCTTAGAGCCCATATCCACTTGATTTAAGTCAGTACTGATTTTCAGCAGTTTGACAGTGTCCTTTTCCAACATATCATTTACAAAACTCCTTTTAACAGCTAAATGTTCAGTCCTATCGTGATAAACAAGGTTTTTACACAAAGCAAGGGCTGATTGACTATCTGAATAGAGTATAGGGGATCCATGGTCTAAATTAATTTCATACAACAGCCCCTTCAATCAGGTAGCTTCTTTTATAGCTTCGGTTAGGGCTTGAAATTCAGCCTCTGTTATTGACAAAGTAGACATAGACTGTAGCTTTGATCTCTAACAAATGGCTCCACTATTTAGAGTACAAAGGTAAGCACTAGTTGACCTTCTTTTATCTAAATCTCCCCCAAAATCAGAATCCGTATAACCTATCAATCGTAGGTTAGATTCTGTTCTACCAAAAGTTGACCCCAATATATAGGTCTATTTTATGCTCCTTAACAACCACTCAACCCTATCCCAATGTTCTTTTCTTGGGTTACTCATAAACCTAGATAGAACACTTAAAGGAAAATCTAAGTTAGGTCTTGTACAAGTCATAGCATATATCAAAGATCTTATAGCATTGGCATAGGATACTTTTTCCATCTGTTTCTTATCCATTTCATTAGAAGGACACTGCTCAACTAAAAATTTGTACTGACTTGCCAAGGGCAACTCAATAGGTTTACAATCATACATATTGAAACGTGATAACACCTTCTCCAAGTAAGCTTGCTGGGACAGATGCACAGTTCCTGCAGAAACATCCCCGGTAATCTCTGTACTAAGGATTTTCTTGGCCTTCCCTAGATCTTTCATATTAAACTCAATAGAAAGCAGTAGCTTTAAATCATTAATACAGTTCATAGATCTACTAGCCAGGAGCATATCATCAACATATATTAGCAGATACAAGGCATCATTAGAATCAGCATTAATATAGTAGAAACAGGTATCATGTATGGACCTGGTAAATCTTCTACCCAGCATAAATTGGTCAAACCTCTTGTACCATTGTCCAGGAGACTGCTTAAGGCCATACAAAGACCTTCTTAGTGGACATAAACTGTTCTCGTTTCCAGGTTTAATAAATCCCTCGGGTTGTGTCATAAAAATCTCTTCTTTCATCTCGCCATGAAGGAAAGTTGTGGTAACATTCATTTGTTCTAAAAACATACTGAACTTAGCAGTCAGTGCCTTAAGGATTCTTATGGTGGTGTGTTTAACAACATGAGAGAATATATCATTGTAATCTTCCCCTTCCTTTTGTGAAAAACCTTTTGCAACTAATCTAGCCTTAAACCTTGGCTGTCCGGATGATGTATTGGGTATTTTCACCTTATAAATCCACTTAGAACCTACCAACTTCCTACCCATAAGTCTAGAAACCAAAACCTAGGTTTTGTTCCTTTTAAGGCTTTCCATTTCCTCTGTCACGGCTTTAAGCCACTGTTCAGAAGCAGCCCTACTAATAGCCTGTGAATAAGTGAAAGGTTTTGACTCTACATATTCTAAGGCAGTGTTTAAAGCATAGGCAATGTAGTCAGCAGACCCAAACCTAACAGGTGCCCTAGTTTCTTTCCTCTCTCTATCCCTAGCTAGTTGGTAGTTAGATAGGTCCATATGTTCAACTGTTTCTTCGGGTTTAGGGCTCCTCTCAACACTGACAGTCACCTCTTCTTTAGGATCCAAGGTCTCGTTTTCCTGGTATAAAGGTTCTGATGGGCTAATTTTGAACTCATAGAGTTCAGGATCAAACTTCCTAGGGTTGGAGGAAGTAACTGCAGTCCCAGCAACTACTGGTTTCTCCAAGTAGGGCATTTCTTCTTCATTAAAAGTCACATCCCTACTAATTATTATTTAGGTTCTATTACCATCCCTAACACTCACTCTATAACTCTTTACACCATCAGGATAGCCTAGGAAAACACCTTTTACAGCCCTAGGTTCAAGTTTTCCTTTTGATTGATGTGCATATGCAGCATATGCAAAAAGTTTTAAAACAGAATAGTCACTTCTTTTTCTAGTCCATTTTTCTTCAGGGGTTTTAAAATCAATTGCAGAGGATGGGGTTCTATTTATCAGATAACATGTAGTAACCATAGCCTCCCCTCAAAAGTTCTTTCCAAGTCCAGATGCAAACAACATGCATCTAACTCTATCTAAGAGTGTACGGTTCATTCTCTCAGCCAGTCCATTTTGTTGGGGTGTTTTTCTAACAGTGTTGTGTCTTTTGATTCCATTTTGTGCACATAAACTATAAAATTCAGAGCTAATATACTCAAGTCCATTATCAGTCCTAAGTACCTCAATCTTTCTACCAGTCTGATTTTCTATAAGGTTATTCCATCTAACAAAAGCATTGAAACATTCACATTTTGTTTTGAGCAAATAAACCCAAACCTTCATAGAATAATCATCTACCATGGATAGAAAGTAATAAGCTCCACCTAAATTTGGTACTCTAGCAGGCTCCCACAAATCAGAGTGGATATAATCTACAGGTGACTTAGTTATATGGACACCAGAATTAAATGATAGTTTATGATGTTTGCCAAAAATGCATGACTCATAGGAATCAGGCTTAGACACATAACCACCCCCAGCAGTCCCTTCTTATTTAATTCATTCAGTCATCTTTTAGATACATGTCCTAATCAATTGTGCCAAAGGTTAGTTAGGTTAGCTTTTTTTTGCAACAGAGCAGCCAGCAGGAACTATATCACCTCTAAGCACATATAGACCATTCTTGACCTCCCCACTAAGCACTACAAGGAAACCCTTAAGGACCTTCATTACCCCTTGCTTGGCCTTTAAGGTCCTTCTAGCCAGGTCTAACTGTCTAACAGAGATCAGGTTCCTTCTAAGTTCAGGCACATGCCTAACTCCTTCTAGGGTGAAGTCAACACCATTTGCCCTCTAACACTAACTGACCCTATTCCTACTACCTTGCACCCATGATTTTTTCCTAGTAACACATTCCCCCCAGTCATAGTTTTGTACTCAGTAAAGAAAGATCTATCAGATGTCATATGTAAACTACACCCTGAGTCAAATACCCACTCATGTGTATAGTTAGGTCTGTAGAAGCCACTAAGACTTCAGCAGAATCATAAACATCAGCGTACTTAGTGTTATATGCCGTGCCATTGAATTTTCTTTGATAATTAGGACAATATCTTTTAATATGTCCTAACTTACCACATTCATAACATTTTTACTTTACTATAGTCCCGTCTCGGTCTAGAGTTGGATCTGTTCCTACTTTTGCTTCTTTTTCTTTCTTTATTATCTTTATTATGATTATTGTTGTTGTCTCGAGTCTTTGTCCTACCCCTAATAGACAACCCTTCCCCACTGTTACTGTTAGGAGGATACTTCCCTTCCTTTCTAAGTTCAAGAATCTTGGACCTAAGGGCCTTGGTAACATCCTTAAGTGCTATAGTATCTCGTCCATATCTTAGTGTGTCTTTGAAAGCCCTAAGGTATTTAGGTAAAGCACACAACATTACTACAGGCCTAAGTTCATCAGCAACAATTACCTTATCATTATCCAAATCTGCAAGATTTGGATAAATTCATCCATAAAATCTTCTAAGGGTCTAGACTCACTCATTTTAAAAGTGAAGAATGCTTCCATACATAATATCCTGTTAGACAAAGACTCAGACTTATAAATCTTCTGTAGCTTAGCCCAGATGTTAGCCATTGTTTTTTTAGAACAGATCTGGTTAGGAACTGAATTATCTAAACTAAGTAGTAAAGAACCGCAGGCTTTATGTTCAATCTCTAGTTTATCTTTCTCAGTTAGATAATTAGGTTGTTCATCTTCAGGTAAAACTGCAGTTCTACCACCTTGAGCCATAAGGATGGCTTTCATTTTAAGTTTCCAGAGATTAAATCATTTCTACCGTCAAATCTTTTGATCTCGACCCTAGCAGAAGCCATATTGTTTCTTTAAGACAAAGAACCTAAAGCTCCAATACCACTTGTTGAGTTTTAGTCACAAAAAACTTCGGATCTTATACAAAAAACTTCAGATCTTAAAGAAACTTTAGTGAATATGATTATAGACTTTCAAATCTAAGACTAAACCTTTAACTATAGTAAAATAAGTATCAAATGAAAGATCCACACACACACGACAAAGAACATCAAGATTTACGTGGTTCAGCCTTTAAATAAGAACCTACTCTACGGCTCCCTATTTCTAGGGAAGTCTCTCCACTATTTGTTAAGATTCACAGTTATTACAGACCAAATCACCAAGACAACAATGAAATACAACCAGATCTCAGAGTTCCTAAGTCAGAAACCTCGAATCATACAAAAAATGATAACTATAGGGAAGGAATACTCACAACGAAGCCTAACAAGGCTTCTTTATGCTCCAAAGGATCAGGATCTACGCATGCAAGCCTCCACGCCAACGATTTCCTCAAAATAGGTTGAATCGCCTCCGAAATCTCCTCAAAAACACCAAAGGAAGAGCGCCGTTTGAGGGGAGACAGAGGAGTGCAAGAAAGACCCAACCGATTAGGGTTTACACTGTTCAGAGGGGGTATTTATATCCCAGAACACCAGTTGAGCATAATCCGTGGCATGAGGCAAGAGGCAATCACAGCCGTTCATAAGCATTGATCCAACGGCTGACATGGCACCAGAGAAAACACAAAATGGGTATCCAGGATGGTGACGCGCGTCATTAGATTTGGTCCGCAGGGCAGCAAAACATGGGCAGGGGGAGTCAATACCCCAAAAAAGCAAGGGTATTTTGGTCAAACAAATAGTGTCCAGATTTTAAATCAATTTAGCAAATACCCTTAAGTGAAATTACAAACTATGCCACCCAATTACAACTACATACAATTAAGTAAATAAACATATTCGTTTCGTATATGATCCATAAAAGCTTGAATTACACTTGAAAATTAGTATAATAACTGGCATGATTAAGTCATATAGGAACCAATATCCAACAGTAATTAATTTAATATAATTTTTATAATATATTAATGTTATATAAAGGAACAGGAACATACCCAGTGCCTCAAAGGCTCCCGTCTACGCAGGGTCCCCCGGGGGGGGGGGGGGGGGGGGGGGGCGGATGTACACAGCCTTCCCCCTTCAGGGTGTTAACCTGAAGAGAAGCTGTTTCCCAGTGCCCCCAACCTGAGGGTGAGGACTTCCTAGGAGGTCATCCATCCTGGTACTACTCTCGCCCAAGCACGCTTAAGTTCGGAGTTCTAATGGGATCCGGTGACGGCGTGTTGGTGCCTTCTTTGGTATATTAATGTTATATAATATTACTAAATATACTCACTGGCTGGAGCCAATGAGGCAAGTATTACAAAATTTTTGGGCATCATTTATGGTTTGGTTCTTTTCTCTCTTTTTTCGTTTTGGGATGTGTTGTTCTGATGTCCTCTTGGTTTGTTTATTTACTTCTGGTGTGGCATTAGAGATATGATGAGAGTTAATGTATTTTAATTTACGAGTGTATTGGGTAATTAGATACGACTTTCATAGGTGTTTCTTGTTATTTTTCTTTTGCCCGCACTATGTGCGCGCTTGGGTGTCTTTGTGGTATGCTGATTTTTGTATCGCGAGTTTTTCACACTAGTTATTGAAAAATAAATTATGAAATATACAAATTTAATACGTAAATAAATTATAAATTTTTTTCTTTTCATTTATTCCAAGGGATGGCCTCGAATTTTTTGAAAGGGAATAAAATCAGAGTGGGCTGAACTCAGAAAAGCAAAGGGATTACAATATACGGTAATGACATTGCTCCCAAAAAAAGAGCATGCAACGCAAGAAGACTGCAGCCCCACACTCGTCCACTATTGATCCTGATATCCTCCACTTACTAGAGGCCGAAACTACGTCATCTGGGTCGGGTTAGGTTTGGTTGTATCCGTTTGGGTTGGGGCGTACTTGTTTGGACTTGATCATAAGATTCATAATAAACTTGGATTAGGTTGGTTCGGATATCTACACATTCAAGTTCAAATAACTTTAGTTGTATCAGGTTGAGTCACAATCAAGTTATTTTCTAGGTCACTTTTGTTTCTTGACATTTTATTTTGAAAACAACAAGTTTAGGATGTCTTTGTGACATGAATATTTACTAAAGTTCAAATTATATTTCATATAATTTATATTTTTCTACTATATTTATTGTATGATCAGTCTTTAATGATCTCTTATATGTACTCTTGACCAGTATATCAATGTGAATTTTGTTTCAGGTCCGATTGGCTAGTTTAGGTTTAGGATATTTAGGGTTGGGATAATTCAGGTTAATGGCGTGCTTAGTTGGGCCAAATTGTGTATTGGGTCAAGTCATGTTAAGAGTGGATTGTGTTTATTTCATGTGGGTTAATTTCAACTCTAGGTTAAAATATCTAAGTCAAATTGTCAATTTGATTGGGGTTGATCTAGGGGTTTTACAAGTTGAATTTTCATACCAGACTTACTTTGCCACCTCTATCCACAACTAAGGGTTCAAGGTTCTTTTTCTAAATGACAAAAAACCCTAATTTTTTTGTATAAGCTCACTAACTAGTCCATGAATTACATGCATTTAGACAAGGCAATCAATCACTGAGGTTGGGTACGGGGATATACTTTTGGATTTGACTTATTTCAAGTTTACAGTAAACTCATGTAAGATCGGGCTCAAGTCGACCCATTTATGCACAGGAGACTTTTTTATTTTATCTACACTTGACTCCGATTGGGTCTTGGTCATGTAATTTCAAGTTCATGTCAACTAAATTATAGGCCACCTAGGTTTAGGCCAATCTTACGCTAGGTTGTACAGGCATTTAACTATCAAAATTCTATTTTTTTGGTTTTGGCTTGGTGAGAAGTGGGTTTATGATCAACTTTTCGATCTTGACCAGTCCGAGTATTGTGCGATGGCATATTTGATTGCCAAGATGAATTGATTTCAATATCTTCTTCATGACATTTGTGTCTTTCTCTCACATCCATTCAAGCTAACATCAGCACCATTTACCAACTAGTTAATCTAGGCACTTACACCAAATACATTAATGTCAACTACTAGTATGTTGATGAGAACTAGTGGCGGAGTGGAATTCGAGTCCTATGTTGATGTATTTTCAAAATGTATGTTGAATAATATGTTATATATTGTTTAATGTGTGTATACGTTGTATTTGAGATTGTCTTAATACTTGTTTTAAATGTTTAAAGCTTGATAGGTGGGTGTGTCGACATATGGGCCGCATGTGTCGACACACAATCCAACAAAACGATGTGAGAACAGCTGCGTGTCGACACACATGGCCCGTGTGTCGACACACAGCCCCTTTACAGAAGCGCACAAAGGCACTCTGCGTGTCGACACACAAGAATTCTATGTTGACACACATATTTGCAATGAGCTTGCGTGTCGATGTGTGTGTCGACACACAGCTTCGACACACAGGTCTGTTTTGATAGTTTTTTCGCATGATTTTTTTGCGGTTCATTGTGGCTCGTTTGGCTTTGGTTTTGGGATGTCTTTCTTCATCACATACATATATATTTTCCCAGATTTCATGTGGTTAAAGGATGAATAGAATTGACATAAAAACATAAGAGGAAAAAGAGATTGAAAGAACATTGTGTTCAAGTGTTCTTGTGTTTTGTGTTTTGAATCACAAACTTCAATCGCATCACATCTCTCTCAATCTCTCCCTTTACACATCTTCACTTCATATTTGGTTGTTTTTGTATCCCCGCGTATATTTCGTATAACGAAATAAACCTTAAGGAAAGTGACTACATAGCCTCAACACCTGAGATATTTTGGTTACCCATTTGCAAGGATTTTGCAAGTATTTTTCAGATTTGCACTAATATATGGCTTCATCATTGAGGGAAATGACAGCCAACTTCGTGAATTTAGACCGCCTTGATGGCGGTAATTTTCGTCGATGGTAGAGGAAGATGCACTTCCTCATTACTACTTTGAATATAGTGTATGTCTTAAATACACCATTCCCGTCACCCGCTTCTGAGGAGGAGGAGACTTTGGCCAAGCAGAGGGCCAGATTGAAATGGGAGAATGATGACTACATCTGCAGAGGGCATATACTCAATGGTGTGATTGGTCCCCTGTTTGACATCTACTCGAACGTGCCGACCGCAAAGGAATTATGGGATGCACTGGAGTCTTGTTACATGGCTGAGGATGCTACAAGGAAAAAGTTCTTGGTTAGTCAATTTAATAATTATAAAATGGTAGATGATCATCCTGTCATGGAGCAATTCCATGAAATTGAACATATTTTGAATAATTTCCAACAACATAAAATGAATATGAATGATATCATAATTGTTTCATCCTTGATTGACGAACTTCCTCCCTCATGGAAAGACGTTAAGAAAAGTCTTAAACATAAGAAAGAAGACATGTCAATGGAGGAATTGGCTAACCACTTGCGTATTGAGAAGGCTACAGGGCACAGGATGACAACAAAGACCGCCCTGATGACGTTGGTAAAATCAATGTCACAGAAGAAGGCTAGTCGAGTAGAGGAAGCAAAAGAACCGGACACTTCCAAAAGAAGAAAAATGACAGGAGCCCGAAATTGGTCTATTGGGCATGCCAGAAGCCCG
This sequence comes from Simmondsia chinensis, assembly GCA_018398585.1. Taxonomy (NCBI): domain Eukaryota; kingdom Viridiplantae; phylum Streptophyta; class Magnoliopsida; order Caryophyllales; family Simmondsiaceae; genus Simmondsia; species Simmondsia chinensis. Next base: position 32,534,231 of record JAGTTD010000005.1, read on the forward strand.
ATTGCCTAGATAGGGACTGTTACCACCTTAAAAATAAGAAAGACAAAGGGCTTGATCATCGCGCCAAAAATTCGAACAATAGGTTCGTGGCGATGATATCGGAAGTCAACCTAGTTGAGAGTAATAACTCTTGGTGGGTTAACTTGGGGGCCACGAGACATGTGTGTAAGGACAAGGGGTTCTTCACGACTTTTGAACCCATGGACAACGGATCTGTGTTGTTCATGGGCAATGGGGCGACTATACCGGTTAAAGGGAAGGGAAAAGTTGATTTGCTTTTTACCTCTGGAAAATCCCGTTAACTGATGTATGTTATACTCTGATGTCAAGAAGAATCTCCTGTCTGGTGGCCTGTTAAATCGATTTGGGTTCAAGTTGGTCTTTGAGACCGACAAGTTTGTGTTGTAAAGGGTACTTATATAATGGCATGTTCAAAATGAACGTTGATAATAAAATCGATAATTCTGTTTATATGCTTGACTCGTCATACTTGCGGCATCATAAATTAGGTCATGTGAATTTTTTTAGATTGTATGAAATGGTTAATTCTTTTGATACCTCAAATAGATAAGGTCGATAATAAGTGTAAAATGTGCACGTTAAATAAGGAGATTGCCATCTCCATCAGTGCAAAGAGAGACTAATCTACTAGACTTGGTACATAGCGACTTATGTGATTTCAAAAATACACCGAGTTTAGGTGAAAAGAGATATTTTATAACATTTATAGATGATTGTTCGAGATTTTGTTATGTATATCTCATAAATCACAAAGATGACTCGCTTGATAGATTTAAAGCGCTTGATAGATTTAAAGCATATAAAGCAGAAACCGAATTACACTCTGAGACCTTCCTCAAGCGCCTTAGGTCAGACCATGGTGGGGAATACTATGATCCCAAGTATTTCGAAACCACCGGAATTTTACATGAGATAACTGCATCCTATTCGCTAAAACTGAATGGCATGGCTGAGAGGAAAAAATGGACTCTAACTAAAATGGTTAACTCAGTGTTATCCTACTCTTGTCTCAGCGATGGGTTTTGGGGTAAGGCGATGTTAACAACTTGTCATACATTAAATCGAGTTCCAAACAAGAGAAATAAAATAACCCCCTATGAATTATGGAACAACCAAGCCCTGAATTTGAACTATCTAAAAGTGAGGGGGTGTAGGGTAGTTGTTGAAGTCCCTGAACCTAAACGTAAAAAGTTAGGTGAAAGAGGTATTGATTGCATCTTTGTTGGATATGCATCTCATAGCAAGGCATATGGGTTTTATGTAATTGGATCTAATGATTATATCAATGTGGATACAATAATAGAATCGAGGGATGCCATATTTGATGAGAATCAGTTTACCTCTATCCCTAGATCGAGGGATTATGTGCCTATTAAAAGTGACACTCAAGTGTCATATGACGATGTTCGTCATGAGAGGGAAGATGTCCCAGAAAATGCTCTAAAATTCTGAAGGAGTAAGAGAGCAAGGAAAGAGAAATCTTTAGGTTCGGATTTCTAAAAGTTTTTAGTAGAAGGTTCGAGGAACGATATGGACCATGTGGTTCCATATTATTGTGTTATGGAAGCTGATTCCATGACGTTTAATGAGGCTATGAGGTCTCATGATGCGTCCTTTTGGTGAGAGGTTGTGAATGATAAGATGGATTCCATCTTAGGTAATAATACCTGGATCCTAGTGGACCTTCTGTAAGGAAGTAAGCCCATTGGGTGTAAATGGATCTTCAAAAAGAAGATGAAGGTCAATAGAACGATTGATAAGTTCAAGGCTCGATTGGTGGTTAAAAGGTTCACCCAAAAACATGGGTTGGACTACTTTGACGCGTATGCCCCTGTGGCAAGAATATTAACGATAAGGGTATTGTTAGCCCTTGCCTCAATTTATAAATTAGCGATACACCAAATTGAGTCAAAACGGCATTCCTGTATGGTAAGCTAGAAGAGGAAGTATATATGGAACAACCAGAAGGTTTTGTTGTTCCTGGCCAAGAGAGAAAAGTATGTAAACTTATATGTTCTTTGTATGGGCTAAAGCAAGCCCCGGAGCAGTGGCACCAAATGTTTGATAGTGTTGTTTTAAACAACGAATTCGTTATAAACGATTCAGATAAATGTGTCTATAGCAAGTTTGATGATGGCAAAGGGATCATTATATGTTTATATGTCGATGACATGCTAATATTTGGTGAGTATAGGAATCAATCCACTGTCTCTTTGCCTGAGGAATCAGTTACAGTAGAGCCAAAGGCAGCTACTGATGTGGAACATGTAGAGAGAACTAAATAGTTTCTCTCGGAAAACTTTGCTATGAAATACATGGGTGAGGTGGAGGTAATCCTCGGTATAAGAATTGTAAGGAAAGGTGATACCATTTCCTTAACATAGTCTCACTATGTTGAAATTATTTTGAAAAGATTCCGCTTTAATGAGTGTGCACCGGCGTCCGCTCCAATGGGTCCTAGTGTGAAATTAGTACCGAATGAGGGCGCTCTAGTATCACAACTAAGATATTCCTAGGTCATTGGTCGTCTTATGTATGCCATGACAAGCACAAGGCCTGACATAGCCTTGCTGTTGGAAAGCTGAGTAGATATACTAGCAATCCAAGTAAGAGCCACTGGAATGCTGTGGATCGTGTACTGAAGTACCCGAAGAAGACTATGAGTTACGGTCTTTCTTATGTAGGGTATCCTCCTATTTTGGAGGGGTACTTTGATGCGAGTTGGATCTCTGATGTGGAGGATCATGCATCCACAAGTGGGTAGGTATTCCTACTTGGTGGAGGTGCGGTTTCTTAGAGTTCCAAGAAACAGACTTGCATATCTGATTCAAGTATGGTGGTAGAGTTTATAGCTCTTGTGTTTGTGACTAAGGAGGACGAGTGGTTCAAGGATCTCTTGTATGAGATACCTTTGTGGCCTAAGCCGATCTCACCGATATCTATCTACTGTGATAGTGAGGCTATGCTTTTTAGAGTGTATAGTGAGGTGTACAATGCGAAGTCCAGACACATTAGTGTAAAGCATAGTATAGTGAGACACCTTAATCGAGAAGGTGTTATCATTGTGAGCTTCGTGAGAACAAGTCAAAATCTAGCAGATCCGTTTACAAAAGGCCTAGCTAGAGATTTAGTTCTGAAAACAAATAAAGGGATGGGGTTGAAATCTATTGTTATTAGTCGCCAATGATAGGCCCTCAACTCGACGCCTAGTATGACGCTAGGTCTCGGGTTCAATGAGAGAGACTTGTCATCTATGCGACTGCAAGCACTAAATGAGAATTTTTCCATCCCGAGGGTGAAGTGCTTGATACCTGCATCAGAGATTCTAAGAGGATGAGCCAATGCTCTTAATGGACCTAGTTTTAGAACTTACTTAATGTCGCGTCGTGGGTACATGATCAATGAGGTCCCCCTTAGTGTCTATTGAAGTTAGGCCGCTTCAAAAGGGTGATTTTTAACCAAGGGTTTTGCCCTGAAATACTCACAAAGGGTATAGGACACCATTTTTGACAAATGTGTCGATCTGGGAATTGTAGGGTGTGTATGGGAAGTACGTCTTGTGTGATTGGATAGTTAGTTAGTCAAATGGGTTGTGTGGTTCAAAGCTTGGTCTACCATTTTTGATCCGATTAACTGTATGGTCCTTTCATTAGCCGGGGGTTCAATCGGGAGACACCCTCGCTGATGCACAATGAGACGTCCTTTATTTGTGGTGTTATTTTGAGATTGATGGTATTTTTAAAATGGTGGGGGAATGTCGATGTATTTTAAAAATGTATGTTGAATAATATGTTATGCCTTTAGTCTTAAAGACAGAATTGGTCACCTTTCATTCTATGCAGAATTCGCAAACTGGTAATGACGTCAAGTCCAAAAACTCTTTCAGTCCATCTTTCACCCGTCATTGGATCCTGTTCGAATTAGTGTGACCTAAACATTGGTGCCATGTGTAGGCAATATCACATTCAAGGTGCTTTTCTTTTAAAAGATTGAACAAGCGAACTTACATTAAATTCACTTAAACAATTACCATAGTTTTGATAAGAAAATAACATGAATAAACAATTTATTCTAGTACATGTGTAAATAAACAACTTATTTCTCATATTAAAATTTTCGTCATCAAAATCAATTGAATAACAATTATTCATAAAACAAGACATAGAAATCAAATTCCTGTATAGAGAAGGTTTAAATAATCAATTGTTTAAAACAAAAGTTTATCGCTAAAGTCTAAGCTAACATCTCCTACACTTAAACCACCATTATTGTATTATCACTGACCATTACGTACAACACTCATCATGTAGCCTTTAACCTAGTCTGAGCTCCTGTAACATATTACAGACTTGGTCACTTGAGTCCACACGCGAGGAATCTGGTGAACTCACAACTACACAAGACTCAAATCAGTGAGATATCAACATACCTTCACCAGATGGCTTTGCAGTCTTTGTGGGAAGAGTAGCTACATACTTAGTGTAGTTTTTTTTCCAGTGGCCTAGTTTTTCTTGTAAGAGAAACACTTTTCTTTTGCTGACTTCCTTATGGACTTGGTTGCTACAATAACAACCTTGCTATTTCCTTGCTTTCTAGTAGGTCCCTTGTGAGTAATAACTAAGTCTAACTTATTTTTTTTTAAGGCAAAGTAATTTGGTTCAGTGAGTATATTATGTATTTAAAATCAAATGAAGTTCACCAGCTGTATCCATATCAAAATTACTGTAAATGCAAACAATTGTGTAATTTCTTTATATGAGTCATGTATAATGCAGTGATATATATATTCTTTCAATTTAGCGTACACAATAAGTCAGATATCCACAAAACTGTACTATCATGTATACAATGATGACCCAAACACACCACTCTTTACTCCCTGGCATCGGGGTCGTATGAAGCTAGTTCAGGTGAGAACTATTCTCAATTAACCTATTTTTTTTTTGTAACTTTTACTAAACATGATTAACTCACCACTTTACCTTAGTCTCTAACATGACACAACAGAGCTTCTCGGGGAGGCTAATGCATCACGCTAGTCAAGTGTAAACCATTACCTAAACCTCCATACAAATACACGAAATACTCCACGGCAGCGTGGTCACATCGCTTCTTTGCACTTTGGTTTATCCTGAAGAAGTCTAACCCTGTAATCTGCAAACCGACATCCTCCGTAGGGAGGTCTATCGATCTACTGTACTGCTAGACCAGTAATGGAAAGCGTGAGGTTACAACAATTGAAAACTCGCTCCAACTTGATTTTTATAACTAGTGGTTTTTAATTAACTTGCATTTACAACCTGGATTATCTCATAATCCCCTTTAGAATCTCATTCTAAAATCAACCAAAATTAATTTATTCAAAAACACTATCATTTTAAAGCATGGATTATTTTACAATCTCGAATTAGAAATCTTATTCTAAAACCAATCAATAAGCATCACTGCATTTATAATAAGCATCATAGGACTGCTTTCTCTATTGGTTCACCAATAACTGATGGTATTGTTGACTATGTACATTCTGACTTGTGGGGACCCTCTAGGGTACCCACAATGGGTGGAGATTGTTATTTTCTCTTTGTTGTGGATGACTTGTCACATATAGTATAGGTTTATTTGTTGAAAATAAAAATGAGGTATTTGAAAACTTTGTTAAGTGGAAGACTTTAGCTGAGAATCAAACAAGTAGGAAAGTTAAGGTGCTTAGAATTGACAATGGCCTAAAATTTGTGAATAAAGAATTTGACGCTTTATGTAGTGAAAATGGAATTAAAAGACATACAAAAGTTAGAAAAACCCCTCAACAAAATAGTGATGATGAGACTATGAATTGAACACTTTTAGATCATGTTACATGTATGCTTTTCCCATTTGGTTTGCTAAAACAGTTCTAGGGTGAGGCTATAAATACAACAACCTATATGATAAATTGGCCCCCAAATTCTGCTTTAAAAATGAAAGCACCTGAAATTGTTTGGACTGGAAAAATTATGAGCTATGATAATTTAAGAGTGTTAAGGGCATTTTTCTAGGGTATCCTTTAAGGGTTAAAGGTTATAGGCTATGTATACGGGAGGGAAGTAGGACTATCACTATTGTTAGTAAGGATGTCACCTTTAATTAGGATGAGATGGCCTACATTAAAGAACAACTAGGTAATAGTCCAACTGTAGTTAGGATTTTTTGATCTGATTTATATGAGTTTGAAGTGAACCCACCTAACCTAATTAACCTTAGGACCGAGTTACATGATAACTTAGATGTAAATGACCAAAAAGATGCTGAAGCAGTCCCTAACCGACCTATAGCAGAACGTGATAGATCAAAAATTGATGCTCAGAACTTAAATAATTACCAATTGGCCAAAGATAGGGTAAGAAGGGAGATCAGAGCTCCTAATAGTCTGGTTTTGCTGGTTGTATTACGCTCGCTCTGAATACTACCTTAGAATATGTTGAATCTTAACCTTTGTCCTACATTTAGGCCATTAATAGCAAACATTCAGTATATTGACTGAATGGCGTAGTTGCTGAAATGGAGAGCCTAAGGAAGAGTCCCTAGGCCAAAGGGTAAGAAGATAATTGATTCTAAGTTAATATTTAGGATTAAGAAGCTTGATATCCCTGAGGGTTTGCCTAGGTTTAAGGCCAGGTTAGTAACAAAAGATTTTACCCAAAAGGAGGGGGCAGATTATACTGAATTTTTTCTATTGTTGTGAAACACACTACTATATGTCTGATTATGTGTTTAACTGCCAAATTTGATATGTACCTAGACCAAATGGATGTAACAAATACATTTTTGTATGGTGAGCTTGAGGAAGAGATCCTCATGGCTCAACCGGAAGGTTTATTAAACATGATCATGCTGATTCTGTTTGTTTGCTGAAAAAAATCACTGTATGGCTTAAAACAATCACCAAGATAGTGGTACAATAACTTTTATGCTTTTGTGATTGATAATAGTTTTCTTAGATCTGTTCATGATACTTGACTTTATTTTAGGGATGTTGATTTTGATGATGCTATATTCCTACTAATCTACATTGATCGTGTGCTCTTAGTGAGCAGGTCAAGAAACAAATTTTGGAGTTGAAAATGAGGTTAAATGGCTCATTTGACATGAAGTATATTGTTGAAGCTAAGAAGTATATTGTTGAAGCTAAGATGATATTATGAATGGATATCATAAAAAACAAAAAGGATATTAGGAATGGATATCATAAGAAACAAGCACATAAAATAGTCCTTGAAGTCAAAACCACTTTCTAATTAAAGTGTTAAAAAGGTTTAACGTGTATGATTCAAAGTTTGTAAAACTATCCATGGCATCTCAATATAAATTTTTAGTAAACCAGTGCCCAGAAACAAAATAAGAAAAGCTTAAGATATCGAGTATACCTTATGCCAATGCTATAGGATCTTTCATGTATGCTATGACATGTACTAGGCTAGATTCAGCCTTTCAAATGAGTGTATTTTCAAGGTTTATAGCCAATCCTGGTAAAATGCACTGGGATGGTGTGAAGTGGTTACGTAGATATGTTAAGGGCACCTTAGATTTTGGTTTAACCTTTGGTAGAGACCAAGGAACCTAAAACTATCTGGGTATGTAGATGCTGATTGTGCTTAGGATTTAGATAGAACAAGATCAACTTCAGCCTTTTACTTCACTTTTAACAACTGAATATGAATTGATGGATATTTCTCATGGTATTAAAGAAGGTGTATGGCTTAAAGGTTTACTATCTGAAATAAAACATTATTTAGGGCCACCTAAGATACACTCTTATTGTCAATAAGTAATTGCCTTGGGTAGAAACCAAGTATTTTATGATAGAACAAAACACCTGTTGTTAGAAGGTATTTTATCATGGACCAATTAGGCACAAACCAAGCTGATCTGCTAAAAATAGATACTGAGGATAACCCCGCAGATATGGATACAAAATCACTTCCTTTGGAAAAATTTATAAAGTGTATTAAGCTTGTCTAAATGGAATGGAACCAAGGGTTAAATGATTTGAGAAAGTGCTCCTTATTATTAGAGAGGATCTTGTGGATAGTAAAGGCTAGGTTAACTGCCACCATTGTAAGAGATTTAAGAACAGTGTTGGAGGAGTTAGAAAAGAAAAACTTATTCAACTAGAGCAAGAAAAAAGAACCTTTCCCAGAGCCAAAGGACCAAAGCTAATGGCCACATTAACCACCACCGTTGTAAGAGATTTGAGAACGGTGCTGGAGGAGTTAGAAAAGAAAAACTTGTTCAACTAGAATAAGTTAAAAGAAACTTCTTTCTCTTTAGAACCATTCCCAAAGTTATAAAGTTCTCTGAAAAAGAAGTTTTCAAATGTCTCATAACCTATGGGCAAAAAAGTCATAGAAAAGGAAGAGGCAAAAGGCTCAGCCTCTTTTAAGATGAAATATTCTAAAGGTAGTACAGACCCTCCTGCTGAAAGATTTGCTAAAGCCGCAATATCCTCCAAGGTAATGCCAAGAAAATTCTCTCAATGGAAAAAGCTTTGTGACAAATATTCCAACCGCACGTGAAGGTTGAAATCATATTGAGCGAGACCTTAGATTATCTAATGGCCTTGAATATTCGAAGATCCTTCCATTTCTACTCGTAGCGAAGCATCAGTTGGTTAACTCAATATGCACATTGCTTCGTCAAGAAAGTCCACTCCTTCAAGTCCATATAAACATGTAGTGATGCGTTTTTAACTTGTAATATAACCTATTTTGTATCTACTCTCATTTTCCTTATTTTATCCTAATCTCATTTATTAGGCATGGTTTATGCCATATGAATATAACCTATTTGTAGCTAATCTCATTTAAGCTTATTTTATCCTAATCTTAATTGTTAGGCAAGTTTTAGGCCATGCGAGTACCAATTAGGATCCAAAAATCTCTACCTTGTTATTTATATGGATAGCTCTGGTCCTTTCGCTCTGGGATCACTACTTTTGGCTTAAGTCTATGGATGCCTTAGGGACATTACAGTGAAAACCTATTTTGTCCAAATAGGAGGACCCCTTTGGCTTGTCTAGTTATGGCTTAAGCCAACTTCCCCTAGCTTTGCCGTAGAGGGCCCTTTTTATGCCCATTGATGATGCCATTAGCTGTTATATGGTATATTATGAACGCATTAAAGTTCTTTTCCCTCTAGGGTGGATCTTTAAGCACTGTCTTGAGAAGTTACTGGCTTCTCATGGGAGGTTAGCAGTCCAATGGACTCCATTAAGGTAAAGAAAGCTTGGTCCTCTTTAGTGCAGGAAACTAAACCTAGATCTTGATATTTTCATTGACACCAGGTCTAAGAACAAGCAATCAGTTTTGCACCCTCAACACTTTCAATTTTATCACCAAACGCACCCTAGTACGGAGTCTTATAGGCTAGATTGTTTGCTAGGCAATTGGGGTTGGTTCAAGATGTTCCTTTCACTAACATTTGGACCAACAACTTATGGTTGGCCAAAAGGTCCTCCATACGGCTTTCTTAGCTCCAAGAGCTTTAACAAACTGACCTAGTGATTGGTTCAACTTTTGGGATCCTATTCCTCATAGGTATGCCCCATATGCCACCCCTTGTTATTCAGCTTAGTACCGAGCCTATTGGTCCTCCTTGGAAGCCAGGGGCGGCAAGTGATATTTTACACATTTTCGTGAGCCTACAAGTACTAAATCACAAGTAATCTTGCCAGCCAAGATGAAGCAAACTCCAGTTAGGCAGGCTTTGCGTGGGTAATTACTTGTCCCAAATGTTTAAGATCCTTTTACAATCCAAGTCACCAGATGAACTTACTTAGTGTTGTTTAGCTCTTATCACTCAAAAGAGCATAACAAAGACTCCTAAGGCCACTAGGATTTTCACAAGGTTTCTTTTGGAGTAGTCCTCTCTTGAAGCTAGTGCACTAGCACCAGAGGCTGTGGCTTAAGGAAGAGAAGAAAGAGAAGAGATCCATCCATTTTTCCTACCAAGATCACCCAAATCATTAAGGAAGAAGAAAAAAACGAAGAAAAAGGGTTGATCTCTCAGCTGATGAGAAAGAGGAGAGCCAAACTTCCTCAGCAAGAGTTACTAGCCCTATTCTGTTAGCTTTTTTCCCTTGCTTCTTATAAGGCTAATCTAACTTTTGTTTAGTGATTTTAAATTGCTCCAGCCCTGGTCATTGTTAAAATTACAAACTCCTCCCGAAGGAGTGAAGTCCTAGTGTCTCTCCATGACACAGAGCTAATGACCTCAATCGTTGAAGAAGATGAGGGCTCTATTACTTCCATTTTAGAAGCTGTTACTAGTGACATATTGGAAGGGAACACCGCTTTGAGTCCCTTAAGGTAGGAACTTTACCAGGCTCCATTCCTTCTTTTGTGTGGGCCTTTAATTACCATTAAAGAGATTCATGAAGGTATAAGTTCCTCCATCCATCTAATGAGCTTCTTTATCAAAACCATGAGTCGGTCCTAAACCTTCAAAGCAAATGTCCTAATACCAGAGGAACAAATAGTAGCCCCCCCTTTAATGCTAGCTGTAGCCCTAGAGGTGAACCTTAATCTTTTCCACTTGGGGTTTTTTTTAATTCCAAAGTCATGACTAATTTCTAATGTGCCTTACGTTTTGATCCATGTTACCCACCTCCTTTCTCACCAAGGATCACCTGCCCCTGCCCCCTATAAAGTTTAGGAGCTAGTGGGAGGCTTTCCTTCCAACAACTAGATCAAAAGCATCCCCAAGGTTCCAGAGGTTGCGTGCCTTGACTCAACACCCCCTCCCCCCTGCGGTCTTTGGCTAGATAGGCCAACTTTTAAGAAGTCATCTCCCTTGTGAAAGCCTTAAGGAAAGACCCGAAGGTGGCATCCTGCATTCCAAAAGAGCTCAAGGCATTTGAAGGGGATTATGTAAGAATTTCCCAAGATGTTCCTCCACTTCTGTAGAAGAAGCATCAGTACCAAACCACCATCAGAGACCCCAGCTATTTTGCAGGTCTGGGAGAGTTGCACCATCCCTTAGCATAGTTGATACAATCATTCATCATTAATGGCCAATAATAGCCATAACGCCTGATTAAATAATGCTTCTTGTTTCCTTCAAAATGGGATCCACAAATCCCTTGACGTGAACCAATCATGATTAACATGACTTCATCTAAGTCCAAGCACTTGAGAAATACTACACTGGGATCTTTTTTCTATGACTCCCCAGATTCATCATCTAGGTGATACCTGTAAATTCTAATTTGCATCTTTCTATCTTTGGTGAGTTGATGGGGATTTCTCAAATACTCCACTAAGGTTTCCTCCAATTCTCATTCTATTTAGTAATGGGTTTGTGTACCTTAAGATAGTCAAAGGGAACATTTAGAACCACCATGCTCTCAAAACTAAAGGACTAAGTGAGCTTAAGGTGATGCCCCAAAACCTTGGTCTTGATAACCATGGATTCTTCACACCACATCTTGAGTAAATTTGTACCTAGAGGTTAGTTAAGCCATGTTATTGGCTGCCTTGTTCTAATCTCGAGGCACATACTCAATGGAAACCTAATCAAAACCTATTAGAGGTATCGCTCAAACACTGAAACACCCCTTAACTTGGTAGAATACCAACTACAAATTCCCTCTTATTACTTCATCGTGAACTCTCATTTGTAGGAGGGTCTTGAGGCTAATGATCAAGGCCTCATATTTAGCTCCATTATTGAAGCATCTGCCCGTGACGATGACAGCAAGCTTGTTGAGAATTCCAGAGGGTGATTCAATAATGATTCCCCCTCCAGCACTAGACTTGGTCTTTAGACCATCAAAGTATAGTCTCCACGTAGCTATTGTTAGGAATAGTGTTATGCAAATCCAAATTTATCATCTAAATATTACTTTATTTAAGACTAAAATTTAATTTTGGTCGTTTTTCATTATATTTGTGTAAGTGAGTTTATATTGCATGTGATTTTCTTTTAAGTGACATCCATGAGATGGATGTAGTCCTCATACTACATTTACATATTTGTTCTAAGTGGATAATGAGATTATGCCACAGATAGACTTGAAACAAATGGAATGAAATATTATTTGAAAAATTCGTAGTCAATAACAAGTTTGGAGTACTTGTCATCTCAGACTATAACATGATACTTTAGATGGCACATCTTGGTCATGTGGATGGTGATCTAAAAGTGTTATGTTGGTGTGTACAATAAGATTAATATACTGAGTTGGATCAAGTAAATTACTTGTTTCTAGACTACTATAAAAAATGAGTCATTAATGATGTACTATTTGATCAACTACTCTAACTCTTGAGAGTATTTTGGACTTGTGCATCGAGTGCTAGTTATCTTGGTGTGCTAAAAGTAAGGCCTAGTCCTACTTGCATTGGGTAATGGCAAGAAGAGTAATAGGGATCAAGTATTCAAAAGACTAGATACGAATGTCCCATAATTAATTTGCAAATGTCTGAATTAATTCAGAAACATTGGCCAAAAAGTTTCAAGTGTTTGACATTTGAAATTTATACTATGAATTTGTTCAAGTATAATGAATTATTCAGAGAAGGACGAGTCGGGAACTAATGGAAAAGTTGTGAGAAAAATAATGGTAGTAGTTATATTTATTTTTCCTCGTGAATATCTAATAGAGGGGTTGTTGCTGTCAAGATAGTCTATTTAAAAATTGTCCAATAAATAATTTAACTCTAGAGTGCAGTGTGATTTATTTAGTGGAATTAAGCCCTATTAAATGGTACTTAAATTTTATCATGAGATAAAAATTAATTTAACCCATTTGGAGCTAGATTTAAATTGTCTATGAGCCCCCTGTGCAACGCTCTAATGTTACACCATCGAAAAATATTAAAGAATTTATGAGATTGATTATTTGTCCATGAGATAAGTAAATTTAAGTATGTTAAACAGTATTCATTAGATGAATAAAATTAAAAAATATAAAATAAAATTATTTTGTTAAAATAAAATTTAGATGATAAATTTTTACATGTGAGAAATAAAAAAAAAAAAGAAGAAAACAATAAAATAATAGTAGTGATTTGTGCGCACTGTAGTAGACCAACTAGCGAACCCCGCCTTCTGAGCAGTCCAATCAGAGCGTGCCACATTCTGGGATGCAATAGGAGGGCAATCCGTGCCATTGGGAATGGACGAATCAAATTGCAACACATGGCATAAATTATGATATGTGGATTCTTTCATTGCCTGAACGACATCATTTTTGGTTTTTTCAAACTGTACAGCATCGAAATTTTTATGATTTTTTGGTCAAGTAGCCTACTATAAATAGGGGTCCTTAAAATAAAGTTTAGCAATGAATTATGAATAAAAATTAATAGTTTTCTACAAGTATTAACTTTTAGAGAACTAAAAGAGAGAAACTTTTCGTTGAAATTTTTTCTCTAAGTATAATATTTTTTGGAGCCAACACTTCGGATGTTTTAAGGAGATTATGTAGAAGGTCTCCGAGTCTTGATTATTTTCTTGGAGCGACACTGCGGTATACATCTAGGTATTCTTCTTTCTTTTAATTTTAGTTTTTGCTTTTCTATTTGTTTGCATTATTTATTATGCTTGTTATGTATGTCATTATTATGAATGTATTGTAGTAGAGGCTTGTAGGTTCAAAATTACAAATTTTAAATATGCATATTTGGAATTAGGAATTCTAAGTCGATCAAAGGTTTAAAATTAGAAATTTTAAACCGTTCCGCTGCGTTAATTAGAATAACTTAGGGAATATTTTTGTAGATACTTCCCAACAATTGGTATCAGAATCCGTCTTTGATTACATTCATAATGAACATAATAAACATAGTAAATCGAAAAGAATATATTTGTGCATTAATAAAATAGAGATTTTATTAAAGGAAAATGAAAAAAATTGAAATGTTTTCAAAATTTAATTACAATTTGACTTGTCAATTTAATTTTAATAGTAATCGCGATTGAATTAAATGGTTAACTTAGATAAGTAGATTTTGACTTTCGAAATTTATATTTAGTATATGTATGATGTGATATTACACATTTTGTAAAGATTCACGAAATCGAGCAAGTTGATCTAATAAGATTTGTAAAAATAACTGACGCTAACGTCAGCAGCAGCGGCTGATGCCAGCGACGACATGCTAATTTTAAAAAAATAAAGTTTTTTGGGATGTTCAGATGTCGGTAATGTTTTAATAAATTTTTATTAATTATTTAATTTATTTGAGAATGTGATTCTAAATGTAGATTATAAGATAATCTAGTTGTGAGTGCAATTTAAATAAAAATTGATGGTTTATAAAATTCAAGTGGGGTGAGGTTTAATGGTTGAGACCTCATGGTTTTCATTACTGGTCTAATAGTATAGTGAATTGACATCACTCTTCGCAAAGGGTGTCAGTTTGCAGGTTACAAGGTTGGATTTCTAATAGGACAAACTGAAGTGCAAAGCAGCCATGCAACCACGCTATTGTGGAGTATTATGTGTATTTGTAAGGAGGTATAGGTAATGGTTTACACTTGACTAACATGATACATTAGCCTCCCCAAGGAGCTTTGTTGTGTTATGTTAGCGACTAATGAAAACTGAGAAGTTAATCATTTAGTAAAATTTAAAAGAAAGCATGTTAATTGAGAATACTTCTCACATGAACTAATTTCATATGGCCCCATTGTCGGGGATAAAGAGTGATATGTTTGGGTCATCATTGCATTCATGATAGTTCAGGTTTATGGACATCTAACAAATTTTGTTTGCTAAAAGAAAAAGAATAGATATCACTGCATTATACATAACTCATGATTTAAGTTACACAAATGTTTGCATTTTTAGAGAATAATAATGGTTGCGACTGGTGCTTTTCATTCTATTCTTAAGGATAACTTTCTTACTGGACCTAATTAGTTTACCTGGAAAAGGAATTTGGACATAGTATTAATACACGAGGGTCACAAGTTTGTTCTCACCATTGCTCGTCTTGTGATGCCCACTACTAATTCCACGACTGCTGTTAAAGAGTGTCATGAGTGCTGGCATAAGGTTGATGAGTTAGCCAGATGCTACATATTGGCCTCTGTGTCAGACGTTCTCAAGCCTCGGATGCTTGAGATGCAAACAACAGTTGAGATGATGAAACATTTAGAAGAAATGTTTGAAGGACAGTATAGAGCAACGAGAAAAGAACTGATAAGAAAGTTGATTGACATGAGAATCTACGAAAGAATACCAATTGAGGAACACATCATGAATTGAATGGCCCGTTTTTTAGAAATAGAAATCCTTGGAGCAAATTTCGACAGTCAAACTAAGCAGGACATCATCCTCAGTTCCCTGTCTAGCTTATTCACTCTGTTTAGGCTGAATTTTTCTATGAATAACAAGAATGATTCGCTGCTTGAGCTAATGAAAGAGCTGCAAGTAACAGAGCACTTGTTGTGGGCTAAATGGAATTTCCACTTCACCCAGGCATCGAGGATGAGTGAGAGTAGGAAAGCCAAAGGAGAGTGTTCTCTTTGTAGAAAAATTTTCCACTAGAAAAGGGATTTCACTAAGGACTTAGCTACCTTTCTTGCCACGACTATCGAACCATCTGGTAAAGGTATGTTGACATATCACTTAGTTGAGTCGTGCGTAGTTGAGAGTCCACCAGATTCCTAGTGTGTGGACTCAGGTTTAACTGATCATATTTATAACATGTTACACAGGCTCAGGCTAACCAAGAGGTTGCATGATGGAGAGGTGTACTTGACCATTGGAGATGGTACAAGAGTCGAAGTCTTAGGAGTAGAATATGTTAGCTTATATTTTAGTGATAGAATTTTGATTTTGAAGGACTGTTTATTTGTACCTACATTGCGCAGGAATTTGATTTATATGTCTCGTTTATTTGATAATGGTTATTCAACTAATTTTGGTTATGAATTTGTTATTACAAGAAATAAATTGTTTATTTGCAAGGGTACATGTGTGGATGGTTTAATTATATTATTTCTTGATCAAAACTTTGATAATTGTTCGAATGAATCGAACATAAGCTTACTTGTTCAGTCTCCTAAAAGAAAACAACCTGAAAGGGATAATGTCTTCACATGGCACCAACATTTAGGTCACATTAATTTGAACTAGATCTAGAGACTGGTAAAAGATGGACTGTTAGACCCTTTGGACTTGAAGTCCTTAACTGTCTGTGAATCCAGCATAGAAGGTAAAATGATCAAGTCTGTCTTTAAGAGTAAAGGTAACCGGGTTTGTGACTTGCTTGAGTTGTTTCATACATATGTATGTGAACCAATGAATGTTCAGGCAAGAGGTGGGTATGAGTATTTCATCACATTCACAAATGAGTACTCTACGTATGAATACATTTACCTGAGACATAAGTCGGGCTCTTTTGAAAAGTTCAACGAGTACAAGGCCGAAGTTTAAAAGCAATTAGGTAAACAAATTAAGCCACTTCTATTTGATCGAGTTGGAGAATACCTTTTAGAAGAATTTTTGGATTTCCTAACTACAAGTGGGATAAGATATCAGCTTTCTGCCCCAGGTACACCACAACATAAAGGTGTTGCAGAAAGAAAGAATAGGGTATTGTTAGAGATGGTATGGTCCATGATGAGTGATGCTACTTTACTAATCTCCTTTTGGTTATGCCTTGGAAATAGTAACATATCTCCTTAACTTAGTTCCATCAAAGTCAGTTCCTAAAATGCTTGTCGAGTTACAGATTGGGTGAAAGCCTAGTTTAGGATACCTTTGAATTTTGGGGTGTCCAACATATTTGTTGAAAAAGAATCTTGACATGTTTGAATTAAGGACGGAGGTGTACATGTTTGTAGGTTATCCCAAAAGAACAACGGTGGTCTTTTCTACACTCTTTCCGAACAAAAAAGTGTTTGTTAGTGCAAATGCCATATATTGGAGGAGGATTTTGAATTAGCCAACAAAAGAAAAAGGAGAGAAATGTTAGTGGAATTGAGAGATAATGACGCCATTTCTAAATAGTTAGAGACATCTCGAGACACCATGGATGTATTAGATGCACTTACAGTTAGGGCCGAGGATGTCCTAGGTACCCGAGAGCCTAGGCATACTGGGAGGATTGTCAGGGCACCTGACAGATTCATGGCGGGAGCATTAATGGTTAATCATGACATTGAGTCTGATCCTCTTAACTACACTGAGGCAATTAAAGACAAGGATGCGAACCTGTGGGTCTTGCTAATGAATTATGAGATAGGATTGATGTATTCTAATCAGGACTGGAAACTTATAGAGGTGCCAGATGGCATTAAACCCATTGGATGTAAATGGGTCTACAAGAGGAAAGGATGGGTGGATGGGAAGATAGAGACCTTCAAGACAAGATTGGTTGCTAAGGATTTTACCCAAAAGAAAGGCATTGATTATGATGAGACCTTCTCACCAGCAGCCATGTTGAAGTCCATAAGGATACTCTTATCCATAGTAGCTCATTATAATTATGAGATTTGGCAAATGGATGTCAAAATGGCCTTTCTGAATAGTCACCTTGAAGAAGATTTCTATATGGTGCAGCTCCATGGTTTTATTGGTAAAGATTAGGAGCATATAATATGCAAATTGAAGAAGTCCATATATGGGTTGAAGTAAGCATCACGCTTATGGAATATCAGATTCAATGAAGCGATCAAGTCCTATGGGTTTGAGCAATAAGTTGATAAACCATGCGTGTACAAACGATATTATAAGAAAATAGTGACTTTCTTAGTGTTACATGTGAACGACATACTACTCATTGGGAATGTTGTAGGTGTCTTATCAGCTGCAAAGATTTGGTGGTCAAGTTAGTTTGATATGAAGGACCTTGGAGATGCCATCTATATTCTTAGGAATAAGCTTTTGCGAGATCATAAGAGTAGGATGTTGGGTCTTTCTCAAGCCACTTATATTGACAAATGTTGCCAATGTATCAAATGAAAGACACAAAGAAAGGACTTTTATCTTTCAGGCATGGAGTCCCTCTTTCTTTAGAGCAGTGTCCTAAGACACCTCAAGAGGAAGAGCAGATAAGGAACGTCCCATATGCTTTTGGTTATGGGAAGCCTCATGTATTCTATGTTGTGCACGAGATCAGATATCTGCTATGCCAATGGTATGGTAAGTATATATCAGTCTAAACCGAGTCTGATACATTAGGTGGTAGTGAAGCATATTCTCATGTACTTGAGAAGGACTAGAGATAATATGCTAATCTTTCATAGTGACGAGCTAGTTCTAGTTCGCTATACATTCAGATTTTCAGTCAGATAGAGATGCCTGACGTTCAAAGTCTGGATATGTCTTGACCTTTGGAGGTGGAGCCATCATTTGGAAAGTGCCAAGTAGTCTTGTCTTGCTAACTCAACCATGGAAGTCGATTCTGTTGCAGAGCTGCAGAGGAGACATGATTTCTCAAAAAGTTCCTGAAAGATGTTGAGATAGTTAGAGATTGTCTAACTCCCATTACAGTCTTTTGTGACAACATGGGTGCAGTGGCTAACTCTAAAGAGCCTAGAAGACTCAAGACGTCCAAACGCATTGAAAAGAAATACCACCACATCAGAGACTACGCAGAGAAGGATGAGATAGTGATTTTGAATATAGATACGAGCAATGACCTTGGAGATCCTTTTACAAAGACTTTGACTAAGAAGACTTTGGAATCACATTTAGAAGTGATGGGAATAAAGTGTATAGTAAATTGGATTTAGGACAAGTGGGAGATTATTAGGAATAGCCCTAAAACTTCAAATTTATCATGTAAATATTGAAATTTAATTCTGGTCGTTTTTTTATTATATTTGTGTGTAAGTGAGTTTATATATTACATACGTTTTTATTTCTAGTAACATCCATGAGATGGATGCAGTCCTTAAAATACATTTACATGCATGTTATAAGTGGATAATGGGATTATGCTACAGATAGACGCGAAACGAATGGAATGAAATGTTATTTAAAAAATTCGTATTGAGTGACAAGCTTGGACTACTTGTTTACTCAGGCTATGACGTGACACTTTAGATGGTCGGTTTTGGTCATGTAGATGGTGATCCAAAAGTGTTATAATGGTGTGTGCAATAAGATTAATACGTTGAGTTGGACAAAATGAATTAATTGTTTTAAGACTACTACTAGAAATGAGTGATTCATGATGTACTGTTTGAACGAAGACTCTAAATCCTGAGAGTATTCCAGACTTGTGCATGGAGTGTTAGTTATCTTGGTGTACTATATGTAAGGCCTCTATAAATGATCTAAGTCCTAAATGCATTGGATAACGACATAAAATGTGATAGGAGTTAGATATTCAATATGGAATCTATAATCTCTTACGAGATATAGATGTTCCCTTAGTTAATTTGCAAATGTTTGAATTAATTCCAAAAATTTGGCCAAAGTATTCCAAGGGTTTGACATTTGGAATTTATACTGTGAATTTATTCAAGTATAAATGAATTATTCAAAGAAGGGCGAGTTGGGAACTAATGGAAAAGTTATGAGAAAAGTAATGATAGTAGTTATACATATATTTTTTTTCCTCATGGATATCTATTAAAGGGGTTGTTGTTGTCAATATAGTCTAATTGGGAATTATTGAACAAATAATTTAACTATATAGTGTAATGAGATTTATTTAGTGGAATTAAGTCCTATTAAATGATAATTAAATTTTATCCTAAGATGATACTTAATTTAACCCATTTGGAGCTAGATTAAGATTGTCCCGAGTTCCCTGTGCAAGCCTATAATTTTACACCTTCGAAAAATATAAAAGAATTTATGAGATGAAATATTTACTCATGAGATGAGTAAATTTAATTTTTCTAAACAGAACTCATTTGATAAATGAAATAAAAAAAATATAATTATTTTGGAAAACAAAATTAGTATGATTAATTTTTACATGTGGGAAAAAAAAAGCGAAATAACAATAGGGTCTGCGTGCTTTGTAGCGGATGGTCCCATACCCGTGATCCACGCCTTGGTGCGTGGACCAATCAGAGCGTGCCACGTGGCATGTTCCTCGCATGAGGAAGGCAATTTGGCCTTTAGACGTGGACGAATCAAATTGTGACATGTGGCATAAATGACATGTTGATACGTGGATTCTTCCCTAGCCTAAACGGCGTCA
Source organism: Simmondsia chinensis (assembly GCA_018398585.1). NCBI lineage: Eukaryota > Viridiplantae > Streptophyta > Magnoliopsida > Caryophyllales > Simmondsiaceae > Simmondsia > Simmondsia chinensis. The sequence continues at coordinate 32,554,402 of JAGTTD010000005.1, forward strand.
TTTTTGTTGTTTTCAAACTGTACCACATCAAAAATTTTATAATTTTTTGGTCCAGTAGACTATTATAAATAAGGATCCTGTAAGGTTTAATAATGAATTATGAATAAAATTTAATAGTTTTATGAGAGTATTGACTTTCAGAGAACTAAAAGAGAGAAATTTTTCGTAAAAATTTTTTACTCTAAGTTTAATATTTTTCGAAACTCACAGTCCGGGTGTTTTGAGGAGATTGCATAGTAGGTCTCCAGGGCCTGGTTATTTTCTAGGAGTGACCTGCGGTCTACATCCAGCTATTCTTCTTTCATTTTCTTTTAGTTTTCGCTTTTTATTTATTTACCGTATTTATTATGCTAGTTATTTATGAATGTATTAGAGTAGAGGCCTATACGTGTAAAATTAGGAATTTTAAATGTCCATAGTTGGTTGGAGGTTCAAAATCTTTATTATGGTAGTTTATGGAAATAGGGGAGTAGACATTGGAAAACATATGTCAGTTCCTTTGCCCGAGATTGGATAGTCAAAGATAGAAAGAATAAATGAGAGAAATTAGAGGGGATCAAATTATCCAAGAAAGTAGTTACCTGAAGCTCGACAGGATGAAGGCGCCTTTCTGTAGATTTAGAATTAGGAATTCTAAGTCGATAGTAGGTTTAAAATTGTTCCGCTGCGTTAATTGGATTAAATTAGGGAATGTTTTTTAAAATACATCCCAAAAGCTATCCCTAGTACCAAAATCTCCCCTTGTCCATGGGTTGATTTTGTTTGTATATTAATAGGGTCAGCCGAAAAATCTACGAAGACTTGGCCTCCCTGACTTTTGTGACACGTACACCGAATCAAATTGAAGCAAAGCAATCTCCACTTATTTAACCTTCCTCTCATTAAAGGTCTATTCAACTTGTAGGATTATTTATGCCAAAGGTCCCTACACTCTACCCATTTTGTCAACTTAGTCCTTGTACTTTTAATTGTGTCAATTCAATCCCTGTACAATTTAAAATGTCAATTTAGTCCTTTGGTCAAATTTAAGTTAAGTCAATGATGTTACTTTGAACAACAAAATTATGTTAGACACAACTTATCATAAATTCATCTATTTATTCAATTTAACCCAATTTGCGGTCAAATCATTAAAAATTTGATTAAAAACTTAGCATAAAATTTTCTCTAAAGACCAAATTGACACATTTTGAATTGTAGATGGACTAAATTGACACAATTAAAGGAACAAGGACTAAATTGACACAATCAACAAAGTATAGGGACTTTTGTCATAAATAACCCTAACATGTATTTGAGAGCCTTTGTTTGAGCCACCACATAAATAATGAATGCAAGAAAGTAATTGTTTATAGAGTTTTTGGTTGGGTTCTTGAGGGTAGAACTAAGCTTAAGTTCCTTGCCTTCTTTGTGGGAATCCTCACCCCATTTATAGTATATGCGTGTGCGTGAAGTAATCAAAGGGATACCGCCCGGTTGCCATTGGTACTGGGGGCGGTGGGGACCCCTGGGCCTAGAATCGCTTGGGAGTTAATCAGGGAAGGGGGACGGTAGAGGTCTCTGGCCTCGGTACCGCCTGGGTGTAACCAAGAAGGGGGCGGTAGAGGCCTCTGGCCTCGGTACCGCCTTGGGCGTAACTAAGAAGGGGACGGTAGAGTCCTCTGGCCTCGGTACCGCCTTAGGGGTAACCAAGAAGGGGGCCGGTAGAGGCCTCTGGCCTCGGTACCGCCTTGGGTGTAACTAAGAAGGGGGCCGGTAGAGGCCTCTGGCCTCGGTACCGCCCTGGGGGTAACCAGAAAGGGGCACGGTAGAGGCCCGTGGCCTCAGTACCCCCTGGGTGTAGTTCTTATATTCATCAATTAGCCCACTTTGAGGTCAAAATTTATGCCACTCCCTAATCTCGCCACCTGGGTACCTTTTTTCTCCAATTCTCTCATCAATATTTTAGGTTTATGGTCATGGAGGATGTTACTCATGAGATGTTAGCTTGGTTTCCTGCCAAATCTCTTCCAAGATTTTCTTGTGTGTCCTCTTGGTTCTATGGTTTGCTCGCAAATTATGACTTTGTCAAAAAACAATCTTTTCGTGCGCTTGACCATGGTGCTGATGGGGTTCTTCTGCAGCAAGAAAGCGAGTTCTCTCATGACAGCCTGGGGGTATTTTCAGCTGCCGGGGATTTTTCTCCGGTTATGCCGCTGGAAGTAATGGAGGTGTTGACAGATAATGTTAGAGTTCTCGGTGCTCAGGGTGGCCTAATACTGTATCGAGATTATAATCTTTCAAAGCTGTTTGTATGTAATCCTGCCTTGGGCGTGCGTCAGCCGGTACCGCTGCCTGAAGGTATTTTGATGAACTGTTTGGACGTTCCCTGGAACTTAGTGTTTGGATGTTTTGACTCCACCCTTCAGTTCGGTTTCTATCTTTTCCTCATGGTAATGGACTTCTCCTACCCTTATTACGGCTTTTGGCCTAATGAGTATCAAGTGTATTTTTGGTAAGGTGGCTGGAATTTCTGGGGAAGTCTTAACGTGGGTCCTCGAAACGTTTTTCTCGTGGATCATGTCTGCTTGCGTGGGGAGCTTTTCTTTTTGTCCGACTGGGGCCACTATATTGACGGTACTAACAACTGTCCCTATATAGTTCGCTGGAATACTGAGACGGGGGCTTCTTATAATATGACACTTCCGGACGTAATTTGGGATAACCTGTCAACGTGCCGGGAGGCGAAGATCTCAAAGTGGTAGGACGTGATAACAGGGCCCCCCTCCCTGTGCCTAATTACACTCCGAAGTCCGGTGTTCACTATCTGGACTTTAACCAACATGGAGGTTTCTTCCTCTTGGGCAAGGCGGGGTCAGCTATTCATTCGGCTACCGTGGTCCGGGGGTAGATGGGACCCGGCTATCATAAGCTTTACCGTATCAAAAGAACACCTAACGTTCACAGCACATAATCAGGTGTTTCGGTGTTCGCTTCATGGTGATCTCTGTGGCCGCACAGTTTTCTTAGGACATTACCAGGGGAAGTTTCACACTGAACTATTTCCATATTTGGGCTCTTTGTTTCATTGTGGGAATGATCCCATGGTACCTCATGCTGCGTTTGAGTAGATTGTAATAAGCGTAGGAGGATACTTTAAGTCTTTACTATACATTACTTTTTGGTGATGTAGTGGTATTATCGGAAACCTGATGTAATGAAATTTTGTTGCAATATATAGGAATACTCTGGTTATATATATATTTTAAAACTTTATCTGTATCCCTGTCAAGGTTTGCTACTTTGTTGTGCCTGCTTATATTTGTGTCAGCTTATTACCGGCCCTATGCTAGCTGAGATGCAAACAACTGCCCCGGTGTTAGATGGGGTACACAACCGCGGGCTTTCAAACTGGTGAGAGTTTACCGCCCGTCCCTGATGTTAGATGGGACATACACAACTGCCCCATTGTTAGATGGGGCACATAACTGGGGGCTCTCAAGCTGGTGAGAGTTTACCGCCCGTTCCTGATGTTAGGACATGCACAACCGCCCCGGTGTTAGATGGGGCACACAGGGCTTTCAAGCTGGTGAGAGTTTACCGCATTTCCCTGATGTTAGGTGGGACATACACAACCGCCCAGGTGTTAGATGGGGCACACAACCGCGGGCTCTCAAGCTGGTGAGAGTTTACCACCCGTCCTTGATGTTAGGTGGGACATGCACAACCGCCCCGGTGTTAGATGGGGCACACAACCGCGGGCTCTCAAGCTGGTGAGAGTTTACCGCCTGTCCCTAATGTTAGGTGGGACATACACAACCACCCCCGGTGTTAGATGGGGCACACAACCGCGGGCTCTCAAGCTGGTGAGAGTTTACCGCCCGTCCCTGATGTTAGGTGGGACATGCACAACCTCCTGTAATCCTTCACGTGAGGTGAAGGATAACCGCTTAACAGTTTCTTGCTCCTTCTCTTTAACCTGAGCAAGAAACACCAAGCCCCCATTGTCAAAGGGACTTAGAGTATTATGAGCTTTCACGTTAGGTGAAAGCTAACCGCCTGTAATCCTTCATGCTAGGTGAAGGATGACCGCCTAACAGTTTCTTGCTCCCTCTCTTCAACCTGAGCAAGAAACACCAAGCCCCCTTTGTTAAAGGGACTAAATATACCGTGGGCTTCCACATTAGGTGAAAGCCAACCGCCTGATCAACACTCGCGAGACCCCAGGGCCTGTGCCATGTGGTGCTTTCTCTCTCCTCTTGCCCTTTTTCTCCCTTTTTTGCATAAAACCCCTCCAAAGTCCTAATTTCTCCATTTCTCACCTTACTTTGCAAAAAGTTCGCCCTTATTTTTGCATTTCTTCCTCTGGTTCTCCTTCGATCCTTACTTCCACTTATTTTCGCCACGATTCAAAGGTATTTACTCGTTTTCTCACTATTTTCGATACGCTTTCTAGGTTTTTCTTTTCTTTTCGTTTTCGCCCCTTGCTTGTTAGGCCGTATCTCCTGGTTGAGACATCCATGGTGGAATCCAAGGTTCCCCTGGTGGAGCTTGAGGTCCCCGTGGACGAGCTTGATGAAGGCATCAAGCTGGACCCCCAGCTCATAGATGATCTAACCGCGATTTTAGCCGGCTGTCCTACCGTTTGCCCTGGGGAGGCGGGGGTGTTTTTTGACGAGGGATTTTCCCCTTCTGTGTGTTGCCCTAGTCTTGAGACTACATTGTCTTCACCTGAAACCAATGCCCCCGCCTTACCAACGAAAAATTATGGTGGGACTTATACTTTTCCTCAGGGTAAGATCCCTCTCTAACTTTTCTTTATTTATTTATTTTTGAACTAGATAAATGGCTCCAAAACGTGTGTAGAAGGGTAGTGGATGTTCAGACCGTGCTGGAGGGGCATCCTCTGATGAGGGAATGATGGTGGAGCCATTATCTCAATTGGGTCCCTCATCATCAGCGTCTCCTGAGGAAATGGCCGTTCACGTTCAGTATCCCGATACAGCCGCGGCTCTTCCCCTAGGAAACCTTGTATCCACATTAGCCACGGTGGAGGGAATGAGAAAATTCCGTGAAAAATAATTTTTTTTCCAAATGATTACGAAGTCGTTGGCCCCCGAGAGAGCGACAATATTTTATACCCTCGTTCCCTTGAATTCTTTGCTGTTAGTGTGGACTCCTTGGATGCCGGCTTGTGATTTCCCTTGCCGCCCATCCTAGAGTGGATTTTGAGGCAATACTCAATATGCCCTAGCCAAATTACCCCTAACAGCTTCCGTAACATTTACGGTTTCCTTCTTACCTGTTTTGTGGTCGGATTAATTACCTCCACTCATAGTTTTGATTTTTTATTTAGGGCCAAACAACTTAAAGGCGTTGTCAGCTTTAAGGGGAAGAGCGAGGTTAAGTTTGTAGAGCTCAACCCCTCAAAGGTGAATTTTTGGCAGAACAGGTTTGTTTGGGTAAGGCCCCCTTATCCCCTCGGCATCCCTCATTATTGGACCCCGCTGAATAAGTGTAGCATCCCCTCAGCGGACGAGCTATCTGACCTCGACAAGGAGGTAGTTCGGTACTTTGAGAGGGATTCAGGTGCACGGTACCTCACTACCAAGGAGGTGTTGTGCCAGGAGAAAATTTTGATACGGGCAGGCTTATGCGCCCGACTGGTTAGTGGTGAGTAATTCTCTGGGATGGGCAAATTTTTCCTTTTGATTTATACCGCCATTTAATAATTCTATCTTGGCTGCTCAATTATTTATTTCCAGGACCAGAAGCCGATGTGGATATCGTGGCCCTCACGGAGTCCTGCCGTGAGGAGCAGAAGCAAAAGGGGCGAAAGGGTGAGGGGGAAGGTAAGAAAGCCGCCAAGGAAAGCAAGAGGACGGCCGCTGAAGGAGGAGGGGGTGAAGATGTAGGTAAGAAAATCGTCAAGAGGAGTAAGAGAACAATTGCTGAGGAAGGAGAGGGACCTCCTAAGAAGGTCACACGGTATAAGAAGTCACAGGTAGAGGCGCCTGCTTCAGGCGGTAGCTCGGAGGCCCCCACTCTGCCAGAGGTCATTTTTGAGATACCCATAGTCCAAGCGTCCCCAGCTGCTGGGCGGTCTTCTCCAACTCCAAGTGATCAGAGAGTGCGTACTTTCGTACCCCATCAAGGGAATGGCGGGGCATCAGCCGTGCCTCATCCTTGGGGTGTCCCAACAACGGAACCCTTTGTGGAAGAGAGGCCCAGTGCTGTGCCTGCCGTTACCGTTACTTCGTTTGGAGCCATCGTGAGTGAATCTCCTCCAAGCTTTGTCACATCGGCTAGTGGTTTAGCAGCTCGGGCTCTGGGTGAAGGGATAGATGTAGGCCTACGGCCAGAAAGGGAGGAAGAAGGAGAGAGGCCCTTGGAAGTGCTGGTAGTGGTGCTGGAACCGCCCTTGGTAGAGACGGTAGTGCCAGACCCTTCGCCTTCCGGAGGAGGGTCCCCTATCAGGACCTCATCTTTACCGCCAGGATCGCCCCATGAGGTGGTAGTAGAGGTGAGGCCTGACGTGCAAATAGACTACAACCTTCTTCCCTCGTTCCATATAGACCTGACCGCCCCTGATGACCTTGCCGGCATCCCTCCTGAGCCTCAAAGGGAGGTTCCTAGGGAAGAGGGAACTCCCGCTGATGAAGGTGCACAGCCTGGGGATTCTACCTGCCTTTCTTCTCGCCAAAGTGTTAGCACCATTCAGTGCACCGCCCTAACGGTTCTTTCATCTGAAGATCCGCAAGTGGTGACTAACGACACGGTAGCCGCCTGTGTTGCTAAGGTAAAACCGCGTACTATACATTTACGCTATTATCACGTTAACTACATGCTTTGGTGGTTTATCTTTCAGGTTAGCTCCCTGTCCGCTGCTATGGCCTTAGGGTGGTTTCGTGAGCAGGAAGCCGATATGCAGGAGCTGTCCCGGTTGCGGGAGGAAAACAGGAAGGCAGTTGAGGCGGCACAAAGAGCTGAAGGGGAAAAAGAGGAACAGGCCAGGACCATACGGAGGATAGAGAGGGAGAAGGAGATCTTGGCGGTTGAGTCTCAAGGCTTAAAAGACAATGTTGGCAGGCTCAGGGAGGAGAAAGAAGCGTTGGCCGCTGAAGCTCAAGGATTGAGGGAGGGCTTTCAAAAATTACAAGAAGGGCTGTCTTCCCAGTAGACGCGGTCAGAGACGCTTCTTACCGAGCCTCAGCACTCCCGGACTGAGGCGGCGAACACGATTTCCTGCTTTAGGGAAAGTTCTGAGTTTCCTTCGTCCACGAGTACCTTCTATTGGGAGGGTTTTGTCTAGGGTCTGTCATCGTTTGCACAACGCCTTGCTCGCAGCCATCCTCAGCTCAGCCGTGAATCTCTCCAGCAGACGGCAAACCAGCTTCGTCAGGAGATTGTTCACTCTCGGGGAGGTGCTGGTGGCTGTCGAGCTTAGATCTTTTAGCTTTCGCTCCTTCCTTCCCCCTTTCCCTTTTTTTTTTTTAAGTGTAAAGAGAATGTGAAGGGGGCGCCCCTTTTTGTTGTAACCCCCCACTTTTTGACTTATATGTACATAGCATACTTAGAGGCAGAGTTTCCTCTATTTTCTTACCAGATGTATGTTTTATTAAAACTAACGATAGCTCGTTGTGCATTACCTCTCATAGTTTTTCTTCAACTATGACTTTAATAGCCTCGGCTTCTTGTGATCTATGTTGATGCAATCTTTGGGAATGTACAATTTATTTATGCACATGGGGTACCGCCCAGTTTTTCCTGGGATACAACTCGTGTGGCATCTATCTAGGTTCAGTATTTTACATAAACTCTTTCACGACTTACAGAGCTATGTGTAGTACTTTTTGAGATTCTTGATGTTCCACAATCAAGGTACCGGGGATTCGTCCATGCGTTCTAACTTGTAACTTCCCTCCCCCAACTTTTGAGTCACACGGTAGGGCCCTTCCCAATTTGCCGCTACTTTGCCGGCACCTATCCCTTGGGCCACGGTGTTGGCCCGTCGCAGGGCTAGGTCCCCCACTTCCAGGCTCCTTATCCTCAGGCGTTTATTGTGATACTGGGATACTTCTTGCTTTTAGGCTACTATCTAAAGAAGGGAGTCCTCTCTGACCTCCTCTACCAAATCCAAGGCGCACCTTCGCTGGTCTTCGTTGCGTAGGTGATCGTAGTGCTATATGTGGTAATTAGGTTCTCCCACTTCTACTGGGATTACCGCCTCAGTACCATAGGTCAGCATGAACGGGGTTTCCCCGGTAGCTACATGGTAGATCGTGCTGTGGGCCCATAGCACGCTAGGTAACTCTTCTACCCATCTTCCCTTAGCTTCATCCAGCCTTCTTCGAAGCCCATCGAGTATTTGCTTATTTTCAGCCTCAGCTTGCCCATTGCTCTGGGGGTAAGCAATGGATGTGAAATGGAGAGCAATGTTCATGCATTGGTAGTATGCTCGGAACCGTGGCGAGTTGAACTGTGTCCCGTTATCAGTGATAACGGCCCTAAGGATTCCAAAGCGTGTAATGATATTCTTCCACAGAAATTTCCTGGTCGCGTTGTCTGTAATCCGAGCTACCGCCTCAGCCTCTACCCACTTGCTAAAGTAGTCTACGGCCACTATCAAGAACTTCCTTTGCCCGCTGGCTAAGGGAAAGGGACCTAAGATGTCCATTCCCAATTGATCGAAGGGTATAGGGTCAACAATGGGCTGTAGTGGCGCAGCGGGAGCTTGGATGAGGGGTGCAAATCTTTGGCATTTGTCGCATTTTCGTACAAGGGTACCGGCGTCCTTCCTCAAGGTAGGCCAGAAGTATCCTGCCCTTAAAGCCATTCCAGCAAGGGCTCGTTTTCCAATATGAACTCCACAGATTCCTTCGTGAATTTCTCTTAAAACGTAGTCCCATTCTTCCCGTGTTAGACATTTCAGCAGGGGATGTGTGAACGACCTTTTGTAGAGCTGTTAATTGATTATTGTGAAGCATACCGCCCGCCTCCTCAGCCTTCGTGCTTCGGTTTTATCCGCGGGCTCCTACCGGGAAGGATGAAGTCTAGAATACCCGTCATCCCCTTGCACTTGCATCACATCTATGGGCGCCGCCTGATCCACGTATTTAACACTGGATTCGTGAGTATGAATATGCCTGCTTGAATCCTTACTTCCAGTGCTAGCCAGGCGGCTTAGTTCGTTCGCATGGCAATTAATTTCTCGGGAAATGCTCTGTATCTTGCAGTCTTGAAAGGCAGAGACCTTAGCTTGGACCAATTCCAGGTACTGGGACAGGTGCGGTTCTTTTACCCCGTAGCTTCCTGTAACTTGGTTTACTACTAACTCTGAATCGCTATAAGCCTCCAGGCGAGCCGCCCTTGCAGCCTTAGCGAAATCCATACCGAGCAATAGCGCCTCGTACTTGGTCTCGTTGTGAGTTGCTTCAAAATGTAATCTTACCGCGTACTCCGCACGTTCCCCTTCTAGGTTGATCAACACTATGCCTGCACTGCGATCTTTTGAGTTTGCAGATCCGTCAATGAATACCTTCCAAGTGGACATCGCTTCAAGAGTTTCTGTCAGTTCGGGTACTTCAATTCTAAAGTCGCATTCTACCAAGAAGTCAGCTAAAGCTTGGGCCTTGATAGCTCTTCGAGGTTGATAGGGTATGTCCTACTCAGAAAGCTCGACTGCCCACTTAAGCATTCGCCCTGAGCAATCCAACTTTGAAAGCAACTTCTTGAGCGGAAGGTTAGTGAGTACCGTGACCTCGTGGGACTGAATTAGCTTACGCGCCGCGGTGACCAGGGCTAGGGCGGTTTTTTCAAAAGCGGGATACCTCTTTTCTGGATCTTTGAGAGTTTGGCTTACGAAGTAGATTGGGAGCTGCTGTCGTTGCCGGTCCGCTATCAATACTGCACTTGTAGCGCTTCCTGAAATGGCCAAGTAGAGACCCAGCTTCTCGTCTGGCTTAGGAGAAGTGATCATACGGAGGTGCGCCAAGTGCTGCTTCAATTGATCAAAAGCTCGTGCGCACTCCTCGTTCCAGAGGAAAGGTTGTTTCCCTCGTAGTACCTTAAAAAATGGTAAAGCCTTCCCAATAGCCTGGCTAATGAACAGGTTGAGCAAGGCCATGCAGCCGGCCAATTTTTGCACATCTTTAGGGCAGCGAGGAGGCCTCAAGTCGAGTATGGCCTGCACCTTTCTAGGGTTTTCCTCGATCCCTCGAGAACTTACGATGAAGCCCAAGAACTTACCGTCTGGTACGACAAACGAACACTTTTCCGGATTCAACTTCATGCAGTATTTTTGAAGTGCTTCCAGGGCTTCTCTTAAATAAAAAACGTGATCTAACTTATGTTTTGACTTAACTATCATGTCATCCACATAGACTTCCATGTTGCGGCCTATTTGTGGGGCAAAGACCTTGTTCACCAGCCGCTGATTGGTGGCTCCTGCATTCTTAAGCCCAAACGGCAATACCTTATAGCAGTATGTTCCTTCGGCTGTGATGAAAGCCGTTTTTTCTTCATCGGCCGCATGCATTTGAATCTAATGGTACCCTGAAAAGGCATCCATGAAACTGAATAGCTCACAACCTGCCGTTGAATCTACCAGCCTGTCTATTTTGGGTAGGGGATAAGAGTCCTTTGGGCAGGTTTCATTGAGATCCAAATCCACACACATCCTCCAGCTCCCATTAGACTTTTTGACTAACACCACGTTGTCCAACCACTCGGGGTATAACACCTCTCGTATAAATCCAGCCTAGGACAACGTTTCCACCTTGGCTTTAATGATATCATTACGTTCTGTACAAAAGCTGCGCCTTCGCTTTTAACGGGCGCCTTGCTATCGCGGACGTTAAGCTGATGAGTGATCACGTCGGGCGGTATTCCTGGCATTTCCTTTGCGGCAAAAGCAAAAACGTCTCGGTATTGTCTCAGAAGTTTGCCAATTTCCTCTCGTAGATGCCGAGGGAGTGAAGCGCCCAGATAGGTGTAACACCCAGGTTCCAACTCATACTTTTCCAAGGGTGGAGGAGGAGGTCTTCGGGGTTCCAAAGGTTTGGCCGCCATTACAGTCAGATTAGAGAAAGTATGGTAATATTCTGAAAAGGCGCCATACCTTCCTCGTGTCGTCATGACGTGCCCAGTATCCGCGTCAAACTTCATGGCTAGATGGTAGGTTGATACCACAGCCTGTAAACAATTTAGGGAGGGTCTTCCCAAGATCGCGTTATAGGAAGAAAGAGCGCTAAAAACAAGGAACTCTATCTTAACCGTTCACCGCTCATTCTCGTTTCTGAAAACTGTGGGCAACATTATTTTACCTCGTGGCAGAACGGGTGCCCTGTGAAGCCCACAACGGGATATGGTGCTGGTACGAGCAAACTAAGCGCTATTCCCATTTTGTTGTAGCATTCCAAGAATAAAATGTCTGCAGAACTGCCCTGGTCGATCGGTATTCTGTGTACCATGTGCTTAAAGATGCCAGCGGTAATCACGAGGGGGTCCTCTTGCCGCGTGGCTATTCCTTGGGCATCCTCTTTAGTGAAGCTGATGCACCGGGATGCCTTTTGGGTCGCGTCCGTTCCCCCTTTTGGGACCTTTGTTCCCTCCTTTGATGAGGGGGGAGCAAACCTTGGGGTGATGGTAGAAGTAACCTTGGCCGCCGTATTCCCAGGACCTTTTTTGCCATCGTTAGTGGTTTGAGCTTTCCCAGTCCTCATTCTCTTTAATGTTGCATATTCCTCCCATTGGCCAGTACGCTCGGTTTCCTTGAGGCTCAAGTCCAAAGCCCGACAGTTAGCCGTGTCATGGGTAGAGACCTGATGGTATGAACACCATATAGGTCTGCTATCACCCGATGGGGCAGAGTTCCGGTTTCTGGGTGGCCCCTTCGTTTTTACCTCTAAAAGCTGGCAAGGCGCAGGCTGTTGGTTCTGAGTTTTGAAAACGGGCACGGGCCTCCTGGTCGGTCGGATGTTACCCCGAGGTGGCCTGGGGTGGTCCTTTGACCCCAAAGACGCCTAAGCCACTTCAGTCCTGGGCGTCACTTGCATGACATCCTCTACCAGTATGTATTTGTTGGCTTTCTGCCATAGCTCATCAATGGTAGAAGGCGGTCCCTTTGCCAAGCCGAATTTAAAGTTGGAGTTCTGTAACTCACTGACAAAGGCAGTGATTGCCGATTCATCAGATAAGGTGGCAACATCAATCATGGCTCGCGTGAATCGTTTCACATAACTCCTCAGGGGTTCAACATCATGCTATTGTAACTTAAGAAGATGTGCCGCCATCCTTCTTCTTCCCTTATTACTAACGAAGTGCCGAGTGAAACTTTCAGAAAGGTCCGCAAAGCTATCCACAGAAGAATTTGGAAGGGAAGCAAACCAATTTTGTGCGACCCCCTTTAAGGTGGCGGGAAAGCATTTACACTAGATGTCTTCCCCCACATCTTGTAGATACATGCGTGCCATTAAGTTGGCCAAGTGATCTTCCGGGTCTTGAGTTCCGTCAAACAGACCAATGTTTGGGATTTTCACCTTCCCCACTGGGGCTGACAGAATTCGAGATGTGAACGGTGAGTGAGTTCCTGGTACTGTGTAGGATATGGCTGGCCTGGGGACCTTCCTTGAGTCCCTCCTTGTATGATTTAGACATGCGCTTGGAGTGGAAGCGGCAGCCCCGCTTAAACTTTGAGTTTGGGCATGTGGGGATGCAGTGGTGGACTGGTTAGGTTCTGAAATATACTATGTGTTATTGGTGGGCGTGTGTGAAAAGAGCTGGTGTATTTGCTGTTGAAGCTGCACAAACTGACCCTGGGTTACGTAATTAAGGTCGTGATGCCCCTCGTGAGTGGTGGAGCGACTGGTGCTTGACATGAGAAAAGTTTGTAATGCCCTTCCCACAGACGGCGCTTATTGTTTATGGGGTTTTGGGTTGGGTTCTTGAGGGTAGAACTAAGCTCAAGTTCCTTGCCTTCTTTGTGGGAATCCTCCCCCCATTTATAGTGGATATATGCGTGTGCGTGAAGTAATCCAAGGGATACTGCCCGATTGCCATTGAACTGGAGGCGGTGGGGACCCCTGGGCCTAGTATCGCTTGGGAGTTACAGGGAAGGGGGATGGTAGAGGTCTCTGTCCTCGGTACCGCCTGGTTGTAACCAAGAAGGGGACGGTAGAGGCCTCTGGCCTTGGTACCGCTTTCGGTGTAACCAAGAAGGGGGTGGTAGAGGCCTTTGGCCTCGGTACCAACTTGGGTGTAACTAAGAAGGGGACGGTAGAGTCCTTTGGCCTCGGTACCGCCTTAGGTGTAAATAAGAAGGGGGACGGTAGAGGCCTCTAGCCTTGGTATCGCCCTGGGGCTAACCAGAAAGGGGGCGGTAGACGCCTCTGGCCCCGGTACTGCCTTGGGTGTAACTAAGAAGGGGGGGCGATAGAGGCCTCTGGCCTTGGTATCGCCCTGGGGCTAACCAGAAAGGGGGCGGTAGAGGCCTCTGGCCTCAGTACCGCCTTGGGTGTAACTAAGAAGGGGGGGCGATAGAGGCCTCTGGCCTCGGTACTGCCCTGGGGGTAATCAGAAAGGGGCGCAGTAGAGGCCTCTGGCCTCGGTACCGCCTTGGGTGTAACTAAGAAGGGGGGCGGTAGAGGCCGCTGGCCTTGGTACTGCCCGGGGGGTAACCAGAAAGGGGCGCGATAGAGGCCCCTGGTCTCGGTACCGCCTGGGTGTAGTTTTTATATTATAATTCGATCATAACAATCATTTAGCGAATCATTGTGTTTAATTGTTTTAATCTTGTTTAAAAATGACTCATAAGAAAGCCATGAAAATTAAGATAGATCGCATTTATACCAAGCTTTCCAAGATGATGGATCAATAGGAAAATGATCAAAGCTGAAGAGAAGATTGATCCAAAATCAAGGGAACGAGATCCTAGTCCAGGCATTTGAACAAGTTTCTTGTTATTTCTAGGACTTATGATTGGGATAGATCGATTGAGTTAAAAATCTCAATATTGATTTATGATGCTCAAGCAAAAATGTTCTTGAATGATTTTGAAATTTATTTTCCAAATTTTACTTGAAACAACAATGATTTTAACTCCAAGCCAATTCAATTGTTCAATAGAAATAGCGAGATTGAGAGAAATTTATTAGGATGATATTTTTTCTTGATTTGAATATTATTCATTCAGAAAATAAGGCAAATATGGTAATCAAATCAAGCCTAACGGTCAAAATGGTTCAACAACACCCGAGCATACTGAGTGTGGATGCATAAGAAGAATATGTGGACACACAGACAAACAGTAGCCAAGGTAAGTTGCTGTTTGTCGACACAAAGAGGTTGAATGTCGACACAAAGGTCATTAAAAATTGTTTTCAAAGTAGCTGCATTTTCAGGATGGCAAGCTAGACCACGCTTTTTCTTTGCACTTTTTTTTTTTCTTTGAAGTTCTTTTAGAGACTGCTCAAGTCTTTGATCTGTGAGTTCCACTCGGTGCTTAACAATGGCCATAAATCTCTTTCAAAAATAACCATCAAGCGCATTATGTTCATCTTTTGGGATGGCATCATCATCTTTGCTTTCATTATCGCAATTGTGACTAGCTTCATCCCCTTCGGAGACAAGAATTTGTTATGAGAGATGCTCAAGTGGTGGCCCAATCAAGGCCAGCCTTCGGGCTCCTCAATCATGAGAGCACGAGCTCTCCTAGTTCTGACCATTGGTGAATGGGCTTAGAATATGTAATGATAATCCACAATGGGACTGAGGATTGTAAAGCTTCGTGATGTGTCTCCCATTGTGGTGGCCAAATGGTGTGTTTGCTCCTTTTGTCTTTGTTAATGTGTATGTATTCGCTATAATTACAAAATCAAACAGACAAGCAAAAAAGGACTCACCTCGAGTTGGGAGCGAGTCTAATTTACGAATAACATGAGTTTGACCTCAATCAATCACCTCTGAAAACGGTTGATGCTTTTGGTGAATCCGACTTCAGTTGGCAACTATAATGCGGATTCTACACTTGCTCCAATTAAGGGGATTTAAGTTATATATTTTTTGTGTTCTTTTTGGTTTAATGATTTGATAGGAAATAGGGACATGGACCTGACTTAAGTAACAATTGGGATAACAGAGCGGAGCCCACGGACACCTTACCTTGGACACTTAAATGCTAAGAATTGGGATGGAGAAACGATCAAAAGGTCAGCAGTCCATTCACAAGCCCGGGTCTACAGATTTTTAGGCCTAGCACCCTTAATGTGTGATAACTCAAATGAGTAAAAACTTGACAAGATTTAGATGGAGCGAATCGTACTTGGGTCATTGGATTAAGACTAATGAAATCAAGGTCTAACCTTGGCCATTAAAGCCTTGAAGCGATACCTCAAATCTAAATTCATCTGAGTTCGTAAGTAGTGACACCATTGTTAAGACCAACGCAATCAAGCCTGAAGCTTGGCCATCAAAGCCTTAAACTAATCACTCAAATCTTAATTCGTTGATTATAGAAACATATTCAAAACAAAGAGTTTATACTTGAAACCCAAGAATTGTATTGCCCTTGTAAAAGCACACAGGCTACAAGCTACTTTAAGCTAAGTACAGTTACGCTACTTCTAAAAATAAAGCATAAGTGTACTATTAAAGAAAACTTGAAGAAGTTTTGTATTTGGTGGTGGACCTTTGACAACGACAATAGTGCCCTTTATTTATAAACCTAATTTCAAACTACTTCGTCTTGAAAAACTGGCATATCTACCGCACGTTCTACTTCAATGCTCTTTTCCCGTGGTGAATTGACGTTGAAAGTACCTTGACACATGTGCTCAAGGCCCTTTTAGATGCCCCACATTCATCTGCTTCCTTCTTGATATGCTTGAGGCCCACGTTCATTGGTATGCGCTACAAATAACTACCTTGGGCCTAGAAAGTGCCTTTCTCGCAGTCTTCTCAGTACTCCCTCGAGCTTGAGATCCTTTTACCCCGTACAACCATCTCAAGAGGTTGTTAATGTTCATGGGTTTCTAGCTCACATTGCAATTGGACTCAAGACACCGTTATTTCTATTTTTAAAGGCCAATTATGCCTCAAGCATGGCCAAATGTGACAAGAATGTGTCCTTTTATCCTTAAACGGCGTCGTCCAAACTCTCTCGAGTTTGATGTGTAAACACAAGAGGTATAACTATCGTGCCTTTATACTCTTTAATCCCGTTTTGGCACTTTGCTGAAGTGAACAATTATTCTTTATCATTTCCCTTCTTTTCCCTTTAATTATTTTTCAGCTTGAAATCGACACTTTTTTTTTTTATTTGATCAACACGAATGGAGAACTTGACATTTTTATGTACAAGTCTTGCTTTGTCTTTATCTTCTTCTCAGTTTTTAGGCTTCAGACTACTCCGATTCTTGCTTGCACTTTATCATGCTCAAATTTGAGCTTTAAATCCTACTTTCTAGGCTCAACTTGCTCTTACACCCTTTTCTTTTCTATAACGGTACGATACTCCAAACTAACCTCTCTCATCACCGCTTACCATAAGGATACTCAATATTAATTTTATAAACTCCAACACCTTTTCTTAACGTTTTAAAAAGTTATAATATCATAATATAGTATCGCGAACCTCTGTCATAATACACATTTTTGATACATATGGCTACTTTCTTATTGAAATGGATGTTTATGTACTCCAAACAACAACAAAAAACAACAGCGCCCTAGTGCCTTAAAGGGCTCCCGCATAAGCAGGGTCTTGGGGGGGGGGGGGGGGGGGGGGGGCGAATAGATGTGCGCAGCCTTCCTCCTTTTAGGGACTGCCCTGAAGGGAGGCTGGTTCTGAGGACCCCTAACCTGAAAAAGTTTGTTAGCAGGAACGAAGCTTGGCAGCCTGGCAATAAAGAGAGCAATAAGCATATAAGCAGGGCAAAGTAAATGCAGGCATTACGAACACACTCAATGCAAAGCAGTGCTTTGCAAATAATATGTAGAGAAATAGCAGTTTGCAAATAAGCTGATAAATAGATGATCAATCAGGAGATCAGATCGCACTCAAAGTGTGCCTAATCTGGACTACCCTAAAGGGCTAGAAGCACTAGTGATAGCACAAAAGCTGGACGACCCTACTCTAGGCCGTTACTTCTGCTACTCCTACGCTAGCCCTCCATTAGGCCCTATCTAAGGCCATTTCCTCCCAAAGATTTAGGTGGAAGAGGTTTTGTCTGATCGTCTCTAGCCATCTCTTCTTTATCCTGTCTCTCCCTCTCCCACCTAGCGTAGTATGGGGCTGCTCACATCTTCTGACTGAAGCGATGCTCGGTCTTCTCCTATCATGTCCAAAACACCTCCAATGCTGCTCTCTTAATTTATCCTCAATGGAGGCCACGCCCAGTTCACCTCTTATGACGTCGTTCCTAGTTCTATCCTTCCTTGTGTGTCTACACATCCACCGCAACATCCTCATCTCTGCCACCTTCATCTTCTGTGTATGATGTTGCTTCATCGCCCTACACTCCGCCCCCTAAGACATGGCCGGCCTCACTACTGTCTTATAGAATCTTCCCTTCAGCTTCGCGGGAAACTTTCTATCGCAAAGTACCGCTGAGGCACTCCTCCATTTATGCCATTCTACTTTAATCTAGTTGTTGACATCCTCGTCAACATCGCCGCTGTGCTGTATCATGGACCCCCAGCATCTAAAACTCTCCTTTTTCGGTATCGGGTCCGATCCAATCTTGACAATGGACGTTTATGTACTATGCACTATTGCCAATAATACGACAAAATACGCATTTTCTTGATTTATTAATACACATGTTAAACATGTATCTGTATTTTTTTTTTTTTCATTTTGATAAATGATAATTGAAAATAATAAAAACCGACAACTAAATTTCTTATCCACTTCTATATTTTGCTAAATTTATCCTATTAGCTCTCAAATTAATGATTGTACCATGCTATTGACTGTGTATTATATTTCTGCTATTTTGAATATGACTAGCATTATTTTTTACTTTTAGAGTAAGTTACATATTAGTATCCAGAGATTTGGTGAAATAATTTTTTAGCCCACAAATTTTATGAAATAATTTTTTAATCCATAAGTTTTTGTGAAATAAATAGTTTAGTCCAACAACAGTTAAATCTCTTACAAAAATTCACAGAATATTTGAAATATCCTTACTAAAATTATTTTTATATTAAATAAAAATTCTCTCGCCATCGGGGAAGAGCATGGGGGAGAAGGGGTTGGTGACCCAAATGAAGGTGGGTGTATAGAGAGAAGCATAGGAGATGGCTTAGTAGAATTGGGTTGGGGGGGGGGGGGGGGGTGGTATGTTTAGGGAAGAAGAACGGGAGTTGGAAAGTGCTATTGGGGTTGAAGAGAGTGGCGTTGAGGCAAAGGAGCATTTTTTCTTATTTAATATAAAAATATTTTTAGCAAAGGTATTTCGGTCATTTTGTAATTTTTGTAAAAGATTTAACGGTAGTTGGACTAAAATATTATTTCACCCAAATCCGTGGACAAAAAAATTATTTCATAAAGTTTGTAGACTAAAACATTATTACTAAACCTCAGAGTATAAATATGGAATTTACCCTTACTTTTATAAGTCAAAAAACTTTTAACTAAAGTTTTAACGCATAAACCAGAATAATAAATGTATTTACATACTATATTTTGGGTTCCAAGATCTCATGGCTTGGTCAGTTGTATGTCATTAGGAGTATCCTTATTGGGTTTGTCATTTAGACGTTTTATGTATTGAAATTTTGATTGTAGACAATTTACTGCATTGTGTGTTTTGATGTTTTTGATTGTTTGCATTCAGGCTCTATACTGTAGCACTATGCTTTCTCAAGCTTATTCTCTATTTATCCAAAAAAAAAAAAAATATTCTCAAATTTTTTTTTTTAACACAAGAAAGCTTGAAGGCAAGGCTGCATTCCATCAAAATCCTTCGTTACAATTTCCACTAACTGGGGATGAGGAAAGATCCACCAGTCCTAGTTACATAAATGATCAAGATGCATCCTAGCAACCCAGTGAGCCAAGAATTACAAACTCTAGGAATCCAACAATAGGAAAAAAAAAAAACCAAATAATAAAAAAGATAAGATGTAATCAATAATTGAGCTAGTCTCCCATGGACAGCTCTTACGAGAGTTTATGGTTTCGAATAGCGATTTTGTGTCGGACTCAAGGCAGATTTTCCTCTGGCTGTTGTCCTTCGCCCAAAAACATGCCGCTCAAATAGCGAGAGCTTCACCAATCAAACGCTGAGTTACGGAAGACAAAGCTGCACCATCCGCCTCTTACATGACCTTAGAAGTCCTGCGCTAAAACAACCAGACCTATATACCTTAAGCTCATGTTTTTCACTGCGTTGACATTAATTTTGATGGTTTTTTAGAGAGGTGGGACCCATGTATGTATGATGTGTGTCCCAGAATGTTGAAGCGAAGCTTTATCCTAAGCTTGAAGGCACGCACTAGCAAAGGAAGAGGCTTGTTCTTGGGTAGCAGCCGCAATCACACCCAGAACGAATTGCTCATGCATTATGCATATTCATTCTTAACATTCCACAAACTCTAGCACATAAATGCAAGAAGATCAAGCACATGGGAATGGGCATGAAACTCTTGAACAACAGAGGACCACCAAATTCGCAGGCCTTCAAAACTAACATGCATGGACTTGAAACCAAAATTCAATGCAAACCAAGCTGTTTTAGCAAAAGGGAAAAGGAATAGAATGTGATCAATGTGATCGATGGTTTACTCCTTGTCACCACATGGAAGACAAGAGGGATCCCTGGTAATGTTCTTGCGAAAAATATTAATATTAGAAGCAAAGGCATTGGAAACATCTCTCAATGAAGCGGGGGATCTAGACCTTAAGATACTAGACTATGCTTGACACCCACATCTTGGTTTGAATGCAAACTCGAGGGGGAGCCACAATTTCGGGCCCAATCGGTGGTGGAATTCTAGACCGCCTACCTAGGCTTAACCAAATAGTACCGGGGTGAGTTAAAATGCCACATGAGCTCGTCCTTTTAGCCTCAGATAGAAATAGGAGTTATGCCACATGAGCTCGTCCTTTTAGCCTCAGATAGAAATAGGAGTGGATTGAATTCGATTTGCTAAATCGGCAGCTGCAGTAGGGGAACTAGTGGCATATGAGTTCGGAAACTCTACAGGGCGGCTCCAAACCATTAGCTTGCAACTATGAAGGGATTATGTGGACACCCAAGATTCATTGGTCATTCCAAATATCGATGTTTTCTCCACTCTGGGCGGTCCACCTCATCCCTTTCACGATAAAATCCCTTCCTTATATGATGCTTCTCCATCTCCATGATGGTCTACACCTCATCTTCACATTAAGGAGAGTTCTATCTTTGAAATAAACCCTTTTAAGGATATGGACCCAAAAGGCATTAGGATTACTAAGGGCTCTCCAGACTTGCCTGGCTAGGAGAGCAATATTAACCCCAGCAAGGTCCTGGAATCTAAGACCTCTCATGCCTTTAGGTGCCGAGATCATCTCCCTACTCGCCCAATGAATACCTTTATCATTCGGGTTTTCTCCCTTCCACTAGGAATGAGCAATAGCATTATTGATACGTCCTTTAAAAGAAATCAAAAGTTCAAAACCTCTCATAACAAAAGATGGGATAGAAGATTGGAGGAATTTGATAAGCACTTTTCTTCCTGCATGGGAGAAGAGATTAGACCTCCAGTTCTGAATCTTTCCCCTAATGCGTTCAAAGAGGTAGTTTAGAGATATTTTTTTAGATCTTCCCCAAAAAATTTGCGTCCCCAAATACCTCTTGTCACCCAAGACGAAACCAACCCCCAAGAGCCAAGAGCATTCTTCACGAATCGAGGATGGAGTATTAGTGGAGAAAAATGCATGCATTTATTAAAAATTCACTTGTTGTCCCGATGCCTTACAGAAAGTGTTAAGAACATCTTTAACACGGCAACACAACTTTAGGCTAGATTGTAAGAAAAGCACACAATCGTTAGCAAAACATAAATGAGAGAGGCTCAGGCATGCCATTCTAATGTGGAATTGCTTCCATCTTCTCTAGGACTCTGCCTTCAAAATGAGCTTCGACAAACATTGCATCACACAGAGGAAGAGGTAGGGGAACAGAGGGTCACCCTGTCTAAGGCATTGAGAGATGAAATTCTTGAGCCTTTTCCCATTGACGATCAGAGCAACATAAATGAATGACACACACTCCATAACCCAATCAATGAAGATTGGGTTGAAGGCCATCTTTCGTAGGACCTTTTTAATGAAATCCCACTCCACTTGGCCATAAGCTTTTTCAAGATCAAGTTTAAGAGCCATGAAGGGATTCCGTCATTTCCTATGATTCTTCAGAGCATGAAACCCTTCGTGAATTATAAGGATGTTGTCTTGAATCTCCTTCTGTTAAGAAAAGTGGATTGAAAGAGAGAAATGATTAAATCCATAATAGGTTGAAGCCTATTAGTAAAAATTCTAGGAATAATTTATAGCTAAAATTGCATAAGCTAATAAACCTAAATTGATTAATAAATTCCAAGTGGAAGACCTTTGGGATGAGAATGATGTTAGTATTGTTGATGTCACTAAGCATCTTCCGGCTATTAAAAAAATCATGGTAGGAACTGTTGATGTATTTTCAAATTAAGCACTTAATGTAGTGTTTGAGAAGTGCTTCATACTTGTTTATAGTGGTTTTGGTTTTGGTATGAAGTGTGACAGTCCTGCAGAAACGCTCTTCTGAGTGTCAACACACAGATCTTACATAGCCGTAACTCACTTCAACGCATATTCTTATAGTAACCCCATGTGTTGATGTAAGTTTCGATACTCACTTTGACACACAGTCTTGTCGAAAGCTGTGCAAAGGTCTATATGTTGACACACAGCTTCGACATACAGGACACTTTTGACCATTGCTTTGTGCGGTTACGATTGTTTTTTGCAGATCTTTTGGATTGGCTTTGCAAGGGATGTGTCCCTTCAAAAGGGAGACTAGCCTTTGTATAAATACCCTACCATAATCTTTGAAAGGACTAATGCTAAATTTCATGAAAGATGTATGAAAGTGTTTAAAAGTTCATTCTCAATACGCATCTCTCTTTCTTCCTTCCTACACATAATCTCATTTCATCGTTTGGTTGTTGTTGTGTCTCTTAGACTATTTCATTAATATTAAAATAAGTCTTAAGGATAGTGATTACACAACATCGACACTTGAGATCGTTTAAAGATACTCGGTTTGTAAGAATTTCTCAAACAATCTGAAGACTTATTTTTGTTGGTTTGCGATGGCTTCTTCCCTGTGCAAAATGATAGAAAACTTCATGAAACATGATCAGTTTGATGGTGGAAGCGTCCACTGCTGGCAAAGGAAGATGCATTTTTTGATTACGATGCTAAACGTGGTGTAAGTCCTTAATACACCAATCCCTAATCCTTCATCTAATGAGGAAACACTATACGAGCAGTGACCCCGACTGAAGTGGGAGAACGACGACTATATTTGTAGGGAACACATCATTAATGGCATTCTTGATGCCCTCTTCGATATATATTCCAATGTGCCTACCGCCAAGGAGTTATGGGATGCTCTTGAGGCATGACAAATGGTGGAGGATGCAACAAGTAAGAATTTTTTGGTTAACGAATTTAATAGTTGTAAAATTGTTGATAATCATTCGATAATGGAACAATTTCACGAAATAGAAAGAATATTAAACCATTTTAAACAGCACAACATGAATATGGATAATACTATTATTGTTTCCTCCTTGATAGACAAACTTCAGCCCTCTTCGAAAGATGTTAAGAAAAGTCTAAAACCCAAAAAGGAAGATATGTCTTTCAAGGAGTTGGCCAACCATCTCCAAATTAAGGAAGGTTACAGGTTCTAGGATGAAAACAAGGATCGCCCCGGTGACATTGGAAAGATTAATGTCATGGAAGAAGGACAATCGAGCGAAGGACCGAAACGAACCATACACTTCCAAAAGTAATGTGAAGACAAGAGGCCAAAGCTTGTCTATTGGGAGTGTCACAAGCCCGTCATCTGAGAAAGGAATGTTATTGCCTTAAGAACAAAAAAAAGGAAAAGGACTGGACCATCGTACTAAAAATTCGAATAATAATTTCGTGGCGATGGTATCCAAAATCAACCTTGTCCAAGAGGACGACTCTTGGTGGGTTGATTTGAGGGCTACAAAACACGTGTGTAAAGATAGGAGGTTCTTTAAAGCGTTTGAACCCATAGACAATGGAATTGAGTTGTTTATGGGTAATGCAGCAACTATACCAGTCAAGGGTAAGGGAAAAGTTGAACTACTTTTCACTTCAGGAAAAACCCTTACCTTGACCGATGTGTGTTATGCCCAGGATGTGATGAAGAGCCTTGTATCTAGTAGCGTGTTGAATAGGTTTGGGTTTAATTTAGTCTTTGAGGCCAACAAATTTGTATTGTCCTGGGGGGGGGGGGGGGGGGGGTGTCGAATGTTGGAAAAGAATACCTATATAAAGGCATGTTTAAGCTCAATGTGAATAATAATAAAACTGTTAGATCGGTGTATATCCTTTGTTTCTTGTTTCTTTGGCATCAAACACTTGGTCATGTAAATTTTAGTAGAATACATAAAATGGCAAACTCATCATTAATACCTCATATTGCCAAAGTTAATGATAAATGTAAAAATATGTATGCTTACTAAAATAACAAGACTACTGTTTTCTTCGATACAAAGGCAAACAAATCTACTTAATCTGGTGTATAGTGATTTCTGTGATTTTATGAGCACTTCGACTTTAGGAGGAAAGATATATTTCATTACTTTTATATATGATTGCTCTAGATATTCTTACTGTTTCTCTTAAATTATAAAGACGAATCATTTGAAAAATTTAAAGCATTTAAAGCTGAAATCGAAATACATTGCGAAACCTTCTTAAAACGCCTTAGATCTGATCGTGGCGGGGAGTATTATGGTCCAAAATATTTCAAAAACCACGGGAATAGTACATGAGGTCACAACACCTTATACACCACAACAAAATGGTATGGTGGAGCGGAAAAATCAGACTTTAACCGAGATAGTGAATGTCATGTTGCCATATTCCGAAGTCAGTGATGGTTTTTGGGGTGATGCCATGCATATAGCCTATTATATCTTGAATTGTGTTCCTAATAATACAAGTAAAATAATCCCGTATGAACATTGGAACAAACGAGCCTCGAATTTGAGTTATTTTAGAGTTTGGGGCATAGGGTAGTTGTTAAAGTCCCTAAACCTAAAAAGAAAAAGTTAGGTAAGAGAGGAATTGATTATATATTCATTGGTTATGCTGCTCATAGTAAAGCCAATTGGTTCTATGTGATTGAAACAAACAACTGTATCAATGTTAAGACTATAATAGAATGAAGTTATACTATTTTTGATGAAAAATGATTCATACTATTTTTGATGAAAAACGAGTTTCCTCCATTCCTTGAACAAGGGATAATGTATCAGTTGAAAATGACATCCCTATGTCATGTGATGGAAATCATCATGAGAGGAAAGAAATCCCTGATAGTGCTCTAGAACTCCGAAGAAGTAAGAGAGATAGGAAAGAGAAATCTTTCGGACCAGACTTCTACACATTTTTGGTAGAAGGTACTAGAGACAATATGGACCATATAACTCCATGTTGTTGTGTCATAAAGTTGGATCCTATGACATTTGATGAGGCATGACGCCTCCTTTGGGAGAGAGGCGGTAAATGATGAGATGGACTCTATCATGGGTAATAATACATGGATTCTAGTAGATCTTCCATAAAGAAACAAGCCATAGGGTGTAATTAGTTCTTCAAGAAGAAGATGACAATCGATCGAACTATTTATAAGTTCAAAGCCCGTTTTGTGGCTAAAGGACTACCTAAATATATGGGATAGGCTACTTTGATACATATACCCTGGTGGCATGGATATCAATGATAAAAGTACTAATAGCTCTTGCTTCTATTTACGAGTTATTGATTCACCAAATGGATGTGAAAGTGGCATTCTTAAACGGGGAGCTAGAAGAAGAGGTATGTATGGAACAACCAGAAGGTTTTGCTGTTCTGCGCCAAGAGAAGAAAGTATGTCAACTCATACTATCTCTGTATGGGCTAAAATAAGCCCATAAATAATGGCATCAAAAGTTTGACCAAGTTGTTCAAAACAATGATTCAAAATCAATGAATCGGACAAGTGTGTTAATAGTAAGTTTGAAAATGACAAAGGTGTCATTATATGTTTATATGTTGATGACATGTTGATTTTCGGTATTGATTTGGAACAAGTGGAGAAAACTAAACAATTTCTCTCGTGTAACTTTGCTATAAAAGACATAGGTGTGGCCAACGTTATTCTTGGTATAAGAATAATAAGGAGAGTGATACACTATCCTTGACGCCATCTCACTATATTGAAAGTTGTTGAATAGATTTAACATTGGTTCTTGTGAACCTATGTTTATACCGATGGATCTGAATATGAAACTTGTACCGAATGATTGTACTCTAGTAATTAGAGTATGCCAAAGTCATAGGATGTCTTCTACATGCCATGACTAGCACAAGGCCTGATATAGCCTTTGATGTTAGAAAGCTAAGTAGGTACACTAGCAATCCAAGCAAATTATATTGGCATGCAGTATATAGAGTATTGAAATATCTTAAGAAAATCATTGACTATGGTATTTCTTTTCAAGGGTATCCTCCCATTTTGGGAGGATACTCTAATGCTAGTTAGATACTCAATGTGGAAGATCGTGCCTCCCCAGGTGGGTGGGTTTTCTTACTTGATTGGGGCGCGATTTCTTACTTTTCCAAGAAACGGACATGCAGTTTAGATTCCACTATGGCAGCAGAGTTTATAGCTCTCGTGTATGCGGCAAAAGAAGCAGAGTGGTTAAAAGATTTCTTGTATGAGATTCCTTTATGGCCGAAGCAAATCTTACCTATCTCTATCCATTTTAATAGTCAGGGTATGCTTTTAAAAGCATATAGTGAGGTGTATAATGGAAAGTCCAGGCACATTGGTGTGAGACATACTATAGTGAGACAACTTATTCGAGAAGGGGTCATCACTGTGGAACTTGTGAGGACAAGTCAAAATCTAGCAGATCCGTTTACAAAAGACCTAGCTAGAGACTTGGTTTGAAGAACAAATGAAGGGATGGGATTGAAAACAATGTATTTAAGTTGCCCATGATGGACCCTCAACTTGACGTCTGGTACAGCTCTAGGTCTTTGGTTCAATGAGAGAGTTCTATCATCCGTGTGACTGCAAGCACTGACATTGAAATTCCATCTCACATGTGAAGTGCTTGGTAACCTATGACAAAAGAACAAAGAGGATGAGCTTACACTCTTAATGGACCCGAGTATATAATTGAATGTCGTGTTGCAAGGACATGATTAACGGGGTCTACCTATGTGAGTGTGAAGTTTTGCCGCTTCAAAAGAGTGACTTAATGACACCAGTTTGGCTCTAAAACACTCATGAAAGGTACAGGACACAAGGCCATAGATGTGTCAATCTGGGAGTTGACGTGTGTGTAGGGTGTAAGTCTTGTGTGTGGAAATGTATTCAAATAGTCAAATAAAATGTATGGCTCAAAGCTTGGTCTACCATTTTTGTTCCGATTAATTGTAACGTGTCTTTACTAGGTGAGGGTTCACTTGAAAGACACTCTCATTGATACGTAAAGGTTTCCTATTATTTTGAAATGTTGTAATTGTAATATGAGAATGAATGTATTTTGAAAATGGTGAAGAAATGCTGATGTATTTTTAAAATTAAGTACTTAATGAAGTGTTTGAGAAGTGTTTCATACTTGTTTATAATGATTTTGGTTTAAGTATAGAGTTTGCCAACACACAGTCCTGTAGAAACGCTTTTGGTGGTCTGAGTGTTGACACACAAGTTCTGTGTGTCGACACACATATCTTATAGAACTTCGTGAGTTGAAATGAGTGTCGTCACTCACTTCGACACAGAATCTGACAGTAGCCCTATGTGTTGATGTAAGTGTCGACACTCACTTCGACACACAGTCTTGCACAAAGTTATGTGAAAGTTAGTGTGTTGACACATAGTTTCGACACACAGGGTAGTTTTGACCGTTACTTTACGTTGTTAAGGTTGTTTTGGAAAAGAATACCTATATAAAGGAATGTTTAAGCTCAATGTGAATAATAATAAAACTGTTAGATCGGTGTATATCCTTTATTTCTTGTTTCTTTGGCATCAAACACTTGGTCATGTAAATTTTAGTAGAATACATAAAATGGCAAACTCATCATTAATACCTCATATTGCCAAAGTTAATGATAAATGTAAAAATATGTATGCTTACTAAAATAACAAGACTACTGTTTTCTTCGATACAAAGGCAAACAAATCTACTTAATCTAGTGTATAGTGATTTCTGTGATTTTATGAGCACTTCGACTTTAGGAGGAAAGATATATTTCATTACTTTTATATATGATTGCTCTAGATATTCTTACTGTTTCTCTCAAATTATAAAGACGAATCATTTGACAAATTTAAAGCATTTAAAGCTGAAATCGCACTACATTGTGAACCTTCTTAAAACGCCTTAGATCTAATCGTGGCGGGGAGTATTATGGTCCAAAATATTTCAAAAACCACGGGAATAGTACATGAGGTCACAACACCTTATACACCGCAACAAAATGGCATGGTGGAGCGGAAAAATCAGACTTTAACCGAGATAGTGAATGTCATGTTGCCATATTCCGAAGTCAGTGATGGTTTTTGGGGTGATGCCATGCATATAGCCTATTATATCTTGAATTGTGTTCCTAATAATACAAGTCAAATAATCCCGTATGAACATTGGAACAAACGAGCCTTGAATTTGAGTTATTTTAGAGTTTGGGGTGTAGGTTAGTTGTTAAAGTCCCTAAACCTAAAAAGAAAAAGTTAGGTAAGAGAGGAATTGATTATATATTCATTGGTTATGCTGCTCATAGTAAAGCCAATTGGTTCTATGTGATTGAAACAAACAACTGTATCAATGTTAACACTATAATAGAATGAAGATATACTATTTTTGATGAAAAATGAATCATACTATTTTTGATGAAAAACGAGTTTCCTCCATTCCTTGAACAAGGGATAATGTATCAGTTGAAAATGACATCCCTATGTCATGTGATGGAAATCATCATGAGAGGGAAGAAATCCCTGATAGTGCTCTAGAACTCCGAAGAAGTAAGAGAGATAGGAAAGAGAAATCTTTCGGACCAGACTTCTACACATTTTTGGTAGAAGGTACTAGAGACAATATGGACCATATAACTCCATGTTGTTGTGTCATAAAGTTGGATCCTATGACATTTGATGAGGCATGACGCCTCCTTTGGGAGAGAGGCGGTAAATGATGAGATGGACTCTATCATGGGTAATAATACATGGATTCTAGTAGATCTTCCATAAAGAAACAAGCCATAGGGTGTAATTAGTTCTTCAAGAAGAAGATGACAATCGATCGAACTATTTATAAGTTCAAAGCCCGTTTTGTGGCTAAAGGACTACCTAAATATATGGGATAGGCTACTTTGATACATATACCCTGGTGGCATGGATATCAATGATAAAAGTACTAATAGCTCTTGCTTCTATTTACGAGTTATTGATTCACCAAATGGATGTGAAAGTGGCATTCTTAAACGGGGAGCTAGAAGAAGAGGTATGTATGGAACAACCAGAAGGTTTTGCTGTTCTGCGCCAAGAGAAGAAAGTATGTCAACTCATACTATCTCTGTATATTCTAAAATAAGCCCATAAATAATGGCATCAAAAGTTTGACCAAGTTGTTCAAAACAATGATTCAAAATCAATGAATCGGACAAGTGTGTTAATAGTAAGTTTGAAAATGACAAAGGTGTCATTATATGTTTATATGTTGATGACATGTTGATTTTCGGTATTGATTTGGAACAAGTGGAGAAAACTAAACAATTTCTCTCGTGTAACTTTGCTATAAAAGACATAGGTGTGGCCAACGTTATTCTTGGTATAAGAATAATAAGGAGAGTGATACACTATCCTTGACGCCATCTCACTATATTGAAAGTTGTTGAATAGATTTAACATTGGTTCTTGTGAACCTATGTTTATACCGATGGATCTGAATATGAAACTTGTACCGAATGATTGTACTCTAGTAATTAGAGTATGCCAAAGTCATAGGATGTCTTCTACATGCCATGACTAGCACAAGGCCTGATATAGCCTTTGATGTTAGAAAGCTAAGTAGGTACACTAGCAATCCAAGCAAATTATATTGGCATGCAGTATATAGAGTATTGAAATATCTTAAGAAAATCATTGACTATGGTATTTCTTTTCAAGGGTATCCTCCCATTTTGGGAGGATACTCTAATGCTAGTTAGATACTCAATGTGGAAGATCGTGCCTCCCCAGGTGGGTGGGTTTTCTTACTTGATTGGGGCGCGATTTCTTACTTTTCCAAGAAACGGACATGCAGTTTAGATTCCACTATGGCAGCAGAGTTTATAGCTCTCGTGTATGCGGCAAAAGAAGCAGAGTGGTTAAAAGATTTCTTGTATGAGATTCCTTTATGGCCGAAGCAAATCTTACCTATCTCTATCCATTTTAATAGTCAGGGTATGCTTTTAAAAGCATATAGTGAGGTGTATAATGGAAAGTCCAGGCACATTGGTGTGAGACATACTATAGTGAGACAACTTATTCGAGAAGGGGTCATCACTGTGGAACTTGTGAGGACAAGTCAAAATCTAGCAGATCCGTTTACAAAAGACCTAGCTAGAGACTTGGTTTGAAGAACAAATGAAGGGATGGGATTGAAAACAATGTATTTAAGTTGCCCATGATGGACCCTCAACTTGACGTCTGGTACAGCTCTAGGTCTTTGGTTCAATGAGAGAGTTCTATCATCCGTGTGACTGCAAGCACTGACATTGAAATTCCATCTCACATGTGAAGTGCTTGGTAACCTATGACAAAAGAACAAAGAGGATGAGCTTACACTCTTAATGGACCCGAGTATATAATTGAATGTCGTGTTGCAAGGACATGATTAACGGGGTCTACCTATGTGAGTGTGAAGTTTTTCCGCTTCAAAAGAGTGACTTAATGACACCAGTTTGGCTCTAAAACACTCATGAAAGGTACAGGACACAAGGCCATAGATGTGTCAATCTGGGAGTTGACGTGTGTGTAGGGTGTAAGTCTTGTGTGTGGAAATGTATTCAAATAGTCAAATAAAATGTATGGCTCAAAGCTTGGTCTACCATTTTTGTTCCGATTAATTGTAACGTGTCTTTACTAGGTGAGGGTTCACTTGAAAGACACTCTCATTGATACGTAAAGGTTTCCTATTATTTTGAAATGTTGTAATTGTAATATGAGAATGAATGTATTTTGAAAATGGTGAAGAAATGCTGATGTATTTTTAAAATTAAGTACTTAATGAAGTGTTTGAGAAGTGTTTCATACTTGTTTATAATGATTTTGGTTTAAGTATAGAGTTTGCCAACACACAGTCCTGTAGAAACGCTTTTGGTGGTCTGAGTGTTGACACACAAGTTCTGTGTGTCGACACACATATCTTATAGAACTTCGTGAGTTGAAATGAGTGTCGTCACTCACTTCGACACAGAATCTGACAGTAGCCCTATGTGTTGATGTAAGTGTCGACACTCACTTCGACACACAGTCTTGCACAAAGTTATGTGAAAGTTAGTGTGTTGACACATAGTTTCGACACACAGGGTAGTTTTGACCGTTACTTTACGTTGTTAAGGTTGTTTTGGAAAAGAATACCTATATAAAGGAATGTTTAAGCTCAATGTGAATAATAATAAAACTGTTAGATCGGTGTATATCCTTTATTTCTTGTTTCTTTGGCATCAAACACTTGGTCATGTAAATTTTAGTAGAATACATAAAATGGCAAACTCATCATTAATACCTCATATTGCCAAAGTTAATGATAAATGTAAAAATATGTATGCTTACTAAAATAACAAGACTACTGTTTTCTTCGATACAAAGGCAAACAAATCTACTTAATCTAGTGTATAGTGATTTCTGTGATTTTATGAGCACTTCGACTTTAGGAGGAAAGATATATTTCATTACTTTTATATATGATTGCTCTAGATATTCTTACTGTTTCTCTCAAATTATAAAGACGAATCATTTGACAAATTTAAAGCATTTAAAGCTGAAATCGCACTACATTGTGAACCTTCTTAAAACGCCTTAGATCTAATCGTGGCGGGGAGTATTATGGTCCAAAATATTTCAAAAACCACGGGAATAGTACATGAGGTCACAACACCTTATACACCGCAACAAAATGGCATGGTGGAGCGGAAAAATCAGACTTTAACCGAGATAGTGAATGTCATGTTGCCATATTCCGAAGTCAGTGATGGTTTTTGGGGTGATGCCATGCATATAGCCTATTATATCTTGAATTGTGTTCCTAATAATACAAGTCAAATAATCCCGTATGAACATTGGAACAAACGAGCCTTGAATTTGAGTTATTTTAGAGTTTGGGGTGTAGGTTAGTTGTTAAAGTCCCTAAACCTAAAAAGAAAAAGTTAGGTAAGAGAGGAATTGATTATATATTCATTGGTTATGCTGCTCATAGTAAAGCCAATTGGTTCTATGTGATTGAAACAAACAACTGTATCAATGTTAACACTATAATAGAATGAAGATATACTATTTTTGATGAAAAACGAGTTTCCTCCATTCCTAGAACAAGGGATAATGTATCAGTTGAAAATGACATCCCTATGTCATGTGATGGAAATCATCATGAGAGGGAAGAAATCCCTGATAGTGCGCTAGAACTCCAAAGAAGTAAGAGAGACAGGAAAGAGAAATCTTTCGGACCAGACTTCTACACATTTTTGGTAGAAGGTACTAGAGACAATATGGACCATATAACTCCATGTTGTTGTGTAATAAAGTCGGATCCTATGACATTTGATGAGGCATGACGCCTCCTTTGGGAGAGAGGCGGTAAATGATGAGATGGACTCTATCATGGGTAATAATACATGGATTCTAGTGGATCTTCCATGAGGAAACAAGCCATAGGGTGTAATTAGTTCTTCAAGAAGAAGATGACAATCGATCGAACTATTTATAAGTTCAAAGCCCGTTTTGTGGCTAAAGGATTTACCTAAATATATGGAATAGGCTACTTTGATACATATACCCTAGTGGCATGGATATCAATGATAGAAGTACTAATAGCTCTTGCTTCTATTTACGAGTTATTGATTCACCAAATGGATGTGAAAGTGGCATTCTTAAACGGGGAGCTAGAAGAAGAGGTATGTATGGAACAACCAGAAGGTTTTGCTATTCTGCGCCAAGAGGAGAAAGTATGTCAACTTATACTATCTCTGTATGGGCTAAAATAAGCCCCTAAACAATGGCATCAAAATTTTGACCAAGTTGTTCAAAACAATGATTTAAAATCAATGAATCGGACAAGTGTGTTAATAGCAAGTTCGAAAATGACAAAGGTGTCATTATATGTTTATATGTTGATGACATGTTGATTTTCGGTATTGATTTGGAACAAGTGGAGAAAACTCAACAATTTCTCTCGTGTAACTTTTCTATAAAAGACAGAGGTGTGGCCAACGTTATTCTTGGTATAAGAATAATAAGGAGAGTGATACACTATCCTTGCCGCCATCTCACTATATTGAAAGCTGTTGAATAGATTTAACTTTGGTTCTTGTGAACCTATGTTTATACCGATGAATCTGAATATGAAACTTGTACCGAATGATTGTACTCTAGTAATTAGAGTATGCCAGAGTCATAGGATGTCTTATACATGCCATGAGTAGCACAAGGCCTGATATAGCCTTTGATGTTAGAAAGCTAAGTAGGTACACTAGCAATCCAAGCAAATTATATTGGCATGCAGTATATAGAGTATTCAAATATCTTAAGAAAATCATTGACTATGGTATTTCTTTTCAAGGGTATACTCCCATTTTGGGAGGATACTCTAATGCCAGTTAGATACTCAATGTGGAAGATCGTGCCTCCCAAGTGGGTGGGTTTTCTTACTTGATTGGGGCGCGATTTCTTACTTTTCCAAGAAACGGACATGCAGTTTAGATTCCACTATGGCAGCAGAGTTTATAGCTCTCGTGTATGCGGCAAAAGAAGCCGAGTGGTTAAAAGATTTCTTGTATGAGATTCCTTTATGGCCGAAGCAAATCTTACCTATCTCTATCCACTTTAATAGTCAGGGTATGCTTTTAAAAGCATATAGTGAGGTGTATAATGGAAAGTCCAGGCACATTGGTGTGAGACATACTATAGTGAGACAACTTATTCGAGAAGGGGTCATCACTGTGGAACTTGTGAGGACAAGTCAAAATCTAGCAGATCCGTTTACAAAAGACCTAGCTAGAGACTTGGTTTTAAGAACAAATGAAGGGATGGGATTGAAAACAATGTATTTAAGTTGCCCATGATGGACCCTCAACTTGACGTCTGGTACAACTCCAGGTCTTTGGTTCACTGAGAGAGTTCTATCATCCGTGTGACTGCAAGCACTGACATTGAAATTCCATCTCACATGTGAAGTGCTTGGTAACCTATGACAAAAGAACAAAGAGGATGAGCTTACACTCTTAATGGACCCGAGTATATAATTGAATGTCGTGTTGCAAGGACATGATTAACGGGGTCTACCTATGTGAGTGTGAAGTTTTGCCGCTTCAAAAGAGTGACTTAATGACACCAGTTTGGCTCTAAAACACTCATGAAAGGTACAGGACACAAGGCCATAGATGTGTCAATCTGGGAGTTGACGTGTGTGTAGGGTGTAAGTCTTGTGTGTGGAAATGTATTCAAATAGTCAAATAAAATGTATGGCTCAAAGCTTGGTCTACCATTTTTGTTCCGATTAATTGTAACGTGTCTTTACTAGGTGAGGGTTCACTTGAAAGACACTCGCATTGATACATAAATGTTTCCTATTATTTTAAAATGTTGTAATTGTAATATGAGAATGAATGTATTTTGAAAATGGTGAGGAAATGCTGATGTATTTTTAAAATTAAGTACTTAATGAAGTGTTTGAGAAGTGTTTCATACTTGTTTATAATGATTTTGGTTTAAGTATAGAGTTTGCCGACACACAGTCCTGTAGAAACGCTTTTGGTGGTCTGAGTGTTGACACACAAGTTCTGTGTGTCGACACACATATCTTATAGAACTTCGTGAGTTGAAATGAGTGTCGTCACTCACTTCGACACACAATCTGACAGTAGCCCTATGTGTTGATGTAAGGGTCGACACTCATTTCGACACACAGTCTTGCAGAAAGTTATGTGAAGGTTAGTGTGTTGACACATAGTTTCGACACACAGGGTAGTTTTGACCGTTACTTTACGTTGTTAAGTTTGTTTTGGAATGCTTTTAGACGGGATGTGTCCCTTCAAAAGGGACACTATTCTTTTTGTAAATACCCTCTGATGTGTTTTTCTATGACTATCAAAATTTAATATTTAACCCTATTATTAAACATATCTAAATTGAAGTGCAGGGCGAGAGGGTGTCGAACTATAGGGACTAAGAGTACGTGAAATTATTTTATGATCTAAATTGATTTGAATACAATTGAGATGGTTTTGTGTTAATTAATCTATAAAACGATAATTGAACTAAAGTAATAAACTTCTAATCGGGAATGAGTATTAAAGTGGAGCCTAGGGTTTCGAATACATCATTAGCTAATTATTTTTGCGTTAACTCTTAAATTGGAATTATTGATTATCATATGGGTAGTGTTTAGGCTACAAGCTTCAACCTACTAAAATAATGAAGCTAGTATCACGTATTGACCTTATCTAACTAAAGCATAAGGAAAAGAGGCTCCACCTAATACTCGTTGCTGCAAAATAGAGCCAAAATCGTCCTTTTAAATCGATGATGCGTTGCTGCAGAAACCCTACAGGTCTGGGCCGGATGATGATGAGCTGATGGCATAGGTAGATGACTATGGGCTGGTGTTTGCATGAGCCAAAAATTGGACATGTTGGTGAGCTGTTGTGCTGTTGTAGGTTATGGGCCTAAGGCATTTGGGCTGTGACGATGATGGCATTGGGCCGGTGTGGGTTGGGTCGGAGCTGGGCTTGCAGTGGTGGGCTGTGTGGTGATGGTGGGCTTGATGAGATCTAAAGGTAAGGGGTGATGAATAGTTCGGGCTTAGGTCGGTGCTAGCCGAGCTTGTACGTTCTTGTACCCAATCTCGATTGACTTGACTGAATTGTTTACGCGTCGAATTTGTCTTATTTGCACCAGAATTTGACAGTTTCCAGAACTTTAATTTCATACCTGTTAAACATAAAAATTACCAAAATGAGTGTAGAACTATAGTTAATTAGGTACAAAATAATTAAAAGATGCATAAATATGAAATGCATCAACACCCCCACACCTAACCTTTGCTAGTTCTTGAGCAAAGCATATGCTTTAACATAAAGTCTACAGGGACCAACTACCCCAACTATCACAACCTTCACCAAGTTTTTCGAGATTAACACCTATATTGCAATTCAAGACAAGATTAAATGATCTAGAACATTCTCCAATTCCATGAGTTTAGATAATCAAACTTCAAAACTCGTCATAGAATTTTATTAGCCCTATATCAACTAATAGGAACTACTCAAGCAATTTAAGCACACAAGTGAAAGTGAATAGGATTTCATGTCACAGAATTTTCTCAAATTCTCGCTTCCAACCAAATATATAAAGGTTTTGTACATCCACACCATTGAATCGCCTAAACATATGCCTATACATAGAGATATTCTAAGTAGCATATGAGTGACCAATTTACAGCATTTTGACCTCGATATAGCACCAGAGCAGAACAACTTTATCATGAATGTACATCAATTTTTACTTTATTCTTTTTCTTTTGCTTTTTTTTTTTCCTTTTCTTTGGAGGAAACTTTTTTCTTTCTTACTTTTCATTTTTTTTTTCTTCTTTTTTTTTTTCCTCTTCTTTTCTGTCCAATTTTTGGACTTGTGCATAACAAGTACCTCAACTTTACAATTGAAATTGATCAACAAGTACTTGACATCGTATCAAGAGGCGAGGATTAGGATAATCCAATAGGGCAAGCTTGCAAAACTTAAGGTATATAGGGTGTTTACTCAAATTCTTCAGATTTTCCAAAACACGAAAGTTCGATGCTTAGTGAATATGTGAGCGGCATGAGTAGAACCTATTAATATCAACAATGATCAACAATACTCATTAACAAGTATGAAGTAGAATCATTTAACTTCATGGAATTAAGAGAACAAAATAAGCAACTAATCCCATTGTCATCATAACATACGCGTCGATCAAGGAAAATTTGGTTAAACGGTATAATGCATGCTCAAAATGCACAAAAGATGCCAAAATTTTATAAATTCGACCAAAAAAAATGAG
This sequence comes from Simmondsia chinensis, assembly GCA_018398585.1. Lineage (NCBI taxonomy): Eukaryota > Viridiplantae > Streptophyta > Magnoliopsida > Caryophyllales > Simmondsiaceae > Simmondsia > Simmondsia chinensis. The sequence goes on from JAGTTD010000005.1 coordinate 32,590,969, forward strand.
CACGTGCAAATGAGCCTCACCCCCATACCTAAATTATGCATTGTCCTCAATGCGACAACATAAATCATTAAAGCAAAAGAAGTAGGTGAGATAGAGCAATAAAACCTAAAAAGGCAGTGTGAAAATTTATATATGACTTCTTCAACTTGGAACAAGAACCTGAAAAGAGAGAAAACAAGTCTCCAAGAAACTAATTAGTTTAAAAACCTAAACTAAAAACAAGAATTAACAAAACCTAGGCTGACTTCTTGGAGCGCTAAATTTTACGCCTTCAGCCGGGTGCAATAAATCCAGCGAAGATCAAGTAATGGCATCAACCAAAGAAGCAACTTCACTGTGCTCACCTAAAGCAAGATCTACAGAACAATTAGAAGTGTCACACATGATTCTAGAAGGGAGAGAGCAGTCGGGTGGATGCCTAATGGAAGCAGCAAAAAGTGTAGATCGAGGCTTATGAATAGCTTCCAACCAAGACTCATCGAGCTCAACTGATATGTCCTTAGATATCACAATAATCAATGGTCTAGTCAACTTTCCACGGTCCTTAAGGAATCCCTTATAGAAACTCGCCTGACCTGGAAAGGCTCTAACTTGCTTCACATTTGAGGGAGAAGGCGAGTTCACATTCAAATCTATCGTAGCTCTATCAACTTCAATACCCTACTTAGACAACCTATAGCGAAGTATAATTTCCTCCTGAACCATAGCATCGTCATTCTTCTCCCAACCCAAGACTTCTTTCATGTCCGGGTTCAACCTTCGTTGCATCTCTGTAAGAGGTTTTGCATTTTAATCAAAAGGATTACTAACTAGGGCAGAGGAGAGTGTTTGGTCTACCAAACACACAAAAACACTCTAACTCATCCTCACTAGTGAGTGACAAAGAAGCCTTAAAAATGTTTAACCTAATAGTCATATTTACAAAACTAACATCCATTACCCTAGATCTACAATTAATTGTGGCATTGGCTGTCGCTAAGAAAGGCCGACCTAGAATGATGGGGATATGGTTTTTTGGATGACTAGAAGTTTCCATATCAGGCACAAGAAAATCAGCAGGAAACATGGCTTTGTCTACTCTCACTAGCATGTTAATTAACTCACCATGAGGGATCCTAGTTGATCTATCTGCTAACAGCAAGGTCACCGTGGTGGGATGCAACTCCCCTGGGCCTAACTTCTCATAAACCGAGTAGGGAATAATGTTGACACTCACTCCTATGTCCTGTAAAGCTCAATCGATCGGATAGTCACCAAGTGAACAAGAGATAGTGGGGACACCAGGGTCTTTATACTTAATTGGAGTGTCACACTTCAGAATAGAGCTCACTTGCTTGGCTAAAAATACTTTTTTAGGCAGATATGCTTTAGATCGCCTCTTTTGGTTCAGTAAGTCCTTAATGAACTTCGCATAGGCCGAGATCGGTTTAATTGCATCAAGAAGGGGAATGTTTATCTTCACTTGCCAAAAAGTCTCCAAATTGTCTTCCCACTTCTTGTCCTTCCCATTTGGATGAGGTGCAACTAAAGCTTCAAGGAAGGGCAATCTAGATACATATGAGGAAGGAAGATCAGAGGTCTTAGGAGAGGAAGATGTGTGCATGACCTCATTGGTCTCCTTCTCTCTTTCCTCACTCTTTTCTTCTCCTTCGCCACTTATGGGTATTTCACTCTCAACACTCACCCCATCGTCAACCTCCTTCCCACTTCTTAACATTGTAATAGACTTTGCTTGTTCTTAATTGGGAGGATAATTGTCTTGCCTCACACAGTTCCTAGGGTTCTCTACGGTTTGGCTAGGGAGTCTTCCCTCATCTCTCCTACTCAAAGTGTTAGTAGTTGACCTATTTGGGTTTCTAACTTTGAGATCGATTGTGTATGGGAGTAGAGGAGTTCGGAATTAGCTTCCAAACCTTTCAGCGCACTCAAAACCTTCTCCTCAAAATTTGACTTAGAGCTCAAATTAGGAGGTTGAGATTAGTTGGAAGTGTACCCTTGCAATTGATAACTGAGAGGTCGGGGCATGCTAGATTGTTGAGGTCGTGGGTTCGGTTGTTGTGGCATAAACTGTCATTCTCCTCCTTGCCTCCAGGAGAAGTATGGATGGTTTATCCAGCTCATATTATACATGTTCGAGTATGGGTCATTTCTTGAAAATCCTTGGGCTGCATTAAACTGTTCCTCCGACCACTCAACAATAGGTGAAGCTGATGAGCAATTAAGCGTAGAATGAGAGACACTAAAACATGAAGAACAAGCACTATGCATGTTTTGAACATTAGACACATTAGGTACAATAGAGGGGGCCAACGTCATCTTAAATAAGGACGTTAACTGCTTTACGGAAGAGGCAAGAGTGTCTACTTTCTTGTCTAAGATGGAGGTGTGAGCTATTTCATTTACTCCTCTATTTAACCTACTAGCATTTAGTCGTGCATGTGTGACAGATTGTTGTGCATTCTCATTTAAAAGTTCAAAAAGTTCCCATGCCTCGTCCTCATTTTTAATGAGGAACTGACCACCACATGACGCATCAACAGTTTGTTGACCCTTTTCATTCAACCCGTAATAAAAGTTTTGGACTAGTTGCCATTATGGGATAGCATGATGCGGACAGGCTTGCAAAATTTTCCTAAACCTATCCCAACTCTCGTGAAACTCTTCAGTAGAAAGTTGGGCGAAGGTATTAATGGCTCTCCTAGTAGTATTAGTCTTACTAATGGGATAGAATTTCTTAAGAAATTCTGGTTGCATTTAGATCTAAGTAGTAATCGTCCCACTAGGTAAAGTGCCTAACCAATACTTAGCTTTATCCATTAAAGAGAAAGGAAAAGACGAAGTAAGATGGCGTCATCACTAATGCTAGGAATCCTGAACGTTGAGCAAACCTCTATGAAACTGTCCAAGTGTGTGTACAGGTTCTCATCACCTAAGCCATGGAATGAAGGAAGCATCTGTATGGTACGTGGCTTAAGCTCGAACTGATGGGCTACAGGTGGCAACCTAATGCATGAGGGTGAAGTGTATGTGGTGGGAGTCAAGTACTCCATAAGTGGACGTGGTTGTTGTTCGTCAGCCATTGCGGTTTGTGCTCGGTGTTGGGCTCTAAAGTCTCTTAAGGTCCTTTCAATTTTTGGGTAGAATCTAGTAAGGTCAAGAGACAAAGAGGGGCGACCGTGCATAAATAAACAATCACAAGAAGCAAATAAAACTAAAAACTAAAACTAGCAAAACAAACACTTAAAAAGAAAAACAAATAATAAATTATCCTAAAATCAACCTATACATGAAAATCCCAAGACAAATAAAGCTTTAAAAATAAATAAATAAATAACCTTTTGAAGAAAAGTAAAGAAAATATTTTTTTATATTTCATTATGTTTTTATTTCTTAAAGCGAAGGACATTAACATTTAAAGAAAATTAAAAACCAAAAAAAAAATTACAAAAAAAAAATCAAGAACGTTACCTAGTCCCTGGCAACGGCGCCAAAATCTTGATATGTTTTTCTATGTCTATCAAAATTTAATATTTAACCATATTTATTAAACACATCTAAATTGAAGTGCAGGGCGAGAGGGTGTCGAACCGCAGGGACTAAGAGTACGTGAAATTATTTTATGATCTAAATTGATTTGAATGGAATTGAGAGGGTTTTGTGTCAATTAATCTAAAAAATGACAATTAAACTAAAGTAATCTACTTCTAATTGGGAACGAGTATTAAGTTGGAGCCTAGAGTTTTGAATCCATCATTAGCCAATTATTTTTGCGTTAACTCTTAAATTGGGATTAATGATAGTCACACGGGTAGTGGTTTAGGCTACAAGCTTCAAGCTACTAAAATAATGTTGTTAGTATCGCGTATTGACCCTATCTATCCAAAGCACAAGGAAAATAGGCTCTACCTAACGTATTATTAATTATCACGTATTGACCCTGTCTAGCTAAAGCATAAGAAAGATAGGCTCTAATTAATAATTCGGTTAATACTATTGCCTGATTAGTTAATCCTAGGGCTACAAGCTCATGGAATTAATTTATAATTATCAACATCGACAATCAAAGGTTAGAAACACAATAATTATCTCAATTGAATAAACAATCAACGCACAATACTTCAAAGTATTTCTCACAATCAAGCAATTCATGTAACAAATAAATTACCCCGAAATTGAAAGTAATACAAAAGTAAAAAGGCTAAAACTTCATCTCACCCCAGTGAGCAAGTTAGCTCTCCATCTAGGATGAACCGATGATAGAGGAGATGAAGGAGCTCATGTCAGTCTTCAAGCTAATTTCGTTCTTGTTCCAATTTAACGAAAAAGAAATGAAAATAAAATCTGAGAGAGAGGCGCCGCCACACCAACCCCCCCCCCCCCCCCCCCCCCCCAAAAAAAAAATCCTCCAAAATAGAGCCGAAATCGTCCTTTTAAATTGATGATGCACTGCTGCAGAAACCCTACGGGTCTGGGCCGAACAATGACAAGCTGATGGTGTCGGTAGATAACGATGGGCTGGTGTTTGCGTGAGCCTGAGATTGGGCCTGTTGGTGAGATGTTGTGCTGCTGCAGGTTATAAGCTTGAGGCATTTGGACTGTGACGATGATGGCGTTAGGCAGGTGTGGGTCGGGTCGGAACTGGGCTTGCGGTGGTGGCCTGTGTGGTGACGGTGGGCTTGATGAGAGCTGGAGGTAGGGCATGATGAATAGTGCGGGCTCAAGTTGGTACGGGCCGAGCTTATACGTTCTTATCCTGAATCTCAATTGACTTAACTTAATTGTTTACGCGCCGAATTTGTCTTATTTGCACCAAAATTTTACAGTTTTCATAACTTTAATTTAAAACTTGTTAAACATAATAATTGCCAAAATGAGTGTAGAACTATAATTAATTAGGTACAAAATAATTAAAATATTAATTAAAAGAAGCATAAATATGAAACACATCACCTACCATAATCTTTGAAAGGACTGGTAATGAATTTCATGAAAGATGTGTGGAAGTGTTTAAAAGTTCATTCTCAATCTACATCTCTCTTTCTTCCTTCCAATGCATAATCTCACTTCTTGTTTGGTTATCGTTGTATTTCTGAGATTATTTCGTTACACACAAAATAAATCTTAAGGACAATAATTACATAGCCTTAATATCTGAGATCCTTCAAAGATATTGATGCCGCGTGTAAGCGAAAAATTGGGGAATGGGATGGAGTCAACATCCTTCCCTTTAATTTTATTAATCGCTAATAAAAGAAAAAAGGAAACTAAACGCTCAATTCTCACAACCCGAGAAATAGGATCAAAGTAGAAAGTAAAATCTAAAAATTGAATGACTAACCAAACCCCAGTCTTCCTCTTGTTTATATAGAGGAGCTAGTTGTCTACTAATAAAACACTAAAACATAATTCAAAATTTAAATCTAAAAACTAATCCTATTTAAAATCAAACCCTGATTCTTCATCAGCAGCGTTTTGAACCCAAATCGCCAACCTGTGATTCCGCCAAATTGATCCGCTAAGGTTACCTCATGCCTCTCTTTCCCTTCCGTTTCCCTATCTTGATTCCGCCAATTGACCCATAATGCCAAGATCACCCCGCTAAGACCCATTCACCCAGAAACCCGCCCAAGGCTAAGGCAGGGCGGCAGGGCAGCATGGCAGCATTATTCTCCCCACATCGAATTCACCAATGGATCATGTGGGTGATTCTCACCAAGCTACATCCCTGCGCACCCGGTCTCCATCTTGCCAAGCTCACCCAGTTGTGGTTTGTTGTCCCAGCCAATCCACCAAGACTCACTCATCAAGCTATCCACCAAATATGAAGACGGGGCTGCATCATCCTCTACAGGTTGAAGAGAATTCTCCCTAGAATTTGAAATTTAGTCTTCAACTCACCTATTGGTAGAATTTGACCCGTGACCTTAGTTATTGTTTTGTAGTCAAGGAATACCCACCAAGTCCCATCTTTTGCTAGCGTCAAGACAGCTGATCCGCCCTTCAAGTTTACTCGGATGTAACTTCTAGCAAGTAGTCTCCACACTTGGCGCCTGAAATCCTTATGCTCCGTAAGGCTTACTCGGTATTGAATCTGCCTTCTTGGTAAGGCATCTTCAGTAACACAGTCCATCCAGCGTTGCTCCTTCCTTGTTGGCAACAAGCAACACACGAACCCATCTGGACGAACCTCTTTTAATAGGCTCCCTACCTTATCCGAGTCCTCCTCCTCGTCATAGATAGGCTCATCAAATATGGGTGGAGAAGATAAATCAAGACATGTCGATCCATCAAACATTGCCTTGTCGCCGATTAGAGTAGACGCCAACTCGTCCTGAGCTGCTTCCGCCACTATGACGCTTTCTTCAAAGTCTAGAATCTCAATCCGGAGACCAAATTCTCACCTTCAATCATTAAAATCGTTAGTGTTGCCAGTATTGGGTCGATGCTGCCTCGGCCTTGGATTTGGTAGCTCCTCACCCGGCAACAGATTATGGAAGCTCTTGTCCGTCTCCTCATCTTCAGCACCCGGTGTTAATGGGCTTCGCTGTTGGATTCCTGGTGCAAGATTGGGATTTGCCCCCATCGCCAAAATCTCTTCTTGAACTCATCCAATCTCCTATTGGTCTGCCGTTGATGATCTCACTCATAAAAGTCTTCGACGGCAACGTAACTCTGTTGCCCACAGGCCATCTTAGAAACCGTTATGAGCTTTGATACCAACGGATGCAACGCGTAAGCGGAAATTGGGAAACAAGAGCCTTCCCTTTAATTTTATTAATCACTAAAAAAAGAAAAGAGGAAAATAAACGCACAATTCTCACAACCCAAGAAAAAGGCTCAAAAGAGAAAGTAAAATCTTAAAACCGAATGACTAACTAAACCTAGTATTCCTATTATTTATATAGAGGAGGCAGTTGACTAAGAATAAAATACTAAAAGATAAATCAAAATTTAAATAATTCAGAATTTAAATATAAAAACTACTTCTATTTAAAATAAAACTCTAATTCTTCGTCAGCCGTGTTTCGTACCCAAACCGCCAACCCATGATCCCTCCAAGAATGATCCGTCAAGGTTGCCCCGTGCCTCTCTTTCTCTTCTGTTTCTCTATCTCGATTCCACGAATTAACCTATCTCACTAAGTTCAACCGACCAAGACCCATTTGCCCCGAAATCTGCCAAAGACTAAGGCGAGGCTGCATCTGATACCCAATTCATAAGAATTTTTTCTAACAGGAACATAAAAAAAATTGGTGTGCGCACAAGTAATCGAGCACATTTTGGCGATAGCAAGGCAATTCCATAGTCTGCCACAAAAAATAAAAGGGTGGCTAAAGGAGATTTACAAGATGCCACGTTTGCTACCAAAATCAGCAAAAGAAAAAGGGCTGCGGATAAAAATTAAAGACATGGCTGTTCTCCTCCTTGGGTGTCCTCTTTTGGGTCCTTGCCCTTTGCACTTCACTAGGGTCACTTGCCCTTGCCCCCCACATATGTTACAATATTTTCTGTATGTCTTCTTTTGGTATCACTTTAAACTTTAAGCAATGTTATTATCAAAATAAAATTATTAATATTAAAATAAAATTGGAAAATTTTGTGACTATTATTCACTATAACTCATATTATTCTTCTAACAATTATATTGTTTGTCAAACGTTAAAGACTCTGCATGTAAGTCTAGTACAATTTCACATATTGCAAAAGAGAAAAAAATTAATATATAAGCCTAGATGATTACTTTATCCAATGTCATTTAGTTTTTGAATAGAGCCTCACTTAGACTTATATGTGGATCTTGTACATCAACTATGTGGTTCAGGCATAAATATCCGGGGAAATGTAACACCAACCTATTTCACTCAATATATTTTTAGTTGGAAGGAGTTGGTTTTAAAATGATTTTGACTAAGATATTTCGAATTTCAATTCAAATAGTATGTATCACTTTTAATGTTAATACAATTTTAGGAGATAGTAACTAATTAATTTATGCCCAAGTCACATATTCCTCAAGCATATATAACTATCATAAAAATATGTATTTTATCTTATAAAATATGTATTTTATCTTATATTAATATTATAATTTTACATATTAATAATTATGAAATTATAGAATTATTAACTTTCTTATTTTTTATTTTTTATTTATTTAAAATATGTGTATTATACAGTCAAATAGAATATATTTTTATGTGTGTTCCAACTGCACGTAACACGGCTCAGTAATTGTTGCTTAAATAATATATAATATTTACTTTAACATACTCAAGAATAGTAAAATAATATTGTCCTTCGCGCCTTAGTATCTTTGAATCTTCTATACTTCCTCTCCTTCCGGATGATGTAGAACAAGACTACCAACAACAACCTTTTAATACTATTTGTTACAAGGCGGTATCTAATGACCTTTTTATAGCATCTCAAGCACTCATGAAGGGATCTGAACGATTTAATGTCACTCCAACCCCATATCTCCTAACTTGATCCACGGGCACTTGAAAAATGAATGCTCTATTCTCTGTATTCACCTTATATAGAGAGCATTGGACTCCCTTTGCCACTATTTACAATATGAAACTGTGTTTAGGATAATCAAGATTGCACCACATCGTTCTCTTCCAATGACATAATTCCACTCTCCCCGATCTAGTGATAAGCTTTCCTTAGTTGGAACATTCCCCATTCACAGCAGCCTAAAATGGTATAGATTTGTTTTTGGATAATTAGCAAGGATAAATCCAAGATGCAAAGGGTGGAATCTCATATAAGAGACCCGAAGACTATACACAAAGCATGAAAAAGGGAAAATGACAAGGACACTTGGAAAAATAAAATTGAGAAAGCCATTGAAATAGTCTTCCCCAACCCCCAAAACCACTCCTAAACAATATCTACCAAAGAGGGTACCAACACGCCTTCACCGGATTCCATTAGAACTCCGAAGTTAAGCGTGCTTGGGCGAGAGTAGTACCAGGATGGGTGACCTCTTGGGATGTCCTCACTTTCAGGTTGGAGGTACTCGGAAGCAGCCTCTCTTCAGGGTTAATACCCTGAAGGCGAAGGCTGTGTACATCTGCCCCCAGACCCTGCTTAGGCGGGAGCTCTTGAGACACTGGGTATGCATGTCGCTTTGAGTGCAATGTAAAATAAAATGGATGCTCATTTTAATTTGAAAAATTCATCATTTTATTTTGTGGTGATAAACCGTGACATTTTTTTAAATTTATAAAATTGAAGAAAAATTTATGATTTATTATTCGTTTGATACCCTTAGAAAAATTCTTTTATTCCACACCGTCAAATAACTTATGCTGTTTTATAATAGTTGAATCTTAAATGTTAGTAGACAATTGATAAGGCTGATAGTTACTTCATAACGGGCCGCTTATTCATTTACCGAGAGAAATCAATTTCGAAGCAAATTATTTTATAAACTATAGTATTTTAAGATTAAATTATTATATTACCTGGTTTAATTATGGTGTGCCACAATGATGGATCTAGAAAATTTATTAGCCGGAGCCATACTCTAAGGGCAACTTTAGTAATACTTTCAAATATATAATTCATATATGATAAACATGATATGTTATGTGTTAGTTGTGTTGTATAGTTATCGAACACATCTTGTGTATACAAGTATGTATCCTCAAGATGTATTAACATCTGTAAAATAGTAGAATAATATCGCTTCTCAGAAGTAACATAGAACAACATTATATATACCAAATTAATAACTACAACATGATATACTTCTAATAATTTTTTAGGATACGATGTAGTTTATTTTAAAATATACACTATTGTAAGTTTTTTATTTTGAAATAAAAATTATGAAATAATATGAAAGGTTAAGTTAAAATAAAAAACTTACGTGTACTAGAGCCAATTACTTATATAATCTCTTTGAAATCCAAAAAGTGTTTTTAGTTTGAGAATTTAAAAGCATGAAGAAATACATATAATAATTTTTAAAGAAATTATCACTTAGGTACTTGAATATTAACAGTGAACACCCTATGACTGGAATCTAGGGTAATATTTTGAAAGCCAACTTCGCAGAGGTTGAAGTTTTCCAGATTTTTGATTAAGCTACAAGGGTTAAGTTGGGTTCTGGGGACAATACTAAATTTTGGCATCATAAGTGGATAATGAACTCTCGGCTTAAAGTTAAATTTCATCCACTTTATGCATTATCTCTCCAAACGAACCATATGGTGGCTCAATTGGGTATTTGGAACGGGATCTTGTGGAAATTGACCTTTAATTGGAGGCGTAACATCCTATCGAGAGATTCAGAGCAGGTAACAGAAATTTTTAATCTCCTCAACTCGGTGCAACTGCAACCTGCAGTGATGGACAAGCACCGTTGGTCCCTTGAAAAAAGCGGGCCATTCACTGTTAAGTCGCTCATGGACAAGGTTTGGTCCAAAAGTACACGTCTTTCGAGGGTCGATAGTATGGTCTGTGGTGTTTGGAAACATCTTGCACCCCCAAAAGTTGAGCTCCTTGTTTGGCTTGCACTATTGGGAAGATTGAGTATGAAAGACCGGCTGTTTGAAATGGGGCTTATTCTGGACCAAGATTTAAATTGCTCATTTTGTTTGGCGTACCTCGAGGACCTAAACCACCTATATGATAACTGCTCCCAAGTTTGGAAAGTCTGGGGTAGGTTATTGACGTGGTAGGGCTTATAACTTATGCTCCTGGGATCGCTAAGAGAACTATTTGACCAATGGATTTCCGTGGAGATATATGGTAAGTTGCAAAAGAAGTTATGGATTTCATTTTTCTTTATAAGAATGTGTGTTGTGAAACAAAAAAATTAAGATAATCTTCGATAATGATAAGTGGAATGAGGAGCAATTGTTTTCGAGTACTTTAATGCGAGTTGGATATTGGGCTTCAGCATGGTGCACGACCTTCCTAATAAACTAGATGAAGTGACTAGGAACATTGAGTCTATCCTTAGGTGGTGAAACTGATTTATTTTCTTTTGTCATTTTAGATTGGTGTGTTAGTGGTAATTGTGATGTTAACTTCTTATTTTGAATCTTGTTTTGTTGTAGTTTGCCCCATGTGCTTGGCACCTATTTTTAGATTTGTACACAAGTACCAAAAAAAAATAAAAATCACTTTGGTACTCTAAGGTTTGAAATATTTTATCACTTATAGACTTTGAATTTTTAAACTATTTTCAATCAAAAACCCATTTATCAAAATTCAATAGATTTTCATTGGACAAACGCTAAAATTGAATATGATTTCGACAAAATATTAATATTTGCCTTAGAATTTGATGATTGTTTTTGCAAAAATGAGAAAATGATGCATGATTGTGACAATATTTAGGTAATTTACATCAAAATTCGCATAATTTTTTTATGAAAACATTAATATGACTTATGTAAATATTATAGTAATCATATATTGTATCAATATTTTTTGGATAAAATTGGTCAGATTCTTATAAAAACTCATTAAATTCCAACATAGGTTGCCTAGGTGAAAAATATTCAAGCCTAAGGATATTTTATTGAATATATATTAAGTCCATTGATCAGATATAGAAAAAAACCCATGAAAATTAACAACTCATATATATATATATAAAGTTAGTAAGAACGGTGCATGGTGGTCGTAGGTGATGGGCAGAGGGAGTACTCGAGATGAGGAATTCAGGCGGTGCCTCGGTAGAAAATGTAATTGAATCATTTTCTTTTACTTTTAAAAAAAAATTATCTTAAGAATTTTCTTTTTTTTTGGGGGGGTTTATAGAGGAGGAATAACAAAATAATAAATAAGATTTAATTTAAAAATACTTTGTTTCCATTTCCACTGAAAACATGGTGGGTTATGAAATTTTAGGGGCTAAAAAGAAGTCTAGTTTGTAATTCGTCTCTTCTTTGGTAACCAATTTCTCTAGTCTAGTTAAGCACATGTCGAATAATATTATATCACAAATACTAGTGTGGCAATCGGGAAACCAACTTGGGCCATGTTTCCACGCAAACAGCTATCACAATAAAGGAGTTAGCCAAGTTGAATAAGGAGAGCCGATTGAGTTCTACATCCTATTCCCCTATGGATTGGAAACATCATAGGTAAGCCTATTTATGAAGTTTTCTTTTATTGTTCTAGTGTTTCAGGTTATCTAGGCATCATGTGCAGTTCCATTATCTTCGTCCTTTGTGTTACATGTTTTTTAGTTCTTGTGCTTTTGTGAGTCACTGTTATTGTCATGTCCTAGCTTCTCTTAGCCTTGTTAGCTTTAAGTCTTTGGGGTAGGCCTTCTTAGATTTATGTTGCCGTGATACATCCTTTATTGTCTTCTTCCAGTTTTTATTGTTCTAATTTTTCTTGTACTCTTGTACACTATGTAAGGTGTTGGGTTTTCTCACGTTCTTAAACCAGCCCTTGGGTATTAATGCGCACCTGAGACCACTCGGCATGTCTCTGCACTCCTCCAAGAGTTGGATTAAGAAAACCTTTAGCTTAGTTAATGTTATCCAAGTAAAACCAAACCCTATACCAGCGGAAGAAAGGGTATCTAATTTTAACTCCAACACTAATATACTAGCTATAGGACCGGTGAAAACATTTTTGTAAAAAATGCTGCTGTAAAGACGAAAATCGAGTTACAAGCGAAAATAGAAGATAACAAAAAATAACAGTAAAAGTACATACGAGATTTTAACGTGGTTCGGCCCTAAATGGCCTACATACACGGTCCCCCCGCCACTAGAAAGCTCTATTTTATTAATTATTTAAGCTTTACAACCGCATAAATGGTACAAGGCACTTTCCACATCAAGTACCTAAACTATTAGTTACAAACCTCTCTTTATACAACTCTTTACAACCGAATCAGTAAAGAATAAAAGAGAGAGTAAGAGAAATTTACCAACTCCGAGCTAGGTAGCTGCTATACCATCACGATTCTAGATTCCAAGCCGATATGCCTTTGTGGTTCCCAGCACCGGTGAGTTCATCCCTTACCAGCTAGGTTTTGGCACCAGAAACCTTTAGGGAAAAAAACCTAGAAACACCCCTATCTTGGTTGAAGAACACCGGACGGGAGAGAGAGAGAGAGAGAGAGAGAGAACCGGGTGAAAAATAACCCCAAAAATGAACCACCATCTTCTCTCTCTAAAATCTCCCCTTTTTATAAGCAAAACGTGATCCGTGTGCGGCTCATGTGAGCTGTTGGATGAGGCAGAACGAACGGCGCAGATCAGGCCAAAGAAACACAAAAGGGGGCTCTGAATGGACGACACGCGTCCCACCCCATCACCATCCGATTCCCTTCAAAACGAACGGCTCACATAAAGCCTTAACACCCGCCAACCAGACAACGACACGTGGCACGGCTGAGGTGGGAAAACAGGAAGCTTACCAAGGAAGCTTTGTGCAACTGTTTCCATGGTTAAAAATACTTAAATTAATTTATTATATTTACTTAATTTATTTTACTTAAATACAAAACACATTTTGATTTAAGTAAAATTTCTCATTTCAGTATTTTACTTTTTATCTGCCAAAACCTATTTGCGACTAATAGCTTAGCTCTTTCTGGCCATTGTACTCGGACATAGTTTAGACTGTTTAGGAACCATATTCCAACATAAGGCTACCAATTATAAATAAAAGTGCATTTACATTATAAGTAGATATGCATTTGCTATGGAACATACATAGTTTATTATTTATTTAATTATAAATAATGATATACAATAGAAATACACTAGTAATATAACTAATTTTTGAGCAATATCATTTACAAATCGGGTTCGAGGGGAAGCAACTATTTCGGTTGCTTAACATCTTGACTCACCTTGCCAAGAAAAAAACATAAAAAGCAAACACTGAATGATGCTAAATGAACACTTAAATTTTAACATTCTTCATTTCCAGACATGGTATCATATTCCATTTTGACTTTACAATCTCGAATTAATCCTTCTAGCCCTTCCTCTTAGAGCTTAATATTCTAATTTAATATTATTCTTTTGACACAATATAAAGTTTTTATCAAAAGAACATGAGTTAATGGATATTTTCAAATGTAAGGTAACTCTTAAAACTCAATAGACGTTCACATAAATAAAAATGTTAAAATGATCGTTGACGATCTTGTGTTTACCAAAAAAAGCATTGGAGTCGAGAAAGAAACTTGACCTTTGTTTGTATGAAGAGGACTCCATCATGTTAAAGCAAATAGCGGATTTGAATAAGTAGAGCCGAAGAACTTTTGCTTAAGTCTTTTGAGGATGTTTGTTCTTCTAATCTGGTGTTTCGAAGTGTGCTTCCATCTTGTTAGGTAAGTCCTTGGTCTTTATTCTATTGTGATAAGTGTTTCTCATTCTGTGTTAATTCTTGTGTTTATGTGAGACGTCTTCTCATCATGTTTGAGGCTGGCATTCTTAGCCATGCTAGGTTGGTTTTGTGGCGGGTAACTACTATCTATTTTGATTTGATTCTCTTTATTTTGTTTTCCAATGCACTCTAGTGCCTTTTATGGTGTTATGCTAATTGATATGTGTAATTATTCAAAACTTACACAAAATGACTCAGATAAACTTCTCAAACAAGACACACAAAGATAACACACAGCAATAATTTCAAGATCTCAGATCTTGCCCCACAAGAACCAACTTAAACTAGACCTAGACTAATTACAACACAAATCACTTCATAAACCTCAAATACAACACAAGACTCAAGAGAACAACCGAATCTAGTAGGTTTAGAAGTATACCTCCCCTTGTGAACTAGATTTTACCGAAATTGCAAGCAAGTCGCTCACACCACGAGTAAGGCTCAAGAACACTCCAAGAACACCACGACCGGACCTCCACCGGAACACGAACAGAGTTTCTGGCCAGCAACGGAGCTCCAATAGCACGAACAGAGCTCAACGAACACGATTACACTTCGATCCGAGGCTCACGAGGTTGGAACCTAAGTGTATTATGGCTCAGAGATTCGTTTTTAGGGTTAGGGTTTCAAGGGAGCCTTCAAAGGGTAAAAAATCGCCAGAGAGAGAAGGGGAGAGGAGAAGAAAACTGATTTTCGTTACCTCTACAACTCAACCAACTCAGCATTAAATACCCCCAAGCTACGACCTAAGAAAAAACCCTAAAGCTCATCACAGCCTTTAACTTACGCAACAATCGGACGGTCGAGAACTTACACACGGTTCATATATCGAGGGCCCCGGATCTTGTGACGCGTGTCGAGGCTCGAACGGCCGGGATGAAGCAACAGAACCTTCTGGAAGAGCCTCACAAGAAAACCCTAACGGGTTTCTGGTTAAGGGAGAGAGAGATGAGGATGAAAAAGAAAGCAAGCCAGCTGTACACCAAAACAAAAGGGATCCGGGCAGGAGTACTGTTCGGGCAGCATGGGCAGCCCAAACCGGGCAGCCAGTACAATTTGGATCAGAGCGGGCAGCACTGTTCGGGCAGGAAATAGTACATCCGGGCAGCTGGGCATCTCATACAAACAAGTAATTAATTTCACAAGTGAGGGGCAATTCAGACATTGCCCCAAAAATAGAATTCAAAGAATTACTTCAAACTAAAATGCTACGTTTTTGTCCTCCCTTAGTTTAATTATTTTCTTTTACTCGAACTACGTCATATATTTACCAACAATAACAAACTCCACCTTGGTAAGTATATGACTAACAATTTTACATCCAGTATCACCCTGGGTTCCATTCCATTTGAAGAAGTTCAACAAAACGTGTAAACTTCTCCAACGGAAGACCTTTAGTCCCCATGTCAGCGAGGTTATCCTCGGTACAAATTTTCAGCAGATCAATCTGATTTTCTTCTATGTTATCCATGATAAAATACCGCCTGACTGCTAAGTGTTTCGTTCTATCATGGAAAACTGGGTTCTTACAAAGGGCAATGGCAGATTGACTATCGGAGTAGATTTTGGGTGACCCTAGGTTTAGTTTTAACTCATTTAACAAGCCGTTCAGCCATATGGCTTCCTTAACGGCATCCGATATTGCTAGGAGCTCTGACTCGGTAGTAGATAAAGAGGTTAAAGTCTGTAACTTTGACCTCCAACTAATAGCTCCACCCGTTAAGGTGAAAACATAGGCTGTCGTAGATCGTCTCCTATCCAGATCACCGGCAAAATCGGAATCTACGAAACCAGTCAATCTTAGTTCATTTTGGTCTCTACCAAATGTTAAACCCAAATCAATTGACCCTTTTACATATCTTAGCAGCCATTTAACACCATCCCAATGTACCTTACCGGGATTTGACATATAGCGTGACAATATACTCATGGGGAATGCTAAGTCCGGTCTAGTACAGGTCATTGCGTACATTAATGATCCTATGGCGTTAGCATACGGTATTGTGCTCATTTTAAACTTTTCTTGCTCAGTATTAGGGCATTGACTTGCTGAGAATTGATACTGCGATGCTAAAGGTTGTTTCACTGGTTTTGACTCGAACATATTAAACCTTTTCAAAACCTTGTTAAGATAATGACTTTGACTTAAATGTACTGTTCCTTTAGACCTGTTCCTGATGATATCAATACCTAATATCCTTTTAGCTTCGCCTAAGTCTTTCATAACAAACGAGCCGTTTAACCGAGATTTCAAGTCAGAAATCTGCTTTAGGGACTTGCTAGCTAATAACATATCATCCACATATATTAGCAGAAAAATAGCATCAGAACAGTCAATGTCTTTATAGTACAAGCATGAGTCATGAACAGTCCTACTAAAACCATTATCTACCATGAATGCATGAAACCTCTTATACCACTGTCTGGGTGACTGTTTCAGCCCATACAGCGATTTTTTCAGCAAACAAACATGCTCAGAATGCTCGGGTTCAATAAACCCCTCGGGTTGGGAGATGAGGATCTCTTCCTCAAGCTCTCCATGCAAAAATGCAGTAGTAACATCCATCTGATGTAGAGACATGTCATAGAAGGCAATCAAGCACATAATAACACGAATAGTGGTATGTTTTACGACAGGACTAAAAATTTCATTATAGTCTACCCCCTCTTTTTGTGAAAAACCTTTGGCAACTAGTCTAGCCTTAAACCGGGGCAAACCTTCAGGAGTATCGGGTTCTTTAACTCTAAAGATCCATTTTCAACCTATGATTTTTCTACCCTTGGGCTTGGGAATCAAGACCCAAGTATTGTTCTTCCTCAAGCTCTCCATTTCAACTGTCATAGCATTCAGCCACTCGGCTGAATGCTTGCTGTTGATTGCTTGAGTGTAGGACAATGGCTCGGTTTCTACGTAATCTAAAGCTGTGTTTAATGCATAAGCTATACACTCAGCATATCCATATTTTTCAGGGGCTCTAGATTCTCTCCTAACTCTATCCCTAGCCAATTGATAGGTTTCCAGGTCCTGAACATCATTTTCAGGTACATTAGGTTCAATTTCAGCTCTATTAGGCACTGTTACAGCAGCATTTCTATCAATATTTTCGAAGTTATCTAGGTCATCTTCAGGTTCTTTTCTCAGGTTTAGAGGACTAGGTGGGTTAACTTCAAATTCGTAGTAGTCTGGGTCGAATTCCCTAACATTTGAACTATTGCTCGATTGTTGTTTAATGTAGGGCATCTCATCTTCGTTGAAGATGACATCCCTACTAATTATTGTTATAGTTCTGTTTCCCTCTTTCATGCCTAGTCTAAAACCCTTTACGCCTGAAGGATAGCCTAGAAATATGCCTTTTACAGCCCTAGGTTCCAATTTACCCTCTCGTTGGTGTGCAAAAGCTGAGCACCCAAATACTCTTAGGTTATCATAGTTAGCGTTCTTTCCGCTCCAAACATTCTCGGGTGTTTTCATTTTCAAAACAGAGTTGGGTGACCTATTAATTAGGTATGCGGCTGTGTTAACAGCCTCACCCCAAAATTGTTTTGATAACCCGGCTGAAAACAACATACACCTTACTCTATCTAGTAGGGTCCGGTTCATGCGTTCGGCTACACCATTTTGTTGAGGGGTTCCTCTTACAGTTTTATGTCGTTTTATACCATTATCATCACAAAGCTTGTCAAATTCAGAGTTCACAAATTCTAGACCGTTGTCAGTTCTTAATACTTTCAGTTTCTTTCCTGTTTAATTCTCAGTTAATGTTTTCCACTTAACAAAAGTATCATATGCATCGTTTTTATTTTTAAGTAGAAACACCCATACTTTTCTTGAGAAATCATCTACTATGGACAGGAAATAATGGGCTCCACCCATTGTGGGAACCCTTGAGGGTCCCCATAGATCAGTGTGAACGTAATCAACAATGCCATGGGTAGTATGCGAGCCTACACTAAATGCAATCCTATGATGCTTACCATAGATGCAATGATCACAGAAATCAAGTTTTGTCACAGAATCAGCACCAAAACAACCCTGTTTTTGGAGCTCTATTAGTCCTCTCTCGGATATGTGTCCTAACCTCCTATGCCATAGGTTGGTCGTGTCCTTAGGGTCGATCTTGGACATGTTTCCCTCCCCAGAAACTACCTCTCCCTTAAGGACATATAATCCATTCTTGATCTCTCCCTTGATTACAACAAGGACACCTCGCAGGACTTTCATCTCTCCCCTACAGGCCTTTAGGGTCAGTCCACTAAGATCAAGTTGTCCTAAGGATATCAGGTTTCTTTTGAGTTCTGGTACATGTCTAACTCCCTCTAGGGTAAAGATAGTGCCATCCGACATTCTAACCCTAACTGTTCCGACACCTACCACCTTGCATGCATGGTCATTTCCTAACATGACCTTTCCACTATTTACAGACACATAATCAGTAAAATAGGACTTATCAAACGTCATGTGAAAACTGCATCCAGAATCAAGTACCCACTCATGGTAAGTGAAATCAGTAGATGCAATCAATACTTCTCCACATTCATGATTTTCTACAGTGTAATCAGCCCTAGCTTGGTTCTTGTTTTCAGGACAAATGCTCCTATAGTGGCCGAATTTACCACATTCATAGCATTTTACATGAGACAGATCTTTTCTACCCCTAGACCTGGATCTTGAGTGGTTCCTACCTCTTCTTTTATAGTTGTCTTTTGTTTTAGTTCTACCTCGTATGTTTAAGCTTTCACCGCGATTGCCACTATTACTAGGATAGTATTTTCCCTCTTTCTTTAGTTCTACTGTTTTAGATCTTAGGGCGTCCTCTACCTCTGTTAGTGATATGGTCTTTTTGCCGTATCTTAGAGTTTCTTTTAGAGAACTTAGGTATTTAGGGAATGATCCTAAAAGTATTATAGCCTGAGTCTCGTTAGTTATTTCTACTTTTAGAGTGTCCAAGTCTGATAATACTCTATAGAATTCATCTAAATTGTCCTCTATGTTTTTGTTCTCGTCCATTCTAAAACAGTAAAATCTTTCCATGTAATATACTCGAATAGAGAGGGATTTAGAGGCATATAGTTGTTCTAACTTTTTCCAGACATCTAAGGCACTTTTTTCAGATGACACTTTAGTTAGAACTGTGTTGCTTAAACAAAGTAAGATATTTCCGTGAGCTACTTTATCCATATTAGCCTTGTCTGACGGTTTGAGACCTTCTGGAAGATCGTTATCTTCCAGAAGTGCAGAACTAACGCCAAGGGCCATAAGCAGTGCTTGTACCTTGACTTTCCATAGCTCAAAATCGTTTCTACCCGTGAATTTCTCGATGTCATGTTTAGCTGAGGCCATTTTTTTTTTTTTATTTTAGACCGTGTTCTAACCTGGGCTCTGATACCACTTGATATGTGTAATTATTCAAAACTTACACAAAATGACTCAGATAAACTTCTCAAACAAGACACACAAAGATAACACACAACAATAATTTCAAGATCTCAGATCTTGCCCCACAAGAACCAACTTAAACTAGACCTAGACTAATTACAACACAAATCACTTCATAAACCTCAAATACAACACAAGACTCAAGAGAACAACCGAATCTAGTAGGTTTAGAAGTATACCTCCCCTTGTGAACTAGATTTTACCGAAATTGCAAGCAAGTCGCTCACACCACGAGTAAGGCTCAAGAACACTCCAAGAACACCACGACCGGACCTCCACCGGAACACGAACAGAGTTTCTGGCCAGCAACGGAGCTCCAATAGCACGAACAGAGCTCAACGAACACGATTACACTTCGATCCGAGGCTCACGAGGTTGGAACCTAAGTGTATTATGGCTCAGAGATTCGTTTTTAGGGTTAGGGTTTCAAGGGAGCCTTCAAAGGGTAAAAAATCGCCAGAGAGAGAAGGGGAGAGGAGAAGAAAACTGATTTTCGTTACCTCTACAACTCAACCAACTCAGCATTAAATACCCCCAAGCTACGACCTAAGAAAAAACCCTAAAGCTCATCACAGCCTTTAACTTACGCAACAATCGGACGGTCGAGAACTTACACACGGTTCATATATCGAGGGCCCCGGATCTTGTGACGCGTGTCGAGGCTCGAACGGCCGGGATGAAGCAACAGAACCTTCTGGAAGAGCCTCACAAGAAAACCCTAACGGGTTTCTGGTTAAGGGAGAGAGAGATGAGGATGAAAAAGAAAGCAAGCCAGCTGTACACCAAAACAAAAGGGATCCGGGCAGGAGTACTGTTCGGGCAGCATGGGCAGCCCAAACCGGGCAGCCAGTACAATTTGGATCAGAGCGGGCAGCACTGTTCGGGCAGGAAATAGTACATCCGGGCAGCTGGGCATCTCATACAAACAAGTAATTAATTTCACAAGTGAGGGGCAATTCAGACATTGCCCCAAAAATAGAATTCAAAGAATTACTTCAAACTAAAATGCTACGTTTTTGTCCTCCCTTATTTTAATTATTTTCTTTTACTCGAACTACGTCATATATTTACCAACAATAACACTAATTATTGAAAATAATTATTTTTTATAAGTAGTAAGAAAAACTCGCAATATAAAAACTAACATCTTGCGAAAAGACCTAAAAAATGAACACATAGTGCAGGAAAAAGAAAGATAACGAGAAATACCTATGAAAGTCACATCTAAGAACCCATTATGTTCGAAACAGAAATACATAAACTTCGTACATATCCCCAATACTACTACAAAAATAAGTAAAGCAACCAAAAAGAACATCAGAATAAAACCGATCGAACCGTAAAAAGCAAAAAAAGAACTAGACAGCCGATAAATGTCAAAATGATTTGTAGGCGCTCACTTTCCTATACCATTCACACCATAATCACCTGAGGACAGACAATTTGACACCATACCATGCCCTTTTTGTCTATTCCCTGAACATCTTCCTAAATATACACACACAAACTTAGACCCTCCCACATTCAAAAGCTATAGAAAAACAAAAGAAACTCATTATCCGATATGAAATCATTTGAGACATCTATGTAGCCCTTGCATGGAGAGGCAAGAGTTCATATTGCAGCCAAGGATGACTTGCCGGATTCTAGCTACATACTTGTCAAATTAATCCAATCGCCAGTTACTTCCATTTTATGTGTTTCATTATGTTATTTATAATAGACGCAGCTATATATTCTAATTATTATATCTGTTAGAATCTCACCTCACATGGTCTAATTTATATGGTGCGCAGATCTCTCCCGTAACATGCTTGTGACCCGGTGCAGTGACGCCCAGTTTCTTGAAATAAAATATTATGTTATACATGTGTGTACGGATGGTGAGTCTATTCCGGCAAGTTGTCCTTGGCTACCTTAGGGTCTCTTCCTTTCATGCATGGCCTACTAGGGCAAGATATAGCTATAACTTTTGAAGAATCTACAACGACAGATCCAGTGCTTCAAGGGCTCCCACCTATACGAGGCCTGGTGGGGGATGTATGCAGCCTTACCCCTTCAGGGCGTAACCCTGTCAAGAGGCTGTTTCTAAGGACCCCCAACCTTGTAGGGTTGGTAACACGAGGACTTTCCAGGAGGTCACCCATCCTGTTACTAGTCTAGCCCAGGTACGCTTAACCAATGATCCGGTGCATTAATGCCTGGCAAATGAACCCTATAACTTTTGAAGAATCTAATCCCAAATGTTGGGTAAGTTGTGTTCCATAGTTGTGCTAAAAAGTACTGGGTTAGATTAAAAAAAATTAAGATTGGATTAAGGGGTTTCATCAAGGATCGGTCACGTTGCTTTAGTTCAATCCTTGTTCTCACAGACCGACGTTTATTGGACTTATTTAGTCCAAGAATGGATGGACCCAACATTGTTTTGTATCTTGACCTACATATTATTTGATAACGTGTTCTAACCTATATCAATATTGAGTGTAGAACTGGTCCTAAAGTTTTTGTGATCTCCAACGAAATTTTCAAATGGGGCTCTTCTTAACAATAAATTATAAGAATTTTGATAATAGAATTTATTAATATTAATAATCAATATTTTAAAAATCACAACCCTAAAATTTTGGGGGTCCCTAAGATTTCAGGGCCTCAAGCGGTTGCTTCAGCTGCTTGGTTTTATTCTCGGCTCTGCTTGATGCTTTTGGGTTCGAGTCAAGTTCAGCTGATTTGGATAGATAAACAATCTTATTCATATATACGTGTGGTAGAATTGCATGCCTTTTGTGTACAGAAAGTATGCTAACGCAGGGTCTTCACGATGAATACTTTGTTACAGCTATTCGCCAGAAAGGTTGGCGTTAAAGGTAAAAATGGCATTTCTCTTTTTCTTTCACTTATTATGTGAACCTGTTTTTTCGATGATTAGACAGCAACCTCTCGAGTATAGAGTAGGGTGCACCTACCGTAGTGGTGCAGCCCCGCCTTTGACTTGGCGGATAGCCTGGGATAATTCTTGGCAAATACAGCAAGACGATGGAATGGGGCAGAAAGAGAGACACGGGGCAATATTGGCGGATCAGTCTTCGCGGGATCATGGGTTGGCGGCTAGGGCACAGACGTGGCAAGAGACTTATCAACTAAAATTAGGGTTTTGTTTTAGTTCTAAGATAAGGGAAGTGTTTAGGATTATGAAGGATTTTATTTGGTTTATCTTTAGGATTTTATTCTTGATTTAATTTTCTATCTTTTTGAGTTTCTATCATCTCTATTTAAGGAGAGTTGAGCTAGGGTTTTAGTTAGTTTTTTTTTCCATTGTTAACTCTTTAAAAATTTCATGAGTTTCTCTATTCTTGAGTTGTGAGAATACGAGTAAATTCCCCTTTTATTTTATTATTCATAATAAAAGTTAAGGAAAGGTCGTTGAACCTTTTTGTTCCCCCAATTTTCCACTTATGGGCTACATCAGTTGGTATTAGAGCTCAGAATGACTTCTGAGATGGCCCGTGGGTGACAGAGGTATGCCACCGTTGGAGACGTTTACGAGCGAGTCGTATAATAGCAGAACAAGAGGAGATTCGAGGCTATGGAAGAGAGATTCTGGCGCATTGAAAGGGGTGCTTGATTCAATTCGGCCCAAATCCCGATCAAGACCCAAACAAGCAACCTCAAAACCCACCGGTGAGGGGAGGCGAGGACAAGACGGACGAGAGCTTTTGAAACCCATTTATGCATGTTGAGTTGCCGGATTGGAGGTTGAGAGGCATCGGCCACATACCAGAAACACCCCCGAATTTGATGATCGAAGGTGGGAATCTGGTCTCCGGATTGAGATTCTGAAGTTCAATGGAGGCGGACACCCAGAGGATTTCTTGGATTGGCTTGCTACGGTGGAGGAGGCCCTTAAGTTCAAGGAGGTTCGGAGAAGAAGCAGGCACCCTTAGTTGCTACCCGATTACGGAGTTCGGCTGCCGCCTAGTGGCAACAACTGAAAAACACACAGGTTCGTCAGAGGATGGCGAAGATAGAGATGTGGGAGAAGATCAAGAAACACATGAGAGGCATCTTCCTAATTCACAATCACGTCAAGGTGATGTACCAGCGTCTGCAAGGGTTGCTTCAGGGCTTTAGATCTGTGGAGGAATACATGGCAAAGTTCTACTCATGGGTTGCTAGGAAGGACTTGGTGAAGATGGGAGAGTAATTGGTGGATCGTTATGTTGACGGATTGAAGGAGTCTATACAGGAGGTGTTGAACATGTTCAACATCTTTTCCATCTCAGAGGCAAGCAAAAAAGCCATGAATGTCGACTGGTAGCAAAGGCGTCGCCAAGTTGGTGGAGCCTGGGGAGCACTTGTTGGCAGACGAGACCAAGTGAGAGCACCGCCAAATCAAAGCGCACAGATCAGGCCAGTAGTCGTCAATACTAGTATGCCAGTTACTCAGGACTTAGCGGGTGTTTCAAGGACCGGTTGTTTCAAGTGTAGAGAGATAGGACACCGTGTTGCTCAGTGTCATAACAATGACAGACCAGGCAAGGGTCTTTACATTCAGGAACTCCACGGGGAATATGGTGGGTGAGTGAGGAAGAAACCCAGACAAAGTTGGTGCCACAAGGTGAAGAAGCAGTTGCAGGCAACGCGGGTCATCTACTCGTGGTGAGGCGAGTTTGTTTTGAGCATAAGGAAGAAGAGGGAGACAACTGGCTGCGGAGTAACATTTTCCAGACGACTTGCACTATTGATGAGATGGTATGCCGGCTAGTGATTGACTCGGGAAGCTGTGAGAATGTCATCTTCGAAGACAAAGGATCCGAACCCATACAAGTTGTCTTGGCTCAAAAAATGGAAGCTAGGCAACCATATCTAAATGATGTTTGGTTAACTTTTCCATTGGGTTGAAGTATCGGGACACAGTGGGGTGTCATGTGGTAGTCATAGATGCATGTCATCTGCTATGGCGCGACCATGGCAATTTGATAGAGGCGCCATCCACGACGGATGACGAAACACCTATAGCTTCGTGTTTGAGGGCAGAAGGATAGTCTTGTTGCCTAAAAATGATGAAGCTCCACGTCCAAAGAAAATTGTGGATCCTAAGTTCCCCGTTAGAGCCTTGCTCGCCAAGATGTTGGCAGGAGAAAGGAAGCCAGTCCGCCGACAGTGGAAAGACACAAAGCAGAGTAGGTTGAAGAGCAGGAAGAGGTGCTGGGTGCTGTGATAGGGAAAATTCCACAGTGGAAAGGTCAAATACTGGGAGATGAATTATCGGATAAGCTTCATTACCGAGTGAACCTTGTGAAGCTATGGGATTCCAGGCTTCCAATGTTCACATTTATCTTGTTGACTAAGGAGGGTGAGAGTTAGCAAAAGGATATTGGCGGCAAGTCCCTAAATGGTGCCATCGGATATTGTGGGCCTCATGCATCACTAGCGAATATTCTAACGGAGGTGGCGAAAGGAATGTTGGGTATTGTAATCCAATGTTTCGTTGCCAAACACATTAGAAGTAGGGAGCAAAGGTTTTGTCATGCCAAGTTGGCTATCACGGCTTGAAGAATCGCAACATAGGGTTTCCATCGCTTAAGATTGACAATGGCGTTGTTCCTCATTCACCTATAGACATTGCACCAGTGTCACATCTTATTTGTTCACATGAGAGGACGCAAGTTTTCATCACTAAATGACAAGTAAGATTCGTGCAGACTCAAAGATCGTTGCTTGCAGTTTGTGCCAGGCACAAGAAGGAGCGGATAAGGATTTTCGGCATGCTGCCAAGAGTGGCTCCAACAATTTTGTAGTGAATTCGTGGATGAATTCTCTCCAATATTGGGAGAATGATATAGGCCATGGCCTGGCGGGTTGGGACTCACCACACACCTTGGCAGCATAGATCAACAATTCGCAGCCAAGACAAACATGGCAAGGTGAAGATACGTGGGATAAGGAGCTAACATGAGGAGACACAACTTGACCAGGGTAGCCCAGAAGGTCGATTGACGAATTCAAGGGTGAATTCTCTCCAACCTGGAGAGGATGATGCAACCCTACCTTTTACTTGGCGGATAGCCTAGCATGTGATTCTTGGCGAATATGGCAAGATAATAGGATGCGGAAGAAATAGAGACACGGGGCAATCTTAGCAGATCATGGGTTGGCAGCTAGGGCGCAGACGCGGCAAGAGACTTATCAACTAGAAATAGGGTTTTCTTTTAGTTTTAAGATAAGGGAAGTGTTTAGGTAGAGGTGGCTAATGGGTCAGGTTGAGCCGTGGGCCGAGCCCGGGCCTGGATATGTTCGGGACTTGAAAAAGTACTCATTTTTTTCTTATAAATACTTACCGCATTTTTTCATTTTATTACACAACAATCTCTCCAATTCTCTTTTCTCTACTTATAAATCTCTCAAGTTCGAAGTTTTAATTATGTTGTGCTCGTAGAACCTTGTAGAAGTTCAAATTAGTTTTTTGCTTCGGTGATGAGGCCCATGTTAGATGGGAAATATTTTCATTTACGTTGCATCTGTCATGTATTGCATTTAATAGTAATAGATGGTTTGCAACTTATAGATGTCCCTCTTATGTCTTTAAAAGAAGTAGCTAAAGCAATTATGACAACTGAAACTAGGCAAGGAAAATTTAAAATTCTTCGACACACACATGGCATTCTTTATAAAAAATTTAAACTAAATACACGTAATAGGTTGGCATCCATGGTTGATATGTTAGAAAGAATCATACCATACAAATATGTCTTAATTGAATTTGTACAACAAAATCCTTCAGATCTAAGTTCTTTTAATTTCGAATTTATAGATTGGATTATAATTAATGAAGTCTGTAAATTTTTTGTTTTTTTTAAAGTGGCTACGACATTTTTTTCTGCATGTTATTATCCAACCATTACACAAGCAATGTCTAGACTGTTAGCTACTGCAGTTTGGATGATAGATAACTCCTCCAAGCCCATGTTGTAGGGCTCTATTTCCGCCATATGATCGAAAATATTTTAAAATATTATTTTGAATTACCACTGGCATATTGTATTGCAACCGTTTTTTATCCACAGCAGAGATGATGATGGTGGCCGGTAGTTGGAGGAAGATGATGATGAGGGTGGGAGAGAGAGCAGGGAGCGGTGAGGATGAATGAAAGAGTTGAGGCAAAATGAAGGTGAGAGAAGGGTTTTGAATAATGGGTTATCAGTTGGAGAGAGGGGAATGTGACGGGACATGTAAATGGGCGGGCGTATTAGTTGGATTTTTTAACTGAAATTAAAAAAAAAAGTATTTATATTAGAATAATGGGTTATTTATATAAAAGGTCTCTGTACTTTATTTGTTGTATTAAGTTAGTCCTTTTATTTTTAATTGTGCTAATTTAGTCCTTGTACAATTCAAAATGTGTCAATTTGGTCAATAGAAAAAATTTTATGTTAAGTTTTTAATAAAATTTTTAATGGTTTGGCCATGAGTTGGGTTAAATTAAGTAAACGAATAAATTTATAATAAGTTACTTGCATCTAACATAATTTTACCATTCAAAGTTACGTCATTGACTTAACTTAAATTTGACCAAAGGATTAAATTGACACATTTTGAATTGTTCAGGGACTAAATTGAAGCAATTAAAAATACAATTACTAAATTGACACAACGGACAAAGTACAAGGACCTTTGGCATTATCAACCCTAGAATAATTTTAATGAATTTGTAATGGATTTGAAATAGATACAGCAGTTGTAAATTTAAAATTACAACGGATTTGAAACACAAAGTCCATTGTAAATTTGAGTTTGCAACAAATATGCAACGTATTTGATAGGTAAATTTATTACTTGTTATTTATTTGACACATATTTCATTTATTTATGAAGATTTTATACATAATATATCATGTAAAATAATTTTGTAATATTTTTAATTTGTTTATTTACTGTAAAGGTCCTTGTACTTTAGCTTTTTTGTCAATTTTTAGTCATTTTACTTTTAAACGTGTGAATTTCGTTATATTGTTCTAGTCATATTGTGTCAACTTGATATTTAAAGTATACAATTTAATTATGTTTAGTAGGTGAAATTTTTAATAATGAACAGTACTGCAGTCTCTCATCAATTAACTCAAGTCGCTAAAACCATATAACGGATACAATGGATGGGTACTACCATAACTAAAACAATATACACTCATACTTCATGACAAGTATTATATGTGATGTATTATTATATATTTCTAGTTAAGATATATAAATCATATATCAATGTATATATAAAGCATTCCCAAATGACAAATAATCTTAGTACTTAGCTTTCACTGTAAACAAGAGAGGTACTATTGATCATCCATGATCGATAATTATGATCATTTCTTATATATTGTGACTTTATAATATAATGAAATATATGATGGCTATATCGTAAACACTATCTTCTCATCCTTTATGTGAATTGTGTTTGGATAAACCTGATTCAGTCATAAGGAATCTATTGCATGTAGAGATTCATCTGCTAATTCGACAATGTCAACTTACACGCACACATCGCTAAGATTTTCATTATTTGTTAATCATATTGAATATTTTTGTCTACGTCAATATTTTGTTGTTTTGAAATGCTATTAAAATTTTAATAATATTGTTATTTTTTAATTTATAACATATTTATTTTATTAAAATATATGTTATTTTACAACTTTGAAATTTTGACAATAACTTTGATATATTGTAGAGTCGTTGCTAATACGAAGCAAATGTGTATTTGCAACGGGTTAGCAACAGATCTTGCTGAAGCAAAGGTGCAACCCTTACCCCTATTACTTTTCCCTATCAATTTGACCCGGCTTTGCTACGGAAAATATCGTAGAAATTTGCTTCAACTTCTTCCGTCGCGAATTCGTATCAATTTGTTTCGATTTTTCAACGAGCTCAATTTGTTACGGCTGGACAATTGCAAATACGAAGTATTTGATTACTTTGAAGTTAATTGATTCGCCTTTAGTCATCGCAAATGAGTAGTAAATGCATTGAATTTGCAACGACTAAACCACTGGATGAGATCGTATGAAATTTCCATTATGCCCCGGTTATTATGCCATTACAAAATATTCTTAAATGTTAATTATTCAAATGTCTCTTTTAATAGAGTATCAATTTACTCTCGCACATTTGATATAAGAATATCAAAAACTTTTCTATGGAGATAGTTGTGATCATCCGAAAATAAGCTAATCATACGGATTTACAATGGGTTTAGCCGTAGCAAAACTAAAGCAAATGAGCGCTACGATTTTGCAACATGTTTAGCTGTAGCAAATTGCAACGGATTTCACGGTTGGAAAATTGAAGCAACTTCTTTCTAATTTGCAACGGATTTCGTCTGTTACAATTTGCTAAAAATGTTCCGTTGTAAATCCATAGCAAGTGAAGATTTTGCTACATACAACGGCTAGGACCGTGGCAATTTGCTAGGGATACTGTCGTTGCAAATCTGGAGCAAATAATATGGATTTGCTACGATTTTGTCACAAATTTGTGCCATATGAAACATCTATTGCAATGTTGTTGCTTTGTCATTGCAAAATATGCTTGGTTCAAATCCGTTGCAAATCTGTTTGAGATTCGTTTTAAATTTGCTACGAATTTTGGCCGTAGCAAATATACATTGCTAATTGCACATTTTCTAGTAGTGAATGGTGGTGCTCAAATAAAGCCCTATATCCCATGCTTTCCACCATGGCACGCGATATACTAACGTGTCTGATGTCTTCAGTAGCGTCGGAGTGTGCTTTTGGTGCAGGTGGTAGATTGCTTGGATCAAAGAGAGCGAAGCTAGAACCGTCCACTTGAGAAATGTCGATGTGCTTGAAGGACTGGACGGCTGATATGGATACAGAACAAGACCGACTGAACTTGGGTTCATCAAGTGATGAGAAGACGACCATAACACTAGTACAGCAAGTACCGCGCCAACCGCAGCAAGTTTAGACTAATTAATTTATTTCTATTGTTATAATTCTACTTTTTTTATAATATATTTTCTTTTATAAAATATATTTATAATTTTATATGATACTATTATGTTGTTATAGTTGTATTTGTTAACAAGTTATGATATATTTTATTTTATAAAATATATTTATAATTATTATTGTGTTATATTGGATTTGTATGTTATATTATTTATCGATAAATTATAATTATTTCTTGGTCAAAATGATTATATATTTTTATAATTTTATAAGGCACTATAATAATTGTATTGTATGTTATATTAAGCAAGCAACATTCCTAGTGTCCCAAGGTCTCCAGCCTAAGCAGGGTCAGAGAGAAGTAGATGTACGCAACCTTCCCCCTTCAGAGTGTTGCACTGAAGAGAGGCTGTTTCCAAGAACCCGCAACCTGAGGGGAGCAATACAAGGACTTCACAGGAGGTCACCCATCTTGGAACTAATCGCGCACAAGTATGCTTATTTTCGGTGTTCTAATGGGATCCGGTGCTCGGTGTTGGTACCCTCTTAGGTTGTATTGTTTGTATATATATATGGCATAATTCTTATGAGAATGTAAGAAGGTGAGAGGGGCTAATCTTGGCAGTCCATTAGAATGGATGGTTAAAATTGACCCTTTTTTTATGAGTACAAAAAAACAAAAAATAAATATCTCCCCAGCCCACCCCTCTTTCCTTGCCTTGACCCTTCTTTCCTCTCTTACCCCGCCACCCGTCGCTGCTGGTGGCCACCAATATCCTCCGCCGGCCAGCGTCGGTCTTCGTTGCCGACTACTGCCCTCCGCCCTCAGCCACCGCCCCTCTTTTTGCTCTCTCTTCCAATATCCCTTTCTCCGGCACCCCCCGCTGCCGCCACCGCCGCCATAACCCTTCACCCCACAGCCCATCCGCCGCCCGTCACGGCGGAAGATGGTGACTGGTAGCGAACGGTGGCGATGGCCGGCGGCGGCGGTGGGTGGCGAGGTGAGAGAGAAAGGAAGGGTCAAGGAAGGTGGGTGGGGAAATTTTTTTTTCCTATCCATAAAAAAAGAGGGCCAATCTTACCTGTCTATGCTAATGGAAGGTTAAGATTAACCCCTGTATATATATATATATATATATTTATTTATTTATTTATTTATTTATTTATTAAAAAAAGGGGCTCGGGCCCCTGGGCCAAGGGCGAGCCTAGGAACGATTAGGAATGATTGGCCTGACCTATGGCTGCCACTATGTTTAGGATTAGGAACGATTTTATTTGGTTTATCTTTAAGATTTTATTCTTGATTTCATTTTCTATCTTCTTGAGTTTCTCTCATCTCTATTTAAGGAGAGTTGAGTTAGGGTTTTAGTTATTTTTTTTCCAACTATTAATTCTTAAAAAATTTCATGATTTTCTCTGTTCTCAGGTTGTAAGAATATAAGCAAATCCCTCTTTATTTTATTATTCGTAATAAAAGTCGAGGGAAGGCCGTTAAACCTTTATGCTCCCCAATTCTTAACTTACGTGCAGCATTAGAAAGTAGGGCCTGGAATCAAAACAATACAAGCACACAGAATAAACAAGCACACAAACGAAAGAAAAGTGAACAAAAATAGCAAATAGGAAAATGCAGTTAGGAAACAAGATCCGAAAAAACCCAAAGCCTACAGTAAAAACCCCTACTTCGAGTCATTACAGTAGCAAAAGCAGGACTCCCAAAAGATGCAGGACATTTCACAAAATGAAGCCCCCCCACTAACACATAATGCACCTGATACTGCAACAAATTAGAGCTCAATCTAATAGAAATTAGAAATTACCGGCAGCCGACTGTCTTCACGACTTAATGCAATCCACATTTCTTGCAACCTCATCTGATGAGTATAGAAATTTCTCGCACTAACCTTTAATCCAAAAATCAATATCATTCTTACGTTCTAGAAAATATCCTAGTGGTTCCAGTTCCCTTCTTGGGACACTATCTCATTCCTAGATTTCCAAACACCCAAATAATTATGAAAAACAGAGTAAGTGAGACCTTCTTTTGAAACTTACCCTCCGCTGAGTAAGTAACGTATTCCTCAAACAAGCTTTTAACTGACTTTGGCAAGCACAAATAAATTTCCCACCAATCAAAGCACTCTACTCCAGGTGAATGCATGGCCACACAGTGGAACATCAATTAAACCATTCTGATTAACAAAATTCATGAACTCACACATTGAGAAACTGCATTGACACCCCTTTTGTTCCAAAAAGTTAAGAATCTCATTAAAGTCCTCTAATAACAGCATAAGATGATGCGTAGCATTCATCCGATCTCATAACTTCGACCATAAGTCGAGTCTAGCATTCCTCTGATGCTGACCATAAACAAGGCCCACTATGCACCCGAAGTCCTCATCTACGAAGGTACGTTAAATGCAAATCCATTGACTGCCTTGACAGAATTTGATACATTGAAGTCACAATCATTCCAATTATTATAAGTCCACCTCGACCCATCAATTACCATAACATCCTCCTACACGTGTCACTTCCCCAACAACAAGAAATACATATTGCGATGAATAAGGGTGCGCTTAGTTTCAATGAGACCAACTATAGATGCTCTACTCTTTCGAGCCATAACTCAGATTAGCATCTTTCTTCTCACAACTTCCCACTCCCCAAACCTTCCCAGAATAAATCTTCATTATTTTAACTCAACCAATATACTCTTCTGATAGGTTCTTTTTGCGACTTCTCTTCTTTCTTCTCCCACTCTTTGTCTGGCGTTTATTAGTCACAGAGCATATAGGCGATGTACATCATGATCAGGTCCAAAAAAAATCCAGTCCCAGTCTTTTACCAATGTCTCAGACTTCTTTGGCATATTGAAGCTGCTCATTGTTGGGTTCTTAGTTTCGTCTCCTCTAGCATGAATGGAGCCCAAAAGAAAGTCTCCAAGAACAAGAAGAAGGAGCCATAGCAGAAGGGGGAATATTTGAGGGAATTTCATTGGTAGCTTCTGAAAAAGCATTGCTAGTTAAAACACCTTACATTTTAATACCCTGACCTTTTCGGTAATTATAAAAAGGACCTTGACCTTTTGGAATTATTAAAAAGAACCCTAAGCTTTTATCGTATTAATAAAAAGGACCCTCTCCGATGACCTGACGTCATTGTCTGTCACCAAAGTTGACATGGAACAACTATTTTAAATTGTGCTACTGTGTAATGACCATATTACCCAAAAAAAAAAAAAATTCACAGACAAAATCATACTCGTATGCATTCAAATTTGCTTTTGGATTACGATTTCAATGAGAAACAATCCTTTTGGTCTTTGCCTCGCTGTGCTGATGGCTTTTTACTACATCCAGATGTTGATTTTGTCCGTGAAAACTTAGAGATGTTCTCTTCCTCGGGGGATCTTTCTCTCAATATGCCCCCAAAGGTGGCGGAGGTATTAGCCAATAACATGTGGATGCTGGATACTGGTGGCGGATTAGTATTATGATGGGATTGTAATCTCTCATGGCTGTTTGTATGCAATCCCACTCTGAAGTTGTGTCAATCCATAGCTTTGTTTAACTATCTGGATTCTCCACTAAACCTGGTATTTGGGTGCTCTGACGCAGCTCCATGATTTGGGTTCTACCTGTATCTGCTGATATTGGACTTGAACTATCCTTGTTGTGTTATTGGACCAGCGAATATCAAGTATATTCTTGGGAGGAAGAGTGGGTTTTTAGAGGCATTGTTGATGTGGGTCCTAGGAACACGTCTTTTCTTGGCCATGTATGTATTAATGGGGAACTGTTTCTGTTATTTGATTAGGGATAGTATCTGGGTGGTACTCTCAATCGACCTTAGGTGGTGCGTTGGCGTGTGGGGCCGGGTGCCAAAACGATGATACCCATTCCGTACCTGGTTTGCGAGAATTTATTTGCTTGTCATGACGCAAGGATTTCTAAATGGTGGAACGCCTCGATGGAGACCCCTATTCTTTGTTTGGTGATTTTTCGGGCAGCGTTATCATTTGTTAATCTAACTGCCTTGGTCTGGGGGCAGCTGGAATCCTGTTATTACTGGTTTTGCTGTGTTATGGGAATATCTTACTCTTGCTACCCAGGATCAGTTGTACCGCTGTGCTCTCCAGGAAGTTCACGGGGCCGTATACTTTTCCAAGGAAATCATCAGTGTGATACTCAGGTTCAGTTGTTCTCGTATGTTAGTTCGTTGTTCCGTTACGGGGAGGAGCCTCTAGTTCCTTTTGCCGTTTTTGACTAGTAGCAGCTTGGAAGTCACGGGAGAGGGGTTTTTGTTTTGTATTAATATCGTTCCTCTCTATTTTCTACTATTTTTATTGTATACATTCTTTTGTAATTTCCTTGTAATGAATTGCCTGTTTTGTTAATACGAATGTTTCACTTTTCTGCTCTAATCAATTTCGCTATTGAAGAAATCTTTTGTGTATGAATTGATAACTGTGGCACAAGCATGCTGTTGAAGTTTTTAAAGGTGTACTTTAAGTATCTAACTTCTTGCCTTCAGCTATGAGCTGGGCCGGAGTGTATCATGAATAGACAAATGATCAACCCTCTACCTTCAGCCTTGGGCTGAGCTGGAGTATATCATATATAAAAAGATGATCAGCCCCCTATCTTTAGCCTTGGGCTGAGGTGAAGTGTATCATACATAAACAAATGCTTTTTTGCTTACCTAAGAAGGGCCTTTAGCATAAACATATTTTGCCTGCCAGAAATGGGCTTACAGCTACAAGTGTGTCTTTGCTTGATGCACTGAACACCTTGCAATACTTTGAACCTGTGCTTGTTGATGGCAAGCCTCTAGGGTTCGTTCCTGATGAGGTCTTAGACTCCGCCAACGATTTATGGGAGCGTTGTTTGGTGGGTAGGCTCATTGACACGGGATTGGCTTACTCTCGTGCCCAGGAGATTGCTAACTTTCTCTTGGGGAACAAGGGCCTTGAATGTGTCCTGTCTGATGTAGAAGTTTATTACTTTCGACTTCGTACTAAGGTGCAAGCCGAAAATGTGTTGTTGGGTGGTCCTTGGTTCTTCAAGGGCATTCGCATGTCCCTCCAGCCTTGGAAGGAGGGACTTACTATACGCAGAGATTGCCAAACCACTCCTATTTGGGTCCAGATATCGGGTCTTCCTTTGGCTCTCTGGAAGCCCGCGGGGATTAGCTATGCTAGTACTACGGTTGGTAGGCCTCTATTCATG
The DNA here is from genome assembly GCA_018398585.1 of Simmondsia chinensis. Taxonomy (NCBI): domain Eukaryota; kingdom Viridiplantae; phylum Streptophyta; class Magnoliopsida; order Caryophyllales; family Simmondsiaceae; genus Simmondsia; species Simmondsia chinensis. The sequence continues at coordinate 32,625,987 of JAGTTD010000005.1, forward strand.
GACAAGGTCACTGCTGATGGTACTCGTTTGGGATATATCCTGGTCTTTGTTGAGGTGAGGGCCACGGCTCCTGTGTCGAGGGAGACCCTCATTGAGGTGCGTGGTGTTCGGGTTCGACTTGGCATCACATGTGAAGGGATGCCGAAGCACTGTCCGACTTGTATGGTGTTTGGGCATGATTGCTCGCCTCCTATTGCTCGGGAGGCTCCTACCAATGCTGCTCCGGTGTTGGGGTGAAGAAAGAAGAAGACGTCCTAGAGGAATAATGGTGCTGGGACTTCGGGTGACGTTGGCTGTGGGAATGACCGGCCGGCCGGTGTTGTGCGTAAGGCTGCTGCCGCCCCTGGTGTTAGTGGGGAGGATGTCGTGGCTGATTGGGGGGATGTTACTACCCCCTAGTGCTGGGTCTGGGCCACCGACTAGTGGTGGCCCCAACAACCTCAGAGCCCATAACGGGCCAAGGTTGTCTCGCCCAATTCTGGGTAGAGTGGCTCAAGCCCGCATGCGAGCTCTGTGCAGGACCACAATGGGTCTGCTCTAGGCCCACATGTGTAGGTATCCGGGCCCTTAATGGGCCCGGTTGATGCTGCTAAGGGGGACACGGCTGTTGTCCCTCGGGCCCAAAATGATGGCCCCTTGCTGTCACGGCCGGCTGCAATGGGGGCTGGGCTTCATGCTAGCTCGGTCTCAGGTATTGGAGGGCAAGTCACCTCGGCCTCGCCCACAAAGTCGCCTCGTAGTGAGGCAAGCCATGCCGGACCCATCAGTTGGTCTCCTTCCCGGTCTGGCTTTGACTCGTCTGCTGGTGTTGAGGATTCTAGCTCGGGTGATTTGTCTCGGGCTCTTGTTCCTATTGAGGTTGTGGATACTCAGGATGCTCTTGTGGGGATCTACGAGCCATTTGCATGTGTTGAGAGCCGGTCCGCGTAGACAGGTATCGAGTCTCCGAACCGGTTTGTGCTTCTGGCCGAGTGGCGGTCCGGGGAGGTGTCCAAATCGAATGCTTCTCGCAACCCCGCTCTGGATGTTCGTATTACACTCTCTGCTGCTGCTCAGGTGGCTCAGGGTGCTCAGTCTACCCGGGCTGTTCAGGATGCTCAGGGTACTCGTGGTGGCTGTAAAGGCCGTGGGGGTCCGCGATAGTTCTCCAATTTCCCATGATAGGATGCTGGAACGTGAGGGGGTTTAATAACCCTAATACTATCAGTGCTGTGCGTTGCTGGATCTCTTCCAGTCATTTGAGTCTAGTTAACTTGGTTGAGACCAAGACCAACCGTGTTGTTGTTGCGTCCGTTGTTACCCGCTGTGCTGAGGGGTGGCAGTTTCTGATCAGTGGGGTGTGCCTCGTGGGTGTCGCATCATTGTTTTTTGGGATCTGACTTTCTACCGTGTAGTGAGAGTACAGGGTGGAGATCAGTATCTCACCTGCTGAGTTTCTAATATCCGAGGTGATGTGGACTTCACTGCTACACTTGTCTACGGCTTTAACGAGCCAGGACTACATCGAGAGCTATGGAGGTATATTCGAGGAGCCAGTATGGGTCTTCAAGGGGAGCCTTGGATACTCCTTGGGGATTTTTACGCTACCCTCAGTCCGAGTGACAGGAGAGGTGGTCAGAACTCTTGGCCTGGCCGTATGAATGACTTGAGGGACTGTGTTCATGATTCTGAGCTCACAGTTCTGCCGTTCTCTGGGCTACGTTACACGTGGTCCAATGGGTTAGATAGGGACGCTCTCATTCTGAGGCGTCTCGACTATGGCATGGTGAGCGAGGGCTAGCTTCGCACTTATTCTTCCTCATTTGCTAAGTTCCTTCCACTCGAGTTATGTTCTGACCATTGTCCCTTTGTAGTTAGAGGCCTTGGAGAGTGCCGTACATCGCGGCTTCCTTTCCAGTTCTTTAACTTTTTGGCAGACCATGAGGAGTTTCTACCTAATGTGAGGAGGGTTTGGGAGACTAGTATTTAGGGCACGCCTATGTTTCACCTCACTTAGAAGCTGAAAAGGCTGAATGGTGAGCGGAAGGTCCTCAATGCTAGACATTATAGCCACATATCGGCTCGGGTTGTGGCGGCGAGGGATGCCCGGACGGAGGCTCAGCGGGCTTGAGGTGATGAACCCGAGAGTATGTTACTTCGTGAGGAGGAGCATCGTCTGTCTCGAGAGTACTCGCGGCTGTGTAGGGATGAGGAGGCTTTCTATCGTCAGAAGTCTCGCATCCAATGGCTCTCTTTGGGAGACCAGGGCACCCGGTTTGTCCATAAGTCTGTCATGCATCGGCACCCTAGGAGCCGGATCTCTTCTATCATTCATGCTGATGGCAGGAGGACGTATGATGACAGTGAGGTTTGTGAGGCAGGAGTCTCCTACTTTCGAGACTTATTGACAGAGCCGAGTGGGCTGCTTCGTGAGGATATTTTAGAGCTCTTTTAGACCTGTCTTTTTGAGGATCAGGCTCGTCCGCTATCTGTTCCTGTTACTGATGTTGAGGTGAGAGATGCACTGTTATCCACTGGTGATGATAGGGCGCCTGGCCGTGATGGCTATACCTCCCTCTTTTTAATAGGGCTTGGGACGTGGTGGGGCATGATATTGTTCAGGCTATCCAGTCTTTCTTTCAGTCAGGGCGCATGGTTGGCACTCTGAACTCCACTCGTATCAGCTTGATCCCGAAGGTGGAGAATCCCTCCACTTTCGCTGACTTTCGCCTGATCTCCTGTTGCAATGTGATCTATAAGTGCATCAGTAAGATCATTGCTAGCAGGCTGAAGGGGGTTCTTCCTTACCTCATTGATGACTTGCAGTCTGCTTTCGTTCCATGGCAGAGGATATCTGATTGTATTATGTTGGCTCAGGAGCTTCTGCGCGACTATCACCTTCAGACGCTTTCGCCTCGATGCTCTCTGAAGGTTGATCTTCGCCAGGCTTTTGAAACGGTGCACTGGGAGTTCATTCTTACTCTGTATGGGTATACATGACGTCATGATTCAATGGGTGCGGGAGTGTCTTTCCACAGTCAGATTTTCAGTCGCCATTAACGGCGAGCTTCATGGTTTTTTCGGCACGAGTAGGGGCATCAGGTAGGGGGATCCTCTCTTGCCTTACCTCTTTTTATTGCCATGGAGGGCTTATGGGGTTTGCTTCGCCATGCATCTTCTGATCTGAGGTTTTGCTTTCATCCTCATTGCCAGAGTACCGGCCTTACACACTTGTGCTTTGCTGATGATCTTATGATTTTTAGTGAGGCTGATGAGGGTAGTTTTTCAGTTCTTCGTGAGACTTTAGATAGTTTTACTGCACTGTCGTGGTTTCCCTTGAATGCAGCAAAGAGCACCATCTTCATTACTGGGGTTGACTCTGAGCTTTAGCAGACCCTCCTTGATATTTTGGGGTGTTGGTTGGGTTAGTGCCCGGTCAGGTATTTGGGGGTGCCGCTCATCATGACGAGGCTTCGGTTCATTGACTGTAAGCCTCTGTTAGACCGCATCCTTGCTCGCATCCAGCTTTGGACATCTCGTGCTTTATCTTATGCCGGGTGCTTGCAGCTTATCAGGTCGGTCTTGTTCTCTATTCAGGTTTTCTGGTCATCTGTCTTCATTCTATCAAAGCTGATGATAAATAAGATTGAGTCGACTCTTGCAGCCTTTCTCTGGAAGCGCGCTTCTTTGGGCCCGGGTGGGGCCAAGGTCTACGGGAAGTATCTCTGTTATCCTTGCAGGGAGGGCGGTCTCGGGGTTCGGGGTCTACATGAGTGGACTCAGGATTCTCTCATGAAGCATATATGGGTTCTACTCACTAATCATGACTCTCCCTGGCCTCGGTGGATTCATGCCAACCGACTCCAGGAGAAGTCCTTCTGGGATATTCAGCCGAGAGTTTCTTTTTCTTGGTCTTGGAGGAGCATTCTTGGTGTTCGATCGCTTTGTGCTGGGGCTTTTCAGCTTATCATTGGTGATGGCTGGGACACTGCTTTGGTGGCTCAATTACTGGCTGCCGTGTGGACGTCTGGAGGGGCGGTTCACTTTTCGCCTCCTCCATTCCACTAATCATCTTTTGGGCTCTCGCGTTTCAGCTATTATTGAAGGTGATCAATGGCGTTTCCCACGGGATATTTATGAGCTACTTCCTATATGGGATTCTGTTGACTTCAGGCCCCGATCGGGGGTAGCTGACAGTGTACGATGGATGAGGGACCCATTAGGGGTTTTCACCACTAGATCGGCATGGGAGATGATTCGTAGTCAGAGGGAGGAGGACTCCATCCATAATCTCCTTTGCTTTCAGCTTCACACCCGAGGCACTCTTTCATTTTGTGGCTTGCCTCCTGTGAGAGACTATGAACTTTTGATAGACTGCTGAGACATCGAGTGTAGGATGTACGGGCTACTTACATGTTGTGCGGGTCAGATACTGAGTCGCATGACCATCTCTTCTTCACCTGCAGCTACTCTGCTGCTTTTTGGTCCAGGGTGTCCTCTCAAACCTCTTTTGTCTGGCCCACGCTTCCATGGGGCGAGCTGGTTCAATGGGCTGCTACCAAGCTCCGTGGTCACGGGGTGGACTAGATCCTTGCCCGTGTTTGCTTCTCCATGACTGTTTACATCCTCTGGTATGAGCGTAACCTGAGGATTCATCGCTCCTAGTCCAGGCCTTATGCAGTTGTCACTGAGGAGATCACAGGATTGGTCCGCAGCTGTCTTATTGCTTCTCCTACGCTTCGCGATGCTCATTGCCACTCGTAGCTTCTGCAGGAGTAGGGGATTGAGCATTAGCTTTGATTGCTTTCATTTTCTTGTTCTCTTTGTTTGGTCATGTTGACCGTTGATTCTTCTTGCTTTGTTCCTTTCTTTGATTGATTCTTTGAATTAGGCCTTTTGGCTTTGGCTTGGGGTATACCTCTCGTAGACTTGTACATATATTTTTTTATCATATATGGTATATCACACTGACTTAACAAAAAAAAAAAGTGTCTTTGCTTGCCTAAGAAGGGCTTACAGCGCATATGGATTTTGCCTGCCAGAAACGGGCTTACGGCTACAAGTGTGTCTTTGCATGCCTGAGCAGGGCTTACAGTGTAGACGTATAGTTCGTGAATTGATAGATCATGAACCCCTAGCCCTAAGGTGGGGCATACTGTAAATAGCTAGCCCCCAATTCCTCAGCTGTGATCTGGAGTGGGACACACCGTACATGGTTGAATTTTGAACCCCCAGCCTCTAGACGTTTGCTGGGGGTGGAGTATGCTGTGAATGAACAACCCATAAGCCCCCATCCCTCTACTGTTAGCAGGGGCGGAGCATATCGTTAGTGAATAATCCGTAAGTCCCCGGCCCCCTACCGTTAACGGGGGTGGAGCATACCATTAACGAATAATTCGTAAGCCCCCAGCCCCCAGCCATTAGCGGAGGTGGGGCATACCATTCATGAATAATCTGTAAGCCCCTAGCCCTCAGCCATTAGCGGGGGTGGACCATATCATTAATGAACAATCCGTAAGTGCCTAGCCCATCGCCGTTAGCGGGGGTGGAGCGTATCGTTAATGAACAATCCATAAGCCCCCAGTCCCCAGCCATACGCGGGGGTGGAGCATATCCTTAATGAGAAATCTGTAAGCCCCAAGCCCCCAGCCATTAGTGGGGGTGGAGCACACTGTTAATGAGCAATCCGTAAGCCCCCGGCCCCCATCTGTTAGCAAGGGTGGAGCATATCGTTAGTAGTTTTATTGATAAGACTGGCATTAATAATAGTTTGTTTCCCGAGGTGCAGTGAGACACGCGTCATTCCCTTATTTCACCGGTTGCTTTTTTTGTTAGATGTTATAAATGCCCCTTTTTCAAAGGTCCAGCCTTCATTCTCTCTCCATTCTTCTACAATTTTTACCATAGATTTCGAAGCTTCGTCCTCCCCTCATCAGCCATCTATTTTGTTCCCGTTTCTGGTCAAGGTAAACAATCGTTACTCTCTGATTATTATTCCCTACCCTTTTTTTTTGTACAACTCTCTTTCTTCTCTTGCTGGGGATCTCTTGAAGTGAGGGTTTTCACTCATGGGAGGCCCCAACGAGAATGCCCAATCCTTTGCGAACTTTCTCACGAGGTGAGAAAATTTACCCATGTTTTCTCCCATGAGGGCTCAGCCGATGAAGGCTGGGATGTTCCAAGAGAATTTACCCATTCACCAATGGCTTGGCCAAGGAGATGCATCCATTTCCTCCGAGGGAGGTTATCTTGCCTTATCGGACGTTAATGAACCTTCAGATGAGGAAGCAAGTTGTCAATAGGGTAAGATTCTTCTTTATTAACTCCTCTTCTTGTTGTGTTCGTTTTTCAGAAAAATGGTTCCCGAGCGCATCCATCTCAAAAGTACTACCTCGAAAGTTCAAGATAAAGTACCTCAGGTTGGGGAGGCTATGGTGGTAGAACCCCTCTCTCGGCTTGCCCCTTCTCCTTTCAAGACTCCCGAGGAGGTGGCATTAAGGGAAAAATTCTCTGATGCTGCTTTGATTCTTCCCCTGGGGTCATTTGTTTCCTTATTGGCTAAGGAAGAGGGGATGAGGAAATTCTAGGAAAAGTACTTCTTTTAGGGGGACCATCATATACGCGGTCCTAAGGAGAAAGACAATCCCCTGTACCCTCCTCAATCGGATTATTTTGCTGTGACCGTGGATGCTTTGGATGCAGGATTGAGATTGCCTCTTCCTAGTTTTGTTGAATGGATTCTCAGGTAGTATTCTGTATGCCCCAAATAGATTAGACGTAACGTCTTTCGAAACATTTACGGTTATTTGATTACTTTTTTTGTGGCGGGATTATCCCCTCCCACACGTAGTTTTGACTATTTATTTAGGACAAAGCAATTAAATTGCGTCATATCATTTGAGAGTAAAGGCAAGTTTAAGTTTGTTGAGAATAACTCTTCTAAGTTAAGCCATTGGCAAAACAAGTTTGTTTGGGTGAAACCTTCACGGCACCCTTTTTTTTCCTACTTTTTGGACTATATTAAATATGAGCTGTGTCCCTTAAGAGGATGAATTATCCCCTCGTGAGAAAGAGGTGGCTTGTTCTTTCGAGCAAGATTCTGACTCCCGTTTCTTAGCAACCAAAGAGTTGTCGGAGCAGAAAAGGGTTTTGATTAAGGCGGGGTTGGGTGTGAAACCCGTTGGTGGTAAGCTTCTTGGTCACGGGAGACTCATAACTCCTTGTCGTACTAATCTACGCTTTGCTTTATACCCGAGTTTGTGTTGCAGGTGAGGATGGTGATGTGGATATTCCCGCCTTGGCAGAGTCTCTTCGTCAAGGAAACGGAAAAGAACAGTCCTCTAAGGTGCCTAGCCAGAAGAAGGGAAAGAAAGAAGTACTAGTCATGAATCGGGGGAGTCCCCCATCAGAGCTGCTAAACCCAAAAAAGTGAAGGCAACCACTACTGTCATGGGGGGAAGCTTCCTCGGTATCATGTCCTTCTCAAGGGCACGTTTCGGATTTGCCGGCTGTCCAAGCCTCACCTCCGGCAGAGGATCAATCCCTCACGTCGAATCCATTACCAAGCACCATGACCACCCCCACTTGAACCGAGAGCAAAAGAGATTCAAACGAAGGAGGAAGAGCAGGAAGCTGAAATATCATCACGGACCGGACTGCTGATGGTATAAAAGGCTCCGAGGTAGGAGATCAGGGAACGGGTGCGGAAAGGATGGAGCTTAATGCTATTGTTGGTTCCCATGTGGTTCTAGAATCATTTCGGATTAGATCTCCTACAGCACAAAGTCCTCCGCTGTCTCCTCCACTGGGTCCTTCACCGCTTGGCCTACAGAGTGAGGGATTTATTATGGATGAGCCTTTTCTCCGTGTCCTTCCTGCTTTAACGGATGATGGCGTCACCTCCTTGCCTCATAGGGCTTCTATTTATGGGGATGACATGGAATTCAACAAGCATGCTTGCTCGCCCTGCTTTTCCCTGAAGATGCTGAAAAGTTACAAGCTATTACCCGTAAAACCGCTGCTGCCTATGCTTTGAAGGTAAAGTTTTCTAATATTGCTATTAGTGTCAGATTTTTATCTTTTTACAAACTTATATTTTGGGAATGTAAATAAGCTCTTGGTCTACTGCAATGGCAACTTATTAGGACCGTGAAAGAGAGGAGATGGCAAATGAACTTCGGCAGTTGAAAGAGAAGTTGGCTTTTTCGAAACGTAAGAAGGAGGAGCTTCTAAATGAACTTTAACGATTAAGGGAAAAGTCTGCATCCTCGGACCATGAGAAGGAGGAGCTTTCGAATGAGCTTCAATGATTAAAAGAGAAGTTAGCCTCTTCGGAACGCAAGAGGGAGGAGCTAAGGGAGAAATTCACAGTCTCAGAGAGGGACTATCAGTGCCATTTGAGAGAGTTAGAGGAAGAAGTGCTTCGTTGCAAGGAGGAGTTGGCTAAGGTAACGGAAGAGGTGGCAGGTGCCATGGGACAGCTCAAGGCGAGTGATGAATTCCATAAGCTCTTGAAATTTTAGTTTTGGAAAGGATTATCATCTGGCCTTTCTTAGTTTTCCCACTGCTTAAACCCAATCTCAGCCGTGACCTTCTTCAGCAGGTGGCGGACCAGATCCACCGGGATGTCTCTAGTCCGGGAAGTCCTACCGGTGGTACCTCATCTTAATCAAAGAATGAATCAACTTTAGTAACTGTGGCAAGGCTCTCGACAAAATTTTGATGTTCTGGCTGCACATCATAGTAGTTATAATAGATTTTGATGTAAACACAGCTATAATAGAATTTATGCTCGATGAATAGCCATGAATAGGATATGTAAAGCTAGGTTAGAGTGTTTTTTTATGTAATACGTCAAGCTTGATGAAGTAAGGGTTGTGCATGTTTATATGAAATTTTATACTAACGGTTGAGTTATGGAAACGGGAACACTTTCTTATTGCATTAAAACAACCTATTACACACCAACACTCATATAACTCACTTTTTCAAGATGATACAAAGGCACCCAGCTTAACTAACATTTTATATAGTAAAACATTCCTTAATTATCCCGTCTTATGTAACAAAAGGAGTTGCTATATTTACACATGATATTTCTTAAGGTTTTGTACGTTCAATGTCCGAGGGACTTTAGAGCCGTCCATACGTTCTAATGTATAACTTTCATCCCGTAGCTTGCACATAACGAGGTAAGGTCCCTCCCAATTTGCTGACATTTTACCTTGCCCTATCCGTTGATCGGCTCATCGAAGAACCAAGTCTTCCACAGCAAAATTGTTGGGGTTTTTTGAAGTACTGAGATATTCGTTGTTTTTAAGCAATAATCCGAAGGAGTGCTTTTTCTCGAATTTCTTCCACTAGATCAGGCGAATGTCGTTGGAGTTCATCATTCTCGGATTCGTGATAATAATGTATTTGATAACTTGGTTCTCCTACTTCAACAGGGATCACGGCCTCTGCTCCCTACACTAATATAAATGGGGTTTCTCCTTTGGCTACCCGGTATATGGTACGATTCGCCCAGAGAACGCTTTTTTTTTTTTTTTTTGGTAAGTCAGCGTTTTTAATTTTTATTACCAAAAAGAGCAAGCACAAGAGTATAGGGGCATACCCCCAACAAGTCCAAAACAGCCTACATGTCAGGCGGGACAAAAACAAAGCAAAAACGCACAAGCGAAAACCAAGAAGGTGAAACAAGGCCAAAAGGGCCAAAGAGAAAGGAGAAAAGACTCCTACAAATAAAAATACAAGAGAAAAGAAGAAAAAACGAAGGCAAAAGAAAAGAAAAAAAAAAGGGAGATCAATCCCCATGAGAAGCAGCAGCAGTAGCAGCGGCAGCCTTAGCGGCTGATCGAGTCATCCGGCGCTCAACATTTCGCGAGCGACGAGAGGAGGCATCAATCCAACCAGTTTCAGAAGAGTCAACAGTAGATGAATACATCACAACACTAGCACCTCGATTAAGAGGAGCAAGACTCGGAACTCTAGCCTCGCGGTTCAGAGAACACTGAATAGGCGCAACCAATGTTGGCGAGCCATGAGAATCCGAAGAGATAAAGAAATCAGAAAGCCCCGGAGGGCCAAGAAGACCACGGGATCGATCAGAAGCGGTATCAGGATGGGACTCGGAGGGGGCCCTATGAAACCGAGCGCCTGAAGAGTCCGGGGAATCCAAGAGTCCGAGAAAAGAGACAACATCCAAGACATCCCGAAATGAACCCGAAGCAATAGCATCAGCCCGAGAAGAGGAAACAGGGGCCTCCAACCCACGGGAGGACCCGAGTGGGCCTGCGCCACTCGGGCCCGAAGGCCCCGCAGGTGGCCGCAGGCCCACTATAGGGGCAGAAGTCGGCCTGATCTGCCCCCTGCTACCCCAACAGGCATGGGAGGCCCTGGGCCTCCAGGCCCAAACCGAGGCCTGGGGGACTGTCCCCCTCAGCCCGTGAAACAGGCCCAAAGAACGTTGTGTAATTCATCTACCCACTTCTCCGTGGCAGCATCCAATCAGCATTTGAGTGCATTGAGAATTTGTTTGTTCTCGGCTTCCACCTATACATTGCTTTGCGGGTACAATATTAACCCAAAATGAAGGGCGATTTTTAAATGTTGGCATTACTTTGAAATTTTGATGTATTAAATTGGGTTCCGTTGTCCGTAATCAGAGCCCGTGGAATTTGAAATGAGTAATGATGTTTTTCCATAGAAATTGACAGGTGGAATTCTCTGTGATCCTTGCTACTGGTTCGGCCTCTAACCACTTACTAAAATAATCGTCCGCCACTATCAGGAACTTCCTTTGTCCGTTAGCTAACGGAAAGGGGCCCGGGATATCCATTCCCCATTGTGCAAAGGGTATGGGGTCAATGATTTGGTGCAAATCTGTTGCCGGGGTGTGGATACAAAGGTGCAAATTTTTGGAACTTTTTACATTTTCGAACTAAGGTGTCAGCATCATTCCTTAAGATGAGCCAAAAGTGACCTGCTCATAGTGTCATTCTAGATAGGGTTCTTCTTTAATATGAGTACCACAAATGCTTTCATAAATTTCCCTTAGTACATAATTTCCCTCTTCCTCTGTTAAGCACTTTAGCAGCGGGTGCATGAATGACCATTTATAAAGTTGTTGGTTTATTATGACGAAGTGGGCTGCATGCCTTCGGAGCTTACGTGCTTCCTTGTGGTCTGATGGTAACCTATTTTGCAGGATATATTCAAGAATAGGCCCCATCCATCCTTCCATGTTCTGTAGTTGCATTGCCTGTTTTGACTCTTGTCTATCAAGGTACTTTTCGTCAACCTCCTGCACACTTACACGTCGCTCTTGCCTTCCCATGGATGACTTCATGCCAGCATAATGACTTAGTTCATCTACACGCTTATTGTCCTCACAAGGAATCCCTTGTATGACGAAGTCCTCTAATTTAGAGATTTTTCTTCGAACCAACTCTAAATACTGCTGTAAATGTGGCTCCTTTTCCTCGTACTTTGGTAATACTTGCTTCACTATCAACTCTGAATCACTCAGGACCACGTTGCGCTCTGCTCTGGCCATCACGGCGAAATCAATGCCGTGGAGTAGGGCTTCGTATTCGGCTTCGTCACCTTTTGCCTCAAAATTCAATTTGACCACATACTCGACCTACTTCCCATCTGGATTAACTAGTACTATTCCCATGCCACTTCCTTCTTGGTTAACAGAGCCATCAACGAATACCTTCCAAGTATATTCTTCTCCTGTGGACGTCAAAGATTCGCACGTACCAATGTCAAAAGAACATTCAACTACAAAGTCGGCTTGGACTTGTGCTTTTATGGTTGTCTGAGGTGAGTAGTAAATGTCACATTCTGAGAGCACAACTGCTCAAGCTAGCATGCTTCCCGAATAATCTAGCCTTGAGAGCAACTTCTTGAATGACCAGTTAGTTAACACTACTATAGAGTGAGAATGAAAGTACGGTCTCAACTTTCCTGCTGCTATAACTAGAGTTAGCACGGCTTTTTCCAAGCCAAGGTACCTCCTTTCTGGGTCTCTAAGAATCTGGCTTATGAAGTATATGGGAAGCAGCTGTCCTCCACAGTCAGCTACCAAGACTGCACTCACAGTGTCTTCAGAGGTAGCTAAGTATAGGTACAGTGTTTCATTGAGATCAGGTTTCATGATAGTGGGTAAATACGACAAATACTATTTCAACTAAAGGAACACTTGTTTGTAATCATTAGTCCAGTGGAAGGGTTGTTTCCCCCGTAGTACCTTGAAAAAGGGAAGGGCTTTATCGGCCGAACGACTAATGAATCGGTTCAACAAAGCAATGCACCCTATCAACTTTTGGACCTCTTTCTCAGTCCTGGGAGATCCCATTTCAAGTATGGCATTGACCTTCCTGGAATTTACTTTGATTCCCCGAGAACTTATAATAAAACCTAAGAATTTTTCCTTTGATACTCTGAATGAGTACTTTTCCCGGAGTTGGCTTCATTCGGTATTTTCAAAGGGCTTCCAAGGCTTTCTTTAGGTCTTTCACATGCACGGATTTCTGCAGTAATTTAACTATCATATCGTCGACGTTTTTTATAGGCTTCCTTCAGGACTTTCACAAGCCGTTGATAGGTTTCTCCGGTGTTTTTTAAGGCCAATGGCATAACCATGTAACAGTATGCTCCTTCGGCTGTTATGAAGGACAGACTTTCTTCATCGCTGGGGTGTATCAGTATCTGGTGATTCTCAGAGAAGGTATCTATAAAATTCAAGAGCTCGTTTCCCACGGTCGAATCTACTAACCTGTCAATCTTAGGCAATGGGTATGTATCCTTTGGGCATGCGACATTAACGTCAGTAAAATCCACGCACATTCTCCAACTCCCGTTAGGCTTCCTTACGAGTAACACATTGGCTAAGCATTCGAGATATAGGACTTCTTGGATGAACCCCGCCTGTAATAGCTGCTGTATTTCAGGCTTTATTACCTCATTTCTCTCCTTACAAAAGCTGTGCCTCTTTTGCCTGACAGGTGTTTTGTCAATCCGTACTTTAAGCTGATGCATGATTACCTCCGGGGGTATCCCTGGCATTTCTTCCGTTGCAAACGCGAAGACATTGCAAAACTGCCTTAAGAGCTCTCCTATTTCTTCGTGCAAGTGGGAGAATAATCCAGTGCCTAGGTTAATGTACCGCCTAGCCTCGAGTTTGTACTTCTCTAATGATGGTGAGGCAGAGTTAACGACTGTGGTTGGTATAGCGGAGGATGATTGTTGAGGGTGAGTAGGTTTACCCGTCATAACGGCTGGGCCTGTAAGCACTTGGTAACATTCCTTGGCCAGAGCTTGACTCCCCTTAATTGATATAACACCACCACCATCTGTCATAAAATTCATAGTCAGATGGTAAGTTAAGACCACGGCTTTGAGCCAGTTCAATGTTGGTCGACCCAATATTGGGTTATAAGCAGAAGGGGCATCTATAACGAGATAATCCACACACACTGCCAGTTGTTCGATTCTATCTCGAAAAATTATGCTCAAGGGTGACTTCCTCCCATGGTAACACAGGATCGCCTGAAAAATCCACAACTGGACACCGATACGGAGCAGGCGCAGGAGCCGTCAATGGAAGGTCCATTCGATTGTAACACTCTAGAAAAAGTATATCAGCGGAACTTTCTTGATCGAATAGTATGCAGTGTACCAGGCAATCGTGAATCCCTGCAGCGACTACCGGTGGATCTTCATGGGGTATGATTATCCCCTTAGCATCTTCTTCGGTGAAGCTTATGCAGTAATGTTCCTTCGTCCATGGCACAAGCCTTTAGAGATATACCATTTGAAATATTTACAGAAGTAATAAGATGAATAACTTTTTTTGCTGAATAAGATATTCATGAGGTGAATTATACATATGGGAATCTTGAAAAAAAGGAAAAACACGTAAAAACCCAGCGATGCGCGTCGTTTGTGCTGGGCCAATCACATCACACACATGTCAAGCCTTGACAGGCTGAGCCACAATCGACAGCCAAAGCATTGTCCCAATCCGGGTCATACAACGTGGGTGAATCAGATGAAGACATGCGATGCTAACCTCGTATGAAAGCTAGAAACTTTTCTTAGCTGATACGATGTTGTTTTAATTTGAATTTTGAAAAACACATTTTATGTTGCTATGAAGCGGATTCCTAATTGCTTTTTTAGCTTTTTAAGGACCGACAATTTTCTATAAATGTGGTCTTTGTAATACTCAGTTTAGCAGATCAATAAATCAAAACTTTTCTGAATTATATTGTTTTCAGAGAATTGAAAGAATTATTTTCTCTTTTGAGAATTATTGTTTAGTATTTTCGGAGCCCACACTCTGGGTGTCCAGAGAAGATTACGGACAAGGTTTCATGGTCTCATTGAAGTCTTTTAGACAACCATACATTCTACATTCAAGTAATTTTCGTTCCTTTTTTTTATGTTGATTCCCTTATTTATTTGTTTATTTACAGTATTTATTGTACTAGCTATTGTTAGTGCAAACTTTCAAAAAACTTGCAAAGACCTTGCAACTGGGTAACCAGATGATCTCAGGTGTTGAGGCCGTGCAATCACTTTCTTCAAGATTTATTTCGGAGTACGAAATATCCTCGGGGATACAACAACAACCAAAATGAAGTGAGAGTGTGTAAGAGGAGAGATTGAGTGAGATGTAGAGATAATGACGTTTGTCAAACTTTTTCAAGAATCCAAGAACACATGAACACAACTTTCAAAGTTTTTTTCAGTTTCTTTTCTCTCAAACCTTTTGATTCAAGTCATGTATGAAACCAGGGCGAATATATGTGTATATATTGACGTCCCAAAATATTGCCACTTAAACCACCAAAACTAGAAAAAACCACGCACAATAATTGTCAAAACCGGCCTGTATGCCGAAGCTGTGTGTCGACACACACATCGACACTCAGCTTTCTATAAGCCTGTGTGTTGAAGTGAGTGTCGACACTCACTTCAACACACAGCTTCCTTCAGTGCGCTTCTATAAAGCCTGTTTGTCGACACACGGGCCATGTGTGCCGACACACAGCTGCATTTTCTTGGTTCTATGGGATTCTTTGTCGACACACTAGCCCTATCTGGTGACACACACCCCCACCATGCCTTAAACACTTAAACATGTATTAGGACAATTTAACCACATTTTAAGTACATATTAAACAAACATTCAACATTTAATTCATTATAGATTTTGAAAATACATCAACATTCCCCCCACCATTTTCAAAATGCGACCAATCTCAAAATAACATCTCAGTTAAGGTAGGCCTTATTTTGCATCAATGAGGGTGTCTCCCGATTGAGTCCCTAGCTATTGAAAAGACCATAGAGTTAATCAAATTGAACATGGTAGACCAAGCTTTGAACCATACAACCCATTTGATTAACCGATTATATAATCAAGCACAAGACGTACTCCCCGTACATACCCTACAACTCCCAAATCGATACATTTACGGCCTTATGTCTTGTACCCTTCGTAAATGTTTCAAGGCCAAACCTTTAGTAAAAAATCATCCCTTTGAAGCGGCCAAACTTCAACACCCACTAAGGTGAACCTCATTGATCCTATCTCTGCGAAGCCACGTTCAATAAAATATAAACTCAGGTCCATTAAGAGCATAGCTCATCCTCTTAGAATCTTTGACGCAGGTACCAAGCACTTCACACTCATGATGGAAAAATTCTTATTTAAGCTTGCAGTCACACATATGACAAGTCTCTCTCATTGAACCCAAGAGCTAGCGTCATACTAGGATTCAAGTTAAGGGCCTATCATGGGTGACTAAATTTGACTGGTTTCAAACCCATCCCTTCATTTGTTTTCAAAACCAAGTCTCTGGCCAGTCCTTTTGTAAACAGATCCTCTAGATTATGACTTGTTCTCACGAAGTCCATAGTGATAATACCTTCTCGAATAAGATATCTCACTATACTATGCCTTACACCAATATGTCTAGATTTCACGTTGTATACATCACTGTACGCTCTAGAAAGTGTAGCTTGACTATCACGGTGGATAGATATTGGTGAGATTGGCTTGGACCACAAAGGTATCTCATACAAAAGATCCTTTAACCACTTGGCCTCCTTTGCAGCAGACAAGAGTTATGAACTCTGCTGTCATAGTGAAATAAGATATGCAAGTCTATTTCTTGGAACCCCAATAAGCCACACCCCCACCAAGCAAGAATAGCCATCCGCTTGCAGTTGCATGATCCTCCACATCGGAGATCCAACTTGCCTTAAAGTACCCGTCCAAAATAAGAGGATACCCTACATAAGAAATACCATAGTTCATAGTCTTCTTAAGGTACTTCGGTACACGATGTACTGCATCCTAGTGTATCTTACTTGGATTGCTAGTATATCTACTCAGCTTTCCAATAGCAAAGTCTATGTCAGGCTTTGTGCTAGTTATGGCGTACATAAGACAACCAATGGCTCGTACATACTCCAATTGTGACACTGGAGCTCCCTCATTCTGTACTAGCTTGACGCTAGGATCCATTGGAAAGGATATCGGTGCACAATCACTAAAGTGGAACTTTTTGAACACATTTTTAACACAGTGAGGCTACGTCAAGGAAATGGTATCACCACTCCTTACAATCCTTCTATCGATGATTACCTTCGCCTCACTCATGTCCTTCATAGCAAAGTTTTTCAAGAGAAACTGTTTAGTTTTCTCTACTTGTTGCACAGTAGTACCGAATATCAGCATGTCATCGATATACAAACATATAATGGCCCCTTTGCCATTATCAAACTTGCTATAGGCACGTTTATTTGATTCCTTTATAATGAATCCATTGTTTAGAACAACAAGATCCAATTTCTAGTGCTATTGGTTCGGGGCTTACTTTAGCCCATACAAAGAACGTATGAGTTTACCTACTTTTCTCTCTTGGCCAGAAAAAACAAAACATTTCGGTTGTTCCATGTACACTTCCTCTTCTACCTCACCATTCAGGAATGCCATTTTGACATCCATTTGGTGAATCACTAGCTTGTAAATAGAGCCAAGAGCCATTAAAACTCTATAGTCGATATTCTTGCCAAAAGTGCATATGTGTTAAAGTAGTCCAACCCATGTTTTTGGGTGAACCCTTTAGCCACCAATCCAGCCTTGAACTTATCTATCATTCCATCGACTTTCATCTTCTTTTTGAAGATCTATTTACGCCCGATGGGCTTACTACCTCTTAGAATATCCACTAGGATCCAGGTATTATTACTGATGATGGAATCCATCTCATCATTCGCTGCCTCTTGCCAAAAGGAGGCATCATAAGACTTCATTGCCTCGTCAAACATCATCGGATCAACTTCCATGACACAACAATATGGAGCTACTTGGTCCATATTGTTCCTCGAACTTTCTACCAAAAATGTGTAGAAGTTCGAACTGAAAGATTTCTCTTTCCTCGCTCTCTTACTCCTTCGGAGTTGTGGAGCACTCTCAGGGACATCTTCCCTCTCATGATGATCATTATCATTTGACATTGGAATGTCATTCCCAACTGGTACATTATCCCTCGGTCCTGGGATAGAGGTAAACCCATTCTCATCAAAGATGGCAACACTTGATTCTATTATTGTATTTACATTGATATACTCATTAGATTCAATTACACAGAACGGATATACCTTACTGTGAGGTGCATATCCAACCAAAATGCAATTAATGCCTCTTTAACCTAACTTCTTACGTTTAGGTTCAAGGACTTTAACGACTGCCTTATACCCCCATACTTTTAAATGGTTCAAATTAGGGGCTCGTTTGTTCCATAATTCATACGGGGTTATTTTATTTTTCTTGTTTGGAACTCGATTCAATATATGACAGGCCATTAACAGTGCCTCACCCCAAAATCTGTCGCTGAGACCGGAATAGGATAACATTAAATTGACCATTTTAGTTAAACTTTGGTTTTTCTTCTCAGTCATGCCATTCTGTTGTGAAGTATATGGTGTTGTGACCTCATGTATCCGATGGTTTTGAAGTACTTAGGATCATAGTATTTGCTACCATGGTCCGACCTAAGGCGTTTGAGGAACGTCACACAGTGTAGTTCGGTTTCCGCTTAATATGCTTTAATTTTATCTAGTGAATCATCTTTGTGATTTATGAGATACACATAATAAAATCTTGAACAATCATCTATGAACGTTATAAAGTATCTCTTTCCACCTAGACTCGGTGTGTACTTGAAATCATATAAGTCACTATGTACTAGGTCAAGTAGATTAGTCTCTCTTTGCACATAAGAAAATGGAAATCTGGTATTTTTGTTAACATTCATGTTTTACATTTGTCATCGATCTTATCTATGTGAGGTATCAATGAAGAATTACCCATTTCATACAATCTTTGAAAATTCACATGACCCAACCTCTGATTCCACAAAAACGAAGAGTCAAGCATATAAACAAAACTTTCAAATTTATTATTAATGTTCAATTTAAACATTCCATTACAGAGATATCCCTTTCCAACAAAGACCCCCCTCTTTGATAGTACAAACTTGTTAGCCACCAAGACCAACTTGAACCTAAACCGATTTAGTAGGCCACCGGACACGAGATTCTTCTTCACGTCTGGAGCATAACATTCATCGGTTAAAGTAAGGGTTTTTCTAGAGGTGAAAAGAAAATCAAATTTTTTGTTCCCTTTAACCGGTATAGTCGCCCCATCACCCATGAATAACACAGTTCCGTTGTCCATGGGTTCAAATGTTGTGAAGAACCCCTTGTCCTTATCCACTAAGAGTTATTACTCTCGACTAGGTTGACTTCCGATATCATAGCCATGAACCTATCGTTCGACTTTTTGGCGCGATGATCAAGCCTCTTGCCTTTCTTTTTTTTAAGGCGGTAATAGTCCCTACGTATGTGATCGGGCTTTTGACACTCCCAATAGATCGGTTTCGGCCTCTTGTCATCCTTCTTCTTTTGGAAGTGTCCGGTTCTCTTGGGTCCCTTAATCGACTGGCCTTCTTCTGTGATATTGATTTTCCCAACATCATCGACGCGGTCTTTGTTGTCATCCTATACCCTGTAGCCTTCCTCAATACACAAATGGTTAGCCAATTCCTCAATTGATATATCTTCCTTCTTATGTTTGAGACCTTTCTTAACGCCACTCTATGAAGGTGGAAGTTTGTCAATTAAGGATGAAACAACTATCGTATCATCCATATTCATATTATGTTGTTTAAAATTATTCAAAATTCATTTAAGACAGGACGATTGTCTACCATTTTATAATTGTAAAATTGACCAACCAGGAACTTTTTGCTCGTTGCGTCTTTAGCCATGTAGCGTGCCTCTAGTGCATCCCATAGTTCCTTTGCGGTCGACACGTTTGAGTAGATATCAATTAGGGTGTCAGTCGTGCTGTTCAGGATGTGCCCTCTACTTATGTAGTCATTATTTTCCCACTTCAACCTAGCCCTCTGTTTGGCCAAAGTCTCCTCCTCCTCTGAAGCGGGCTCAGGAATCGGTGTATTCAAAATGTACACCACGTTTGAAGTCATTATGAGAAAGTACCATCGGCGGAAGTTACCGCCATCGAATTGGCCCAACTTTACGAAATTGATTGTCATTTCTAGAAGTGATGAAGCCATATCTCAAAACTAGAAGATAAACCTTAAGATTATTTGTGTAAACCTTAAAAAAACGTGCAAAAACCTTGCAACCAAGTAGCCGATGATATCAGGTGTTGAGGCATTGTAATCACTTTTCTTAAGGTTTATTTCGGAGATTGAAATATCCTCGGGGATATAAAAACCACCAAAATGAAGTGAGAGTGTATAAGAGGAGAGATTGAGTGAGATGTAGAGATAATTATGTTAGTCAAAGTTTTACAAGAAATCAAGAACACATGAACATATGAACACAACTTTCGAAGTTCCTTTCAATTTCTTTTCTCTCAAACCTTTTGATTCAATTCATGTATGAAACTACGGGGAATATGTGTATATATATATTGAGGGAAAACGTCCCAAAATATTGCCATTTAAACCACAAAAAATTGAAAAAACTGGGTACAATAACTGTTAAAACCCCCCAGTGTGTCAACACACACATCAACACTCAACTTTCTGTAAGTCTGTGCGTCGAAGTGAGTGTTGACACTCACTTCAGCACACAGCTTACTGTAAGCCCGTGTGTCAGCACACAAAGCCTGTATGTCGATAGTGCGCATCTGTAAAGCCTGTGTGTCGACACATGGGCCATGTGTGTCGACACACAACTTCATTTTCTTGGTTCTGTAGGATTCTGTGTCAACACATTGGCTCTGTGTGTTGACACACAACCCCACCACGCCTTAAACACTTAAACATGTATTGGGACAATCTTAAACACATCTTAAATACACATTAAACAAACATTCAACATTTTATTCATTACATATTTTGAAAATACATCAACAGTTATTCTATGTTATTGTTATAATTGTATAAGAGTAGAGGCCTGTAAGTTTAGAAATTTGAATTTTAAAAGTTTCCACCATGTGAATTTAGATTATTTGAGGAAAATATTTTTGAAATTTTTTCCCAACATGGGCCATTTTGAACATTGACCATTATGTTCTTGACCATGTGGGCTTGCATGCTAACTATTATTGCTTGAATGCTTGCATGTCTAATACTATTTTTTTTTTACTTGGATTTATAAATATTGTGTAGTACTGCTTTTTTTGTTATTTGCTATTTGCTCACTTGCTTGTTTTAGGGTTATGGGTCTTTCAAAAATAGTCTCTCTTTAAGTTTGCACCACGAAAGGCTAAGGCTAAACACATCTCAACCACCCCAGACCTTGTCTTGATGGGAGCCCTTGAGACACTGGGTTTAACATGTTGTTGTTGCTACTGCTGCTGCTCTATAAATTTCCATTTAGATGAGTTTTTACAGTTTTTTCTTATGTATTGCTTTGTGTGTTTTGTGTGTGTGTGTGGTTTTTTTATTTTTTATTTTATTTTATTTTATTTATTTATTTTTTTTTTTTTTGTGACAGCACTGCATGGTGGACGATGCTTGTGCGATAATGCATGGTGCTTTGGTACTATACATAAATTATAGAATGATTCCAAGTGTTTTACTAGAACGTACCTTGGTCATCATTTTGGCACCGGTGATTGAATGCTTTTTTTGTGGTTGTGCAATAGCATTGTGGCTTTAGTACTTAAATGAAGAATTTTATTTCCAATTATATAATTGGCTAATTGATGTTTTGATTTATATCATCGTAGTGTTTGATGTAGTTGATTTGCTAATATATCTACCAAGAATTTGGCAATAATGTATAGACTTGGCAATCGGGTCGGGTTGGTATGGGTTCGAGTTAGGTTACTATCACATCGGATTTTGACCTTAAGTCAAAATAGGGTTGGGTCAAGCTTGGGTAGTGTCATCCTTGGCTTTGGGTCAACCTTGAGTCAGGTTAGTCTCAACCCGGGATGCCATCTGGTCGAGCCAACCTCGGGTTTGGTTAACCTCGATTCAGGTCATCCTTAGGTCGGGTTGGTTTTAAGGTTCTGCCATTTGGTTATTTTGGGAATATATTTACCTGACCTTCAAAATGAAAACTAAAACCACAATATGAAATAACTGTTATTAGCATATTATTTAGATTCTATTATAAATTGGATCTCTATTTGGAATATTTCAAGTTGTAGGACGGGTTTGGTTCAAGTCTCGGGTTATCACGGGTTGGGTCAAACTTGGGTCTGGTCATTTTGGGCATCAGGTCAGCTTGGGTCCGGTCAAGTCTGGGTCGGGTCAAATTCGGGTCGGTTCCTTTTCTGGTTTGGGTCCCAATAAATTTTAAATTTTACGGCTTAGGGTCGAGTTATGTAGCTGGTGAAACAGGTCGGGTCATCGGGTCGGGTCATATTTTGCCAACTCAAATAATGTATAAAAAGGAACATACCTAGTGCCTCAAGGGGTCCCGCCTACGCAGGGTCCGGAGGGGGGGGGGGGGGGAATGTACACAGCCTTCCCCCTTCAGGGTGTTAACCTGAAGAAAGGCTGTTTCCCAGTGCCCCCAACCTGAGGGTGAGGACTTCCCAGGAGGTCACCCATCCTGGTACTACTCTCGCTCGAGCACGCTTAACTTCGGAGTTCTAATGGGATCCGGTGACGGCATGTTGGTAAATAATGTATAATAGAGGTAATTGAATTTTTGTTGTGATGAATATTTGTGATGGTAGTTTCTCTTCCAGTTAATTATTGTCGTGATAGTTGATCAGCATAGGTTGTGTGTCATTTATCAATACTTTTAACAATAACAACAGTGACCATCTTCGTATGGTAATTATGACATTAAAAATGTTGTCATAATAATGGGTTACATTTGCTACGAGTTCTTACTCCCATCGTAAATGCATTTGCAGCGTTTTACCTCATGTCAGAAATGTATTTGTAGCCGGTTTTACTCCCGTCACACTTGTATTATGATAGTTCTACCTCCCATAACACATGTATTTATGGTGGTTTTAAATTTGTCGTTGCAAACAACATTGACGATGAAAGAAAGAGCA
Source organism: Simmondsia chinensis (assembly GCA_018398585.1). NCBI lineage: Eukaryota > Viridiplantae > Streptophyta > Magnoliopsida > Caryophyllales > Simmondsiaceae > Simmondsia > Simmondsia chinensis. The sequence continues at coordinate 32,648,545 of JAGTTD010000005.1, forward strand.
ACGGTTTGTGATGGTATATTATCCCATCGTAAAAAATGTTTTACGACGGGAAAGAGGTTAATAGCAATGGTATTTTCCCATCGTTAATGAATAAGTTTCTTGTAGTGTTACCTGCCCATGCCCCTGCCCCTGCCTGTGCATGTTCCCAGACCCAAGTCTTTTGGGTCTTCTTGGGATGTGAAGGGACATGTGTTCCTCTTTGGTACATATGGCTGGGACGTGTTTCATCATCTTACTACCTTAAATTCTATTTCTTTGGGGCTTTGTCTAACCATTGATTCACTGCAAATGGATGGTTAATACAGCTTGGCCAGGGTGATAGAAAGATTATTAATTCCACTTTTTCTTGTTTGCTTCTCTTGCTTTTCTTCCTTTTTCTTTGTTGGTCTCTACAAAACCCTAATCCCAAAATTGCAACTCTAATTTTTACTGGCACCGTTGCTTTAGATATGTTAACATCTTGAGGATCAATAGTAGTTTAGTAAGGTTCCTGAATTAGAAGCCTAAGTTGTGAATAGTGTTATACTCGCTCTTCTAAATACATGCATATGTCACCTAATCGTAGTATAGTGAAAAGTCTTCTCTTGTCTTAGGGAGTCATGCATCAGGACCATGTTTTTTGTCCAAACCACGTCATATATGGTGTTGTTTGCCTATTTTTATTTTTCTTTCTTTAGTTTCACATTTATGTCTATAATCTTGTCTATTTTGTTACTTTTATCTCACAAATCTATGGACATGCATCCGCCAACAATTTGTATATTTTCTCTCAATAAAATGTCTTTCTTGTCAATAAGATTTAGAAATTTGGACTTAGATGAACAAGAATCTTTCAAGAAAAATATCAAAACTAGCTCAAATGAAGTAAATCGTATCAAACAATAAGAAGGGTGATGCACTAACATTCACTCTGTGTAACTCGGACTCGTACACCTCTCGCTAGTGTATCCTTGACACGGAATATGTCCTTTAGGCTTTCTTTCAAGCTCAAAAAATCACATGGAAAGAAAATCCTTTTGACCGTCAAAGCCTTAGATCAATGACACATTTTTAATCCACTTCAGGGTGAGGATAGAAACTGGACAAAAGGGATTGTTTCTCAATCACTATAATTGGAACTCATTGTATTCGTGGGATGCAAATGAAGCTACAAGTGATGCCTACTCCAAAGAAAAAGAGAAGAAGTAAAGCACACGTGTTCTAGAAAAGTAAAGACTTTATCTAACTATCGCTCCCTAAAATCCTCAAAGCACTTAGCACGTTTTAGGCTTCGAACTTGCACGCTTTGTTTGGTGCTTTCCCAAGAAAACCACATGTTGAAGTTAACAAGCCTTTTTCTCTAGGTCCCCTACCTTCTTCACAACTATTCTAGAGATCTACATTTCCTTTAGCTTCTTAAGTAACTACCTCGAGCTAGGAGTCTTCTTTTCTTGAAGCGTTCCAAGAAACCACCTTTCAAGCTTGAGTCTTTGAACTTTAGCAACGTTCCTTATAACTACCTCTAGTACTTGCTGTTCTAATCTTTGATCAAATGCAGGGCACATCCCTCATTAATCAAAATGGTGTCATTCACAATTTCTTAAGTTTGCTAGGAGAATAACCGGATTTTTTTTTCTAAGACATCGATTCCCTTGTTTATAGGCTAAATGTTTATTGCTACTCTCTAATTTCACATAAGCACCTCAACGCACCCTAAACCTTGAGCCTGCTGAAAGTTCCCGTAAAAAAGGGCATTTGTTCAAGTCAAAAGCCTTTGTCTTCATGACTCTCACCTTCTTCATAACTTACTTGAGGCCCACGTTTCCTTTGGTATGTTAGGTAACTACCTTGGGCTAGTGGTTAGTCTTTCTTGTAGTGTCTTAATTAACCACCTCAAGCTAGAGTCTATGTCTTTTAGAAGAGTTCCTGGCAACTGGTCTAGTGCTTACATATCTAGAACTGTTTTTCATTGACATTCTAGGCAGAAATTATGTCATCCCAACCCATCAAATTTGTTGCATACACACTTACCAATGATTTGTTCAATTCGAATTCATTTTTAAAATAATTAATATGGTTGAAATATTAACATACCCATTCGGAATGGAAGCCAGAGAGGACTAGAGAAGCGATCTATGACAAGGAATAGGGGTTAGTCCTTTTTAGAGTGCCTTACTTAAAGTGACCGTAGTAATTGGCTTTGTGCTTTCTTACACAACTCAAATTGTTTTTCCTTCATATTCTAGGCATGTGCCTCGTTTAATGAGATGACATCATTCCCAACCGGTCAAGCTTTCTGCGTACACGTTTACCGATGATTGTTCCAATTGAATTTATATTTAAACTAGTTAACATGTTTGAAATGTTAACATATCCATTCGAAATGGAAGCCACTGATGATTAGAAGCGATTTGGATAATGAGAAAGTTTAAAAAAAAAAAAAAAAAAACCAGAAAACCACCTTGAAAATTTATAATTTCAATCAACCACTTATATTAATACCTTTAGCTTTTCATTGAGGCACACAAGTAATTTTCATTTTCTTAAATGAAAAACGGGAAGATAAACATAGATGTTGGCGTGAGCTATCTTTGTAAGGCAATAAACTCTCTATATGCATGTTCGAATCACACTATATGCATGTACAATTATTCAAAATTATACATAGAGCCGCCATAGCATTTTAATGCTTTATCTACTAAGCTAGAACCAACATGTGTTATATTTTTCCTAATTATGTTTATAACTTAAGCAAAATCAAATGTCTCAGCCGAACAGAATACTAAATGCGTAGGTAGTTGACTAAAAGATATTTAAACTTATGGAGGTTGTTTTTCTCAACATTTGAAATAATTTCTTTTAAAGATGTTTTCCTGTAAAATGAAGCCTAACAATTAAAAACACACATTTACGGATTGATGAACACCATTATATAGACCTCAAATAATTTCTTCAAACTTTCCTCTCATTTTTACAAGGAAGGTGTGGTTTCTAAAGTGAACTATATATCTCTCTTATTTTCCATGATATTTTTTTTCATAGCTATTTTTTCTATTTCATATTTTAAGAGTTCCAAATTCGTTCCTGTGAGAGATATTAAGTCAAGGCAGATGGGTATAGAATGGACTAACTCATGCTTAAGATAGGCTGTCGAGCTCTCCATCTATGTCAACTAGCTCAAGCAAGTCACCAACCATGTTGCCGTTACTCTTAAAGACAGACTTGGTAATCTTTTTTTCTATGTAGGATTCGCAGACTGGTAATGACTTCAAGTCCAAAGCCTCTATCAGTCCATCTATTCTCCAGTTTTTGGATCCTTTTTGAATTAATGTGATGTAAATGTTGGTGCTATCTGTGGGCATTATCCCTTTCAGGGTGTTTTCTTTTAGAAGATTGAATAAGTGAGCATGTGTTAGATTCATTCAGGCAAATACAAGAGTTTTGATTAGGAAATAACATGAATAAACCATTTATACATGTACTTTTGCAAATGAATAATTTATTTCTTGTAATAAAAGGCTCATAGACAAATCAACTGAATATCAATTATCCATTAAATGAAACACATAAATCAAATTCCTGCATAGTGCAGGTACAAATAAAAAATCCTTTAAAATCCAAACTCTAACAATAAATTCTAAGCTAACATCTCCTCCTCCTAAGACTGCTACTCTTGTACCATCTCCAACCGTCATGTATAGCTTTCCATCATGCAGCCTCCTCGTTAGCCTGAGCCCTTGTAACATATTACAGGCATGGTCAGTTCAACTTGAGTCCACACACTAGGAACTTGGTGGACTCTCAACTTCGCATGACTCAACTAGGTGAGATATCATCATACCTTCACCAAATGGCTTAGCAGGCTTTGTAGGAAGAGTAGTTATGTACTTCATGCAGTTCCACTTCCAATGGCTCATCTTTTGACAAAAGAAACACTTTCTTTTTGTTTTCTTCTTGTTGGGCTTAGTTCCTACACTAACAATCTTGTCTTTGTCTTTTTTTCCAGTCGGTGTCATGTTATGTTGGCTCCCAGCCCTTGATACTTGAGTCAAGTGGACACTCTCCTTGGCTCGTATCACACCCTCCGTGACTTGAAACTTCTTCATAAGCTTAGGCAATGAATAATCTTTATTATTCATTGTGTAGTTTAGCCTAAACTAAGTAAAAGAGCTGAACAAAGAGCTGAGAATGATGTCCTGCTTAAATTGACTATCAATTTTAGCACCTAGAATCTCCAACTCAGACAAGCACGCCATCATTTTTATGACGTGCTCCTAAACTAGCAACCCTTCTGACATCCTCATGTTTAAGAGCTTCCTCATCAGCTCTTGCCTAGCTGCCCTATCTTGACCACCAAACATTTCCTTTGAATGTTTGATCATCTCAGCTGCTGTTTCTATCTCAAGCATCTGATGCTTAGGAACATTAGTCAAAGAGGCCAAAGTGCAACATTTTGCTAACTCATTAGCCTTATGCCAGTGTTCATAACGCTCTTTAACAACAGTTGCAGAATTATTACCACGCACCGTAAGTCGAAAACATTGAGAGTAAACTTATGACCCTCATGTATTAATACTATTTTGAAGTTCATTTTTCAGGTGAAGTAATTCGGTCCAGTTAAAGCATTGTCTTTTGGATTGAATGAGGGGTACTAGTCGTAGCCATTTCAAAAAACACTGTAAATGCAAACAATTGTGTAACTGTCTAACAAGAGTCATGTATAGTGCAGTAATATCTAATCTTTTATTTTAACATGCATAATAAGTTAGGTATCCACTAAACTATACTATCACGTGTACAATGATGACCCAAACACACCATTCCTTACTCCTCGGCAGCGGGGTCGTACAAAATTAGTTTGGGTAAGAACTATTCTCAATTAACATGTTTTCTTGTAACTCTTACTAAATATGATTAACTTACCACTTTACATTAGTCTCTAACATTACACAATAAAGCTCCTCCGGGAGGCTAATGTATCACGCTAGTTAAGTGTAAACTATTACCTAAACCTCCATACAGATACACCCAATAATCCACGGCAGTGTGGTCACATCGTTTCTTTGCACTTTAGCTTATCCTAATAGAAGTATAACCCTATAACCTGCAAATCGTCATCCTCCGTGGGGAGGTTTATCCATACTGCTAGACTGGTAATGGAAAACATGAGGTTTCAATAATGGAATCTCGCTCCCACTTGATTTTTAATAAACTAGTAGTTTTTTATTAACTTACATTTATAACTTAGATTATCTCATAATGTTCTTTTAGAATCTCATTCCAAAAATTTACTAATAAAATTAATTAATCAATTTTTTTTACTTAAAACACTACCATCTTACAACATAGATTATCTCATAATCTACCCTAGAATCTCCTTCTAAAATTAAATTAATGGATAAAAAATTAATTTTTAATTATTACGTAAACTAGTACTAACGTTTACGTGTCCAAATTTTTTTTTTTTAAAATGCTAACATCGGCGGCTGACGTTAGCATCAGATTTTTTATATTTTTTATTTTAAAAAATTAATTGAATCTAGTCTCATTAGATCAATTTTATCGATTTTGTAAATCATGATTAAATATGCACAATCTCATCATGCAAATAATTTGAATGTAATTTCATGAATTGACAAATCCAAATTAATTAATAATTCATTAACGATTTAAAAATTTTAAATTTTTACCTTAAACAATCTAATTAACTATTAATTCATTAGCAATTTAAACAATTTAAATCCTTATTTTAAACAATCTTTCATTCTTAAAAAAAATCTCCATTCTATTACATTGCAGGTCAATTTATTTCTATCTTAATATACATATTTATTTATATTGTGAATGTAATAAGATATTGGCTCTGATACCAATTGCTGGGACAGATTTCAAAAATTTTCCCGAATTTGATAAAGTTAAGGCAACAGAAGGGTTTAAAATTCTTAATTTTAAACCTAATATTGATATAAAATTCCTAATTTAAAATTTACATATTTAAATTCCTAATTTCAATCTACAAGCTTCTACTCTAATATATTCATAACAATGACATAAACCTAAACAGGCATAATAAGAAAAAATGTAAATAAATAGAAAAATAAAAAACTTAAAGGAGAAGGAAGGAAAGAATGCCTGGAATTACCATAATAATAAAACTCCCAAAAAGCCGAGAAAAAAGAGAATCGGCAGCGTTCTACGCAATGACTTCAAACCGCCCTGAGAGTGGGCTCCAAAAAATATTAAATTGTAAGAAAAATTCCAACGGATATTTTTCTCTCCAATTAGGTCTGCAAAAGTCAATACTTTCTAAAACTCTTTATTTTTAATTAGATGCCAAGCCTTGAAATAGGTACCTTTATTTGTAGTAGTACACCATAGCAAAAAAATATAAAAATTTCAATGTCGGATACGCGGATTTATAAAATGAAAGGCACTGTATCAATTCAAAATAGCCTCAAAACACAGTGTATCACAACATGGGAAAATGCGTGTTATTTTAATTTTGAAACACGTGACACATGTCGTGTTCAGATTGGTCTGTGCGTAATGGCGCGGATCAACCCCTTCCCCTCTTTACCAGAGCAAGCCATGTTGCACTCTCATGTTGGTCCATGCCCAAAGGTACGGATTGCTAGCATCTGCGATCCCAACGCACTGGTTGGTCCGATCCGCGTGATGTGCATTGCTACCTATGCCTTTTTCTTTGCTTTATTTCCCACATGTAAAGTCCATCTTATGAATTTTTAATGTTAAAAATTATTTTACTTCATAATTTTTAAATTTAATTCATCTTATTAATAATGTTTGGCAAAATTAAATTTACTTATCTCATGAATAAATAATTAATCTCGTGAATTCTTTAATATTTTTCTGATGGCAATAAAAATGAAGGCTTGTGTAGAGACCTCAGGGACAGTTTAAATCTTGCCCCAAATGGGTTAAATTAATTACCATTTTATGATAAAATTTAATTACCATTTAGAGAGACCGAATTCCACTAAATGAATCTCATTGCACTTTGGATTTAAATTATTTATTCAATATTTTTCAAATAGACTGTATTGATAATAACAATCCCTCCACGAGACGTCCATGACAAAGAATAATTATAACTTCTACCATTATCCTTCTTGCAGCTTCTCCATTAGTTACCGACTCATATGATCAATTCCAACTGTCAAACACTTGGAATACTTTGGCCAAAGGTTCTGAACTATTCAAATATTTGCAAATCAACTAAGAGAAAATCTATATCTCATAAGAGACTATAAATTCTGTATTGAATACCTGATCTTTGTCACACTTCACGCCGCTACCCAGTGTCGTGGGAATTCAGTCGTTCGTTGAGACCTTCCTTATAGTACATCAAAGTAACTAACATTCCATGTACAAGTCCAAAATACTCTCAGGATTTAGAGTCATCGTTCAAACTGTGTGACATGAATCACTCATCTCCGATAGTAGTCTAGAAATAAATAACTCACATGATCCAACTCAGTGTCAATCAATAAACCGACATAACACTTTTGGATCACCATCCACATATCCAAGACAAGTGATCTAAGTGTCAGGTCATTGTCTTTGACTACAAGTTTTTCAAACAACAATTCATACCATTTGTTCCAAATATAACTGTGGATTAATCTCATAAACTACTTAGAATAAACATGTAAATTATAGTATGAGGATTACACCCATCTAATGGATATTACCCAAAAATAAAAAATCACATGCAATATATATGCTCGCTTACACAAACTTAACAAAAAAAATGATTGGAACTTCAATTTTATTCATTCATAAAATAATATTAACAGAATAAATATTGATTTTAGAGCACTATTCTTAACACCTACAACCAAGAATAGACAAAACAAACCTTTTGGGAACCATAATGGGAGCCAAATCATAAATGGTTAGAACAAAAGAAATTAATCTCCCTTCGGGATGTATAAATTAAGGAAATGCCTTAAATCAAGAAAATCTTGAGAACCAACTTGACAGTCGCTTTGAATGGTGTGGGAACCTAAATGAATGAGAGGATTCGTAATGATGCCGAAATGATAATGGTTGATAATGCATGACCTTGGCCTTAATGGAAAGCATCATAGCCAAGGATGTTGCAAAAATTGCCGTGGCGGAGGTTAAGCCCATACAGAGAATCCCAAGCTTGTCATGGTTTAATTGTGCCACTAAGGAAGGATGTTAGATAGTTGAGGTCTGGCATTCCTATTGTTAGAAGTGAACCACCAAGTGATACCCTTAAGCAACCTCTCCAAGGACAGGGGCACCGACTTGTGTTCATTTTAGAATGATGAGAACATAGAGAGCCAGCATAGCTTGGCTAATGAAGGCTTTGCCCCAAAGGACCAATTAGTGGCTTGAGAGTAATGACTTATCCTATGATCTATAACTTAGGTACTAGTGGCACATGCGAATTTAGCTAAACAATGGTCCCTCTGAGGGAACTTAATATATCCTCTAAACATTAACTAGTCTCTAGGATTGGAGGGTAGATGGATAGTGTTCAGCCTCAAGGTCTGGTGATTGACACCTACTAGGGAATCAACATTGTAATGAACTGGAAAGTTGAGGCATAGGCTTACTTGCATAACCTGTTGGGATGAGAAATTTGAGCACAACACATAAACCTTTTAGGGTCCAATGGTACCAGTTAGACCAACTAGGCCTAGGGGTTTGAATGTAGGCCCACACAATATGAAACAAACACCATTTTATAATTAAATGGTCATAGGACCTCAAGGTTATCCAGATGAACCTTTCAGAAATGGGCAGCCTTACAGTTATAGTTCCTTACTAGAAATGAAGGGGTAGCCATCCCCCTTCCAAGGCTTGTTGCCCAACAAAATTGAGCAAATATTTGGCTGTGGAATGTAAAGGCTAAATAGTCCTCTATATAGTAAACTATGCCCAAATTTTATAGATCATGACCGTCCTTTATCTAGAGTATTCAAAACACCTAAATTCACCCATTTCTTCGGGGAAGGCAACATGGATGCATATGAACACCTAGCGAGATTAAACTGTTTGTGTACGAAAGATGGTGACAATCCATTCCTTGAAATGAGATTTTTCTCACGTTCCCTAACTAGAACTACTTCAAGTGGTACATTAGCTTACTCCCTATTTTCATCTACACCTGGGACGATATGACCAAGCAGCTCTTGGTCCAATTTCCTTAGATGGAATGAGGGTCACCCATGTCTTGCCTAGTTCAGATGATAGAAAATTTAGGTGAGTTAATGGAGGATTTCATCAACCGGTTCAAAAAGGCCAGCTTGCGGTGTACCTATCCTTTCCTATAAACTGTAGAAAGAAGTTCTAGGGCTCAAACTTCACTCACCTTCCTTTGCTTGCAGAATATGCTATTGGATACAAGGTAATCTTAAAAGAAGAAAGCTCAAAGAAGAGCAATGTAAATGGAACCTATGTGGATGAAGTCATTCAAAAAGAGGAAGAGTCTTTTTTATGAAATTGAGATAGCTAAATATGTTACGAGACCCTTTATAGTCTGTAATCCTAGGAAATTGAGAAAGCTGAGCAACATCTTGCTTAACCCGAAACTCATTGATGTTTCTAACTTTGTGCCTAAGCCTAGTTTGGCACACTTCTAGCTAAGCTTGGCTCATTTATGATCAATTAGGCTTGAGCTTTATGGAGCTTTGCTTGTTTAGTTAACAAGTTAGTTGGGCTCGGCTTAGCTCAATCTCGAAATGTTTTAGGCATTTAGAGGATTATAATCCACAAGGTAGCTTAACACATATGCACTCCAACTTCAAAGAAAACGTTATTCTCAACGGGTTAAGTATATTTCTTGATTCTCGAATCTCAACCGGACTTTGGTTGGTCCAATCTAAAATTCAGAGTAATGAACAACCTTAACATATTAGCACTTGTGTAAACCCAAACTTGATCGACTCATTTGTTATATAATCAAACTAACAAGCTATGTATTATTTGATCTAATCTTCGATTGGAAATTTTAGACACTAACAAGTATCTCGTTCATTGAGATTTGAGTTTAAATGGATAAATAACCGACTTTATGGTGTTAATTCAGTGCTAAACAAAAACAACAGAACTTGACATAGAAAATCAATATTAAGCTAATCCGGCTTACATGAAACTTTGACTTTCTACCTTTCACAAAGACCCATGACAAGGGAAAATATTTTCATCCGAGACTAACCTTCCATTTGCTGGTTTGTGCCAAATAATACATTTCTTATTTAATACATTTTTGACCCGAGTGTGCATATGTACAATACACATTCGTACTTTGATTGTAAGTGTATACATGAAAATAAAACCATGGAATGAAATCTTGTCAACATTACATGCTATAGTTAACCGCCCACTCCGTGACATCCGCCCACTCCATGACATTCGCCCTCTCCTGCCATAACGGAGCAGGATTTTATGTCACTTTACTAAACTATTTGATCGTTTCTTTACCAATAAATAGACTGCATTTGAATCTTGGAAAAGATACCAAAAATATTCATTCATTTCCTCTTTATCTCTCCCAGTTTACTCTTCGGTACGACGTTTTCTTTGTTGTTTCGTGTTGGCACTGCATTCTTCACTATGCTTGAGTTTTAGGTTCGGTCTACTCATGTTTAAGATTGTTCCAATTCCTCTTCGTGTCTATGTGATCTAGTTTGATCCTGGTCGATCACATATGTGATTTTAATTGAAATTGAGATTGGTGCTGCTCAACCTAATGGCAAACCTTATTCCAAATCTATTTTACTCGAGGTCTGTCATGACCCTAGCCATAACAAGGTCAAGGGAGGCCAGCAACCGAGCCAAGTCAGAGCCAATGATCACACGATAGTGTCAAAGGCATGTCATTCAGCCTTAATCATCACAACCGGTCATCCAATCAACCCCCTCAGGGACACCTCATCCTAAGAAGAGTCTAGAAGCAACTAAAAGGGCAAGAGGGACGCTCCTCCAACCGTATTTCCCTCCAATATTGAATAATTTGTCTTTCCCGCCTTTATTGGAATAGTTAGTTATTTTCCTGCCATTTATTTGAATATTTGCAAGTGTATTAGCTTGAGAAGCTTCTAGAATTAGTTTACTAGATTGCTATAAATAGAAGGCATTAGCAATGTAATGGAATCATCTATCAATCAATACAATTGAATCAAATGAATGAATTCAAGTTATGAATTCTTCTTCTCATCTCAAGTGTTCTTTTCATTTCTTTCTCTCACCTAAACTCTAATTCTTTTCTCATCTAAAATCTATCTCAACTTCTATCTTTCATCTCAAACTCTCTAAATTCTATCATTCTCAACTCAATTCATTAATTCACGTTCCAAGTCCGATCTGAAATGGAATCACAAATCCGAGGAACGTGACAAGTGGTATCAGAGCCATCTTCGATCAGAGGCTCGTTATCAAAAATAAAATAAAATAAAATACTCTGCTACACTCATTTCATTCATCCTGAGATGAAGGATCTCATCATCAAAAAAAAAATCGCTGCAAAAAATTCAGAACCGAACTGGCACTGCTGAGGTGCTGCACAGACACTGTCAAAACAAGAATCTGGCACTGTCAAGACCTGATCCAGGCCGAGGACCCCAACGACTAAGCCAATTGAGGTAGCACTAGGTCCGAAAGCAACCTTGATTGATCCGATCAAGTCTGGAGCTGCAATTTATGATCAAACCTTGTCGTATGCTGCTGAAGTTAGATCAGATCTGATCTGATATGATTTAAAAAAAAAATCTATATGTTGCAAAAACTTCAAAATTCACTTCAACATGATCAGCAACGATCATTAAATATTGTAATCATCAAAAAAAAAAAAAAAATGAAACTAGATCTGTGCATCCATGGATTCATCTAGTGAAGAGTACAATAGAATTCACAAAGAGATCGTCACCGATTTCAAGAAGGTAAAAGCTACACTCAATTCCTTACATGAAATGATGAAGCATTACATGCGCAATCAAGGAATCACAATCAGAAAAGATCAAGACAACACTCTTGATGATGAGGCTAAGACAATGAGTTCAAAATTAGAGGAAGAGGTTGACAATTTAGATTGTGATGTTGTTGAGGAGAAACTCAAAGATAACCTTGATATTGACATAATAACTATTGAAGACTTAGTGCCTAAAAATGCCGAGCATGAAGATGACCTTGATGAGGACACGGACGTTGACATCAAGGTAGTGACTGTGGGCGAGATAGTGGCCGCATCGCAAGGGGTACAAGGTCACGTTGTCAATGTCAAGGCAAACACACCGCGACAACACCTTGAACCCCAGGGAAGGAAAGCGAACCACGGCCCCAAAGAGATCAGGATCAAGGCACGAGTGATGGAGCGTTTTCCTAGGACGGGAATTGGCACAAGATGTGCCACTCGCATGAACCTACCTTGTTTGTAAGGGAAGGGATCAGGTAGGAAACGAATTGCATGGAAAGTCCTTAGTAGTAGTAGGTTGATGTTGTAGAATGAACTACTTAACATATGATACTAGTAGTACATGTATTAGGAAAATATACGTGTAATAGTTAGAAGTCTAATAACGTCCTTGAGGACAAGGACAAATTGAAGGGGAAGGGATTGTCACGACTCTAGCCGTAACAAGGTCAAGGGAGGCCAGCAACCAAGCCAAGTCAGAGCCAAGGATCACACTATAGTGTCAAAGGCATTTCATTCAGCCTTAATCATCGCAACCGGTCATCGAATCAACCCTAAGGGACGCCTCATCCTAAGAAAGTCTAGAAGCCACTAAAAGGGCAAGAGGGACGCTCCTCCAACCGTATTTCCCTCCAATATTTGAATAATTTGTCTTTCCGGCCTTTATTGGAATAGTTAGTTATTTTCCCGCCATTTATTTGAATATTTGCAAATGTATTAGCTTGAGAAGCTTCTAGAATTAGTTTACTAGATTGCTGTAAATAGAAGGCATTAGCAATGTACTGGAATCATCTATCAATCAATACAATTAAATCAAATGAATGAATTCAAGTTATGAATTCTTCTTCTCATCTCAAGGGTTCTTTCTATTTCTTTCTCTCACCCAAACTCTAATTATTTTCTCATCTAAAATCTATCTCAACTTCTATCTCTCATCTCAAACTCTCTAAATTCTCTCATTCTCAACTCAATTCATCAATTCACGTTCCAAGTCCGATCTGAAATGAAATCACAAATCCAAGGAACGTGACAAAGTCATTGGGATTAGAGGTGGTCAATGGTTCTGGCTAATCCTCGACATGACCCAACCCGACATGAACAATGACCCAGGCTGACCCGATCTCAATTCGACTCGCCTTGTCGGAAGGTCGACCCGGGTAGATCCGTCGTGTTTGACACAAGTCTAAACTGTACATTATGAAATGAAACAAGGACATAGTCGTTACTTATTTGAAAAAAAAAGTAGATTTTGCTATGTTTTTAATTTTCTAATAGTGTAATTCCTAGTACACTACATTTGTAATATTATTAACAATTTGTAATTTTTTTGGTAACTATCAAAGAGAATTCCAAACTATTGGTGAACATCAAAGTAATTCCCCCAACTTCTAATTTCATCAAGACAACCCCCAAACTATTAATTACAATTAATTTGACCCCCCTAACTTCTATTTTCATCAAAGACATCCCACAAACTATTAGTTAAAATCAATTTGACCTCAACTTTTAACTTTTTTAAAAGATTTAAATTAACTTATTTAAATATCTAATTTGTATATCCAATATCATGATAAAAAATTATTAAATTATAAAAAATGATAAAAAATAATAATTATTGTGTATATTAAACATATAAATTAAATATATTTTTTGACAGTTAATATTTAACTAAAGAAAAAAAATTTAATAGTTAATATATTTTTTAATAGTTAAATTTTTTTAATATACTTCTGGGCTATTTACACGAAAGCTTCTTGTACTTGACTATTGTGTCAATTTAGTTATTGTACTTTAATCGTGTTAATTTAGTCTCTGTCCGATTCAAATTTTGTTAATTTAGTCCTATAGTGGAAAGTGTAGTTAAATTAATGAAGTAAGTTTTAATGATTTGGTTATGTAAAATGCAAATGATCCAATAAAAACCCATCTGCTGAGTAAATTTAAACTTAACTGTCATCCGAGCACTAAAAATTATTCACCAAGTCAATTGTAATTTTACTCTATGGACTAAATTCATACAAAGTAAATATTACATAGATTAAATTGATACATTTAAAAGTATAAGGATTAAATTGGCATAATAGATAAAGTACAAGGACCTTTTGTGTAAACAACCCTATATTTTTATTATTGACGTATTTTCAAATTATGAAATGAAATTCGTGAATAAAGTGTTTTGAAGTTAGTCCCAAATGTGTGTTCAAAGTGTTTTTATATGTTTTGATGTGTGTTTGGATGTGTGTCGACACACAGGGTTGGTGTGTTGACACACATTCTTACAGAACTGGGATGCAGAGGTGTGTGTCGACACACAGAGCCCGTGTGTCGACACACAGATCAACAGAACCGAGCCTGCAGAACTGTGTGTCGACACATAGCGTCGTTTTTTTTTCCATAATTTGCGCAATAACTTCCCGGGTTTTTGCACCCCCTTTGGGGTATGTTTTGGGACATCTTCTTTCACTTAATTTATTATAAATACCTCACCAATTTGATTGATGAATGATTGTGAAAAAGTATATTTGCATTTGAAAAACGGTCTCTTACATCTCCATATATCTCCATTTACATACTTTCACTCCAATTTACATGGTTATCGTTGTATCCCTGAGACCCTTTTATACACTGAAATAAGTCTTAAAGAAAGTGACTTCACGCCTCGAAACCTGAAGATCAAATTGTGACCCGTTTTTCTTGATTTTACAAGTGTTTACACCAACAATCTTAAGACTTACGTTTCACGTTTGGGATTTTGGGTTTGACATGGCTTCATCACTGAGAGAGATGACCGCGAATTTCGTCAAATTGGACCTTTTTGATGGTGGGAATTTCTGCCGTTGGCCAAGGAAGATGCACTTCCTGATCACAACGCTCAACGTGGTGTATGCCCTGAATACACCATACCCTGCACCCGCGCTGCTGAGGAGGAGGAGACACTGGCCGAGCAAACAGCCCGGTTGAAGTTCGAGAATGATGACTACATATGTCGAGGGCACATACTCAGGGATGACTGATGCCCTCTTCGACATCTACTCCAACGTCCCAACCGCTAAGGAACTGTGGGACGTGCTCGAGGCACGATACACGGCAGAAGACACTACAAGTAAGAAATTTTTGGTTAGTCAGCTTAATAATTATAAAATGGTGGATGGTCGTCCGGTCATGGAGCAATTCCATGAAATTGAACAAATTTTGAATAATTTTAAACAACACAATATGAACATGGACGACACCATTGTTGTTTCATCTTTGATTGACAAACTTTCCCCTTCTTGGAGAGACATTAAGAAGTCGCTCAAGCACAAGAAGGAAGACATGTCAATCGAAGAATTGGCTAACCATTTGAGAATTGAGGAAGGATACAGGTTACAGGATGACAACAAGGAACCCCCCGGTGACATTGGAAAGATCAATGTCATAGAAGAAGGCCAGACGAGTAAGAGGACCAAACGAACCGGATACTTTCACAAGAAATGCAACGAAAAGAAAATGAAGTTGGTTTGTTGAGAGTGTCATACGCCCGGTCATCTGAGGAGGGATTGCATCTGCCTTAAAAACAATAAGGGGAAGGGGCAGGATCATCGCAACAAAATTTCGAATGATTGATTCGTGGCGATGATCTTGGTGATCAACCTAGTCGAGAGTGATGACTCTTGGTGGGTTGACTCCGGGGCCACAAAACACGTTTGTAAAGACAAAGGTTTCTTTACAGAATTGGAACCCGTAAATAATGGAACTGTATTGTTCATGGGCAATGGAGCAAGTATACCGATGAAGGGGAAGGGAAAAGTTGACTTACTTTTCATTTCTGGAAAAACCCTTACCCTAACTGATGTATACTATGCCCCGGATGCGAAAAAGAACCTTGTGTCTGGTGGCCTACTCAATAGGTTCGGGTTTAAACTGGTCTACGAGTCTGACAAAGTTGTACTATCTAAGGGGGGCGTGTTTGTTGGAAAGGGGTATCTTTGTAACTGTGTGTTTAAGTTGAATATCGATAATAAAAGTGCTAGTTCTGTTTATTTGCTTAACTCTACTTATTTATGGCATCATAGATTAGGAGATGTGAATTATCGTAAAATGTGTGAAATGGCTACTTCGATGTTGATTCCACATGTTGAAAAAGTAGATGATAAATGCAAGACATGCATGCTAATGAAAATAACTCAGTTACCACTTCCATCGGTACAAAGAGAAACAAATTTACTTGATTTGATACATAGCGACTTGTGTGACTTCAAAAATACTCCTACCATAGGGGGAGAACGATATTTTATCACTTTCATTGATGACTGTTCGAGATATTGCTATGTATATCTGATTAATTATGAAGATGAGTCGTTCGAAAGATTTAAAGCATATAAAGCCGAAACAGAACTACATTGTGAAACCTTCCTGAAACGACTTAAGTCGGACCGTGGTGGAGAGTACTATGACTCCAAGTACTTCGAATCCATCAGTATAGTGCATGAAATTACCACACCGTATACGCCACAACAGAATGGCGTGGCTGAGAGGAAAAATCGGACTCTTATTGAAATGTTTAATTCTATGTTGTTATACTCCGGTCTCAGTGATGATTTTTAGGGTGAGGCTATGTTAATAGCCTGTCACATTTTGAACCATGTTCCAAATAAGAAAACTAAAAGGACCCCATATGAACACTAGAACGGTAGACCCCCTAAGTTGAGTTATCTTAAAGTGTGGGGGTGTAGGGCCGTAGTTAGAGTCCCTGAACCTAAATGTAAAAAGTTAGGTGAAACAGGCATCGAATGCATATTTGCTGGGTAAGCACCGCATAGTAAAGCTTATCGATTCTATATAAGTGAGTCAAATGATTATGTTGGTATTAATACAATAATAGAGTCGAGAGATGCCATCTTTGATGAGAATCAGTTAACTTCTATCCCTAGACCGAGGGATTATGTACCGGTTGATAACGACACACTAGTGTCGTATGGTGATGATGATGTTCACCATGAGAGGGGAACAAACCTCTAATTCTACTCCAGAACTCCGAAGGAGTAAGAGAGTAAGGAAAGAGAAATCTTTCGGATCGGACTTCTATACCTTTTTGGTAGAAGGTTCGAGAAATGATGTGGTCTCTGTTGTACCATGTTGTCATGTCATGGAAGCTGACCTTATGACGTTTGATGAGGCAATGAGGTCTCATGATGCCACTTTTTGGAAAGAGGCAATTAATAATGAGATGGATTCCATCATGGGCAATAATACCTGAATATTGGTGGATCTTCCACAAGGTAGTAAGCCGATCGGGTGTAAATGGATCTTCAAAAAGAAGATGAAAGTCGATGGGACTATCGATAAGTTCAAGGCCCGATTGGTGGCTAAAGGGTTTACCCAAAAATATGGGTTAGACTACTTTGACACTTATGCCCCTATGGCGAGGATATCGACTGTAAGAGTGTTGATTGCTCTTGCATTTATGTATAAACTCATAATTCACCAAATGGATGTGAAAACGGCCTTTCTGAAAAATTGAATTTGAAGAGGAAGTGTACATAAAACAACCTGAAGGGTTTGTTGTACCGGGCCAAGAGAGGGGGGGTATGTAAACTCATACACTCTCTGTATGGGCTGAAGCAAGCCCCGAAACAATGGCGTCAAAAGTTTGGTGAGGTTGTTCTGAACAACACGTTCATGATTGATGAATCGGATAAGTGTGTATATAGCAAGTTTGAGAATGGAAAAGGTGTCATAATTTTCTTGTATGTGGATGACATGTTGATATTTAGTACGGATCTAGAGCAAGTAGAGAGGACTAAAAGGTTTCTCTCCGAGAACTTTGCTATGAAAGATATGGGTGATGCTGAGGTAATTCTTGGTATAAGGATTGTAAGGAATGGGGACTCCATATCCTTGACTCAATCCCACTACGTGGAGAGTGTGTTGAAGAGATTCAACTGTGGTGCATGTGCACCAGTGCTCACACCCATGGACCCAAGTATGAAATTGGTACCGAATAGGGGCCCACCTGTTCATCAGTTGGATTGTGCCCGAGTCATTGGGTGTCTGATGTACGCCATGACGAGCACTAGGCCTGACATAGCCTATGCTGTTGGAAAGCTTAGTAAATATACAAGCAATCCGAGTAAGCTACATTGGCAAGCGATCTATAGAGTACTGAAGTACCTGAAGAGTACAATAGACTATAATATTTCGTATGTGGAGTATCCCCCGATTTTGGAGGGATACTCGGACCCCAGTTGAATCTCCCATGAGGAGGATCATGTGTCAATGAGTGGATGGGTTTACTAACTCAGTGGAAGTGCAGTTTCTTGGGGTTCCAAGAAACAGACATGTATAGTTGATTCTACGATGGCAGCGGAGTTTATAGCTCTTGCTTCCTCGGCTAAAGATGCCGAATGGTTAAAGGATCTCTTGTACGAGATACCTTTGTGGCCTAAGCCGATCTCACCGATCTCTATCCATTGTGATAGTCAAGCTACGCTTTCTAAAGCATACAGTGAGGTGTACAATGGGAAGTCTCGACACATTGGTGTGAGACACAGTATAGTGAGGCATCTGATTCGAGAAGGTGTCATCACTGTGGATTTTGTGAGGACAAGTCAGAATCTAGCGGATCCGTTCACAAAAGGCCTTGCTAGAGACTTAGTCCAGAAAACGTGCACAGGGATGGGGTTGAAACCTGTCGTTTTTAGTCACCCGTGATTGGCCCTCAACTTGACGCCTAGTCAGACGCTAGGTCTCGGGTTCAATGAGTGAGTTTTATCATCTGTGTGGCGGCAAGCACAAAAGAAATTTGCCATTTCGTGTGTGAAGTGCTTGGTACTGCGTCAGAGATTTAATGGATGAGCGTATGCTCTTAATGGACCCAGCTTTGATAATCTTGTAACAGAATGTCGGTCGCAGGACATGATCTGTTGGGGTCCACCTTAGTGAGTGTGAAGTTTGGCCACTTCAAGGGGTGATTTTTGACAAAGGGTTTGGCCCAGATACACTCGCGAAGGGTACAGGACACACGGCGTCATATGTGTCGATCTGGGAGGTGTAAGGTATGTACGGGGAGTAGAATGCCTAGTGCATGGTGGTGTGTTCAGTTAGTCAAAAGGGTTGAGTGGTTCAAAGCTTAGTCTACCATCTTTGATCTGATTAATTGCAAACATGTCATCACTAGCTGAGGGTTCAATCGATAGACACCCTCATTGATGCGCGACGTGGCCTCCTTTAACTTAGAGATGTTATTTATGAGAATGACTGTACTTTGAAAATAGTGGGGGAATGTTGATGTATTTTCAAATTATGTAATAAAATTTGTAAATGAAGTGTTTTGAAGTTGGTCCCAAATGTGTGTTCTAAGTGTTTTGATATGTTTTGATGTGTGTTGGGATGTGTGTCGACACATAGGGTTGGTGTGTCGACAGACATTCTTACAGAATAGGGATGCAGAGGTGTGTGTGGACACACAGGGCTCGTGTGTCGACGAGCAGATCAACAGAACCAAGCTTGCATAACTGTGTGTCGACACACAGTGTCGTTTTTTTCCATAATTCGTGCAATAACTTCTGGGTTTTTGCACCCCTTTTGGGGTATGTTTTGCGACATCTTCTTTCACTTGATTTATTATAAACACCCCACCAATTTGATTGATGAATGATTATGAAAAAGTATATTTGCATTTGAAAAATGGTCATTCTCTTTCATCTCCCTATATCTCTCTTTACATACTTTCACTCCAATTTACTTGGTTATCGTTGTATCCCTAAGACTATTTTATATGCTGAAATAAGTCTTAAAGAAAGTGACTTCATGCCTCGAAACCTGAAGATCGGATTGTTACCCATTTTTCTTGATTTTACAAGTGTTTACACCAACATTTATGACCAGCTGCTCCCAAGAAGATGACGGTTTAGATTTTTTTATTTTTTTTCCTTTAGTTAAGTTTTAATTATTAGAAATATATTTACTTTATATATTAAATATATATAACAAAAATAACTATTTTGTAAACAACAACAAAAATGGTTTCAGTGCCTCAAGGGCTCCCGCATACGCAGGGTCTGGGAGGGTAGGCTGTACGCAGCCTTACCCCCTTAGGGTGAGACCCTGATGAAAGGTTGTTTTCGAGGACCCACAACCTGATAGTTAATAGATGAGAAGGGCATATAAGTAGAGCACGCACAGCATGTATGAAGAACATGTAAAGTGTAGTGATCATGAAAAGTAAGTAAAGCATGTGAGCATGTGAGCAAGTAAGCATGTAAGCATGGATATTAGACATACAAATATTTGTTATTTGTAATATAAAATATTTTCGTTTCGTTTTTTATAATTTAATAATTTGTTATCATGATATTAGAGATACAAATTCGATATTTAAATAAGTTATATTAAATATTTTGAAAAAGTTGAAAATTGGGAATCAAATTGATTTTAATTAATAGTTTGGGAGTGTCTTTGATAAAATTAGGGTCAAATTAATTTTAGTTAATAGTTATGGGGGTGTCATTGATGAAATTAGAAGTTAGGGGTCTCATTGGTTTTGAGTAATAGTTCGGGGGTGTGTTTGATAAAATTAGAAGTTGGAGGATTACTTTGATCTTCACCAATAATTTAGGAGTCTATTTGATATTTATCCTTTTTTGATAAATTATAAATTCGTATTTTTAGTAAGTTACTAACTTTAGTATATTTGTCTAAGTTCATAGTGTACATTTATTATATTATTTTGAATATTAATATATTTATACTTTTTATTGGTGTTCTATATTGTTGAAGAATATTTTTTCAAGATTCTCAGTTATCATATTTATCAACAATAACAGCCTAAGACTTGATATTTTTGAACGGTTGTTGGCCATATCCCAATATTTGCTCTACTGTACATGATTCATGAGATCACAACTTTGATTTCATTTTATCCTTTCCTCTACCTTGTATCACTATATATACATGTGTATATTGAGAATGTATTTCATCAACAAGAAATAAAAATTATCATTCTTTTTATTTATTCACATGGTATCAGAGCCTAACGGCCTAGAGTCACAAATGGAAAATTCATCTTCTTTTCAAACCAACCAAACCACAACCAATGCCCAAAACTCTAATCAAGGGCCTACTTTCAATTTAAGTCATCAACCTTCCACCAAGCTCGAAAGAAACAACTATCCTGTATGGCAAACAATTGTTAAAGTACATATTGCAGCCTTGAATTTAACAAGACACATTGATGGATCGTGCCCTTGTCCACCGAAGCATCTTCCGGTGCAAGATAATACCATTGTTGATACCTTGCAGCCAATTAATCCAGAATACCTCAAGTGGGTATAGGAGGACAATTATCTTCTTGCTTGGCTTTTATCTTCTTTATCAGAAGAGATGGCCATGAGGGGAGTTGGACATACCACAGCTGCTAGTCTCTGGAGCAGTTTAGAGCGACTTTTTCTTTCTCATAGTCGTGCTGAGGTGATGCATCTTCATCGTAATCTTAGTCAAACCAAAAAACAAGGTATGTCAATGCAAGAATATCTTGACAAAATGAAGTCTTTTGCTGATCAACTTGCCTTGCTTGGGCATGAGATTCCCGACAGTGATCTGGTTCAGTATACTCTTGATGGACTCGAGGATGACTATGCATCTACCGTTATGGCATATTCATTATTCATGGACACCAATACTTTTGATGATTTATCTAGTTTTCTTGATGACTTGGATTGTCGTCTTACTGAGCATCAATAGTTTCCAACTCCCATGGCCCATGTAGCCACTCGTCAGCAACAGCAATATAATGGGCCTAGGTCACGACATCATGCACCTGGAAATCAGAAGCAGAATAGACAAAATTCAAGACAATATAAAAATAATCAATCTCAACAGGGTAAGCCCCGGATTCAATGCCAGATATGTGGGAAATTGGGACATCCAGCATTGAAATGTTACCATCGATTTGATCATAGCTATGCCGCCGATACTTCAGTTGCTGGTACAGCCTTGATTGCTTCTTGTCATGCTCCTCCATCTCCTCACAACGTTATTGACTCCACCTGGAATCTAGATTCGAGCGCCACTCATCATATTACTGCAGATTTGAATAACCTCAGCCTTCGTAATGAATACCCTGGCAGTGAACAAGTTGCAGTTGGTAACGGTAATACCCTCCCTATATCTCATACCGGTTCATCAACTATTTCTTTACCTACACGTTCTTTGCATCTCTCAAATATTTTACATGTTCCACATATCACACATAACCTTTTGAGCGTTTCTAAATTCACTTCTGATAATGAAGTCTCACTTGAGTTTCATCCTTCTGGTTGTTTTGTCAAGGACCTAACAACTGGGAGCACTCTACTTTGGGGAACAACTAAAGATGGACTATATCATCTACCTCTTCACCTCAATTCTAAGTCATCACCCCTTGCTTTCATTGGTGTTAAGGCATCACCCGATGTTTGGCACCACCGTCTTGGTCATCCTTCCAAAGCCGTCATTCACCAAGTCATGCAGCGCAACTCCATTCCAATTCAAGGCGCTCAAAATTTTTCGTTTTGTCACTCATGTCAATTAGGGAAGGCACATCGTTTGCCTTTTACTAGGTCTTTTTCAATTTCAAATAAGCCTTTAGAACTTATTCATTCTGATGTATGGAGTTCTCTAGTTTTATCTTCTAATGGATTTCGTTATTATGTCTCATTTATTGATGATTTTAGTCATTCCACGTGGATTTATTTTCTTCGTTCCAAAAATGAAGTATTTTCTGTGTTCAAAAAGTTTGAAGCTATGATTGAGAATGCCCTTGAACATAAGATAAAAACTCTTCGTACTGATTGGGGTGGTGAATTTCATAGTCTCCCAAATTCCCTAGCTGATATGGGTATCATTCACGAGCTTAGTTGTCCACATACTCAGGCTCAAAATGGTTGGGCTGAGCGACGACATCGTCACATTTCGGAAGTTGGTTTAACCTTACTGGCCCATGCGTTTTTGCCACTAAAATTTTGGGATGAAGCTTTTCCAACAGCTTATCTTATTAATAGGCTACCAAGTCCTCTTCTTAATCATGACACACCTCTCCATCGTTTCTTTAATCAGAAACCGGACTATTCTTTTCTCAAGGTGTTTGGTTGTGCATTTTACCCTTGTCTTCGTCCGTATAATAAAAACAAACTCCAATTTAAATCAATTCTTTGTGTATTCCTTGGGTATAGTCCATCGCATAAAGGGTATAAATGTTTTCATCCTCCCACCGGTAGAGTTTATATTTCTCGAGATGTCATATTTAAAGAAACTGTTTTCCCTTACCCATAATTTTCTATGCAAATTCGACAAACATCAGATCCTTCCTGGAATTTCACAAGTACGTACTCTTCTTCGACGCGACCCAAGCTATCCAACAGTATCATCACCAATATCTCCATCCATGACTGATATAACTATGCCTACTAGTACTACAATGCCAAGCCCATCAGCAAAATCCGCACCTCCACCTTTATCTCCCTCACCTCCTCCAGTTCCTCACCCACCACGACATCCTATGATTACCTGTTCCCAAACGCAATCGCTCATACCCCGTGTCCTTTGTCGCTCATAGCAACTTGTCCCGTTACCGAGCCTACTTCGTTCTCTGCTGCGGTAAAAGCGAAGGAATGGCGTGAGGCTATGGACGAGGAATATAATTCCCTCATGAAAACTTGTGCATGGGAGCTTGTTCCTGCACATATTTCACAAAATATTTTTGGGTGTAAGTGGGTTTATTAGATCAAACGTATTGCAAAGGGTTATACTCAAGAGGAGGGGCTTGATTACCAGGACACCTTTAGTCCTGTAGTTAAACCAACCACTATACGTATTATACTTTCATTAGCCCTTACTTTTGGTTGGCAGGTTCGACAAATGGATGTGCAAAATGCCTTTTTACACGGCTCACTTGATGAAACTGTTTTTATGAGACAACCACCAAGTTATATTGATCCATAGTACCCAAATCATGTTTGTCGCCTTCGCAAAGTCCTTTATGGTCTTAAGCAGGCTCCTCGAGCGTGGTTTTTTAGCCTTTCATCAGTACTTTCTGAGTTGGGTTTCACTCATTGCCGTACTGACAGCTCCCTCTTCATTATTCGCCATGGTACTCAACTTGTTTATTTATTAGTTTATGTTGACGATCTTCTTATTACTGGCTCAGATCCAAATTTGGTGTCCTCAGTATTTACTCAGCTTGGTCATGCCTTTCCAATAAAGGATTTGGGGTCTCTTCATTTCTTTGTAGGCATTGAACGGCAACACACAGGTGATAGCATTTTTCACTCCCAAAGCAAGTATATTGGTGATCTTCTTGCTCGGGCTGAGATGACTACTGCAAAGGGAACAGCCATGCATCTTGTTGTTTCTCCTGTCACAACCTCAGTTGATGGAGAACCATTCTCAGATCCATCACTCTATCGGAGTATTGTAGGTGGCACCATTATGTGACAATTACTCGCCTAGAAATTTTCGATGCTGTTGGCCGAGCATGTCAAACCATGCATCAACCAACTCTTGGGGATTGGAAGAATGTCAAGCGTATACTTCGATATCTACAAGGTACATCTACCTATGGGCTTCATTTTCACCGAGCGCCTCGGTCGCTTCTTCATGCTTTCTCCGATGCCGATTGGGCCGGGTGTCCAACAACTCATCGATCAACCTCCGGCTATTGTTTATTTCTTGGGCCAAATCTCATCAGTTGGTCATCCAAACGTCAACCTATTGTGTCTCGATCTGGCACGGAAGCAGAGTTCCGGGGTCTTGCTAATGCTACTGCGGAGGTCATTTGGATTCAACATCTTCTAAGAGAGCTTGGCATTTGTCTGGATGAAAGCCCTCGATTTGTGGTGTGATAATATCTCAGCCATCTATCTTACTGCTAATCCTATTTATCATGCTCACATCAAGCATATTGAAATTGATTTTTATTTTATTTGTGAAAAGATACTTTGCAAGGATTTGATTGTTCGATTTATCTCCAGTCATGATCAAATTGCCAATATCTTCACCAAGGCTCTAAGCTCTAGTAGATTTAGTTGGCTTCGAGACAAGCTCCGGGTGGCTCCTCCCCCGATTCGCTTGCGCGGGGGGGGGGGGGGGTGTTTGTTGAAGGATAATTTTCCAAGATTCTCAGTTATCATATTTATCAACAATAACAACCTAAGACTTGATATTTTTGAACGGTTGTTGGCCATATCCCAATATTTGCTCTATTGTACATGATTCATGAGATCACAACTTTGATTTCATTTTATCCTGTCCTCTACCTTGTATCACAATCTATACATGTGTATATTGAGAATGTATTTCATCAACAAGAAATAAAAATTATCACTCTTTTTATTTATTCACATATATGTACATACTTATTTTGAAATTAAACAAAAAAAACCAAAATCGGCTGGTCAAATCCGAGTTTGAGCCAAAGCAGATCAAATGCGAATCAAACTTGAATCAAACTTAGGTTAGATCTGAATTTGACCCACCAAATCTGGATCCATGTCAGACTTGTGACCCTCTTGGACTCGAACTTCCCCTAAATCATGTCACGGGCCGAACCAGGTTAGCGATTTGCCCCCTCCACGACCTGAGCCAGTCGGACCCATTGTACGGATGGGTTTGATCCATGTCAAACCCTCCGTACGCCTTTGACTTGCAGGTCAGATCACGGGTAGATCCGAATTGGCCCGTTGGCCATTATTAATTGGGATCACACTCATTAGTGCGGTTTGTGCATCTCGTGTTAATTTTGTCTATCTTGAATTCGAATTTTGATTGCTCATTAGCATTACTAATCCAGCAATACCTTCTCAAAGATACTATATGAGTGGACTGTGTAAACTTTGTCTGTATCTCTTGGTGCCCTGACCCTTTGTACTAAAAGGTAGAAATTTGAATATTGTCAATTAGAGACTTTAATTCCAAATTTTATAGTAAATGAAGTACTGGTTTAAGTCCTATGGATTTTTCTTGAAGTTAAGAGGGGTTTTACATATGGAAATTTGATGTATTTTTTTGTTGTTCCCTTTAATTTTTCAATTTCGTTGGTAATAGGTACTAGAGTTTTCCCAACAATTACTGTATAACGCACTAAAAGGTAATTAGTTGACACTTTTTTTTCCCCCAACTATGAACATAAGAAAGTAAATAAACTAGCTACATATACAGAAGTTTCCAATGTATAAGACACCAAGTTGGATATGTTTAGTGTATGCACAAACTACAGGACTCATTAACGTACAGAACTTAGTATAGCAGGTAATTATAGGGTCGGGAGGAATAGATATATGTAAGGAGAACATCTGGCCGCCTACCCATGGTTAGTACTAGGGATATTCATTACCGATAAATCGTACCGTTTAACTTACCGATTCAATAACCATTTAAAAAACTTCTAAAAATTCAATAACCGTTCTCACTTGTTTAAAATCGAATAACCGGAATATGGTTTAAGCTATTTTGGTTCGGTTAGTGGGTTAACCACTTAGTAAAAAGAAATTCTGGTCTATTTTTTACCCATTTAAATCCTAAATTTTTCTATTTCATGTGCATGATGTGCGTCAAAAAACAATCAAATGAAGAAATATCTAATACTCAAAGTATCAAATGGTGTGTGGGGTCGTGTTACATAATGGAAGTTTATTATATTAGTTTTACAAACAAAACATAAGAAATTAAGATTTGAAGTGGAAAAAGAGGAAATGAGAATTTAGGTTTAGGCGGTAAACAAGTAAAAAGTTAAAACTAGATGGAATTGATTTATGACTATATAAAACTAAGTATGAATGCTTATGCACTGAGCTATAACTTGTAATGCACAATCATAATGCTCCTATAAATATAATAATCGGTTTATTCGATTAACCGATTTAGTGAAACCCACAAATCGTAACCACTCAAATTAACTATATCTTTTATCGGTTCAGTAATCAAACCATTTTTTTTCTACTCAATAATTGAACTTTTTAGTTTGGTTTTCCCGGTTTCGGTTCGATTTTTTCAGTTTTGGGTTTTTATGAACACCCCTAGTTACTAAAGCCTAGCGATTCAAGTGCGATCCATCTATGTATACTCAGGGACTGGCCAACTCCATCATCTGACATATTAAAGCATTAAGTTGTAACTCTATCTGCCACTTTGTTACCCTCGCGATAAATACGAGATATTTGAATTCCCAAAAACTAATAAATTAAGTCCCAAATATCATCCATAATAATACTGATTTACCAAGGACAATGAAAATATTTAGTCATGGTACGAATGACAGTGAAATTATCCCGTAAATGAGAAATACCAACTTCTATGCATTTCCTAATCCCTTCTCTAGCTGCCCAGCTTTCTGTTTGTAAAATTGAAGTTTTGCCAATATTTTTGAAGTTCAGTCCAAGATGCTCCCCTCTCCTCTTCTAATGACATACCCAAATGCAGTTTGGTCATTTCGTTTGGCTCATCAAAGTTCAACTTTTCCCACCCCCTCCTAGGAGTTGTCCATCGGGCTTCCAACCTATGTTTTGACATCTTAGTAGCCTTACAGCAAGTGCTCTCGTTAATCCCCTCCGTTGTCCGAATTGTCCACTCAGTAATACTACCTTCCACTAGCGTGAGGACTTTACCAGGATTTGGCCTTTTGCCCTTGAACACAAGCTCATGGCTCACTTTCCACATAATCCAAGGGGCGTTGTCCCTAACTCCAGGCTAGGAAATTTGGTCCGATTTATAATGTCTTTAAGACTCAGTAACCACTGAAGAATACTAGAATTACTAGGAATAATTCTACCTAATTTTTACCTTAATAAGAAAGTGATGATTTGGGCTCTCACCAGTAGCTTGACAATAAGGACACAAGCTTGGGATTCTCATACCTTGAGCCTCCAAAACAGAACAGGTAGGAATCAAATTATCACACAGCTGCCAAAGGAATACCTTAATTTTGGGGACATATATATATATATATATATATATATATATATATATATGGTTTTGTGTGTGTGGGGAAACACAATTCAACAACAGATTTACTAGTATTCTTATTCTACCTAGTATATACCTTTCTTGTGACTTTATTATACTTCTAGCTTTTAATTTCAGATATTTTGGGTTATTGGCACGTGTTGTTATTTAGTCAGTTATGGGTTGTTATGTTTCCCGCCTTTTTCTTCCTTTTGTATATAAAGGACTTTTGTCCTCATTTTTAATTAAGAAAAAAATGAAATACAGGCATTAGCCGTCACTTCCCTTTTCTCTCTCTGTACTATCTGTAAACAAAGTTACAATATGGTATCAGAGCTACATTAGCTTTTTTTCCTTCCACTGCAAGCTATAATCAAATTTCAGTTGTCACTTTACTTCATTTTTCTTCGTCCTTTCCTCCTCTTCCGATTTTCTGTCTGTTCATCCAAACTCTTCAATGGCGAACCCTAATCCAGAGAACGCGAGGAGTGCAATTGAAGTATCAGAGACTCAAGATGCAACACAACAGAAAATTACTTCGAACAAAGCTTCTTCGAACATGCAGAAAGCTTCTTCGAACATGCAGATTGTTCCATTTGAGGATCCTTATGCTTCGCCTTTCTTCTTGAGTAATAGTGACAATCCTGGTATGATTCTTGTTCCACAACCTTTAATCGGACCTTCGAACTACAATACCTGGACCAGATCAATGAGGATGGCCCTTAGATCGAAGAACAAGTTAGGTTTTATTTCTGGAACAATTCCAGAACCTGAAGAGGATGATCCTCTCTATGAATCTTGGCATAGATGTGATTCTATGATCACTTCATGGATTACGAACTGTGTTTCTGTCGATATTGGTTCAAGCATTGTTGGCGCCTGTTCCTCCATGGAAATGTGGTCTGACATTAAGGAACGGTATTCACAAAAGAATAGACCGCGCATTTTTCAACTTAAGCAATCTATCACTGAGTTGAAACAGGGGACAATGGATGTAACTGCTTATTTCGCTAAACTAAAAACTCTTTGGGATGAGTATATTGGATATAAGGCCATAGCTGCTTGTGCATGTGGAGTAAAAGGCTGTAAATGTGTCCAAATGATGCAAGAAAGTCGACAGGAAGATTATATCATGACATTCTTGATGGGACTCAATGAGACATATACTGCTGTCAAGGATCAGATCTTGTTGATGGAGCCTCTCCCTCCAATCAACGTTGTTTTTTCAAAGATAACACAACAGGAGGCACAGAACGAGATCAACAATGCCAAGCCTCACATAGCACCTCCGGTTGAGAGTTTAGCAATGCTGGGAAAAACAGAGGAGACGAAGCTGCAAGTAAAGCAGTACAAGAAGGATCGCCCTTTTTGCACTCATTGTGGGATGGTTGGACATACAGTTGATAAGTGTTTCAAGTTACACGGTTATCCTCCAGGTTATAAACCAAGAGGAAAAGGAAGTAGTTCTAACATGAAACAAGCTGCTAGTCCTGCAATGGATTCAAAGGAGAAAGGTTCTGCATTGTTATCCATCACACCAGAACAGTGCCAACATCTCCTTACTCTGCTCAGTGGACATATGGCCGGTACTTCCATGGGACATGCCAACAGAGACCATGCTGTCAGCCAGACTGGTAATGTGCCTGGGTATCCTCATTCACTAACAGGTACAAAATCCTTTGCATCCTTTCACTCCCTTGCTTCAGCCTCAACTACTCATGACTTCTTTGTGAATTCTTGGATTATAGATTCCGGTGCTTCGCACCATATGTGTGGAAATGCTCTTTTATTTGAGAAAATGACCCATATCATAGAAGGGAATGTCGTTCTTCCTGATGGTATTTCCTCTCCTGTTAGTCATAAAGGTGCTGTTAGGATCACACCAACACTTGTTTTGACTGATGTTCTTTTCTTGCCTAATTTCAAGTACAATTTGTTGTCTGTTGGACAGTTATGTCAATCTTTGGGTCTCTATTGTACATTCACTCCTGATTCTTGTCTCATACAGGACCTCACCCAATTGAGTATGATTGGAGTGGGTAAGCGATGTGCTGATTTGTATGTGCTGCTGCCAGAAAGAGGGCTGGCAGCTGCATGTGGTGCATTTCCCTCCATACCTAATGAACTCCCTGATTTCAGACCTGCTTCAATCCCAAATATCTGGCACCTTCGTCTTGGACATCCATCTAAGGGTAGAATGCAAGCTCTCCAAAGATTCATTCCAGATGTCATGGCAACAACATCTGATTCACCATGTTTAGTTTGTCCATTGGCTAAACAAAAATGTTTACCCTTTACTTGCTATAATAATCTTTCCCCCCATCCCTTTGACATTGTACATTGTGATATATGGGGTCCTTTTCATGTTCCTTCTATTGCTGGATTTAGATATTTTCTTACTCTTGTGGATGATTGTACACGCACCACTTGGGTTTATATGATGAAATTGAAATCTGATGTCTCTCGGTTACTTCCATTTTTCCATGCTTATGTCTCAAATCAATACAAAATTCCCATCAAATGCTTTAGAACTGATAATGGTAAGGAATTCCAACTTACTGATTTTTATCAAACCCATGGGATAATACACCAACACTCTAATTTTGATAGACCTCAGCAAAATGCTGTGGTAGAAAGGAAACATCAACATATCCTTAGTGTAGCTCGTGCCCTACACTTCCAAGCTAACACCCCCCTTTTTCTTTGGAGTGAATGTGTATTGGCTGCTATCCACACTATCAATAGACTTCCATCTCGTCTACTTGACAAAAAAACTCCCTATAAATTACTTCACAAAAGGGCACCCGACTACACTATCCTTAAAACTTTTGGGTGTCTTTGCTTTGCATCCACTCTCACCTCTCAACGCAATAAATTTTCCCCAAGGGCACGAGCTGCAATATTTTTGGGGTATCCTTTTGGGGTTAAAGGATACAAATTGTTTGATCTCCATAAAAGGGAAATCTTTTTATCTCGGGATGTTATTTTCCATGAAAATGTGTTTCCATTTAAAACTTTACCAACACATGATGACCCTTTTGTTCATATTAACATTCCAAGGCCTCACACTATCAAAGAAGATCTAGCTAGTACATCTTATGATGTACCTATCCCTATTCTATCCCATGACAATCCTGAATCCAGTGGACAAAACTCAGCAACCTCCCCTTCCCAGCTCAATAGGTCTTTACCCGCTGAGCCAACAAATGCCTCCCATAGCCCTTCCCAGTCCACTGAACCTCCTACACCTCCCCCTAATATGTCTCATCATGTCCTTCCCTCTTCACCTGCTCCTGTCATTTCTGCATCTTCCCCTTCTCCTATCATCTCTAGAAAGTCCTCTCGCCCTCACAATGCCCCTCATTATCTCTAAGATTATCACTGCAATCTTCTCACCTCTACTTCCTCTACCTCCACCACATCCACTCAATCTCCTATTGCCAACGCTATGTCATATCATGGTCTTTCTCCCTCTTATAAGGCCTTCTCTGTCTCCCTTTCTTCTTATGAGGAACCCACATTTTATCACCAGGCTGTACAACATTCTCACTGGCGCCATGCCATGGGTCAAGAAATTCAAGCCTTAGAAGCTAATGGCACCTGGGATGTGGTGCCCTTACCTCCTCATAAGAAAGTTGTAGGCTGCAAATGGGTTTACAAGGTCGTGTTACGATCAGATGGCACTCTTGAGCGCTATAAGGCTCGCTTGGTAGCCAAAGGTTACACTCAGCAGCAAGGCATTGACTATTTTGATACTTTTTCTCCAGTTGCTAAACTTACCACTGTCAAACTTCTTCTTAGTGTTGTTGCAGCCAAGAATTGGCATCTATCCCAGCTTGATGTCAACAATGCCTTCCTCCATGGCGATCTCACTGAAGAAGTTTACATGGCCCTTCCTCCGGGCTTTCAGGTTCAGGGGGCGACTCAGCCTCTGGTTTATCATTTGAAGAAAAGTCTATATGGGCTCAAGCAGGCATCTCGTCAGTGGTTTGCTAAGTTCTCCCAGGCCTTGTTGCATTTTGGTTTTACACAGTCTAAAAATGATTATAGCTTGTTTACTATGTCTACCTCTTCCCACTTCACTGCTGTTTTGGTTTATGTAGATGACATCATTATTGCCAGTAGTTCTCCTTGTTTTGTCACAACTGTTAAACAGGATCTTGACCGAATGTTCAAGCTCATGGACCTGGGTCCTTTGAAATATTTTCTGGGCCTTGAAGTCGCACGCAGACCTTCTGGTATCACTCTTTGTCAGCAGCATTATGCTCTCACTGTCCTGGAGTCTGCTGGTATGCTGGGCTGTCGTCCGTGCTCCACTCCCATGGATCCTAATACTCCTCTCAGCCGTGAAGATGGTCCTCTTCTGTCTGATCCTGAATTTAATCGCAGACTCATTGGCCGTCTTTTATCTGACCATCACCCGGCCCGATATTTCCTTCGCTGTAAACAAGCTTAGTCAGTTCGTTTCAGCTCCCAGGCAGCCTCATCTTGATACTGCATTTCGTGTCCTACGCTACATCAAGACCTCTCCTGGCCAAGGACTTTACTATAGTTCTTCCACTTCTTTGCATCTCAAAGCTTTTGCTGATGCTGATTGGGGTTCTTGCCCCAACACTCGTCGCTCGGTCACGGGTTTCTGCATGTTTCTTGGTGATTCTCTCATCTCTTGGCGCTCCAAAAAGAAACATACTGTGTCTCGTTCTTCCGCCGAGGCTGAATATCGCAGCCTTGCTGTTGCTGCTTGTGAGATTGTTTGGTTACTGCGGCTTCTCTTCGATCTTGGTGTTCCTCATCCTCAACCTGCACTACTCTTTTGTGACAACCAGGCTGCTGTTCATATCACACACAATCCTGTGTTTCATGAGCGTACCAAACACATCGAGCTCGACTGTCATTTTGTTCGTGAGAAGGTTCTTGCAGGGGTTCTCAAGGTCCTCCACATCCCATCTCCTCATCAGCTTGTCGATGTATTCACCAAGCCTTTGCCTGGACCTGGTCTTACTTCTTTTCTACGCAAGTTGGGGCTTCTTGACATCTTTGCTCCAACTTGAGGGGGCGTATTATACTTCTAGCTTTTAATTTCAGATATTTTGGGTTATTGGCACGTGTTGTTATTTAGTCAGTTATGGGTTGTTATGTTTCCCGCCTTTTTCTTCCTTTTGTATATAAAGGACTTTTGTCCTCATTTTTAATTAAGAAAAAAATGAAATACAGGCATTAGCCATCACTTCCCTTTTCTCTCTCTGTACTATCTGTAAACAAAGTTACAATAGACTTCGGTACAACTACTATGACAAATACCTAAGAGAGATTAATTATTAAGCCTCCATTTAGTAAAGGAAAAACTTCTTCTTTTAAAAGCTTTTTTAAAGGAAAAGTGAAATCTAGTGTTTATTTCCGTTGTTTCTTTTAAATAAATAAATAAAATAATGATTCTCTTTGGCTCTCATCAATTTGAGGACAAGATGTCTTCTTTCATAAACAGAATTCATGCATGACTTTTCTTTATTTTTAAATACATTGTAAATGAATAGCTTTTTTTTATTTTGTACGGGAAAGGAGTATTATCTAAATATCATATTCCAAGAAGGGGGTGTAAATTGCCCGAGCCAAATCCTAGCGAATTAGATTTGAAGCATGACTGAGCAATATCTTGTTCAACTTGAAACTTGTTGATGCTAGAA
Source organism: Simmondsia chinensis (assembly GCA_018398585.1). NCBI lineage: Eukaryota > Viridiplantae > Streptophyta > Magnoliopsida > Caryophyllales > Simmondsiaceae > Simmondsia > Simmondsia chinensis. Next base: position 32,682,349 of record JAGTTD010000005.1, read on the forward strand.
ATTAAATTTGTGCCTGAGCCCAGTTTGGCATGCCTCTAGCTAAGCTCACCTCTTTTATAATCAATTAGGCTTGAGTTTTATGGAGCTTGGCTTGTTCAGTTAAACAAGTTAATTAAACATGGCCTAACTCAAGCTCGAAACGATTCAAGCCTTTAGGGCATTGTAACCCACAAGGTAGCTCAACCCATATGCGCTCATACTTCTAAACATTCTATTGTACATGTCAAGTAGGCCCACATATTTTCTGTAAGTTGGAGTCATTTACTTTTAAGTCTATTTCTTTGTTCTCGAATGTTAACTAGTCTTTGGGTTGTCAGGTCTAAATTTAGAGTAATGAACAACCTTAATATATTTACAAATGTGCAAACCCAAACATGATTGACTTATTTGTTTTATGATCGAACCAAACAAGCTATGTATTTTGTCAACTAATCTTCATCGGCCATTATAGACATTTGCAAGTCTTTTGCTCATGGAGATCTGAGTTTAAATGGATAAATATCCAACATCGAGGCGTTGACTCAATGCAAGATGAATACAGCAGATTTTGGCATAGAAAATCAATGTAAAGCGAATTTGGCCATAAGAAACATTGACTTTCCACCTTTTACAAAAACTGTGTCAAACAAAAATAAATGGCTTTACAATCATCCTTCTCCCTCTTGCTTCAGAATCTTTCCCTTTCTGACCTGCAACTCCTTACCTAATTCATTTAGTATGTAACCTTAACTCTCATCTAACAGTTAAGATCATCTTCCCAACATTCTTCTTTAAAACATCTTTGACCCGAGTGCACGCATGTACCATACACATTTGGACATTAATTGTATGTATGTATATATATTATATATGAGGTATTGAGTCTGTTATTGTTGTGTGTGTGTATATATATACATACACGTGAAAATCCAACCATGGCATAAAATCCCGTCATCAGAACATGCCACAGTTAACCACCCATTCCATCACACCCTCTCTTGCCATAACTGGTCAGGATTTTTTACCACTTTTCTAAACTATCCGATTTTTTCTTGGCCTACAAATATGCTGCAACTGAAGCATGGAAGAGATACACAAAATATTCATTCTTTTTCTCTTCAACTCTCCCAGCTTACTGTTCGGTTTGAATCTTTCTTTGTTGTTTTGCTTTGTCACTGCATGCTTCACTATGCTTGTTCAATGCTTGAGTTTGAGGCTTCAGGCACTTAAGTTTATGGTTGTTCCTATTCTTGTTCTTGTTTATTTGCTCTACTTTGATCCTGTTCGAACACACAGGTGATTCTAATCAAAATCGAGATTGGTGTTATTCGACCTCGTGGCAAACCTTAATCCAGATCTATCCTGATCAAGGCCATTGGGATCACACTCATGATTTATGTTTGTCCAGTTAGTTTTATCTATCTTGAATTCAAATTCCGATTGAAAATTAACATTTCTTATCAAACAATACCTTCTCGATAAAACTGCCTGAGTGGATTGTGCAAACATTTTCCGTGTCTGTAGATGCCCCGCTCCTTTGTACTAATGTATAACACCAACTAGAACTAGCAAAATGTGACCCGACCTGACCCGACGACCCGACCCATTTGACTCGTTAACCGACCCAACTCTAACCCGAAAAATTTTAAATTTATTGTGACCCGAGCCCGAAAATGAACCGACCTGAATTCAACCCTATCCTAAGTTGACCCGACCCGAGCTGACCCGAATCCCTAAATAACCTGACTCGTGATCATCCAAGACCGAACCAAACCCATCCTATGTCTTGAAATAACCCAAATAGAAATCCAATTTATCATAGAATCTAAAAAAAAATGCTAATTATAGTCATTACGTTTAATGGTTTTAGTTATAAATTTCAAGATCGAATAATATATTATCAAAATAACTTGATCGGTCAACCTGAAATCCAACTTGACCCAAGGATACCCGACCTGAAGTTAACCCAATCCGAGGTTAACCTGACATGATGTCAACCCAGCCCAAGACTGACCCGACTTGAGATTTACCCGAACTTGAGGATGACCCGACCCAAATTTGACCCGACCTAACCCAAATTTGACCCGACCTAAGATAGGCCCGACCCGAACCCTGACCCTACCCAACCTGATTGCTAGGTCTAACACCAAATTTAATTATCATAAAGTAAAAAAAAAATTAAAAACATAGGTAAGATTTAAAAATAATAGAGGTTGAAGTGAATGACAAGTAATTGATACAAGAATAACTTGTATGCATGAGCTAGGGCTTCTTTTCATTGTTTAGTTTCTCGACAGCCTCCCTTTGACAGTTGCTTTGCAACCACTCCCCTCCTTTCATGGTAGACAGTCATCGCTAAATTATAGTAATATTATTATGCAATTATTTGTGTCTCATATATGGCAAAATGTCAATGGTTTGCCATTGTCAAGTTACTAATTATCCTACAAGTTCAAGTTGATAGGTAAAAGTTCAAAAAACACTTGTATAGTCTAATATACCCCTCACACAAATGTCACTTGGACTTGAAGCATGGATAATGCATAGTTCAGCCCATACCTTGTGCTTGAAATATGTTAATATTTAGAGTGCGGGCCGTTGATTCGTACTAATGACCTCTTGGTGAATAAAGTTCTGACACCATATTAAGAAACCAAGTATCTCAAAAGTTTAATTTAATGGGTAAAAGTTCAAGAATGATTTTATACTCTAATAGTGGACGGAGAGAATTATTTAGTAATAGAAGCCAGACTATTTTATTTATTGTTATATATTAGATATTTAACCAGTATTACTTAAATTACATAGATGAAGTACTTTACAATAAAATTTAGGGTAATTTACATATTGGTACACTAAGATTTATTGTATTAATTTTTGGGTAAATCACGCAAAATTTCTCTATCTTTTGTTTCAATAATAGAAAACCTCCCTAAAAAATGAATCTACTTACTAAACTCCTTCACTTTTAAAAATTAAACAGTAGACCTCCGTTCTTTTTCTTTTGACAATTTTACCCCTCAAAAGTAAGGAAGTTAAGTGGTTAATTTTATTTTTAGAGGGCATTTTATGTTTTTAGGCAAAAATTAGGAGTTTTTATGTTTTCAGGAAAAAAAAAAATAAGTTTTCTATGTTTATGAAAATATTATTATTTTAAATAATTATATTAATAATGTCATTAGTTCAGAAGATAAAACTATTTGTAAATTTTTATAAAAAATATTATGAGATAAAATTAATATTTTTTTAAATACTTTCATATTAGATTTAAAATTTAAAAATTTTTTGAAATTGAAAATATGAAACAAATAATGGATAAATAAGTTTTTTGAAAAAAAAAAATATGATAATATTTTTCAACTTCGGTTTTTCAAATTTTTTCCAAAAAAATTACTTTTCATAATTTATTTTAAACTTATAATTTCATCCATTTTTTAATTTTAAATTTCTTAATCTAATTTAAAATTTTATTTTTAACCAATAATTATTACATGTTATCTTATAGTGTTTTTTTTTTTAAATTTAAAAAGTGTTTAATTACCTTGTAAATTTATAATGTCATTATTATAATTAATTTAAATAATTATATTTGTGAAAATAAAAAAAAAAACCTTATATCTTTTGTGTAATAATTTAAAACTCCTATCTTTTATCTAAATACATAAAATTCCTACTTTTTCTTACTAAAACTAAAAAAATTTTAATTTTTAATTCATAAACTTTTCTAATTTTAAATTTATTAATCTAATTTTTATGATGTTAAAAATACTATTATAATTTATAAAATTTTCCAAAAATTATTTTATATGTTTTTATTTTTCATATATGTTAATTTTAAATCTATTAATCTAATTTTGAATTTATTTTCAACAAAAGATATTATATTTTATTTTGTAATTTTTTTATAGAATTTATGAAAATTTTTTTTTATTTTCTAAGCTTATAATGTCATTCCTATAATAATTAAAATATTAATCTTGGTAAATATTTAAAATCTCCTTTTTTCTAAAAATATAAACACTTCTCAATTTTTCTTTTTCTAGAAACAAAAAACTCCGACCTAAAATTAAAATCAAATACTTAACCTCTTTTATTTTGAGGGGCAAAATGGTCAAAAATCATTTATTGGGAGCAAAGTGTTTGATGGTAAAAAGAGAGGGGGTTTAGTGTGATTTTATTTATAAGGGTATTTTCTATTATTGAAGCAAAAGGCAAGAGAATTTTTTGTAATTTACCTTTAATTTTTTTAATACATAAACTTTGTAAATAATTTTTAGCCCAAAATTTATGTGTATTTAATAAAATAATTTAAATAATATTGTAAAATAATGTAAAACTTACCATTGTTTATTGGCAAAGCCACCAATCCTCGCTATTACACTCAATACACACACGAACTGCAAGGTTATAACACTGCTATTTAAAAAATGCTAGATGTCATGCCTATTATATAATTGTTTTGACTATTTTATTAGTATGTAATTTTTCCCTAATTTTTATTACTTCATTTTGACACTTGAGGGGATTAAGTCGACATGAAACATATATATGTGATAAGAAACAACCTTGCTCTTGAAGGTTAATGAGCATGGTCTTCTAAATATATAAGTCCGGCACGTAAAGTTTAGTTTATGTTTTGTGATCGTGATTCGTAAATAAATGATTGATTTGGAGCTGACTTTTATTTTATTTTTTTAGGTTTCAATCGCTAGCTTGCAATGTCACTGTCAACAGAGCGAGAAGGAATATGAGAAGGCCAGATATTCTTTCAAATGCGATAAAATTCCCCCGTACACGTTTGGAAGCCACAGACCTAAGGATTCAACAAATAACCATAAATATAATCCATTTTATCCACCTTACTATAAATTTGATATAGTGAATAATTATTCTTCTACTAGTTCAATTATCTCTGTCAAAATCCCTATTTGACCCTTCCAATAATTTATCATTTAGAAGCGTCATAATGGACTTCAATTTATCAACGAAGACTTCTATACTATCTAACCACATCTTATAAGTGTTTTCGCATCTCAAGGTTCGGTTTTCTCAACATGTTAAGGATAATAAAGCCCGCTTTAGCTGATGTTATGATTACTCATTATATACATAAGCGACATTCGCTACTAGGAAATAGGGTAATGAGCAACCAAAAACTGAACTCAAAGTAGTCAAAGAAACTCGAGATGCATAAACCAAACTCGGCAGAGGAATCTAATGAACTCAAAAAGAATTAATCTCAAACACAATCAACTTTGAACTTGAACAGAATTATGCTCAACATTGAACAAAAATAACACCAGGTTTGAGCAGCAAAAATCTTAAACTCAAGTAGAGCAAGTGATCAAACAATAGGTGTAATTGAATGTTAGCATGAATCAAAAAAAGGAAAGAAAGAATCAACTGAAGAATTGACGCATCGTGGAATTCATTGCGCCTAAATTGTTTGTGCTCCTGTGTTGGTAAAAATGAGAACTACTAGCACTTTGATTCCCAATGTTGACATTATGTTGCCACTAACGTGTATTCTAGAGTGATAGATTGGAGTACAACTCAACTCTCTCATTAATGGAACAATAATGAAGACCTCAAGAAGAATATACAAGTGAGAAGGTAACACAGAAACGAAGAAGAAGAGTATGGTGAATTTGTCTCTATATTTCTTTATATTGTAAAGCCTTCAAATGGCCAATTTATAGGCCAAGAATGCACCAATCAAATGTTGCAAAAAGTTACAGTAAAGGAAAGAAATCTAGCCTAGTAACGGTAGAAGAGGCGGTGATGGATGGGGTTGATATTTCAAGGTGAAGAATTCGACCTTCTTTTTGTAAAGAATGTAAAGAGTCAACTGCTCGAGCTCAACAACATACAACTCAAGCCAAAAGTTGAGCTCAAGTTTGAACTCGGGTAGTTGGCCAAGTAGAACTTCTCACATTACTAATTTTGTCGCAATGACTGTAAACCCTACAAATAATTAATGACCGGGCTAGAAAAAGTCTACCACACTACACCATGATGCAACGATCGGCGAGGCTAAGTGCCCTCGGGAGCTACATCTCCAGGCTCTCAAGACAATGTAAACTAAATGGAGAAAGCATGTATATCAAGTGACTCGCCCACTTTAAAACTTTTACATGTGGATAAAGAGTGTTAAGCAAAATTTAAGCACCGCCTAAATATCCAAAAATTAGTATTTTGGACATCGTAATACGTTTTGTTTCTTCGAAGTATTCTACATTTATTATATGAATATAATACCAACACAAGGCAGTGATCATGAATATTATTTATGCTTAAACGATAATGAAGATTCGTATGGGTGGGCCTACAGCTTTGTGGGGCCATGTTATCAAGTATTGCAACTTTATTTGTACTTATGTTCTGGAATTGCTATACTATGAGAAACAAATATTGACATGTTCCATTGCTCCTTCTTAATCATCGCTTTCAATTGTTGGCCATAACCAAAGATGGGCGACTTTATCCTGTTTTTAACCACAATGCGGAACTAGGATATGATTTAATTTTATGCCTTATTTTTCACTTTCTTTTTTCTCTTTTCTTTTGGCTCTTGTATTTATTTGACGACTTCTCCTATTCGTGAAAAAGGATATCTTCCTCTTAATTTTGAAAAAAAAGTTATAGTTTTATAAAAAAAAAATTGAAAGTGCTATAAAGTACAAATACGCTATAATAGTTTGTATATTATTGTATACCTTGGTCTACCACCGTGGTCTCTCCACCACCAACGCCATCGTCTACCACCGCCACCATCCCCAAACACTTCTTTCTCTCTCCACCGCTCCGCATCCCAACATCCCTAATCACCAGAAAACCATCGCCAACGCCACCGCAAACCACCACCCTCTCTCCACCTAAACACTTCTCTCCTCTAATCCGCTCTTTCTCCAGCAATCCGCTCTCTCTCCATATACCTGTTACCCACCACCACCAACATATCGACACCAATCGCAACCCAAAATCAACAACCCGCACCTCCCCACCCTGGTCAGTCTCCATCACCGCACCTCCTCACCGAATACCATCCCAACCCATCGTTATCTGTCCTCAATTCCATATCCAAAACCAAGTTTGAAATGCCAATAGCCAGTGAGAAGGTGTCTATCTTTGTTGATGGCCTACCAGAAAGAACGACAAATTTATGGCTTAAAGCGATTTTCAAGAATTCAGGTCAATCTATGATACCTTTGTTCCTGTGAAAAAAATGATGAGGTCTAGATGTTGTCATGGCTTTGTTCGATTTCATGACTCGAGTGAAGCTGCATGGGCAATTACACCCATGAATAGAAGATGGGTGGTGGGTGTTAAGCTAAGAGTTCAATGGGCTAGCCCATGCAGAAGATCAACTTCTTCATCCTACAGGAATCAAACTCAATCAAAAATTTCTCAACAGTTTGGAGACAATGGAGGTAATCAGAATCATGGGAATACTCCAACTAGTCAAGTTGGGGATGCCGTGAATACAAACATTTTGAGGATTGTGGCGTCCAATGTCAATAAGAGTGTGGAGGGTTGGCTCAATCGATCAATAATCACGCACTCTGCTGGTGAGGTTAGTCAGACGATATCCTCACATTTATCACGAAGAACGACCTATATGGAGTAACCCCTAGAGGGTTAAGCAATACCATTGTTATTCTGGTATGTGACTTTGCTGGTACCTTGGAATTGTATCTCGGCCCGCGCAAGGAAACTCGGCTTCAGAAATTTAAAGAGGTTTATAAATACGCCGGCGAGACATTAGGCTCTCTGAACAGACGAGTGTGGATTGAGGTTTATGGACTACCTGTCCAATGTTGGTCAAAGGATTGCTTTATCGACATCGCAAAAGTATGGGGAAAGTTTGTTAAGGTGGACACGAGGACATCTACTATGAGATGTGTTGATGATGCTAGGATCCTTATTGATACTTGCTCCACAACATGTATTCACCAGAAAATCTAAGTCCAGTTTAGCGCGGAATCCCATTCGGTGCTTGTCAAAGAAGGCAATACTGAGATGGTCCAAGACTACTCACCCAGAGTTGTTGCTATGGCTGCCACGGCCAGATTGGCAAGGGAACAAGCCTCTTTCTCCTCGCAGTCCTACTGAGATAGCTATCACAGTGGCACAGCTTTCTGCAAGGGGTCAACCTCTTCAAGTGCAGATGACAGATGTCTTGAACAATTGTAAGGAGGCTGGAACTCCTCCTTTAGGGCCTATGAATGAAGGTATGAATGTCTTCGGGAAATCGTGGGGGCATATTACTATCCATATCGATGGACAGTACTCTGGGAGATGGGCCTAGGAATGCTTTTGCCCGCGCAACTTACTACACCATACCGATGCCCAACCTGTGGCTCAAATGTCGCTCCTCGAGACTCGAGAGAATCAACATCTCCCCTTACTCCTTTCATGGGTTGGGAGTGATAAAGCTAAAAAAATACAACCCCATGCTTAGATATCACCTCAAGAAAACGAAATTCGGGATACCGCTAGTGATATTGACTCCACAACCCGTGGCCTTGAGTCACATGCATTCAGCAGTTAGTAGACCAGGGAACTACCATGTGCCGGGCCCATTTATGGAGGGGCCCAGCACAACTCGGAGGAAAAAGTATAAAGTGCAGATGACAAAAATGGGTAGGTGATTTATGAAGTGCAAGATGAAAGAGAAGGAGAAGCAGGAGCTACCAGACTTCTTAAAGGACATGTAACCTAGGAATAATGCGCGGAAACCGGCTAAGGCCTCTGGCAAAAAGAAAAAGAGGAGTAGGGTGAATCAGGATGACAACATTATTGATGCCAAGATGATCGAGGAGGCTGGGCGAGTAATCGAGATAGATAAAAGACTATGTTTGAATTTTGATGGCTTTGATCCGCCTAAGGTGAGTGCTATGCTCCGTAGAAGGATGTGAGGGACCGAGATTGATCAATAGGTGCTCTGTAGTGTGACTCGAAGTGACGTCGATATGATTGTTGGCAATGGCTTTGATCCAACTTTGCTGAGTCCCATGTTTCATCAGCTTTAGCACTCCGATGCTACAATTTCCTGTCGTTTGGTAGATCTTGTAGTCGATGTCCAGTCTGTCGTTGCCATGCATTAGTCGTGTTTTGAGGCGCGTGTTTTTCCTGTTTTGGATTGTCTTCATGTTTTTGTCTTTTCTGTTCTCTTTTGGTCCCCATTTTTTGTGGGTGGACTCAGGTCTTGCTTGGTCGAGTGACCTGTTTTGTTCGCGACTTTGTTGCTAATTATCGAAAAAAAATTGTCAATTTAATAGCATTATTCAAGGATTCTCCTTCTACTTGAAGATTTTAGTTTGTTTTTTTCTTTATTGAATTTGATTTTGTTGCAAAATGTATATAAGGATAATAAACAGGAGACAGAACAACATCAGCATGATTGCACCGCAAGAATTCATCCCTGGCAAGATATCCCACCAAATTATGCCCAAATTAGATTTGAATTATGAAGTTGGCATATGTAAAGTTCAAATATAAGCATAAACAGGATTCATCTTCACATTTTTTTGGTCAGAAGCAACAATTTTTAATGAGACCCTTCATATATTGCAAATATAAACACTACAACAACAACAGTAGTCCAAGTGCCTCAAGGGCTCCCGCATAAGCAGGGTCGGAGTAGGGGGTAGATGTACGTAGCTTTTCCCCTCCGTGGTGCTACCCTGAAGAGAGGTTGTTTTCAAGGACCTCTAACCTGAGAAGCATGTCATCATAAAAGCATGTCAACCTGTAAGCATGGAGCAACAAAGCAGAAAAGCATGACATAGCACAAAGCAAGCGTTACGAAGCAAAATTCAAAATTCAATAGAAGGCAGCTACAAGGCAAATAATGGGCAAGTAAACAGATAGGCAAGTAAGTGTGCCACATGAAGTCATATACGCCTAGTCACACTAGTATTAGCTATAATACGCAGCGCTACTTTAAGCCGCTACATCAGCTAACCCTATGATAACCCTACAGCGAGCTCTATCTAAGGCCATCTCCACCCGTAGGTATTGCAAATATAAACACTAATTAAGAAAATTATAAAAACTTATATAATAAAACTCATCAATAATATAAACAATTGATACTTAAAAATTACTATAGAAATGAAATGAGTAGACTTGCAAGTAAATGCCTTTGGGAACCCGTACAACTTCAAGGTCCCAAATGGTTGCTTGGCATACTTTAGGACCTTGAGCATAAAAAAGATTACATCAAAAAATCAATTGACTTACATATTATTCTTCTTCGCGACTCCCATGTGAGATTTGCTAAAAACCAACGTGTGGTATCCACACGAATCCTCTTTTTTTTCCGATAATTAGTGGCATAGCCGCAATACAAAATAGGAAACTCGTCTAAGTGAGCCCTGGGACACCCCATAAACGAACAGGGGCGCAAAAGATAAGATAAAAAAACAGCAAAAAAATAGGATCAGGCACACAAAATCCAAGATCGGGGGCAAACCTAAACAAACAAGAATAGAAGGAAGGACAATGACCCAAAAACCTAAGACGTCGGACGAAGCTGGAGCAGAACCATAAAAAAAAAAACCACCTGGCTGGACACCAACGAATACCTAGAGGAGGGTGGTGGACTGGAGGGGAATAACCCCCCCCCCCCCCCCCCCGGAGATGCATGCAAAGGTATCGGGCACGGAGGGTACCACACAGGAAAGGTACCGGGCATACAACTCAAGAGAAGGGAAGAGATTTCGGCTGGTGGGAGGGTCAGATGAAGGGGAGATTCATCTGGTGGTGGGACGTCTGGCGGTGGTTCAATGCCTCTGGAGGTGTTTCTTCATCTGGGAGTGCATCAACAGGAGGTGGGTCTGGTGGCTCACCTCTCCGAATCTTCACTTCCAGCGCATCAACGGGAACTCCAAATCAACACCAGGACTACTATATGGGGATTAGCGATGGGGTGAGTTTCAGGAGGAAGGGGGAAGACGAAGGGTCCCTCCCCTACCCCCCCCCCCCCCCCCCCCCCCCCCCCCCCCGAGATGATGGTATCCACACGAATCCTAGTTATGCTCGAAAAATCATGGAGATTTATTCATGCCAAGCGGAGTAATTAGTGGGTTGTTCTAAGTTAATGGTTACGAGATTAGTGAATGTAGACATGAAAAAGCGGAGTATGAGAAGGGAGATAGGATGTAGGAGCAGAGGGAAAATCGGTAAGTGGGGCCCACGTGGCCAGTGATGTCAAAGGCTGAGGAATAGAGTCAAGAGGTGTTAGTTGCGGGACCCGATCATCCGGATGCGGGGTGGCCAAAGTCGCCGGGAGAGAGGCCAGGACAGTACTAAAGGAGGGGAAAGACAACAGGTTTTTGCCAAGGAGAGGGGTTCAGCTAGGGATGCCAGAACCCGGGACAGGTGTCGGTCTGCTCATCGGAGGGGAAAGAGTACTCTCTTGTTGCCATTGAAAGCACTAAACAACTACAGAAGAGTAGGTCAGAGGGGCAACGCAACCGCACAGGGGGAGGTGGCATAAGAGGGGGGGCAACGCAACCGCACAGGGGAGGTGGCATAATAGGGGGGCCACCGCGCAGGGTTACGTTTGGGGGAAGAGAACTATTTTTGGAGTTAAGATTTTTGATTTGTTCTAATACTATGTGAAGTCTTATGTTTGTATGGCATACCTAGTATGGTAGCCTGTAACTATAAATATAAAAGAGGAATTACATAGTAGGATAAAGACTAACGCTGTCTAAATAATAAATAAAATATAAGATAAATAACCTATCTAGATATGAATATAATATATCCGAATAATAACCAGAATATACATGACATATTATTAGTAGCTTATGAAAAATATTTAATATAATAGTAGTTTTCTTGTAATGCAATGGTTCTATGTCATGTGCACAACTGGATGCATTTTCTGGATACATATATCATTTTCCATTTAAGTTAAAGTAAAGAACTTTGGGGTTGTTTTGATATTATTTTTGTGCCTTTATTTTAACTTTTTTACGTTTTTAAAAACATGAAGGAAACTAAAATTAAAAGGGTCAACTATGCCTACACCCCTGAACTTTTTTATTAAACTCAAAAGACCCTCTATAATTTTAATTATTCATAACATACCCCCTAAACTTTATAGTTGAACACAACCACTCCTTTCACCTTGGACTTTGTAAAATGGCCACATGAAATTTGTTATTACACACAAATTATCTCTTAAACTTTGTAACTAAACACAACTCATTCATTGCATATTCAATTTCGCTTCATATATTATATCATATTAATTAAGCATAACAGGGTTCATCTACCAGGCACTAATGCATTGGATTCCATTACAACTCTGAAGTTAAGCGTACTAGGACGAGAGTAGTATCATAATGGGTGACCTCCTAGGAAGTCCTCGTGTTGCCAACCCTATAAGGTTGGGGGTCTTCAGAAACAGCCGCTCGGCAGATTTACACCTTGAAGGGGTAAGATTGCGTACATCTAACCCCCTAGACCTCGCTTAGGCAGGAGCCCTTGAAGCACTGGGTCTGTTATTGTGAATTAAACACAACGTATCATGTATATGTTAAATTTAGAAGATAACCCCTTTAACTATTTCCTATTAAATGTACATCAAATATAATACATAATAAGGACAGAGTTTTGTTGAATTAAAGTATTAAATTTAATATGTAGGAGTAACTTTGATTGAAGAACATAAATTAGGGGATTAGCTTTTAAAATTTGCTATGTAAAAGATGAGTTATACGTTGTAAACTTCATAGTAAGTAGAAAATTACAATTAATTTAAACATTAAATTTGATATGTAGGGATGATTTGAGTTTAATAATATAATTTTTACCATTATAATACCTTTTAAAATTTATTGTGCGAAAGAAGATTATGCCTAAAATAAGAATTTAAAAGTCCATTAAGTTTAAGTTAGGTAATAATAAATTGTATTTAATTAAGTGTTATTATATTTTTATTAAGATTAAGCGTTAAAGATATTATTTTTAAAAATAAATATATATGGGATTAGTTATGTTTAATATTATAATTTATAAAGTTATATTAATTATGTAAGAGGTGACTTCTGTTTAGTACAACGCTCAAGGGATGAATTATGTATAATAATTAATAAAGTTTAAGAATTTATTTCCCAAAATTGAAAATTTAAAAGTGACTTGTATTTAATTACATCAGTAAGCGTGTTATGAATAATTGGACTTGCAGGGATTTTTTTTTTTTTTTTTTTGTATTTAATAAAAAGGTTTAAGGGGTGTAACAATAAAGAATAAAAAAATAAAAAATCATTTTTTGTTCAATGGATTATGACAGGAATTCAACAACTGCCATTCCTCAAGCGATCACCTGATAAAGCTTGGCTCATGATATTTTTCATCGTATAAATGCAATTTGGGAATCAAAAAACAAATACGTCTTCCTAATCTCCATTCATGACTAGGCTCGAATCATTGACACGATAAGACTAAGGATCAACACTTGGTTCCGAACAATATAATAGTTGGTGGCACTGAAATATCCATTCACCTCTGCATGGAGAATCCTTATAGACATGATTTCCAATTCCATCGCCAAGTTTGGTCAAGACAACATTGGCAAATTCATTGGCTGACACTCATGTGACTTAGACATCCGGTGCGCATTCTCATCTTCTAGCTACGCAGATTGTACATTGATCCAAATTATTCCCTCCCTATGCTTCATAGTCTGCTTCTTAGGAAGCACCCTCGGTTAAGGAACATAGGTAGAGGTTGCTCGGCTTTGCTCATGTTGCTCTTTGTGTATAAAGATTATTTTCTTTTGATTTATTTGGATGTTTTAGAGACCTCTTTTATTTTATATTTGAGAAATTTTCTCCACTTAATTAAAAAAAAATAAAAAAAATCCGAAACTAGCCCTTAGATACATGACATGTGCACAAAATATAACTTGTATAAGTAGATAACGGAAAAACCAGCATGCACTTCTAGATGTATTGCGAGGAATTAAATTAGGGTAAATGATATATTAGTTTATGAGGTTTAGTATATTTTGGTTTAAAAATCGTGTGAAATAATTTTTTAATACAAGAGTCTTATTTATTTAATAAAATAGTTAAGTTAACATTGTAAAAAAATGTAAAACTTGCGATTAATTGTTGGCACAGCCCTTTTTTTTTGGTAAGTCGGCATTTTTATTTTTTATTACCAAAAAGTGCAAAGTACAAGAGTACAGGGGCATTCCCCAAACAAGTCCAAACAGCCTACATGTCAAGCAAGACAAAAACAAAGCAAAACGCATAGAAGCCAAACTAAGAAGGAGAAACAAGGCAAATGAAGCCCAAGAAATGGACAGAAGACTCCTACAAATAAAAATATAATAGAAAAGGAAAGAAAAAGAAAGCAAAAAAGAAAAAAGAGAGAGAAAAAAAAGGGGAATCAATCCCCAAGAGAAGCACCGGCAGCAGCGGCCTTAGCAGCTGCTCGAGTCATCCGACGCTCAGCCTTTCTCGAGCAGCGAGAGGAGGCAGCGGTCCAATCCGTGTCAAGAGAATCCACGGCAGAAGATGAAGAATACATCATAATACTAGTGCCTCGGCGAGGAGCAGCACTCGGGACGCTAGCCTCACAGTTCAGAGTACACTGGGTAGGAGTAGCAACCCCCAGGGGGGTGGACGTCGAGATCCGCGAATCATGAGAATCTGAAGAGATACAAAAGTCAGAGAGTCCCGGAGGGGCTAAGCAACTGCAAGCATGGCTTGAAGAGGAGTCAGACTGAGCAAAGGCTGAGCTAGCACGGGCCAAACCAATCTCATCAGGAGGTCTCCGATCATTACCCGGGTATCCACGCCGGGTGAAAAATTCCAAATTTTCATCAGAAACTGGTCGCTCGGGATAAAGTGGACCAACCAGTGCAGCAGCCATGCTGATCAATCTTGACCCATGAGAAGAAACGGAAACTGAACCCCTAAAGCCCGAGCATACTGACGTGGGCAGTAGCCCGGGGAGAAAAGATAGTAGCTAGGTGGGCTGGAAGCACCACGGCTTCCAGCCTGCGCCACCCGGGCCCGAGAGCCCAGTAGGGGGCCGCGCCCCCCCTGCCGGAGCGCCTCTCAGGCCCACGGTAGCAGGGGGCAGCGTGCGCCCTGTTACCCGAAAGGGCCTCCCGGGCCAAAAACAGCAGCTGGGGGTCTGTCACCCCCAGCACTAATAGAGCCAGAAATAAGGGTGGGCTAATAGTAGTCCCACCGGTGACCATACCCTCGCTATTCACTTATCGCACACATAAACTGCATTGTTGTGACAACAACAGTCCCAGTGCTACAATGGCTCCTGCATACGCAGGGTCGCGGGGAGGGGAGTGTATGCAACCTTCTCCGTTTAGGGTGCTACAATAAAGGAAGGCTATTTCTGAGGACTCCTAACCTGAGGAGTGTATCATCATGGTAGCATAAGAGCAACATAGTGTTAGAGCAGTAAACAGCAAAAGCCAAGCCCTACAAAGCAAAACTCAATGGAAGGTAACAGCAGGCAAATAGTTGGCATACGCACGTGCTCAAGTGCATAGATAAGCAAATAAGTGCACCAATATGTGTGCGAAAGAGGAAGTCAAGACACCTAGATACACTAGTGCTTGCAACAATAAAATGTACTATTGTAAGCCGTTATATCGGCTATCCCTATGCTTGCCCTCCATCGAGCTTCATCTGAGGCCATGTTGTGGCATTACTAACAAAGATGAATTGGATGGAAGACTTAATTTAATTATACCTTTATGCACCATTATTTGAAATATTTTATTAAATACATATACTTTTGGACTAAAATATTATTTCATAAAGTTTGTAGGCTGTAAAAATTAATACACTATGATTTAAGATATTAATCTATAATTATCCATTGAATTAGTTTCTAACAATTTTTTTAATCTTTTTCTTCCGCCTTTTGCTTCTGAATTTTAGATTGTACGGCCCCTAGGGTTGACATATATAGTGCCAGAGAAAGCACTAGAAATGATATTCAAAGCCTGTAAGAAATGAAAGAAATTACATGAAATGCATCAAAAACAAGTAAAAGCTGATGTAGTAATAACTAAGGTATAGATCACGCTATATTTAAAATAGTTTCTATGCTCCTATTAGTAGAACTCAATGCAATAGGTACAAAGTGCACCGCCTCTAGGATCTAGAGCTCAGTATACGCTGTTACTCGTAGACTTTGGACTAGTCCAAGAGGCCAAAACTCTACTGTACGCCCTTGGCCCAATTTTACTCGAGTGGGAAGCATTCTGTCAACTAACGATACTAGAAAACATGTAAATTTCTCATGTCTCATATGCCCAACTTATATGTGATGCAAATAGGGATCAAAGTGACACGATTGAGATGATAAAAGGAGTATTAATTATAGTCTAATTAGGATTTTATTTATTAATGTTTAATTTTATTGAATTATGTAATTAGGTTTAGAGGTTTAGAGTTCGATTATCATTAGGGGTAGTAGAGTTTGATTTAAAGTAGGACTAGTTTTTAGAGTTAGATTATTATTAAGAATAGTGTATTCTATGCCTATAAATAGGCCATTAGTTATTTATTTTAGGAAGCTTTTGATTAATTAATAAATTTATCGTATCATCATTGACCAAAATAGAGGCAATTAAGACAGTTGAGTTGGCAATAGAGAAGGTGGTTGAGGTGGCGGTTGTGAAGGCAGCTGAAAAGGCGATTGAGAAGGAAGAAGAAAAGGTGTTTGGAGATGTAGGTGGAGACTTAACAACCAAAAACATCGTCTGAGATACTCTTCCACCAAACATGCGTAACCAATGGCTAAAATACATATTCCTCAAGCATTGATGGGAGATGGATGTGCTCATACGAAGGAAATGGAGACAGAACAAGATGGAGAATTCGGTTTTGTTAGATTCAAAATGAAGACAAAGGCGGCGAAAGCAATTAGCGGAGCAAATGGAGCAGCACTCGTGGATAGAAGAATCCTTGTACAATGGGTAAAATATGACAGAAGTCGAGCAGATGGGGGAAGGTTAGGCAAACGTCAGGAGGTGAAGAGAGTCATCTATAGTCCGGCATGGAAGGATACTAGACTATTTGTGCATGTTGTGAGAAATGGTGTCCCATCAGGAGAGTTGACATCTTATGGAAAAGGGAGGGGAAACTAGAGCAGTAAAGAAGGTTAGTGCTAATGTTAACTAGGGGACATTTAGAGTTCGAAAAAAAGCTTAATTCATGAATGTTTTGGGGGGAAGACAGAAGAGTGTATCATGGTAAGATTAATGGAAGGAAAATGGAAGAGATAAAAGGAAGTATTATGGCAAAAACCATGGTGGAAATGAAAAGAAGTTGAATGACAAGGGAGTGCACAAATGTAAATTACGTATCATGAGAGGCAATTCGATTCTAATAACAATGCCAGCGGAGGATGAAAGAGAAGCCTTACTTGTAGATGATTTGGAATAGAAATTGGCAAGTTTCAAGGACATGAGGAAATGGCAGGAGTTTGACTGCAATTTGAAGAGGAAGGCGTGGATTGCCTGTTACGGAGTTCCATTCATGCTTGGTCATTTGAGAATTTTATGGGTATTGCTCAGAAGTGGGGAAGAGTTCTAGTGATTGATAAGCCATAAGAGAGTGCTTCATACTATGTGGTGGGTCGGGTCTTGGTGGAAACCAAACAAATGACTCCAACTATGGATCTAATAATGCTATCTCTTGAGAAGACCAATCATAAGATCCATGCTTTTGAGGTGGGTCAAATCCTAACTTCTAAGTCTGCAAAGTGGCTTCCAGTGGTAACTGAAAAAAATTAGGGCAAGGGGAAGAAAGGTTTTGATTCTGGTCCTGGAGTCTCATGAGTTTTTCGGTGGGACGAAGTCTCCTCGTATGCCCAAAGAAAGCCGTCCATCTTGTATTTAGGATTTACCAGCAGTGCCAGAGTGTTGCAGGAAGTTGAAGAGTTAAAGGGAGATTGAAGATGGAGCCACATCCTCTGAAGCTGCAAATGTGGAAAATATTAATGTTGACTTGAGGGCGGAGCTAGATATGGGGTGTAGGTTTAAGAGGAGAGAAATCTAGAGAATCTATGGGGGGATGACAAGTAACAAATTGGTGGTAACAAGAAGAACATGAAGGTCAGAGCTAGAGGAAAGAGTAAGATGAGCAAGTATTTGAGAGAAGCATGCTTGAACGATGTTGGAGCCTTCCTGAAGATTATTAAGCTTATGAAGCTTGCGAGGAGGAAACGAAACAAAGTTGCTAGTGATGAGGGTAAAAGGGATGCTGGAGGTGCTTTGGAACCAGTCGACCTCCAAGTGGCAATTGATCCTTTATTTTCTGATTATGTTGGCATCTATGAGGGAGTTGGTGTTGAAGTAGGCCCTTCCCATACATTAGTTGTCTCACCAACATTGCATGATAATGAGGGTCTCACTATTGGTGATGTGGTTTAGGGGGTGATTGTTGAGGAGGTGGTGAGTGATGCTCATTTGAATGATGATGTCTTACCTTATACAAGCCAGGCCCACATTGATTGTTTTGTTGATCTTTCCCCCTTTAAGATTGATCTTACATGCTGTCATATCGTATCCTCTCTCAAGCCTTCCCCCACCCTCCTTAGGGCCCACCAAGCTGGGGCACTTGGAAAGAGATTGGGCTTAGGCTATAACAGTCCTGACAAAGACATGCAACACCTATTTTTCTTTATTGCAGGCAACATCCATATTGGGGTTAATCGTAAAAAGAAGGCCCACAAGAAAAAGTCAGGCCATGATCCTTCCCCTACCAGCATCTAATGGTTTGGAACTTTGAGGGTTAAAATCAAGGGGTGTTAAGAATTGGGCCTCATCTAGAGTGTGATAGTTTGAGCTCCATTCCAATCGGTTTGGGATTTCCATTCACTTTCCTTGGAGTTTTTCCTTTGCTTTGATGTTTGTTTTAATGTATTTTTGTTCCCAAGTATATTGGGTCATGTTAAAATTTAGACACAAATGAAGGCCAAAATTTAAACTCAAATGAAGTAAATAACATACGAACACTAAAAACTTTGAATTTTAGATACTTCTCTTATTCACAAGGGAACCTATTTATAAGCTGCGTTTGGTTTAGCTTTTTAACAGCTTAGAGCTATGAAAAAGATCTAGTTGACTGTATGGCCTGCGTTTAGTTGATAGAGAAGATCTTTTTACATTTTTTTCACAGTTTAAATAGAAAGATAAAAAATGTGTTTTATAACTAAGCAGAAAACAATGCAAAACTGGATCTATTTTATAGCTTAATTCAAAAATATATTTTAAAAAGACAATATTAATATTACATCTTTATCATTATAGCCTAGTTTTGCTTGGTATCACCACCCTTACCTACCACCACCCTTTTTATGCCCATAAGTCACTATACTCACCACTCTCCACTATCATGACCAACTATTATTATGATTCTCTCTTACCTATTATTATTAATTAATTTACATTATTAAGTCATTTTTGTGATTATGATAGATAAATTTATTTTTTAAAGCTGTATCCAATACTTTATTATGTACAAAATATCTTTTTGCACTGCACAACCAAACACTTTATTGTAAAAAGATACGCATCTAAATGAATAAATCTTATTAAAATAGATAAGCTAAAAAAAGATAAGTTGAAATAAGCCGAATCAAATGTAGCCATAATACAATAAAATGAAGAAGAAATGGCAAAGAGCACCTAGGATCCTAATTACAATGAAGAAGAGAGTAAAAATTGCATTCATGGGAAGAGAGAAAAAGGGAAGCCGGTTACTCTTATTGAAGAAGGGAAGAGAAATAGTCTTCCTAATAACTAGGATAATAAAGCCTACACTAATTACAAAATATACTTAATTCTAAATATGTAATGAAAATACATAACCACCCTAATTAGTGATGCTTCTTGGCCCGCCAAGAAAAGAGTTTAGGCCAAAGAAACAAAGCAAAATTAGTCGTGGAGCAATAAGTGTTCGGACAACCACCCTATTTAGTGTCCAGATAGGTGCAAGAACCAGGGGAAATAGTGAGACCATGGTCGGGTGTGTGCTTGAGGTACTGGAGGATACACTTCCACCATTTGTTAATGAGAAGACCTGGGAGTATGCATAAACTGGGACACATGGTTAACAGCTTAAGATATATCAGGATGAGTCATTGATACTAGAGTGTACCTACTGCACTTCTATACTAAGTTGAATCTTCAAGGAGATCCCCATCAGTCAACGATGGGTTAAGACGGGCATGAAGGGGGATTTGAACTAATTTGGCCTCAAGCATGCCATGCTTGTGAAGTAGTTCAAGTGTGCATTCATGCTGTGTAAGGAGACTGTGTCAAGAGGGTTTGGCTTAAATGCCAAGAAAGTAATGAAGAGGGACTAGATCCTTCATGGCAAACTATGCAAATAAGGTGGTAATAAGTCATTAAAGATAGATGCATTGGAGCCAATAAGAATAATGTCATGACCATAAACAAGAAGGCATACAGGACCGGCAGAAGAACAATGTATGAAAAGAGAATGATCAACCTTACTACAGTAGAACCCAAGACTATAGAGATACAAACTAAACTTATGAACCCAAGCTCAAGGTGTCTATTTGAGCCTATAGAGGGGCTTATGCAAGCGAAAAACATGTTAGGAAACTTAGGGTGAACAAACCCTAAGATTATTTCATATAAACGTCTTTAGTTTAAAAAAAAAAAAAAAAAAAAAAACAACAACAGTCCCAGTGCCACAAGGGCTTCCGCTTGCGCAAGGTGTAGGGAGGGTAGGATGTACGCAGCCTTACCCCGTCAGGGTGAGACCCTGACGAGAGACTGTTTCTGAGGACCCCCAACCTAGGCTTTGGAATTTGATAGTTATGACGAGCCTGAAAGAGAGAAGGAAAGAAGGGCATGTAAGACGAGTAAGTAGAGCATGTAACATGCATGTAAAAAGAGCATGTAAGCATCAAAAACAATCCAGGCATTTATGCATGTAAGCGAGAAGGGCAAAAGGTCAAAGCAAACAAGTATGTAGGGGAGGAGCTCCTACATGCTACACAGCGCAAACCTGTACAGAAGCATAGCGTGTAGTGAGTAGAGAGCAAAAGAGATAGAGAGCGAGAAGGTGTAGATCAAGGGGGAGAGAAATCGAGAGGGAGAAATAGGGAGAGAGGGAGAGAGAGAGAGAAGAACGGGCGGTGCAGAATGTTTCGAAAGTATCAGCAGCCGATGGCCCTGCACCCCCAGGAGGCAGATCTTTAGGGCACTGATTGACCAACTAAACTCGTATCACGCGTATTCACGGGCATACGAGCAGATGCAGGTGCGTAAAGCTTTTACAATGCTAAATCTGTTACCCTGTTCAAAACTAGCATTGAGCTCTAAACTAGGGCAATCTCTCTATTGGGGTTGGGGTCGGCAAGGCCCCGCCAAAATGTCATAAACTAATTTCTACCTTTAATTAATTTAATTTTTATTTGTATTTGTATTTGGCTGGCCTCTCCCTCTCTTCCCGACTATAAAATGAGGTTGTTCATACCCCTCACTGGGACAACAGTTAGTTCTTTAATCAACTCTTCTTTGGCGGCCTCTTCCTCTCTTCCCACCCCCATTGGAGCACTGAGCCGCCCGCCTGCGCCAATATTGCACTGGGCAAACGGGCACTCACTTGTTCTACAAGTGATGGGTGCTCCTATACCATTATATCGGGTGCACCAATGCTAATCCTCCACTGGGCTCTATCTAGGGCTATCTCTTCATTTAGGTTAATGTGGGTGAGATCCTATCGAATCGTCTCCATCCAGCTCTTTTCTGGCCGTCCTCTCCCTCTTTTCCCATCTGCAATATGAAGTTATTCGCATCTCCTGACAGAGACATCAGTTGGTCTCCTCTTAACATGCCCAAACCACCGCAGACGTTGCTCCCTCAACTTATCCTCTATTGGTGCAATGCCTAATTTACTTCTTATAACTTCATTTCTAATCCTATCTTTTCTTGTGTGACCACACATCCATCTTAACATCCTAATCTCTACGACCTTCAACTTATGTGTGTGATGGCACTAAACTGGCCAGCACTCTGCCCCAAAGGACATAGTCGGCCTCACCATCGTCTTGTAGTATTTGCCCTTTAACTTTAACGAAAATTTCCTATCGTACAGTACCGTGGAGGCCATCCTCCATTTATGCCACCCCACTTTAATCCTATTGTTGACATCTGCATCCACCTCCCCATCTTGTTGCACCATGGATCCCAAGTATTTAGAA
This sequence comes from Simmondsia chinensis, assembly GCA_018398585.1. Classification (NCBI taxonomy): domain Eukaryota; kingdom Viridiplantae; phylum Streptophyta; class Magnoliopsida; order Caryophyllales; family Simmondsiaceae; genus Simmondsia; species Simmondsia chinensis. The sequence continues at coordinate 32,704,570 of JAGTTD010000005.1, forward strand.
CATGCTTTTTGTGGTATGCACTCTGTTCCAATCTTGATGCCTTCTGCGCTTGGCGTAGTAGACATGCAGAACTTGAGTTCCATATACTCGGTCTTAAATCTACCGAGTCTTAAACTTTTCGATCCTAAGGCTAACCTCAACAGTTCGAGTCTCTCATTCACCTCCTCCCTAATTTCCCTCACCAGGACTATATCATCAGTGAAAAGCATGCACCAAAGCACATTCCCTTGGAAGCGTCTTGTGAGTTCGTCCATAACAAAGATGAACAGGAAGGGACTCAAGGCTAATCCTTGGTGTACCCCCACTGTAATGGGGAAAGCTTCTGTATCTTCTTCAGTAGTGTGCACCTTGGTTTGGGCGCCTTCATACATGTCTTTGATGACTCATATATAGGGCTGTGGGATGGCTTTCCCCTCCATGACCTTCCATAGGACCTTTCTTGGTACTTTATCATATACCTTCTCTAGATCAATAAAAACCATGCGTAGATCCTTTATTATATCCCTATATAACTCTATGGACCTCCTCAGGAGATGGATGGCTTCTATCGTTGATCTGCCTGGCATGAATCCAAATTGGTTCGTTGAAACCCCTACTCTTTGCCGAAGCCTTCTTTCTATGACCCACTCCTAAAGCTTCAAGGTGTGGCTTATTAGTTTGATTCTCTTATAGTTGGCACAACTTTGTATGTCATGTTTGTTCTTATAGACAGGGATTAATGTGCTCTTCCGCCATTCGTTAGGCATCTTCTTGCCTTGGAGAATTTGGTTGAATAATTTGGTTAACCATTTGATTCCCACTTCTCCCAAGCACTTCCATGCCTCAATGGGTATTCCATCTTGGCCGACTGCTTGACCCCGGCCCATCTTCCTCAATGCTTCCCTCACTTCCTCTGGTCTAATTCTGGTGCAATAGCTGCAGGTCCCATGCTCTGCCGGTGCTAGTAATTCTCCTATGGGTGCAACTGTATCATCCTTTTCGTTGAGCTGTCGTACTGAAGTCGTAGATGGATGACAAAAAACATGCACATTGCTTTCTCCAGGAGGTTGGCCGCAGGTCCTGGAAGTAGGATTTCCACCTATTTTTAATTTGTTGCTCATCCACGAGCACTTGTCCATGTGCCCCCTTTATGCACCTTACTTGGTCCAGGTCTGTAATCCTCCTCTCCCTTACCTTTGCAATTCTATAGAGGTCCCTAGCCCCCTCGATTGTATACAGCCTTCTATAGAACTCCTCAAAGGCTTTAGCCTGCGTCTCTCTTATTGCTACCTTTGCTTCCTTCTTAGGTTGTTTATATTGTTGTCTCTTGTCCTTATCTCCACTTCACTTCCACTCTTTGAAGCAGTGTCATTTGTCCTGAATCTTCACCTAGGCCTCCCTACACCACCACAAAGTCTTTCTGTTGATTGGTGTCCCCCTCTTTGATACCCCTAGTACTTCGCGTGCCACCGCTCTGATCTTTTGGGCTACTTTGTTCCACAAGCGATTTAAGTCTCCTTCGCAATCCTCTCCCAGCTCAGCCTCGATTTTGTCCTTAAAGACTTGAGACTTTTCCCCTTTCAGCTCCCTCCAGCGCGTGCGTGGCTGTGATTGTTTGGTGGCTTTCTTGCCCCTTCTCTGGTCCTTGAACTAAGCACACACTATTATGTGCTGCGTTGAGAGGTCCTCCCCAGGAATAACCTTATAGTCCCTGCAATCTTTTTGAATCCTCTTCCTTAATAGTATGTAGTCACTCTGAGTCCTTGCACCACCGCTCCGGTATGTGATGGTATGCTCCTCACTTTTTGAAGAATGTGTTGGCCATCGTTAGCTCGTGCGTGACGACGGAGTCTAGCAGAGCCTTACCCTCATCATTTCTCGTTCCAAAGCCAAAGCCTCCATGGTGGGATGCATAACCTTTTGTGTTCACCCCCATGTGGCAATTAAAGTCACCCCTAATCACCACTTGTTTGTTCTGGGGTATGCCTTGCATTGTTAAGTCTAGTTCCTCCGAAAATCTAGCCTTTTCCTGCTCAGTCTGCCCAATCTGTGGAGCATATGCACTTATGACATTCAATATTTCCCCATCTAAAACTAACCTGATTCTAATTATCCTATCATTATTTGTAGTGACCCTGACTACTTTATCCCTAAGGAAGCTATACATAATAATGCCTACCCAATTTGTCCCCCTTGATAGGCCCGCATACCACAGTTTGCATCCTATAACATTTATTGCTTTTGTGCCTACGCAGCTGGTCTCTTAAAGGCACATGATGTTGATCCTTCTCCTGACCATCATTTGGGCAACCTCAAAGCTTTTCCTAGTTAGCGTGCCAACATTTAATGTCCTAATTTGCAGCCTTCCCTCACCACGTGAGCTATTCTGTCCCGTCCCTAACCCATTTAAAGATGGCCTCAAGTTTTGAGAAACGTCTTTAGTTAAAAAACCAAGCAAAAAAAGCATTTTTGACATCAAGTTGGCCAATGGACCACAAGTTTTGTAATAGCTAAGGCAAGAGTAAAGCTAATAGTAGTAGCTAGATTTGACAAAAAGGACTAAAGGTTTTACAATTGTTAATAGCCTCTTGCAGATGTAAGCCTTAAGTAACAAGCCTGCCTTTAGTTCGATCAATAGAGCCGTAAATTTTATACTTCACTTTATATTTCCATGTATAACCTACCACATTTTAAGAACGAGAGGTTGGGACAAGATCCCATGTATGGTTCTAAAAGAGGGACATTAATCTCCTCAGCCATGGCCTCTTGCCATTGAGAGTTCTTCACAACCTGAGAAAAACATGCAGGTTCTTGCACGACAGTAATGGAAGAGAGAGATCACAGTATGTGTTTGGATGTACGTACACCATCATTTAACCTTGTTTGCATGGGGTGAGTGTTCTACGAGACAGTGGTGAGAGACAGACTGCCACTAGCAGTAGTGAGGGGACTCAGATGATCATCCAAATCTAAGGGTAAGACACCCCCTACAGCATAGCTCGAGGAGGAGGAATCTAAGGAGGCTGCAGGAAAAGATTTTGGAGGCATAACCAAGGTTACAGCTACAAACCACGGGGTAATAGTAATAGAAAGAGGAGTCGGCGCCAGGAAAAGGGATGAGGCTACGGTTGGGACATCAGTAAGAGAGGCATGGCTGTTGTCAAGTGTACCCATGAGCGACGAAGGAAGCATTAGGGGGGACAATCCGTGAAAGGCGAGATATGGGGTGTCATGTGAACGAGAACATCAACAAGATGAAAAGTAGGGGATGCCACTAAGCTAGGAACTAAGTCAGGACAAGGAAAAGGATGTTCTATGAAATGCACATCCCGGCTAATGTGCACATGACCCGTGAGTGGCTGAATAAAATGATATCCTTTGTATCATGTTGTATACCCAAAGAAGACACCGGATGTGGAGCCAGGGGTTAATTTATGAGTGATATGGGGAACGATGTTAGGATAACAAGCACACTTAAAGACATGAAAAATACTATAGTTAGGAACCTGGTTAAAAGGTTTTTCAAAAGGATAGCAATTTTGTAAACTCAAGGTTGGTGAACAGTTTATAGTGTAACATGCAGCATAAGTTGCTTCAGCCAAAAACATAGGAGGTGCGTGAGATTGAAAATGTAACATCCGTACTATTTCATTTATATGTTGATGGTTTTGTTTCGCCACTCCATTTTGTTGTGTTGTATGAGGATATGAGAAACGAAAATAAATGCCATAGTTCGACAAAGAGCACTTGTGGACCAATTGTTAAATTCATGACATCCATTACTTTGCAAAATCTTGATTCTAAAATCAAATTGGTTTTCAACTAGCGTCTAAAAATCAAAAGGGAAAAAAAACTCCAACTTTCCTATGCATCGGGTAAAGGCCCAAAAACTGAGAAAAATCATTAATAAAGATAATGTAATATTGAAAAGCAGAGTTAGATGAAACAGGAGCTTGCCAAACATCAGAATTAATTAATTGTAAAGGTCTAGTAGTCATATATATAACATACAAAAACAAAAGTCGACGTGGCTTGCCCAACAACATGCATTACAATATTTTAGCAACCTTGAACTAGGAGAAAGTAAGGAATGAAGATGTTAAATATCTAAAATAGAATTGCCTAAAAGCCTTAAATGTTAGTGTTGTAGCTCAGCAGTGACTGCCTATTAATGATGTAGAGAAAAGCAATAGAGTGGTCTACTACTGTGTATCATGAAGAGCAACGCCCCTGTAGTTTTGTCCTTGACAGAGAAAGAAGAAGAGTCAAATTCAACAAGGTAGTTATTGTCACGATACAGTTGTTTAATAGACAAGAGGTTATATGTAAAACCAAGGACAAGTAGAACTTTAGGCAACAACAAAGGCCTAGACTATGTTTGTATGCTTGATGAACCAACATGAGAGGCAGGTGATAAATAATCATTGCCAAGTTAAATAGATTTAAAACCAGTATAAGAATTTAAATTTGTCAAAATACCTGTGTTTGAAGTCGTATGGTTCAATGCTCTAGATTAGGATACCATGTTTGGTCATTGGGATGCTAGACTGAGATAGCTGTGAGGAAAGGGGGAAGATTGGTTTGAACATAGCAGTAAGCACAATGGGATGCAATATGACCTACCTGGTAACAAATTTGATGAATAAGAGACCGATACCCACGAATAGCATCATTAAACTGATGAGATTATACCCAAAGATCATGCCAAAGGTTGGAAGTTTGAGGGATGACCCCTAGGACCGCCCTGAATAAGTCCCAAAGCCGATAAAAAAGGACAATCGGTCGGTTGTTACTCCAGGGTTTGATAATTGTAGCCACTAGTATGACCACCGGGTCCTGCACGACCTTTAGGGATGTGTCTTGACCCCCATGTCCACATCCATCACAATTGGAATCCTGAGTTTAACCATTAGCAGCCAAGGTATGAACATAATCAGCATTGGAGTGACCTCGGAGTCGAGCAAGAACCACTTCTTCATCGAGGAGAGAATTCTTAAGCTATTCAAAGGTTAGATTTCTATTGAAATTACGGGTAAATGTGCTAAAGGCTCCATATTTAAGAAGAAGACCATATAAAGTGTAGTAAATCAATTCCCGACTAGACACTGGTGAGTCTGTGGTAGCAAGGTTATCGATTATGGTTTAAATTTCAGTTAGGTAAGCTTCCACGGTCTTGTTGTCTTTGTGAAGAGTGGCAAGTTGAGGGCGAAGTCAAATTCTATCGCAAGGAAATGACCGTTAAATCATTTAGTAGGCATATTCATATAGCTTGGAGATGGGATGGTGAACGACATCATTTAGAACCAAACGAGCAAGAGAGGCGGATAAACAAGACCAAATACTTTGATTGATGCAAGTCCAATTACCATGATCAGATTTGGGAATAAAGGTGCCATCATGTTGTTGAATTTTGGGAGTAGGGCAAGGAATTCAGCCACCATCGAACCCCATGAAACAATTAGAACGAAGGATTATTGAGACCTATTCATGCCATGTGGAATAGTCGATGGCAGACTCAAGTTTAATAGTGATGCGGCCAATAAGAATCAAGGGAGAGAGAGGTTAGAGCCAAGTGTTGCGATGGCAGAGCCGACACCACACAGACGTGGCCTACATGTAAAAAGGGTAGGTAGGGTGGGTAAGTCAGGGGAAGGGGGGATGGCACATAGGTTAGCGGTGAAGTTGACAAAAAATTATAAACTCCACTTTGAGAATTAGAGAGACATGGAGGTTAGGATAATACCACGGAGAGAGCTCAAAATTGAAGAGGTGGACGGAGCTGAGAGACGGGAGGGAGGGTCGTTGGTGAGCAGGTGGTTGTCGAAGTTATAGGTGCCGAAGAGGAGTCAGGGAGGGCAACGACTGCGACTGCAGCAAGTTAACTTGAGGAAAGATATTGGAATGCCATAGATCACCGATACCTAGGCCGATTGTCCATTCACCACGAAATTGGTGTTGTGGGAGTTAGTTGGGGGTTCCCGCTCAAAGTAGGGCGGCTTAGGAAGCGGTGGCACTAAGCGCCGCTAGGCAAGGCGCTGCTGGGGAAGCTTGAAGCATGGGGTTGTGGAGTACTGCCAAGGATTGAGGCCAAAGGGGGCTGTGGGCAAGCGTGACGCTGTGGATGGGAAGCCCAACACAAGGAGGTGCAGTCCTAGTGATGGCGGTGCTACGGTTTCGCCCAGTGAGGTGGTGGCTGCAATTTAGAGAGAGGGAGAGAAGGAAAAGAAATTTAGGGTTAGGGTTAGGTATATGCTCTGATACCATGTGAAATAATATCTCTATTAGCATACTGAATGAGGTTGCCATTTTATCGTATCTACAGAACATAGTACATAGTGGAAGGTACAATAATAACCCTGAGTATATAATAAAAGAATCAGACTAGTATATTGTACTAATATTAATATAATTTATGTACACATAGGACCACATTGTCACGGGATGAGCACAGATCACCCATGTGGCACCCAGGCCCCTGAGGCTAGGGCCTGGCCAGCCTACCCTCTATGGTCAACAAGCAGCAGTATGCACCTTCAAGAGACGAAATACATGGCATACCACAGACATACCTGAACACAATCCATGCGCATTAGTATCGGACAGGCTAAGGAGACCCCATATGGCATATGTCTGCGTATTGAGCACCAGGGACAGTGTAAGCCAAAGGTGGCCCATGACACTCTCCCCCACCTAATTTCGCAAACGTCCTCATTGCGGGTGCCTGCCCATCGTCGCATCCCTGCATGTCTAGCGGCCTAATTGGTCACGAGACGACAACATCGTCATCCCCTCCAGTGTGACACCTCTGACATGCCATTGACACTCGCCTGACGATAAGCAACATGCCCAAAAAGCGACCTGCCAGCTCCATGCACCATAGTGTACCATGTACACGTCTCGCTCCACGATGCTTGTTGACTCTTCGCCTTGTGAACTTCGCACTGCACCGCAAGGATCAGCCCAATCTCCACGCAACAAGCCAGCCATACGATCAGCACGCCTGACCGGCACCCATCACGGTGCTCCTTCCGCCACCACTGGAACCGTGAGCCACCCAACTTTACTCCGAAAGTTTCTCGTTGGACTGCTCCTCACACACAAGGAGTGTCCATACCCACGGAAAAACCCGCTCGATGCACCTAGAACACGAGCAACTCCCTAGAGTGTCCACCACCATGGTCAAAGCCCGGTCCCACCACAGCTGCTTACTCGCATATCATGAGCCTCGCTCTGATACCACTTGTTACGAAATGAGTGCAGATCACCCGTGCGGCGCCCAGGCGCCTGAGGCTAAGGCAAGGCCAGCCTACCCCCTATGGTCAACAAGCAGCAATATGCACCTTCAAGAGATGAAATACATGCAATACCACGAACATACCTTACCACAATCCATGTGCATTAGTATTGGATAGGCTAAGGAGACCCCATATGATATATGTCTGCTTAGTAAGCACTAGGGGCAATGTCAGCCAAAGGCGGCCCATGACAACATGCTTATAAAAATTGAAACAAACATTCACAATAGTGGACATTTTTTTTTTTTGGTAAATTAGTGATAAATACCATATATGATCAAAAATATATGTACAAGTCTACGAGGGGCATACCCCAAGCCAAGGCCGAAAAGCCTACATCAAAGAATCAATCAAAGAAGGAAACAAAGCAAGAAGTATCAACGGTCAACATGACCAATCAAAGAGAACAAGCAAATGAAAGCAATCAAAGCTAATGCTCAATCCCCCACTCCTGCAGAAGCTGCGAGTGGCGATGAGTACCGCGAAGAGTAGGAGCAGTAATAAGACGACTATGGACCAATCCTGTGATCTCCTCAGTGACAACTGCAGAAGGCCAGGACTGGGAGCAATGAATCCTCAGGTTACGCTCATACAAGAGGATGTAAACCATCGCGGAGAAACAAAGGCGGGCAAGGATCCGATCCACCCCGCGACCATGGAGCCTGGTAGTAGCCCACTGAACCAGCTCGCGCCATGGAAGCATGGGCCAGACAAAAGAGGTGCGAGAGGACACCCTGGACCAAGCAGTAGCAGAGTAGCTATAGGTGATGAAGAGATGGTCATGCGACTCAGCATCTGACCCGTACAACGTGCAAGTAGCCCATACATGCTGCACTCGATGTCTCAGCAGTCTGTCAAATGTCCATAGTCGCTCACAGGAGGCAAGCCACAAAATGAAGGAGTGCCACGGGATGTGAAGCTGGAACCAAAGGAGATGATGGATGGAGTCCTCCTCCCTCCGACTGGGAATCATCTCCCATGCCCATCAGGTGGTGAAAACCCCAGATGGGTCCCTCATCCATCTTATACTGTCAGCTACCCTGGTCGGGGCCTAAACTCAACAGAATCCAAAATAGGAAGCAGCTCATCAATATCCCATGGGAAACGCCACTGATCACCCTTAATAATATCTGAAACTCAGAGCCCAAACGATGACCAATGGAATGGAGTCGGAAAGTGAACCGCCCCTCCAGACGTCCACACAGCAGCCAGTAATCGGACCACAAAGCAGTGTCCCAGCCATCACCAATGATATGCTGAAAAGCCCCAGCACAAAGCGATCGAACACCAAGAATGCTTCTCCAAGACCATGAAATCGAACCTCTCGGCTGAATATCCTAGAAGCACTTCTCCTTGAGTCGGTTGGCATGAATCCACTAATGCCAAAGAGAGTCACGATCAGTGAGTAGAACCCAAATATGCTTCGTGAGAGAAGCCTAGTTCCATTCATGCAGACGCCAAACTCCGAGACTGCCCTCCCTGCGAGGATAACAGAGATGCTCCCAGGAGACCTTGGCCCCACCCGGGCCCAGATAAGCGAGCTTCCAGAGAAAGGCTGCAAAAGTCGATTCAATCTTCTTGATCATCAGCTTCAGGAGAATGAAGACAGATGACCAGAAGACCTGAATAGAGAACAGGACCGATCTGATAAGCTGCAAGCGCCCGACATAAGATAAAGCACGAGATGTCCAAAGCTGGATGCGAGCAAGGATGCAGTCTAAAAGAGGCTTACAGTCGATGAACCGAAGCCTTGTCGAGATGAGCGGCACCCCCAAATACCTGACCGGGCACTAACCCAACCGGAACCCCAAAATATGAAGGAGAGTCTGCTGAAGCTCAGAGTCAACCCCAGTAATGAAGACAGTGCTCTTTGCTGCATTCGAGGACAACCTCGACAATGCAGAAAAATGATCTAAAGTCTTAAGAAGAACTGACAAACTGCCCTCATCAGCCTCACCAAAAATCATAAGGTCATCTGCAAAGCACAAGTGAGTAAGGATGGTACTCTAGCAACGAGGATGAAAGCGAAACCTTGGATCAGAAGATACACGGCGAAGCAAACCCCATAAGCCCTCCATGGCAATAACAAAGAGTCTCGTGGCAGAACTGTGAGCTCAGATTCATGAACACAGTCCCTCAAGTCATCCATGTGGCCAGGCAAAGAGTCCCGACCACCTCTCCTGTCACTCGGACTGAGGATAGCATTAAAGTCCCCAAGGAGTATCCAAGGCTCCCCCTGAAGACCCACGCAGGCTCCTTAAATATACCTCCATAGCTCCCGACGCGGTCCCGACTTGTTAAAGCCGTAGGCAAATGTAGCAGTGAAGTCCACATCACCTCGGATATCAAAAACTGGGCAGGTGAAATACTAATCTCCACCCTGTACTCTCACTACACGGTAGAAAGTCGGATCCCATAAAACAATGATGCGACACCCACGAAGTCGCACCCCACTGATCAGAAACTGCCACCTCTCATCGCAACGGGTAATAGCGGACTCAACAACAACAGGGTTGGTCTTGGTCTCAACCAAGCCAACTAGACTCAAACGACTGGAAGTGATCCAGCAACGCACAGTGCTGATAGTATTAGGGTTATTTAACCCCCTCACATTCCAACATCCTATCATGGGAAACTGGAGAACTATCACAGACCCCCACGGCCCTTACGGCCACCACGAGTACCCTGAGCATCTTGAGCCCCCCGAGTAGCTTGAACACCCTAAGCAATGAGAGCAGCAGCAGAGCGTGTAACACGAACAGTTGGACCAGGGTTGGGAGGAGCATCAGACGTGGACGCGGCCCCAGACCGCCGCTCAGCTAGAAGAGCGAACCGGTTCGAAGACTCGATACCTGTCTCCGTGGGCCAGCTCTCAACACAAGCAAGAGGCTCATAAATCCCCAAAAGAGCATCCTGAGCCTCCTCAACCTCCATAGGAATAAGAGCCCAACTCAGATCCTCCGTTGAGCTAGCTTCCTCACCATTAGCGGACAAATCAGCAGCAGAATGATAGGTGTGGGCCGGTGCAGGGCCCAGCACGAGCCCGATAGTACCCGGCCCCAAATTGGGCCGGGCTAGGGGAGGAGACGGAGTCCCCCCCCCCCCCCCCCCCCCACACCCGGGCCAAGATTCAGCCCATGGTCAGCATCGCCACCAACAGGCGGCCCACCAGAGCGAGAAGGGGACACAGCGCCCCCCCACCAACTATCTTTCTCCCCACCAACGACTCTCCACCCCTCTACCGGTCTAGCGGCAACAGCCATGCCACTAGCCCCAGCCCCATCAACCGCCGTGACACCCACTGGTACCGGCACCGGCGCCGGCTCTGTGAGGCCACCTGAAGTCCCAGCACCATTTTTAGTTTTAGATTTTTTTTTTTTCTTCCTACGCCCTAGCACTAGGGAGGCGTTACTAGGAGCCTCCCGAGCAGCAGGAGGTGAACAATCATGCCCAAACACCATACAAGTCGGACAGCGCTCCGGCATCCCCTCACACATGATACCAAGGCGGACCCGAACACCACGCACCTTAATGAGGGTCTCCCGCAGCACAGGAGACTTGGCCCTCACCTCAACACATGCCCGGATGTATCCCAAACGTGTACCATCAGCCGTGACTTTGTCCATGAACAAAGGCCTACCAATGGTACGGCTAGCATAGCTAATCCCCGCGGGCTTCCAAAGAGACAAAGGAAGACGCGATATCCGGACCCAAACAGGAGCAGTCTAGCTATCCCTACGCACAATTAGTCCCTCCTTCCAAAGCTAGAAGGACATGCAAATGCCCTTGAAGAACCAAGGACCACTAAACAACACGTTCTCGGCCTGCGCCCTAGTGCGAAACCGAAAATAATATACTTCTCCATCGGATAGGACACATTCAAGGCCCTTATTCCCTCGGAGAAAACTAGCAATCTCCTGAGCATGAGAGTAGGCCAATCCCATGCCAATGAGCCTACCTACCAAGCAGCGGTCCCATAGATCGTTGGCGGAATCTAAGACCTCATCAGGAACAACCCCTAGAGGCTTGCCGTCAACAGAACAGGTTCAAAATATTGCAAAGTGTTCAACTCAGTGGTTCGGACCCAGTCAGCCCAAGTGGCGGTACCCGCACCACCACCCACCGATCCCGAACTCTCAGCCACAGCATCACGCACCCCAGGCATGGCGCGTGAATAACAAGTAAAGCAAAGAAAAGTAAAGAAACTCTAGAAAATTAGGGTTTGGATGCCCACAAGCCACCATTGGCCACCAAGACTGGTCGGTTGAGACACCAAGACGTTGGCCAACACCAAGTAGCAAGGATTACGAGGACTTACAATCGAATGCTCCGAAATCGAAGAGAGAGAACCCAAGGGAGATTGCGGACGTGCAAGAGAGAGAAGAGAAGCTCCCCACCACCGCACGGCCACCTTGGCCCACCACAGCACCACTACACGAAAGGAGAAGGAGAGGAGAGCACTGGGCAGTCAACGCCAGTCAAAGGGGCCACCGGAAGTGTGCCCAAACGTCCTACGCAACAATCACAAGCCCAACAAACCCTAACTCCCTCACTCACTTTTTCCTCCCTCACCGGTCACCGCCACGGCAAGCCAAGACCACCACCAGGAAGTGAAGACCCCGGCGATCGTTCGCCACCTGACCCCGCCCCCTACACTGCTGCCACCGAGCGTTAAAATGCGTGCCCTAGTGGGCGCCGCCAAATCAAACCCCACCCCCCCCCCCCCCCCCCCCCCCCCCCCCCCCCCAAAAAAACGCGTTAAACCCCTACCCATGGGCATGTATAGTGGACATGTATTAAAGCTAAATATGGACCGTAAACTAACATCTCATGCTTTCATAATACGAGGCTGAATTGCCCCAAATGATAAACTAGAGAAGATAACTACAGTCAAGTATGTCAAGATTAGCAAGTAATCCATGCTTTGAAGTGTCTAGTAAGTTAATATAAATAATATACATGATATATACCTTTGATTGCTACCCCTGCTCCTTATGGAATCTCTTCCCCCTTTTTTATGCATTTTTGCATAATTATTGAGAGATTAATTTAGGATAATTAGTGCTCAACATCAATACAATATATATAATGGGGAGTCTCAAGGAACTACCTGTCTCATAAGTTTAAGCTAATGGAGGATTCGAATCTACGATCTCTTGGTCAATAAGACTCTGATATAATATCAAGAAATCAACTTTTCTAAAAGATGAAGCTGATAGACAATGGATGAGGATTGGTTTTATATTCTAATGGGGACTTTAACAAAGATCTAAAACCCACCGACATCCAAAATTAACCGAGAAAGAGCATAGATACAAAGAAAAAGAATAGAGGGTATTGGACTAGTTTCTAGCAGGCCGGCAAGTGAAACAAGCCTAAGCACAACTTTTTTTTTTTCCATAATTAGCAACAAATAGCAGGTCACTCGACTAAGCAAGAACTGAGTCCACCCGACAAAGAGCGGGGGTTACAAGAGACCACAAAAAAATCAAGAATTCAATCACAAACAAGCAAAACACGAGCCTTAAAAATGACTACTCGAGACATCGATTACACAATCAATCGAACAACAGGAAAAATGGAACAACAGCTCGCTAAAGCTGTTGAAACAGAACAATTGCAACTGGAGTCTCTCCACTGGGCACCTAGAGATCAATAACGATTCATCACAACCGTTTACTTAGTATAGTACTCACCCTAGGCGGGTCGACGCCATCAAAATCCAGATCTAATCTTTTTCTCATCTCTATTACTTGGACAGCCCCTCGATTTTACCAGCATCAGTACCGTGGTTACCCCGATTTGCGAGGTTCTTCTTCTTCTTTTTGTTAGTGTCCTTCCCTAGTTTCTGCGCACTACTCCCGGGTAAAAATAAGCTGCTGCACCATGATCAATGCTAGGTAAAGAAGAGGGTATCCCTCGAAATTCTTTACTTTACATAATAATTGCAGTGAAGCTTGTCTCTCTAAGAGTATGAACAAAACTCGCATTGCTAAAACAGAAAATTAAAAACCTGCTTCAAATTATTAGAGTATAAGACATCGTGGACCTTCATTAAATAGTTTAAGGTTTTTAAAACAATTGTTTTATTGACACGGTATTAGAGCCTTGTTGACCAAAAATGTAACGAGTTCGAATCCTAACATCCACCACTTTCAATATTAATATAATTTCAGCACAAGGCAAGACCTAAGCTTGTTCACTATCTATGCTTCAAGCCTAATAGGAGGGGGCCGTGTAGATAGGGTGTAAATGCACCAAGCGGGCTCGTAAGCCCTTGCGAGCAAGCTCGTCATTAAGCTCAAAAGCTCAACTCATTTCAAGTTCGACAAAGCCCCAGCCCATGACGAGCCGAGCTCAAGCAAGAACTTTCCCAACTCGGTGAATTCCGAACCAAACTAAGCCCAAGCCGAACACAATGTAAACAAGCTGAACCTTGAACTTGAGGAACATGCACTTCGCTCGGGTCAAATACGCCTCTACGTGCAGACACCAATTGATTAATAATTAGCAAGTTTATGAATCTATCCAAAATCTAACTAATTCGTTTCTGAAAGGGATTGAAAACAAAAAACACTTATATTTCTGACAATGAACGTATATGCTAGCAAATAAACAAGGTTACCCAACGACATGGAAATAGAAGCAGTTATTCGGCAGAAGCAATGTTTAAAAAAGAAACGTTTTTCCATGGTTAACAATTGTGAACCTTCTCTGATTGTCACGTCTATATCGTTTATTTATAATTTATATTGTACTATATATTAATTAGAAATTTCACTCCTTCAAATCTCCATTCCTCCATTTATATCTATATATCAATAGGTGTTTAAGAGGTTTAATTTAAGATAAAATCAGATCTCTTCTCTTAATGTAAATATACATAAGTTATTAAATAGATAAAGTCTATTTCTTATTTATGTTAATAATATAATTTTATCATTATATAATATAAATATGAACATTTAACATTTATAATAATATAATTTTATCATTATAAAATATAACATAAACATTTAACATTTAATCTCACATCGCCTATCGGATAATAAAAATCAAGTTATTAATTTTTTAGCACTAGGAAAATTCCGTTTATCATTCCGAAAGGGGAAAGTGATGCTGCCATTACCTATGGCTATTGTGGATAGAGGTGAAAATTGGGTCATTTGGGTTCTGTTCGGTTTATTTTGTTGGAAATATTTTATAATATTCATCAAATAATATATTATTAAAATGAAATATATATTAACTTACATCAACCAAGAAATAGTATCAATACATCGATAATTGTAGAATAAGAAAATACAACATAGAATTATCAAAATTTCATTAAATCATGAGTTGACAACTCAATACAAACAATAATAAACAGACAAAGGGCTTAGAAAAACATATCTTTGAGTTGATATACATGAGAATGCTCTTTTGAGAAAGGAAATGCCCCTCTTGCACGAGTATTGCTATTAAGCTTAAGTGCGCTTATTTCCCAGGATTTAACAACCCGTCTGACCTCAATCAGTGCAACAATGAAAGATCTCCGAATTACAACTACCAAGCTCACTATTTTTATAAAATTAGAGGAAATTAAAAAAATAAAATATTTCATGTTCTATCTAATTTTCCACCATTCTGATATATTTATATAGATAAAAATCTATACTTAATTTGTGTAAATTTTCACGTTAAGTCAGAATGACTTAAATGTCATGCTAACGCTCTTCAGTTCTCACCCAACGGTGAGAAACGCATGGGCTGCACATTATTGCAATACTGAATAAATTTTTTAATGCCTCTTAAGTTTTGGAGATTAAGTATTTTAAAAAACATTTTTATAAAATATTATTTTCTCTTAAAAAACAATTTAAAGGATAAATACTTTTTTAAATCAATAAAAACATATTTTTTCCAACATATTTCGGGTTTAAAATAAATTTGGGTCAGGTCAGGTCGGATTCAACCCATTCAAGCTCGGGTCTCTTTCAATTTTCACCTACACTCGAGTCAGGGTCAAGTCGTTTTAAGTTCGGGCCACTTTAATTTCAAGTCATCTTGGGTTCGGGTCATGTTGTATGGGTTTTAGGTTATCATAATTTTACTATTTGGTATCATCATGGCATGACCGATTCCCCAAAAATTTAAATAACATTTAAAACTGTAAGAAAAAATCTAGAACAAATTTGATATACTTTGATATCAATTTATTAGAAATATGGACAAATCTGATATGCTATGATATCAATTTGTAAAGAAAATAATATCTTCCCAATGCAAAACTTAACACCCCAAGAACAGGATTCGATTCAAATACTATAACATACAAGAGAAGTAAATAATAGGATAAAAGAGAATAAATGAAAAACACAGAGACTTACGTGAAAAACCCTTCTTCAATCGAGAAGGGAAAAAACCTCAGGCGGAGATGGAGATTATTAGTTGATTAAAATAATTAAATAATTATAAAGACACTTCCTTTGAACGAGATCTATGGAAGAATTACAACGTCACTTCCTCTCAACTCTCTCTTGATGATGACGGCTAGCACTCTTTTAATTTGGATTGGATACCTAAAACTGAAACCCATAACATCTATTTATACTAAGCATACTAGGGCAAGCGTGTTTGGGCTCCCGTTCGATTGGCAGACTCGCTAGATCCATGTGCTCTCTGCATATTTCATGATCGATCGGCTTCTCACCCCATTGATCAGCTTCTTCACTGCCCTCTCCATAAATCCAAGGAATTTGAGGCATATCCTAAAAAATGTCCACTTTGGCTCAAATTTCAAACAAAAGAACTTTTCCACCTTCTCCAAAAAGCACCCCGCATGGGGTTATCTTAACAAAACAGAAAATCTAACCGAATCTAAGAGATGCTTGAACTTTCTGCTGGGAAGCACTTTAGTGAACATATCTGTGAGATTATCAGCAAAGCTAATCTTCTTCTTCACTGAATTAGTCCTTGACACAGCTGTAAAAGCACAAACAGTAACATCTTCATAAGCTTGTCTCTCCTATCTTTCAATAGCAACAGAATATTGATCCACATACTGAACGGTTTCAGCCTCTTTTTTTCTTTTAGAAATCTATAATGGAGGTAGCTGAATGCTGTCTAAGAAAGTCTCTGACGTTGAACTGTGTTACTTAACTTTAACTAAACTACCTCTGGCCTAATCACCTGACCTGAATCACAACTAATTGCTGACGTTTTCTGTGGATGCAATAACGAAGACTCATCAAACGTGACATCTCTAATCGTCAGGAATTGCTTGAAGCGAACTATTTTCTGCTTCCCATAAATACCATATTCATCTGACTCTGACGTAGATGCTGTACAAATAGCCACTGATCCTGTCTATATGGAACCATCAAGTTCATACAGAGTTCCAACCCTTCTGCCTTTCATAACAACTAGAGCACCCTTGCTGACCTTCATAACTCCATATTGAGATGTGTACTTGTACCCATGAGAATCTTCAAGGATAAATCTAAAGAGATGAGAATCTTTATCAAATCCGGGACCTCACACACGTAACTCAAATTTCTAACAGTACCATCAAGCATCTTAACACGGATTTCTCCTATACCCAAAACTTTGCATATTGCACCGTTACCCATAAGAACGGTTCCACCCTGAATTGACTTATATGTGGCGGACCAGTCTCCATTGAGACAAACATGATAAGAACAACCCGAATCCAGTATCCAATTATCTTTAGATCTACATTGAGATTCGGTCACTAACAGAACACCATAATCAAATTCATCTTCAACAACACTAGCTTCTGCAGGTCATTTCGGGTCCTTAATGTTATCAGCTTCTAATTTCTTCTTAAGCTTATCACAATCTCTTTTAATGTGCCCTTTTTTATGACAGCAATTACAGGATAAATCTTGATGTCTAGACTTATATCTAGACGAGTTTCAATCATAATCAGATCCTCTATTCTCAGTTCTTCCTCTCACAAATAGACCACTTCCTTAGTTATTTATAAAATTAGACAATTACTTATCTACTCTTTCATTACTCAGTCAGTTTCTCTTAACCTCATCAATAGTGATGGCTTTTCTATCATCATAAATCATGCTTTCAACGAAGCCTTTATAAGAGGCGAAGAGTGAACATAACAATAACATAGCCTAATCTTCATCCTTAGGAGCATCATCAAGCTCCATTAATTCTTGAATACTGGAATTAAACTCATTAACATGATTCTTAAGTGGCGTACCTTCTGGCATAAGAATTGTGACAACCAACGCTTAACTGCAAGTTTGTTGGAGACTGACTTGAAACAAAACGTATTCTGCAACTTCTCCCACAACGCCTTAGCGGTCTTCACTTCCAAAACTTCTATCAAAATATCATCAGTAAGACACATCTGAATAGTGACGAGAGCCTTTTTGTCTAACTCCTCCCATTATCCTTCGGATAAACTCTCTGGTTTCTTTTCTTTTCTATCCAAGGCCTTTTTTCAAGCCACTCTGTGTCAAGTGGCCCTTAACGCAAACATGCCATAATCTGAAACTCCCTTGACCAAAAAACTTCTCTAATTCAGATTTATCTGCAGACGTTGTAGTACCAAATCGAACAAACAGGGCTCTGATACCAATTGTAGGGAAAAATCTTGAACAAATTTGATATACTCTGATATCAATTTGTTAGAAATCTAAACAAATTTGATACGCTATGATACCAATTTGTAAAGGAAGTAATATCTTCCTAATGCGGAACTTAACACCCCAAGAACAGGATTCGATTCAAATACTACAACACACAGGAGAAGTAAATAACAGAATAAAAGAGAATAAGCGAAGGACACAGAGATTTACGTGGAAAACCCTTCTTCAATCGAGAAGGGAAAAAATAACGGGTGGAGATGGAGATTCTTTATGGATCAAAATAATGGAAGAATTACAAAGACACTACCTCTGAACGAGATCTATGGAAGAATTATAATATCACTTCCTCTCAACTCTCTCTTGATTATGACGGCTGGCTCTCTCTTAAATTTGATTGGACACCTAAAACTGAAACAAATAACATCTATTTATACTAAGCGTACTAGGGCACGCGTGTTTAGGCTCCCGATCAATTAGCACTTCCCGATCGATCAGCTCCCCGATAGATTGGTGGACTTGTTGGATCCGTGTGCTCTCTACGTACTTCCCGATTGATCGACTTCTCACCTTGATCGATCGGCTTCCTCACAGCCCTCTTCATAAATCCAAGGAATTTGTGACATATCCTAACAAATCTCCACTTTGGCTCAAATTTCAAATAAAATGACTTCTTCACCTTCTCCATAAAAGGCCCCACACGGGGCTATCTTAACAAAACAAAAAATATGACCAAGTCCGAGCGATGCATGAACTTTCTACTAGGTAGCACTTTAGTGAACATATCTGCGTGGTAATCCACAAAGCCAATCTTCTCCCTCTCTAAATTAGTCCTTGACGCAGCTATAAGAGCACAAGCAGTAACATCGTCATAAGCTTGTCTCTCCTGTCTTTCACTGGCAACTGAATACTGATCGACATACTGAACGGTTTCAACCTCTTTATTTCTTTTAGAAATCTGTAGTGGAGGTGGCTGAATGCTATCTATGAAAGTCTCTGACGCTGAACTATGTTACTTAACTGTAACTGAACTACTTCTGGCCTAATCACCTAACCTGAATCACAACTAGCTGATGACGTCCTCTGTGGATGCAATAACGAAGACTTGTCAAATGTGACATCTCTGCTCGTCAGGAATTACTTGACGCGAACTCTTTTCTGCTTCCCATAAATAGTATGTTGATCTTACTTTGACATAGATGTTGTAGAAACAACCACTGATCCTGTCACTGTGCAACCATCAACTTCATACAGAGTTCCAACCCTTCTGCGTTTCATAACAACTAGAGAACCCTTACTGACCTTTATAACTCCACATTAAGCTGTGTACTTGTATCCATGAGAATCAAGGACACCCAAAGAGATGATATTCTTTCTCAAATTCAGGACGTGACACATGTCACTCAAAGTTCTAACAGTACAATCAAAAATCTTAACACGGATTGTTTCTATACCCAAAACTTTGCATACTGCATCATTATCCATAAGAATAGTTCCACCCTGAATTGACTTATATGTGGCAACCAGTCTCTATTGAGACAAACATGATAAGAACAAACCGAATTAATTATCCAATTATCTTTAGATCTTGGCTGAGATTCGGTCACTAACAGAACACCATCATCAAATTCATCGCCAACAACACTAGCTTCTGCGGGTCTTTTCTGGTCCTTAATGTTATCAGCTTCTAATTTCTTCTTAAGCTTATCACAATCTCTCTTAATGTGCCCTTTCTTGCGACAGTAATAAAAGGATAAATCTTGATGTCTAGACTTATATCTAGATGAGTTTCCATCATAATCATATCCTCTATTCTCAGTTCTTCCACTCACAAATAGACCACTTACTGAATTATTTATAGAATCAGACAATTCCTTATCTACTCTTTCTTTACTCGGTAAGTTTCTCTTAACCTTATCAATAGAGATGGTTTTTCTACCATCATAAATCATGCTTTCAATGAAGCCTTTATTGGAGGTAGAGAGTGAACATAATAACAACATAGCCTGATCTTCATCTTGAGGAGAATCATCAAGCTCCTTTAATTCTTGAATAATGGAATTAAACTTATTAACATGATTCTTAAGTGACGTACCTTCTGACATACGACAGGTGAACAAAAAATGCTTAACTGCAAGTTTATTAGAGACAGACTTGAAACATAGCATATCCTGCAATTTTCCTCACAACTCCTTAGCGGTCTTCACTTCCAAAACTTCTGTCACAACATAATCGGTAAGATACATCTGAATAGTGGTGAGAGCCTTTTCGTCTAACTCCTCCCATTGTCTTTCTGATAAACTCTCTAGCTTCTTTTGTTTTCCATCCATGGCTTTCTTCAAGCCACTCTATGTCATGAGGCCCTTAACGCGAACCTGCCATAAATTGAAACTCCCTTGACCACCGAACTTCTCTAATTCAGATTTAACTACAGACGACATAATACCAAATCAAACAAACAGGGACAAATTTGATATACTCTGATATCAATTTGTTAGAAATCTGGACAAATCTGATATGCTATGATACCAATTTGTAAAGGAAGTAATATCTTCCTAATGTGGAACTTAACAGCCCAAGAACAGGATTCGATTCAAATACTATAACACACAAGAGAAGTAAATAACAGAATAAAAGAAAATAGACGAAGAGCACAGAGATTGACGTGGAAAAACCTTCCTCAATCGAGAAGGGAAAAAACCACGGGCACAGATGAAGATTCTTTATGGATTAAAATAATGGAAGAATTACAAAGACACTTCCTCTGAGCGAGATCTACGAAAGAATTACAATATCACTTCCTCTCAACTCTTTCTTAATGAGGATGTCTGGCTCTCTCTTAATTAGGATTGGATACTTGAAACTGAAACCCATAACATCTATTCATACTAAGCATACTAGGGCACACGTGTTTGGGCTCCCAATCGATCGGCCCTTCCCGCTCAATCGGCTCCCCGATCGATCGGAAACTCCACCTTCATAAATCCAAGGATTTTGAAACATATCCTAACAAATCTCCACTTTGGCTCTAATTTCAAATAAAAGAACTTCTCCACCTTCTCCACAAAACACACCGCATGGGGTTATCTTAACAAAACAAAAAATCTAACCGAGTCCGAGCGATACTTGAACTTTTTGCTAGGTAGCACTTTAGTGAACATATCTGTGAGGTTATTAGAAAAGTCAATCTTCTGCTTCTCTGAATTAGTCCTTGCCATAGCTGTAAGAGCACAAGCAGTAATATTTTCATAAGCTTGTCTCTCCTGTCTTTCACTAGCAACTAAATACTAATCGACATGCTAAACGGTTTCAGCCTCTTTATTTCTTTTAGAAATCTGTACTGAAGGTAGCTAAATGCCATTTGTGAAAGTCTCTGACACTGAACTGTGTTACTTGACTATAACTAAACTACCTCTGGTCTAATCACTTGACCTGAATCACAACTAATTGATGACGTCTTCTGTGGATGCAATAACGAAGGCTCATCAAACATGACATCTTTACTCGTCAGGAATGGCTTGAAGCGAACTCTTTTCTGCGTCCCATAAATACCATGTTCATCTAACTCTGACATAGATGTTGTAGTAACAACCACTAATCCTGTCATTGTAGAACCATCAAGTTCATACAGAGTTCCAACCGTTCTGCCTTTCTTAACAACTAGAGCACCCTTATTGACCTATACAACTTCACATTGAGCTATGTACTTGTACCCATGAGAATCAAGGATACCTAAAGAGATGAGATTCTTTTTCAAATCTTGGACGTGACACACATCACTCAAAGTTCTAACAGTACCATCAAACATCTTAACACGGATTGTTCCTATGCCTAAAACTTTGCATACTGCATCGTTACTTATAAGAACGGTTCCACCTTGAATTGACTTATATGTGGCGAACCAGTCTCTATTGAGGCAAACATGATAAGAGCAACCCGAATCCAGTATCCAATTATCTTTAGATATGGACTGAGATTTGGTCACTAACAAAACACCATCATCAAATTCATCTTCAACAACACTAGCTTCTGCATGTCTTTTCTAGTCCTTAATGTTATCCGCTTTTAATTTCTTCTTAAGCTTATAACAATCTCTCTCAATATGCCCTTTCTTGTGACAGTAATTACATGATAAATCTGGATGTCTGGACTTATATCTAGATGAGTTTCCATCATAATCAGATCCTCTATTCTCAATTCTGCCTCTTACAAATAGACCACTTTCTAAGTTATTTACAGAATCCAAAAATTCCTTATTTACTCCTTCCCTAGTAAGATTCTCTTAACCTCATCAATACAGATGGTTTTTCTACTATCATAAATCATGCTTTCAACGAAGCCTTTATAAGAGGTAGAGAGTGAACATAACAACAACATAGCCTGATCTTCATTCTTAGGAGCATCATCAAGCTCTTTAATTCATGAATAATGGAATTAAAATCATTAACATGATTCTTAAGTGATGTAAGTTCTGACATACGAAGGGTGAACAACCAACGCTTAACTGCAAGTTTGTTGGAGACTGACTTGAAACAGAACATATCCTGCAATTTCTCCCATAGCTCCTTAGCGGTCTTCACTTCCAAAACTTCTGTCAAAAGATCATCGGTAAGACACATCTGAGTAGTGGTGAAAGCCTTTTTGTCTAACTCCTCTCATTGTCCTTCTGATAAACTCTCTGGTTTTTTTGTTTCTTTTCCATTCAAGACTTTCTTCAAGCCACTCTGTGTCACAAGGCCCTTAACGCGAACCTGCTATAAACTAAAACTCCCTTGACTACCAAACTTCTCAAATTTTGGTTTAACTGCAGACGTCATAGTACCAAATCGAACAAACAAGGCTCTGATACCAATTATAAGGAAAAATCTTGAACAAATTTGATGTACTCTGATATCAATTTGTTAGAAATCTTGACAAATCTGATATGCTATGATACCAATTTGTAAAGGAAGTAATATCTTCTTAATGTCGAACTTAACACCCCAAGAACAGGATTCGATTCAAATACTATAACACATAAGAGAAGTAAATAACAGAATAAAAGAGAATAAACAAAGAACACAGAGATTTACGTGGAAAACCCTTCTTCAACTGAGAAGGAAAAAAACCACGAGCGAAGATGGAGATTCTTTATGGATCAAAATAATGGAAGAATTACAAAGACACTTCCTCTGAACTAGATCTATGGAAGAATTACAATATTACTTCCTCTCAACTCTCCCTTGATGATGACTGCTGGCTCTCTCTTAATTTTGATTGGATACCTAAAACTGAAACCCACAACATATATTTATACTGAGCATACTAGGGCACGCGTATTGGGCTCCCGATCGATCCGCCCTTCCCAATCGATAGGCAGACTCCCTGGATCTGTGTGCTCTCTGCGTACTTCCCGATCGATCAGCTTCTCACCTAATCGATCGGCTTGCTCACAGCCCTCTTCACAAGTCCAAGGAATTTAAGACATATCCTAACACAAACCATTCACGTTTTTATCATTACATATGTTGTATTACCAATATAAGTGTTTAATAATCTCTTATAAAATTTACTTGTACTTTTGGTAAGTAATAATTGACAATGCATTTGAAGATCTTGTGTTAATTTGGGCTTCAAGTCAAGTGGGATAGAGTCTGGGCCATTTTGGGTCGGGCTGTTTCGAGCCAATGATGGGTCAGGTTGGGTCAAATTGATTATAAAATCATTTCTAGGTTAAGTGAAAAACAGGTCGGATTAATTTTAGGTCAGGTCACTTTAACTTCGGGTTCACTTATTAAAGAAGAATTTTTGGTTCCGGTCGGTTAGGTCATGGGTTTTCAGGCCAATGTTTCGGGTCGGGTTAGATTTCCCACCTCTAATTATGGATGAATTTAAAAGAATGTATTATTATTCTAATTTAGAAACAACCATTATCTAGATAATGTTCTGCTGATAGTGTCTATAGTAACGAATGAGTCCCTAACCAAGGATGTTTCAAGAGAAGAAATTCAATTAGCTCTTTCTCAAACAAATTCGTATGAGGCCCCATCGTCTTATGGGTTTGGGGCAGAGTTCTTCCAACATTGTTAGAATCTCATTGGTTATAGTCTTACTGAATTTGTTAATACTTTCTTACATAGTGGCCACTTCCTAACTAAGGTTAATGTTAGCTATATCTCACTTATCCCTAAGGTAGAAAGCCCCAAGGCCCCTAACCATTTCAAACTAAATAGTCTTTGTAATATTCTTTATAAAGATTATTCCTAAGGTGTTAGCTCATAGGCTCCGACCTTTTTTGTTAGATCTTGTTCATCCTACCCCAGGAACCTTTGTACCAGGTAGATCAATTTATGACAATAACCTTATTACTTATGAAATAATGACAACATTCCACCAAAATCAAGGTAAGAAAGGATGGATGGCTCTAAAGTCGGACATGGAAAAAGCGTACTATAAAATCGAATGAGATTTTCTTATAGAGGTTCTTCTAAGGTTGGACTTGAGTTCGAAATGGGTCAATTGGATTATAAGTTGTGTGTCCTTTATCTCTGACTCCTTGTTGATTAATGATCAATCTACTAAATGGTTTAGGCCCTCTAGAGGTCACGGCAGGGTGATCCCCTATCTCTGTACCTGTTTATCCTTTGTATTGATGTATCAGCACGGCAAATCCAATATTGTATAGACACCAGAGGTTAGCATTTAGGGGTTCTATATTTCTTGTGCTGCCCTAGTCATTCCATGCCTCTTATTTGTAAACAATAGCCTTTTGTTTTGCTAAGCACCTATACAAGCTTGTAATAATCTCAAGGCTTTGTTCGACTATTACTTTTTCCAATCAAGCCAACTTGTAAATTGTCATAAGTACTCTATTGTCTATTTCAAAAGCATGTCAACTTCGCTGAGGCAACCGGATTTGTGGACATGTGAAACAAACATAGCAATACCAAAAGCACTTCTCATATCATTTGGCCAAACACTATGTTGATATAAGAAAGAAACAATAAATAGGAAAGGGTTGCAATGTTGTTACAAATATAAAGGTGAAAAAATATAGTATTTTAATAGAATATATGATAAAAATAGAATAGTATATGATAGAGTCTAAATACAAAGTAAACCTATCCTAGAGGACATTCTTATTTGGTGATACATCCCCTCAATCGTACTATGGAAACCAGAACTAGATTCTTGAGGATATGTGAACTGGGAAGGGGAGAGACCCATCATGAAGACATACTCAATTGCTCCTTTGTTTGACATGCCACACTTAAAAGTCATCATCAATTTACATCAACATGTTTAGTGCAGTTAGGTGCCACAAAATTCACCAAAAGGCAAGCAGCAGAGATGATATCACAACATTGATCAACCTAATATCAATGGAACACCCAATATCACAGAAGAGATTGCAAATCCAATTAATCTTATCAACAAAGTAAGCGAAGGCGTGGTGCTCCGACTTAGTGGTTTCAAAACCATAGGCGACTATTTATCCCTACAAGAAAAGAAGTTCCTCTCAAAAAGACTACATAGTCGGATGTCTAACACATACCTCCAAGACAACTCCCCAGTCCACACCAGCAATATGTCTTAATGTGAACATCAAGAATAAGTTGATATAAAAGGCCATGATCAATTGTTTCCTTCATGTAGTTAAAGATCTTAACCCCTTCTAATGTGGTTCTCTAGAATAATTTATGAACTAACTGACGAGGCTAACAAATAAAATATTCGAAATAGGGAGGCTAAGGTATTGTGATGCACCCAGCGCACTCTTGTAGAGGGTCAGACCAACTACTATCTATCATAGAACAAGAAACCAGTCAGAGGTGGGTACGGGGTTTGAATAGGATTGAGTTGAGACATGTAATAATGGGTGAGAATGTCTGTGGCAGATTTATGATGAGGAGAAATAGAGAGGTGGAGGTATGTTGGGTTTCAAACCTAAGGAATTAATGAAGATCACCAATATCTTGCATCAAAAAATTGCGAAAGGGTAGTTTTTTCGGCAGTACCTATGTCATTGATGCACTAAAAGAGCAGTACAATACCCTAACCATGTGATATACAAAGAGTTAGTTGCCCACAGTAAAGCACCAAAGCAACACTAAAATAAGGCAATGTTGAAGCACTAAATCAAGCTTAAGAGGCCTATTTAAGACTATAAATTAACTTGCAGAGGCGACACATAAGACTCAAAAAGGCAGGGGTAATGAAAATGGAGGGTTATTTCATGTAGACTCCCTCATTGAGGAAGTCATGTAGGAAGGAATTCTTAACATCAAGGTGTCAAATTGTCCTTGAGAGGGTTAGGAGACAAGGAAGGACAAGCTACACCATAGTCGTCTTGTTGACTGTGTTAAAAGTCAAATGATAGCTAATGTACGGCTGTTGGAGGAAACCCTGAGCAACAAGATGAGCCTTGGAGCGTTCACCCATGTCATAGGCTTTATACTTTAACACTTACTTCCACATGAAACCAATTAGGCTCTCAGTTGGGTCACAGGGGACAAGTTCCTAATTAGATTGTGATTAGGTCATTAACATTATCTTCTATACCCTCTCTCCATTTAGAATCCTTAGCTACCTATAAATAAGATGTGGGGCTCAGGAACCAAAATCGAAACAATGAGGAAGAGAGGATATAGAGGGTAAGAATGCTAGCCTCATACTGAGGAGTGCTTTTAATGCCTAAGCATGTAAGACAATGCATGATTTTGGGGGGGGGGGGGGGGGGGGGGGGGGGGGGGGCGGGCGTGGTTTGTAGCATGGAAAACAATGCCTGAGCATGAACTTGAGTCAAGTACTGGCACACTTGTCAAGGTCGCATGTGAAGTGCCAAGCGAACGAGGTTTAGTGACCTAGAGTATTAGTGGAAAGGCTGCAAGGATAGAACGATGGTGGTCAAGGTAGTGGAGATATGTGCTAACCTAGTGGGACTGGGGGCTTGAGAGGACATGAAAAAAAAGGTAGTAATGGTGCCTCGTTGGAACGACATAGTGGGCTCAGCTACGATTTATAGTGTGTTGCCCATGGAAGGCAACAAATTTTGTGTATTGCCTAATATAGGCAACATTTTTGTAATCGTTGCCCAGAAGCGTTGCCAAAAGCCGTTGCCTTTGAATGAACCGTTGCCTATTTGTTAAAATTTTGGAACTATTGCCTATTGTTGAAAAAGCGTTGCCAATGGAATATGCAACACGACCTAATGCAACGGTCATGCAATTGTTGCCTTAGACATAATGCAACAATTATTTGTGAATATACAACATTTTTTGACTGTTGAGTTAGCCCATTTATGTTGTAGTGAAATATCGTCCCAAAAACCCATATGTTTTGTAAAAGTGTATTGTTGAGTGGCAATGGAAATAGTTTTGGAATCTTGTCCCTTAGGGGGCAATTCCCTATCCATGTTGTTGGGTTATGTAGGGAAATTGGTTATATTGGGTCGGGTTTATAAGTATAGGATTGGGCCAATCCTATTAGGGCCCATGGCACGCTTAGATTTTAGAGTGCGGCTCTATATTTACACGGTAATGTGTGTGTTATCATTAGGGTTGAGAAAGGTTTGAAAGAAGATTATGAGTTGAGAGACGTCTTATGTAAACTTCAATTGAAATAAAGAAATTATCGTGCTCCCCTCCTTAGATGTAGGCTTCAGCTGAACCATGTAAATTCTAGTGTTCTCCCTATCCTCTTTGTTTACTTCGATTTATGGTTGAGTATTTCATGTGTATGATCTTAAGAAGCAGTATCAGATGCCCTACAATTAGTATCAAAGCCAGTTTCAGAGCTCGAATTGAACCTAAATCAAAGATTTAATAGCAAGTGGGAGAAGAGACACGGTCGCTAACGTCAGTGGTGAAAATTCCAAATAGTGGTTCTGGTGGTGATCCGATCTCAATGGTGAAGGCACGGTGGCGGGTGATCTGGGTAGATCATGGGTTTGATCGGTAAACGGAAGGTGTAAACTGCAATAGTGGTTGTTTCGGATAGATCATGGTTTTGATCGGTAAACCGAAGGTGTAAACTGTGATAGTAGTTTATTCAGGTAGATCACGAGTTTGATCGGTAAATCGAACGTGTAAACTATTTTGGGGCCCTAGTTGGAGTGACGGGTAGCTCCCCGGTGAAAAAGGCGGTGGCTGAACATTAGTGGTGGTGGTTTGGTCAATGGAGGAGCGAGCGACTATATCAATTTACCTGAGTGTTAGATCTGGTGGACCTTATGTAAATTAGTGTCGACGAAGGCGGTTCAAAGGACCGAGGTGGGTCACGCGGTAGTCCGTGGCTTGAGCAGCGAGAATAGTCCAGTGAGGGGTGGAGTGTTGCCGTGGTTTCAAACGAACGCAGGTGGTTCAAATCGGATTGGGATAGCGAGTGCTTTGTTCATGCTCAACGATGATAGGTGGGATTTGAGATAGTGAGTCAACGGTGTCGGAGATAGTCGAAGGTTGGAGAAAACGCAGTGGCGGTGGCGGTGAGCGCATCTTGAACCGGATGGTGTCACTGGGGGTCGAGATAGTGAGGTTGACCAGCTAGCCTGTTGTTCGGTCTGCGGTCCACTGGAGGCGGTATTGATGTGGCGGCATCCGTCGTCGGACGTGCTCGGTGTTCGAAGGATACAACCACCAAAGATGAAGTCGACGACTAGTGTGAGTCGATGGAGCCGGAGGTCTGCGACCGTAGCAGCAAGTTTGGCTTGTCCAGCATGAATGGTGGGGGCTAACATTTGATTTATTTAACTAAGAAATTAGGGTTTTTCTTGTTAGGTTAACAGGTTTAGTTTGACCGGGTTTGAATAACCTAATTGGGTCAGACCTCGTATTACTGTTAGATCTGAAATTAAATTCTCGGGTGATTTAGTATGATAATGGTTGATTAATCTAACCAAACTCTAAGTAGGAGAATTATTGGGTTATGTTTAGAGCCTGGTTGTATTGGGTCAGGTTCATAAGTTTAGGATTGGGCCAATCCTATAGAAGCCCATGACACACTAGGATTTTAGTGTGGGGCTCTATATGTACATAGTGATGTGTGTGTTATCATTAGGGTTTAGAAAGGTTTGAGAAAAGATTGTGAGTTAAGAGACGTCTTATGTAAACTCCAATTGAAATAAAGAAATTATCGTGCTCCCCTCCGTCATGGATGTAGGCTTCGAATGAGTCACGTAAATTCCAATGTTCTCCCAATCATCTTTGTTTATGATTGTTACTTCTATTTATGGTTCAGCATTTCTTGTGGATAATCCTAACAAGTGGTATTAGAGGTTCTATACATGTGTTCGACCTAAAAAGAATTTTATTGCAACGACATGTACGATTACAGCAATCAAAAATAAATGATTAAGTTCATGGTGGAGGACATGTTTTACGTAGAGCATATGTCTACCACAAGCCGTTACCTTTCACAGTGGGGGAAACTGGGGAAGGTGTTTGGAAGCTCCCATATTTTGCTTGAATTATTTTTGGCCAAAAGAAAAAGTCCTCAATCTTGTACCACCACCACCACTTACACATAAGCGCATTGTTACCAATGGAGAGGTTTGGAATGCCCAACCCTTCTAGATCTTTTGTTAATTGTAGTGTACTTCACCAATGTCCATTTCCTAGTTTCTAATGACCCGCACCAAAAGAAATTGTACTCAAGTTCAACGACCTGCTTTGCAACTTTGGAAGGGATTTTAAAATTGGAAAGAAAGTGTAAATGGGAGATTAGAGCGGAAGGATTGCATAAGAGTTAGGCGACCACCACTTGAAAAAATATTTGAAGTCCAAGAGAAGAGTTTGGCTCAAATGCTTTCGGTGATGGGTTTCCAAGTAGAAAAGGCTCTAGGATCAACTCTTATGGGGACACCAAGGTACTTGATTGGTAAATCACATGATTTGCAACTTAGAGAGAAGCCAATTAAAATGTTCTAGATGAATCGACCCCCAAACCCACACACATATAACAGGTACATTTATCTAAAAGTATTTAGACTTGTGTTTCTGCTTTGTTATTTTTTGCGCTATTGGAGAATGTTAATAGAGGGGTGCATGCACGACCATCGCCTATCATTGGTGCAATAATTAAACGAGTACACGTGTACACACCTATCTAAAAGCAGTATATATATATAGGCATGTATGAGATAAAAAGAATATAGGAAATCTAATGATACGGAATGGAGACCTGAAATTGATTCGAATATGTTGAAATCAAATAAGTAACTCAGAATCCATCGAAAGAGAGAAAAAAATTGGAGGTTTTGTATTAAGAATGAATGAATCAGTAAGGCAACCAGCTATAGTAAGCATTTATAGGCAAAACAAAGAAACCCCAAAACATAAAATTATGAAAATGTAACTAAAAAATACTAAATTACGAAAATCCACTAAAAATACGAATTACCAAAATTCCACTGAACTATCTGCAAAACATAAAAGTGGCCCAAACACATGTTTAGAGGAAGAATTTGGGAAAAATCGGCAGTGCATCAACAAGGTTGGGGTTGCATATTATTGTCCGAGAGCTTAGATTTGATAGGTTACAGGCTCTGTAACTCCTTACGGTTTAAATGTTATAGCCTTTTGAAGTTGCCTACCATCTGTTAGAAAAATTCTTCAAGTTTTGTTTGTTTTGTATGATTAAACACCAAGAAATTTTTGGATTGGGTACCAAGTATTTTATGATTGGGCACCAAGTAAATTTGAGTGGTGCCCTAGTATTTCTAAGTGGTGCCCATGTAATGACTCACTTATTTTCCCTAAAAATTTTGATGGTTCCTTGGTTGAAAATAACACAACAATCTTCTACTTCCTTGGTTGAAAATAACACAACAATCTTCTACACTGTCTTTTCTTCAAACTATAACTTACTTTACTCAACTACTTAGCAATGGGGCTCTCCAATCCATCTCCCCAGAGTACACTACTGAGGCAGGTGCCGTGTTAGCCATAGGGGTCAGAGTGTCGTTCATCCCATTGTACATCTGTGGGGGCATAAACGACTTAGGGCAGTGGATTCTCCACGGTGCGGCAATTTCTTTGGTCAATTCTCTCCCTACTGTTATTTTGTTTAAATTCATTTCTTCCAGTAGGTTTTTTTTAATCTTTGAGAACAAATTGATTGTAATATTTTGTAATCCTTGAGAACAAGTTGATTGTAATAAGAGTTATATTTTAACTACTCATTTACCCTATTTTACCGACAATCTAAGTCATTTAGTATAATGAGTAATCACAATATGACTCACGCATGCTTTATCATTCCTGATATGTCTAAAGCTGAGCCGTTGGATGAGAAGAACTACAAGATGTGGGCTGATGAAATGGAATTCTTCTTGGGCCAAATAGAGGTTCAATATACTTATTTAATGGTAGAGCCTTACTGAGGTCCAATAAAGACTTCGAGAAGGATAATCTTACTTGTAGGGGAATGCTTCTCCACTACATGACAGCGCCTCTTTGTCAAATTTATAGTAATATAAAAACTGCTATGGAAATATGGGAAGCACTTCAGAATAAGTACAGTTTAGACGATAGCGCTGCTAAGAAATACATTGGTAGTAAGTGGTTGTCCTTTACTATGGCTGATGAAAAAGCTATTCTTGACAAAATTCATGAATATGAGACCTCGTGCACTAACATAGTAAGTGAGGGAATGAAATTTTGTGAAACTTTTCAAGCTAGCTATTTGATTGAAAAACTACCTCCCTCTTGGGATTGTTATAAAGCCTCATTAAAAAATAAGAAAAAGGACATGACACCGCAAGAATTGATCTCCCACATTAACTTGGAAGACCAAAACCAAAAACAAGCCAAGAGGAAGTCCTACGAGCACTCCCCCTTGGCAGCTAACCTTGTTGAATCAAGAAATGTCGGAAAGAAAGGAAAATTCAAGAAATCTTGGAATAAGGGTAGATCCAGTGCTCAAGAGGGAGGATCTAGCAACAAGCATAGCCAACCTCAAGGGAAGAAGCCAATGGACAATGCAGATGATGGCCAAAAGAGGAACAAAAGAACATGTAGTCTTGCCATACCTCGACGAACTGCAGGAAGGGATTCGGACCCGGAAAGCACATAAAACACAGGCCCCAGGCTAATCTCACTGAGGAAGGTGACGTGTTTTTTGCCATAATCTTGAAGGTAAATATGGTTGGGAACATGGTTGAGTGGGTTGTAGATACTGGTGCCACAAGGCACATTTGCACTAATAAGGTCATGTTCCTTGAATATGAGATAGCCACTGATGTGGAGAAGGTATTTCATGATAAATTCTAGTTCGTTCCCTATCGACGGCAAGAGAAAGGTCTTAAACTCAACTCTAAAAATCTCTGTGTTTGCAAAACATGCTGCATGTTCCTGATATGCGTAGGAATCTAGTTTTTGGTGCACTGTTAAATAAAGCAGGCTTCAAATTAACATCTGAATCTAATAAGCTAATCCTTACTAAGAAATCAAAGTTTGTAGGAAAGGCTTTTGTAATGGTGGTCTATTTGTACTTGATGTGATTAATGAGAATCCATCTACTTCTACGTATATTGTTGAGTCTTTGGACTTATGGCATGCTAGGCTTGGACATGTAAATTATAACTTGTTTAAGAAACTTAAACAAATGAGTTTGATTGTTAATTGTGATTTAACCAAACCAGATAGATGTGAAGTATGTGTCGAGGCCAAACATCCAAAGAAATCATTTAACAAATCAGTTGAAATGATTTCGAGCCTGCTTGAGTTAGTACATTCTGACCTAGGTGACTGTAAAAGCACTATGAGTAGAGGAGGTAAGAGATATTACATCACATTTGTAGACGACCATTCGAGATTCACTAAGGTGTATCTCCTAAGTACAAAAGACGAAGCGGAGGAAATGTTTCTGAACTATAAAGCTGAGGTTGAAAACCAACTAGACTGTAGGGTCAAGAGGATTAGGTCTAATAGAGGAGGTGAGTATGACACTAGGTTCCTCAAGAAATATTATGAAAAACTTGGCATAATTCATGAAGTCACAGCCCCTTACACACCTCAACAAAATAGGATAGCTAAAAGGAAAAATAGAACCCTTAAGGACATGTTGAACGCTAGGCTAATTAGCTTGGGCCTACCCTCGAGCTTGTGGGGGGAGGCTATGCTATATGCCTATCATTTACTAAATAGAGTTCCAAATAAAAAGTTAGATAAGACCTCTTATGAATTGTGGAAGGGCTACTCGCCTAACCTGAAATATCTTAAACTGTGGGTGCCTAGCTAAAGTAGGAATTCCCAAGTTTAAACGAAGTAAAATTGGTCCTAAAACTGTATATGCTATCTTTGTTAGTTATGTAATGAACAGTGCTACACATAGATTTATGCTTTTAAATGACTCAATCCCTAGGCTTTGTAAAATTATGGAATCTGGAGATGCTAAATTCTTCGAGAATAAGTTTCCCGTGAAAGAATCTGTGCATGCTTCATTACCTAATTTTATTCCTATTGCATCTACTTCATCATCTAGTCATGCACCCCCTGAGCTTGAGATTTAAGAACTTAGAAGAAGTAAGAAACCTCGAACTAAGACTAGTTTTAAACCAAACTTCATAACTGCATTCTTGTTGAATGCCACGAATTTGATGAACATGTTGTGAGTGCATTCATGCTAGAAGAAGACCCCAAAACATATAGTGAGGCCATGGGAACCATAGATGCTCCTTTCTGGAGAGAGAGGTCATAAGTAATGAACTTGACTCTATAATGAACAATAACACTTGGGCGTTAGTAGACCTTCCTAGAGGATGCAAACTTATAGGGTGTAAGTGGGTGTTTAGAAAGAAATTGAGGACTGATGGGTCCATAAAAAAGTTTAAGGCCAGGCTAGTAGCTAAAAAGTATACCCAGAAACCAAAAATGGATTTCTTTGATACTTATTCACCTGTAACTAAGATTGCCACTATAACAACCCTGATAGCTCTAGTATCCATAGATAACACTGTAGTATACCAAATGGACGTCAATACCACTTTTCTGAATGGCAACCTTGAGGAAGAAATTTATATGGAACAACCCAAGGGGTTTGAGGTTACTGATATGGAACATAAAGCATGTAAACTTATAAAGTCCTTATATAGACATAAGCAAGCTGCTAAACAATGGCATAAAATATTTGATTGTACCCTATTCACACATGATTTTATAGTAAACAATGGCGATGCATGTGTATTCAAAACATGTTGACAATGATTGTGTGATTATATGTTTGTATGTTGATGACATGCTTATCTTCGGAACGAGTGTGAAAATTGTTAATAATAATAAGTCTTTCTTGAGCACATGTTTTGATATGAAGGGCCTCGGTGAGGCCGATGTGATACTTGGGGTTAAAATAACTATAACACCTAAGGGTTTGACCTTGAGTCAATCCCATTACATGGAGAAAATATTGAGAAAGTTTGGTCACTTTGATGGTATACCAGCTAAATCTCCATTTGACCCTACTGTTCATTTGAAAAGAAATACATGAGATAGTATATCACGGGCTGTGTACGCTAAGATAATTGGTAGCATAATATTCTTTATGAACTACACTCGTCCTGATATTGCCTATACTGTTAGTAGACTTAGGCGTTACACCCATAACCCCAGTGATGAGCACTAGAGTGCATTGAAAATGCTGTTAAGGTATCTTACGGGTACTGTGAACTGGGGTTTACACTATACAAGATTCCGCGCTGTGTTAGAGTGATATTGTGATGCTAACTGTGTGTCTGATTGTGGTGAAATTCATTCTACTAATGGTTGTGTATTTTTCCTTCCTAATTGTGCTATTTCGTGAAAATCATCTAACAAACATGTATTGCAAACTCAACTATGGAGTCAGAATTTATTGCGCTTGAGATGGTAGGTGTGGAAGCTAAATGGCTGAGGAGTGTCCTGAGAGATATTCCATTATGTGGGAAACCCGTACCTTCAGTGTCTATGCACTGTGACTCATGAGCAGCCATTAGAGTTGCTCAAAGTGAGGTATATAATGGCAAGCAGTTGCATTTGATCATGAATAATGTGATCTCACTCGAATCTGTGAGGAGTGACAAAAATCTGGCAGATCCTCTGACAAAAGGCCTTGCTAGGAAATTGATAAATGAAACAGCAGAGGGAATGGGTCTAAAGCCCCTATCTGTGTCAAATCCTGGTGAATACCCGTCTCGGGAGTTACTCTCGATGTTCAATGGGTCAAACGAAGTTAGAGACTAGAAAATCTGTGATAGCCACTAGAACCCTTCCCATGTTTGCTATATGAGTGGCTCTGGGATCTGTTGAATCTACCATGACGGAGGTTGAACTTAAAGTTCTTAATGTTGTTCATAGCCTAATGTGGTGGTGTGGAGCAGCACACCTGATGGACACACTGCTACTGCCACGGTGTGAGGATGAGCCTAATGCTCTTAATGTCCATAGCCTTTTATGGTGGTGTGGTGCAGCACACCTGATGGACTCACCTATGGGATTGAGGGGGTAGAAAGTCCTCTTGTCGAGAGTATGGGCTTACTCTCCAGAGCCGTCCTAAAACTAGGTTTCGGATTATTTTCAAGGGACCTCATACGTCCTAATCGTGGAATGCGTTTCAGTCTCGAGAACCACACGAAGGGATTATGTGTACTCCTTACAATGACTGCTCATGGTTCAAGATCTTATTCACCAATGGGTGATTGTGAGACATGCTTAGTCACTAGATGCTATTTCAAGTCCAAAGGACAATAACATTGTTAAGTGTGGGTCTCACTACTCAGTAACATTCTTTCTTTCCTACTATTTCTAAAAATTGAACCATATGGGGGATTGTTAGAAAAATGCTTCAATTTTTATTTGTTTTGTATGATTGGGCACCAAAAAATTTTTGGATTGTGCACCAAGTATTATATGATTGGGCACCGAGTAAATTTTTAAGTGGTACCCAAGTAATAACTCCCATTATTTTTCCTATAAATTTTGATGGTTCCCGTGATGAAAATAACAAACAATCTTCTCCACTCTTTTTTTCTTCGAATTATAAATATTTTACTCAACTACTTAGCAAGTTAAAACATACTCCAACTCATCTCCCCGGAGTACACTATTAAGGTGGGTGCTGCGTTAACCCTGGGGTCGGAATGCCGTTCATCCCATTACACCTCTGTGGAGGCATAAATGACATAGGACAGTGGATTCTTCACGGCATAACAATTTCTTCGGTCAATTCTCTCCCTACTCTTATTTTGTTTAAAGTCATTTCTTTCATAGTTTTTTGTAATCTTTGAGAACAAATTAATTGTAATATTTTGTAATATTTGAGAACAAGTTTATTGTAATAAGTGTTATATTTTGATCTACCCGTTTGGACTCTAATGGTCCAATTGCTCCGAAAATGCTAAGGCTACACATCCTACTCCACCCAAATGTTGAATGAGCAGAAATCAGTAGTATATTATTTTTTACAATGGTTAAACTTTTGTTTCTAATACATTTATTTATTGTTTCAAGTTCTTTTTTTTTTTTTTTTTGTTTTTTTAACACATGATATTATAGTTGTACTTCTATCTCCTTTCCTTGTAGTTGAGCTAATACATCAATAGTTTGTTGGCAACAAAGGGGGATCCAGCCTTTGAGCACTAGGGCACATGCCCCCCAGTCAGTGGTGAATTTAATATTATATATATATATATATATATATATATATATATATATATATATATATGTATGTGTGTGTGTATGGTAATACATACTTATGTATTACATTGTGGTTGGTAGCCTAGTGCCTCTTGATAAACATGTTATACACTTGCGGTTTTCTACTATTGGTCGTGTATTTGATTCTCTTTTCTCCTTTTTCATTGATTTATTTATTAGGTTTTTTTGGGTCCTCTACTTTCCTCCATGAAAAGTTCTATTTTACGTTAAACAAAATTATTAATTTATAAAATAACAAATTGATACTTTTTTTATGCTATCTCTACTTTTTAATTAATATTTACAAGTTTATTTCAATAATTATATATTTAACTTTAGTTAATTAACTATGTAATATTATTTTTATAATAATTATGGACCCTATATTATTAAAAAATGTTGGATCCACCACTCCCTCTTAGTTATAACGCATGAGTATATGCATTGGCTATACACCATCTCAAATGAAATTGTTAAAGTGTTCCATATCTTATTTTAATATTTTATTTTTATAAATTGGTTTTTTCAAGAATTAAGTGCCCTTTTCTTTTTCTTGTCAAAAAAAAAAAAAAAAAAAAATCACCCACCGTCATATTGTTCAAAAAAAATAACCCATTATCATAGCCTTTAATTGACAAATCAATTAATTTTCTTTTTATGATCACTCATAAAATTTCTAACAAAGTTATAAATATTTTATTCTATTAATTTTTAGTTCCACTTGAGTTATTTTGTAATTTTTTTTATTTTGATTAATTTTATAAATTTTTGCAATTTAGCAGTTGATTATAATTTATTTATTTTGTTTAGAGCATTATATGTAAACTGTTAGTTGCCCCATTAATTGAATTTTCTTAATCCGTTATTGCTTGTTACTATACTAGATTGATGACACACACGTATATCTTTATTTGCATTGTGTCTCAGGTGGTCACAAATCTTGGATCCGCCACCGGTTGGAAATGATACAAGTGTTTTGAAAACTCATTTCACACAACTCTTTGAAAGTTTGTCCCATATAGAAAAAATACACAAGAAAACTTCACATTAGATATAGAAGTGGGATTATACCTCTTGAATTAAGTTGAATTAAATTAATGGCGAGAGGTGGATAAGAACTGCATAGTTGTTGGATCATAAATTATCAATTTTTTTATTTTTTATATTTTAGATAAATTAGTTGTTGCCAATTTTATTATTAAAGTATGTTAATCAGGATAAGAGGGAAAGCTGCATATATCCACCCCTCCCATAGCCTACTTAGGCGGGAACCCTTGGGGCACTGGAAATGTTGCTTTGTGAGTCAAGATAATAACAAAGATTTTTGGAGTTTTGTTAGGTTAAAAATGTCTTCTAATTAACAAAAATTATATGAAAACAACATTATCCTTAATTAATAGTAATAATGTTATTTATTTAGGTTGTGGAGAGTGAAGTTAATGAAAAAAATCTGCCTAGGTTTATTTCCTTTTTGTTTTCCACTTCTAACAATAGTATCTCCCTAAAGTACATTGTTTTCCTCGGTGTCAGATCAGCATTAGCTTTTTTTTTTTTTTTGGTTAATAAATTGTAAGACAAAAAAACATCAATGAGTACATAGTATTTTCTGGTAAAAATAAATAAAAATATCAAAATCTCAAGTCCGAAGTCTAAATAGATGGACCATGATTAAGACTAGACATACATGGGGCCTGACTGTAAAGATGGTCGATAATGGTAGTGGTTTCGCTAAGGTATTACTTGTAAAAGCGACTACATAGCCTTTTAAAAATATTTCAGATTTAAAGCTGAGAAAATTTTTATCTTCAAAATTTTTAATTTTACTTCTAATTCTATTTTAAGGAAAAAATAGATTCTTCTATTATTTTGAAGGATTTTATACATAAGTCAAACTCGAACAAAAACTAATTGATTGGTTTTTCTTAAAAAAATCTAAATTGTTTTCAAAAAGAAAGATTTTTTTTTGGGAAAAAAGTATTTTTTAAGATTTTAAGAGTGTTTGGTAAAAAATGAAAAGTTTAAATAGAAGTAGAAATTATTTTTCTATCTTTAAGCAAAAAAAAAGAAATTAATGTGTTATGATTCTCATAGCTGGGACATATGAAAGTGAGTAGGATTAAGCCATGATGTAATAACTAGCATAGGCCTTTTGAGAGATCATGCAGTAAATGTAATAAATGTGTTTAGTTGCTAAGTAGCTATGTTGGTCAAGGCCGGTCATGTTCCGGGGCTAATGGTTAGGTAAGTCGGTTGTAGAGGCTTTTATGTACTTGTCCTTAGCCCCAATAGCTTGGTTGTTATGAGTAGTTGTGTTCTTGATTGTAAACTCATAACTTTGATAAATCAAATATCTATTTGAGATCAATTCTCTCTTTCATCGAATTCTTTCTCTATTTTCTCATCTCCTTTCACTTCTCATCTTATCTAAACTCTCTTAAATTCTATCATTCCCTAGGTTATGATTTGAGATTAGTCTTGATCATAACAATTGGTATCAGAGCCTCGTTTGGCTTCCAAATCAAACGTGATTTGATATCAAATATCCTTGATGCGCATTGCAAACTGATTAGGAGTTCAATTTTGAATTCTTGATTGATTGATTGATATCAAGTTCTTGAGCACTTGATCAAGAACATATCTGAAAATTACATTGAAATAAATATAAAGAGGTTGAATTTTGATGTTTTGACTTGAGACCTTGAATTCAAGATCTCACTGTGACAGTTAAGCTTGTATTGAATCAAGCAGGTGGAGATTCTGTAGGTGATCAGAATAGTGAGCTGCTGGAGTAGATCATTCTTGATCAAAACCAGATAGATCAACTTAGCAAAGCTGAATTGAGGTTACTTCACGTTCTGCAATTCAATTGTTGAGGTGAAGGTAACAGATTCTGAATTTGTAAGTTACATTTGATGAGAATCCACTTCTTTGCTGCTGAATTGAATTGTTGATTGAGTATTGCTGAATTTTGGAGAAATTGTGCTGATAAGCATAGAAGTGTATAGGAACTTAGCTGATTCTATAAGAACTATCTGAAACCGAGTAGATACTTGCTTAAAAGTCGAATTAACTACGAACTAGGAACAGAATTGTAGAAATCTGACTTAGTTCTTGAGGATTGTGGTGAGTAGTCTGTTGAAGTCATAATTGCAGCTCAGTTCGAGTCTAGTTCAGATTCATAGTCTGAATTATTAAAGTGAGCACTGCTGTTAGGGTTTGGTTCGAGTTCTCCTTGATTCGCGAATTTCGGCAGTTAGAGTTTGATGTTCAATTATTACTTTCGGCTGAGCAGTGATATGGATTCGTTGATTGCGAAGAATTAGGGTTGGTGTTGAAGTGTTGATTCATTGGTTGCGAAGATTCTTGGCTGCTAATGTGCTCAATTCTTGCATTTGTGTGAAACCGTGAGCAAATGGCCTAAATCGCTGCAGGGTTCACTTGATTAAGATAGCAGTGCACTGGGATCTATTGTACATAATATTGGCAGTACACAAAGGTCAAAATATA
The DNA here is from genome assembly GCA_018398585.1 of Simmondsia chinensis. Lineage (NCBI taxonomy): Eukaryota > Viridiplantae > Streptophyta > Magnoliopsida > Caryophyllales > Simmondsiaceae > Simmondsia > Simmondsia chinensis. The sequence goes on from JAGTTD010000005.1 coordinate 32,744,608, forward strand.
TGCTCGATCTTTTCGCCAAATCCCCAACGAAGATGCTACACTCTTAGTAAACGTTTTCGCTACTCTCTGTTCCATCACCGAAGATGTGCTTCATCAATTGTTCAGTCCCTATGGTTATCTTGAGAGTATTAAAGAGGTTTCAAGGTCCTACTTCACGGTGGAAGCAAGGGTGACCTATACCTCCCGAAGTTATGCCGAAAGTGCGCTTAAACACCTTCAATTTAAACAGTCCCAAAAAGGATACTGCATAGACTATTTTCGAGTGATAGAAGTCCAATATCTCAATCCTTGTAAGGACGTTGGACAAGAAATGAAGGTGTCGGTTCTTATGGAAACAATTAAGAGTGTGAAAGATTTAAATAAAGGCTATGAGCATATGATGCACAGATGGGACAAGATTGATCAGATGCAGGGTGAGTTGAAGAATCAAATTGATGAATTCAAACAGTTGAAACATGAAAAAGTGGAGATAAAGCAGGATCAACTCTCCCCAAATGTAGAGGCAATAGAAACCGAGCTTGAGTTGGATGAACTGCAACCTCCAACTTGGATTGAGAATTGTGAATAGGTTGGAAATGAAGATTCAAGGAAGGAGAATTATCAACAAAAGGCTTTTGTTCCTAAGGTTGACTCGAAGTTTACAGTAGAAGATTATGAGGAAACACCAACAGAAGTTGGAGTTCTTTCACAACTGCAATCTGCAGCAACACATCAAGGGAGTGTTTCGACATTGTATTCATTGGATCAACCTCAAGTCTCGCAAGATCAAATGGGTTTGAACAGGAAATATTTCACCCAGCTGCAATTGAAAATTCTTGGGTACCATCAAGTGTTGCAGAGGGGAATTTGAAGGTTGATATGGAGCATGAAATTGATCCAAATGTTATTGTATATGATGGAATCAGCCTAAATTTAGAATATGTAGCAGAACAACAGATAGATGATGCAACATTGCACTCATTAGATCGAGTTGAGCTAGTTTAGCAGCCACATGAATTAAAAATTTAGGATAAGTTTAACGTTGCAGCAGCACAACAGCTTGTTACAGCAAATTCAGCAAGAAATTTGGATGTTAATATTACTGTGCAACCACACTCGGCAAGGGAACAGGCTGCTACTACTGCAGTACATTCGGACTTGAGTAAACATGAGACTGTTGTTGCTGCAAGACAACAGATTGATAGGGAAGCTCAAGCAAATAACCCTCAAGAGGTCAATAGAGTAGCAAATCAGACTTGTTGGAGACCTTTTGATCCAGGGAAGGAGTTTACAGAGGCTTTTGGGAGTAAACATATGCAAATAAGGTGTAGCTGTGTTAAGAATAATGAATCTTGTGGCAATTGTGATCAATTGAGCTGGAATCTAGCCAATCTTGAAGAATATGCAAGTGAGGATGTGGTTGGAGCATCTCGTATACGAATTGGTGCATTATAGTTTGGATCTCTGATGCAAGAATTGCATGCTGCAACTCAGTTGTATGATGCAGGCAGTGAACTGAGTTATGAGATGTCGAGCTTGAAGTCCACCGCAAGTTCTTGTGCTATATACAAGCTTGACTCTCCTAAATGGTCTGAGATGGTTAGGAAGCATGATAAGTGGGTTGATCCAGGGGTTCTTTCTGCAGTACAACCCAATGTTAGACCTCCGGAATACTTGTTACCTTCTTCACTGCATAATGATAACAGGGAGCAAGTTGTTGAGGCCAACCGAGCTGAATTCAGCAGTGTGGAGGTTTTGGTTGATCAATTTGCTGGACCAATTCATTCTTGGAGCAGTATGAGTGGAGGAATTCAACTCAAAACAAGTTTCCAAGTGAAGAACAAGGAGTGGATGGCCCAACGGATACTGAATGTGATTATTCTTGAACTTGAGTCGATAGAGAAAGCAGAACATGGCTTGGGAAGGTGTAGAAGTCAAACTGAACTGCAAGGGAATGTTCCAAGTGTGCAAGTAACGGTTAGACCACCTGAAGTTGATATTAAGAGGCGAAGTGAACCTCAAGATTCTGCTGAGATGCAAAACATTGGGAAAGGAACACTTTCAGCTGGTCTTATTGAGCAGTGCCACAACAACTACATGAGCAAATCAGAAATTGTTCAGTTTTAAACAAGTTGTGCTATATACAAACTTGTGCTTGATTCCTTGGAATCTATTTCTCCAATACAAGAGGATGTTGCTGAAACAGGTGTGCATTCCACCAGAGAAGCCAAGAACAAATCTGTTTCTGATTTTGAAATGTTCACCGTCGATTTGATATACCAATGGTCTCATGGGCTGGAATATTTGGCATCCATTCTGATGATTGTTGATGAGGAATCAGAATTTGTGAACTCAAATCAATTCAGCTCGGAAAATTTGGACATAGTTATTCAAGAGCTTCTCTTAAGGTCCTTCCCCAGATTTCAAAAGCCAATAAGCATACGTACTACTACCTGGAGGCTTTTGGTTGGATATGTATTCTTGTTGTTAGTATCTGGAAGCTGTAAATAGAACCAAGATCTTCGTCTGGTAACAATTTTAGTCTCTTTAGCCATGTTGGGTAAGGCAAGAAGGGAAGATGCTATTGAAAAGTGGTTTCATGGGCTAATGCATTTCGCAATCATACTTAAGCTCATTGATGAGGAATCAAAGTTTGTTCATTTAAGACATGATTGGCTGCTTAAAGAGCATGGAATACAAGGTCCCCTGAATCAATACGGCTGCAGGATATCATTTGAACACAGGAAGCATATGGAGACCCAAACAAGAGTTGAAGACCTTGTGAAGGATCTAGAAATTGTGTGCTGTAGGTTAAAGTCAATTTGTGGGACCACTTTGATGGTTCAAACCTTGAAAGAAATGCTGGGAAATTGGACCAAGACACTTGAGAACTCATCTTAGTGGAGAAAAGTTGAAAATTTTCAGAAGTTTCAATTGTTCAAGATCCTCAGCTGGAGTGTTTCTATTGGAATACTGGTGTTGATGTTTGGTTGTTTTGGTTCGGTTTGGGCAGACCTCTGGAAGGGTATTTTTCAACAGATGCAAGCAGTGAGTTCAGCAGCAAGGAACATACTCAAAGCTTCAACATGAACAACAGGACTTTGGCTAGAATTACTTCAAAATCAGCATCAACAAAGTGTTCTTCAGCTGCAACATTTAAGTACTATGAAGTTCTCTTTAGCTGCAGAATTCAGCAGGGAGTTCTCCTACATCAATAAATGTTGTTCAAAGTTTCAACTCTCTTCTTAGATTCTTGAGGACAAGAATTTCTTAAGGGTGAAGTATTATTATAAGTCTCACAGTTGGGGCATATGAAAGTGAGTAGGAATAAGTCATGATGTAATAAGTAGCATAAGCCTTTTGATAGATCGTGTAGTAAATGTAATAAGTGTGTTTAGTTGCTACGTAGCTACGGTGGTCAAGGCCGGTCAATGTTGGTGGGCTAATGGTTAGGTAAGTCGGTTGTAGGGGCTTGTATGTATTTGTTCTTAGCCCCAATAGCTTGGTTGTTATAAGTAGTTGAGTTCTTGATTATAAACTCATAACTTTGACGAATCAAATATCTCTTTGAGATCAATTCTCTCTCTCATCTAATTCTTTCTCTATTTTCTCATCTCCTTTCACTTCTTTTCTCATCTAAATTCTGTTAAATTTTATCCTTCTCTAGGTTATGATTTGAGATTAGTCTCGATCATAACATAATGCTACTCATTAAAATAAAAGCCAAACTACACACTTTAAGATAAAAATACTCATATTTTTACGAAAGTGTTTATAAAGAAGTTATTTGAAAAAATTTTATTTTTTCATAGCTTGTACGAATACAAACGAAATACCACTGAGTACTTAACTATTTACAAAAATGTCCTTGAGTATTTAATAATTTTACCAGTACATGTAGGGCGGACTTTTGAGTATGGGGCTAGATGGCAGGATTTAATTATTTTATTAACTCTAGTGCAATTTTTTCTTGTTAATGCTAAACTTTATCCTTTTTGTATAGTTACAACTAAAACCTATAGTGTTTGACCCAAGAGGGCCATTGCTTCGACTTTCACCCTTGAGGACAACGGCATTTTTGAGGAGGGAGATATGTTACAGGGCAAATAAATTAATCACGTGTTATACATATAATTAAATATTATTTTAGTAGGTACCTTTATTTATAATGATAATGTTGGTAATATTTCCTTTTATTACATAATTAAGATGCTAGCTAGTAGTGGCCTTCCCCAATCTCTATAATTAGGGCATTGTGATTGTCATAGAAGATATGAAAATCAATAATAAGTTGAATTTCTCTCTCCCTTTATTATTCTATTCTCTCTCACTTTCTATTATTAACTCTGGTTAAGTTTCCAAGAGGGCGATCTTTTGATTGTGTCACATACTTAAAGCACATGGCTAAAGGGGCACGAAACTTGTTTCTTGTATTTTGAATATCTATGCTGTAACTCATAGCGCAAAACAAGCTTGTTAGATCAATTCTCTAATGAAGAATTTCCATGTTTGGCTCATATTTCAAGGAGAAAACTAGCTTAGTTGCAGCCTGATTAATTTACCCTAAATTAGGATTTGTTCAGAAAAGCCTTAAAATATCCTAGAAAGAGGTTATTGGTAGACATAACCAAAAAGACTTGGACTTAACTCAGTTTTTATATATACATGTTGGAAAACATACGGGATAATGAACAATCAGTATACAATATCAGGATAAACAAAGGAACTTAAATTGAAAGGTAATTAGCCTTAAGATGAATAAAACTTAAATTGAAAGATAACTGACCTTTTGAAAGGTTTAATCTTAATATGATTCACTTTTATCACCATAATATTCTTTCTTAAGCTTTCACATACTTAAACTTATATTCAAGGTAATTAGCCTTAAGATGAATAAAACAATAACAGGTTTGAGAAGCGTAAATCTCAAGCTTTAGTGGGCAAGAGAATAAAAACAATTGATGCAACTAAATAGGGGTGAACAAAAATCTATCCGGACTAGTGGACTGGACCGGACCAATCATTTCAGTCAAGGACTGGACCGGACCGACCACATATCGGTCCGGTGCTCAGTTCTAGTATATGGGCTTAATCGATCTTCAGTCCGGTCCAGTCCAAGACCGAAAAACTTAAAGACCAGACCGAAGACCGATCAACATCAATTATGAATTACATATTTTGGGTAAATAATTTTAACATATAATGCATATATCTAAAAATATTAAATCTTAAAAAAATTAAATATTTATTTTTTACTATTTAATAATTATATAAATATCCCATATAATTATCTTTAAATTAAATATATATTGTGTAAATTATACTAGTTCGTTATTTTCTAATTTTTAATTTTCATATGAAAATGTTTTTCTACTTATAATTGCACTTGTTAGATGAAAAATCGATCCAGATCGGTCCAGACCGGTTTCTAACCGATCTTTGAATGGACCAACTCGGTTTTAATCGGTTCGGTCCTCGGTCTCATGATTTGACGTACTTCAATCTTCGGTCCGGTCCGATTCGGTCCGATCTTGGACCGATGTGCACCCTTATAACTAAATGAAGGCATGAATATAATGAATTAAAAGACTTTGAACGCAATAACAGAAGGGAAATAATTGATCGAAGAAATTGCAACCGTTGAAGAATCCACTGCCCTCAGACGTTTATACCTGCACAGAGGTACAGTGGCATGAACGGCACCCTAACCCCTTGGGTTAACACGGCACCCACCTCAGCAGTGTACTCAGGGGAGATGGGTCGAAGTACGCCCCATCCTTATATTTTTGGGGCCTCAAGCGAAAATTTTAGAAGGGGCCCTTCACACAACAAACTATAATAATTTTGATTATAAAATTTACTAATATTAAAAACTGCACCTTCAAGCCACAAGTCCAAAAATTTGGGGCCCCTAAAATTTGAGACCCCCAAGGCTTGGAGTTATGTATGTCCCTGCCATAGAGAAGCTAATTTTGCTGGAGACATTTCTGTAAAGCTAGACATCACAATGCTTGAAATATATATATCGGAGATAACTCATATGAGACGGTGAGAAATACGAGAGTGAATTTTGGACATTTGGTTAAAGTGGAGGAAGGGGGTGATGTTAAGTGGGAGGAAGATGATGCTAGTAGCCACTCTCATATATAATTGCTTATGTTATTACTGTTAGAATTATTGTATTGGCTTATTCGTATGGGCTTGTTATACATATGCATGGATATATTGTGATATTGTATATAGGCCCATAGGGCCTAGTCTTGTATAACTTATGTTATATAAATACTAGAGAGGGGCCACCTCATTTGGTGTGTTCCATTCTAAACTTTCATGATATCAAAGCTACTTAAAGCTTAAAATGCTCTCTTTCATAAGGCAAACCCTAACCGCCTCATAAAAACCATAGCAGGCCAAACCCTAGCTGATGCCCGCCCCTCGTTATTGCACCACTGCCTCTCTCCTCCTCTCGTCGCCTCTCTTTCACCGGCGCACACCTCCTTCTCCCTTTTTAACATATACCACAATATCTTCTTCCATTAAAATATAAAACTCCTCATGGTTGATTCTTCCTCCACCACCTCGCGTCAGTACCCCACTACTGTCTTCGGTGTTGGGCAACTCCGGCGGTATTCTCTTAACATTGCCCACTTTGTTCAATGTCTCTAACATACGGAGTCAAATCTCGGCAACTTTAGATCTGACTGACCCACATCATCCTATACGGTCTGGCGCCGCTCTTTTCTCTTCGCTTGTCGTGGATATGGTGTTAACGGACATCTCGATGGGACTTCCACTCGGCTAGCAGCAATCGACCCCCTCTATGGCTACTCGTGACAACTTGACAATGTCTTAGTCTCCTGGTTACTTGGTACTATATTTTCCAATTTTGCTAGTGCTGTTTGTGGTGATGATTATAACTTTACTGTCTCATCTCTTTAGGGCCCTATTTTTCGTTTGTTTACTAATTTTGCGTAGTCCCGACAATTACAACTTAAGCGCGAATTAGCTAATATTAAGAAAGGGAATCTCATCATGCTTGCTTATCTCACTAAAATTAAATCATTGGCTGATACTCTTCATTCTGTTAATGCCACTGTTACTGACATTGATATGTTCCTGGCTACTACTGATGGTCTCTCTGACAATGAGGACTATAATGCCATATGCACCTCCATTACTACTCGTGTACCCTTCTGACCTTTCTTGAGGCGCGATCTCTTCTCATGGGAGATGAATCCCGTCTCTCCAATGATCGCCTACTTTTGTTGTATTGGTTGCGACAGGTACTTCCGTCGATAATAGTGGCATTGTTCCAAATCCGACGGCATCCAATGGGTCCAACAACCCACCTGTTGTCATGGCTGATACCAAACAACTGGCGGCATTACTGGCTCAGCAGCACTCAGGTTTCTATAATTTTCATGGTAATGGTAGTGGTAACAATCGGGGTCATGGTGGCTATGGTAACGGTCATGGACGAGGTCGAAAAAATTGCAACAATGGTAATTGGTTGAATCAGAATATTTGGGGACTGCAATTTCGTGGGGGACCGTGATTTATGCCTCCCTTTCAGCAACCATACCGTCCTTCCTAATTTGGCATGCATCAGGGTGGTAATATTCCCTCATCTCCACATCTTCATCCTGCAAATAATGTTTTTTCCATTGGTTATGGTTATTATCCAGGTTTTGATGTCTCCTACTATCCTCCACAAATATACTCTACTCCTACTCTTGACTCTTCTTGGGTCATGGATAGTGGTGCTTTCTTCCATATGACAAACAACCCCGGTATTCTCACCTCTGTCTCTCTCTCCTTATCATGGTACTGGCAAAATTTTAGTTGGAAATGGTGCGTCACTTTCTATTGCCAGGGTCGGGTCATTTTTTGTCTCTACACCAAGTGGTCATTTTGCTTTGCATACTGTATTACTCGTTCCTACCTAACGTCTACCTGCTACCTACCTAACGTCTACCTGCAAACCCCCCTGTAATGATGGCCAGCTCACCGGCAACCACAGAGCACCCTTTGCATAATACAGCATCACATGTTAGTGACGACTCTCTCTGCTACCTACCTAACATCTACCGGTAAACCTCCCCCTATCACGTCGGTCAACTCGCTGGCAACCACAGAGCACCTCGACGGGGATGCCTACTTGATGGAGACAGCCCAATGCCGGCACAGCGAAGGCCTCAGGTTCAAATTCTCTTCCTTCTTTTTTTTTTATTTTTTTATTTTTATCTCACATTGTTATTTTATTTTTATTTTTATTTTTATTTTTTTTTTATTTGGATTCTAACTATGCTAGTGTATCTATTAGTGCCTGTTCATAGCTAGTATATGAACTTTACTAGTTATGGAGCTCAAAACTTGAGGTCATCTTCAAATGGGTTGGGGAACGGGCGGAATAAACGCGGCGAGGGGAGCTTGAGAATAGGGACATTAAATGTTGGCACACTAATGAGAAAGAGCTTTAAGGTGGCTTAAATGATGTTGAGGAGAAGGATCAACATCCTGTGCCTACAAGAGACTAAGTGGGTGGGTACAAAAGCAAGAGATGTGTTAAGTTATAAATTGTGTTACTCGAGCCAAGCAAGGGAGAGAAATAGAGTGGGTATTACTGTGGATAGTCACCTTCAAGACAAAGTAGTAGGGGTGACTAGAATTAGCGATAGGATCATTAGTATCAGGTTGGCCTTAGATGGGGGGATACTGAATGTCATAAGTGCTTATGCACCGCAGGTTGGGCTGATAGCGCTGGAGAAGGCTAGATTTTGGGAAGACCTAGACCTAACAGTGCAAGGCATACCCCAAAGCAAACAAGTTGTGATTGGGGGTGACTTTAATAGACATGTGGGAGCAAACACTGAAGATTATGCACCCCACCATGGAGTATTTGGCTTTGGAACGAGAAATGAGGAGGGCAAGGCATTATTAGACTTCGCCGTCACTTATGAGTTAACAGTGACCAACACCTTCTTCAAAAAATGAGAGGACCGCATCTTAATGTATTGGAACGGTGGAGCGAAGACCCAAATTGACTACATACTACTAAGAAAGACAATCCAAAAACATTGCAAGGACTGCAAGGTTATCCCTGGGGAGGACCTCTCAACACTACACAAAGTTATGTGCGCTGAGATCAAGGTCAAGAGAAGGGGCAAGAAGGCCTTCAAAGCGCCATTGAGGCGCACACACTAGAGGGACCTAAAAGGGGACAAGTCAATAGTATTTAAGGAAAGAGTAGTGGTTAAGCTTAGAGGGGACTGCAAGGGAGATTTAAATCTTATGTGGAGCCAAGTGGCCCAAAAGTTAAGAGACGTGGCAAGTGAAGTCCTATGAGTATCAAAGGGAGGAGCTGCAACCAACAGAGAGTCGTGGTGGTGGGACAAAGTGGTCCAGGAAAAGATTGACGCCAAGTGACGCTGCTTTAAGGATTGGGATCAAAGTAGAGATGATGACAAGAAACAACAATATAAACTGGCGTAGAAGTAAGCAAAGGTAGCAGTAAGGGATGCACAATCTAATGCCTTTGCTGAGTTCTACAAAAGGTTGGACACAACTGAGGAGGCCAAGGACATCTATAGAATTGCAAAGGTAAGGGAAAGGAGGGCTAGAGACTTGGACCAAGTAAGGTGCATAAAGGGGGCGGATGGGCAAGTGCTCATAGATAAGCAATAAATTAAAGCTGGGTGAAAATCCTACTTTCATGAGTTGTACAATGAAGAGGGAAATACAGTTGCACCTATAAGGGAGCTATAAGTAACGATGGAGCTGGAGGCCCACGGCTACTGCACCAGAATTAGACCCGAGGAGGTGAGGGAAGCATTAAAGAAGATGGGCAGGGGTCAAGCAGTTGGCCCAGATGGAATACCCATTGAGGCATAGAAAAACACTGGGAAAGTGGGCATTAGACAGTTAACCAAATTATTCAACCAAATTATCCAAGGGCAAAAAATGCCCAATGCGGATGAGTACACTGGTGCCTATCTACAAGAATAAGGAGATATTCAGAGTTGTGCCAACTATAGAGGAATTAAACTGATGAGCCACACTCTGAAGCTTTGGGAGCGAGTAATAAAAAGAAGGCTTTGACAACAAGCAGGGGTATCAGAAAACCAATTCGAATTTATGCCAAGCAGGTCTACCATAGAAGCCATTCATCTCCTGAGAAGGGCTATAGAGTACTACAGGAACAGACAAAAGAACCTTTATATGGTTTTCATTGACCTAGAAAAGGCATATGACAGAGTATCAAGAGAGGCCCTATGGAGGGTCCTGGAGGGGAAAGGCATTCACGAGCCTTATATACGAGTCATCAAGGACATGTACAAAGACATCCAGACCATTATATGCACAATGGAAGGGAGACAAACGCTTTCCCGATTACAGTGGGAATCCACCAAGGATCAGCCCTCAATCCCTTCCTGTTCATTCTGGTTATGGACGAGTTCACCAGGCACATCCAGGAAGAAGGGCCTTGGTGCATGCTTTTCGCGGATGATATAGTCCTGGTGGGAGAATCTAGGGAGGAGGTGAATAAGAAACTAGACCTCTGGAGGATGACCTTAGAATCAAAGTTCTAAGACTCAATAGATCTAAGAGTATATGGAATTCAAGTTCAACTCCTCCACCTTGCCAAGCACAGAAGCTGTTAAGATTGGATCAGAGTGCATACAATAGAGGGCATGCTTTAAATACTTGGGTTCCATGGTTCAACAAGATGAAGAAGTGGCCGCAGATATCAGCAACAGGATTAAGGCGGGATGGCATAAATGGAGGACGGGCTCGGCAGTACTGTGCAATGGGAAGTTCCCGTTAAAGTTAAAGGGTAAGTACTACAAGACAGTAGTGAGACCAGCTATGACTTATGGAGCAGAGTGCTGGCCAGTAAAATGTCAACACACGCAGAAGAAGAAAGTGGCAGAGATGAGGATGTTAAGATGGATGTGTGGACACACAAGGTTGGACAGGATTAGGAATGACGTCATAAGAAGTAAATTAGGCATCGCCCCGATAGAGGACAAGTTGAGGGAGCAACGACTACAGTGGTTTGGACATGTTAGGAGGAGACCTATAAATGTCCCGATCAGAAGATGCGAGCAACTCCATATTACAGATGGAAAAGGGGGGAGAGGACGACCAAAGAAGAGTTGGATGGAGTCCATCCGACTAGACCTCGCATATCTCAACCTGAGGGAGGAGATGGCTCTACATAGAACCCGGTGAAGGATTAGTATAGGTGTACCAGATGCAGCGGTGTAGGAGCATCCCACTATAGCGGGATGGTTTTGATAACACGAGGATGCCTGGCAATGGTTTCGGCTTGAATTACTTGGTGCTCCTGCGGTTGGATGGACTCAACTCGACAAATCACATGGAGGAAGATGCAGGCAAATCTAGAGTTGATTAAAAATGTAGCCAAGATGCGAACGTCCACCTAAAGAGACACCTATTCATATTCTTTCAATGAAGACAAAGAAATTAGAAAAGAAATTAAAGAAGCATTCCATGAAGACAAGTGGACAGGACCTCACCTCCCCCAACCAAAGTGAAGAGACTATCCTATTTTGAGCTTAGGGATATCTATTATAGCTGTGTAGGATTATTTACGCATCAGTAGGCTATCTCAAGCTAGTTTGTTGACACGCAGTGCGGGCGCATGTAGGGCGCTTAAGACTCCTAGGATTTACTCTTTACCCTATTTTACTTCACTTTCTACGATAATCACTACACCCTCTCATACACTCTATCTAATTCTCCCTCTCTCTCTCTCTCTCTCTATCTTCTCTCTTTAACTATCTCCCTCTCTTGCGCTCTCTATATCCCCCTATCTCTTTCCCGCTTTTCCTCCCATGCCTCGTACACTGTGTTCAAATGCGCATACATACATGCATACATGCTACTTACTTACTTACTTCCATACATAAATGCATACATACTTATCTGATTATATGCTTATATACCTGCTTGTTATTTGTTGCTCTCCCTTTCTCTTTTCTGCTATTCTTCCTCATTAAGGTTGAGTGAGTGTACACCTGCAGGCATACTACGCGCTCACCCAAATTGGGGCAGATTTTTTAGGCTGGGGGTCCTCGAAAACAGTCTCCCATCAGGTTCTCACCCTGAGGGGGTAAGACTACGTACATCTTACCCCCCGCGCGAGCGGGAGCCCTTCGGGCACTGGGTATATTGTTGTTATTGTTGTTGTTGTTGTATAATGTATTACTCGTTCCTGGTCTTGCCAAAAATTTACTCTCTGTTCGTAGTTTTGTCTGGATAATAATTGTCGTCCTGGTTTGACTCTTTTGGTTTTTCTGTCAAAGAACCTAAATCGAAGTCCACCATCATTGGATGTGTTAGCCTGGGACCCCTCTTCATGGTACCATCCACCCATGTCTCGCTCGTTGCGTCACGTATGCCTTTCTTGCTGTGGCATCGGCGTCTAGGTCATCCTCGAGATCCTTAGTCAAATACAAGTTTATTTCATGTACTTTTTCTGATTTTAATTTGTGTCACGCTTGCCAATTAGGCAAGCACAGTCGTTTACCTTTTCAAAAGTCTTTTTCTTTTACGTCACATCATTTTCATATTATTTATTCCGATGTATGGACATCACCTATTATTAGTTTCTGTGGATATAAATATTGTTAGTTATTTTTGGGTGATTATTCTCATTTTTTTGTGGATTTATCCTATGCTTGCTAAATCTGAGTTGTTTATTCAATTTCGCAATCTTGTGCTTAACCAATTTGGTGTGGAGGTTAAACAATTTCAATGTGATAATGGCACCGAATACATTAACCGGGACTTCAATAAGTTATTTGCTAAACAGGGTATTCTTAGTAGAATTTCTTACCCACACACTTCTCAACAAAACAGGAAAGCTGAATGAGTGCATAAAACTGTTGGAAATATGGTGTGCACGTTGTTGTTTCAAGCTTATATGCCCTTAGAATATTGGGTCGAGGCTGTTCTTGCTACTACACACATAATAAACCTTTTGCCTTCTGCCTCCATAAAGAAGAAAATACCTTCTGAACGATTTTATACAAAAAAGGCTTCATATGATCATCTTTTAGTTTTTGGCTATGCTTGTTACCCCAATCTGAGTGCTACTGCGCTGCATAAACTAGCACCTTGGTCTTCATTGTGTGTTGTTTTGGGATACTTGTCGAATCATAGGGGCTACAAGTGTTTGAATCTCATAACTACCAAGATTGTTATATCGAGACCTGTTGTTTTTGATGAAACAGATTTTCCTCTCGCCCGATTGGGTGCAGCTTCATAGCATACTATGCATCGTCGTTCAGCAAGTGTTTAAACCACCGCTCGATTCGTCTCCATTCTCCAGCATCTTGCCTCTCCCAATTCCACCACATGCACCCTCGGATCATATATATTGTTTATCTCCTTTGTAGACACCCTTGGTCAGTGTTTCACCAAGCCCGTCCCTACCATCGCAGCCGCCAGTGTAGGCATTGCCGCCATAGCCAGCTCCTTGGCCCACTCATCCCATGCTCACTCAATGTAAGGTTGGTATCGTTAAACCTCTTCTCAAACCCTCTATAGTTGCTCTTTCTATTGTTTCTTATATTCCTTATTCTTAACAATGATAATTGGAAAAGTGCCATGCTTGATGAATAAAATACTCTTCTATGCAATCACACTTGGACTCTCGTTCCAAAATCGAACACTGCTAATGTTATCAGCTCAAAATAGGTTTTCCGCATCAAACAAACCTCCACTGGTCAAATTGAGCACTATAAAGCGCGCTTAGTCACACAGGGTTATACACATCACTACAGCGTCGATTATGACAAGACCTTTAACCCTATTGTTAAACCGTACACTGTTCTTACTATCTTAACCATTGCCACATCACCAAAATGGCCCATTCATTAGCTCAATGTCAAACATGCCTTTCTAAATAGTACTTTAAATGAAGAAGTGTATAGGATGCAACCAATGGATTTTTTGAATTTTGATTTTCCGGATTATGTTTGCAAGCTAAATAAATCATTGTATGCGATTAAGCAAGCCCCTCGTGCATGGTACAATCGTTTTGCTTCTTTCCTTCATTGCCTCGGGTTTTACAGTTGCAAATCTGATTCGTCCATGTTTCTTCTGCGCCATGGGACTGATATGGCTATTTTGCCGCTCTATATGGACGACATTGGTCTCACTGCTTCCTCTACTGCCTTTCTTTAGAGTTTATTGCAATCTCTTCAGTGTGAGTTTGATATGACAGATTTGGGCCGTCTCAGCTACTTTATTGGCATTTTTGTTTCACATATTTCCAGTGGTTTAATCTTATCTCATTACACACTACAAAAAAAGTGACCATTACCAATAGTAGTATTTCAGGTTCTGTTGGTAATGGTTGTACATTACCAACAACAAAATGTTACTGTTGGTAATGACTTAGAAGGAGTAAAAAATAAAAATAATAAAGACTTAGTCCCAAGAAAAATAAATTTCTGTTGGTATTGATACAATCAATCCCAACAGAATAGATTTCTGTTGGTATTGATATAGTCAATCCCAACAGAATAGATTTCTGTTGGTATTGACTACCTCAATGCCAACAGAAATAAGTACTGTTGGTATTGACTAACTCAATGCCAACAGAAATAAGTGCTTTTGGTATTGACTAGCTTAATGTCAACAGAAATAAGTGCTGTTGGTACTGATTAGCTCAACGTCAGTAGAAATAAATTTTATTGGTATTGACTAGATCATTGCTGAATAAAATAAATTTTGTTGGTATTGACTAAATTAATACCAATAGATGTATTTATTAATAAACAAATTTTTCGGTAAAATTAGTAATTATAAAAAATTTTATTAGAGCAATTTATATATTAATGCCATGAAGTTTGATATGTCAATTTTATAGTGTCTTTTGTGAAATAACTTTTTAGTCAAAAAATATAATTGAAAAATAGTTTAAATAACGATCTGTATTAGTGTAACTATGCCCCATTTTATTCTTTCTTACCGCTATTTGGACGATTTTATAAAACATATGAAACTTATCGTTTAAAACATTATTTCACCAAATTTATGAACAAAAAAACTTAGTACACCTCATAATCGGAATAAGTTATAATTGAACATATATTTAAATAATATTGTCTTTAAATAATATAATAACAATAATAATAATATTTTCAAAAATTTTTATTTTTCCTCTTTAATTTTATTTTCCCTGTATTTTTTAATTTTATTTACTTATTTCACTTTTTATATTTATACTTCACTCATTAATAATAACTATTACCAAAAGACAAAATTATATTACCAACAAATAAATTTTTAGTATTGGACCAATACTGATAGAAATATTTACTAACAGATAAATTTATTGTTAGTATTATTCTTATAATATTAAAAATATCATTATTAACAAACAAAGTCACTAGTTTTAAGTTTAAGAAGATTAATAGTACTTAATTCTTTTTTACTCAATTTTTGTTTCCCTCCTTAATTTTCATTTTCCTCTTTAATTTTTTTCCCTTTTCTCTCAAATTTTTATTTTCCTTCTTAAATTTCCCTCCGTTACTTACAATTCTAACCTAAAATTAATTTAATTGTTAAATAAATTTAGTAATTGATTAAAAAAAAAAGAGGCGGACGAGTAAAAGGGGCACTAGACCCTCTTCACTTCATTTCACCGCCACACCCCAAATTCTCTTACCTCCTACCACGCCCCGGCGACCACCACTACAAGAAAAATGACATTTAGTATCGAAAAATTTAGTATATGATATGTGAACCGATACAAAAAGACATTAATTGTATCGGATACATTCTACCTATACTAAGGTTATGGACACTTAAAGCAACATGGTGGCGCATTGTAGACGAAAAATTGTTATTGTATCGGAAAATTTTGTAACTGATACTAAAAATTCTATAGTATCTAAAGTTTTTCGATACAATTGAGTTGTTATCCTATTGTATCGAATATTTTATGACACTAGACTATCAAATATATATTAGAGCCGATTCTCAAAATAATGCTCAAAAATAAAAAAAAATAAAAGAAATAATGCTGAAAATAAAATATTTACTTGTTTGCAGATCATGTGGCAACAAATAAACCGCATTTAAAAAATGCGGTTATACTCAAATAAAACTACGTTAAAAAAAAGCGTTTATTTTCAGATAAAACTGCGTCAAAAAACGCGTTTCTAAAGTAAACCACGTTTAATTAACGCGGCTTATTACCAGTGCCCAACAACATTTAAATAAAATTACATGAATAAAACCGCGTCTCATGGACGCGTTTGACTCGACGCGGTTTACCTGTAAACCGCGTGTAGGAAATGCGGTTCAATTCCTGAAAACCGCTTCTTGCTGCCCTGCTCCCCTTCTCTTCCCTCTCGATTTTCCTCTCTCACTCTCTCAAATTTAATTCTCCCGCTCCTGCTCAAATTTTATTCTCTAAAATTACTTAAATTGCACGATTTTTTCATTCTTTTAACTTTCTTCGTTCTTCCTTTTCTTCTTCATCTGTTTGCTTATCCACGTTTCCATTCTTGTCGCCTTTCCAGTGAGTTAATCTATGCTATTTGTTATATTTCAGACTCTTTTTTTTTTGTTGATATGTGCTTTAATTTATCCAATTTTTTTGTTAACTTCATTAGATTTTGATGTAAATTAGGGTTTAGAAGTGAATGAAGCTGTTGAAATTAGGGTTTTAAGTGCACGTTTTTGGTGTATTTTAGGGGTTTTGGTAACTACTGAAATTTCTTGTTACTTTTGCACGAATGTTCATTTGCTAGTTGTTGGTGGTAATGTTCACTTATTGTGACAACAAAAAGTTCCGAATTTTTCATTTGGATTTTAGTTGAGTTCTATATTGGGATGCCAATATGTGTGTAGAAAGTGAGAGAAATGAGAAAGTAATTGGAAATTTGTTATGTTGGTGACGATATTTCCTTTCTAATTAATTTTTGATTATTTTTGGTCAGAAACTAAAGATTGAGAAAATTAAATATGGAAATTAGAAGTGGAATTTTAATTGAAAAGTGAGCTTGTAATTGATTATACTCATGAAGATGATGTAAATGAGGTTCAAGTTTGTTGAATGTGACATGTTGTTATCTATTATTATTTGATCTGCAATCTTTGTGATATTGTTGTATTTTGTTGTGCTAATATACAACAACAACAACAGTCCCAGCGCCTTGCGGCTCCCGCATAACGCGAGGTCTGGGGGGGTGATATACGCAGCCTTACCCCTTCCGGCAGGAAAGGAGACTGTTTCCGGGGACCCCCAACTTGGAGTGGTTGAGTTCCTACAAATAAACCATCAATTCATCAAAAGTGCATAAGGGGGGGGGGGGGGGGGGGGGGGGGGGGGGGAAGGGAAAAAAGTAGGAAGGGAAGGAGAAGAAGAGGAGGAAGAAGAAGGAGGAGAAGAAGAAGAGGAAGAAGATCGATGTTTAAACTAGCCTAAGAGTGTTACACTACAGGTTATGCTCGCCTACGGAACTTAGATCACCTGCCACTCCCCGCCCTGCTCTACTCTGTTATCTCCGCTACTCTAATACTAGCCCTCCAACGTGTCCTATCTAAGGCCATCTCCACTCTTAGGTTTAGGTGGGTTAGGTCTTGACGAATCGTCTCCAGCCAGCTCTTCTTTGGTCTGCCCCTCCCTCTTCTGCTTATCATTGTGTTGAGCTGTTCACACCGCCTGACTGGGGCTGAAGTCGGTCTTCTGCTGACATGTCCAAACCATCTTAGGCGTTGCTCCCTCAATTTGTCCTCTATCGAGGCTACACCCAGCTTGCCTCGATTCACATCATTCCTAATCCTATCCTTTCTTGTGCTAATATATGGTTGATATATTGACACTAATATACGTTTCTATGGAAGAATATTTTATACTAGGAAACTTTTTGTATTATGAGTATAGACTTTAATATAGTTATAAGAATTAACTAATTTGTGATGCTTCTCAAATTGACTTCTATTGGAGAAGTGATTGATAGATGGTCAAAAAAGTTGGATAAATTTGCCCAGATTTAGTCAAAAATTTATGAATGGAGTGGAATAATACATAAGCACTGCAAAAAGTACTACATCTTTAAATGGTAGGATCAAGTGCCCATAGATATGTGGTTCTATGACGTTTGTTCAACCTGACATTGTTCGTGAACACTTAGTTTGGAAGGGGGTTCATACAAATTTTTCGATTTTTCATGGAGATGAGTTGTTATCTACTGATGTTAATGATGAGAGTATTGATGATGGAGAGTCAGATGATCCACTTGATGATATGCATGGGTTGTTACATGATGCATTTTGAAGTTGGGGTTCTTATTCTAAATACTTAAACCCTATTTGATTTCTTTGTTTTGTTGGTGATTTTAATGCAAATCAAGAAGGGTGTTGACAAAATTAGTTCATACTAAACTTAATATAATACATAACAAACACAAATTTCATGAACTTAAAAAAAAATCAGCAAAATATACCAAAAACACATAAAACAGAGGCTGTTGACAGTACACGACTAGCCAAATTTGACCTTCTCTTAGACCTGACTCTAGGGTGTTTTTGGCTCTCAAATTTGGATCAACAAACACCCCAACACACCCCCTATTTATACAAGTATAGTTTGGAATAAAAAACTTAGAAAAAATCTCAAAAATCAGCTTCCATTTGAGCTTCCTGCAACACAGCCCAGTTCTGCAGATTTGGCTGTAACTTGCTGATTTTTTCAATTTCTTTTTACTTTGCACCGCCCAAATTCAGTCCTAACATCAACTTTAACATGTTAATGAAGTTTATAAGAGGTTCTTTCTCTTTATTTGTGCATTTTGCCACCCCAAATTGCAAGTTGAAGTGAACTGTGCAAGTTTCTTGAACAGATTTTGTCAAGCCGATTTCTTTTCCATTTTTCTTCATTTTTTTATGAAATCCTCCATCCAAATACTGATATAACATGTTAAGAAGATGTTTAAATAACTTATTTAAGCTTTGGCTCAATGTATTTAGTCGAAAAAAAATTAAGAAATATTGAGCTGCAAAGTTCCCCTCCAGCTGCAAGTTGCTATTTTTTCAGATTTTATTACAATTATTGTATTAATCGATGCATCAGGCCATCGTGGGAGGGTTTACATTAGCAACTCCTAGTGATGTTCATGTTGTAGGTCTTGTTGACAGGATTTAGAAGCCTTCCACCACTTTTTGAAGCAACTCCTAGTGATGTTCATGGATTAACATTAGCAAGTAAGTATATTAACTAGTATTTCTGTGATATAATTGAATGAATCATATTGAATGGATCATTTATTTGGCGTTTTATTCTTTCTGTGATATAATTGAGTGAATCATATTGACTATTATGGCTTCTTAGAAACATTTTCTCCATTGGACTCAAATTGAGTGAATCATATTGGTGAACATTTCTTGGGAGACAATTGCATTTGAGGGAAATATACATTGACATTATTGATGTTTATGAGTTAATAACCATATTAATTAGGAGCTCGCATTCTTATGATTGTTTACCAATGAATAGCTCTAGAATGCATATGAATTTGCATGAGTTAGTACATGATGCTTATAAGTTAAAAGATGTAGAGGAAATCATGACATACTCCTTTCCAAATTCAAATATAGGAGTTGAACTTTCTATTACATTATGCAAATATGAATGTTTTAGTGTCATAATATATTCCAATTGAAAGTCATGTTCTCTGTTTACTAAGAAAATCCTTATGATGTTGTATATAGGCTCTATGACAATGTTTTAGTGTAATAATTTGCCTTTATGCTAAAAAATTGAGATCGAGCTTATGTTGTTGTTTAATATCTTTATTGGTCATTGTCATAGGAAAATGGAAGATCATTAGATGATGAGCTTAATCACGAATGTGAAGAGGAAGATTTGCTGATGAAGATTATGTGTAGGAAGATGTATGATGTTGGTTGTTCTTGTTGTAGACAAATTACTTAGAACTTTTTGGTAGATGACGGATTTTTCTTTTTAGCTATTTGTACTGGTTAGATTAGATTTTGGATGGAGTTGTAGATTTGTATTGGATGCTTTCCTTTTGTTGTGGATTAAACATGGATGGAGTTGTATACATTTTGGATGCAATAATAGATTTGATTATATAAATAGGTAATTTGTTGTGATGAGCTAATGCCACCCACAAACTATGTTTTTGATGTAGAGAGTGGCTATATGAAATTATTGTTGGTAATATCAAAATAAATCTTTGGTAGCATACTTTTTGCCAATAGACATTGTTTTGTCGGTAAAACTTTTACCAACAGAAAATTTTTTGTTGGTATATCATTTACCAATAAAGAATTTGTTATTGGTAATATCCTTTACCAATAGAAAATGTTTTGTTGGTAATACCCTTTACCAACGAAAAGCTTTTGTTGGTATAACTTTTACCAACAAATAAACAATTGTAGCTATTGTAGAGGTATTACCAACAACTTTAAATTTCTTTGGTAAAGGCTTTACCAACAGAGGCAATACCAGCAGCTTACCAACAGACCAATTTCTGTTGGTAAAGCCTTTACCAACAGAAAAATTGTCATTGCCAACTACAATCCTGCTGTTGGTAGTAGTCACTTTTTTTGTAGTAATAAGTACATTCATTATCTGCTTGAGAAGACTAACATGTTAGCTTGCAAATCAGTTGCTACTTCTACTGATTCTAAGTCAAAGATCTTTGCTTCTGATGGGGAATCTATGACTGATGTCACCTTGTATCGGTCAGTTGTTGGCGCACTACAGTATTTAAAGTTTACTCGTCCTGATATTTCTTATGTAGTGCTACAGGTGTGTTTATTCATGCATGCTCCTCGTCTTTAGCATTGGGTTGCTGTCAAACGTATTCTTCTCTACATTAAAGACACTATGGATCATGGCTTCATTATCTCTCCTAGTGCTCTTGATCAACTAGTGGCCAATTCTGAGGCCAACTGGGCTGAATCTGACACTCGTCGCTCCACCTCTGGCTTTTGTGTGTTTTTTGGTGGTAACATTATTTCTTGTCCTCCAAACACCAGCCTACTGTCTCGCGTTCTAGCGCTGAAGCTTAATATCAAGTCGTCACTCATGCCGTCTCAGAATGTTGTTGGCTGCGGTCTCTTCTTGGTGAGCTATCAGCATCTCCATAGCCACTCTGGTTTACTGTGACAACGTTTTTGCCACCTATCTCGCAACCAGTCCTATTCAGCATGTTCGTACTAAGCACATTGAGATTGATATTTATTTTTTGAGTGAACGAGTACACATGGGTCTTGTTTGTGTACTTCATGTGCCCTCTTCACAACAGCTTGCAGATATCTTCACCAAGAGTCTTCCTCGGCGCTTATTCTTATTCTTCAAGCACAATCTTCGTATTCGATTATCTCCTACTATGATTGAGAAAGGATGTTAGAATATATTGTATAGGCTTGTTAGTATATGCTTGTTATATATATGCGTGGATATAATGTGATATTGTATATAGGCCTAAAGGGCCCCCTCTTGTATAGCTAATACTCTATAAATACGAGAGAGGGGCAACCTCATTTAGTGTGTTTCATTTTAAACTTTCAATTACTTTTAACTTCTTTTATTGGAAAATTACTATTTTTAGTTGTGTAGCAACATTCAATCTCTCTTCTAAGGCTATTTATCATATGATTTATTAATTTTCACTTTGAAATGCCTATCTGTCAAGGTAACCCATAGCCCGAATGACCAAGTGATGCAGCGTGTAATCCGTCAATGGCGAGTCAACACTATCGGGTCACCATCACCATGGCCGGGGCCCAAGCGGGGCAAGTTCAAGAGGAGATGGGAGCCATGTTGGCAGGTCCCTTGGCGTGAGGCCGTCGAGGAGAAGGAACACAGGAATCAAAAGAGTCGGACATCTTGGCTTCACCGATAGTTGGCGTGAGCAATACTTGGCGCCACCATGGGTTAGACGTGGTTGAAGGCTTACGTGATTCACGGCTAAATTCAAGGGCGGTTTTTGATATATTTCTCTATTTCAAACTTTATCTCTTTCCTTATATTTTTTTTATTTATCCTTTAATTAGCTAATTTATCTCTTTAGATAGTTAGATTTAGATTCAAATTTGGATTGTAAACTTCCCTCTATAAATAAGAGGTTGGTTCTAGGATTTTGGGAAGACTTGAATTTTGAATTATGAATTATTTTCCTGGAGATTTTGACTCCTTGAGGTGTGAGCAAGCTAATTCTACTCCTCTTTATTTATTTTATTGCCGTTCTTGTTGAGTAGTATATTTCTTGTATTTTACTAGTATAATCTTGTATAGGTATTAGAGTATATTTGTAGTTAGATTGGGATAGTAATCTTTAGTTTCCCTCTTTTGGGATTCCTTGATCTCCTTTCCAAAATTGGGGATTTCTTTGGTCTTCTTTTGTAAAGGGAAATCCATGATTTCCTCTCTTCCCAGTTATTTGTCTTTCTTTTTTTTGTATAAATTTGTTAGTTGTACCAAGGAAAAATCAAGAAAGAATAAAAGTTCTTCATTATTACTTCCTTTACAGTTCTCTAACTTTTGCCTTTTTTCGTGGTATCAAAGCAAGCTTCGATCTTGCATTGAGGTGGTGTCTTTCCATTTGCGGTCATCAATCTCCATGGTTTTTCTTTCACTCTTAGTGCCTTGTGAGTTTTACTTCTTCCCTCTTGCTTCTTGTGCTTGTTTGGTGTTTTGATTTGGTAGAATATGGCGAATGTTAATAATAGTGAGACTTCTCACAATAGTGCTAATCAAAATATCATGCCGGCTCCCTCGACAGGGGGAGTCATTGATGTTAACTCTTCTTTTTACGTACATCCCTCGGATAATCCGAGCTTGATTTTCGTTCAAAACATCTTAACGGCCCCCAAGTACCCTTCATGGAGAAGGGCAATTCTTAAGGTTTTAAAGGCAAAGAGGAAAGTTGGTTTTCTTGATGGCAGTATTGCCAAACCGAGTGATGATTCACCAGATTTTGAAACTTGGAGCGCATGCGACTCCATGGTTGCAACTTGGCTCTTGAATTCTGTGTCTAAAGAGATTAACGAGAGCATTACCTATTTGAAAATTGCGCATGATATTTGGCTAGATCTACAAGAGAGATTTTCTCAAGGAAACGTCCCTCGTATTTACAAATTAAAACGCGAGATCTCGCACTTGAGGCAAGATAATTTACCTATTTCCACTTATTTCACCAAATTGAGGTCTTTGTGGGATGAATTGTATATGCTAGTGGAGATCCCGCCTTGTACTTGTGGACATTCTAAAGCCTTTTTACAAGTTCGAGATATGGAAAAATTGTTAGACCTTTTAATGGGTCTTGATGCTTCCTTTTCGACTATTCGTTCACAACTTATGAATACAAAACCCTTGATATCTGTTAGCAGTGCGTATTCGACACTGTGTTAGGAGGAGAAACAACAAAACGTCGCAGCGGCTTCGCACGCTGTTCCTGAGACCACGGTTTTGGCTGCAAAAACCGTGGAAGGTGGCGCCACTTTGGTGGCAGGTACTCGTTGTTCTAACCGTTTTACGTGTGCACATTGCTAGAAACAGGGACATTGGAAGGAGCGGTGTTTTGAGTTGATTGGATACCCACCTGGTTGGAAGAACAAGGGGCAAGGCAAAGGGAATCGTGGGTCGGTTGCAGCCGCAACAGCAACCGAACCACTGGAGGACACCAGCAGCCCCATTTCGGATCTCTCTGCGGTCCAATATCAACAACTCTTATCACTCCTTGGTCCCGCAACATCCTCTCCTAGTGTTAACTTAACAAGTCAAGTTTTATCATCCCGTGATTGGATAATCGACATAGGTGCAACGGACCATATGGTGTCCTCTCTATCCATTATGTTTGATGTGAATGTGAATAATTTGGTTGGGCCTGTTAAGTTACCAAATGGGGCCTCGTTGATAGTAAACCATGTGGGAAAGGTCAAAATTTCAGAAAATTTTGTCCTCCATGATGTGCTCTACGTGCCTGGTTTTCGTTACAATTTGTTATCAGTGAGCAAGCTAACCCAAAGTGGAAAATGCACATTAACATTTCATCATAATATTTGCTATATGCTGGACCTACACTCGAAGAGGCCGATTGGAGCGGGTAAGCAGCGAGATGGGCTATTCCTGTTGCAAGCACAGACCGCGGGTGGTTCAGCCTTTTCGGTCGAGTTGAATAAAGATGCCGTGCTTTGGCATCAACGTTTGAGTCATGTATCGTTTTAGAAACTACGTGTTTTTCCCAATTTGAGTATTAAGAAAACTGATGTTGCTTGTGATATTTGTCATCATGCCAAGCAGGCACGTTTGCCTTTTCCATTGTCTGTTACTAAGACTCATGGTTGTTTTGATCTTATACATTGTGATATTTGGGGTCCTTATTAAGTTTTGTCTCTAACTGGTGCTCGGTATTTTCTCACCATTGTTGATGATTATAGTCGATGTACTTGGGTTTTTCTAATGAGAGAGAAATCCCAAGCACATAAGCTACTCATGGACTTTTGTCGTATGGTCAAAACACAATTTGGGTTTCAGGTTAAGCAAATAAGGAGCGATAATGGGCAAGAGTTCCAGTATGGACAGCTTCTGGAGTTTTACACGAGTCACGGGATCCAGTTCCAAACTTCTCTAGTTGGAACGCCGCAACATAACGGGGTGGTAGAGTGTAAACACAAACATCTTTTGGAAGTAGGAAGAGCACTTAATTTCAGGCCGGATTACCTAAAAACTTTTGGGGTGAGTGCATTTTAACAGCAGCTTACTTGATTAATTTAACTCGCTCCTCGATTCTTTACAATAAAAGCCCTTATGAGATGCTTTTTGAGAAATTACCTGTGCATGACCATTTGCGTGTCTTTGGGAGTCTATGCTATTATCGAACAAAAAATAGGAAAAGTGATAAATTTGATGATCGGGCAGTTTCGGGTATTTTTGTGGGTTATCCACATGGGCAGAAAGGGTACAAAATTTATAATCGGAAAGAAAACAAAATTGTCGTTTCTAGAGATGTTCGTTTTTATGAAGCAATCTTCCCTTTCATTCAAACCCAAGATATGACCAGTAAATACGTTGAACAAAACCGAATTCTGCATTTTATGGTGACGAACCGATACATAGCGAGCCAACTCCTGCTGACCAAACAGTGCCTGTTCGGTCAGTACCTACAGACCGGTCTGTTCGGTCTGAACAAAACCACGTGGAACCAGCAGAGGCTGGTTCGGTCAGCCCGTCAGGCGTCGAAAGGGATCTCGAGACTAGACTCGATGTTGTGACAGATGATGTTGTGGGTGTTTTGGACTCATGAGTTAGTGAAGAAGGCGTTCAAAAGGTCAGAAAGAGCACTTGATTACGTTCTGCACTGGCAAAATATCAAGATTATATTTGTGACATTCCGGCCTCTATAGCCCATACTCCTATTACCGCTCCTTCAGCCAATTCTGGTATAGTATATCCCATTTCGAATTTCACTACTAATGTGCATTTTTCTAACGCTCACTGCAATTTTTTGAGTGCCATCACATCTTGTGATGAGCCGAAAATGTTCAAGCAGGCGGTGGAGTACAAACATTGGAGAGACGCCATGGAGAAAGAGAATCATGCCTTAGAGGAGAACAAGACGTGGACGCTAGAGGACCTGCCAAAGGGCAAAAGGGCCATTGACTCAAAATGGGTCTATAAAGTGAAGTACAAATCAAATGGGACGATTGAAAGGTACAAGGCACGTTTAGTAGCAAAAGGCTACACTCAGGTTGAAGGTATAGATTATCATGATACTTTTGCCCCCGTCGCCAAATTGATTATTGTTCGATGTGTTCTAGCTGTTGCAATTGCTAGAAGTTGGATCATACATCAATTAGACGTAAATAATGCCTTTTTGCATGGGGACTTGGATGAGGAAATTTACATGAAACTTCCACAGGGCTTTGAGCAACAACATAAGGGCAAAGTTTTTCGATTAAGTAAATCTTTATATGGGCTTAAACAAGCTTCACGTAACTCGAATCACAAATTCACCTCCACACCGCTAGGTCTCGGTTTTACACAATCAAGAGCGGACTATTCGCTCTTCACTTTTCATAATAATGAAATTTTTACCGGAATATTAATTTATGTTGATGATGTTATTATCACTGGGAACAATCAAGATCATATTAATAATGTAAAAGAGGTGTTGAATGCTTCTTTTGAGATCAAAGACCTGGGACCCATCAAGTATTTCCTAGGAATCGAGGTGGCTCGATCTCCTAAAGGGCTTGTTTTAAGTCAGCATAAGTACGTGTTGGACATTTTGAGTAAGGTCGGTCTACTGGGGGCAAAGCCATCCCCTACACCCATAGTTCAGAATCATGGGTTAGCGGATCAGGTAGGGGATAAGATTGAAGACACAGGTAGATATAGGAGGCTTGTGGGAAGACTCCTCTACTTAAGAATAACTAGACCAGATATTAGTTATGCCGTACGCATTCTGAGTTAGTTCATGCATGATCCTAGAGCACCGCACCTTGAAGCGATAACACGGGTATTACGGTACTTGAAGGGAACACCGAGACAAGGAATTTATTTGCCTTCAGATAACGATCTTTGTTTGCGAGCTTGCTGTGATGCAGATTGGGCAGGATGTCCTACCACACGTCGTTCAACCACAGGTTTTGTTACATTCTTGGGAGGTGCGCCAATTTCATGGCGCTCAAAAAACAAAGTGTGGTCTCCCGTTCTTCAACCGAGGCAGAATACCGATCTATGGCAACCACGACTAGTGAACTCATGTGGTTGCGTTATTTATTGACTGGCCTTATGGTTCCTACTGACTATGCTTCTATTTTATTTTTTGATAATCAGGCCGCTCTTCATATTGCTTCTATTCCCGTCTTCCATGAAAGAACGAAGCACATTGAAATTGATTGTCATTTCATTCGAGAAAAGTTGTTGTCAAAGGAGATAGAGACCTCGTTCGTTCGCTCTTCGGGACAAGTTGCGGACATCTTTACCAAAGGACTTGGTGTCACAGAATTTGCAGCTCTCCTTCGCAAGTTGGGCATTGTAAACTTTCATGCTCCAACTTGAGGGGGAGTGTTGAATAGTATATTTCTTGTATTTTTCTTTTATTTTACTAGTATAATCTTGTATAGGTATTAGAGTATATTTGTAGTTAAATTAGGATAGTAATCTTCATTTTCCCTCTTTGGGACTCCTTGATCTCCCTTCCAAAATTGGGGATTTCTTTGGTCTTCTTTTGTAAAGGGAAATCCATGATTTCCTCTCTTCCAAATTATTTGTCTTTCTCTTTTTTGTATAAATTTGTTAGTTGTACCAAGGAAAAATCAAGAAAGAATAAAAGTTCTTCATTATTACTTCCTTTACAATTCCCTAACTTTTACCTTTTATCAGTTCTTAATAATATACAAAGGGAAGGCCGTTGAACCTTCCCGTACCCCCTATTGTCCTATCACGCGCTGCATCACCAAGTCTATTGGCAATATATGCATTTAGAAAACAGAAATTATACCATTCATATACGGCCGGTCCTAGCATTTTAGAGTATGAAGCAACCATTTTAAGTAGACCACTTCATACAATAAATTACGAAGGCTTGATAATAAAGTTTATTAATATTATTAACAATTGATGGTTAAACTCATGACGCAATAAAACAAGTAGACTTATACGTAACCGCCTTTAGAGCATTACCTACAACTTTGAAGGTCCAAAGCAGTTGCTTTGGTTGTATGGTGACGCAAGACGGAAGCAGGTTTTAGAATTATTAAGTTCATAAAATACACGAACGGGTGTTGATCGAGTGTAGCTTGAACGGACGCATTCGGAATGGACCGAAAGAAATCCCTAAATTTAGGAACATAACAAACCCTAAAGTTATATTTTATTGAATAATCAAGAAAAAGTTTTCCTTTTAGACAAATTAAGGTCCTTATTTACAGAGATAGAAAACCTAAACAAAATCACTTCGAACAGGATTAGGAAAACTAAACTGAAAGGAAATATAATTAAAATAAAAGTTAATCCTAAATAATCTTAATTTAATCTAAACTCAAAAAATCTTAAAGAATAAACTAATATCTAAATACATTAAAAGTTACGAATATATTTAAACTACTTCTAATCCATCTATCATAAGGGGTCTTGTCCGGCCTTGCTTTCATATAAACCTTCACTTGTGATGGTTTTCTTGTGCTCTTTGATAAAACTTCTTTTGATATCAGAACAAGTGTGAAAAAGAATTTCAAGGATGAACAATAAATATGCAAAGTGCATCAATTAGTTCAGTTCACTTGTTAGAATTCTATAAAAATATAAAATTTCTTATAACTAAATTTGTTTTGATATCACTTCAAAGTAAAATTACTTATTCGTAGAGCTATATTTATATTATATGTGAAGATATTATGATACGGGACGGAAATATGAAATGGATTTGAACATGTCAAAAAACCAAAAATTTACTCATAATCCACTGAAAGAATGAAAGAAACTAGAGTTTTTGTATTAAGCAATTGATCAACGAGCAATACAATTAGCTATAACCGAGCATTTATAGGCAAAACAAAAAAACAAAAACCCCCTAAAATGCGAAATTACAAAAATGTCACTTAAATGTGAAATTATGAAAATGCCATTAAACTATCCGCAAAACATAAAAGTGGCCCAAAAAGAGGTCGAATTTGGGAAAATAGGCAAGAGCCAGCAGCAAAGTAGCTACGTTTGCATAGTTCTTCTGAGAGCTCCGATTTGACAGGCTACAAGCCCCGTATTTTTTTACAATCAAAAGTTATGGCCGTTTAAAATTCATACACAAATTAGTATTCTGGCCCACCCTTTTGAGTTTCTAACACTCAAACTGCTTCGGCTACTTGTCCTACATCGTGTCATATGATTGAATTTATAAATCCACACTTGGATATGGCGTGTCACAAAGTTTTAAGATTTAGGGTTTGAACTCTACTCTCCGGTGCCATAGTCTTTCACCACCACCCAATGGTTATATAAACCTCAGTTTACCGTGTTGCACAGAGAAAAACTTTCGAATAGGTAGTAAGTGTAACCTCAAAAGAAGAAAGTTCACGCAAGCTAGCATCGACATCCCAATAACAAAAAAATAAAAAAATAAAAAATCCATAAACCATAAATATTAAAAAGGTAATGTTATTGACAGTCAAATTTGTTATTGTCAGAGTAAGAACGTAGTTTTTAAGACAAGTTAGTGGCTCTCATTATTTGTAAGTCATATCATTACTTTAACAATAATGATGTTTTCTCTGCCGATGGCAATTCCATATTAAAAAATGGAATTTCTTGGATGACCCTCCTTCATGGTGCAACCAAAGATGAATATTTTCACACTTTGGAAAAAATTGTCTTGACATTCAAGGTCCATAGTAGGTGAGAGCTTCAAGCACACACACACACATACATACATCCACATATATTATCCCCTTTAATTCCTTCTTCGCCCTAGTAGATTTATTTTCATACATACATCAAACGCTATTATTTAACTTCTTTCACCAAACATATATTATTATTTGCATAAATCATTAGGGTACTTTGATTGTGCAATTGATCTTCTTTTGTTGAGTACTCTAGTTTTCTTAGTTGAAAGAGCTCTCCATCAAGCTCCCATGTAAGGTAAGTTGAAAACAATTTTTTTGCATATTGGATCATCTGAATGTCACAAGCAGTTCAAGCTAGCGTCAAAAGCAATCTCTATATAAAAGTAGACATGGTTGGTCAAATCCAACCCTCTCTGGAGTCTATAGTGTGATGGGAGATTTGTTCAGTGTGTTAACTTTTATTATGATGATCGAGAATACAGAGTTTATTTACCAGGCACTAATACATCGGATCCCATTAGAACTTCGAAGTTAAGCGTGCTTGGGTGAGAGTAGTACCAGGATGAATGACCTCCTGGGAAGTCCTCGTGTTGCCAACCCTATAAGGTTGGAGGTCCTGGGAAACAACCTCTCGGCAGGGTTACACCCTGAAGGGTAAGGCTGCGTACATTCACCCCTCAGACCACGCTTAGGCAAGAGCCTTTGAGGCACTGGGTCTGTTGCTATTGTTGTTGTTGTTGTTGTTGTTGATAGAGAATACGTGTTAAAGCAAAACTAAAGAGATTCAATCGTTCATCTAGAGATCATATGCGGTATGATTGTGTGCATATAGCCCATTTCAAACTATGTTTTAGTTAGGGCTATGTGCATCAGGCTACCCTTTATCATGATATCGTAATTTTATATCAAACCCTTTTTATATTTTTCACCTTTGCGGTATTTTCATCACCGAGTTACGCATGATTTAGTTAAGCAAAACCAAAGAGAGATTTCATCATCTACCACTTGACTTTATTAGATTAACAAATTACTGATGATGAGTTTACTTATACATGTTGCTAATATGCTCCAGCACACAAGTACAACAGACCAAGTTAGCGTAAAAAAACCAATAAAAAATACTAAGAACGGCAAATAAGTTAAATACAAAGAAGACAAAGAATGGAAGGAAGTGGTAGTGGCGGCAGTGGGGGCAGTGGTGGAGAGCAACCGCGCAAGGAAGATCAGGGCTTGCCGCCAGGGTTTCGGTTTCATCCAACTGATGAAGAGCTCATCACATACTATCTTGTCAATAAGATATCGGATTCAAGCTTTACCGGTCGAGCTATCGCTGATGTTGATCTCAACAAGTGTGAGCCTTGGGATCTTCCAGGTACTCATGCTAACCCTAGCTTGTAAATTTTTTTTTTTTTTTGATAATTAAAGAGAAAACTCTTAGTACAAACTCAACGCACCCACTGAAGCAGAACCCGAGAAAACTTACAAGAGTGAAAAAAAGAAAAGACAACAGACTTGAAAACACTTAGATGCCTACCACCATAGCAACTTCTAAAGCACACATACCTAAACAACCTAAACGCCTATACCCATAATTCCACAATCACGGAAAGCCACCTTTACCATATTTTGTAAATATTTATTTATTTATTTTTTAAGTTTCACACAAGCAGTTTTTGTTGTTCTCCGATATTTTTTTTTTTTCTTTGGGGGTGGGGGGGAGTGAAAATACTTGGTTCACGGGAGTACCATAAATTTCGATAACAGGGAATACTAATGGTACACTTGACCTAGGAATGTTTTGTTTCTATCTATCTGTATTTTATCAAAATATCTGTTAAAATGAAAAATGTAAAAAACATATAAAAAATATAATATACAAAACATTACCTCTTTTTCTTTTTGTCAAAAAAAAAAAATTTTTACAAATGGCTACCAGCAGCAAAAACCTAGCATTCTAGATCCTATCTGAGAGTTCACCTAGTGAATTTGACTCCACGCGTGAGTTTAGTAGAGTCTCACATAGGATTTGTGAAAAGGAAAAAAACAATAGATAAGTATTACACGTTTTAGTTGCTCTTTTTCATTAGAGTGAAAATATTGGAGAGAGAAAATTGGGTATTTTTAATACGGAAAACCATATTTATGAAAACTAGACATAAGTATTCCTGCCTTTTACAGTTCTGGGTATTTTTTGTGTAGGTGATGGACTTCTTTTGTTATAGGCTATAGTTTGTTGTTAGGCTTCAAGTCCTGCTTTATTCAAGGAAAAAAAAAAAAAAAAAAAAAGGCCCCACTTTACACTTTTGTGCTTTTAGGGCTTGTATTCCATCAAATAAAAAAAGCTTGTTTGGTGTCTTTTTTTTTTTTTTTTTAACTTTTAGAAATTAAAAGGTATGTTTTGAAAATGATCTTTTTCTTTTTTTTCAATTTTTAAAATTTTTGCTCTTTTGAGTAAAAATTGAAATCGATATATATATAATTTCTCAAAAATTAAAAAGAAAAATATGACCAAGTATATGGTACTGAATAAGCCCTAGATATACCTAAATGCTTCTTCCATTGTAAAATAATTTTTTTTTAATTCATGTAAAAGGTAAGAAATTATTTGAAAATATTTTCTTCCACTATTATATTTTTATCTCTTTCTATTCATCTGTATATTTGTAATATGCCAAGGAAAAGAATGGTTAAGTCAATGAGATCTTAAAATGATCTTTTTGTTAATGATTATTTCAAGCAAATACTTTCTATTTCTAGAAAATTGAGACCTATAAATGGCTTAGAGTTACATTTGGGTTTTTTTTTTTTTTTTTTTTTTTTTGTCTTGGGCAAATTAATTAAAAAAAAAAATCATGAACTTTTATACTGAACACAAGTGTCTCATTGTACTTTTATTTAATTATGAAGTTTATATGGTGCTTCTATATTTTGAGGTTAAATAAATTAGGTACTTTATACGGCCTCAAACCTACGACCTCCAAATTGAAGGTAGGACCTTTTTATCAACAAGCAAAGAACTCAATAAAAGTTGATTGGAAAAAATTTATTGGTCTAAATTAAAAAATGTGACAACTATTATGTTCATTTTTCTTTTAAATCAGTAAGGTCACACATGGGAAGGGGGGAAAGGTGCCTCGAGTCCATAATTCCGAGGATGGTCTAAAGCATCTCCAATCATTACGGCACAAGGGTGTTCGGCTACAGCTATTACTTAGAAATCTCTAGAGTTTTCTCTAATCATTGAAAAAATTAGGAATTATTAACTTTTTTTTTTTTTGGGGGGGGGGGGGGGGGGGGGGGGGGGGGGGGGGGAGTGGAGGAAAGACATCTCTAGAGGCTCTTTCATTGAAATTTTCTATGTTTGTGAGATTGAGTCTCAAGATTTACCAACTTCTTTAGTGATCTTTTTATGTTTCATTATCTTGTTGATAAAAGTTCTATAGGTTTTTCATATTGTAGGTTCTTATGTTTTTTGTATTGTATTAGTTTAATAGTTGATGCAACTAAATCTATAGCAATGTTGTTTTGGGCTAAAATGAACTATAGATTATAAACAAAATTTTAGTGGACTATTGTGCCAATATGTGTGTGTGTGTGTATATATATATATATATAGAAATATTGTGTCAATACTTGTCCTAAAGAAAATTATAATTCAGAAAGAAAATAGGGATTAGCTATTGTACCTAATACGGTCTAAGAATCAAGTTGATCGATTTTACCCAAGGGTTATGTTACTACTATTCAATTTTTAGAGGAACTAAATTGGAAAAAATTAAAAATACATAGATGTGTGTACATAACTCTTGACTATTATATACTGCTACTAATACACAAAATATACAATAATCTATTGCAAGTCTAAAATATAAAAAAATTTAATTTAGGGATTGTTTGCTCTAGTTGTGAAAATTTATTTTCTTTGTAAACACTTTTGACAAAAATACTTTTACGAAAACGTACTTTAAATAAGTGTGTCTGAAAAATTCTTAGATTTTACTTCTACTTCTATTTCAAAGAATAATCGTTACTTTCCTACTTTTGTTTAAACAAATTATGCTTCTATTTAAAAATACTTTTCTTTCCTTGCCAAAATAGCCTCAATCCTAAATTTTTATTTTTTTTGAAAAAATTAATTTTTTTTCTTTTTTAGTGGAAAAAAAACCTTTTCCAAACTGGCTCTTAAGCCTTAGGCTCAAATATGTTCATATTATATGATATGTATGGTTTATATGACTTTCCATACAATACTTCTAATGAAACAAAGCCTGCAATCATTCTGGAAGTGAAATCAATTATGTCGCAAATCATTTTGTCAAGCAAGGCGTTTCCTGATGTCACTCTCTTATTGCTTGGCTTTCATTATTGTGTATCCATTCCTCTATTTCTTTTCTTTTTCCTATCTCTCTTGTTTGTTTGGTTAGCTCAATACTCTTATTGTAGTTTAACATTCTTTTATTCGCCATCATTTTATTATCAAAAACCAAAAATTTTGCCTCATTAATATCCTTGTTATACAAGACAAATAAGCGTGATGTTTTGTCCTGTCCTCGTGTCTTGTCTGATCTTTTGCTCGGTGTCTGCTGTATTGTGTTTGAGGTGAGCGCCTTTGTTCCTGTTGGCCTTTTTTTTGTTCTATGTTGGTTTTTTTTTTTTTTTTTTTTTTTTGTCCCCGTTTTTGTAACGGTCAGACCCAAGCCTCGCCTAGCGAGTGGTCTATTAATTTTGTCTCAATTTATCGAAAAAAATTGAGTATTCAATTAAGGGTGTTAAATTTGGTTTGTGAATTGTATATATAAATTATTGTTTTCAACAATTATAAAAAAGGAGGATTTTGTTATTCCCACTTCCATTGATGTGTACTAAGTTAATTACTAAAGTTGTATGTATAAACTATTTTGCTATTTTTACACATAAATAGGTAAAGCGAAAATGGGGGAGAAAGAGTGGTACTTTTTCAGTTTAAGGGACCGGAAATACCCAACTGGGGTAAGGACGAACAGGGCAACAAACACTGGCTACTGGAAGACCACTGGCAAAGATAAGGAGATCCTGAACAGTATGACGTCTGAGTTGGTTGGAATGAAGAAGACATTAGTATTCTACAGAGGGAGAGCTCCTAGAGGGGAAAAAACTAACTGGGTCATGCATGAGTATCGTGTTCATTCAAAATCTGCTTATCGTAGTGCCAAGGTAATTATAATTATATTTTTTGATTTATTTCTCTCTCTTAAGATAAAAATAGGTTAATGATATTGTATACATGCATTTTTTCTAAAGTTAAGGAGTCCCATCGAAGTGATAATTATAAAAAGTTTGAAATATTTGCTTCTTTTTTTACTTTCAAATGAAATTGATCATTGTTTTTTTTCTCACACAAAAAATATTATTTCAATAATCATTATCAACAATTATATAATAAGAACAGCTCAGTGCCTTCAAGAAGAGTCTCAACAAATATAAAAGACTAATTAATTAAATTGTAGAATAGAAGATATTTACTTCTTATAATTATATACTGAAAAAAGTTTCTAAAATTAATTTAAACTAATTTTGCATGGTTATAAGTATTCTAATTATTATTATGAAAAATAAGCATCATAAATATCTCAAACTAGAAAATATGAGAAAATTTGTTCTTTTATTTTTATAGAGAACATGGAAAATAAGGGACTATGTTAAGTTGTTTTTGCACCAAAAAAAAAAAAAAAAAAAATCGAAGTACTATATTTTTCAATAAATTTGTATATTTGTATAAATAACAAAATATTAATAATACTTACGGATAATGGGGAGACTATGGGCGTGGGGCAAGTATGGGTACTCATTTCATACATATGGCAAGTATGAGTTTTTGCCCGTCGAGACAGATATAAGTATACATTTTATGCCCATGGCAGGTAATAAGGCGAGTATGGCCATAGATTTGGGTGGGGGAAGTGTATGGAGAAGGCAGCCCCATGACGTCGTCCTATTGTCATCCCTATTTCCTTGCGATTGGCTCGAAATATATGTATATATACACACACAAACTCCAAGTTTACGGAATACCTCCATTGCGGAATAGGATCGAGACTTATCTTACTGCCTTGCTAGATCGCCTTGTAGGATGGTAAGTAGACAAAGCTTCATTAAGAGTATAAGACTAATCAAATAAAATAAAAAGATGGAAAAAAAGGAGAGAAACCAAATAATTTATGCACCATTATCAAAGCCAATGTATATAGATTAAATCAATGTATATATCTGTTGATCAAATCAGTGTATACATCTGCTGTAATTGTCTAATTTATGTATTTAATTTTATTAATATATAAGACAAAAAATCATTAATTCAGAAAAAAATAATTATTCTACTATTTTAATTTAGGATTTTTTTACTTAAAGCCACATAAATTTTTGGTGTGGTTTTTAAATAAAAAAAAAAAACCACCCAAATTTTTTAGTTTTTCAATTTCACACCTAAAATTTTCAAAAATTTTTAACGTCACACTTTAATGTTAACGCCATAATATCCATTTGTTTTCGATGATGTGGCCTTTCAAAAAAAGAGTAAATAATTTTTAACTATTCAAATTTACATTTAAATTAATTTTAAATATTAAAAATTTGTAAATATTTTTAAAAATTTATATTTATAAATGTAATATCAATAAAAACTAACGGATATTAATAGTGTTAAATTAAGGTGTGACATCAAAATCTTTTGAAAATTTTAGGTGTGACATTCAAAATTTTAAATTCTATATTTTTTTTTTTGAAACAGCACTTAAAAACTTATTGGTCAATAATTTTCTACGACATTATTAAATAAATGAAAATTGAACATTTAAATATCTACTAGAAATAGGCATTGCTTATTAGTATAGTGGCGTGGAGACATGAATTCATAACTACCAAGACATTATTTACTTGTATACATGCATACAGTAGGTAAAGTATTCGTGTGGAGCCCTATAAGAAAACAGTTATCTAAAACATTTTTACAAATTTATAATTTTGTTTTGGTTATTCATATTTTGTAGAAATAATATAAAGGTCCTTGACGTTTTTGATTTAAATTTTTAGCATCTCATGTTTTCTTCATATTAATAAATAGTAACCTTTCTGGCGTGATTACATCATATTTCAGAGAGAAAGCTGGCAGGACATATCACGGTCGCTTTCTCCCTAAAATATGATGAATAGCATCACACTGGAGGGAGTCCTATTAATTAATACGAAAGAAATCTAAGGTACTAAAAAAATAAATATAAAAGGTTAGGTGTCTTCATATTACTTCCTCAAGCGTCGAATACTAAAATTGTAGATAATCTAATTTTTCTGTAATTTAAAAATGCATAATTCATACAGCCTAGGAACTCCCATCAATCTTGTTTTAACCTAAACTCGGCCTTGTTATATGAAAAGTATTATGACTAATATAATTTGGAGTATATTAAATTTAGAGAGGGAAAAAAAAAACCATTCTCGATATTCTAAATTACAAAACTCGGTGCCTCAAAGAGGATCTTGCCAAGGCAGAGTTTGGGACGGTAAGATGTACGCAACTTTACCCCTATGGATGCTACCATACATAGAGGTTGTTTTTGAATGACCCAATCCTAAAAAGAACTGCATTCCTTCAAATAAAAATAGGAATGTCTAATGCATACTGGAAAACGGACACTACTCAAGTCAAATAAATCAGCAATAATAACATGCATGCAAGCCTAAAGGCAATGCCTAATGCAAACAGCTGGGTTGGCCACACATATTTTCAACCGCCACTTTATTCTATCCAAGGTCATCTCTTTAGTTAAGTTTAGGTAAGGTCATGTTTAATGGCCTCCAACTAGCTTTTCTTTGGCCTACCTCTACTTCTATTACAGAGTGTATTATGTAGTTATTCATATTTCCTAACAAGGGCAGTAGTCGGTCTCCTTCCATGCTCGAGCAGTTGTACACATCGCTCCCGCAATTTATCTTCAATGGGAGCCACGCCTAATTTGCTTCAAATAATGTCAGTTCTATCATGTCCTTCCCAATGTATCTACACATCCATCGTGACATCCTCCTCTCTGTCACCTTCAACTTCTGTATATGGTGTTGTTTAGCTGGCCAAAATTGAACACTATATAACATATCTAGTCTCACTGCCGTCTTGTAACATTTGTCCTTCAACTTTAGATGAAACTTTTTATCGCACAATGTTGATGTAGTCATCTTCTACTTATGCTATCACATTTTAATCTAATTATTAATATCGTCATCGATTGGGCCATCTTGCAGCACCACGGATCGCAAATATCGGAAACATTCTATTTTCAGTATGGAGTATGTCCCAATCTTTGCGTCCTTTACGCTTGGTCTAGTTATGGTACAAAACTTAAATTCCACTTACTAAACCGAAAAACTTTTGATTCTAATACACTTCTCTAAAATTCTAGCTCGTCATTCACTTCTTCTATTGATTCATACCCCAGGAGTATTATCATCTGCAAAATAAATACACCTAGGCACACCCCCTTGGATGTGCTTAATGAACTAATCTGTAAGTAGCACAAACAGGAAAGGCCCAAGGTGGATCCTTAATGCAACCTAATTGTATTCAGGAAAGCATCGGTCTTCCCTTCCACCGTATGCACATTGGTCGATGTGTCATCTTACATATCTTTAATTACTTCAATATATGATATGGGGATGTCTTTCTTTTCCAAAATTCTTCGTAAGATCTCTTTTGGCATTCTATCTTATGTCTTCTCCAGATCAATTAGGACCACGTGTTAATCCTTTTGTCTTTCTTTGTAGTATTTCATAATACGTCTTGGAAGATGAATGGCTTTCTTCGAGATCTACCCGACATAAATCCAAATTAATTATCTAAAACACTTGTTTATTCCCAAATTCTTCTTTCAATCCTACTCCCACAACTTCTTAGTACGGCTTATGAGTTTGATACCCCTGTAGTTGGTACAACTTTAGATGTCGCCTTTATTCTTATAGATGGGGACGACAATGCCCTTCATCTACTCTCCAAGTATCTTTTTAACTTTAAGAATTAGACTGAATAGTTTGGTCAACTAACTTATGCCCTTGCATTTAATGCATTTCTATGCCTCAATTGGTATTCCATCTGATCCAACTGCTTTGTCTCTATCCTTCTTCTTTAAAACTTTCTGACTTCCCTATGTTTGATGCACCTATAGGAACAGTTCAAGTACTTCTCATATTTCTCAAGTTCTCCTAAAGACACATATGTATCCCCATTTTCATGAACAAATTGTGGAAGTAATCTTTTTTTAATTTGATACTCTTCCGCAAGCACCTGCTCATCCTCCCCTTTTCATTCACACTACACGGTCCAAGTCCCTATTCCTCCTTTCTATGGTGTTTGCAATTTTGTAGAGGTAACCTTCCCCTTCCTACGTATCCAACAACTTGCTAATACCCTGGAGAGCCTTTGATTATGTATCTCTCACTGTTATCTTTGCTTTTTTATTGGCCTGCCTATAGTTTTTTTTTCTTGTCCTCGTCTCTTTGTTGATCGCACCCCTTGAAACAGTCTCTTTTGGCCTTAATCTTTTCTTGGATTTCTCTACACCACTACCATGACTCCATCTAATTTGGTGCATCTCCCTTTGATTCACCTAGTACTTCTGATATTGAACGTATGATATTGTGCGCCATCTAGTTTCACATTTGATTTACATCCCCTCAATACTTCTAGAAATTGGAAATTATATTTGTGAAGCATGCATCTTTGATGTTAATTGAAAACATTGCATATCTCGCTTTATAATCATGCAAAATCAAGTCATATGGACTAGTAACTAAAACGCATGAGCCTCTACGACTTAGGATATAAATTCTTAATTATTGTCCAAAGAGACATAAATAAAATAGGTTTTTTGTGTCTAGTTTCATGGGCTTTTGATGATTTGATAAATTTGATGAATATTTAGTTTTAATTTGATCTTTGTAGTTTTTATTTTGAAAGAGTTAAAAAAAAAAAATTACATAGCTTCTCTTTAAATTATTGCTCGAGTTTTTGATAATTGAAGTACAAGCTTGCCATAAAGTGATGCACCGCACCGCAGCTATAGAAACAAGAGACAAAAAGCATAAACAACATCAATCATGTCATCAAAGACAAACGTGCAATATAAATCGAACATCCTAAAATCATCGTCAAAGAATCACCAAGCCTGTAACTCGATCACTTCAAGATGAGTTCAAGATTTCTCCAACTCAAGGGTTCATCCCACACTATTGATCTCTTCCTACTATCATATGATCCAGAGACTAGGCAGCCAACACAGATAAAAAATAGTCCACATTAGCAGACCGGATACACCAACCCACCTAGTGAGCTACATCTTTCAATGCTTGCACTTCTCTCACACCTTTTCTTTGTCGACGACTTCACCAAACCAGTTTTCCTTCCTTCGGCTTCAATTATCTTCATGCGGTTTAAAATTACATAATCATAGCCATTATATCTCAGACTAAGCTTTTTTCTAATATGCCATGTGATGCGAGCAATTGACGAAACACCTCTGAAGAGGAAGTAGATCTCGAGAGTGGAGGAGTTTCATTTGAGAGGCAATGCATGGATGATCTTCTTCTCACTAGAGTTTGAGCCAGTTTGGATTTTTCATGATCAATCTCTTTAAC
Organism: Simmondsia chinensis; assembly: GCA_018398585.1. Lineage (NCBI taxonomy): Eukaryota > Viridiplantae > Streptophyta > Magnoliopsida > Caryophyllales > Simmondsiaceae > Simmondsia > Simmondsia chinensis. The sequence goes on from JAGTTD010000005.1 coordinate 32,784,607, forward strand.
ACCTTTCATGATAGGGTCAAAACCTGATGGAAAGCCTCATCACTATCTCCATGAGATATGCCACTTATTCTGTCATTTACTATCCCATTTGTAGCTGTCTCGTTAACATCCCTAACCTCAATACTCGACAACCCATGTTGTCTAAGCCCATTAACATCCTCATGAATATTCTTGTGAGTGTGCACATGGCACTTGAAGAATTTCACCACGTAACTCCTTATCATTATCATCGCCACTGATAACAGGGTTGGCACTACAAATGTCATCATATTCAAAGTGCCAAGTGTTACTAGAATCCACGTCATCATCTTCCCCATCCATTGAAAAGGAAGCGTGGTTATGCCTTGCAGGTTGCAAAGAAGGCAAAGCCAATTGAAGAAACCCTTCATCATCACTAGTTAATTTTCCCAGGACAGTATACCACGAGGCTTCACTAACATGGATTAGTAATTGCTCGCTCTCAATTGCCATGACGAAGTCTTGTTCAAACTTCTAAATTTGAGTAGTGTCTATAAGAACCCTTCCCACAGCTATACTTACCACATCTATTGTGGCTTTCTTAACACATACAACATCTCCCAATCAACCCCCAATTGAATAGAAGTTTTCTCTACACCAACCTTAAGCTGGCATTCAGAAAATCTCTAGCCAAGTTCTCCTCGATTGACAAACTTCATTTTCTGACCATTTTTCTACTACATCAAACCATTCCTTGAACCAATCTTCCTCCTCTTTCAACTTCCTATCAATTTCTTCAATAGATTTTTGGCCAAATCCTCTTAATCCAGCATCATTAGAACGACCAATGAGTTAGAGGCACTCTATCCTTTCCACCACTTCACCACCTACTCCACCCAAGGTCCCCACCACTGCTGACCCAACCTAGCCCACTGAGTATGTTTCTCCCAACGACCAAAATGGATGATGAAACCTTTCACGAGTTCTCTTCTCCACAAATCTTTGATAAGCCTATCTATGATGAGGAGAAAATTGAGAAAGTTGAGATTCTAGTCCCGGCACCACCGACAACCCCACGAACACTGACCTTGCCCATCATCTACAAACCAGTGTCTGTCCAACCACAACAATCACGACTATCTCCACCACAAATATTGCCTAATTGACCACCTCCATCACAAGCACTAACTAATACAGCTTCACATCGGATCACTTTATCACAACCCAAGTTGGATCCCTTAGATTTTCTCGATTGCCATTGCCAACCATCTTTATGACTAAGCGGTCAAATTCCAGGACGAATTATGTTCAATCGGACGTGAATGGCGCAGCATAGAACAAGAATAACACAATTGAAAGACACAAAAGTAGAATACACAATCCTTTCCAAGGACAAAGCCCTCAAGGGGATGCACGGATGGCAAACACAAATGACAGACGCGAATAAACAGAGTTTAATTTAGAGTACGATTAGTTATTAGAGTTAGATTTATTAGGATTAGTAGAGTTTGATTTAAAGTAAAATTTGTTCTTAGAGTTAGATTATTATTAGGATTAGTAGAGTTTAATCTAAAGTAGGATTAATTCTTAAAGTTGGATTATTATTAGAAGTAGGACTTTATGCTAAAATAGGCCTTAGGGTTATAGTTATCATGAAACTTTTGATTATTGAATTATCATGATGAGTTTTATGCTTTAAGTTGATCTTTGTAGTTTTTATTTTGAAAGAGTTCAATAAAATTACATAGATATTTTTTTAGGTTATTGCTCGGATATTCACAAAAATAATGAGTTTTAACCAATTCCTCTCAATCGAGCATCATTAGTACAATCAATGAATTAGAGGCACCCTATAATTTTCACCATGCATCACGAGGTTTGAGACTATGATGCAACCATTAAGCTCGCTGCATCAGATTGCTGGAAAAATGCTAGACGAATCATATTATTTATTTGTGACGTATATGACAAATGTTATTGTATTTTGTTTTGTATTCATCATGGGTACCGGGTATAGCACCCTATGACGAGGCTACATACATTTAACCGTCCTTAGACCCTACCTTAGTTGGAGTCTTTCAGACACTGGGTTGTAGTTGTTGTTGTGGGTTGATGTTGTTGTATTCAGGTTAGAGTTTAAAAGTAGTTTTCAAACCCCAATATCATGCTCATTGTATTTGAAAAATGCATATATTAAATTTACATCTTGTACTGGAGTTAATGTAACATTAATCAAATAAATTATGTTGTAAGGTGAATGCCCATGAGCAATAAACAATATGTTTAATCACTAATTATAAGACGAAAAGCAAGAATAACGGACATCGTGTGTTGAGAGGTTGTGATTGCATAGTTAACTATTTCTTACTTTCCCTCTTTGCAACAGGATGAGTGGGTGGTCTGTCGTGTATTCCAAAAAAGTGCAGGAGCAAAGAAATACCCACCTAGCCAGTCGAGAGCAGTTAACCTAGAAATTGGAGCACCTGGACTAGCACCGCCATTTATGGCACCAGTAGATCTGAGCCAATGTCCCCTCGGTAGGAACTACATGAGCAACATGGACCTAGCAGAGCTCTCGAGGGCTCTACGAGCCAACTCCACTCTGCCTTTTCCATCTCAACTGAACTATCCAATAGGAGGCGCTAACAATGTAGGGGGAGAATGCTTTACCATATCAGGCTTAAATTTGAATCTCGGTGGGGCTTCGGCTTCTCAACAGCCTTTGGGTAGGACCATGATTCCACCTTCTCATGGTATCAATCAACAAGATGTTAACTCTGCCATGTTAGCTGGCTCGTCATCGTTGGCATTGGAGAACGGCTATGGGGTGGACATCAATAATGCAACTGGTGCTGCTAGCAACAGGTTTATCAATATGGAAAGTTGTGTCGAGTTTGATAACTATTGGCCCACTTATTAGTTAGAAGAAATAAAGCGAATGCAAGAACATTGCAACGACTTGTCCCAGCATCAGGTTTTTAGCTACTATAAAAAAATATGTTCATACGTGAAGTTATCAACATAGGTAATTAACTCGATCAGTGCCTCTAAATTTTTTTTCTTTTGGCATGCAAGTTTTAATCCCTAAATTATGGTTAGTTGAACCTAACTCTAAGTACTGTATTGATTTTTATTTATGAATGTCTATCAAACTCATGATCTATATTGTTAGAGGCAAAGTAATATAAAAGCTAGTGTGGAAATTATCCACTGTGAAATTTTAAAAATAATTATTAGTCAAGGGTTAATAAATTCTAGTTATGTCGTAATTTTTTTTTAACTTGTTAATAAATACTTTTTAGCCACATAAAAATTATAGATATACACATGAATATGATATATATTTTGTCTAGAAGTTCTTTAACTTCTATCTTTGCTTCTATTTTGAACACAAAGTGCATAATTTCCTCGTGGATGTACTTAGCGGGCGTAAGTTTATTTACTTTTTAAAAATAATTTATACTAAATTGTAGAAAATCTTTCCTATCTTTTGTATAAATAATAGAAAGTCCTTCTCACAAATAAATCAAAACAGTACTTAAATACCTCACTTTTACACCTCAAAAAGTGTTTGCTTTTATTTTTAGAAGAGGACTTTATACTTTTAGGAAAAAATAAGGGTTTTTTTAAGTTTTTAGACAAAAAAAAAAGGATTTCTAATATTGCATAAAAATAATTGCTTTAACTTAATTATAGTAATGGCATTATAAGTTGAAAAAATGAAAAATTATTTCTAACATTTCCATAAAAAATATTATAAATATAATATTTTTTTAAAAAACAATTTCCAAATTAAATTAATCAATATGAAATTTAAAAAATATACAACTTAAAATTTGAAAATATATAATGAAAAATAGTTTTTTGGAAAAAGTTTGAAATATTTTCCTAACTTTGGTTTTTCTTTTTTTTTTTTCCAAATAATTACATCTAATCTGAATTAGTCTACAAATATATATCTAGAGAATTTGAAAATATCTAATATTATGTAGAAAATATGAAAATATATATTATGTCCCCTCAAGTTGGTGTGTGAATATATTGAAAACTGAACTTGCGAAGGAGTGGATCGAGCTGAGGAACCGAAAGTCGCTTTATGAGAAAGATTAGCGAGCTGATAACGGGATCCAACATGAAAAACTTTGAGAAGGCCTTGTTGAACTTTATTAGGAACAAAGTGACAGTCCATCTCTATATGCTTGGTATGCTCATGAAAAATAGGATTCTGAATAATATGAGTAGTTGCCTTGGTATCACAAAACAAGAAAGCAAAAGGCGCGTGTGACTATTATGATATTAGTCTTAATACTTTAGATATTTTTCACTTACTCTAGATATTTTTGTTTTTTGTTTAGTTACTGATATTTTTGTTCAGTTAGTAAGTTATTTCCTTTTCTTGTTTTTCCCGATTCTTTCTCTTTCTCATTGTATATAAAGGGACTTTTGTACTTATTATAATTAATTAATTAAAAAGGTAAAGTGACAGGGCTTGAGAGGACTGGCCGTCACTTTTTCATCTTCTTCCTCCTCTTCATATTTCCTTTTCTCTCTCCACTTACAACATGGTATCAGAGCAGTAGTTTATCCTCTGCTGCAAGCTATCTGAAATCTCAAAGCATTAATTCCTTTTCTTCTCGCTTCACTCTTCCTTTTTTTTCCTGATCTTTCACCTCTTCTCTCGTCCTTCAATGGCGAACCCTAACTCTGAGGACAAAATGAACGCGATCGAGACCTCAGCAACTCAGAACGTAGTTCCTCAAAAAGATCGTTCGAACATGCAAAGTATTCATCAAAAGGATCGTTCGAACACACAGTTTGTTCCGTTTGAAGATCCTTATGCTTCACCGTACTTCTTGAGCAACAGCGACAATCCTGGTATGATTCTTGTTCTGCAACCTTTAATAGGACCTTCGAAATTCAATACCTGGACTAGATCGATGAGAACCGCTCTTACATCGAAGAACAAGTTAGGTTTTATTTCTGGCGCAATTCCAGAACCTGAGGAAGACGATCCTCTTTATGAGCCCGGGCACAGATGTGATTCTATGATTACATCATGGATTACAAATTGTGTTTCCGCTGATACTGGATCAAGTATTGTTGGTGCTTCCTCATCCATGGAGATGTGGTCTGATATCAAGGAGCAATATTCACAGAAAAACAGACCGTGCATTTTCCGGCTTAAATAGTCGATCACTGAACTTAAACAAGGAACTATGGATGTGACTGCATATTTTGCCAAGCTGAAAACTCTTTGGGATGAATACATTGGATACAAAGCCATAGCAGCTTCTGCATGTGGTGTAAAAGGCTGCAAATGTGTTCAAAATATACAAGAAAGTCGTCAAGAAGACTACATTATGACATTCTTGATGGGACTCAATGAGACTTATACTGCTGTCAAGGATCAGATTTTATTAATGGAGCCTCTTCCTCCAATTAACATTGTTTTCTCAAAATTACACAACAGGAAGCACATAATGAGATTAATAATGTGAAACCTCACATTGCACCTCCAGTGGAAAGTTTGGCAATGTTGGGAAAAACAGAAGAGACTAGATCACAAGGGAAGCAGTATAAGAAAGAACATCCTTATTGCACTCACTGTGGAATGGCTGGACACACCATTGACAAGTGCTTTAAGCTGCATGGATATCCTCCTGGCTATAAGCCAAAAGGTAAAGGAGTTAATTCTAGTCTTAAACAAACTGCAGGTGTTGTTACAGACTCAAAGGAGAAAGATTCGGCAATGATGTCAATCACACCAGAACAATATCAGCATCTCCTCTCCTTACTTAGTGGACATGTGGCTAGTACCTCGCTGGGAAACGCTGGTAAAGATGTTGCAAGTCAGGCTGGTAACGTGTCTGGGTATCCTCTTTCCTTAACAGGTATAAAATCCTTGACATCCTTTCATTCTCTTGCCTCAACATCTACCACTCATGATTTCTTGGTGAATTCCTGGATAATTGATTCTGGTGCTTCTCACCATATGTGTGGAAATGCACTCCCCTTTGAGAAAATGACTCATATTATACAAGGCAATGTTGTCTTACCCAATGGAATCTCTTCCCCTGTCAGTCATAAAGGCACTGTTAGGATTACACCAAAATTGGTCTTGAATGATGTCCTGTTTTTGCCCAACTTCAAATATAATCTGCTGTCAGTTGGCCAATTATGTGAATCTTTAAACCTATGATGCACATTCACCCCTGATTCTTGTCTCATATAGGACCACAACCAATCGAGTACGATTGGAGTGGGTAAGCGGTGTGCAGATTTGTATGTTTTGTTGCCAGAAAGGGGGCTGGCAGCAGCATGTGGTGTTCCTCCCTCTATACCCAACGAAATTCCAGATTTCAGGCCTTCTTTTATCCCTAGCATCTGGCATCTTCGCCTTGGACATCCTTCCAAGGGTAGGATGCAAGCTCTGGAAAGATTCATTCCAGATGTCATGAAAGTAACATCTGATTCTCCATGCCTAGTTTGTCCATTAGCTAAACAAAAACGTTTACCTTTTTCTTGCAATAATAATCTTTCCCCTAATCCCTTCGATATTGTACATTGTGACATATGGGGTCCTTTTCATATTCCTTCTATTAGTGGATTTCGCTATTTTCTTACCATTGTGGATGATTGTACTCGCACAACTTGGGTATACATGATGAAATTGAAATATGATGTTTGTCGCTTGCTTCCTTTCTTTTATGCTTATGTTCTCAATCAATTCAAAACAACTGTGAAATGTTTTAGGAGTGATAATGGGAAGGAATTCAAACTTTCTGAATTTTATCAAACACATGGGATCATACACCAACACTCCAACGTTGAAAGACCGCAGCAAAATGCTGTAATAGAAAGAAAACATCAACACATCCTTAGTGTGGCTCGTGCTCTACAATTTCAAGCCAACACCCCTCTTTCTCTCTAGAGTGAGTATGTATTAACCGCCATTTGTATCATTAATAGACTCCCATCTCGATTACTCAACAAAAAGACTCCCTATGAACTTTTACACAAAGAGGTACCAGATTATACTCATCTTAAGGCCTTTGGATGTCTCTGTTTTGCATCCACTCTCACTTCTCAACGCCATAAATTTTTCCCCAGAGCACGAGTTGCCATATTTTTGGGGTATCCTTTTGGGGTTAAAGGATACAAATTATATGATCTCCATAAGAAAGAAATATTTTTATCTAGGGATGTGGTGTTTTATGAAAATGTATTTCCTTTTAAAACCTTACCACCTCATGATGATCCTTTTGCTCATATTAATTTTCCAAGGCCTCTCTCTATCCAAGAAAATGTAGCAAGTACTTTATCTGATACTCCTATCCCTTTCTCTGATGCCCCTCTTCCTGTTGCATCACGTGCTACTCTTGCATCCAGTGAACAAACCAGCCCCTCCTCCCCTTCCCAGCTTCGCAGGTCATTACCCGTTGAACAAAACCCTCCTTCCTCTTGTCCTTTTCCATCCCCTGCACCTCCTGACACTTCTTTGACCATACATCCCCCCTCTCCTAATATACATGCTCCTGCATCACCTCCTGCAGCACCTCCTGTCCCTTCTGCTGCACCTCCTTCCCCTCCTATTCCACCTCTCAGACACTCTACTCGCCCTCATAACCCACCTCATTATCTCAAAGACTACCACTGTCATCTTCTCACTTCTTCCTCTACTCCTCCCCCATCCTCTACTACCTCCCCTCTTGCTCATGTTTTCTCTTATGACAAACTTTCTCCTTCTTACAAAGCATTCTCTGTTTCTCTCTCTACTTATGAGGAACCCACATTTTACCACCAGGCTGTGCGACATCCTCACTGACGTGAGGCTATGGCACAAGAAATTCAGGCCTTAGAGGCTAATGGCACCTGGGATGTGGTTCCCTTCCCTCCTCATCAGAAAGTTGTGGGCTGTAAGTGGGTCTACAAGGTCAAACTCAGATCTGATGGTACTCTGGAACTCTATAAAGCGCGTTTAGTAGCCAAAGGCTACACTCAACAAGAAGGCATTGATTATTTTGACACTTTCTCCCTGGTTGCGAAGCTTACCACTGTCAAGCTTCTTCTCAGTGTTGCTGCTATTAAGAATTGGCATTTGTCTCAACTTGATGTCAACAATGCTTTCTTACATGGTGACTTGGATGAGGAGGTCTACATGTCCCTTCCTCCCGGCTTTCAGGTTTAGGAGGCGTCGCAGCCCTTGGTTTATCGTCTTAAGAAAAGTCTGTATGGCCTCAAACAAGCTTCCCGCCAGTGGTTTGCAAAGTTCTCTCAGGCTCTGTTGAAGCTTGGTTTCATCCAGTCCAAAAATGATTATAGTCTTTTCACGCTATCTACCTCTTCTCACTTTACTGCTGTTCTTGTTTATGTAGATGACATCATTGTTGCCAGTAGCTCTCCCTGCTTTGTTGTTGATTTAAAGCAGGATCTTGACAACATGTTCAAGCTTAAAGACTTGGGGTCCTTGAAATATTTCCTTGGTTTGGAGGTTGCACAGAGTCCTTTAGGTATAACTCTCTGTCAGCGTCAATATGCACTGACCATTCTAGAGTCGGCTGGTCTGTTGGGCTGTCGCCCTTGCTCTTCTCCAATGCATCCCAATACTCATCTTAGCCGTGATGAAGGCACTCTCCTCCCTAATCCAGAGTTCTACCATAGACTTATTGGCAGGCTCTTATACTTAACTATCACACGTCCTGACATTTCATTTGCTATCAATAAACTCAGTCAGTTTGTCTCTGCTCCTCGGCAACCTCACCTCGATGCTGCTCTGCGTGTCCTCCGGTACATAAAGAACTCTCCTGGACAAGGTCTTTATTACAGCTCCTCTGTTTCTTTACATCTTAAAGGCTTTGCTGATGCGAACTGGGGTGCTTGTCCTGATACTCGTCGTTTGGTCACTGGTTTTTGTATGTTTCTTGGTGACTCTCTTATATCTTGGCGTTCAAAGAAGCAACCCACTGTGACTCTTTCTTCTAGTGAGGCTGAATATCGTAGTCTTGCTCTTGCTGCTTGTAAGATTGTTTGGTTGTTGCTTTTGTTACTAGATCTTGGTATTCCTCATCCTCAGCCTGCTTTGCTCTTCTGTGACAACCAGGCTGCTGTTCATAGCACCCATAATCCCGTTTTTCATGAACGCACTAAACACATAGAGCTGGACTGCCATTTCGTTCGTGAAAATGTCCTTGCCGGTACTCTCAAGGTGCTTCACATTCCATCTCCTCATCAACTTGTTGATGTATTCACCAAGGCTCTCCCTGGTACTGCTCTCTTATCATTTATGGGCAAGTTGGGTCTTCTTGATATCTTCGCTTCAACTTGAAGGGGCGTATTATGATATTAGTCTTAATACTTTAGATATTTTTCACTTACTCTAGATATTTTTGTTTTTTGTTTAGTTACTGATATTTTTGTTCAGTTAGTAAGTTGTTTCCTTTTCTTGTTTTTCCCGATTCTTTCTCTTTCTCATTGTATATAAAGGGACTTTTGTACTTATTATAATTAATTAATTAAAAAGGTAAAGTGACAGGGCTTGAGAGGACTGGCCGTCACTTTTTCATCTTCTTCCTCCCCTTCATATTTCCTTTTCTCTCTCCACTTACAACAGTGACACGCGAAATTCGGACACGAGACCAAGTATCCACGTAATCTCACAAGTAGCAAAGGCCTTGCTATGATTCTCAACCCCAGCTAATGATCGAGAAACATTAGGTTGTTTCTTTGATTTCCAAGCAACAAGAGAATCCCCAAGGGATATGGCATAACCTATGTCTGGAGTCAAGGAAACTACCCCAGTCGACATCTGCAAAACCCTTTAAATTAATAACAATGCCCGAAGGATAAAAAAAGCCCATGTGCTGGTGCTTTCTTAATATATCATAGAACACAGAGAGGAAAGGTCATATGAGCATCTCGTGGGGCAGCCATAAACTGACTTTTAATTTGTTGATGATAAAATATAAGTCAAGACGAGTGATTGTCAAATATAGCAATTTTCCAATTAACAGCTGATAAGGTGCAGGGTCTTCCATAATTTTCCAGTCAAATTAGCTGAGCTTTATGCTGGATTCCATGGAGGCTGAGCATGATTTGCAAGCCAGAAGCCCTATAGCCTCAATCAACTTTAAGATGTAATTGTGTTAAGATATGAATATCCCAGATTTGGTTCGAGCAATCTCTCCAAAAAGTAACACAACATACCTAAGTTTTTCGTTGAAATTTATTATGAATGAGATCTTCAAGATGCATGGCTGCTATCAAATCATTAATAACAAATATAAATCACAAAGCACACCAATATCACCAAATATCAATGAGAAATTAAATATGCGAAAATTAAATAAATATCAGATATAACGTGAAAAACCCTCCAGGGTAGAGGAAAAACCCCGAGGCAAATCGACAGCAAAATCTACAATAGAAAATAGCAATTACAATGTTTATGGTTTCAAGATGTTTACCCTAACTTGAAACCTACAAGCAAATTGAGTGACACAAAGATTACCTCCCTAGAACCGAGAACAATTGATTCTCCCGATCAATTAACTCCAATCAATGCCTAGAAAACCTGCTCCAAGTTGTTCCAAGATCAAACCCCAAATCACAATTATTCACTATCGCCACCGCACATATGCTTACTATTGGCCGCCGCTTACTCTTTTTTGATGGAATTCGTGTGTTGGTGCTCTCAAATCTCTCTCGTTATTTTATGTGTGCCATCCACCGCCTCGCCTCATCACCCTAATACATATAGTATAATATAAACCCTAAGGCTTAATTAAACATGGGCCAAAAAATAAATATATGGGCTGGACCAAAATACATATTATGTACCTCAGAAATCTCTCCCTCCAGCCCAACACGAGGAGGAGACAATTCCCTATCAAGCTATTAGGAGTCAATATCAGTCAACCTAATGCACCAGTCCAACTTGCCACTAGGTACCACCTTGGTTAACATATCAGCCATATTCTTATCAGTTTGAATTTTTTTCGGCATCATCACCTTTTCTTCAATAATAGAACGCAACCAATGATTTCTTACATCAATATGCTTTGTGTGGGCATGATACATGGAATTCTTACTCAGGTTCATTGCACTTTGACGGTCACAAAATACCACATACTCTTTTTGTTTTAGACCTAACTCTTGAAGAAGCATCTTCTTCCATATTATTTCCTTCCCTGCTTCAACAACAGCTATGTATTAGGTTCAGTACTGGAGAAAGCAACACACTTCTACAAGCTGTACTACCAAGGCACAGCTAACCCTGCAAAAGTGAACAAATAACCCGAATTAGATTCCTTACTATCAAGACATCCTGCCATATCAGAACTAGTATATCCTTTAAGAATCAGTCTTGAGCCTCCAAAACTCAAGCACTATTTTGTAGCACCCCGCAAATATCTGAAGATCCACATCACAGCTTATCAATGAAGTTTCCCTATATTTAACAAAAACCTGCTCACAACACCCACAACATGAGCAATATCTTTCCTGGTGCAAACCATGGCATACATCAAAGACTCAACAGCAGAGAAGTATACAATAAAAGACATCACTTCTTTCTCTTTCTAAGTAAAAGGACAAGACTGTTTACTTAATTTAAATTTGTGAGGCAAGAGGTGTGCTAACTGGTTTAGCACTCTTCATGTCAAACCTATCAAGCACATTTTCAACGAACTTTTTTTGTCACATCCACAACTTTGCACCCTATCTATCACAGGTAATCTCTATACTCAAAATCTGCTTCGCAAGACCCAAGTTTTTCATTTCAAAAGACTTTGACAACTCCTCTTTAAACCTTCGAACTATATATGCATCTTGACCAACCATTAACATATCATCAACATAAAGCAGTAAAATGATAGAATTACCTCTAGTGAATTTTCTTATGTACACACAATGATCTGCAGCTATTCTCTTATACCCTTGACCCACCATAAATAAGTCAAATTTCTTGTACCACTGCTTAGAAGCATGTTTCAAACCATACAAGCTCTTTTTCAGTCTGCAAACCAAGTGTTCTTTACCCTGTACTTCATATCCTTCAAGCTGCTTCATGCAGATCTCCTCTTACAAGTCACCATGAAGAAATGCATTCTTCACATCTAACTGTTCAAACTCAAGATTCATACTAGCTGTCATACCTAGTATCACTAGAATGGAACTCATCTTCGCAACTAAAGCGAAGATCTCATTAAAATCAATCCCTTTTTTTTTCTTATTGAAGCCTTTTACCACTAATCGAGCTTTATGTTTCACAACTTGATCACCATTCTTTTTCAGCTTAAACACCCACTTGTTCTGAAGTGTTTTTCTATGCTGAGGTGTTGGGAACATATTTCAAAATTTTTTCCCTAAGCTACTAGAGTAGGAATAGCGGAAAAATAATTTAAAATTCTAATTTTAAATATAATGCCTTGATCTAATCAAACTATTTAATTAGACTTAGATCTTACTCTAATAGACTCATAGTATAACAATCAAAACATCAAATAAAACAAGTATAAATACCTAATAAAGGAAACAAAATAAAGGAAGGAACAAATTAAATATCAAATAATTAATTTAGACATACATGAAGCACAAATTCAAACTTCGAATTTATAGATCTGAAATTGGAAGAAGCAGCTTCTTAACACCTTAAGATCTTCTCCACAATGACCTCTATTAGCACCAAAATATGGGCTCCCAAAATATTTAATTTAGAAAAAATTTCGGAATAAAATTTTTCTTTTTAAACTTTTCGAAAAATAAATTTTTAGAAAAATTATGTTAAACATTAATTTAGAAAACCCTAAAATAATTTGAGGTTTTTCGTCATGGGAGTAAACTAGGTTCCAAAACCTAAAACAAAATTTTTTTAAAAATAATAATAAAATTGAACGCTTACCCAACTGAAAGAAAAAGGAGGCATTTATAAATAAAATACTGATGTCAGCCTCACACATACTCCACGTTTCCGTCTCTCTTTTTTTAAATATTTGCGACATGTGGGGCGACGGGATTGGCCTCGCCTTAGTGGCGCTGATTGGGATCTAGCAATGCTCGACACATGTAGCGCTGGTTGGCCCATTGTGCATGCCACTGATTAAAACCCTATGCGCCTTTTTTTTTTTAAATTCCCACATGTATAAAATTCATTTTACAAATATTATTTTGTAAATTTAATTTATTCATCTTATGTATTATATTTAGCAAAAATTAATTTATTCATCTTATGAACAAATAATTCATCCCATGAATTTAATTTAAATATTTTTCAAAAAGTGCTTAAGTTGAGCCTTGCAGAGGATCTCAAGGACAATCTAACTCTACCTCCAAATGGGTCAAATGTGATTATCATCTCATGATAATAATTGACTACTATTTAATAAAGCTTAATTCCACCAAATAAGTTTTATTGCATTCTAGAATTAAATGTAGTCATTAAAAATTTCCCAAATAATTTTATTGCGACACTTAACCCCTCTATTAGATATCCGTGAACAAAAACAACTCCAACTACAATCATTATCTTCCTCACTTCTATCATTGTAGTTCCCGACTCGCCGTTCTCGAACAATTCATAATACAGAAATAATTTTCATATTAATTCCAAATATCCAACATATGGAATACTCTGGCCAAAGATTCTAGAGCGTGTTCGTATATATATATATATGCGAATCAACTAAGACATCTTTCGTTGTAGATTCATAGTAAAATATCTGCTCCCACACTTCATGCAATTGCCCAACAACGTAAGATCCTGATTATTCAAGTTTAACCTCACCCTTTTGGGCATCAAAGCAATTAACATTCCATGCACGAGTTCGGACTATCTTTCTGATTTAGAGTTATCTTCTTATAGAATTAATTATTTATGACAGCAGTAAAGAAATAACCAATTCAGGTGATCCTACTTAGTATTCCAATCTTATTGGAAATACCAACATAATACTCTTAGATTCCCCAATCCTCATGACGAAGACAAGTCATCAAAAGTATCGTATTATAGTCTTATCAGACAAGTTGTCGAAACATGATGCAACGCGTGATGGGGAATTGGGCAACGGGAAGGTTCAACGGCCTTCCCTTTTGAATTTTATTATAACTGAAATAAAATTAACAAAAGAGGTTCATAAGCTCGTTTCTCACAGGTTGAGAACTCGAGATTACAAAAAGGGAGAAAATAATTTATTGGAATTTAAATTGAATGATTAAAAGCCTAGCCCCCTCTCCTCCTTCTATAGGGAATATTAAGATTTAAATCTACTAAAATTAATGGAATCAAAATCTGAATGAAATCAGGAGTAAAGCTAGAAAAGTAAAATACCTAAACTTTCCTAGACTGGAATTAAATAAGATAAGTAAAGTAACTAAACTTTCCTAAAAACATGGCCAAACACACAGCTCCCAGCTAAGGCCCATACGGGCCTGTCCTGCTTGGCGTCACGCCAAGTTCTTCCTGGCTCCAAGCCGTGTCACCACTCAGCTCGCTGCATCATCCTCCCCGTTTTGGAAGGAATTCGTCCTCGAATCTGACTGGGCATCAACGTTGATGTTCTCACCAAAGTACGGGCTGAGAAGTTTGACGTTGAAAAAGCCAGAAGTTCGCATGCCAGGCGGCAACTGTAGGCAGTAATCATTGTCGTTAATCTTCTCAAGAACCATAAGTGGACCTATCTTTCGTGCTGAGAGCTTATTATACTACCAAGCTGGGAATCGTTCTCATGTTAAGATAGCCCAAACCTTCTCGCCCACTTGAAAGTGAACACCTCGCCGCCTACTATCACGGCCATCCTTGTACTTGGCGTTAGCCATCAATAACCGCTCCCTTGTCTGTTCATGAATGTCCTGAAGGGAGGATATGAAGTCCTCTACTTTGCCATGAGGACGCGCCAAGTCTGGAACTGGCGCCAAGTCAATAGGAGCCCGTGGAGTGAACCCATAGACAATTTGGAACGGTGTGAACCCAATGCTTCTGTTTACTGAGCTGTTGTAGGTGAATTCAGCTTGGTGAAGCTTCTGTGCCCAACTCTTGGGATTCTTGGCAGCCAAACAGCGGAGTATGTTCCCTAAGGATCGATTGGTAGCTCAGTTTGGCCGTTGGTTTGCGGGTGATGGACCGTGCTGAAGGACAGAGTAGTGTTCACCAACTTCCAAAGGCTGCGCTAGAAATAGTTGATGAACCGAACGTCCCTGTCAGACACTATGCTGGACGGTAAGCCATGGAGCTTATAAACGTCCTTGAATTCAAGGCTCCCAACGTAGGTGGCATCTGCTGCTTTCTTGCACCCAATGAAGTGAGCCATCTTGGAAAACCGATCAACAACAACAAATATGGAATCAATTCCGCCAACTGTTCGCGGCAACCCCAATACGAAGTCCATGCTCACATCTGCCCACGGTTGATCAGGTACTGGTAACGGTAAATAGAGTCTCACGTTCGTCATCCCTTCTTTAGAAATTTGATAAATACGGCATCGCTTGACAAATCTCTCAACCTTTTTGTGGATTGTGGGCCAGAAATAAGTGGCGGTAATGAGCCTCAACGTCTTGTCCCTGCCAACATGTCCAGAATTATGGCTCTCCTCTATTATTTTCTAACGCCAACTAGAGTGTGGTACACATAGTTGGTTCCCCTTGAACAAATACCCATCATGGATTGAGTAATCCGGCACTGGGCCAAGCTGTGCGTCACCCCAAATGCTGCTGAACGTTGGGTTATCACGGTACATATCCTTAAAATGCTCAAACCCGATAACTTCAGTCTTACATTGCGTTAAGACCATGGTCCTCCTGCTTAAGGCGTCAGCCACCTTATTGGTCGCGCCAGAAGTTTGTTTGATTGAAAAGTGGAAGCGTCGGATGAAACCCGCCCACATGGCATGCCTCTCTGACAACTTCTCTTGACTATTGATAAACTTCAGGGCTACGTTGTCTGAGTACAGAACAAACTCACAGTTTGCTAGATAAGACTTCCTATGTCGGAGCGCCCTAACCAAAGCGTAAAACTCTAAGTCGTAAGTAGAATATCTCAACTTACTCCCATGAAGTTTCTCACAGAAGAAAGCAACCGGTCTTCCTTCCTGACTTAGGACGGCACCAATACCAACCTTTGAAGCGTCGGTGTGTAGCTCAAACGTCTTCTGAAAGTTAGGTAATGCCAATACTGGGGTTGTTGTCAACTTCTCCTTGATGATGGCAGAAGCGGATGCGGCTTCAGGCGTCCAAACAAAAGAACCTTGCTTAAGGCAATCTGTGATAGGCGCCACGATGGAGCTGAAGCTAGGAATGAAGCGCCAGTAGAATGACGCCACCCCATGGAAGCATCGTGCTTCACTAACGGTTTTTGGTGGTGCCCAGTCACGGATGGCTGCGATTTTTCCTTCATCAGCTAAAATACCGTCCTTGGAAATAATGAAGCCAAGGAAGGTCACCTTCTCCCTCATAACTTCACACTTCTTCAATGTAGCGAACAAACACTGACTTCTCAAGGTCAGAAGAACCTCTCTCAGATGATTAACATGCTCAATACGGTAACGGCTATAAATTAAAATGTCATCAAAGTAGACGACGACAGTTGCCAATGAACGAACGTAATACCTAATTAATGAACCTCATGTAGGTACTAGGTGCGTTGGAGAGACCAAAAGGCATCACCAACCACTCATAGAGACCTTCTCTTGTCTTAAAGGTTGTCTTCCATTCATCCCCGGGAAATATTCGTATCTAATGGTAGCCACTTTTGAGGTCCAGCTTCGTGAATACCTTGGCGCTTTGTAATTGATCCAGAAGATCATCCAATCTTAGAATGGGGAAACGATACCGCACCGTTATTTTGTTGATGGCTCTACCATCCACACACATACGCCAACTCCCATCCTTCTTTGGCGTCAGCAAGGCCGGGACAGCACAAGGACTCAAGCTTTCTCTGATGAAACCTCTAGCAAGCAACTCTTCAACTTGGCATCTGAGTTCTTCATGCTCATAAGGACTCATGCGATAATGGGGTTTGTTTGGAAAGGATGCTCCCGGAATTAGATCGATTTTGTGCTGTATGTCACGCAAAGGCGGCAATGTGGCTGGTAACTCATCTGGGAATACATTAGCAAATTCCCTTAATAGAGGCAAGATTTCTCTCAACGGCTTGTCAGACACACTGTCAGCTTCTTTCCCGATCAGAACAAACACAACCTTGGTGTAGCCAACTTCCTTAGCAAACATGGCGCGACCCTGCACGGTGGGGTGTTGAGCCACGGTTGCCTTTGGTTCCTCCTTCTTGGGTAAAAGCACTATCTTCACCCCTTGATACATGAAACTATACGTGTTCCTCCATCCATCGTGCAAAGCTCCTCGATCATATTGCCAAGGACGCCCTAAGAGTAGGTGACATGCATCCATGGTGACTACATCGCACCATACTCCCTCCTTATACCTTGGTCCTATTGAGAAATTCACGAAACATCGTTTGGAAATCGTCACCTGATTACCCTTCTTCAGCCAAGACAAATGGTATGGTTGAGGATGGGCTTAAGTCTTTAACGCCAACTTGTTAACCGCCTCCTCGGAGATGACGTTTTCACAGCTTCCTGAGTCTATAACCACGCGGCAAACTTTCCTGCCAATAGTACAGGTCATTTGGAAGATATGGTTCTTCAGCCAGTTGTCTCCTTGTTCATTCTTTGGCGTGAGGCAGACAAGCCTAACGACAAGACATTGACCCTCTTCACCTATAATGGGGTCCTCTCCCTGTTCCGCCAAGTCCTCTTGACCACCATCTTCGACGGCCTCATCTTCTTCGTCAGTAGGATCGTTAATGAGAAGAGCCTTACCCGGTCTGTCTTCCTTTCGGCATTCAGAGGCATGGTGACCTACTTCTCCACACTTGAAGCAACGTATACGGGACGAACCGCCTGCCTCTTGATTAATCTGCTTTCCAATAACAACAGGAGGGGCTCTGTTCTGGGCGTTTTTTATTCTGAGTTGGCGGCACATTATTTTGATCTCTACCGCCTGCTTGTGTGTTCCCTGTCACGCCAGAAAGGCGGTGCCTTTGTTGCCGCTCCACATTCACGGCTCTCTGAGATGCTTCCGCCACAGTAAAGATATCAAACATATTGAGTACATCTTGGATGGGCTCTCTGAGGTCGCAAATAAAGCGATCTGCCAACTTCTCTTCAGACTCTGCCAAGTCATTTTTGGAGACTAGGGAATTGAACTCAGCAGTGCAGTCTTCAACAGACTTCGAACCTTGGCGTAACCCTTGAAGGCGTTGGTACAAGATCCGTGCATGATTGTACGGTAAGAAGGCACTGCGAAGGTCCTTCTTCATCTTCTCCCATGTTTCAATCTTGGACTTTCCTTGCCTGAACTGGGTTTGTTTAAGCTGGTGCCACCAGGCGGCAGCCCTACCCCGAAGGCCAGTAGCGACTAGCGGCGCCTGTTTTCTCTCCGGTATTTCCCTGAATTCAAGGACTTCCTCAACTGCTACAAGCCAATCTAAGAACTCCTCTGGACGTCCTCCTCCATTGAACTCCGATATTTTGATCTGAAGCCCAAATTCCCACCTCCGATCATCACGATCTTCACCACGGTGATGCTGGCGCCTGGGCCTTAGGTCCGGTTGGTCTTCTTCGAATAAAGGGGTCATCCTCGTCGTCACCATTCACGCCAGGCGAAGGGTGGCGTTGGTGCCTTGCTCCACCCATAGAGTTGAGGTCAGCATCGATTTGGACCAAGTGTTGCTCAATCCGCTGGAATCTCTCTTCCAATTCCTCAAATCTCCTGTCATGCTGCTGGTGGCGATCACGGTCGGTAACATCTTCCACGGTGGCGTTCCTTGGACGTCTTCCAGGGGCCATCGTTACAGGAAACGAACTAAGCTCTGATACCAGATGATGCAGCGCGTGATGGGCAACGGGAAGGTTCAATGGCTTCCCTTTTGAATTTTATTATAACTGAAATAAAATTAACAAAAGAGGTTCATAAGCTCGTTTCTCACTGGTCGAGAACTCGAGATTACAAATGGAGAAAATAATTTATTTGAATTTAAATTGGATGATTAAAAGCCTAGCCCCCTCTCCTCCTTTTATAGGGAAGATTAAGATTTAAATCTACTAAAATTAATGGAATCAAAATCTGAATGAAATCGGGAATAAAGCTAGATAAGTAAAATACCTAAACTTTCCTAGCCTAATAACAATAAAGTCAAATCTGGAATCAAATAATATAAGCAAAGTAACTAAACTTTCCTAAAAACAAGGCCAAACACGCGGCTCCAAGCTAACGCCCATACGGGCTTGTCCTGCTTGGCGTCACGCCAAGTCCTTCCTGGCACCAAGCCGTGTCAGCACTCAGCTCGCTGCATCAAAACATATCACTGACTATGAACATACTTTGACAACATGTCACTAGTTTAATCTAAGTCTTTTCGTGATTCAATCTCATTGACCACTTAAACTAAACTTGACACATTATCTAGGACAACGTCCATCTCATGGAACGTTTTAGAAAAAACAATCACGCATGTTTGAATCGTAAAACATAATCGAACAATAAATTAATAAAATAATTTTATTTAATTAATATTTAAAACTAACTTATTGGGTTTTTGTAGGACACATATTCCAACAATCTCTTACTTGTCCTAAAACCCAAATAACCTGCATTGCATAACTATTCCCTAAGGATCAATCAACACTTTGACTACAAACTTTAACCAGTACTGATCTGTTACTGTCTCATTCTTTTGCTCACATGCTTCCATTACAAGAAACCTTCTGAGTTAACTAGTCTACTCAACAACTCTCTAGCCGTCAAGTACCGACTTCCATAATGAGTAAGCAATACAAGATTGCTTCACTCTTCATGATCTAATGACTCCCGCTACAAGGTAAACATGAATTTTTACATCAAATGTCTAAACTCCCTTATAAAACAAAAGACCCAAGATGAACCCAACATCCTTTCTTTGAATCTCGCAAAAGCTTGATCCACAGAGCACAGTTGGCTCATTTTAGGTCTTTCACTTTTAACTAACTGACTGGACAATTAAATACTTAACAGCTCATAGCAATTCTACACTATTCTTAATGATCAGAATGTCAACACTTAGAAAGTTTCTACTTTCTTGTTACATCACTTGTACACTAATGGTTCACTAACCATTGACTCAAATGCTTAGGACTTGATTAACTGTTATTAAATCAACTATTCAACAAACAAGATGCTTATTTAAGCCTATAAATTGATTAGCTCAGTTTGCATACTATATGCTCTTAACTCTTAGCAATAAACTTGTCTGGTTATATCATATACATAACCTTTTAAGATAATCATTCAGAGAACGTTGTATTGACTTCCATTCCCATACCTCATCACAATGAGATATAATGGAAAAGAGTAGCCTTGTGGACTTAAGCATAGCATTCAGCTAGAAGGCTTCATCGAATATGATTCCTTCCTACAGGGTATTAACCCACTGCCATCAATCTAGCCTTGAAGGTCTCTATCTTCATGTCCACTGAACTCTTTATACTTGTAGATCTATTTAGATCCAATCTAATGGACTTAATGTCTTTCAACGCCTCCATAAGCTCCATACTTAGTTAAAATGCAATTATATTAACTTAACTTTTATTGCTCTGACCTATTGGTTTGCATCTTTAACTCAAGAATTCCATTGTAGTATAAAGGATTTGATTCATCATCATTCTTAACCATTAAGATAGAAGACATGAATCCGACAGCTGACCCTGATTATCCTCCCACTACAATAAAGCTCTGGTGCACCTTGTGTAACAATAACCTAGTTGATGATATATCTAATACATCATTTACACTATAAGTTGTATCATGTTGTTTAGACACAATATCTCATACTGTCAATTTAACCAATATAAGCTGTATATTGTAGTTTTGGAACCCTTTCTAAAATATGTTACATAGCAAACCTTTTGATATGTAAACATGACTCATCACATGAATCTTACTATATTCAATAACACATTATTGATCCTTTCTACAATTCTTTATTATAAGGGAAAAATAAGAATTCTTCTGAAACCACCACTTCAATCTAATCAAAATGAGTTGATATAATTACCTAACTGATCTCAACTTAAGTCTTTAATTCTTTCAACATTTCAAGGAATTTCAAGACTTTAGTCTTCATAGATATATCCATACATCTATTAATTCACTAAGTAGCCATTCATAAAGATTTTATAAAATATTCTCTTGCTTCCACTTGCTTGAACTTTTAGCAATCCATAAATACTTTTTAAATAAGTCTTAGCAGCTTAGTGGTTCTACTGTCTTTACTCTTAAAGACACTTTCAGTCACCATTAATTCGAACATGATTCACATACCAGTTATCATTCAAGTACTTAATGATCCATACGACAAACCAAACCAGTTTTGAATCATATTAATTATAGTGACCTTCGATTAAGTGCCACTTAAAAGCTTGTGGTTTCTAGAATTTCTTCTTTTATGTGGTTACATAGCCTAACTTGTATTAGACTAATAAATTACCATTAACGTAATTTTGATTAAATAAGTCAGCTATCTACCAATGTACCTTTTTAAATAAACACTTTATTTATACAACTATCAGTTTATTATTTAAAAAAAATTGAAAGTCTATTTTGAAACGAATAGTAGATTGAAATCAAATTTCTAACATACATCAAAATAGTTACTCAAATATAAAACTACATTCCCTGACATAAACTGCTACATCTTAATGCCCTTACCAAAAACCTGTTCACCAGAATACTAGTAAACTACCTACTGGTCATAACTAGAGGAGACAAGATATCATATACCTTGTCATGTTGGCTTCTAGTCTTGGCAACAATAATATCTAGGTACATGGGAAACTTTTTTTAAATATTAACATCTAGTGTTTTTATAAAAAGAGACAAAACTATTTTGACTCATGTTTTATTTTACCCTCTGGAGATTCCTAATTTCTGCGATAGATACTTACACTAAGTGGACTCCTCAGTTTTTATGACACCTTTTCTCATAAACTGTTCACATGCTATTAGTTCTCTGACCAAACACTTCTCTCAACTATCTGATCATCTCTACTACAGTTGGCAATTCAAGTATCTAATACTAGAATAAGTTCGACATCAAATATTCGAATCTTGCATTTGACTAACTCTGTAGTCTAGTCTAATGTTCTAAACGTTCTTTTCAACTTAGTAGATCTACTAATAGCATCTAGAGTACTCTAAGCATCTTCTAGTGCTCTACATGTATTAACATATCATATTATAATGAACAAAATATAATTGAAAAAACGTACCAGTATTGATCGTAATGCATAATCTAACAACCTGTCTAAAAATGAAAACTGTAAAACAAGTCCTATAACATACAAGATTACTTTTCTTACTTTTTAGCAAACAATCAAAGTTCAGAGTTCACATTCCGACACTTACATGTATGCCATGGAGACCCAACCGAACCACCCAAAACTCCTCATCAATGAGGCCAAATTGAGACATCAAAAGGGTGAGAATATTTCTCAATAAATATGTTTTCTTGTAAACTCTTTACTAAACACATTTAACACACCATTTTTCCCTTAGCCTCTAGGGTCCTACCACAAAGCTTCTCGACAAGGCTAATGTAGACGCTAGTCAAGTGTACCCCATTACCTAAACACTCATATGAGGTCTCAATATACTCCATGTCGGCGTGGCTATACCCGATTGCTTGGACATTAGTTCATCTGTTGGAGGACTAACCTTGTATTCGGCAAATGAACGCTTTCCTAGGGGAGCCGCGCCCACCTACTGTACTCTTAATAGCTCGCTCCCACTTATATTTTAAGGTTTGAACTTTTAATAATTTTAGCAAACAAAAAAAGCATGGATCTATCTAAACATTCTTTGTGTGTGTGCAACGATAAACTAACCAATCTACCCGTTCCTATGGGAGAGGCGTAAACGGTAAATAGTCAAATGAGAGTTATTCTCCATTAATATATTTCCTAAACATATTTAAGTCGCAATTTCTTCCTTGGCCTCTAAGACAGTATCATAATGCTTTCTATAGACTATCATACTTATCCTAGTTAAGTATATACCATTACCCAGACATTAGTTCAAGTATTCAACATACTCTACGTCAGCGTGGTTGCACTCGTTTTTCCCATACCTACATCTATCATTAAAAAGTCTAACCCTGTATCCTGGGAACAAACGTCTTCATCAGGGAGTAGTGCCTATCCACTATACTATTAGACTGGCAATAGAAAGCATGAGGAATCAACTCCTGATCCTTTTGCTCACTTAAAATTTACAATGGTATATCTTTCTTTTAAAATATGATTATCCCATAACTAATATTAGAATTACATTCTAACATTTTATTTAACAATTAAATAAAGCTCTAATCATATTAGGTTCCTTTAATTATCCAACTCACGCAATCTAATCTCATTAGACGCATTATGAGAATTTTTCTTTTCAAATAAGTCAATTATTGAATTATCTAATCTAACTAGACATATTTGAAAAAATTCTCCCACTAAGCGAAATCAAATATTTCACATCATACATAACAGTTAACTCCTTTAAATAATATTGAATATGTGAACTAAATTTTGTAAGTGTTATGTTATCAAATAATTTGAATAACATTACTTAAAGCCTAAAGGTTAGAATAATTAAAGATTTTTCTAAACTCTTTTAGAGGAGATTATCACATAATCTTAATTAGAATCTCATCCTAATTAATTATTTATTTATTAAAACTATTTGATTAATCTCATCCTAAGTATAAATATTGTACATAGAATAAACGAAATAAAGGAAAGAACAAATTAAATATCAAATACTTACTTTAGACATAACTGAAGCACAAATCCTAACTCCAAATTTCTAGATCTGAAATTGGAAGAAGAAGCTTTTTGACACCTCAATATCTTCTCCACAATATTTAATTTAGGAAAAATTTCCAAACAAAATACTTAATATAGAAAAAATTTCATAACAAAAATTTTGTTTTTAATCGTTTCGAAAATAATTTTTCAAAAAATTATGCTAAAATTAATTTAGAAAAACCCTAAATTAATTTTAGGTTTTTCATCGTAGGAGAAAACTAGGTTCCAAAACCTAAAACAAAAATAAAAAAAAATAAAAACTTAAAATCGTATGCCTACTCAATTGAAAGAAAAAGGAGGTATTTATAAATAAAATACTGGCTGATGTCATAATGACGTTAGCCTCACATAGTGGTGGCCAGGCGTGGCCTGGCCCAGCCCGCATTGTAGCGGGCCGGGCCTCAGGCCAAATTGAAGAGGCCTTTGGGCCAGGGCCCGAGCACACCCTGGGCCTGCCCCAACGGCTCTTAGAGTCGTTGGGGCAACAGCTATATTATTATAGCCGTTGAACGGCTATAATTTTAAAAAAAAATTATATTTTTTTTCTATAAGTACTTAATCCTCCCCAACCCATTTCCTTACCAAATCTTCAATCCTCTCTTCTCTCTCTATACATTTAGCATCTCCCATCCTCTCCAACCTTGCTAATTGCAAAAATGTGCTCTAAAGTTCGAAGTTCGTAAACTGTTTGGCTGAAGGTCGAATTTCATTGTTCTCTCGTTTCGGTAATTTTAGTATCGCAATTTTATTTGATTCGCATTTTTAGTTATTTAATTTGTATTACTACTTGCATTTTATAAATACTAATCACTTATACTAATATGGCACACAACTCTTCATCGTCCTCTGGAGCAGGTCATGCTAGTTCTAGCTCTTCTCGGCCACCCAGAATCTCTAAAAGGAGTAGAATTGTCTTACTTAATACGGAAGAACGAGCTTTTATACAACTAGACCCATCACCCCCATACACTAATGATAGCATAGATTATGACTTTTTAAAATAACAAAATTATCATGAGTCAGGTGGTGGTGGGGTTGGAGACTCACAAACTGATGAGGAA
Source organism: Simmondsia chinensis (assembly GCA_018398585.1). Lineage (NCBI taxonomy): Eukaryota > Viridiplantae > Streptophyta > Magnoliopsida > Caryophyllales > Simmondsiaceae > Simmondsia > Simmondsia chinensis. The sequence goes on from JAGTTD010000005.1 coordinate 32,809,520, forward strand.
CCCATGCCCACCACCGAAGCCCAGCCTGAAACTAGTACCGGTGCTAGTAGGCGTACAACTAATGGGGTATGGAAGCACTTTACCCTTAATAAGACAACTAATAAAGCAACTTGTAAATTATATGACCCAGCTAGGGATTTTAGCCATCAACCTGGCAGTGGGACGGGCACATTAAATAGACATATACTTAGGTGCCACCCCGAGCAATACCCAGATAAGAGCCAACAACGTCTAGTACAGCAAGAGGCCGGTGCACTTGCTAATTTTAGGTTCTCTCAAGAGAACAACCAAAAGGGGCTAGCTAAATATATAATTTTGAGTGAAAAGCCTTTTAATACAAGCGAAAACCCAAATTTCGTTGACTACCTCCAACGAAATGTGGAACCCGCCATTGTGAGGATTCCTCGGAACACCATAAAGCGAGACGCTTCTACCACGGGATGAAAGCTGGGGTCTTAACACTTTTTGCGACGAACCCGAGCATATTCTCGTTGACGTCGGACGTATAGACGTCGAAACCCGGCCAACCTTATATGTGCATAATGGCACACTGGACCGATGAATCCTTCATCCTCCAAAAGAGGATAATTCATTTTGGACTTTTAGACTGCCCCCACACTACCGAGGTAATTACGGGTGCGATTATGTCGGCAGTCCGCGACTGGGGCATAGAGCGATGTATCTTCAGTATTACGTTCGACAATGCTACCAATAACACTGCATCCGTTACACATTTAATTAAGCAAATGAGATCCATGTTAGGTGGGAAGTGTTTCCATATTCGTTACATTTGTCACATTTTGCATTTAATGGTAACGGATGGTTTAGATCTTATAAAAGTACCTCTTACCACTTTAAGATCCGTAATAATATCTATTAAATCATCCGGCACTAGAAAAAGAAGATTTGAAAATTTATGTAGGTTGCATAACATAGAATATAAACAATTCAAATTAGACTCCCAAACTAGGTGGTCGTCTATGGTAGAAATGTTAGAGCGCATTCTACCATACAAAGACGTTCTGATGGAATTCGCCCAGGAAAATCGTACAGAATGGAGCGATTACAACCTGGCCGGTATAAATTGGGAGACAATAGATCAAATTTGTAACTTTTTTAACATGTTTAAAGAGGCAACGACATTTTTTTTAGGTTGCTACTATCCGACCATGCCTCAAGCAATATCAAGATTGCTTGATATTGTCAATTGGATGGTGGGTAATGAATCCAACCCCATTTTGTTCGAATCGATTAAGGCAATGAAAGAAAATTTTGCCAAATATTATTCTGAACTACATCCTACATACTGCTTGGCAACTATTTTAGACCCTCGTTGTAAACACGGGGGTTTAAACTTGTTTTGCCAACATTTTTTCAAATATTTGCATCCTAGTCTTAATATCGACACTTTCATTGCCGATGTCGATAACAACTTGCATAATTTATTTTCTCAATATTCCCGTAAATTAGCGTCCAATAATCCTAGTACTGCTGCAGTAGGATCTTCCACATCTAGTGGAAGTAGTTCACACACGGCATATTCGTGGAAGCTGTTGGAGCAATTTACGCCTACAATAGCCCCCACGTCATGTGAGGAGCTAGATTATTATTTGCGGACACCGTTGGTCCATATTTTCGAGCCGCTGGCCAACCCGCATTTTGACCTTTTACAATGATGGAACACAAACCAAGCCCAGTATCCCGTGCTTTCCACCATGGCACGTGATATACTAAGTTGTCCGGTGTCTTCAGTAGCATCGGAGTGTGCTTTCAGTCTTGGTGGTAGGTTGCTTGGAACGAAGAGGGCGAAGCTATCGCCGTCAAGCTTGGAGATGTCCGTGTGCTTGAAGGATTGGCTGCTAGCTGAGGCAAGAGATCAACAGAGAATGAAGCTGGATTCATCGAGCGATGAAGAAAACGACCCCACAACTGATACGTCAAATGATGGCGTAGAAACCCCCCTAGGCGACTGATATCAACACTTTTGTATGTCAATTATTTACTTTTAAATATTTATGTCAAAAGACGACCACACCCCCCATATTTCAAACTTTGTATTTTTTGATAAACAAATTTGTACTTTTAAATATTAGGCCCTAAGTGCGTTGTATTTAAACTTTTTTATATGTTTGTTGCGTTATTTATTTACCATTATTTTTTTGATAAGATATTTACCATTACTTATTGTATATTTTATTTTATTACATATATTTAGCATTATTTTTTTGAACATGTATATTTAGCATTATTAGTGCTTGAAAAAAAATATATTTGTATCTCATATTATTTATCAATGAATTACAATAATTTTAGTACAAAACGACTTTGTATTATTTAAATTTTTTTTATTCCTGTAAAAAAAAGGGCCCGGCCTGACCCGGCCCCTGGCCACCACTAGCCTCACACATGCTCTGCGTTTCCGTTTCTCCTTTTGTTAATTATGCACGCCACGTGGAGCGATGCCATTGGCCGCGCCTTAGTGGTACGGATTAAGATCTAGCAACTAGCACTTGACACGTGTCGTGCGCTGGTTGGCCCGTTGTGTGTGCCACGGATTAAACCCCTGTGCGCCTTTTTTTTGTTTAAATTCCCACATGCATAAAATTAATCCTATGAATATTATGTTTTAAAATTAATTTATTCATCTTATCAATTATGTTTAGCAAAAATTAATTTATTCATCTCATTAATTTAATTTAAATATCTTTCAAGAGTGCTTAAGTTGAGGCTTGTGTAAGGACTTCAAGAATAATCTAACTCTAGCTCTAAATGAGTAAACTATGATTATCATCTCATGATAGCAGTTGACTCCTATTTAATAGAACTTAATTCCACCAAATAAGTTTTACAGCACTCTAGGATTAAATATATTTACTCAAGAATTTCCAAAATAATTTTATTGCGACAATTAACCCATTTATTAGATATCTGTGCGAAAAAACAACTTCAACCACTACCATTATTTTCTCTACTTCTATCACCATAGTTCCTGACTCGCCCTTCTAGAATAATTCATAATACAAAAACAATTTCCATATTAATTCCAAATGTTCAACATATAGAATACTCTGGCCAAAGATTTTAGAATCTGTTCGTATATATATGCGAATCAACTAAGGGGACATCTTTCATTGTAGATTCCTAGTAAAATATCCGTTCGTACCACACTTCATGCAATTGCCCAATGACGTAAGATTCTGATTATTCAATTTTAACCTCATCATTTTAGGCATCAAAACAATTAACATTCCATGCACGAGTTCAGACTATTTCTCGAATTTAAAGTTATCATCTTATAGAATTAATTATTTCTGATAGTAGTAAAGAAACAACTAATTCAGGTAATCCTGCTCAGTGTTCTAATATTATTGAAAACACCAACATAATACTCTTCAATCCCCCTATCCACATGATCAAGACAAGTCATCAAAAGTATCATATTATAGTCCTATCAGACAAGTTGTCCAAACTTATCACCGATTATGAATATACTTTGAAAAAATGTCACTAGTTTGATCTAGGTGTCTCCGTGGTTCAATCACATTGACCACTTAAACCGAGCATGACACGTCATCTTGGACAACGTTCATCTCATGGAATGTTTTAAAAAAAAAAAATCATGCATGTTTAACTCGGAAAACATAATAAGACAATAAATAAATAAAACAGTTTTACTTATTTAATATTTAAAACTAACTAATTAGATTTTTCTAGGACACCTATTCCAACAAAAGGAAGATCAACTAATTCATAATTACCATTCTTCTCTAAAGAATTTATCTCTTCATCCATGGCTTTCTATTTTTGTCTTCACGAGTCTTCATTTCTTCAAAATTTTCTAGCTCTCAGTCATCAGTAAGACAAATATAATCAGAGCTACAATATCTTGTAGACGGTCAGCGCTATCTATCATACCTTCCTAAGTGAAGCTCAGCAGTCACTGGTGCGAGGACTGGGTCCCGCTGCTCAACACCATCTGTAACTGGAGCTTCATCAACTGCAATTGGCTCAGTGTCATTCTCGAGTTCTATCCAATTAAAGACCTACGCTTCATCTATGGCACCTGATGGAGATGAAATCAGTGTAGTATCAGCAACATCACTGGAGCACATGTAGTCTCCTCTGACTTGTCAAAATCAACCATGTTCTCATGTTCTTGAAACATGACATGTCTGCTTCTCACGGTCCTATTCTTCACAGGGTTACATAATCTGTAAATGAACTCCTCATCACCATATCCTACAAATATGCACGGAGTGGCTTTACTGTCAAGCTAGGATCTTTGTTCCATTGGCACATGCATAAAGGCTTTGCATCCAAATATCTTCAAGTGAGAATAAGAAATGTCTTTCTCGCTCCCCACTCTCTCTGGAATGTCAAAATTTAAAGGAACTGATGGACCTTTGTTGATGATGTACACAGCAGTATTCACAGCTTCACCCCAAAATGCCTTAGGCAGCTTCGATATTCTAAGTGAACATATGGTTTTCTCAATAATGGTTCTATTCATCCTTGTTGCGACACTATTATGCTGAGGAGTACCCGATTTTGTTCTTTCATGGCAGATCCCATGCTTCTTACATTACCTTCTAAAATATCGGTTAGCGTCCTCCCTCCCATTGTTAGTTCGCAGACACTTCTGCAACACCCCTGTCTGTCTCTCCACCATGGCATGAAATTGCCGAAAGACTTCAAATACTTGGCTTTTGGATCTCGAACAGAACACCTAAGTTTTTCGTGAAGCATCATCAATAAAAGTAACAAAATATAGACTTCCTCCTAGAGAGTCCACCTCTATAGGACCACATACATCATAATGTATTAATTCAAGCTTATTTTTAGCTGATTTTGTTTTCATTTCAACTGTTTACAAAAAATGACCTATGTTGCTTACGTAACAAATAATCATCACAAGGGTTCAGTGACTTACCTTCAAGTGAAGGAATGAGAAATTCTTTAGCCAATATCTATAACCGTTTCTCACTGGCATGAGCTAGCTGTCTATGCCACAAATTTGGTGAAATATCATCCTCGACCACGTTAAGCACACCACCACATACTGACACATGTGTCTTGTATAAAGAACAACAAAGCTTTCTTCTGGCTACTATCAGTGACCCCTTGGTAAGCTTCCATTTTCCATCACCAAGATTATGTGTATAACCATCTTTATCCAGAACATTCACAGTAATCATATTAAGGCGCAATTCAGGAATATGTCGCACATTTTTTAGAGTAACAGTACAACCAGTACTAGTCTATACCCAGATATCCCCAATCCCAACAATCTTAGCAACACTACTGTTGCTCATTTTCACAATACCAAAGTCACCTATTTTGTACGTAGAAAAATACTCTCTCTTGGGAACACAATGACAAGAAGCACCATAATCAACAATTTATTTAGCATTAAGATCACTTATACAATTGCACTCATCCTGTGTACAAACAAATGTTACCTGGCCATCATTAGGCACTACAACTACACTCCTCTTATCATATGCCTTGTTCTAACTCGTTTCACCTTTATCTTCTTTCTTCAAAAGAAAACAATCTCTCTTGAAGTGTCTAGCACTCTGATTTTTCTCCTCTAGACTTAGACCTGCCTCTAGACTTACCACGCCCCTTAGGCCCTCTACTCTTGCTTCTACCTCAGTTCTCAATAATAAGTGCCTGTGCTTCAGCTCTCATCTCTTTTCTTCTCATCTTCACCTTGAACAAGCAATTGTTTACGGCACTTAAAGCTAATTTTCCTTCAGGAGCTGAGTTACTAACAATTATCACTAAGGTCTCCCAACTATCAGGTAGAGAACTCAAAAGGAACAAAGCCTGCAACTCATCATCAAGAGTAATTTTCATAACAATCAACTGGTTAACAATATCCTGAAATTCATTCAAGTGTTCGACCATTGATCGTCCTTCTTTCAATTTCAAGCTGACCAACTTCTTAATTAGAAAAGCTTTATTTCATGGAGTATTTCTTTGATACTGACTCTCTGCCCTTTACCATAATGTCGGCGCATTAGTCTCTTGTGATATATGGTGAAAAACACTGAAATCTACCCACGGTCTAGTTGTCCCAACAGCTTTTCTATTTAGTTTCTCCTATTCTTTATCTGACATTTTTTCCAACCTACCACTAACGGCCTCAATTGGGTTATGTAAATCTTTACAATAAAGTAGGTCCTCTATCATTGGCTCCCAAATTGAATAATTTTCACCAGTCAATTTTATCATTGTACTATTACTAGTACCATCCATTGTTATTTACCCTAATAATGAACCTTGGCTCTGATACTACTTTGTAGGGGTCTAGACATCTAATTGCTATTCCAATCGACCATTCAAGGCAATATTAATAATAGATATAAATCACAGGGTACATCAATATCACCAAATATCAAGAAGAAATTAAATATGCAAAAATTAAATCAACACCAAATATAACGTAAAAATCCCTCCAGGGTAGAGGGAAAAACCACGAGGCAACCAGATATCAAAATTCACTATAGAAAATAACAATTACAATCCTTATGGTTTCAAGATGTTTGCTCTAATTTGAAACCTACAAACAAATTAAGTGACACAAAGCTTACCTCCCTAGGCCGGAGAACAATTGATTCTCCCAATCGATTATCTCCAATAAATGCCTAGAAAACCAGCACCAAGGTGTTCCCAGATCAAACTTGATCTCACAATTATTCACTGTCGCCACCGTACATATGTTTACGATTCGCCACCGCTTACTTTTTCTTTAATGCAATTCGTGTGTGGTGCTCTCAATTCTCTCTCATTATTTGATGTGTGCCACACACTGCCTCACCTCATCACCCCAATATATATATATATATATATATATATATATATATATATATATATATATATATATATAATATAATATAATATAAACCCTCAGGCTTAATTGAACATGAGCCAAAAAATAAAATAAGGGCTGGACCAAAGTACATATGTACCTCACAAAATTTATTATGGAGATCTTCAACACGCATGGCTGCTGTCAAATCATTACTTGCCACGATGATGTTGTCCACATATACAAGCAGAGCAATAAAAACGTCACCATGGTGCGTAAAGAAAAGACTGTAATCAAACTTTGATTGTTGAAAACCAAGAGATATCAAGGTACTGGAGAACTTCAAGAACCATTGTCAGCAAGCCTATTTAAGACCATATAACTTTTATGAAGCCTACAAACCATATTGGGAGGTGCAGCCTAAGGCCTATAACTGGGAGGGAGATGCATATAAACCTCTTCTGAAAGGTCTCCATGAACAAAAGTGTTATTTACACCCAATTGTAAAATATACCAATTGTTTTTGGAAGCCAAAGCTAATAGCACTTTAACCGTGGCTAGTTGCGCCACAGGAAAGAATGTTTCAAGATCATCAAGTCCTTCCTGTTGATTGAATTCTTTGGCAACTAAATGAGCATTGTAGCATTCAAGTTCACCACGAGAATTTAACTTAACGGGATATACCCATTTATGACCCACTGTGCGTTTTCCAATAGATGGTGAAATGATAGACCATGGATTGTTATTTTCCAAAGCGCATATTTCAGAATTGATTTATTGCATAGATAAAAAATTCGGGAACGAGAAGGTTCAATAGCCTTCCCTTAAATTTTATTACGAAAATAAAGATAACTAGGGGAAAAAGTAACTCAAATTCTTACAACCCGAGAATATGAGAAAACTCTAGAGAAATATATTGGAAATCTAAGAAATTGAATGCAAAATAAAACCCTAATCTCTTTAAATAGAAGAGTTTTCCTAGTTAGACTCAAACTAATACAAATTTTAAATTAAATTTCTATCGAAAGATCAACGGTGGATATTAGCTATCTGTATGCTCATCTAGCAATCCGCGTGATCATCCTAAAATAAAACTTAAAAATTAAAAAGATGAACAAAATTAAATAAAAATCTACTGATCTAATCTATGTCCCCTAATTAATGTCAACTTCTCAAGCTCGTTCCCTGTCGTGCGTATCTCGCCGACTCGCCAAGCTAGCCATCTCAACTATTCCCATCCGCCAAGCTTTCCATCTTGCCACAGCCAGTGCACCTAGACCCATTTGACTCGTAAACCGCCAAAAGCTAGGGTGTGGCTGCATCATTCTCCCCGAGTTGGAGAAAATTCATCCTCAAATTTGTAAACGGATCATCTAGGTCATTTTCTCCAAACTATGCTCCTACGTGTCGGTTCCCCATCTTGCCAAGATCCAACTTACCACAGTTGCTTGGATGTGGGTTATTGACCTACTCTGCCAAGATGCGGGTCATAACCTGTCCCGCCAATATATGGACTGCATCATTCTCTCCCAGTTGGAGAGAATTCGCCCTCGAATTCGCCAAGGATGCTTCTAAATCATTCTTACCAAGTCAAGGGTTGCTTCACTCTCACCAAACTCCATTCCGCCATGCTTGCCCCGAATGTCGATCATTGACCTACTCTGCCAAGATACGGGTTGTATTTTGTCTTGCCAAGATGTTGACTACATCATCCTACCCAGGTTGGAGAGAATTCACCCACGAATTTGACAACAATGCTTCCGTATCATTCTCACCAAGCTAAGGGTTGCATTACTCTCGTCAATGTCTCGATTATTCACCATCTTCCACAACGGGTTCCAAAGACAACGCACAAAGTTCACATCCCTATCCATCACAATGTTGGCGGGGTTGCCATGCTTATACCCCTCAAGTACCCCTCCTCGGATTTCGAACTTAATCTTCCACTCACCTTCTGATGAAATTTGGCTTATGATCTTATTTATTGTTAAGTCGTTAAGGAATACCCGCCAAGTCCTGTCCTTTGTTAGCATCAGGACAACTGATCCATCCTTTAGGTTCCCTCGGATGTAACTCCTGGCGAACAACTTCCAAACTTGGTGCCTAACATCCCCATGCTGCACAAGGCTTACTCAGTAATGTGGCCTCCTTAGTAAGGCAGCTTCAGGAGCCCAATCCAGCAAGTATTGAGGCCCCCTTATTTGCGGTAAGAAATACGCCAACCCTTCTGGACAATCCTCCTTTGATAGAGACTCCACCTCGTCCGACACTTCTTCCTTATCATATATGGGCTCATCAAAGATAGGTGGAGAAGATAGATCAAGACAGGTTGCCTCATTAAAGATAAGCTCTCTCCTGAAATTCTCATCTTGAACAATCTCCTCTTTAATCGGCGCAACTATCTTTTTGTCCTCTCCGACTTCCTTGGCGAGCAAGGTGCTAACCAGGGACATCTTATCCTCGGTTTTCTTAGGTCGTGGAGCCTCATCCTCCTTAGGCAACAAGGCTATCCTTGTGCCTGAAGTTGTAGGCATTGCGCCTCCCATCGTGGATGGCGCCTCTATAGAATTGCCATGGGCATCCAAGCCTTAAGTGGCACGCTCCAAGGTAATGACATCACACCATATCCCATCCTGGTACTTCAATCCAATTAAGAAATTAACCAGACAATATTTAGATACTGTTACCTGATCTCTTTTCTCTAGCCATGATAAGTTGTAAAAATGCTTCTCCATTTTCAACCCTAGCTTTCTAGACTGCTTCCTCAAAAATGGCATTCTCAGAAGTCCTAAAGTCAATGACTAGGCGGCATACCCTCTCGCCAATTGTACATGTCATCTGGAAGGTGTTGTCTCAATGCCAATTAGCTCCTTGTGCTTCCTTAGGCGTGAAGCTAACCCTCCGAACTATTATTAGGTGGCCCTCCTAGGTTTTATCCTCTTCACCCCTTTTCGTGGGTCTTCAGGCCGAGCCTTTAGCATTTGGTTGGGACTCGCCACCCAATTGCTCCAAACATAGCTCGATTCGCCAAAATGTCTCTTCCAAGGCCTTGGATCGCCTCATGTAATGTCGCTGGTCATCACATTTATAAACGTCTTTGAAGACGGCATATCTTTGTCTCCCACGGAGCATCTCAGAAGTCGTTTCGAGCTCTGTACCAACTGATGCAGCGCGTAAATTGAAAATTCAAGAACGGGAAGGTTCAACGGCCTTCCCTAAAATTTTATTACAAAAATAATAAAACAAGGGGAAAAAAGTAACTCAAATTTTCACAACCCAAGAATAGGAGAAAACTCTGGAGAAATATATTGAAAATCTATGAAATTGAATGCTAAATAAAACCTTAACCAACACTCTTTTTAAATAAAGGAGTTTTTCTAGCTAGACTCAAACTAATACAAATTTTAAATAAATCTCTATGTAAAGATCAATGGTGGATATTAGCTATTCCTGTGCGCTCATCTAGAAATCCATGTGATCATTCTAAAATAAAAATTAAAAATTAAAAAGATAAACAAAAATAAATAAAAATCTACTAATATAATCCAAGTCTCCTAATTAACATCCGCTTCTCAAGCTAGTTCCTTGCCGCGTGTATCTTACCACCTCATGAAGCTAGCCATCTCGCCTATTCCCATCCACCAAGCTTTCCATGATGCCAATGCCAATGTGCCTAGACCCATCTAACCCGTAATCTGCCAAAAGCTAGAGTGCGGCTGCATCAAGAATCCATTGCATCATGCCAATGAGGGTAACGCACAACCTCATGGTAATATTCAGCTTCATAATACGATAAAATATGCACAATGAAATTTTTGTAAGGAGTAGTTAACTTGTCATAAGAAATGACAGTGGACAAGTAATATGGTTTGTCACTGGAAGAATGTTTAGCAAGGTTCCAGTGACATTGATTTAAGTAGGAAGGTTTGTTTAGGGTTTCGGTGGCGTGGCATAATGTATCACCCTGGGGTTGTTGTAAGTAACAAAATGCTCGTTGTTTGGAGAGAATTCATGAGTAGAAATAAATGGGTTAAAGGGAGGTGGTTCCTCTAGTCCACTTACCATTTTTGAAGTTGATGGTACAACTGAATTCGTGAGAGCTACGTGAGCTGTGTCATTCGAAGCCTCATCAAGTGTGGTGGTTCCTCTAGTCCACTTACCATTTTTGAAGTTGATGGTACAACTAAATTCGTGAGAGCTACGTGAGCTGTGTCATTCGAAGCCTCATCAAGTGTGTTTACACCCTAAACTCAAGTAAGTTGGGACAACGCCGTTTTGGGTAAAGTGCTATGCTTATCACGTGAGGCCATCCTCGAGGAAGGCAATGCATTTAGATACTAAGATAACAGCGTCTCAAGCTCAACTACTTGAAGAGTTTAAATCCCTGTTAAGAGAACCAGCCACTTGAGGCACGAGATGGTTTTTTTTTTTTTGGGGGGGGGGGGGGGGGGGGGGGGGGGGGGGGGGGAGGGGGACTTCCTAGAAGGCTGCAAACTAGGTGGTTTCCAAATTCAAGGCAGTTATTTGGAGCCCAATTTCAAATACGTGAGCCTCAAACCTACCCAACATTACTTGAAGCATCTAGAAGGAATTCCGGTAGTAAAAGTGGATGTGAGCTTCTAGAAAGACGCTGGAGCATACCAACTCAGGACACTTTCATTGACCATTCAGCATGCCATAGGAACTTTGAGGCCAACATGAGAAGAATATGTTGTGGAATTAGGATGCAGTAATTATTTCTATTTTCTATAAATAAGAGACACTATTCTAGTTGTAAAGTGTGCAACACGACTCATACAAACTTCTTCAAGTTTTGTACAGCACACTTTTGCTTTTTACCTAGGAGTAGCATAACTTAGGCTAGCTTAGCATAGCATAGATCATTGTTGTACTTGCTTTCATCAGAGTAATATAATTCTTTGGGTTTTAAATATGTACTCTCTATTTTAATCTGTTTCCACAATCGGCGAGTTGATATTTGAGGTGCTAGTTTAAGGCTTTGACTGTCAAGGCTTGACCTTGATTACGTTGGTCATAACACTATTATCACTGCTTAATAAGTCAAGTGAACTTAGGTTTGCATTATTGTTTAAGGACTTTGACGGCTAGGGCTTGACCTTGACTGCGTTGGTCCTCATCCGGTGGCCTAAGATACGGTTTGCTCCATCTTAATCTTATCAGATTCTAACTCATTCATGTTATTACAAGTCAAGGGTGCCAGGCCTAAAACTCTAATTGACTCGGGCTTGTAAGTGGATTGCTGAGCTCTTGAGTTTGTCTCCACACCTTAAATGTACGAGCAAAGGTATCTGTGGGCCCCACTTCGTCATTATAACTGCCACTTGAGTTAAGGCCATATCCTTTTACTTTTCTGTCAAACTTATATACAAAAATCTAAAGAAATATAAAGGTCTCCTTAATTGGAGCTTAAGCAAAATCTGCGCATTTATTGCAAACCAAAGTTAGATACACCGAAAGTACCTTCCCTTTTCTTCAAAAAGGTGAGTGGTTGAGATAAAAGACGTGGTGTCCGGAATTCAGGCTCGTTCCCTAGTCACGGTGAGCCCCGATTTGCACCTTTGTTGGAATTTGTATTTATGGCGACCACATTCACACACTTAACAGACAAATAAAGCAAACTCGCCTTTTGGCAACAGCAATGGGAGGATTAACATAAGACTTAACTGTCCTGAACTCCATCGTTGATTATCAAAATACAACTTCAGTGGGGATGAGACAAATCACAACCATGGTAATGAAAGCGGAGGTGATGAAAACATCACCAAAGACGAGCATATTGAGCTTGATGGCCATTCTTGCAAGAGTTTTATGGCCATGCTCAAACGTCATATGGAACTCATTGATCAAAGAATTGAGCAAGCCATGAAAGAGGTATATGAAAAACAATGTGCTGAAACAAAATGAACTTTAGTGGCCTGGCATGAAACTTCTGCCATAATGAGAGTTATAATCAATGACTTTGGGACCTCAATGAATGAAAGGCTTCACAAAGAAACTAACAGAGTCTTGGTTGAAATGAATTGAACCCTATCTTCTACTGCTACCCTTATTGCTAAGGATGTGGCAAGGCAAACAGTTGTAGAAGTCATGCCTATCTTAGTCAGGCAAGTTGAGCATAATGGCTTAGTCTGAGATGTTAGAGAGGACATCAGGCAACTCAGGGCTGTTCCTCCTCCTTCGGTTCCAATTGGGTATGCTCGCGATATTCCTTCGAGCTCTCGAATGCCAGTTGCACAGGTTGACATAATAGTCCCTGAGAGAAGGGAAACACAAATGCAGCTAATCCAAGTGTTGCTCACTTGGATTTTGGCCATAGAGGTGATAATGCGTCCTTTGGATTCGCTGGCACTTCAAACCAAGGATATTTTTTTCCCTCGAGTGATCTCAATGCCAATATTCAAGTAACGTCGGTCGTTGAGACTAAGGGGCATAACCATTGATATGCTTCTCATGCTGGAGAGGTTGCCTCGAGACCTAGCCGAAGCATTAGATTAGGTGCAGGGACAAGTTCCCAGTCCCAAGGGCCAAACCCTTCCTCTTAAACCTCCTTCCACATATGAGACTGAAGGCAAGTTAACTTTCCTCATTCTCAAGATCAAAACTTAGGGATGGATCAGCAAGAATGGTCTAGTAGTCTATCAGTGTAGGGGGGCCTTCAAGCATTCCCCATAATCAAGGATCTATTGGGACGTACTTCATGGCCAACCAAATGAATGGCCAGAATGAACAAGGGGGTTACAACCCTGCGTATGTGGGGTGACAATCGTCCCACATCCGATTGTAATGGGAGCTAAGGAGCATCCTGCTAATCCTCCTCGAGATCCTACGGCACTTAGAGGACAATGGTAGGCATATAACCATATGCCAAACTTACCCCTCAAGGACCAATTGGCCGCCCTTATCGAGTATATGTATGAACCATGCCTCATAAGGGTTAACAGACCCTTGTATAGTAAACCATACCGTGACTACATCGATAGGAATTCCCCTTTTCCTCGAGGATACAAAATCTCCAAGTTTACCCTTTTCTCAGGAGAAAGAAGTGTGTCTGCTCTGGAGCACTCGGCAGGGTCTAAATGCCAATGCAGAAAAGCGGTGGATAGCCCATATCTGAAACTGAGGTTGTTCCCTAGTTCCCTAACAAGGACTGCCTTCTAGTGGTACATTAGCTTACCACCTAATTTTATCCACTGTTGGGATGACATGGCCAGGCAATTCCTAGCCCAGTTCCTAAGGATAGAACTAGGAACTTCCATGTCAGACTTGGCTCGAATGAGACAAAAGCTAGGTGAATCCTTGGAAGATTATATTAACCATTTCAAGAGAGCTAGGTTGAATGCACAGCGGCTCTTCCCGAGGTTGAATATGCCAAACTAGCTTTAAATGGCTTGGATATTGATTTTAGGAAGAAACTGGAAGGCTCAAACTTCACAAACTCTCCTCTAGCTGGCAGAATGTGCCGGAAGGTGTGAGGCTGTTTTCGAGGAACAAAGCCTCAAGAAAAATAGTGTGTATGAAACCTACATACATGACTTGATTGATGAGGAAAAAGACCCTCCATATAAAATTGACGTTGCTGAGTACATCAAAGGACCTTTCGTGGTTTGTAATCCTTTGGTCAATAAGGATATCAAAGCCAAAAAATCTTACCAATCCCAAGACTTGAGAAAGTACTCATTTGAACTCTCAAGAGTCAATATTATAGTTGATTTGTCTAAGCCAAATAGTGAGCTCAAGATTAGGGGCAAACACAGAAAACCTTACCCTAATTCACTAAAGGGGAAGGTATATACCGTTAGGTAATATGTGAATGAGTGACCAAAATATAACTCAGTAACCAATATATAACTCTTTTATTGCAATGAACTTGATTACGAGATTATAAGAAAGATGAAAGAAATGACTCTAATGTCCTGGCATCCAATGAAAACTTGAAGACAAGAGCATTCGGCTTTCCCCTCGTTCTTATAAATGTGAAATGCGTGAGGAGTCCTCCAAGCATTCATATTGAGCTCTCACTTCCACAGGAGACTCTTTGTAAAATTGCTTTTCTATGTTAGGAAATTTTGAAGGGCAAACTTCTTTTGTTTTCAATAGGATTGATCGTTGCACTAGGGATGTTGCTATCTTCTCTTCTTGCTCCATTAACGAGCTCGAGTAGTTGCAAACGCCCCCCCCCCCCCCCCCCCCCCCCCCCCCCCCCCCCCCCCCCCCCCCCCCCCCCCCCCCCCCCCCCCCCCCCCCCCCCCCCCCCCCCAAGAGTTGAACAAACAAGATAGGGATCGATCCTTGCTTGCCGGTCCCTCCCTCCTCAGGATTTCGTTAAGATCAATTCTAATGCATCTTGGATTTCGAAGAATAAATAGGCTACCATCGCAATGTTTTCTAGAAACAATGAAGGGGAGATTATTGTTGGTTGGTGTGGTTCCACTCTCTTCTACCTTGATGGCGAAAGCCTTGGGTATGAGGGCCGCTTGTTTCTTGGCTCTGTTCTACCACTGGCTCAGGATGATCTTTGAGTCTAACTGTAAGGTCCTTATTGATTCTATTCATGAGTCTTGCCCAATCCCTTGGGAGATCAAAGCCATCATTGATGATGCTCGGTATTTGGTCTCTTTTTTTGAATCATTTTGTTTTGTTTGGGCCCCTAGAAATTGTAATATAATGGCCTATTTTGTTGCTAAATTGTATTATACTAATTTGTATAACCATGATTGGTGGAGGATTGTTCCTCTAGGTCTTCTCTTCAATACTGAGGCTCAAGTTTGAAAAGGACTTCAAATGGGAGAAGCTTGACCGAGCAGCTTTTGAGCCATCAAGGATTACTTGATCAAGCCACTAGGGTTGGTTATGAGTAGGCCTTGTTCTACCTAAGCCGTTGTTTGAATTAGTGGGAAATCAAATATTCTTCCATTGAGAATTTGTTTCTAACCATTATGAACAAAACAAAAGATAAGAGACTAATTTAAACAAACTTAAAAATACGAGGGACCAATAGTATAAATAACTCTTTTAGGTTTAATCCAATTCAATGGCCTAATTCGATTTAATAACCTCTTTATACCATGCTTTAAAATGTCTTCTGTTTGATATGGTTTTCCATCCAACCCAAACGGGTTTACCAGATAAGATCAACCATGTCGGTCAAGGATTGGACACGGATGAACCATATATCGATCGGGTCTTTGATCCTAATATATGGGCCTAATTGCTCTTCGGTCCTGTCTAGTCCGGCCTAAAACCAAACAAAAGAATGATCAACACTAGTTTCACATTAAATATTTTGAGTATATAGTTTTAATATTTTGAGTATACCAAAGGGGGCACCAACACGCCGCCACCGGATCCCATTAGAACTCCGAAGTTAAGCGTGCTTAGGCGAGAGTAGTACCAGGATGGACGACTTCATGGGAAGTCCTCACCCTCAAGTTGGTGGCACTAGGAAACAGCCTCTCTTCAGGTTAACACCCTGAAGGGGGAAGGCTGCGTACATCCGCCCCCCCCAGACCTTGCGTAGGCAGGAGTTCTTGAGGCACCGGGTATGTTTCTCCTTTAGTTTTAATACATAATAAACATATACTACAATATTTAAAAATATTAATCTTTCAAAATAAATACTTATTTTTATTAATATTTTGAGTATAGAGTTTTAATACATAAATAAACATACTCTAGTATCTAAAAATATTAATCTTTGAAAAAAAATACTTATTGTTTTTATTATTTAATAATTATATTACCCTTAAGTTATAGCGACGGAATTCTTTGACTGCCAAGGGTACAAGCTGGTTTTAATCCCCACTATGGTTATATTGGATCCTTTTGCATATGTTATTATTATTATTTTAAAGTTTTTTTTTTATATAAAATCACTTTTTTTTTTTTTAAATTGTCGCTTGATAAATGAAAAATCAATCGATATTAATGTGATCTAGTTTATAACTTATCTTAAATCGAACCAATCCAAATGCTTTAATTTTGAATCTAATTAAATTCAAAATAGACTTGAACTAATGTACACCCTAATCCGCGGTAGAAAAGCCATCAGCCCCAATCCTGAGCGCCTCCAAAACCCCACATTCGCACCCTCCCTGCTTCTCTTAGCAAACCCACATACTCCACTCTCTCTCTCTCTTTCTTCCCTTCTCTATGGCGGAAGCGGCAGACACCCATAATGGCGCGCCGAACCCGCAAGAAGAAACCCCCACAACGGCGGCTCCAGCTACAGCCGAGCCGGATAAGCCAGCGGCAGCGCCGGCAACGCCAAAGTGGCCAGGGTGGCCGGGGCACAACGTGTTCAGGCTGATAGTGCCGGTGCAGAAAGTGGGGAGTATAATTGGGCGCAAAGGGGAGCTTGTCAAGAAGCTTTGCGATGAGACCCGCGCTCGTATTCGCGTTCTTGATGCGCCTGTTGGCACCAATGATCGTGTTGTTAGTACTCTCTTTCTCTCTCTAACTTTCTCTATTAGGGTTTTTTTTTTTTTTTTTTTTTTGGCTTTGATGTTTTCTTATAAAGTTGCTCTGGCGTTAATATTTTTGACTGACTAGGGTTTGTGGGTGTTAGGGTAAGAAGAAATACAGAGCAGCTGGTCTTTCTCTGTTAGGGTTTTTTTTTGTTTTTTTTTTTTTGTTTGGTGGTGTTCTTAAGTTGGGATGAGATTGTAAGAGGATAAGTAAATTGGAGAGTATAAATTTGTTAGGGCATTGGGTTCTGCTTATTGGGTATTTTCTCAATTAGGGTATTCTCTGCTTGGTGTTCTTCGTAATTTGGGATAAGATTGTGAGAAAACAAATAAAGGTTGTTATTGCCGTAGCAATAATGTGACTTATAGTAAGTAATAGCTACAAATTTTTATAATGTTGCGTTGCGTTACTCTAAATAAATGGAGAATAGAAATTTTAGGGTTTGTGGATGTTATTAGGGTAAGAAGAAATGAAGAATAACTGGTCTTTCTCTTGTAGGGATTTGTGTTCTGCTTGCTGGGTATTTTCCCTATTAGGTCTTTTTTGTTTGGTGTTCTTAATTTGGGATAAGATTGTGAGAGAATAAATATAAGTGTGTTGTTATTGGCAAGATAAAAAATGATATTTTCATAGCAATGATGTGAATAGCCACAATTTTTATACATTTGCTTTGTGATTAACATTTTTGTCCTAACAATAATATTAGCTAGAGACCAGAAATTTGTTAGGGTTTGTGGGTGTTAGGGTAAGAAGAAATGACCAACAACTGGTTTTTCTCTTCTCGGGACTTGGCGTTTTGAGCCCTAGAGTGAAAGGGAAAATGATAGAAACCCTAGATGGATTATTTAAATCCTTGTGTTGTAACTGGAATCAGGGAAATTTATTTGTGGCCTTGTTACTTTTTTGGGTAAATTACATATTTGTACACTGAGGTTTGGTTGGTGTATTAATTTTTTTAATTCACAAATTTTATGAAATAGGATTTTAGTTGAAAAATTATATGCATTTAATAAAATAATCCAAATGATGTTGTGAAAGAGTGTCAAACTTGTCATTATTTGTTGGTAAGATAACTATCCCCTCACTATTTCTATCATTCCATGTACGAATTTGCAATGTTGTGACATTGCTGGTGAAGAAGAATTGGATGACTGACCTATTTTACACCCTTAAAAATAATCGTTTGGACTTCTTATTAAATACATGTAACTTTTGGACTAATATATTATTTTACAAAATTTGTGAACTAAAAAATAATACACCAAACTTCAATATATTAATGTGTAATTTACCCTTCTCTTTTCCTCTGGTAAGCAACCAGGATTCACACGGGCCCCTTGGGAATCAACCTTTGTAGTGTTTACCACTGAATCGAAGCCTCATTGGCATTGTGGCCTTGCTTCTAGAAATCCTATTATTGAGAAAAGGTGAGTTTGTTATGTAATCAAGATAAGCCTTTCGTCTTGATGGAGGTGGACAAGGAAAATAATGATACTGTGTGGATTTTTGATTGTGAAAGTAAGGGGCTTAAGGATTATAATGGCGGTGTATCAGGGAATTAGATGTACCTTTGAACATTGTGAAGCCATCATTGCAACATAGAGTTTTTAAGATGTGGGGATTAAACATGCGTGTGAATTGGGAGGATGGGCTTTCTTCGCAATCAACCCAAACGTTTTTAAGGAATTTCATGATATCTTGCCCTTAGAATGGAGCCCTGGCAGTACCAGGTGCTCAAAGAATTGTTAATGTTGTGAACTTATGCTGCCTTATATGATTCTTTCTTTCTTAACAGAAAAAATATGGCTGTGCAGAAAAAAAGATATACAATCTAAAGGTCCTACTATTTATGAAATTTTGAACTTCTAAAGAAAGTTAAGTAGGTGGTATTGTCTATCGGTTCGTCCTGTTATTTGTTAGATAAGCTTAACTTGTTTGGAACTGAAGACTGCTTGAAGAAATGCATCTATATTTTGAAATTTATTTTGTTCGGATTTCATAGTTCACCAAGATACCTATTTCTCTATCATCATTTTGCTGATAGTGATGAAAAATCATGTTCTAGCATCATGACTGGAAGCATAATCTGAGCTGTGTATGAGAGATTTTAAATAGTGAGATGCTATTATGTCTGTAAGGTAGCCAGTAATTTTCCATACTTCAATGTTGGCTTTGGTAGTACAATAATATTTCTTTACTTGGCAGTCGATCTAGTGGCTGTTCAATGATGGCTTCCACCCTCCATTTGTCTTGTTTGGAGTGTGTTTATATGATCAAATATTTAGATGGAAAAGCTCCTATCTTCTCTTCCTCAGATCTTGTTGTGTACTGTAGTGATTTTGTTTGGTTGTGTATAGGTGTTGATATCCGGGAAGGAAGAGCCTGATGCTCCTTTATCTCCAGCCATGGATGCAGTCATTAAAGTGTTTAAACGTGTAATTGGTTTAGGTAGCAATGAGGGTGATGATAAAAGTTTAGCTGCTAATGAAGCAGCATTTTGTTCCATAAGGTTACTCGTGGCGTCAAGCCAAGCTATTAATTTGATTGGAAAACAAGGATCTACAATTAAATCAATGCAGGAGAACAGTGGTGCTGTGGTCCGGATTTTACCAGAAGGTGTGTATTTTCTTTTTTAACACAAAGCCTAATGATGTCATGCACTTCTTGGTTATAGTTTGTTGATTCTTAATGCCTAGTTCTCGTCTTTTTTATTTAAGTGGGAATCACTGTCCCCTGGGCTTTAAAGCTGAGTTCCAGAATGTGGATGAAAATATGAGTGATATCAATAACATCTTTGAGAGATAGAAAGGGGCAAGGTACTGTGCATGAGCTAGTGGTAGAAATCAATGACATTGTATGTGCTGAAGTCCAGTTTTGACCCACAGATTTCTCCATGCTAGCTCTTTGTGCTTTCCTGCATTTACTATGTACAAGAGTGATGTGAATTTTTGGCACAACCATGTTCCCTTGTGCCAAAAAAATGGGTAAAAAATATTCATGTTGGGAAAGCTGTACTTTTCCGCCTTTAATAAGGAGTTTGGTACCATTTGTTCTGTCTCCACTCAAATTTCCAACTCATACTGGAGGACCTTTGTTAGATATGGCTAGAGGTGATTTTGTGTCATGCGCTTTCATCTTTTGGTAATGTGGCCTCTTGCCCTAATATATTGCGTTGGTTGCTATGTTGTCCCAACACAAGGCGCTTCTCTTGCACAAAAAGCATTATTTTGAGGGAAGGAAAGCGTGGGTCAGTTGGGAGTACGTAGGTGTGAAAACTGCCATCCCTTGTAAAGGGGAGTTTATTCAGTGGTCCAGTTCTTTCCACCGCAGGTAGGGTGGCCCCAAAGATGAGGAAATTAAGTGGTGATCTAAAGCGAGAGATCGAAGAACTGAAAACCAAAGAAGTAAACTTTCTTCAGTTCTATTGGAGGGAAAAAGGGCACGGGGCCTTTATTCTTTCATCCATTCAGGCCGACTAGTTTGATAATCTTCATTATTGAAAAACTTTTTATTCTGATGCCGGTATCATAGTTTATGGTCCTATACAGCAAAGTGAATATGATTGGGCTACGTGGGGTATGAAAGGATGACATACTCATATTTGGGTTATACGCTACAGACTCTGCAAGATTGATTATCATAATGCATGTTATTGGATGTTGACATCAAGTTTTTTGAACAGCTAGTTATTGGTGCCTAGTAAAGTTAGAAAGCTTGTCCGCATTAGTGATTCTTAAGTATTTTGTGCTTGTTTTACATCAAGTTCCGGTTCATCTTTTATTTTCATCAGTTCTCTTTGAGTATCATTCAAGGAGCTCTCCCGCTTATTCTTTGTTTCTGAAACTGGGAGGTGGGGATAGAGATGGGTATTGGGGCTTCTAGGTAATAAGATGGAGGATTGAGGAAGGCTGATTGGTTTACCTTTCTTTCATAAACTTAGTGAGAGTAATGGAAGGTAGAGGGTAGAGAGAGAGGGGTACGTCTTATTAATAGGTAAAGATATCTGTACATGAATACTGGGTTGCTTTATAAATGATGGCACAAGTGGAAAAATTTAGTTCAAAAGTGAGAGCTTATAATTTTTCATTAAGAATTCACTCTTTTCTCAACTGCCTGTTATGAAGCTAAAGATTAGTGAGCCAATGAGGGATAGAGAGGGGTTCGAATTACCCATTTTTATCCCCCCTACAATTTTCTTCAGACAAGGATACGCTTATAGTCCTATCCCTCTCTGCCCTCAAACCAAACTCTATGTTCAAGCCCATGAGTGACAAGCATAGAGTTGTCTTGGACTCTATCATTCTGTTGTAGCTAACTGAATTTCTTTGGTTATTCTGCAAAAGATGCAGTTATCTTATCCAGACCGTTGTAGCTGACCTTCTGCATACTGAATTGATGCTAATATTCACGTTAAAGAAGGAATTGGCAATACTTAACTTGCTGTGCACTACCCAGCTTATTCCTTTTTTTTGTGTGTGTGTGTGTGGCTCTATGGAAAAAAAGGCATATTGAAGTGTAGCATGTTATGATTAGTTACTAGTTAGAACTAGAAAAGCATATACTCAAGGTCAGGTAGGCAGTTGTGTAGATTTTGGAGTATTATGTGTTACATTTTTGTTAAACTTTTACAAGCTATGTTTTGATGACACGGGACTTGTTTTCAAGATGATAAATGTGAAAAATGAATGACTTAAGCAAAGAATCTCGCATTATTTGTTCATATATTTGTTGCCTCCAAATATTGATACTGTAAACTGACAAAAGAAGTGCTGTCAATTGCAAGTTTTCTATATGTGAATTGTTGTATGGAGAAACTTCTGGTTCAACATTCCTAAAAGTTAAAAGTCAGTAACTTTTCTGATAATTTTCTTGAGCTATTTTTTCTTCTGAAATTTCCATCCAACACAAGCTCTGATAGTTGAATATATTCGCTAGATGAACTACCCTCATATGCATCTTCGGATGAAAGACTTGCTGAGATACATGGAGAGGCTGCCAAAGTTCTTAAGGCTTTTGAACTTGTCATTGGACACCTAAGGAAGTTCTTGGTTGATCAGAGCGTTGTTTCCGTTTTTGAGAAGAATGTAAGTTGCAATTACTGTACTTTTATTTTTCAATTTTGGAGCATGTTTTCTTGCTAATGCGGTTCATTTTCCAGTACAATGCAAGAATATCCCAGGAGCGTACGACTGATGCTCCGGCTGATGGAGCCCAGTTCCTTGCTCAGCATGCTCCTTCTCATATGGGAATCGCATCTGATCATTCATTGTCACTGAAGCGGGATTCGTACTTTGATCGTGAAACTCTTCTAGACACTAAACTTCCTCAGTCTTCGCTGTCACTGTATGGCCTAGATTCGACGCTTAGTGGATTGCCTTCTACAGGACTTACTCGTCCTGCTGCCTCTATAGTTACAACGGTTAGTGTACTCATGCGGGCAACTTTTGAGAATTTATATATATTTTCAAAATGTTTGATTTGTTCTCTCCTTTTCAAGAATAGTCTGATGATATTAAAGCCCCACTATAACGGGGTATAGTTCTCGAATAAGAGGAAATTCTTGTCTGATTTGCTTGTGTTGGCCGCCTTTCTGGCATATTTCTTGGCTTGCCTTCTTCTGATCATATGCTAGTTAATTGTCTCCTGTTTGTATCTCAAAACTGTGATTTAGTCATCATCGGGCACAAAATTTTACAGGAAGAAGTGATTTTGACTCTGTAGTTAGTTACATGGATTAGCTTATTTGGTGGGCATGGTCTTCAAAATTTGAGTGTTTTGAATATAGCAATGATGCTTGTTTAGTAATACAACATACTCTAATTTCTGGAAGAGGGTGGAGGTGGGGTGGCCGTGCTAATGAGATAGGGGATCTGAAATTAAGTGGATCAATTTCACCTTTGAAGATGGCATAGATATTGAGATGCATGTTTTAATGAGAAAGCTTAATTAATGAATTGGCCAAAAAAGGGTTACTTTAACGAAATAGAAAGGTGTGAGGGTAGGAAGCCCTATTTGTAAAAGATGGTACGGGAATTAAGGTGGATCTACTACGTATATGTATTATACGGCTTTGTATATGAAATTTTGATCAAAATTTCATTGACTTAAAATAACATATAGTATTAACCATAATAGCAGTACACATAGTAAATGATAGGTTCTAGATAATAATTTGAGTTAAAGTAATAAATTTAGTAAAATATAGAATATAGATACTTAATTTAAGTATATGTATTGAATGTTTTCAATTATCATTTTTTTTAAATGGGAAAAATACGGATGTGCTATAATATGTACATTAAGAAAGCAGGTGTTTTACTGTACTATTGAATAATTATTTGTAAACATCTTTTTTAAACCGGGAAATACGGATACGTGTGCTATACGTATAGTATACACATTTCTTACTAACATATGGGGGAGAAGTGGGGTGAGGATGTATGAGATGTTAGTAAAATGAAGTGCCTTCGAAGATGGCCTTGGTATCGAGATGCATATCTTAGCAAGGTTATTGTAAGATAAAGAATGGTGCATCATCTGAGCTCCCATTTGTGGAGTACCCAGTAGAGGACATTGACATTGCCAATAATTTTAGGATTTGGTAGTTGCTTGCTTTGGAATTGTTGGACTCGCGCCTGAGCTTTCGTTGCCCGTATTGATCTTGTCAGTTGTCCATTGAGCGTATGGCAACCTTGTTTTCGCTATCAGCTATTCTCGAACACGGATGAGATCGACAATGACAGCCCTTAGGCATTCATTTATGATCACCGTCTTCACTTTTAGCATGTGCAATTCCAATTGATTGCGTTGTATCAATTAAGCTTTTTTGTATTTGTTCGTTATAATTGGCAGTATGAATGGTATGGGAAGGTGTAGTAATACATTGTGCTCTGGTTGGTGACTTATCTGATGTCCTCGCCATGTCTCTTTTGGCTTTTGGACTTTGTATTAGTTGGAGATTACTATATAGGCATTAAGATGGAGGGTAAGATGGATCATGTTTGTGAGAAGCTGCTGTAGCGCATTCTAGGAGAGTGGGCGTTATTATGCTATTATGCTTTCTTTCAATGGTAATTATATGAATCGGCTGAAAAAAAGATGTGTGAAGCAATGAGGAAACATTGGCAATCCACTTGGGGTTTATGGAAGGAACAAAAAGGCACCAATTGAGAGGGTATATCTGCATGAACTGTTGGGTTTGATATTGTGGTTGGCCCACCTACCCTCAAGCGTGAGGTCTGGGGTTCGAGTCTTATTTCCTCCCTCCCCGAATTGTTGGTGGCCCTTAAATTTTTATTTATTTATTTATTTTTTGGATTGGAAAAAGAAATATATAGGATATAGAGAATGCACAATGAGTTAAGGACAAGATGTCCTTAAAATTATAAAAAAGAAGACAAAACCATAAACTAATAACATTGAGCCTTCCAGTCTCTTTGCAAATCAAGTAAGGTTACATCAGCGAAGCCGACAAAGAGTTTCTTAAAAGACCACGTTTTCCCATTAGAAATTAATTAAGTTACTAGCTAATTTTGGTAGCAAAGTCAAACTATCAAACCTTGGTTATAAGTTGTGTTTTCAATAATTGAAGGTCGGTTTTCACCAAGTTACGATCTAGGTATATATTCATTTAATGTAAGTGTACTCTTGAGAAAGTGCTTGCATGATTTTTATATCAATTGCGATTGTGGAGTTGTAGAAACTGGGTGTCCTCCTGGAGCCATCTGGGGTACTCTCTATTATGCAATGCTTGTTACATAACCTGATAGCCATTGTTCATTTCCATTATTTTACCTCGCTCTTCTCGTAGCTAGTATCTAGCTTTGCTGTCAAAGGTGACATTTTTTTATGCTCATTAAAGGTGACATTGTTAATATCCTTTTCATTCATGCTTTCAATTATAAGTAGATTTGATTTTATACAGATCACACAAACAATGCAAGTACCACTTTCGTACGCTGAGGATATCATAGGGGTGCGTGGGGCCAACATTGCGTACATTCGTCGTACAAGTGGAGCAATTCTTACGGTTCAAGAGAGTGGGGGTCGGCCCGATGAGATTACTGTGGAGATCAAAGGCTCCATGTCTGAGGTCCAAACTGCTCAACAGCTTATCCAGGTTTGTTTCGGTTTTCGCTTACTGATAAAAATAGATGGACGTTTACTATAAATAAAAGAGACATATACTCTCTTATGAATGACATTTTCTGAAGTGCATGAACTGATGGCCATTACATACATAACAATTGTTACGTGATAGATTTTGAGTTATTCATTATGCAATTGACTGTTGGGTCATAGTACTCTTGTAGTGGCCTTTATACTAAATATGGTATTTTCTTATTAAAATATATTTGTGAAAATTTTTGTGTTAAAAACTATCAAAGGTGTATGAATTAATCCTTGTATGGCTACTATTAAACCCGTGAAATCATAAGATTTAAAATCTACTTATGTTCCTTCAAAAATGAAATGCGGTTGCCATGGCCCGTTACCTAGCGGCTCTACAGCATCCCACACTCGTGATAATAGTCTGCAATTTGATTTCATGATGGTGTTTGTCAATGTTTTCCTTGAGTAAGCTGAGACTTCTCTCTGTCGTTAGAGGTGTTCATGGTTTAGTTAACTGTACCTAAAATACTCTGAAAATCTCTTATCGTTACGTTAACCCAAAAAAATTGGTGTACCGGCTTTTAGTAAATTGGTTATTCGATTTGGTCAACCTGTTAACTGGTAATCAAAAAATAATGCAAGCCTACTTCATGTTATATTATCTATCTTCTTAGTGATTTGTAAGCGTCCATAAAATAGATTAAAAGTGAAAATTTACAATAAGAGCGTGAAACATATAATTAAATTCTAAAAATATGATATCTCGGTTTAACCAACATATGGGTGGGTATATAATATGAGTAGCATTGGGTTGTAACCAAGTAGTGTTTGACCAATATTTGTGTATTGACAATGGGGTAAGGAGACTATTGAATTTCCATATGTATGTATTTACTCTCTGAAACTACCTAAATCGGCTTTCGGTTGATGCAGGACTTCATTAGTGGACACAAAGAACCAACATCAAGCATTTACGGAAAACCAGACACCGGCCTCAGCTCGTATTCGCAGCTTCCAGAGACAACATACCGACCCTCATCGTATTCGACTTCATCGCTTGGAGGGTATGGATCATCAAGCTTGGGAGGCTATGGCGGCAGCTACGGCTACTGATCTGTTTGGCTTTATATTTATATATTTTGGTTGGTGTTTCTTTCGCTATTTACTGATGAATTTGTTGTGAACCTTATTTTTGCAAGTACTGAGCTCCTTTTTTTTTTTTTTTTTTTTCCCTTAAGGGGACAAAAGCTATATGGCTTGTGTACAAGTGCTAATGGTACTTAGTCTTTGTTAGGACACTATCTTTGCACCTATTTTTATATTTTTGTCATGTTTTATGTTCTTCATTCTTATAGCTTGGCTCTATCCCTTTAAGTGTTCGTCGGTCGAAACCTGAATCAGATCATACTGTGGGGAGAATGGTAAAGGTCAAAATACCAGGCCAAAGGATTGACTTGAAACAATTGTTTTGGTCTTCGGACCTATGTATGGCCCCTCTAAACCTTGACCAAATTGGAAACTAGTAAAGGTCTAAATTATGGGTAGAAGACAGATTGGGGGCCTTTTTAGTCAAGCTTGTTTTCAAAAAAAAAAAAAAAGTGAATTTTTCAGGAAGAATATTTATTTCAGGATTTAAAGTTATTTGGTATAGAAATAAAAATGTTTCTAAATATAAGTAGAAGTGTTTTTCTACTTTTAAGCAGATATAAAAATATAGGGTTTCTTTAAAATAAAGTAGAATAAAAAACTAAGCTTTTTTCAAAGCAAAGGCATTTCTTCCGAAAGTATTCCAACAAAAAGTGCTTTTGATAGTAGTTTTTCACAGTTTCGTCAAATAGGTCCTAGATAGTGCGCAGTCTGATTCTGAACCGAATGTATTCTTCTCGGATACAAAGCATATGCACTCATAAAATGCAGCTTATAGTATCTTTCTTCTGAGAGCGTATACAAGCGATGACATATGCATGCTCTTTTTTGGGGAGTGTGTTTGGGGTTCAAGATAGGGGTGTATTTGAACCGAGCTGAGCCCTGCATTAAGCTTAGCTCGGGCTTGGCTCAAAGCTCATCGAGTTAGGAAAGTTTAAGCTTGAGCTCGGCTTGTGAAAAGCTCAAGCTTGGCTTGGCGCGGCTCAATCTAAGCTTGATGAGTTTGAATTAAGCTTGTAATATTTCAGCTTATTTAAGCTCAATTTAGTCTTGTTGGAGCTCGTTTAAGCTTGAGCTCGGCTCATGAGGCTCAATTTTGGTTTCATTAGGTAATATTTAATCAAATATATTGTACTAAAAAATGTTCGTTTGGGCTCGTTAGTTAAATGCCTGAGCTTTACTAGGCTCAAGCTCGGGCTCGACTCAATAAACTAAACGAGCTGGCTCGCGAGGGCTTGTGAGCCGGCTTGGCTCATTTACACCCCTAGTTCAAAAAGTCATCTAAGTGGTTTAAAATAGCAAGAAAATAGAAGATTTTATGACTCGTGTTTTAATAAAAATCTTTTTTTGTTATATAAATATTCATGGTGTCTCTAGACTTGCATGTATGTTATTGTGACTGCTTTATTATTGCATACTTTTTGATCTTTGGTTGCATTATTTGACTTAAATTTTGTAAGGATTTTTTGTATTTTACCAATTATATTTTATACTATTTAGCTTTTAACCATCCAACTTTTTTTTTTTTTTTTTTCCGCTTTTAACCACCTAAAATAAATCTTTGGTAGCAAATGACCGTCATTTGACAACTCTATTAGAAAAATGGAATATTTCATGTTCATTTCCTGTATTTTATGATTTCTAGCTTTTAACCACCTATATTTTATGATATACAGCTTTTAATCACCTGTATTTTATGATTTCTATTTTTTAACCACTTTTTTTTTTGGTCCAAACCTTTTAAACACCTGTATTTTAAAGTAAATTACATATTAATACCTAAGATTTGAGATAGTAATTTCATGGTCGCTAAACTTAATGAAGTAATTTAAAAATATTAGTGATTAGATATAGTTATGATAACAGGCCTTACCAATAAAAAAAAGACCACATTGGAAGATTTAAAAATATTGTTAGACTGATCAAAATTATTTTTTTTTGGCAGCCTTTCTTTTTGTTATCAAATAGAATCGACGATTAGGTGACATTGGTGGTTTTTTTATTACTATACTATTAAGTAACAAATTTCACTCAAACGGCTTTTGTTCGCGGTTGCTCAATCTTTGATAATATTCTTATGGGCCAGGAGATAGTAAAGCACTACAACAGGAAAGTTATTTCGCTGAGATGTTTATGAAAATAGACATTAGAAAGGTTTATGATTCGGTAAATTGGAGGTTTCTTGCTACAGTTTTATGTGGGCTTGGGTTTCCTGAAAATTTTGTGGAGCTTATTTGTGAATGCGTTATGTCGCCGTCTTGTTTAATTCAGATAAATAATGGGTTGGTGGGATACTTTAGAAGAGCTCAAGGGCTTAGAATGGGGATCCGATTTCGCCGTATCTCTTTATTTTGTGTAATATTTATCTTGGAAGTTGAAATTGGTTGATACAAGTTTCGAATTTCACTCGAAATGTACGAAATATAAAATGAATCATTTGATATTTGCGAACGATTTACTCCTGTTTGCTAGAGGAGAATTGCAGTCGCTTAAGGCATTATGGTGTATAGTTCAGGAGTTCGCTAGGGAATCGGGATTGGAGGCTAATATTTGAGTCTGGTATTTGTTTTGCTGGAGTTAGTGAGGAAGTGAAAGTCTCAATTTTGTAGGAATTTGGGTTTGTTGAGTTATAGCTGCCACTTCATTACTTGGGAGTTCTGATTGCAGGTAGTGGGTTAAAATTGACTCAGTATGGGGTGCTTATCGAGAAGATCCGAAAGAGAATAATGGCATGGCAGAACAAGAAGTTGTAATATGTGGGGAGAGTGGAGCTTATTCGTTCGGTGTTAGCAGGTATCATTTCATATTGGTATAATATTTTTTTATTTCCCAGAGGGGGTCATTGTGAGCATACAAATGATTAATGATGAGGTTCTTATGGTGAGGGAATGTCGAGCTTAATCGAGGGTGTGTACCGATTGCTTGGGATAAGTTATGTTTTCTAAAAAATGAAGGTCGTTTAGGTATAAAGCAGCTCGGAGCATGGAATATTGCGCACTACATGAAGACCCTTTGGAAAATTCAGGAAAAGCAGGATTCCTTGTGGATTAGTTGGGTACATGGGGATTATATGAAGGGGAGGTCGTTTTGGGAAGTGAAAATTATAGGAAGTGAATTGAGTATCTAGAAGGGTGTTGTCAAGTGTCGAAACCATTTAGTTTCTCTATGGGGTGATCATGCTTAGGAAAAACTGAATCAATGCTGCATAAATGGTGTTTTTGTGCTGCGGGAAGCTTATGATGCTATTTGGGTAAAACGAGAGAAGTGTCACTAGAAGAGAACGTTATGAGAAAGTTTTGCATATCCTAGACATAGTTTTATACTTTGGATGGCTGTGAAAGGTATACTATTAACTAATGAATTACTACAAAAAAAAGGGATTTTGTATGGGTAGTCAGTGTTCCATGTGTAGAATGCAAGAGGAAAATTGGGAGCATCTCTTTTTCTAGTGTGAATGGGTGAAACGGTCGTGGAAGAGCATATATGATTGGAATAATATCGCGCTTTGTACTTCGATGAGTAGAGTGTTAGATTGGTTTAAAAGGGTGGTAAGAAATCATTTTCCTTCTAATAAAATTAAGAGACTGGTTTTTGCAGCCACTGTTTATCACATTTGGAGGGAGAGGAACCGAGGAAGGTCTGCTAACGAAATTTCTTTAGTGGAAAGAATTATATGGGAAATCAAGATGTTAGTGTGGGTTCGAATTAACTATCTGAAGATTGATGCGGGGAGCCTTGCCTAATGTTTTGTTGATTTAGCTCTTTTATTTCGTTACTGTTAGGTTGGTTGTGGATAGGAGGGAGTGTACATATATATATATATATATATGCAAAATTTTGATAGAATTACTAATATGAGCACTTGCCTTTTGGCAAAAATAAGTGAAGATGATTAGGCATGATTGGTAAGAAGTTTTGCATCTTAAAGATTTATATAAACTTCTGTAAATGTATAGCTTTTATACGTATGAGATATATTTTCAGCATATTTTTGTTAGTCAATTTGTACAAGTTATAACATATATTTGTACTTAGATCTAGTGCAAATTCTTATTTACACATATGCTATGACATATATAGGAATCCATGTGCTTTTTAGAAAGAGACACATATCATTAAACATATCTTTAATCATGGGACACAAACTTTTACAATACAATAAATTCACTTCCCAAAAATCACGAAAAACCGGGCAAGGTAACGGCCATAATTGCTCTGTATGTTGATATGTGTATCGACACGCAAGCCCAGTGTGTTGACACATAGACGCAGGCAATGGGTTCTGTAAAATTGTGTGTCGACATATAAAATCTATGTGTCAACACACAGATTTTCGAGAATGTTCTTATAATATGTAGTTAAAAAAATTTAGGTGGTTATAAGCTATATATCATTACACACATGTGGTTAAAAGTTATATATCATAACATATATGTGGTTAAAAGTTAGAAATCATAAAATATAGGGAATGAACACGAAATATTTCAAAATTGGATAGAATATTCCGTTTTTCTAATAGAGTTGTCAAATGGTAGTCATTTGCTACTAAAGATTTATTTTAGGTCGTTAAAAGCAAAAATAAGAAAGTTATGTGATTAAAAGGTAGATAGTATAAAATATAAGTCGTAAAATACAAAAAAACTCATTTTGTAAATATGGTTCCTTTTTTTCTTTTTAGGGCTAAGAGCTCTTCGAAAATAGCCTCCCAACAGGATAATACTATGTATGGATAAGATTGCACACCTCATCCCTTCCCAAACCCTTGCCTTGACGAGCGTCTTTTTGAGCAACTCAGTTTTATTATTTTTGTAACTTATTTAAAGGACAGTTTTTTACCCATATAAAGAATAGCATATTCGTCTCTCAACGACTATAAAACTCTACGCTATTTATATGATTTTTAAACGGCAAAACACATTACCTAAGCGTGAAATAACATGTTTTCACCGAGTTTGGACATATATTAATATAGTCCCTTAAATTATTTTAAACTAATAAATATAAACACTGTATAATTTATAATTTAAATCTCGTCCCTCTTTGATCCCCGTTTTTATACAGTTTGATCCGAGTGTCATCTTGTACAAGTTGTCTGTAATATGTTTTGACTTTATCGCTAATTATTGAAAAAATTCCTAAGTCTAATTGAAAAGGATGTTAAATTTGGTTTAATTCAATTTAGAAAGGTAAAATCAAACGACATCAAACTGTCTCCAAATAGGCATTAAAATCTCGCGGCATCATAATAAATTTATAAGGACGGAATCTTCTTATTTTTATGATACAGACATATATAGATTCGACTGTTTTCATTAATTATCTTTTTTCAATAATGTGACGGTTAATGGAACATCAAAATACCAAAAAAGGGTTAATTAGAACATACAAAGTCAAACATGAAAATTAAAATTTTCAGTTTTTCACTAACATTTTGTTGATAATTTATATCCCCTTTTTCTACTATTCCATCTGCCGAGTCACTTCTAATTGAAAATAAGATGACGGAGAACGACTGAGAATAAGAGGGTAATAAGTGGTGACTGAGAATAAGAGGGTAATAAGTCAAACATACTCCAAACTCGTCAATTTCGAAACTTGGCTCAGTCACATGGTTCACTTAGTACTCGTAGAGCTATTAAATTTCGAGCTTGATCTGGACTTGTGTTAAGCTCGGCTCAGCTCAATTGAGATTAAACCTAATTCATGAAGGTCTAACCCAATATTTAGCCTTATGTATGTTTGATATGAGCGTAATTGTGAGGGTCGGTCCTTAGGTGAAGATCACAACTTTAATTGTACTTCCTACTGGAAAAGAAGCATCGACAGGTACTGCATTTGCATATTACTATATGCTACGAAAGAAATTAGAAAACAAAATATCAAAGACAAGTATTTAAAAGGAAAAAAAAAAAAAAAAAAAAAACTCTTGTAGGAAGGAAGAAAATTCTCGGACTTTGCTGGGAATTAAGATAAATACTAAAAATGTTTTCTTCAAAAACCGTACGTCATTGTCGTGTTTTGGTCTGCGTTAGGAATTTTTGTTTTGGGGCCCAAGCTGCGGACAGCCTTTAAACCAAGGTGTTTTGGCGTCCCTTTTGTTTGCATTCGGGTCCTGCTTTGCACTATATTGTACCTTCTCGAGCTCATATTTAAATTATCAAAAAACAAAGGTTTCTTCAAAAATATATGTAACGCTTAATATTTATAGAGGTTTTATCTCAAGTCCTTTACCATGAAGGATTTGACAAAGGTTATGTCATTGCTAGGGCAAAATTGTTATTATCAAAACAAGGTCATAGTTTTGAAAACAATTTTGTGAATTTTATTGTTTATAGATCACGTCATTACTCTACCAATAACAATTTTTGCCCTAATAATAGCAACTCCGACAAACCTGCCTCCGACAAAAGTAAATTTGTATCTCCGAAGCAACTAATGAATATCCAATTAATATTTGGGTAAATTACAGAATACCCCCCTGACTTTTGTTTCAATAACAAAAAACCCCCCTCACAGATAAAACCACTCACTAAACCCCTTAACTTTTGAAAATTTTTCACTTTGCCCTAAAATAAAATTTTTGGACCATTTTCCCCCTCAACCAAAAAAAAAGTTATATTTTATCTCATAATATTTTTTCTTGAAAATTTTAAAAATACTTTTTATCTTCTAAACGTATATAATATTACTATAATTTCTAAATATCCAGTGCCTCAAAGGCTCCCGCCTATGCAGGGTCTTGGGGGGGGGGGGGGAATGTACGCAGCCTTCCCCCTTCAGGGTGTTAACCTAAAGAGAGGCTGTTTCCCAGTGCCCCCATCCTGGTACTACTCTCGCCCAAGCACGCTTAACTTCGGAGTTCTCATGGGATCCGGTGACGGCGTGTTGGTGCCCTCTTCGCTATATAATATTACTATAATTAATTAAAATAATTATATTTTTATAAATATAAAAAATGTTCTTAATTTTTTTGCTAAAAACATAAAATATTTAATTTTTGTCTAATAATATAAAACCTTTTTTTAAAAAAAAATTAAACATTAGGGGCAAAATAGTCAAAAATAAGTTACATGGGGTTAAGTGATAAATTTTTAAAAATGAGTGAATTTTGTAAGTCATTTTATTTATGAGGGAGGTTTTCTGTTTTCGAAGTAAAAAACAGAGGGATTTTCTATAATTTACCCTTAATATTTTATGACACTATCAGATTATACATGAATTATTTGGTTATTAACGAATTTCCATGAAATAAACAGGAACTCCAAACTGAGGATTGTAAACCAAATTAGCTTGCGAAAATTCACCAAGCAACAAGTCTGGTTAACAGATTTAACATATATAAGATCCACATATAAGCCTAAGTGATACTTCATCCCGAACCCTACTGGCATTAGGCAAAGCAACTTGTTAAACCCAATGTGGAATATTTTTTAACTATACTCAGATATCAGGTTCTCAACAATTCTCTCTCTCTTGTATTTTAAAGACGGTTAGGATTGTAAGTCGGGCGAAAGGAAAATGAGGGTCTATTTGGACAAATTTCTTTTCTGGAAAAAATTGTATTTTTTGGAAAAATCAACTTTTCCCAAATTTTAAGGGTGTTTGGCTAGAAAAGAAGCGTATTTTTAGATATAAGTAGAAGTTTTTTTCCCTACTTTGAAGCAGAAGCATAAAAAAGGCGCTCTCCTATAAAGTAAGAGGGAAAACTAAAAATTTTACAACAAATATACCCTTATGAAAAAATACATTTTACGAAAGTTCTTTTGCAAAAATGCGTTTAAAAAAACAGTTTTCTCATAGTTTGTCCAAACAAGTCCCAGAAGTTCATTCTCTATCTCATATATGATCTTGTTTGTTGTCCTACAAATTTACCTCGTCTTCCCTGTGACGCTCCCTGTTGGCTATTATGATTTCCATATTTGAGGGAGACAACCGGCTTCAAGTATGAACTTCCTAGAAAATGTCTTCTCTCTTTTGTTAGGCGTCGCAGCTCTGGCAACCAAAAGGCTACATATTCGCCTTCTGGATCATACACTTGTGCCTGCACAACGTAACAGGACACTGTTTGTGATAATGGCACTTTAAAGAACTAAATATCTCAAAAGCTTAAACTAACCGTTGAGCAATTTCTACATACATAAGTAGGTTCTTATATAAAATTAAACTCAACATGAAATCCTTTGTTGTGTAAACTCCCTAAGAAATGAAACTTGTGGCTTTGATTTGCATCAAGAGAGACAACTTTTAAGGCATAAAATCTTGCCTGTGCCTCCTCTTCAGTAATTGGAACCATGAGAAATAGCAATTCTCATAGTAATAGTTATAAATAAATTTGGGGACCTAAATTGAAATTTATTGGGTCCCTTTAGGCATATGGATCTAGAGCCTAGAATTGAGGCTAAGACTAGTATCGGGGTCCCGAATTCTAAATTTGCTATTTAGTTCAACTGTTGGAAATGGATTCTAATTCTACTGGGTTCCTTTTGGAATATGGAACAAAATTAAAACTATCACTCCATGAAACCAAATTTTAACTAAAAATCACACATTCTGATTCTTTGGAATGAGGGGAGAATTTGATTTTACTAAAAATCATACATTCCAATTCCTAGGATGGCGGGAAGATATTAAAATTTCATATTAACTCAAATGACCTTAAAATCCAAAATGACACAACTTGATTAACCCAAAATCTAAGACAACTCCTAACATAACCTACATTTGATACAAAACTCGGGATGAAACAATTCGAATGATTCAAGACCCCACTCAACCCGATCTGACTCAAAAGTCTAACGTGACTCAACCTAATTTACCCAAAACTCAAGATGACACAATCCCTACATAACCGACTACAACTGTTGTAAAAAGTTGAATCATGGATCATATAATCATTAATACCTCTTGGGTGATTTTTAACGTATAAATCCATATAAATATGCTTTAATAAATAACACATAATATATGTGTACTACAAAGTTCGCTGGATAAGTATTGTTGCATAACAACAACCGCATAAAAGGCTAGTTCCGAAAGCATTATGTAATATGACAATATTTATTTGATTCCATGGCATTTGCAACTTCGTACCAAGAGAGCATCACCTGTTTGGGAATGCTAAAATATCGATCTTCTCGAGGATCGTTTCCAACGCCTGCGTAAGAGATCACAGAAAAGTAATAACAAGAAGCAATGACAGATCCAGAATTTCAACTATACAGTGTCCATTTTCTGTAAATACGACTATAAATATAGATTGGCATATATAAAGCAAGGAAGATTGCAAATACCAGCACCATAGGTCCAATTGCCATAATTGGAACAGGGATCATAATCCAAGAGGCATGTTTCAAACCATTCGGCTCCCATTCGCCAATCAATCCCCATATCTCGCACGAGGAATGAGCAAACAATCTACAAGAAAATATAAAAACTTTCATTTAATTTTGAAGGGAGAATAAGTTATACCAGTTTCTTTCAGAGGTTCACATACTACTATTCGACTATGGAATGAAATTGAAGCCATCACGTATGGTCTTTTCTTAGAAGGCAAAGAGTTATAATAATGCCCTAATAACAGCCACAAATATTTGGGGATGGGGAAAATGAGCTTTGATTCTAAGACTTGATGCTTGGAAGATGGATAGCTTAACCACTACACCAAACCCAACTCATGCCATTATGTATGGTTGTACTACAATGCTAACTTTCCAATCGCTTGCAAGATGCGCAAGTATTGGGTTTTTTTTTTTTTTTTTTTTTGGTAGCTGGAGTGTTTGACGCCGCCACAGCTAATCCTAAGTTGAAAGCACCACCGACTTGGAGGTTTTGCCTACCTACGACAAGGCAAGTCGGGGTCCATAGGCCCAACGGTGGCCCCAAGAGAAATGTTTACATCCACTGGCAGGATTCAAACACTAGAGCTTGTGCTTCATGCGATTTAGGTCTGTGTATCTTATTATAGCTAACCCCTTAAAGTTATTATTACATGTGTATATTAAAACACATTTTATAAGTTCATTTTTGTTTTTGAAACACATTTGTTAAGTTCATTTACAAGTTAAAAACTATCAAATACGTATTAAATTAAGGGTTATTAGTCTATATACTTTTTTCATTGTGTCAATTTAGTCTATATATAATTAAATTTGTTTCAATCAATCAATTTTAAACTTAATGTTAATTTATGATTGAAATTCTAATGTTAATTAGTACTTGCATATGCTTTCCACATCAAGAAATTAACACTTGCATATCTTTTCACCAAATCCTAATTGAAATCATAACACTAATTAGTCAAAATTAACATTAATTTTAAAATTGGACTTGATTGGTACATTTTGAATTATATAAGGACTAAACTTGTACAATAAATTCATGGACTAAATTGACGCAATGGCTAAAAGCACAAGGACTAATGTTGTAAATAACCCTATAAATAATTATTTAATGGGTTTTCAAATATTTTTTCTTTTTTGCAAATATAAGCTTTAAAAGAAACCCAGCTTGCCTAAAGTCATAAACAGAACTCAACACAATCAGTATGACATGTTATGTAACATCCAGGACATCCCAGTTCTTGACACTCAGCCATGAACGCAATTTAATCTCATGGATTGGAATAAAAGAGGAAAATGAATCAAAATTCGCAAGTACATATCGAAATTTACCTGTCTCCCGCGGTTAGACATGAAACCACTAGTTGAGAGTTCTTTCATATTTGCATCTATTAGAGGGTACCTTCATGTTTACAATAGAACAAAATCAATGTACAAGACCAGAAAAAATGCAGAAATCAGAGAAATGATCAATTACAAGTGCTTAAAATGTCAGGTGAAGGCACGAGAATGGGTTCTATATTCATACTAAAATAGGCCTTTAGGGGCAAGAAACACGAGTAATGTGCATATGCACCTCACATGTTATGCAATCTTCCTTGATAAGAAAGGGGAGATGAGCATTGTCAAGTGTGCAAAATATTGAAGACCCATTTGGGTGTTTCTGGAGTAACGAAATGCAGTGAGAGAAAGTGAGATTGGGAGAGAGAATGGTTTTCTAGTGAGAGAAAGCTTGTATGAGGAGAGAGAAAGCTTGAAGAGACAGAGGGCTGATGAAGAAGAAGAAGAAGATGGGTGAACCTCTGGAGCTCAGGATGCTCGGCTCGAAAGGTTGAGACTCGATGGCGTATTCCCTGATGATGGTCTTCTTCAAGAATCCAACTAGGGTTTGGGTCTCTAGATTGTTCTTGGCTCTTCCTCGTTCCGTTATGGTTTTCTCTTGTTCTTTCTAGGTTTCTTGCTTTAATCTCTGTAATGTTTTCGTTTTAGTCCTAATGCATGGTCTATGTTTGTAGCTCTAAATTATTGATAGCGGATTTGACTACTCTGAAAATGGAGGCCCGTGGACTAGGACCTCGCTTTGAGGTGCTGAACCACGTATATCGTGAGGGTTCTGACATTCTTTGTATTTTCTGGTTTATTTCCGCATAATCTCGATTGTGGGTTTTCAATTGCTCAGTGCTTAGACAAGATTCTGTTTTTAAGATAGGTTACGGTCAGATTTTAGGGTCTGGATTCACAACAAAAGGTATCAAAGCCCTAACTAGTGGTATCCGAACGCCAACAAGTGGAATCAAGGCTTTGGTTTTGGAGTCCAATTGCACCGTGAACACGAAAACACAACCGAAACTAAACCAGAATGAGGGTTTTGAGTTTGACCGTCTTGTTTTTCAAATTTGGTGTTTTCTTAAAATTTTAGTCTTACATGTTCTTTGGGTTTTATGAAGAAATGAAACAAGTAAAGAAAATTGGAAAATCTATATAGAAATGGGTTTTGAACCGTATCTTTACTTTTTCGGAAATTTTTTGAGTTTGAATTTCCAAAATGGGTTGAAGAAGAACAGTTGTTTTGAGATGATCAGTGGGCTTTTGCTATCTAAAAATTTGACTGTTATTTTTCGGATACTGCTATGTTTGTGGTAGTATAATGAAGTCCGGAAAAAGAACATATGTGTGATATGAAACAAAAGGAAAAGAAATCACTATTAGTTAGGTTTAGGTTTCAGAATTGAGGGCTGGTTAGGGGTTGGATGCTTTGTTTTTGACCTGGTTTAAGGACTTTTACTGCCTGTTTTTGGATTGAAATGGGTGGTGGAGTGCTTAGGTTAGATGTTTCTTGAAAGATGGTTGGAGGATAACTATCTTGATTCTAAGACATTGGAGATATCCCTGAATGGTGAGGAGAACTCATGGTTTTTCTCTTGGAACCTTAGAATTGTCTAATTGGTTAGGACCTTATTAAAGTCCTTGGTTGTCTCTAGTCGGGGTTGACTAGTCTCTAAGATGGGTCATTCGGTCTAAGTGTCGGACTGCGTCTAATGCCTTTGTTTGTCTCCTACTTGGTGGTTAAGATGAGTTTAAGTGTCCTGGTTTTAGGTGCTTGATTAGGTGACCTAGGTAGCTTGGATTTCTCGCTGTTTTTGAACATTCTCTGGTTTCCTCTTTGTGGAAAAAATGTTCATGCTTGAAACTGTTTGTCTTGAAGTGAGAAAGCTCTGGGTGCATTTGATGGTGGAGCGATTCGTTGTCAATCGCTTGTTCGGCCTAGTGTAGGGCCGGTTGTGAGTCCTATGATTGGATTCTTGTTTTGGAGGAGCGGTTCGGCGTCAATCGCTTGTTCAGCATAGTGTAGGATCGGTTGAGAGTCCTGTGATTGGATTCTTGTTTTGGTAGAGCAGTTTCGGTATTAAATTGCTTGAGCCTGACCTGGATGGTGGTTGGATGAGAATCCTTGGTTTGGATTCTATTTCGGTGTTGTTTTGAACGCCTGAGCACAGTCTAGTGCAGGTAGTGGTGGCCAACGGGCCGGGTCGGCCCGGAAATCGGCTCGGCCCGGCCCGTTTATGGCCCGGCCCGGCCCATACGGCACTGTAGCGGGTCGGGCCGGGCCGGGCACAGGCCCGAGGTCCCCCGGGCCCAGGGCCTGGGCCCGGCCCGGCCCAAAAGAGCCAACGGCTCCTTTTTTACAAAAAAAAAAAATAAATAAATAAAAAATTATATATTTTTTTTCTATAAATACTTAAACCTCCCCAACTCATTTTCTCACAAAATCTTCAATTCTCTCTTCTCTCTCTATACATTCATCATCTCCCATCTTCTCTAATTTGCTAATTGCAAAATTGTGCTCTAAAGTTCGAAGTTCGTAAAGTATTTGGCTGAAGTGTGAATTTCATTGTTCTCTCGTTTCGGTAATTTTAGTATCGTAATTTTTTTTGATTCGCATTTTTAGTTATTTAATTTGCATTACTACTTGCATTTTATAAATAATAATCATTTATACTAATATGGCACACAACTCTTCATCATCTGGAGCCGGTCGTGCTAGTTCTAGCTCTTCTCGGCCACCCAAAATCCCAAAAAGGACTAGAATTGTCTTACTTGATACTGAAGAACGAGCTTTTATACAACCAGACCCAACACCCCGATACACTGATGATAGCATAGATTATAACTTTTCACAACCACAAGATTATCATGAGTCAGGTAGTGGTCGGGTTGGAGACTCACAAACTGATGAGGAACCCCCCCCACCACAGATGCCCAGCTTGAAACTAATACCTTGACTAGTAGGCGTACAACTAGTAGGGTATGGAAGCACTTTACCCTTAATAAGACAACTAATAAAGCAACCTGTAAATTATGTGACCCACCTAAGAATTTTAGCCATCAACCCGGCAGTGGGACAGGCACACTAAATAGACATATACTTAGGTGCCACCCCGAGCAATTCCCGGAAAAGAGCCAACAACGTTTAGTACAACAAGTAATCGGTGCACTTGCTAATTTTAGGTTCTCTCAGGAGAGCAACCGAAGGGGGCTAGCTAAATATATAATTTTGAGTGAAAGGCCTTTTAGTACCAACGAAAACCCACATTTCGTCGACTACCTCCAACGAAATGTGAACCCCGCAATTGTGAGGATTCCTCGGAACACCGTAAAGCGGGACGCTTTTACGTTGTACCACAATCTTAAAATTGGGATACATACACTTTTTGCGACGAACACGAGCATGTTCTCGTTAACGTCGGACGTATGGACGTCCAAACCCGGCCAACCTTATATGTGCATAACGGCACACTGGACCAATGAATCTTTCATCATCCAGAAGAGAATAATTCATTTTGGGCTTTTAGATTGCCCCCATACTGCCGAGGTAATTACGGGTGCGATTATGTCGGCAGTCCGCGATTGGGGCATAGAACAACGTATCTTCAGTATTACGTTTGACAATGCTTCCAATAACACTGCATCCGTAGCACATTTAATTAGGAAAATGAGACCCATGTTAGGTGGGAAGTGTTTTCATATTCGTTGCATTTGTCACATTTTGCATTTAATGGTAATGGATGGTTTAGATCTTATAGACGCATCCCTTGCCACCTTAAGATCTGTAATAATATCAATTAAAGCATCCGTCGCTAGGAAAAAAAGATTTAAAAATGAATGTAGGTTGCATAACATAGAATATAAACAATTTAAATTAGACTCCAAAACTAGGTGGTCGTCTACGGTAGTAATGTTAGAGCGCATTCTACCATACAAAGACGCTCTCATGGAATTCGCCCAGGAAAATCGTGTAGAATGGCGCGATTACAACTTGGACGATATACATTGGGAGACAATAGATGAAATTTGTAAATTTTTTAGCATGTTTAAAGATGCGACAATATTTTTTTCGGGTTGCTACTATCCGACCATGCCTCAAACAATATCAACATTGCTTGATATTGTAAATTGGATGGTGGGTAATCAATCCAACCCCATTTTGTTCGGATCGATTACGGCAATGAAAGAAAAGCCTGCCAAATATTTTTCTGAACTACCTCTTACTTACTGCTTTGCAACTATTTTAGACCCTCGTTGTAAACGCTCAGGTTTCAACTTGTTTTGCCAACATTTTTTCACGTATTTGAATCCCTCTCTTAATATCGACACTTTCATTGCCGATGTCGATAACGACTTGCATAGTTTATTTTCTCAATATTCCCGTCAATTAGCGTCCAATAATCCTAGTACTGTTGCAGTAGGATCTTCCACATCTAGTGGAAGTAGTTCACACACGTCATATTCGTGAAAATTGTTGGAGCAATTTACGCCCACAGCAGCCCCCACATCATGTGACGAGTTAGATTATTATTTGCGGACATCGATGGTCCATATTTTCGGGCCGCCGGCCAACCCGAATTTTGATTTGTTACAACGGTGGAACACAAACCAAACCCAGTATCCCGTGCTTTCCACCATGGCACGTGATATACTAAGTTGTCCGGTGTCTTCAGTAGCATCGGAGTGTGCTTTCAGTCTTGGTGGCAGGTTGCTTGGAACGAAGAGGGCGAAGCTATCGCCGTCGAGCTTGGAGATGTCTGTGTGCTTGAAGGATTGGCTGCTAGCTGAGGCAAGAGATCAACGGAGAATGAAGATGGATTCATCGAGCGATGAAGAAGACGACCGCACAACTGATACGTCAAATGATGGCGTAGAAACCCCCCGATATGACTGATATCAAGATTCAAGACTTTTGTATGTTAATTATTTACTTTCAAATATTTACGTCAAAAGATGACCGCACACTCCATATGTCAAACTTTATATTTTTTGATAAATAAATTTGTATTTTTAAATATTAGGCCCCAACTTTGTATTTGTATTTGATACGTTATTTATTTACTGATATTTTTTTGATAATTACTTGTTGTATATTGTATTTTATTTATTATATATATTTAGTATTATTTTTTTTGAACATGCATACTTGGAAAGAAATATATTTGTATCTCACATTATTTATCAATGAATTACAATAATTTTAGTACAAAACGACTATGTATTTTTTTATTTTTTTTTTTAATTTAGTTAAAAAGGCCGGGCCAAGCCCGGGCCTAGTCCCGGGCCGGGCCCAGGCCCAAGCCCGGCCCGACTCGGCCCACGGCCACCACTAAGTGCAGGTGTTGTGTGGCTAAATATGCTGTACAAAAATTG
Source organism: Simmondsia chinensis (assembly GCA_018398585.1). NCBI lineage: Eukaryota > Viridiplantae > Streptophyta > Magnoliopsida > Caryophyllales > Simmondsiaceae > Simmondsia > Simmondsia chinensis. The sequence continues at coordinate 32,852,114 of JAGTTD010000005.1, forward strand.
AATTGTGTATTTTCATTTTTCTGTGAGATTGTTATAGTTAATACTTGTTTGATGCTTCATGTCGATTGTGAACGTGTTAGAATGAAGTCCTAAACCTAGATTTCGCCAACTCTTAGGTATAGGCATGTCTAGTTGCATAATCTTGAAATCCGGTATGTGTGTAAAGCATTGTATATTTGACTTTTAACCATGAGATTTGACCTTGTATGTGAGATTTGGTTTCTTGCATGTTTAAGTGACCTAAGTGAAACAGGTGATTCTTGAAAAGGGCTTATAGAAATTGTGTTCTTGTGAAAAACTATGATTTTGTGTATTAGTCTCCATGTTGATGTGTCTCATGTATTTCCCATGCTTATGTTTGAAGCAAGATGAAATAGGTCTGAAATATGTTGTTTTCTGGACTGTTCTCATGCTGAATGTTGCTGCTACACGTTGTTATGGGCTGCTAGCTGCTTCTTTATGCTGTTTTTTGAACTGTTCATGCTGGTATACTGTCTTTAAGTGCTCCATACTAATTTTATACATACTCTGGACTGTTTGCTGCTGAATTTTCTGCATATTAGTATGTCTTTAAGTTGTTTTGCTTAATTTGAGCTTGTAATTGGAAAAAATGTGATATGTTTGAGTCATATGAAGAACCGGTGCTGTCTTGGGAGACTATTATGCCCTGAGGATCATTATTCCGTGCCTTGTTTTCTAGTTTTAGGAAAAAGGTAAGGCTAAGGTATGATGAAGGCCTTGGATTGACCATTTGTTTGGTATTTAGATTGTGTTTAGATACCTTGTTTGGGTTGTCGTCACTAGGTTATGCGCTCATGATGGGTTGTGTTGTTTATGGTGGAGTCTCGTGATGCAATATATGAGCTGATTTGGCTAATTTGAATTCTTGGTGAATTGTATGTTTAGATGCTTATGCTTTTTTTTTTTTTTTTGCACTTATGCTTTTAAGTTTAGATGCTTGCATGTTTTTATGCTTATGCTTTTATGCTTCTCAAGTTGGGGGTCCCCGAAAACGGCCTCCCCTTAGGGTAACACCCTAGAGGGATAAGGTTGCGTATATCCCATCCCCACCCCAGAACCTGCTTAGACGGGAGTCCTTGAGGCATTAGGTTTGTTGTTATTGTTATATATGAGACCTAAACTTGAGACCTCTTAGTCAAAAAGGGGCTAATACTATATTAAAGAACTACATGTTTGGTTTCGCTTTTTGTTTGCCATTTTGGTTTTGAAAAATTAATAACCATATTTTGAAAACGAGTTTTTCTTTGTTTTTGGTCTTTTATTTCAGTTTTTCCGGTTTAAGCAAAAGCAGAAAACCGGAAACCTAAAACAAGAAAAAATCATTCTCAAAACTTGGTTTCTATTTTCTCCAAAATAGAAAACAATAATAAACAAGCCCTTAAGTTGTTTGACGAAGGCTTGGAAATGATTTTATACTCATAATAATCTAACAAAAAGAACAGAAAAAAAAACATACCCAGTCCGTCCTTCTTTCCATGATTCAAACAAAGTCTTATCCTGGCTCCATTTGTAATTTAGCTTTCTAGGCCCACCTAAACAGAAATAAACATAATCAAGGAAAAAAAAAAAAATTGCAGCAGATTCATGGGTTCAAAATGTATACTGACTAAAAATCTTAGAACTATTTATTTCTAATTTTGCCACATTCCCATATGATAAAACAATGTTTCTTGTCCAGAATTTGTATAGAGAGTTGTGCAAACTATGCAAGTTTTCTCAACATTTAGCGATGAGATTCCATGTGGCCAAAACTAAGTCTAGACAATTGGGACTTCGAATCTACATATAGGCACCAACGAGATTTCATCCCAGAACCAATCTACCATGGGGGGAGTAGCTCACTAGGCATAAATATTTCTTGGTAATGAAGTTTGGAGCCAACTGACAAGCACTTGGACTAGTCCCTAGGTTGCACGCACAGCCACTAGAAAGTCTCGCTCTACATACAACAGAATAAATAGGGGCCCACAGACCTAGTGGGTGGTGCTAAGGAATAGTTTGCACTTAAAGGCAGGATTTGAACTCTAGAAGTGACACTTCATGAGGCACTAGGTCTGAGTGATAAGTGCTAGAAATGTTATATTTAATTATCATACTTTATACTTTTTGGTTCTGTTTTTTTATGATTATTTATGTTTTTAAATTAATAATTCTTTATTTTTGAATTTTAGTAATTATTTGATTGTTTCCTTGATTTTAGGAGCTGATATGGGATTAATTGATAAGAAATTTGGATGGCAAGCTGGAGGGAATTTCAGTTGGACGAAAATCTACTTAGAATCTCAATTGGATAAGAATTGGAAGTTACTTGGGCGCCAAGAAGCTCGTTATATGTGGCAAAATGTTTTTGGGCTTTTTGACTTATTTTCTAGCTGGCAAATGTTTATCTTAAGGTGTTTCCTAATTCAAAGAGAATTCAAAGAGGATACACGTTTTTGAAGATCCAAGGAGCTGTAGAGACGTTTTCTTCATCAATTAATTCAGCATGAGTTCTTTTTATCTTTTCTTTAATTCTTTCTTTTCTTCATGATCATGAGTATGTAATCTTTTATTATTCACCAGAGAAAGGATTGAAACCATGAATTTGTGATCATGAGACAAATATTTTTATTTTAATGAATTTCACATCCTATGCTTAAATCTCTATGAATCATTTATGCTTGAATGTCATGATTGATGGATTGGTTGTATAGGAGGCCTACTACTCAATTACTTCTTGATATCTAATGCTAGTTAATGATTCTAAGTTCATAATTGCTTGGTTGAATTAACACAAGTAGCAAATAATAGAAACATGGATGGTCAAGTTTATGCTTTATGTTATGGTGTTTCATAGTCTAGATTAAATATCGGCGTCGTCGTATGTTATTGTCTAGGATTGATGATGTTTTTCTCATTCATTAAAGCAGCCATTAGATTAAACTTTTCAATCGTTTGAGGGTTGTTTAGTGGTTAGGGTTTAATTGCAGGTCATTCGGATTAAACCAAAATTAAGGAAAGATAGGGAATAATAGCTTCGTTGGTGAATTCTACAGTCAATCTACTTAAACTAGTGAATTGAATGTGTTGATGATTAATTACTAAATTCATGGTGAATTTCTCTATTCTCTACTGAATGCTTTTAATATATTGTTAAGAACCTTTAGAAAGTTCACATCTTTAATAGATTACTTCATCTAACGTACTTTAGATAGTTGAATCCAGAAACCCCCCCCCCCCCCTCCCCTGAATTTACTTGCGTTATTAGATTAGTTATTTAGGAAACTCAAATTTAGATAATTGAAACACTTTAATCCTCGTGGGATCGACCTCTACTTACCCTATCTACTAGTTAGTTAGGTTGATTTAGAGTTTAATTTTAATTTGCTGCACTCGGCACGCATCATTGAGTGTCTTATCACTTGAGCCAATGCCTTCAAAACTTCAAGCCGTATATGTTAATATCTTCTTGTCACAACTTCGCCGTGATAATGTTTACTGAACTCATATGTGGAATCCTTAACACTATCATAATGTTTACTAAAGTTGTCGCGTTTACCCTGATGAAAAATAGAATTTCCGTATTTGATGGATAGGAACCTGAAGTAATCTCTCCATATCAGTTCAAACAGAACCCTGAAACCACATGAGACATTTGATATTAAGCTCATTCATTTAACATAGATCATAAAAAGGGACCGAGAAAGAACAGTAAGAACTACCAGTATGTTGAATCATTTGCCAGTTTTTCCTTCTCGTATCTCTTCACCTATTGAAGGAAAATAATGGCCTTTAAAAGTGTTAGCCTCAAGATCATGGGACCAAACATACGCTGCCATCTAAGATAACGATTGTTACATTATAGATTTTGAGCAAGTCATTATGCGATTGGTTGTTACGTAATGTACTTTTGCAATGGCCCCTATAATGCATAAATGTTTCGAATAGGAAAACAGGGTGACCAAATTTATTGCGGCTATCCAAGAATTTCAATCTTTATAATTATATTTACAAATTCGAAACTATCGAAAGGACAAAAAACATATGGTATATGAATATTCATTCACATTTTTGCATATAAGGTGTTTTTTTTTTTAAAAAAAAATTAAAGTGGTCAAGTCATTACATGAGGGGAGAGGGAGACCCTGGGGATGGCCTAAAGCATATCCAACCATTGGGGCACAAGAGTGTTGGACTTTGCATATATGGCTTTTAGCAATCTTTGTTTTCGAACTAGGTCTTGGTCCAATGACAAAACTACCAAGGTTGAGGTTCTAGGACAAAAGGTGAAGGTTTAAACTCCTGAGGCCCACTTTCCTACAGAAAAAAAAAAAAAAAAAAATTCCCACAACTTTAGTTCCCTAAAAAAACCAAACGCAGTTGCAGTCCATGACATCTTGGATTGTGATATGATTCCAAGATAAGGATGTTGTCACCAAAGTTTTTGCCGTTAGAGGCGTAGCAAATTAACGGCAAATGAAGATACGACATACCAGTAAGTCATCAAATATTTTGTGAGTTGATTGGTCGAATTTGATTCTAATACATAACTGAATCCACACCCTCACTCACACTCACACCCACGCACACATATTATTTGAGATAAAAAACTGCTTTTGATTCGCTCATTAGAATTATGAGTTGATCAAATGAATATTGATTCAATCAAGCGAATCAAAGTGGAAGTGGGAATGGAAAGCAAAAATGGAACTAGGAAGCGGACACTCATAGAAGCTTCTAAAGTTGGGCAAGTGAAAGGAGCGTTTATATCACCATACAATAGATATACATATAATGCAATTAATTGAACCATTAAAGCATAACATACCAAAACAAAGTTAGTACAAAGCAATAACTAAGAAAATTTGAGTACTCGAATGAATAAATCAAGAAAATTAACTCCAACATGCTCATATGATTTCAATCATTCTTTAAATTGAGTGATGTTATTAACCAACAAATCATCCAATAAATATTTGCTTATCAAAATAATTCTAGACTGTTCAACCATGTTTCCATTGAGTTTGATGACCGTTAGAAGCATGAATCTAAGTCCTAAATCATGTTTCTAAGCATGAATCGTTAACATTTTAGGAGTTTCTTGCATCTAAGGTGTTGAAGATGCATCCATATTTGGCGTCAGGGTTCTGTAGTGGACAGGGAGAAGTTCCACTTGTGTAGCCACATTTAGGCAAATTTGGCTACACTAGGAGAGATGCTATTAACAAAAATAGAAATTTGGGGAATTGAATTCTTAACCTCCTCGTATATGAACCTTGGAGACAAGCTTCCGCTAGCAAGCCATGGGGAAAATTTCGTTGAGTAGTCAGGCCCTAGCATACCATTCCTGGTCTCTTTATAGACCTTCAATAGATCCTACACAATGAAAAAGAAGAGTTCAAAACGGCTCATTTTGCTTAACGAGTGAAGCCCAGGCCTAGTAAAATTCAAGCATGCAAGCTCGTGCGCCCAAACAAGTTTGAAAAAGCCAATCTCAAGATGACTTATGAGTCTACTGCGTATAATTGAGCCAAGTTTGAGCCTACGTGACCCACGCTCCAGCCTTATTGAGCACGAACAAGCCTACATTGAGCTCAAATAAGCCCAAACAAGAAAATCTTAGCTTGGAGCTCCCCAAGTTGAGTTAAAGATCAACTGAGCTGATCAAGAGCCGACCAAGCACAATGTGGACGAGCCCCCAACCATAACGACCTCAAGCTTGGCCGATCTCATTTACACCCTCAAGTGAGGGTCGCTCCTGTATTATGTCCATAATACATAATGCAACACATCATTTATTTGAACATATTTATCAAAATGTTTACATGTAAAAGGTTATCAAACAACTATTAAAGCTGTGAATTGTATAACAATATGTTCTCATGTTGCAAGAACAAAATTCCTTAAAACACAGCTTGTATACCCTGAAAAACCTATATGAATGTCATATCCTTTTATATAACTGTTGTGGGACCTAGGGGTGTCGGCTCAAGCTCAGTTCGTAATGGGTTCGGGATTAGCTTGGCTCGGTTGAGTTCCTAACTAAGTTTGTGACTTTTAGGCTCATTTAAGCTCAATTTAAGCTCATTTGGGCACATTTAGGCTCATTTAGGTCTGGGCTTGGCTCAATTAGGCTCAAACATGACTTACTTGGACATATTTAAGTCAATAACTTATATTAAGATATGCTCCCTTAGTCTCGTTCAAGCCCGCGAGTTTACGAGCTCGAGCTTCATTGCACTCAAGCTCAACTCAATTAGCTAAACGAGATGGCTCCGCTGGGCTCAAGCTCAAAACGAGCTGAGATTTCCGAGCTTTAAGGGCCTCACAAACCAGCTCGGCGCATTTACTCCCCTAATGCAACCTCATTGCTGCAGCTAAAAGGTTGCAACAATGACATGATCGTGATCCACGATTCAATATCTCTAAAGTATGGTAAATTCTTAAATTTTGAATACATTTTTGTACTTAAAGTAACAAGAAAAAGTAACAAGGTAAGCTCACTGACGTTCTTCCAGAAGTATTCATGGACTCTGCTCAATGAGGCACTTTCACCCCCAACAAACACCAAACCTCTATTGACCTTCAGTAACAAGAAAGACCTTAGTTCACTCATTTTGTATATAGCCTTAAAAAGCCACATTTTGAAAGAAAATAACAGAAAACAAAGGGTAAAATGACAAACCAATACTTCATATCGCAAAGCGTCAAAATACCTTAAAAGCCCATTATGTTGGGAAAAAAGAACAAGAAGGGCGTCATATTTTATAAATACATGAAAAGACAGCAAGTTTCAGAAGAACGACTAACAGAGGTGATTAATGTGACAACTAGTCTATTGAGAAGCTGACTAAGATGCTGAAAAACTAAGACAAAGCAACATTCCCAGTGCCCAAAGGGCTCCCGCCGAAGTAGGGTCTTTTTGGGGGGGAATGTACGCAACCTCCTCCCTTCAGGGTTTCCAAGTACCCCCAACCTGAGGGGTGAGGACTTCCCAAGCGGTTACCCATCTTGGTGACGCTGGTAATTTCTAACATGGAAAGCTTGCATTCCAACGGCCACGTTAGTTTTCCGTTGATAAGACGGGTAAAGAGTAGAAAGGTAAGGGATTATCTTACCCTTGTTTGGGTATGTTCAATAAGGACAGGTAAAGATAAAGAGGGGTAAATGAATTACCCTTATTTGGCAGTTTGGTAAACAGGTAAAGGAAAGAGAGTTATAGTAAAAATAAGAGCAAATTTGTTCAAAATTTTTTAAACCTTTACCCTTCCCCCTATTTGGAGGTTAAAGAAAATAGGGGTAATGAAGGGTAATGGGGAATACATCTTACCCCCTCGTTAGCCCCCTCAAATAAAATTGCCAAACAATGGTACAACCTTACCTTCCGTTACCCTTACCCAGTTGCAAAACAAGGGGAAAGGGACAATTATCACATTAACACTATTATTCTTTTCATAGAACATGTTACCCTTTTCATATACTTATGCAACATACCATCCATGTTCATTTTCTCTAACCCACTGCCCTTATAAACTACTTTTACAATCAAAAAGTGCGATCATATATGTTTACTAAACATGCCTTTTCACCATGTATACCAAACTGATCAACAGAAGGGATGCTTCCCCAGTCCTCCACTTGGGGTGGTGGTCCAAGTGACGCAGGAACTCTAATGCAGCCTCGAACTGTGCATTTGGATTCGATAGACTGTAAACCACCGAGAGCATCAAATAAGAAACTATAATAAAAGACAAAAAACATGAATGTTCACTTAGGCTCCAATTTGGTAGGAAGGATGTTCTTCTCCATTCAATTGTTATTGCTTGCTTACGTGAATGAGTAAGAAAAAATTTCAAAAGAAATCATGTTCCCACCTATGATAGTAAGTGACTTCCTTTCAAGAATAACAAAAGTCGCTTTCCTTCTACCATTACTCTTGCCCGTGGAATCAACTAAAGATTATCTTAACTAATCGTTACATGATGACAGTTACGCATTGGTACTCTTGTAATTACCTCCATAATGCATAAAATATTGAATTTAATATATTGAATTTACTATACACGTTTATAATACATTCATATATCAAAAATTGTAAACGTTAATAAGTCTATGGCTTTTGATTCAAATTTTGCGGCATAAAGGCTTCCAACACAACTTTCGTGACTGTATATAACATCTGCGATTATCTTATTTCTGTGACACCGCAATGACGACCTGCAAATAAATACCACACTCCGTGCTCTTGAACCATACTCTTCCTACCCATGTCCAACCTCAACTCCTTGGAAAGTTTGCAATAGAACTTACGTCCAAAATTATGCAAAATAAAACGCCGAAGAAATCTAAATATCAGTTAAAAATATCTCATGAAAAAATATTTATCAGAATGGGAAATATCATCCATCCAAACAAACAGAGCCTTAAAATTACCAAAAAGGACTCTTACTTTACGATATTTTGTGTATACATCAGGTACATTGCTGGTGCCAAAGGGAAGATCATCTAAATGATACAAAGTACTTCCCCAAATAAGTTGTAGTTTCGGGTTCATTGCTGAGTTCGTGTGAACAGGTTGTCCCGATATCGGTCGCAGTCCTACTTTGTGCAGAGCCTTATTAACCAGCAGTTCAACATTGAGCTCCTCACTGCAAGTTTCTTTGTGGGCATAAACCTGCTTAAATCAAATACAAAGATTCATAAACTGATAACTGTATTAACAATCCGTACCTTTGTTTGTAAAATACGGCACAAAAATTAAACAGGATCTAATACATACCTATATATACACGAAAACTTTGGTCAAAAGTTTGTTGGATTATAAAAGTAATAGATAATATTAGTTACAATAGCAGTAGCAGAAACATAATGCATACTAAATGATAGGGTCCAATCAATAAATTGAGAGTTAAAAGTGATAAATTTAGCAAAATACAGGATATGGTTCAATTTAGTTATATGTATTGGTTATTTTCAATTATCATTCATTTTTTAAATGGGTAAAATACTTACGTGTATTATATGGATAACATTAAGAAGCCGCGTATTTTATCACATTGTTGGTCATTATATGTAAAGGCCATTTTTAAATTGGAAAGTATGGATACATGTTCAAAACGTGTATCAGAAGCAAATTTTTATCAATAGTGATCCATATTACATTGACAATGGCTTGGATTTTTGTCCAAATTTAAGATAACTAACCGTATATGGAAGAAAAAAAAATGAAGTGATCCAACTATCTAGTTCTAAACCCATTAATATGATCACTTCACAATTGGATATAGATTGGCCTATGTCTGATTCATTCAGATATGGATACGATAAATGTAGATACACACACATGCATTACATACATACACCTATTATGTCTTTCAAACTCGTGAATATAGGGAAAAGAACTAAGCGCAATAACTGTGAAAACGCCAAATAATATTCAAGTCAATAACAGTTTGAATTAGATAACCAATTATTTAAAGATTCAAAATTCCATTGAACCTCAACTGTCAGATAAACCGGGCAATGGATTAGATTCAGTCCAAACCAAAAATATGTGAATGCTGGATATGGCTATTACGGGATTCATATAAATATTTGGGCAAGATGTCTGTAAACCACACCACCCCCCGTCCTCCTCCTTTGTCCGCAACCCACTAGCTTACCAAACATACACATCTAAAGAGGTGATCCAATTACGCAGTTAACATACAAACAAATGAATCCGTTATTTTAGATTACACTTATTTATGTTAAATTTGTGCATAGGCCCATTGGGCTCAATCTTGAATAGCCCGACATTTCCTTATATTCTGAATATATAAATATAAAAGAGGACGATCTTAATTGGTGGATTCCTCATTATTTTTACAGGTAATTTCACAAATCATACTTGGACTCATATAGATGTGATTTGTGTATGATCCATTTGCCGGCTTATTTAGACGTTGACGAATAAACCATAACAAAGGAAATCAACTAGATGAAAAGTCCTTCAACTTAACTGTGTGAGCTCCAAAGGTTTCTGCAAGAGCAGGAAGAATCTCCTCAGGCTGCCCATGTCGAATAAGCAAGTTCAAGCCATGCTTCTCCAGATTTTTTCTGAGGTCAGCTACACATTCTATTATAAATTGTGCCCTCAGTGCTGCAAAAGCAAAATGTTAGGGTGTGTCTGGAATGAACAAAATTTCAGTGAAAGAAAATATGATCGAAAGCAATTGAAAAGGATAAAAAGTAAAAGGAATTTTATTTTCTTTCTTGTTTGGAAGTAAAGGAAACTTAAAGAAAATAAAATATCATCAAAAGTGTATAAAATAAGAATGTGATTGACATCAACAACAACAAATCTAGTCTCTCAAGGGCTCCCGCCAATGTAGGGTCGAGCGGGGGGGGTGTTTGAGATGTACGCAGCCGTACCCCGTCAAGGTGCTACCCTAAAGAGAGGTTGTATCCGAGGACCCCCAACCTAACAGCATAAAAGCAAAAACAACAGCACAAAGAGAGCATAAAGTAGCAATGCAATAGAGCACCAAAGCAACAGCCTGCAAGTACCTCGGAGCAACAATATATCACACAACAACACAAAGCAATAGCAAGTAAAAACAAATAGGCAAACATATAAGCCTAAGGGTGTTAGGCCTAGTTTAGCTGTTCTCCTCTATTCTAAACCTCTATATCGGCTAAACCTATGTTAGCCCTCCACTCAGCTCTATCTAAGGCCATCTCCTCTTTTGGGTTTAGGTGGGTGAGGTCATGTCAAATCATCTGCATCCATCTCCTCTTTGGCCTACCTCTCCCTCTCCCTCTCCTCCCGTGCGTAGTATGTGATTGAGAATGCATATAATATAGTTTGAAAGTTTGGGTTGATATTAAGCAGAAAATTTAACTTTGTATCTAGACATATTCAATTACTAGTTCACACTAAAAACTCAACCAAATGGATGCTATTTAGCTAATCTCTGATCCTTATAATGTGGTTTGATCCGATCCTGGACCAAATAGCCTAATAGTCAAGTTTTCAATCCAACATGGGATATTAATGGCTAGTCTCTTTTATTGCTGAAGAGTAGATACATGATATTCGAATGCCTAATAGATTTTTTTTTTTTCCTCATTTTCATCACATATTTGGAAGGAAAAAGAAATTCCAAGAATTGAAATAAATTTTCCCTTATTTTTCCATGTCATTTTCTTTCCATCGGATTTTCCTCCTAGTCCAAACATAAGAAAACACTTTCCATCCAATTTTTGTCTTTCTATCGCATTTTCTAGATTGCAAACAAAGCCTTAATGAACTTAAGACTATAACAATGGTATCAGAGCCGTCGATTCTCGGATCAATTCCAAGGAACTCGGTTTGGTATGGGACGGACCCTGCTCTGTAGTTGTGCTTGGTCTGGTATGGGGTGGACCATGCCCAATGGCCGTGCTTGACAAGCCACACATAATGGGCCCAAGTTTCGGAGAGGGCTACCTAGAGTAGAGTGGAGCCATCTCTAGGAGAAAAGGACTACCTACTCAGAGTGAAGCTACCTCGAGTGAAGCCGTCGAGGACAACAGTTGCGGAGCGTGGTTGTTTGATACAAGTCAAAATATTGAGCACAAAAAGAAGTGAATCAAGCCATATGTTACGAGCTCAAGTTTTGAACAGGGCTACCAAGGAGAAGGCTACCTAGAATAGAGTGAAGCCGCCTACGAGAGAAAAGGGCTACTTACTCAGAGTGAAGCTACCTAGAGTGAAGCCGTTGAAGACGGCTGCGAAGCGTGGTGGATTGATACAATCCCACATTGGTGGGTAGAGAAGAAATATACCATCTTATATACCATAGAAGCTATTCTACCCATTGCCAATTGGTTTTGGGATAGAACCTCCTTTGATATGTAACAAAGACTTTATTACAAGCTGAATATCATTTCTGTAATGGGTTACTTAGAATAACTGGGCATGTAATAGTTTCTTGTTAGAGTTTATTCCTAAAATTCCCAAATTCAATCAAATTTCAGCTTGATTTCGTCAAATTGGGAATTGAAATTGCTTTGTTCATCAAATAAGGAGCTGAAATTTGCAAGCTGAATACCAACTTTTAAAAAGTTAGTTGGTGCCAAACTGGGCAACGGCCAGTAGCCGTTACATGTGTTTAGCAGGTCTTTTTCTGTATTTTTGTATTTTTGGGTAGTTTTGCATTGTAAATCATATATATATAGGTATCTTAAACTCTATTGTATTCATTCCATTGTCAAGCAATTAAATTGGTTTACATTTTCCTCAAAAACTCTCTCTCTCCCTCTCGATTCTCCCTTATCTCTCCGTCAACTTTTGATTTTCTGTTCTCCCCCTCTTGTCTTCGTCTTCCCTTTTCTGCAGAGAGTTGCAGAAAACTCATTCTCCCACCATTTCTGCTTTTTGCTACAGATTTCTTACGTGTAATTGACCTGGATTGATGCAACAATCAATTGGGGTCATAACAACTTGGTATCAGAGCCCATTACGAACCAAGAAGCCACATGAATGATGCCACGCAAGCAGGTTGTCTCTACCTGAGAAGGTAGAGGACCAAATTGAAGTGCTTTTCGAAAAATTGTAAAGCAACAAAAGCAACATTCCCAGTGCCCCAAGGACTCCCGCCTAAGCAGGGTTTGTGTTTTTTTGGTTGGGGGGGGGGGGGGGGGGGGGGGGGGGGGGGGGGGACGCAGCCTTCCCCTTACAGCGTGCTACCCTGAAGAGAGGCTGTTTCCAAGAACCCTTAACCTGAGGAGTACAACATAAGGACTTCCCAGAAGGCCACCCATCTTGGTATTACTCTCTCCCAAGCACGCTTAACTTCGAAGTTCTAATAGGATCCGGTGCTTGCGTGTTGATACCCTCTTAGGCATATAGATTAGAAGTCATGAAGGAAGTAAAACTTACCTAAAGGGGACTAGGTAAGTTACTTCCCCCACTTTGAAGCAATTAAAACTTACTTAGCAATTCCATTAGAACTCTTGGCATATACCTTAGTGGTGAAATAGGAACGTGGTTTGAAGGGTATGTTCTTAGTAGGGATGTCATTGAGTGGGAACATTTTGTTAACAAGATTAATAAGAGATTTGGTGAAAAGAAATTTGATGATCCAATTCAAGAATTCACCAAATTGCAACAAGATGGTTCCCTCCTTGATTACCAAGCAAAATTTGAGGATTTCATTGCTTACGTGGTTAAGTCTAATCCCCAACTTCATGAATCATTTTTCATTTCTACATACTTGAGTGGTTTGAGGGATGATATTAGGCATTCCGTGGCTATGTTTAAGCCTCAAACGCTTGAGGATGCATTTGAAACTGCTTAACACTGTGACTTAGCACATCCATAAGACATAAAACCGCTAATTATGTTTCAACTTTCAAGAAAACGCGAAATTATGCTTCATCTAATGCTACTGCCCATAAAAACCTGCAGTTCAGCCAAGAACAAATAACTCCTGTGGCCATAAGGGTCTGCAGACCCAACCGCAGAAGACCATCACCTCTGGTGGTGCTTCTATTGAATCTTCACTACCTAATTCTAGGCCAAATGAACCCAAGAAAGGTCCTCCATTATGTTTCAGGTGCAATGATAGATACTTCCCCGGACATGTTTGCCAAAGTAAGAAACTTAATGCTATCACAACTGAGGACAATGATAATAAGCCTACTACCACAGGTTCTATGGAAGATGTAGATGACCTTGATGGTAGTAAGTGGGTAGAGGAAGATTGTGATAATATGGCCATCTCTACTATGGCGATAAATGGTGGAAAAGACCATAGAGGACATTTAGGATTAAAGGCCAATTGAGAAAGTAGGAAGAAATCTTGATCCCAGATGACAGTGGTAGCATGCATATCTTTGTTGATCCCAAGATTGCCAAACATGGTGGCTTTTGTCCATCTAGCGCACCATCCTTGATGGGTAGAGTGGCTAATGGAAGTAAACTGATCACTCAAACTAGATGCTTAGGCTTTAATTGGGATATGCAAGGCCATAAATTTCAATATAACCTTGGGATTCGTATGGATTGGATGAAAATGCATAACCCCATCAAATTTGATTTTGTTAACTTGAAAATAACCATCCACAAGGAAGGGCATAAGATTGTTTTGTGGGGTATAACTGGTGAGCATTCCTTGAAGTGGATCAACGGCGACAAGCTCAAGAAAGTAATGGGAAAAGCTTCTTCTTGTTTGCTTGGGCAAGTCTCTTGCATCGAAGAACCGTGCTCTAGCTTTAGTTTAACATCCTATCCCTCTAATTTATAGCATCTTTTACATGATTTTGGTGATGTATTTTCTGAAAGCAAGACCATGCCATACCCTTAAGAACTAGTGTTGCACCAGTCAATCTTAGGCCATATAGACACGCTCATTAGCACAAAAGCGAGATTGAGAAGCATGTGACATATTTGCTTAAGTGTTCCTTTATCCAACCCACATTACGCATGGGACGCGAGGTCAAGGCAGGCTAAAGGAAAGCTGGATGGAGGTGATTAGACACGACCTCACCCAGCTGAACCCAAAAGAAGAGATGACCTTAGATAGAGCTGAATATAATGTTAAAATAGATGTAGCTGGCATAAGGGTTTAGGATGGAGGGGAACTACAAAACTAGCGAGTAGAGCCCCTAGGCTTTAACGTTAGGATTGTTGATTGTTACTTGCATGATTGCTCATGATATAGTTACTCTTGTGTTGCTTGTTTTTGCTGCTTGTTACCTTATCGCGTTTTTGCTACTTTATCTTGTTGTCTACTTACTTCTTGCTTCCTAGTTTTTACTTTTTACTTTATTACTTTTCTTACTTTCATACTTTTTACTGTTACTTTGCTTTTACCTTATGGAGCCCGCGGACACAGCCTCTCTTTAGAGTAGCACTCTGAAGGAGTAAGGCTGCGTGCATACCCCCCCCCCCCCCCAAAAAAAAAAAAGACCCTGCTCAGGCGGGAGCCCTTGAGGCACTGGGTTTATTGTTGTCGTTCCTTTGTCCAACCAAGCCAAAGTCCCTTCACATCTCCCGTTATATTAGTGATGAAAAAGGATGGGACTACTAGAATGTGTATCGATTATAGAAAACTAATTTTTCTTTTTAAATCAGTAATGTCTTCTTGGGGGTGAGGGGATGTCCCTCAAACCCCTGACCTTTGGGTTGGCATGTTGCCACCCTAACCACTATAGAAAACTAAATGATTTAACTATTAAGAACAAATTCCCTATTCCTCTCATTAATTTTGCTTGATGAATTGCATGGTTCTAAGGTTTATTCAAAGATCGACCTTAGGCAAGGGTATCATCAAGTAAGGATGAAAGAGGATGACATTCATAAAATAGCCTTTAGAGCTCACCAAGACCACTTTGAATTCAAAGTGATAACATTTTATCTTACAAATGCTCCCGCTACTTTTCAAGTCCTCATGAATGATGTTTTTAAAGATTACCTAAGGAAATTTTTTCTAGTTTTCTTTAAAGATAAACTAATCAATAGTCCTAGTTGGAGTTTGCATCTAGAATATTTGTATCATGTTCTATCACTTCTCTAATTGTTTGCTAAACTGTCAAAATGCGTCTTTGGGACTGATAAAATGGAATACTTAGGTCATATCATAATGGCAGGAAACTCCTAAAATGCTAACGTTTCACGCTCTGATTCGCGTTTCCAATGTGTTTCAAACTCGAGACGGAAACACGATTCGAACAATAATGGAATCATTTTGATAAGAAAATACTTATTCAACAATTTGTTGGTTAATTACACTCGATTTTGAAGAATGATTGAATTGCGTGGACATGTTAGAGTCAATTTTCTAGATCTCATTCACTGGAGTACTTAATTTCCTTGGTTAGTACTTAATATTGACTTTGTTTTGATAGTTATGCTTCAATGACTTAGTTGATAACACTTCCTTACTTTTTTTTGTGTATCTAATATATAATACTATAAGTGCTCCCTCAACGCTTCCAACTTAAGAAACTTTTATGACTGCCTGCTCCCCTGCTTCCGCTTCCATTTCCGCTCCCGCTCCGTGCAACTATGGGTCATATTATATCCCAAGATGGTGTGTCAACTGCTTCAAACAAGATAGAAGCCATGCGCAAGTGGCCTGCGCCCAAAAATTTTAAGGAACTAAGGGGATTTTTGGGTTTAACTAGTTATTACCGCAAGTTTATAGCAGGGTATGGTATTTTGGCCAAACCTTTAACAGATTTACTGCATAAAAATGCCTTCTTTTGGTCTAAAAAAGCAACTGACGTTTTCAATAAACTCAAATTAGCTATGTGCCATGCTCTAGTTCTTGCATTACCTGATTTCTCTAAGCCTTTTATTTCAAAACAGATGCATCTCATGGTGGACTTGGGGTGGCTCTTATGCAAGAAGGAGACCCTATAGCTTACCTAAGTAATCCATTTAAACCTAAGCAACTAGACCTATCCATTTATTAAGAAGAGTATTTGGCGATTCTGATGGCAATTCAAAAGTGAAGATATTTTTTGAAAGGCAATTATTTCTTGATTAAAACTAACCACGAAAGTCTTAAAAATCTGTTAAGACCAAAAGATCTCCACTCCTTTACAAAAATAGGGAATAACTAAACTCCTTGGCCTGCTTATGGTTTTGTATGGAAAGGGAGTTGAAAATAAAGTGGCAGATGCTTTATCACGCCTACCTGCAGATTCTACTGAAAATAAGGCTTCGGGTATGGCTATTTCCACCTTAATACCTTCTTGGACAAATAGAGTGGTTGACAGTTATGCGGGTGATGAAGAAGTTCAGTAAAAGATTAGCGAAGTTCAGGTTGACAGCAATGCTTTGCCTCAGTATAGTTATTGCCAAGGGCTCCTTCACCACAAGGGGAAATTATACATTGGCACTTCCCCTCAGCATTGAAATATGCTGCTGCAAAATGTTCATGACTCTGCAAAATTGGTGGTCATTCTGATGTGACTGCGACATATAAGAGAGCTAAATCTTACTTCTACTAGAAGGGGCCTAAACGCTCAGTGAAAGATTATGTGCGAAGTTGTGATATTTGCCAATGCAATAAAGTTGAACATGTACCCTATCCTGGTTACTTCAACCCCTTCCTATTCCATCTCGACCTTGGTCTAATATGAGTATGGATTTTATAAAAGGGTTACCTAGGAGTAATGCAAAGGATGCGATGTGGGTCGTAATTGATAGATTCAATGAATGTGCTCATTTCATTTGCCTTTCCCTCCTCCTTGGGTAGCTAAGCAGTTTATGGAGAACATTTATAAACTCTATGGGTTGCCCTCTAGCATAGTACCATATTGAGAAAGGATTTTTACAAGTTTATTTTGGAAAGAACTATTTAGGCTCTCTGGAACATATCTGGAGCTCAGTTCAAGCTATCATCCTGAGATTGATGGCCAAACTAAGAGGCTCACTCAATGTCTAGAACAGTAGGTATATGACATCTCATATGCCTAGTAGGTGGTCATCATGGCTTTACTTAGCCAAGCATTGGTATAACATATCTTACCATACCGCTCTTTAGTGCACTCCTTTCAGAGCTTTGTATGGCTATGATGCACCATGTCTTGAGTTTATTGATGCTAATGAAACTACTAATGCTGCAATTGAATCTTACTTCAGGGAAAGAAATGAAATCACAAGCAAGATCAAAACGAATCTTGAAGAGGCGCAAGCAAAGATGAAATTCTATGCTGACAAAAGAAGTGAACATGAGCTCGAAGTTGGAGTTGTGGTGTACATCAAACTTCAACCATACAAGCAAAATTCGATAGCTTTAAGGAGCTCTCTCAGGCTCCACAAGATACTTTGGACCTTATACCATTATTGCAAAGATTGGTCCAGTGGCTCACAAACTAGAATTGCCACCTGCAAGTGCCATTCATTCCATTCTTCATGTGTCTCAATTAAAGAAGCGTGTGGGCCCAAACATACAACCATCTTTTGATCTACCTTGGTAACTGCGAAAGGGCTAATGGTGGCCTAGCTGGTTGCCATCCTTGATTGAAGATTGGTGAAACGCAACAACAAGCCAGTTGAGCAAATTTTAGTACAATGGTCCAACTTGGATAAGGAAGATGCAACATGGGAAGATTATACTTTCCTCATGAGTCAATTCCCTCCCTTTAATCCTTAAGGCAAGAATTGGCTTCGCGTGCGCGCGGCGTAATTTAAAGGTTTATTCCTAAAATTCCCAAATATACAACATGTGTTTAGCATGTCTTTTTCTGTATTTTTGCTCTTTTTGGTAGTTTTGTATTGTAAATCATATGTTGTTAGGATATTATTTATCTCAAAATTAATATTAATTTGATATGATTTGATTAGGATTTGATTTTATTGAGATTTGGTTGGGATATGATTTAGATTGAGTTAACTAAATAAGTTTGATTTGATTTGATTTAATATTTTAAATCAGATTAGATTTAGGTAACTCATTATAAATAAGGATTAAGGTTGAGGGTTGAGAGGTAGAGGTGTAAAGATGAAAAATGTGAGGTGTCGTGGGATTTGTAAAAGGGTGCCCAGGGGAGAGTGAGAAGTGTTTAGATTGAGAGTTTTGTGAGGCATTGATAAGAGTTTTATAGCTTCCTTTTTCCCAAGCTACATTGTGAGAGGATTGGTGGCTCACCGTGCAACAGCTACACTTTGAGAAGGTTGGTAACTTGCCATGCAGTAGTTACATTATGAGAGGGTTAGTGGCGCGCCGTGTAGAAGCTACATTGAGGAGGGTTTGTGACTTGCCATGCAGCAGCTACACTTTGAAAGGGTTGGTGACTTGCTCTGCAATAGTCATATTGATGTCGATCATTGTCTATGGGATTGGGGTTATAATTAGATATTGTAATTCTTGAATTTCATAGTGGACGAGGCACCCGTTTGGGTCCCCTGGTTTTTCCCTCTAGTTGAGAGAGGGTTTCCACATAAATTTGTTTG
The DNA here is from genome assembly GCA_018398585.1 of Simmondsia chinensis. Classification (NCBI taxonomy): domain Eukaryota; kingdom Viridiplantae; phylum Streptophyta; class Magnoliopsida; order Caryophyllales; family Simmondsiaceae; genus Simmondsia; species Simmondsia chinensis. The sequence continues at coordinate 32,871,045 of JAGTTD010000005.1, forward strand.
TTGTTGTTTCGTTGTTTTTGCTTCTGTTGTGCTTGATCGTGTGAACTTCCCAACACATATATACGTATCTTAAACTCTATTGTACTCATTCCATTATCATGCAATAAAATTGGTTTACATTTTCCTCTCAGAACTCTCTCTCCCTCTCGGTTCCCCCTTCTCTCCCCCTCAACTTCTGAATTTCTGTTCTCCCCCTCTGTTTTCATCTCCCCTTTTCTGCAGAAAGTTGCAGAAAACTCATTCTCCCACCATTTTTGCTTTTTGCTACAGATTTCTGGCGTGAAATTGACGTAGGTTGATCCAACAATAGACTGGGGTCATAACATTTTCTTAGCTGCATAATAATGCAAGCAATATCACCCAAAGATGGACGTTTTTATCTCTGCAAACTTTCCCCGAACGTGTCTAGGGCGAGCAAGATAACATGACATGAACATTGACCCAAAGTTATTAAAGGAAACCCGAAAATAACATGACACGATTTTGACACGAATGCGAATTATTATTTTTTAAGCTAATTTAACTAATTGACATGTTTGCTATGTTGTGTCACACTTTAAGATAGAATCATTTAACATGTTTAACTTATTGACACACCAAGGCACAACATGTTTGCCACCCATACACCAATGCACGAGGAGTTAAACACAAAACAGAACTTTAATCGAGACAGAGAATCAAACTTAAAAAGAATGGCAATACCTTGTTATGGAAATTATCACATATTAGCTTAACACCAAAACTTGAGGCACTTAGTGCTAAAGGCCAAAGGGTATGTAATTTGGAGAAAATCCCACTTACACCCAATGGCGGATCTAGACACTTAACAATACGGGGTCCATATTTATAATAAAAGAAAATAAAAAATTATATTAGTCAACAAAAATATATAAATACATAATTAATTAATGTATGTGTGTGTGTATATACATATAGGGTAATTACAAGGACAAAATACATAATTACTTAACATAATCTTATAATAGTTATTTAAAAACTGCAGTAGAAAGAAAAAACTAAGCTAAAAATAAGCGACTTGGGGAATCGAGCCCGTGTCAGACTTATGCTAATTTGACTATCAAACCACCAAACCAAGAGAGAGAATATGATGCGGGGTCACTTCTTATTTATATAATCATTTTCATATTTTTGGCACCAATAAATGTATCCTTTTTAAAGGTCAGGTGATAAAGCTACGGTGTCCATGCACCCCAGTCCCTACAACATGGATCTGCCACGGCTGACACCTCATAGCAATTTCCAGAATTGGGATAGTCACATTTTGTAAAGTGACTGCATGATGAAGCTTTAATACTCCCATAAATATGAAACAGTAATGGAGTTGAAATTTACATTGTTTTCACACGATATGAAATTGTACTTCTGTTTTATTATTCTCGATGTGCTTCCCTAAGATAATATGAAAAAGAGCACATGACATAAATCTTTCCTTTTTGCAACAACATCCCAGTGGCTACGAAGCTCCCGCCATGGCAGGATATGGGGGGAGAATGCACGTAGCCCTACCCTTACAAGGTGCTACCCTGAAGGGAGACTGTTTCCTCGGAAAAATCTTTCCGTTTTGCACGTTATAAAAACCATAATGGCTTAATAGCATTGATATGAATGGATCAGAATGGAGGATATAGTCAATGCCCATATAATCCAAAGGAATACGCTTCATATACATGATCCTCTAAGTACACAATCACGCAATATTACTAAGAATAGAAAGATAACAACCATGATGACACCCATAAACTATTGAGTTTTTTTTTTTTTTAATTGTATATATGAAATAGGCATAAAATAACTGTACCCATAGGATTATTTTAATCACGATAGACACTAAATACTTCTTCAAATTCTTTATAACTGCTAGAATATAAAACAATTTCTAAACATTCATCTAACAAATTTAGGCTTTTGGGCATGGTTGATTCCTTAGTGCCATAGTCTCTCATACATACCATAGGGCTCGAGTTCAAATCGCAACATCCCTCAATCATAATATTATTATAATTGCATCTTACGTAGACGAGTCCACTGTAGAGCCAATGTTGAAGCACTGCAAGCGGTACCCCCGGTGACTTGAAAAACTTTTAAAAAATAGATTTACTTTTACCACCTGTAACCGGTAACTTTTATGAATTTTCTCTAAGATAAAAAATATTTTGTAATATTTTCTACAAATTGTATTCTAAATGAATACTTTATGTATCGAAGCTTTGCAGTACACCATCATATTTGAATACTCTTTTTTTTTTTTCTTTTTTTGCCCCTTTCTTGGTCTATGCCTATTCTTTTAATCTCAATATCTTGAAGTAAATATACAATATTAAGTACATTATTTGTCGTCTATTCATACCACTGCCTCTAAGGAAAACATTTTCTGAATTCGCCACTACATGAGCTTACACAATATCCACACTTCTTGGCATATTAGCATATATAACCATTTTTGACTTCACTTAATAGCTTACTAAATACCAGGCAAGGCTTGGTCAAATGGTGATGATCACCAAGGGTCAAAGACATCATTCGGGATCAAATCCAACTACTAGCAAATATCCCCACCCCTCCCTACACATGGTAAAGAAAAATGTATTAAATATTGGAATAGAAAAAATGAAGGGAAATTATCACTTAGGTATCCTAAGGTTTGAGCATTTATCACTTAGGTATCCTGACATTTCAATATACACAATGGAGTACCTTGAATTTTAAATATTTTGTCACTTAAGTACCTTGAAGTTTTGAAAGTTTTATCAATCGGGCAACATTTTGTCAAAATTCAATAAGTTTTCATTACAAAATGCAAAAATTGAACACGATTTGGACAATATACTAGTATCTTCATTAGAATTTGATGGTTTTTAGTCGAAAATGTGAAAATGACACATGATTGTGGCAATATTTAGATAATTTACATCACCATTCGGTGAATTCTATCCCAATTCGCTGAAATTTTTTTGATTAAAACATTGGCATAACTTATATATAGTATCGTAATAGTGTATTTATATCAATATTTTTTGTATAAAATTAGTCAGATTCTTACAAAAATTCATCAAATTCTGACATAGGGTACCTAAGTGATAAAATATTCAAACCTCAAGATGCTCCATTGTATATATTGAAATGTTAAGGCACTTAAATGATAAATGCTAAAACCCCAGGTACCTAAATAATAATTTTCCAAAAATGAAAATATTGCATAAAACAGCATAATTACCTCCAGTTTTAGGGAACCCAAAGTGATGAGTAGTTCCAAAAAGCCTAGGATCAAAACAGTAAACCGGCAAAAGAACCTCAGAAGAAGCCCAACCCTTGAACAGTGCCTCATTATCCAAAACCCTCAAATCATTTCGAAACCATACTATTGCTACCCCTTTACCCTTTCTCTTTGCACTTGAAGACGACGAAGATCGCAGCAAGTACCTATCAAAATACAGATGGGATACTGGTCGAAATACATGTAAGCTAATCCGAACAACCCATGTTAGAGTATAAATTTATTCCTAAAATATCACCTATCAATTAAACTATTATAATAGTTGATTCCTTAATATAATATTAGAGTATAGTCAACCGAAGGTCATGAGTTAGAATCTAATAAGTCTCATTCTAAATATGAGTGCTTATCAAGACAAAGTATGAGAGGCTCCATTGATTATCACACTTCAAGCTCAATGAATGCTTGTGCGAAAAAGGGTGTTAAAGTATAAAATTATTCTTGTACCTTCACATGTCAACTTAAGTTTTTTGAGAAGTTGGTTCTATGACAAGGTATAAGAGTCTTCTAAATCAAGAGGTCACGACTTCTAATCTTAACAGCCCCACTCTGTCAGAGTATAAAATTATTCACGCACCTCCACTCATCAGCTAAGCTTTTGAAATAATTAGTTATTTTACGCACTCTATTTATGAATATATAAAATTAAGGCATGAGAGGGTTCATGCATCACCAACACTTCAAGCACAAATGGCCATTTATTTTTTGGACCTTCCGACGTCAGCTTAACCTTTTAAAATAGTTGGTTCCTTACCAAACCAATTAAGAGAAAAAAGGGTACCTGTTGAAAATTTGATCAGCAATGGCATCAATTTGAGAGGGATCTAGCCCTGGAACTTCAAAAATTGCGTTATGGGTGGGCCTAGATATAGAATTTGAAGGGGAAATCATGGTGTAATTGCGTAAAAATGGGAGAATTCGGGTTAAATTTGTGAAATTTAAAGTGGGTTTTGATAGCGGGGATCTGAAACTAAACATGAGCATATTTGGATTTGGCGAAAATGAAAAGAGAGAGAGGGAGATGTGTGGAGCTAAGGAGGGATTAACACGTGGATAGGCTGGGAGGTGATGATGACGTGGAGATTTTGAGAGCCAATGGGGTGTTTATATGTGGATTTGTCGGAATGTAGACCGTGGGATTATTTGTACTAGTTTTATTCCGGTGCGAAGCACGGCAGATATTAACTGGTCAATATATTTTTATATGTGTAATTTTTTGCCTTGAAATAACCGTCCCTTTTTTTTTCCTGAACTTGCCATAGTATAGTGAAAATTAAAAAATTTCCAAAGTAGTACCTGTCAAAGTTTGCAACACCTAAAAAGTACATAATATGTTATAAAATATGTTGTTGTACTGTCTTCATTCATTTTTCCTGCTCCCCACTCTGTATCGGTCCCCTGCAATTGAATTATGTCACGATTAGTATGCAAAATTACTGATGTTATTAATTATGCTTAATTTTTCGAAACGTTGAAACTCGGGTTTTTATTTACCATATATCCTGAGCAGTACTGGACATATGAGCCGGTGATGTTATTGTATTTGTTGTGAATGACTGTAGCATATAGTGGCATTCTTCTTCCCAATGGACCTCTGTGATGAATGTTACATTGGGGTTTCCGATGTTATTGTTATGTGTTGGAGGTTGGATGATGAATATCCAACTCATTCCTACCAACTCGTCCAAATATGCAAAAAGCAAGTATTGTCCAAATTGTTGTATGAATGAATACGGTATTAGATTTCAGAAAGTGTGTTTGATATTGTGTATGTTTTACATGCTGACCTGTGACGCGATCATATGAAAGTGTTCAGCTGTACTCTTGGTTAAGTATTCAGCTTGTTTTTCTAAAATAGTTAATTTCATATTTGACTGTTCGCGATCCTGAACAGTGATCTTGATACGCAACCTGGTTTTTGACATGTTGTGGTTAGTACTATTGAAGTTCGCAGTTGGTTTGTGTAATAAATTTAGTACCTTTGTTCCATAACAGCGTTGTTGTCGGGGCACTTACTGCAATGGTAAGTACCCATGACTGGAGTCACCTTCTTTTTACATTTTTGGCATGCTTCGTAAGTTGTGCCGTGTCTCATGTCCACACTTATAATCCTTGCACATAATTTGAGATGTTTGACCTATAACAATTCGATACATAGTTTATAAGCGCTCTATTGTAATTGTTTGAAGCGTTTATTTATGTAGCGATGGAAATCAGGGTTGTAGTTAAGTATGTGCTTACGTTATGGTTGAATGTGTACTCTGATATTGTGATGTTCTTCGCGTTGAAATATATCTCAGATTGGATTATGTTCAGATGTTTGTGTTGCAACCATTTGGTTCGTTTCTGCGGTTCTTCATTTTCTACATACCTGTTATATAACAAAATTGAGTATTAATTTTCGAGTATGGGTACAATATGTTTTAGTAATGTAGGGGGGACAATGTACCATGCTTCAAATTCCTCTGTAGCAGGATGATCGGGGTTGATAAGGAGCCACGATCTTGTTGTCGTTGTTGTGGATGGGCCTGTTTGACAGTGCCATGTATATGTAAGTTTAGTGTACCGTCGAAATCATTCACTTAATAACATATTATATTAAATCATACCGTAATAGTTCTTAATTGCTACTTGCGAAGCTAGTAGGATATTGTCTCTTTCTATGTGTGTGAAAAGGTAATTTCCTTCATTTGTAGCAAATGCTCCCCATAATGATAGACGAAGTGTGTGAAACCTATATTTATTAATGTTATTGACAACAACGTGTCAGTCTTGTCACCATCATCCCATATCATTAAGAATTCCCACATAGTAATATAGCTACAAATTACCTCATGTCACATAGTAAGACTTCTCGGACATCGTTTCTTGTGTTTGTTGTTGTTGATATAGGGGATACACCGATCACCATTCCCATGACATCTGAAATTGGTGGCGTGATATTATTTATATCGTAACGAACTTTTTACACAATGTGTTTGTTGTATAAGTAACACTTACCGACTAAAGCATCAACAATATTTAGATGTGCCGGGACACTTGAAAAGGGTACTAATTGCCCCCTTTGAAAAGGAATGTCAAGACATTGGTGGTCCGGGATTTGCTGCACTATTGTTGCATTTACAAATTGTAGCTGGTAATTATGTCATGTTGTAGATGCACCATGGTGAGGGAGAACTTGTAGGTGTTTTATCGAATAGGGTTTTCTTAACTGAAATGTTTCTGTCCATTTGTCAATGTTTACATTTGCAATTGAAACCTGTACTACGTCGCGCTACGCAATGGTGTATTTTGTAATAGTTAGTATGGCAGGAAACGCGTATTCCATTGAGCATTAAGTACAGTAGTTTGTACCTGACAGTCCATGAACATCATATGCCACCATCTCTGAGTTCTGTTATGTGTCCTCTTTGTATGTATTCCTCGATCACGTATAAGTCTTGCACGAAGTTTGGCCTTAGAAGTTATACGGTTGATTTGTGCAATTGGCATATGCGTTTGGTTTGCTGCAACAATCGTGTATCATTTGTTTATACATACTAAAAATGAGTAGCAAATTGTAAACCGACGAAACATTAACGTGACATAGTATGAAGGGACCAAGCATTGTTGAAAAGGTTTGGAATGTAAGACTATAATAGTGTATGATTTCATCATTGTAGAGAAGAAATACTAAACAAAATATTACAGCAATGAGGAATTATGAATGATATTACCTCAACATAATGTTTGCTAATGTTGTAGTGTAAACCGTTCACTTTCTTCATCATATACACTCTGGTAGATCTCATTATACACTACATTTTTTGTATAGATTGGTGCTTTGTCTGCATTATTACATAGGAGCACTTTCAATCCGAATGGGGATGTCACGCGTGACACCGCAACATATAGCTGGCCATGGCTAAAAACAAGTTGCGGTAGGTATAAGCCAACTTTGTCTAATTTTTGGCCCTGACTCTTGTTTATTGTCATTGTGAATGCCAATGTAAAAGGGAATTGCCTTCGTTTGAATGGAATAGGCCTTTGGCCTAACGTTGGGGTCATATCAATCCTAGGTAGCATAACAGTGTCCCCAATGTTTCTTCCTGTTATAATTCTCACCTCAATTACCCTTCGGCCCATTTTTTTCTATTGTTAATCTGGTCCCATTACACAATCCATTTGTTGGATCAAGGTTGCGCAGTAACATTATAGGGGTGCCAAGCTTCAGTTGCAGGTTATGTTTTGGTATGCCCGATATCTGTAGGGAATGAAGCATCTCTGGTGGGTGGGTTTGCTCCGAATTTGGTATGACAGTTCCTGCAATGAATGTATCAACACTTAAATACGACGTTGGAGTTCCGAGAAGCATATTTAGCAATGTTGTGTTCATTGCATCGACATCCTTATTTGTCGGTGCTAAAATGGCACGACTGTTTAAGTATGTGATGTGTTTGTAGTTGTTGTTTAAGTTTGGGTAAACAAAGTCAATCAATGTATTTATTGCTTCATTGTTATTGTGTATCAGAAAACTGCGCTGGAATTTCTATCCAATTGGGCTCACTCCCTTCTGATTGAGCTATACAGTGTATTCTTCCTTCTCCCAAGCGTACTATCCATTCTGCAAAGTCGACATACGTGTTACCGGTTGCAATGCCACTGTTACTCGTTAGCCGCATATTTGTCTATAGTGGTAGAATTATTACTTTTTCCCAAAAATATGCTTTGTGCACTGTTGCTGTGACAATGTCTTCTCGCATGCCTTTATGCACTACGGGTAGAATTTGTCTAAAATCCCCTCCTAGTGCAACCAACTTTCCTCCAAAGACCACATCCTTGTCACAAATATCGTGTATAGTTCTATCCACAGTTTCAAACACGTGTCTGTTTGTCATAGGTGCCTCATCCCATATAATTAAAGTCGTGTCGCTAATTAGTGTTGCTAAATCCGACCTCTTAGAAATTGCACACAATGTTGTTTCATTAGCTTGTAGTGGTATTTTAAACATGGCATGTGCAGTTTTTGCTGTTGGAATAAGAAGTGCAGCTATTCTGGACGACGCCACTGGTAGGACGGTCAATTTTTGACTTTGAAACTTAGCTATCAAAGTCTTTCACAAATATGACTTCCCTGTGCCGCTACTGCCATAAACAAAAAAAGATTCCGCCTTCACGCCATTCATACGCTTGAATAATTGGGTCATATGCCGCTTTTGATCCATGTTGAGGTTATGAAATAGGGACTCAAACTGTTTTATTTCTTCCGGTGGGTCAAAGTTTTGATATTCTGCAAACAAACGACTCATCAAAGTCGGTATCAAAGCCTATATAGGATATGGCATTGGAGGATATTCTTTGAGTGAGTATCCAGCTCTGTTTAGATTGTGTTCGATTTCGCCAAGCCCCCACTGCTTACGTTGTTCGTCTGTAACGTGGTAACTGGGATTGTTTAGGCGATGTTGCAATGTCCTTTCATAATCATCCGTTAGGTTGTCCCATTGATTTTCCCATATTCGATCTGGATGCGAAATCTCCGTGAACTTTAGTATGGAGCAAAACAAGCTTCGTAATTGTGCTGCAGATGCCCAGGATGCGGCTTCAGTTAGTATATTGTTCCATTCATTTTCGTCATCTAGCAATCCATGAGCTACATATGCCGCTTTGAACGTCGGATATGTTATGCCATTGAATGTTCTTATGTCCTGGTAACATGCTGCGCCTCTTACGACGTTGAGCAACATTCTAAGGTAAAATCTTTCTCCTGAGTTAGGGTGTGCATAAGTCAAGCGTCCGATGCAAAGCTGTTGTTTTCTTATTGTCCATCGTCTTCCACACCCAATATCTAGGGAATTCAGCGTATGTATATCTTCTAGCTTCCATGTACTCCCTGTTAGTTGTAAACCACGCCGTTAACATGGTGTCTTTGTGTCTATTTTCGTTCAACAACTCTTCCAAGTTATCATCTGTGTTTAGGTAAATGGAATTGTAGCCTTTCAACGGATGGATTTTGGCATTGCATATCAAATTCAAATATTCTCCAGCAGGATTCTATCGATGAGACATAGCTACAGTGCAAGTACTATTCAATTTCATCGATTTGGAGTGGTGCGATCTGGTTAATGTTACATCCTGTGTGTCCGTCGTATTCAATGACCGCGGTAGCTCGATCATGCCCTTTGTGGATGTACTTGTATAAGTACTTTATTAATTTTGTGTGGGCGCATCGTTCAACATTAATGTGGCAGTCATATTTAACACATAGGTCTCTGTTGTATGGGACCACCCAATTATTTCCGATGTTCTCGCCCCGGATTCGTACCGTCTCAGTGCCTCGTCTCCTGCGATACTTCACAAACCCATTTTCTTCGATTGTTGTGTCATTACAAAATGGCTTGGGGTAGTGTTTTGTACAGTGGTAGTTATGATCTAGGCACGGTGACCAGTTGTTGTATGGTCCACATGGTCCGTGTATCATGAATTTCGGTACGGTTTGAAAAGCAAGAATATCAGCCTGCTTGTTTGGTATTTCTGCGGTTATGTGCTGATCAATGTCCTCTGGGCATGTTGGCTTATGTTCGCCAGCTACCGTGAGCAAAATGTATGCATGAGGTAATCCACGCTTTTGGAATTCAATGACATGTATGTCTGCACGGAATAATTAGGGAAGGTTAGTTTGATGCATTTCTACCAATTTCTGTTTAAGCGTGATATGTTATTTAGACATTGTACCTGCAATGACCTTGCCGAATACCTGTCGGTCCTTCAAATCTCTAAACATCTCCCTTAGTTTTAGCTTGAATACGCGTGCTACTAGGTTCGGCCTGTCTGATGCTCTCTGTTGTGGATGTTGGAGCAATTCAGTGGTGATCTCGGGCCAATTTGGATTGCAGGTGAATGCGATGAAATAATCTGGGGGTCCCATTGCTCTACAAATATTCATGGCATCTTGGTATCTTTGAACCATATGTCTCGGGCTTCTAGTAAAACTGGAGGGAAGGATCACCCTATGGCCAATAGCATTTGCATTAACCTCTTCTGCTGTCAATGCGTCAACAACACCACTATATATCTCCGCTCTGAGAGTGGCCTGGTTTTTGAGCAGATAATCCAATCGAAATTGCTTTATTGCAGCATAGCAATCGACTACAAACTGTTGGAATAAATGTCCACCTTGTAACAATGTTTTTCCTTCATCGTCTCGAAGTTGTAGTCTATAGGCGTAGAACTGTCTTTGCGTTACGTTGTCATTTTTGTGTCCAGTAGAGTTTCTTGTTGGTATACCTGTGGTCCATCCATCAGAGTTTCTTATTGGTATACCTGTGTTCCATCCATCAGTTCCCCGTGGCAATAGCAACGGATAATGTAGTGGCATATAAGAAGGATGCCTCTCATCTATCCTTGTAAACCACCGGCCATTTTATGTAATACGATATCTCGATTGCTCCATGAAGTATCAGTATCTCCTACTACAAGGGCCGCCACTTCATCAACCGCTGGCATTGCATATTGGCGGCCATTTCTAGCATTAATTAGTCGCAATTTGAGGTCTTCAACGGTGGTGTCCTGCATGAATTGTGCTGCACTTCTAAATGCTATGGCGTAAGGGTTTATGTAATCCAACATTTGTCTCAACCCCTCAAGGTATTGTTCTTGCAAGCGGGATTCTGTATTGGGCTGTCCTAGTGCAGTACGCCTGTTCTGTATTTTGTTTTGAGGGTCATATATATACAACTGCGCATAGCGTGGCAGTGCCCCTGGTTTTGGTAATAATGCCCCAATTCTGTAGTAGTTTGAACCGCTTATTCTAAAAGAATATGGGCCACGGCCGTCTTGGACACTTAGGTCTATTTTTTCACCCATTGATGTGAACGACATGAGTGCATTGTATGCACGAATGTCCTTCATAAATTGTGGATCCTGAATTAATGACTTTAGGTATGTAGGGGTTTCAAGCATTGCTACAACATTGATTGAATACCGGATTTTGCTGTGTGCTCTGTCTCGTTCTTTCGTCCACCCACATCCATGTGTTGCAATGTGGACACTTTGATTGTCTAGGGCCAAAGTTCCACATATTCGTTGGCCTTGTTCGAGGTGTATGTCATCCTATATTTACGTAAATTTTTTATATGAGTGGGCTTTTGTATACTCGTTAAGTTAATGCACTAATAGGGCTTGCTATGATATGATAATTGTGTTTACACATATCCTTTCCTTTTTGGCAAATTTTTATTTTTGGGAACGACTAATGCGTAAAGGGATAAACAAACGTACTTGGTACAATTGTGCTCGTGCTTGCATCTGTAATCTTAGGTGGCACTGCATTATATAGTGGAACCGTTGATAATCGATCAGTAATGGTACAATTTCGTTTCACGCTGATTTGGGGGCCGTCTACAACGGTACGAAGTATGTCTATTTAATTGCGTATTATATTTTTGCAAAACATATGTAGTATATGAATTTGAATATTTTGGTACCGCAAATGACATGTTCCATCATTGTGTTGCCGTACTGGTTATTCTGGTGAATATTTGGTGCAGCATCCACCCTCACAATGCCATCATCTTCCTGAGCCATCTAGTCTTTCATTATATGTAGAAGGCCCCACTTCTAATTTAGGTGATGTAGGGTTGTTCGATTGTCGTTGTTCCCCTTCTACTTCCATAGCCATACTGGTGTCTGAAATTTTGGTCATTCGGTTAGTGTTTCATTAATTGAAATGTTGATGTACCATGTGCAATGTTGGTTAAAGTGTGCATTCGAGTAATTATCTATTGCGAAGTATATACGTTACATATGTTGTTCTTGTAATTTGACAATTTATTGACCTTGCATGAGACGTTCCCCGTTATTTTTCATTCTGCCCTCATTTTCGTGATTGTTTGGGTGATAAGTTAATGCACTAATATGATAATTATGTTTACACATATCCTTCCCTTATTCGCCATTTTTATTTTTCGGAATGACTAATGCGTAAAGGGATAAACAAACGTACCTGGTACAGTTGCGCTCGTGCTTGCATCTGCAATATTAGGCGGCCCTGCGCTATGTAGTGGAACCGTTGGCACTCGATCTGTAATGGTACAATTATGTTCCACCCTGATTTGGGGACCATCTACAATGGTACGAAGTACATCTATTTAATTGCATATTCTATTTTTGCAAAATATATATAGTATATGAATTTGAATATTTTGGTACTGCGAATGACATGCTCCATCATTGTGTTGCTATACTGGTCATTTTGGTGAATAGTTGGTGCAGTATCCACCCTCACAATGGCATCGTCTTCCTGAGCCATCCGGTCTTCATTATATGTAGAAGGTACCACTTCGAATTCAGGTGATGCAGGGTGGTTCGATTGTCGTTGTTCCCCCTGTACTTCCATCGCCATACTGATGTCTGAAATTTTGGTAAGTCGGTTAGTGTTTCATTAATTAAAATGTTGATGTAGCATCTGCAGTGTTGGTCATAGTGTGCGTTCGACTGATTATTTGTTGTGAAGTATATATGTCACATATGTTGTTTATGTAATTTCACAATGTTTTTACCTTGTATGAGATATTCCTCGTTGTTTTGCAATCTGCCCTCATTTTCTTGATTGTTTGGGCTGTTATGCCCTCGCTCCGTTTCCGCGTGTTCATTGATTATATCAAAGTCCATCAACGTACTTTGCAGCTCAATACGTAATGTCGATTCCGTAGTCATTGGCGTTTGGGACACAGGCGCCTGTGCAGGTTCGTGTTCTGTATGCCTTATTCGAGCCAGTGCGATTCGTTTGTTACATAATATATATAGTCTAATCCAGCACGCCCCCTTTTGTATTCTTTGTTTGGCAATTCTAATTGGTGTGGGTACAGGACTGGGTGTGCGAGCTACTAAGAGGCAAAATCTCCTATGTAATCTTGCAGCCTTTAATCGAAGATGTCGTGCATTTCTTGATGAGTCCTGCGTTATGTTAATACAAAGGATGAATGAAGTGTATAACACTGTTTTATTTCAGGTAAATGAGGAGTGACACAAATTTCCTCATATAATGTTAAGGTAAATGTTGTTAGGACATGTATAACTGAACCATGATAAAGATAAAGATTTAACTTGGAGTACTTGTTGCGTGTACCTGTTGCATGTCCATGGCTTTGTGAAGTTGTTCGGGTACAATGCGGACTGCAGCTCCTCTAAGGTGGATTACACCTTAAATTAAAACCCTGCGGTTTCTATGTTCTTTCGTTTAGTTGAATTTCACACATAAATGACATTGTTAACAAATACAGGACACTATTACCGACATATAAGAGAAGGGCAAATTAAGGATTATTTTAAGCCTAAATTTGGATGCAATTTGGTTATATCCAAACATATTTAAGTAAAGTTTAACAAATAACATAACATAAGATAAACCGTAAGGATTATTTTATAAATATGACAATTAAATGCATCTCTTTTGTTGTGTTAAAATATTATTTCCAAATATTTTTTTCAACTTATTATTCTTACATAACATAATGTAAATTGTGGTTTTTTTTTAAAGGTCATAGGGTACTTTGTTTTGCCGTTCTTACTTGTGTATTTAGAGGACTGTGTGTTCGAGATACTAACAAGCGAAATCAGTTATGTGACTTACTGAGTTAAATCGTTAACTAAGTTTTCTTACTTGGCATATGCTTTTGTGTTCTTTGTTTCTGAAGTTTTACTTGTGTAGTTAGAGGAGCAGGAGCTCAAGCTATTAACAGGTCAAATCTCGTATGTAATGTTGTTGCCTAAAATAGAACTTGTCGTGCATTTGTTGATGAGTGCTGTGTTATGTACATACTACTAATGAATGCCATAAATATGTCATATATGGAATTCACTATTGGATTCTACATATAAACGATAGAATTGGTAATACACACAAAATATTTAAGCGTAAATATGGATGTAGTTTGCTTATATCCAAACATTTTTTAGTAAAGTTTAACAGATAACATAACATAAAGTAAACCGGGGTTTTTTGTTGGCCACAAAGTAAACATAAGGTGGAAGTTGTTACCGTTTGGATAATATGTTCAATGCTGAACGGCTTCTCCACTATTGAAGGGGAATGAAATTTGTTGGACTTTGTTATTTGTTGCTTCCCTTATGTGATTTCTGGTATTGTATTATTTGGGTTATTAGAGGGTGGGTGGGAGCTTTGGATAAGTTATGATAAGTATGCTTTAAGTGTGGGTTAGATTTTGCCTTTAAAATGTGAAGATTTTTTTGGTTTGTATTTAATTAATTTTAGGGGGTTGTACATTGTAAGGATTTAGATAAGGATGGATAAGCATGCTTTAAGTTTTAAGTGTCCAATTTGAAGACTACTATTATAAAGATAAAGTTTAATCCATTGAAATTATGGTTTAATTGAATTGGATTTATTTATTTTAATAATTAGAGTATGAGTTTTCTCATGTAATTTATATAATTTACTAATTACGATATCTTTATATATATATATTATATTATATAATTTTTATGTATTTTCTTCTCGTCCATTTTAAGTGAGAAGTCATCATTTACTTTAAATGATATTTTTTTGTTCAAATAAAGAAAATAAAAGGTAAAAGGAATATATTCATAATATAATTTTAGCATTTTAAATTGACATTTCAATTTTATTTGATTTCAGTACATACCGTTTCTTATTTTTATTTGATTGTGTCTAAAGATTTCCATTATTTAGTAATTATGTTTAAAATTTTAAATAAATTTGGGTTTGACTGAAGTGCATTAAGTATTGTTTAAGTGTGGAAAGAACATTGAATTACATTAGTTTTATTTGGGTTCAATTAATCTTGGGGGTTGTACATTGTAATGATTGCAATGGTGCTATGCATTAATTGTGATACAACCAAGTATTGAATTACATTAAAAATTAGAAGTGTAGAATTTGTGGACTGTATTTTTAAGTTCAATTCTCAGCATTTTAATTATTAATTTTTGAAAAAGGGTTTTAGAAATCTTTATGCTTTCAATTGTGTAATCTGCAAATAAATGTAGTTTGAGGTTTTCATTTTTAGAACCTGTGACTTTTAGTTTGAAGCAAACATTTGAAATTTTAAATAAATTTTTTTACATATCCGTACCTGCCTTATACCAGTGATGGGTACGAAGCCGGTACACCTAACCCATACGCACTACCCGCTCCACTTATAGACGCTCACCTGCCAATTCAGTATCTTTTAAAATCAACCCTTCAAAATTCAACGTTTCATATTCTAATCATTAAAAATAGAGTTCAAGAAAAGATGAGCATTAAAAATTCTCTTTAATTCTATACCTGTACCCGCCCTATTACCTCCCTAATATGCATACAAAACGATTATCAATACCCGCTCATATTAGTTATTTCATACTATTTTTAAAAAATAATTTTTGTAAAGATAAAGATTATCATTGTTATAAAAGAAATAATGTATTTAATCTACAAATAAATACCAAAAAAATCAAAATAAGAAAAAAGGAAAAAGCAAAATAAGAAAATAGGAAAAATGTAATAAAAAAAGGATTGGGAGTTAGGGAGCTTTTAAGAAAAAAGGAAAAATTTAAAAAAAAGGGATTGAGGGTTAGGGGGCTTTTTTTTTGGGGGGGGGGGGGGGGGGGGAGAACTCCACAATTATATATAGTAAGATAAGATATCTTTCATTCTATATCTTTCATTCTATAATAGCTAAGTTGTCCCCTTTTTAAAAATTAAATTTTATGTCAATCTCTATAATTCTAAGAGTGTGCCTTTGGTTTTTTTTTTTTTTTTTTTTTTAGTGTTCAAATGAAAAAGAGTGTGCCTTTTTGAATTTCAAATAAAAGAAAAGAGATAATAATTAAAAAGTGTTAATTCATTATTTTACGTTAGTGATTCCAGCCAACCCATTCAAATTCCCAAAGAAAGAAAAAAAATTTCAGTAGTAATTCATTCAAATTTTAGCCAAGAGAGAAATTTTCAGTATTATTGCACAATTGTTCAAATGCCAGCAAAATAAAAGTAGGCAAATCACACAATTAATGTACAGTAGAATTAAAATGATTAAAATGTACAGCAGCCAAAGATTAATTCAACCAGAATTAAAATGAATAAATCCAGTTCAATTAAACCATAATTAAAATGATTAATTTAACAAAAACAACAAAGACTCTTCAAATTCTACACTTCAAACATAACTAATGTAATTGAATGCTTGCTCACACTACAATTAATGTACAACAGAATTAAAATGATTACAATGTACAACAGCCAAAGATTAATTGAACCACAATTAAAATAATTAAATCCAATTCAATTAAATGAGAATTAAAATGATTAATTGAACAAAAACAAAAATGACTCTTCAAATTCTAAAAGGAAAAACAAACCCACACTTGAAACATAATTAATATACATCAGTCAAAGCATAAGTTATTCAAAACCCACAACAACCCTCTAATAACAGAAAAAATACAATAACACAAATCAGATTAGAAGAGCAAGAAATGACAAATTCGAGCAAAATTCAGTCGCCTTGAACAGTGGAGAAGTCATTCACCATTGACGACATTTTCCAAACAATAAGAACTCCCACCTTATGTTTAATTTGTCTCTAGCGATGGCTTACAATAGAGTTAAGAAGCATAGGTGATTTGGGGTACTAGAATATGAAACTTGAGTGTGTGGGAGAGGGATTTTTAGTTGTTAAATCTAGGGGTATGAAAAATGAAGGGCATGTAGGCGGATGTAAGGGATGCAACTAGGAAAATATTTTAATTTTTTTCCTTTTAAAATACATATATATATATAAAGTATAAATATTCTTCCTTCTTTTCATATAATTGTATATAAAAAGTGCTGATAATAAAAAATTACAAAAAGTGTCCATTATTTTATATTTTTTCTTTCCTTTTTAATAAAAATAAAATAAGAATTCATCTTTACATATGAAAATAGTAATTCATTGCTATAGAAAAAAATATGAAAAAGAGTCAGGGATGGGTTAATATTTTTTAGTATATATATTTTGCTATGTAAGAATACTATGAAAAATATATATTTTATTATTAGTATTTTGAATTTATATATGTAAAATAAAAATAACAAATTAATATCGTTTCCATATAGCAACATAATAGTCATATGTAGTTCCCATATAGCAGTATCAACATCATATTTTAGTTTTAATATCATGCTCATACACTTATTTCAAACATTGAAGTCCAAAATAATATTATGATATTGTCTAAATCAATAGTAGACATGATTATTAATCTGCCTTTCCCGTTGAGGCTCTCTAGGGTGTCTTACCCTTTCTCTTTCATCTTTCCATTAACAGCTCTCTTTCCCCCTCTTCTACTCATCCTTTTTGACCTAGTTCTCTGGCTTCCGTCCCCATTTGCTTGATTGCTCCCGTGGATTCTTCTTCTCCTTCTCCCCTGGCATGGCTTCAACGTCCTCAAAGGGAAAAGGAATTGCTAAATCAATAGACACTACCGAGTCGCTCGTAAATGAAGCGAAGAAACTGGAGTTAGAGGAAGATGCCTCCATTAACGCTGCCCTCAAAGACCTCATGCTTGTGGGGAAGCTTATTTCAGATAAGACGCTTAGGATTAGATTGCTCATAGCCATCCTCTGGAAGGCTTAGGCACTACAAGACCGGATTCATATTCAAGAGGTTGGGGGTAATGTATTCCTGTTTCTTTTTAAGAATAAATATGGCAAATATAAGATTGTTGAAGATGGACCTTAGTCCATTCATGACTCAAACCTAATCTTAAAGGAATAAGATGGAGACATGTCCTTCTTCGAAATTAATTTCTCAATCTTGGAATTTTGGGTCCAATTTCATGGGCTTTCGATTAACCTTATGACAAAGAATGATACCCTGAAAATAGCCAGCCTTTTCCAGCCATTGTTAAAATGGACCTGGAAATGGACTCCAATATGGTGTGGTCTTGTTTCTGTAGAGTGAAAGTTGTTGTGGAGATTAATATCCCATTAAGGAGAGGTTTTTTTTACTTGAACGCAAAGGAATGGATGATTTGTGGATCCAGTTTAAATATGAAAGTCTTCCGGATTTTTGTTACTCATGTGGATGCCATCGTCATATTAAAAATAGGTGCCCTCATTGTAGGAAGTCGGTGAAAGATTGTTATGATAGCTCTCTTAGGGCGGTTGAGTATCGAGTTGAAAGACTTAATCTCGGAAACTTGGGGACAAAACAATCCATGGTTACGAATGTACCTCGGTACCCTATTAGCCCTGTTCCTAGAGTATCAGTAAGGGACAATAAGAGAGATGATGAAAGTTCTTTGAAAATTGTGGAACGTAATGCATATGTCATGGTCCAAGCTGCTGCCCAAGAGATCTTTAATTGGCCGTATGGAAATGTTGCCCATCCCGCTTCTATTAATGCTCAGAATAATGAGGGTCATGTGGCTATCTTAGGCACCCCCCATCTCTCATGCTCCATCAAGGAAAAGATCAGCTTTGGGGCCAGACTATAAGCTCCTAAAAAAGGGACCCGATTTACTATCAACGAAGTCATGAGTTCTGCAGTTAAACAAGATATCTTAGAGAATTAGATTTTTTGCTCCGCTTGGACAGAAGGGAATGGCGGAAATATAAATTCAGAGTTTGAAGGGAACTTCTGCCTTCCAGAGGATGAGTTCTCTTTTAGTCCAGGGGCTGTTAGCTTTAGTGGTTTTGCTATCCTTTGTCATTTTCATAGCATAAAGAGGGTTGCTAGAGTGAGAATTGAAAAGTCCTTGCCTGCATCGAGCCAGTAAGTGCCATCTGGTGTAGCTGATAGCTCTACTTCAAGAATGCATTTTGACTAGACCTCAAGTATTATCCTTGACAGTGCTGAGATTGGGCTTATGGCAGTTGTCCCAGAACAGCTTCCTCTCTCCCAATTATTATTATATGTTGGAAATGCCGAGGCTATGGCTAGGCCCAGACAGTTTGTGCTCTCAAGGAGCTTGGTAGAGCTCAAAGGCCGAGTATTGTGTTCATTATGGAATCGAAATAGAGGGATGTCTACATGAGTAAAATGGCTGAAAGGATGGATTTCGGGAATTGCTTTTGTGTTAGTCCAGTTGGATCTAGTGGTGGCCTCGCATTATTGTGGAAAGATTCGGTTGCTATTAACATTCTCTATTCTTGCCCTAGATTTATTTTAGTGGAAATTGAGGATCTTCAGAAAGGGTTCAAATGGATTCATTGCTTTGTCCATGGTGAACCCCATTGCAGCTGAAGAAGAGACTTTTGGGTCTCTATGATTGATTTATGCTCCTCTTTACCGGAGACTTTAATGCTTACGTGTCAGATTTCGATAAATTCGGCTCCTTAGGCTCTTCCGCATCATATCTTGGGTGGCTTCATAACTTTATGACGCTTGTTCCCTTACCGAATTACAGCCCTTTGGTTGTTAGTTTTCGTGGTCAAAAGGGCAAGGTGGATCTCGGCATGTCAAAGAAAAGCTAGATAAAACTACGGTGAATGTTGATTGGTTAAATCTTTTCCCTCGAGTCTCGGTTAAAGTCTCCCAGCTGTTGGGTTGAATCATAGCCCTCTTCTTATTTCTCTCTCGGATTCTTGGCCTAAACCTTGGTTTTCCTTTAAATTCGAGGCAAAATGGCTCACTTATAATGAAGCCCCTGATGTTATCTCCAGGGCATGCGAGGAATCAAATGGTGGTAGAGGGTGGAATGCTCTTCATTTTGGACTTAGATAATGCTGGTGAGATCTTTTGTCATGGAGTAAATCTCTTAATTCTTCGCCGAGAATGGACATTTGCAACATCACATCAAGACTTGAAGAGTTACAAAGTAGATCTCTTTTCCCCTCTGACTTAGATAAAGAACGTGCTCTTATTGAAAACCTCGATCAGTTTTGGAAAAGGGAGGAGCCTTTTTGGAAGCAGAGATCGAGAATCGATTGGCTTCAATTTGGAGACCGTAAAACCATATTTTTTTTCCATGCCTCTACTGTGATTAGATGGTGCCGAAATCGAATTTCCAGACTCAAAGACTTTGATGGTAAGTGGATTGATCATCCTCACCTCATCAACCACCTGGTTCTGAATCATTTTAAGTCCCCATTTGGCCTGGTTGCTGCTTCAGGTATGCATGATGCCCTTCAAGTTTGTCATCCACCCATTTCTGATGCTGAGAACGCAAGGCTTACTGCTGTTATTTCTTCACATGAGATCAATATGACTTTACAACAGATGGGAAGTTATAAAGCGCCGAGTCTGGATGGTTTCTCAGGTATCTTCTTCAAAAAATTTTGGGATCGTGTTGGGGTGGATGTGTTTGATACTATTTTCGAGTTCTTTGAAAGTGGGATTATGCATGAGTCCTTGAACTAGACTAATATTGTCCTCATTCTCAAAATCCCCAATCCTGAATCCATTGCTCAGTTTAGACCTATTAGCCTTTGTAACCTTGTGTATAGAATCATATCTAAATTCTTGCTAATAGACTCAATGTCCATTGTTTCCCCTACTCAAGAGGCCTTTGTCCAAGGTAGACTGATTCAGGATAATTTTATTATCTCCCATGAAGTTTTCCAAGCCTTAGGTAATAAGAAGGGGAAGAAAGCCTATCTTGCCATAAAAATAGATCTCCCTATGGCCTATGATCAGGTCAATTGGCATTGTCTTGAGGGGCTTCTCCAGGGAATTGGATTTAATGATCGTTTTGTGGATTGAATTATGGCTTGTGTGAGATCGGTTTCTGTTAGTCCGGTTGTCAATGGGTCCCGTCTTTCCTCTTTCCGTATTTCTAGGGGCCTTAGACAAGGGGATCCTATCTCGCCTTATCTTTTCGTGCTCCTCATGGAGGTGTTCTCGAGATTGTTCACTATAGAGGTGGATCAAGGCCATTGGAAACCGTTTTTTATTTCTCCTCATGCTCCTTATTTGTCTCACCTTTTCTTTGTGAATGATTGCTTGTTATTTCTGTGGGGCCTTAGGTCAAACCGTTAACTTCAATAAGTCATCTGCCTTTTTTCGTCCAATGTTAATGCCGTGTTGAGAGAATAATGCTGTAGAGAATTGGGTTTGAGCCTTATAAACTTCAATGATAAATACTTGGGTATGAGCCTTCCTTGGGGGCGTGATAAAAATAAGATTTTGGGCTATCTTCTTGACCAAATTAAATCCAAGGTTCAGGGCTGGAAATCATCCCTCCTTTCCCACGCGGGAAGAGAAGTTTTGATCAAATAAGTTTTGTTGGCCATTCCTCAATATGTTTTTCATTGTTGTCGTATTCCCCTTTCTCTTGCTTGTAAGATTAATGGGCTAATTGCTAAGTTTTGGAGAAGGGATAATGTGAAAGAAGGCCATCAGATTCACTGGTTGGGGTGGAAAAAAAAAATCTCCAAGCCTAAAAGGTTGAGGGGCTTAGGCTTTCGGGATATGGAAGGTATGAATTTAGCCATGCTTGCTAATCAAGCTTGGAGAATTTTGAATAACCCGGAGGCATTATGGGTTCGAGTTCTTAGGGGTCTTTACTTTTCAAACAAGGACTTTTGAAAGCTCATATCGGTCATACACCTTCTTGGTTCTGGAGATGTATTATCCAGGGCCGTAATTTCCTCGAGAAAGGCTTATCGTGGAATATTAATAATGGCTGGTGAGCTCGCGTTTGGGAGGACCAATGGGTCTCGGGCTTGTCAGCTTTGTCTGCTCCATCGAACTTCCCTCTGGTTAGGGAGATGAGGGTGGCGAACCTCATCCTCCCTTCCTTTCATTCTTGGAATTCTGACTTGTTGTCTCATTGGTTCGCCCGTGATGTTGCTTCAATTATTAGAAGTGTCCCTATCTCTCATCCTCTAGTGGAGGACAGGTTGGTGTGGGCTCTTGATCGTAGGGGTTCTTACCAAGTCAAACAAGGTTATGCCTTATGGTGCAATTCTAAAATAGAGGAGGATGGAAGAATAAATGCTTCGTCGTCCGCTTTTCCCACAAAAAAAAAAAAAAATGCTTCAGTCGGATTTGGAAAGCGCCGGTGCCCCCTAGAATCCGTCATTTCCTCTGGCGGCTTCTGTTTAATGCTCTGCCGTTATTGGTAAATTTTACTAAGAGAGTGCAATCGGTCTCTGGTCTTTGTCCGCGATGTAAAATTGATTCTGAAACCGTTGACCATATTATCTTCCTTCGTCCGTTTGCTCAAGTGGTTTGGCTTGCATCAAGATTGGGATACAGACCATGTGCGGAGGGTTTTTGGGGTTTTCCTTCTTGGTGGGACGAAATGATTTCCTCCTTTAATGATTACGATGTGTTATTTACTCAAATTATTTTTCTTTATTGGTGGATTTGGAAATCTCGTTTCGAAGGTATCGATGACAGTCCAAACTGGGTGGCTAACCATGCTTTTATTGACGCCTCGGTCTCCTCTTCCATGAGTACGGTGCGGCACTCTCCTCCGCAGGAGCTTTCCTCGCACTCGGTAGTTGGTCTTGCCCCACGGAAGGCTGTTTCAAGTTTAATGTTGATGTAGGCTGGTCGTCCCCCCATGCTGCTGCTTCACTTGCTGTTGTTGTTCACAATTTATAGGGTTCTTTGTTGTCGGGATGGTGCGGGTCCTTTTTTGCTGCCTCTCTTGGGGTTGCGGAGTGTTTGGCTCTGAGTGCAGCTTGTCACTTAGCTTTTTATTTGAATTTTTTGCATGTTATTTTTGAATTTGACTCTTGTGAAATTATTAGTGTTTTTTTGGAGGAGGCATATCCCCTTTGGGAGATTTTTGCTCTAGTTCAGGACATTAGGTCCTTTTGTTCTTCTTTTGGTTCTGTTTCGTTTTCTTGGTGTCCTAGACAGGCTAATAGGGTAGCCCATAAGGTAGTTAGGATTCATCGGTTGGGAGCCTATTCCCGTGACTGGGTCCATTTTCCTGAACCATCGATTTTGTCTGTTCTTGTTCATGATATGGTTCAATGATTTGCCTCCGGGCTGCTTTGGTCAAAAAAATTAGAAAAATAAACATAATATACTAAATATTGTTATTTCCCTTTTTCAGACACATTAAATATACAACAACATTGTACTAAAATTTTATTTATTTTACCTCTATATGTGTATATATATTAGGAATTGTATCACTTTGATTAGTATATATGTGGATTGTTTTTACTTTTTTTCTTTACATACACATACATTTACTAAATATATTCCATGCATACATGATATATCCAATCATTAATTCTCTTTTTTAATATATTATTTTTGCGTCTTCAAATACACATATATTTGGTTACATATTTTCCCTACATACATCCAATAACAATTATATATGATATATGTATAGATGTAAAGTTCGTTTTCATATTTGTATAAGTAGGTAATACATGTTTGAAAAAAGGCAAACACTTTTGGTAGTATCCTTTTTCGACTAAACACACATAAACTAAAATACTTGATTCTATTCTTTATCTTTTTGTAACCTATGACATATTATACATTTAGGAATAAAATTTCTTGACAAGATCTTTTTACGTATATATTACTTTTATGAAAATAGTAATTATTTGATGTAGGAAAAATATGGAAAAAACATATTCACAACATAGAAACAATCAAGGGAGGGGGTTAATATTTAGAGTAGCAGATCCCAGAGGAATAGTGTCTTGACATTCCTTTTCAAAAGGGAGAATTAATGCCCTTTTCAAATGTCCCAACATATCTAAGTACTGGTAATGCTTGCATCAGTAAGTATTACTTATACAAGAAACACATTGTATAAAAATTTCATTACAATAAAAAGAAAATCACACCACAAATTGCAAATGTCATGGGAATGGTGATCACTGTATCCCCTCTATCAACAACAACAAACACAAGAAGCAACATCCGAGAAGTCCTACTGTGTGACATGAAGTAATCAATAAATATATTACTATATGCAAATATTGAAGCATATCCAATGAGGACGGTAATACTAACATGTTCTCTTGAATAACATGAATAAATATAGGTTTCGTACACTTTGTCTATCATTATGGGGACAATTTGCTACGAAGGAAGGAAATTATCTTTTCACACACATAAGTAGAGACAATATCCTACTAGCATCACAAGTAGCAGTTAAGAACTATCATGGTATGATTTCTTGTAATATGTCATTAATTGAATGATTTCTATGGTACCCTAAACTTACATATGTATTGCACTATCGAACAGGTGCATCAACAACAACAACAACAAGATCGTGGCTCCTCATCAACCCTTATCATTCTGCTACCTAGGAATTTGAGGAATGGTAAGTTGTCCCCCTGCATTACTAAAACATATTGTAGCCATATAGGAAAATTAAAACTTGATTTCATTATATAACAGTTATGCAAAGAATGAAGAAGCACATAAACGAATCAGATGGTTGCAGCACAACATCTCAACATCATCCAATCAGAGATATATTTTAATGCCAAGAATATAACAACATCAGAGTACATATTCAGCCATAACGTAAGCATATACTTAAATACAAGCCTTCTTTCCGTCACTAAATACAAAAACACCTCAATATATAAATAATTACAACAGAGCACTTATAAACTATGTAACAAATTATCACAGGTTAAACATCTCAAATTATGTGCAAGGATTTTAAGTATGGACATGAGAGACGGCACAACTTCCGAAGCATGCCAAAAATGTAAAAAGAAGGTCACCCTGGTGATGGGTACTTACCATTTCGATAAGTGCCCAACAACAATGCTATTATGGAATGAAGGTAGTAAAATGAATAGACAACAAAACCACGAACTTTAATATTACTAACTACAAATTTTCAAAATCAGGTTGCGTATCAAGATCATAGTTCGGGATCACGAACAGTCAAAAATGAGAATAACTATTTTCGGAAAACACGCAGAATACTTAACCAAGAGTACAACTAAACACTTTCACATGATCGTAGCACATGTCAGCATGTAAATCATAAAGAATACGAAATAAAAATTCTTAATACTAACATCTTATTGATGCATACAAGAATTAAAACAATACTTGCTCTCTTCATATTTGGACGAGCTGGTAGGAAGGAGTTTGATATTCATAATCGAACCTCCAACGCATCACAACAGGATTAGAAACTCCAATGTGGCATTCATCACAGAGGTCCATTGGGAAGAAAAATACCATTATATGCGACAATGATTCACAACAAATACAATAATAGCACATGATGAACCGTCGGCAAATCATACATCCACAACTGCTCAAGACATAAGGTAAATAAAAACATGAGTCAATGTTCCCAAATATAATGCATAATTACTAATCGCAACATGCTTCAATTGTAGGGGACCAAACCAAATTAGCGAGGTAGCAACATGAATGAAGACACCACAACAACAAATCTGATAATATATTATGTAATTTTTTTGGATTGGAAACAATTACTACTTTGGAAATTTTGTAAATTGAACAAGATTATGGGCAGTTGATAAATCAAAAAGTTATCTCAATGCAAAAAGCCACGTGTACAAAAATACAGCGACCAATAAATAACACCCGTGCATCGCACAGGAACCAACCTAGTACTATATGTTAATTAGAAGTTCCTTCATTTAAAAGTCTCCAATCTCCCATTTAAAAAATTTTTAAGCTATTACTTCAACCCCTCTCTTAAATTTCCTTTATTCCATCTATATCTATATAAAAGGTTTAATTTATAATATGATCCACTCGCTTCTTTTAATATGAGTACATAAATCATTATATGGGCAAATTCAATTTTTATTGTTTATGTTAATAGTATAATTTATCAATTATAGCATATAAAAATAATTACTTAAAATTTAATCACACACACTGTGCATTGCACGGGGAAGCTCTAGTTAGTAGAAATTTGTATGGCATGATAATTCGATACGATCAAATAGATTTGGATTGTGGTTTTTGAATTTAGGTTGGTACATATAATATGTTTATTAAATATGGATTTGAGTTACGTCAACTTGGTTTTATATGGAAGAAAGGTAAATAAGAAAAACTAGTTGGAGACTACAACAATAACAACAGCAGGCCCGGTGCCAAAAGGGCTCCCGTGTGAGCAGGGTCTGGGAGGGGTAGGATGTACGCAGCCTTACCCCATCAGGGGGATACCCTAATGAGAGGCTGTTTCCGAGGACCCCCATCCTAGTTGGAGACTATTACACATAGTTTATTCACTTAAACCTTGCTGAAGTAGTCTTAGATAGAGTTGTGTCGCAATGAAAAATACATGTGGCAGTCTACTTCACATAAAATAATTGAACGGTATTTGGTCCTTTTAATTTGATAATGTGTATTTATATATATATATATATATATATATATATATATATATATATATCATTTTATTTAGTGCTAATATCAACTGTAAGATATATTATTGACAATTTTGTAAGTTGACAAAGTAGCATATAGCATAAAAATTTTAGTCATATAATCAAATGGGTGATCTGCTAGTTAGATGTCTGTTAATTGGGTAGGGTAGACGAGTTCGAGTTGATTGTTTTTCTAATACCTCTTATATAACATGAATACAAATACAATATTACACAATATAGTTGTTTGTACATAAAATATCATTTAAGTAAGGGTAAAAAGGTCAATTACATTTCAAATAATTTTACAAATATTTTAAATATTTAAAAAACATTATAAATAACAAAACAATATGTAAATATTCAAAAAATATATTAAATGTTTTATAAAAAATTAAAATTTAAAAAAGAATTTTAAATATTTATAATTATAAATATAAAATATATTAAAATTTGTTTAAATATAGTAATATTTAAAAATATATTGGATAATTAAAAACATATTCCAAGTATTTAAATAAATATCATAAATATCTAAACTATTTTAAATATTCAAATAGATATTACATATAAAAACACTTTAAATATTAAAAATATTATTTATGTATTTTAAAAATATTTTGAAAATATAAAAATATTTTTATACTTAAGAAGTATTTTGGATATTTACAATAATAATTTATAGTTTACAAAAGATTTATATATTTGGGAAATTAATTTAAATGTTTAAATTTTTTTCTTAAATATTTCAATAGTTATAGTATTTCTTTGATATATAAAACTTTATTAAATTTTAAGATATTTTTTGTAGTAAATATTAGATATTCTTTATGTACAATTTTTATGGGTTATACGGAATATTATTAAATACCTAGAAAGTTGGGATCTCGGATTTATTAATTCGTTTATGTGAAGAAATTATGTTATGTGTTTCCTCTGTGTCGTACTTGGTACTCATCAATAACCATCCTACCCGGTGGTATAAACCCACTAGAGGACTATGACACGGAGATCCCATGTCGGCGTGTTTATTTATTCTTTTTATGAGGTGCTTGTTCGAAGAATCTAGAATAGAGTAGATTCGGGAAAAAACCTTTTGGGTGTTCGTATATCTAAAGTAGCCCTGGTTATCCATTGTTTGTTTTTTGCAAATAAGAGTCTCCTATTTTGCCAAGCCTCTGTAGAAGTTGGTACGGCATTGAAGGGCATATTTGGTAGCAGAAAATTGTTTTCCTTTTCCATTTCTAGTTTTACAACGTAGAAAATTAGAAAATGCGTTCAAGTGATCCCTGATTTCAAAATTTTATGAAAATTGAGAACGATACATAAGTAAAACTCGTAAATTTGAAAATTGAAAAATACGCCTCAAACGTGGTCCTAACAATAATATCACTGATTTGATAGCTGAAAATGATACGTCTAAGTAATACCCGCAAATTAGTCAAAAACTATGAAAAATGAGTACTTCGTATCGAAATAAATTACAAATATAATCTAAACGTACAACATCTACTCTATCAATTGGTATAATCATTCTGCAATTAATCGGAAATTACTTGCCGGACCTCGTTCATTAGCATTTGTAGGGACATATCCACCTCTAGACCCTCCTAAACAGTGGGAATAGCATTCCCATCAAGGACCACTCTATCTTCTTCGCCATATTTCACAAATAATGTATCTGCTCTGTCATCCATTCTAATAAAATTATGTAATGTACAACACGATATGTGAATCAACTTTTGTCACCTAAGCGGCTAGTTTAGTATTACTTTTAAAATTGGGAACCAATAAAACAATAACGTAGTAGGCGAGGACAAGTAAAGAAGGGGATAAAATTGGTAACAAGTGTGAAAATGTAAAAGGAAGTTTTTCAAAATACAGTGGCAAGTTTCGGAAAGCATGGTGGCATTTTTAGATTAAAAATTTGGAAAACAGTTTAAAATTATTTTCCAAATATGTGAAAGAATAGGGAAAAATGAAAAATTGTTTTCCAACTTCTAGAGTTAGAAAACTTGATTGCAAAGCACGTTTTCCAGTTTTTCAGGGAAATTTTCGTAGAAAACTAGAAAATTTTCTATTATCAAATAGGTCTAAAATCTTTACTTCACTAGTATTGCATCCAATCTGGTCAATTTTTGGTCAATTGGTGAACTATTATCAGTCATCTTTGGTGTTCTCTGAAAACGTTTCTGTCGATATGAGGTCTATGATCGGTGGCATGCTTGGTATTAGTGTGTTCTCTGGTCTTGACAAATATCTAGGATGCCCTCTAGTAGGTCAAGGCCTAGTAAGGATGTCTTTAGGGGAATTCAGTATACGATGTTACAAAAACTAACTCCCTGCAAGCTAATATGCTAGCCAATGCTGGTAGAATGATTCTAATACAATCCAATCTGGACGCAATTCCAGCGCATATGGTGCAACGTTTTCCGATCCTGAAATCGGTTACTCTCAATATGGATAAGTATTGTAGAGAAATTTTTTGGAATAAAGGCTTTGCCTGTGGTAGCTTGGGATAAGATTTGTCAACCAAAAGGAGCAGGTGGCCTTGGGTTAAAAAGGATGCATGCAGTGACACAAAGTTTTTCATGGAAGGTCCTTAATAACTCTGACACGCTGTGGGTTTAATTATTAGCAAAATTTAAGTATGTTTATAATAGTGACTTCTTCACCTATGCTTTGAAGCCTCAGGATTGATGGGCGGGGAAGAACATTATGGCTTGTCGTGGCTTGATTCGTAAAGGTATTAGATGGTTATTAGGAGATGGTAATAGCATGGTTATTAAAATCCCGATTCAGATCTTAGAATTTATGCTTTTACGATCCCACAATCATCTATCGATCTAGATCCTAAGTAGAATCTTAATTTATACAATTTTATGATCCATTGATATTAAATGAAACTAATATATAGAATCATAATACGGTTTTATGACTCGATCCTACCAACACATACATAAAAAGTTGAAAAGTCAAAAAATTCAAGTAAACAATGTAAGAGAACCTACTTTCTTACCTTGAAGTAAATTAAAGTTAAATTAAATCACATTTATGTTATATGTGATAATGTATTATCATATTTAATTATATTTTTCTACATATCCTTGGAAGTTATATATCTTTTATGAATTATGAAACAAATTTTAATACGGAAAATAATTATACCATATATTAGTAGAATCTCACGATTTTCGATTCGATCTTACGATTCTGATTCTGTAAGTGCCTAACAATCCTTTGTAGAATCCTGATTCTAACAACCTTGGGTAACTTTATCTCCTTTTGGTTTGACACCTAGTGTACTGCAATGCCTCTAGCCAAGATAGTTAGAGAGTATTGGGTAATAAAGGATCCTAAGTTGAAGGTTTTTGATTTTATTAGTGGAGGCAGATGGAAAGTCGAGGAGTTCCATAATATTCTTCCAGTTAGGGTTCTTCCTTTTGTTTTAGGTACTTCGATTCCTCTCAGGCATAGACCGAATAACTTCCGTTGGGGTTTTACTACAAATGACGAATTCTTAGTCAAGTGAATTTGTTGGTCAGCCTAGGACCTTGCTTAGGACAAAAGAAATTCCTAGCCTTTCAAGTGGATTTGGAATTTGATTGTTTCCCAAAAAATTAAATTGTTCCTGTGGCAACTGTGTCATAACTCGATTCCAACGCGCTCTGTTTTGGAGTCATGAGGTGTTAGAATCTTAGGGGACTATCCTCACAGTCAAGTAGCAGCAGAGACCCCAGAGCATCTATTTCTTCACTACAACTTCGCAAAACAATGCCGGTAATTCTTGCTGGGGAATGGTTGGACCAAGTCTATTCCTCGGAATGCGACTTGAGCGTCGGAGGGGTCTCCCGCAGGCTAAACCTGCGTGTCCCTCCACTCGCTTATTCATTTTACAGGTTTCCAAGACTTGGTCCCGTTTACTTTCTCATCAAGAACTTGGGTTCGACTCTCCTTAGAAGAACTTAGTCAATAAATCCCAAAACAAGTGGCGCCATACGTGGGAAAGGAAACGAGAAATGCGGGACCAACAAGCCAACCTAGTTTTTCTCAAGATTGCTCTAAATTGAGTAGAGGAAAAACAGAGAGAAGAGGAGCAGGACTGAGGGTGAAACAGAAGGAGACGAGAGTGGTAATTAGAGAGAAAGAGGGTATTTGTTGTTTGATTAACTTTTCTAACAATTTGTAATACATTGTTTATACTATTCTTTATCTAAAACAAGTATTTGAATTATTCATTATTTGCTAATTCCTATATTAGTTGTATTAAGTGTGAACTAACAAACAACATGAAAATTACAGTATTGATTAATAATGAAAGAATTACAAGACTCCCTATTTAGGGAGAATAGAGAGAGACATAATTACATATTGATGACAACACCCTAACCATATTGGAGAAGGTATGGGAGAAGATATGATACAATATGGATATTATGGTGATATTATGACGTCATATAAGATCATCTATTATGCTCCCTCAATCTGAACAAGGTGAATAAGTATCAAGATTTGTTTTGTGGTAGAGAAACTGATCAGTCAAGAGTCCTTTAGTGAAAATGTCAGCCACTTGTTTTGCTGTAGACGTGTATCAAACCTGGAGGTCTCCTTTGAGAACTTTCTCTTGTACATAGTGAAAATCAACGTTCACGTGTTTGGTGCGGTCATTGGAGATAGGATTGGTAGCAAGGTAGGATGCTGAAACATTATCACAGTATACTATAATCCATCTGGAATGACGTAATCCAAGGTCCCGCATGAGATAGCTAATCCAATCAGTTTCTGCAACAACATGGGATACAACATGATATTTGGATTCTGTGGTGGACTTAGAGACCGTGGCTTGCTTTTTGGCTTTCCAAGAGATGAGATTTGGTCCAAGGAACAGAGCATAGCCTATGGTTAAGCATCGTGTGTCGAGGCAGGCACCCCAATCGGCATCAGCAAAGACAACTACTGTGGTACAGGAACTAGGAAGGATCATAAGACCATGTTTAGAGTGCTTTTGAGGTAGCAGAGGATGTGTTTGACAACCTACCAATGACTGGACCTGGGAGAATGCATAAACTGGGAGACAAGGATAACTACATAACAAACGTCAGGTCTGGTCATTGTTAAATATTGGAGACCACCTACAACACTCCTATACTCTGTGGGCTCTGTAAGAAGTTCCCTTCATTCAGTGTGAGGTGCATTCGGATAGGAAGGGGGGTTTTAACTGGTTTGGCATCTTGCATATTAAATCTTATTAGTAGATCAACAGTGTAATTGTGTTGGGAGAGAAAGAGGCCTTTTTGAGTTACATTTGGCCTCAATGCCTAGGAAGTAGTGCAACGGGACAAGGTCCTTCATGGAAAATTGAGATGAAAGGGTACGGATGAGAGCGTCGAAGCTGTGTGGGTGTGTTCAAGTAAGGATGATATCATCAACATATAGTAGAAGGCAAGTAGTAGTGTGAGGCATGCGATGTAAGAAGAACGACGGGTCAACCTTACTACATGTGAAACCGATGCTAAAAAGAAAATTGCTAAAACATTGAACCAAGCTTGAGGAGCCTGCGTTAGACCATAGAGGGCCTTTCACAGTTGACACACATGACTCAGCAACTGAGGATGAACAAACCCTTGAGATTGTCGCATGTAAATTTCTTCCTGTAAATAGCCATGTAAGAAAGCATTCTTAACATCAAGTTGCTTGATGGGCCAAGCATTGGTAATAGCGAGTGATAGTATAAAGCGGATGGTCGAGGGTTGAACAATGGGATTGAAGGTTTCTTTGTAGTCAAGGACTTCACACTGGTGAAAGCCTTGAGCAACTAAATGTGCTTTAAATATGTCAACAGAGCTATCCACTTTGTACTTCACCCTATACGTCCATGTACTGCCTACTATATTTTGGTTCGAGTTATAAGGGACAAGGTCCTAAGTGTGATTTTGAATTAGTGCATTGAATTCCTCGGCCGTAGCTTTTTGCCATTTCAAGTTTTTGCTGGCTTGAGAGTAGCAAGTGGGTTTTTGAATTACAGTTATTGTGGAGAGAGAGGGGATACCTAGGGCAATGAATGCCAGCCTTAAATCTAATTTGCATCGGATATGTGTTGAGAGATATAGGGGGAAGTTTGGGGGAGGTGCTGTCGGTCTGAGCTGGTGGGTGTTCACTGCCAGAACATGATGGTGTGGGTTCGGGTTCCGGGTTCACGGTGGTTGAGATTGATTACTAGGCTAGGGTAGGAGTGTTGGGTTCGACAGGGTTGACGCCAGAAAGGTTGGTGGTTGCAGTGTGATCGACAGGGTGAGGATGAGCATTTGTTGTGACAAAGTTTGATGAGGGGAGGGGTGCCGGTTCGGCTGCAGCAAGAGGCACAGTGTGCAACTGGTTTGGCGGAGTACCAGTGAGGTCCTATGGGGGTTGGTTAGGGGCTGAGGGGGTTGGGCTCCTAACGGAGGCCGGTGGCCAGTGAGTGGGGGGGGGGAGGGCGGGCGCAGGGATGATACAAATAGAGCCTGAGGTTTGGTATGTTTGCATTAAGTGTACATAAAAAAAGCAAGTTTCATCGAATTTTACATGTCAGGTTATATAGAGTCGACCTGTTGTTGGATTAAGACATCGATAAACTTTGCAATGTGCTGCGTATCCTAAAAAGATGCAATGTTTCAAGCAAGGGGCCAATTTGTGGGGTGCTCGGGGTGTAAGGTTTGGATAGCAAGTGCAACCAAAAACACGAAAGTGAGAATGGTTGGATATTTTCGGAAAATGTTTTTCAAACGGGGATGAGTTTTGTAAAAGGGGAGTTGGCAATCGGACCATTATAAAAAAAGGCAGTGCACACAACGTCATCCCAAAATGAGTAGGGGAAAGATGATTGAATTAATAGAGTCTGAGTTATTCAAGTAGGTGTTTGTGCTTACATTCCGCGACCCTGTTTTGTTGTGGGGAATCAGGATAAGAGAGTCAAAAATGAATGCCAAGATGTACACATAGAGCATTCATACTAAATAGTCAAATTCGCCTCCTCCATCGCTTTGAAAAATCTTGATTTTAGAGTTGAATTAATTTTGGATAAGAGTGTTAAAGTTTTCAAATAGTTTGAAAACATCTGATTTTCTTTGCATGGGATATCGCCATGTAAACCGCTTGAAATCATCTATGTTGAGAAGTAGAAACAATCGGTGATTGCCAATGACGACATGATTGACAAATCTTTGAAATTTATTACTAGAAATTAATTTTTGAGTATATAAAATTCGGAAACCATTACTTCCTAAATGGGCTAAGCGATTGTGCCAAAGTTGGGCATCGTCAGCTTAGGTGACAAGACCAGCAATGTTGGGCAAGAAGCTATGTAGGGGGCCAATACTGTGAACTCGTAGCAGGAGTGTCGCTGTAGCCTTGTTTTTGATAGAAAAAAATTTTGAGTCAAATTTCAAAGTACAATTACTATCTTGACACAAATGTTCCATTGACAATAGATTATGTGTGAGTTGTGGAACTAATAATACATTTTTAAGGTTAAGTGGTCCATTTTTTGTAGGTAGAAATGAGGAACTAACGTGAGTCACAGAAAGTAAAGCACCATTACCAACAAGAATGCGCTTGAAACCATTATAACGAAGAGGATTACAAACAATACCCGAGTTAGGAGTCATGCGATTGGATGCTCCAAAGTCGGGGTACCAATTGAAGTTGTTTGGTTCCTGGATGAACATGGTGGAGAAAGATTGGGATAGATTGAGGTAGGAGTTTTGATCATTGTAATGATAGCAGGAAAGAGCAACATGTCCAATGCGTCCACAAATCTGACATCATTGAGGAGGGGGACTAAGTATGCAATTGTTTCCATTGAATGAAAGGGAGCAGTAGTTCGTACCGAAGTCGGAGTTGGGGGAGGGACACCAAAATGAGACAATTTGGTTATGCGGTTGACCGTGTCCCCCTTGGCATCCTCCATGGCCTCCTCAGCAGTTGCTTGAGCGTCCTGAGCCTCCTCATCCACGACCTCCACGGCCATGGTTTTGTCTTTACTGACCTATACCTACAGCAAATAATGCATGAGATTGATGAACAGTGGGGCGCGTGCTATAGCATGCGATTACGGCCTCCTCATTGAGGACCGTGGTTTTAAGTTCCTCATAACATATGTGTCAGAAGGATCGACGCATAAAGATAGCGGAAGGAGCGTATTCTAGGGGAGGCCTAAAGACGGCATGGTGAAGTAGTTCTCTATTAGAAATGTGAGTGTCTATGGCAACAAGGTTATTAATTATTTTTTTAAGTTTGGTTATGTAAATATCCATGGTTTTGCCATCTTTCTTGTGGTTATGAAGTTGGCTGCGTATTTCAAACTCTTTGGCCATAAAATGGTCCTAAAAACTGTTTGCTAGGGCATCCCACATAGATTTAGAGGTGGGTATTCAGATTATATCATTAATGAGAGGTTAAGATATGGTGGCGGCAATACATGACCGAAGACTTTGATCGGTATGGACCCATATTATGTAATTGGGGTTGGGAAGAGTACAGTCATTTAGGCTGGGGTTAGGGCAGGAATATGTCCCATATATGAACCCAATTAATTAATGAGCCATTAATATCATGTAAAATTGTTCTTTCCATGCCTGGTAGTCATTTGTATTTTCAAGTTTTACTGTAACGGTGTTTGAAATATTAGACAATGGGGGTAGGCAAGGGAAGTAGGTTTGTGGGGAAGTGGTGGCTGAGCATCGGTGGGGGCGGGTTGCCACAGGAGATAGCTGTAGCAGCACCAGCGAGGCCACTACCTAGCAGCCTGGTTTCACCACCAGAGGCAGTGGTTCGGCCGGCAATGGAAAAGGGCAGGGAGATTTTGGGGATGCTCGAGCCTAAGTTTTGGGTCATTGTGAATCTCAGAGTGGGAAATTGCATATCGGAGATGGCAACACCATTATCCATTAACCCATTGAGGGATGTCTGACCGGGGAGGATGCAGCATGGAGAGAGCCGGTCTCTAACCAATCTGAGGTGTCCAGCCTCCGGCGCTCCAAGAGGGGCGGTGGCAATAGAGACGAGGTTGGGAGAGGCACAAGTGATGGGGGAAGAGGGATTAGGTTTTTGAGATGCCATATATTAAAAAATTAAGTAAAGAAGAAAAATATTAAGTAAATAAATTGAACCAGATCTAATAGAGAACTAATAAAAAAGAAATTAAAGAACGAGAAGAAAGTTTAAAATAACTCTAACACCATATGAAATAACAAACAATATAAAAATTAAAATATTTATTAATAATGAAAGATGTTACAAGAATCCTATTTATAGAGAATAGGGAGAGACATAATTACATAATGATGACAACATCCTAACCATATTGGAGAAGATATGATACAATATAGATATTATGGTGATATTATGATATCATATAAGATCATCTAATATTAAGAACCCATAAATATAAACTCATTGAAGTTAAGTTTTAAAGATTTTTATTAATTTTACTGCTCATGTTGTAAAAATGTTATATTTATTGAGTTATGCTTACACTATTAAATAAATTTTTTCCCTCAAATACATATTTCATCCCCTTTATGGTTATTGACCTTCCGCTTTGTTAAATCTCACTAGACCCTTTTTAGGCCCGACCCACGAAGTTGGAACATACGAGATCCACATATAAGCCCAAGTGGGGTTCCATCCTAAAACCAATTGGCGATAGGTGGAATAACCCGCTAGACTTATAAGGGGATCTCTTTTCTCTCACAACTCCAATGTAGGATTCTAATTATTAGGCTCACATGTGGAGTCTCAACACTCCCCCTTACATGTGAGTCTACGACAAATGCAACACTGGCCTTCTCCGATCCACTTGGATCCAACATTCACTGGAGAGGCCCTCGGTGCAACAAATACAAATGCACCCCTCTTTACGAGGACAAGGTGCGACAAACAAGAAATCAAGATCATCAACTTGGCTCTGATACCATGTTAAATTTCACTACACCCTTTTTAGGCCCGACCCGTGAAGTTGGAACATACAAGATCCACATATAAGCCCAAGTGGGGTTCCATCCTAAAACCAATTGGCGATAGGTGGAATAACCCGCTAGACTTATAAGGGGATCTCTTTTCTCTCACAACTCCATTGTGGGATTCTAATTATTAGGCTCACATGTGGAGTCTCAACACTCCCCCTTACATTTGAGTCTACGACAAATGCAACACTGGCCTTCTCCGATCCACTTGGATCCAACATTCACTGGAGAGGCCCTCGGTGCAACAAATACAAATGCACCCCTCTTTACGAGGACAAGGTGCGACAAACAAGAAATCAAGATCATCAACTTGGCTCTGATACCATGTTAAATTTCACTACACCCTTTTTAGGCCCGACCCGTGAAGTTGGAACATACAAGATCCACATATAAGCCCAAGTGGGGTTCCATCTTAAAACCAATTGGCGATAGGTGGAATAACCCGCTAGACTTATAAGGTGATCTCTTTTCTCTCACAACTCCAATGTGGGATTCTAATTATTAGGCTCACATGTGGAGTCTTAACACTCCCCCTTACATGTGAGTCTACGACAAATGCAACACTAAATGTTAAAATTATAAAAGCTAGAAAATTGTAAGTGAAGGAATAATCAGACCTTTTTATTTGAATGAATTATCCTCTTGTACAACTCAGATATTTATACACAAAAAAAAAAAAAAAAAAAATGGAAGAAAACAACTAAGGGGAAGAGAAGATTATTGATCTTCCTTTACAAAAAATAAAGGCTAAATTGAAATCTCCATTTATGGTAGGGAGAGAAGAAAGGCCCGGTGACAAAGGGCCACCAAAGGAAAGAATTAACTCCTACCATAAAAGAGACCACTAATTTGATATTCTAATTAAATTACAGATTAAATTACTCTAATACTTATACAAAATTATACTAGTAAAATACAAGGAATATACTATACAACACTCCCCCTCAAGTTGGAGCATGTAAATTATAATGCCCAACTTACGAAAAAGGGTCATAAACTCTGTCGAACCGAGTCCTTTTGTAAAAATATCTGCTACTTGTCTTGAAGAGCGAAAAAAGGAGGTCTGAAATTCTTTGGACAAAACCTTGTCTCGAACAAAATGGCAATCAATCTCAATATGCTTTGTTCTCTCATGAAAGACGAGATTTGAAGCAATGTGAAGGGCAGCCTGATTATCACAAAATAAAATGGAAGCATAGTGTATTGGAATTAATAGGTCAATTAATAAATAACGCAACCACACAATTTCACTAGTTGTGGTGGCCATGGACCGATATTTTGCTTCTGCTGAAGATCTTGAAGCCACGCTTTGTTTCTTGGAACGCCAAGAAATTGGAGCGTCACCCAAAAAGGTAACATAACTTGTAGTGGAACGTCGTGTAGTTGGACAACCTGCCCAATCCGCATCATAATATGCCCTTAAACGAAGATCATTATCCGATGGTAACAAAATGCCTTGACCCGGTGTCCCTTTTAAATACCATAATAATCGTGTAGCAGCCTCGAGATGAGGAACGCTAGGATCATGCATAAATTGACTCAAGACACGAATCGTGTAACAAATGTCAGGTCTAGTTATGGTCAAGTAGAGAAGACGTCCCACTATTCTTCTATATCGTCCTACATCATCAACTTTATCTCCAACCCCATCTGCCAACCCATGATTTTGAACTATTGGTGTTGAAGCTGGTTTTCATGACCTATTGCTCACAGCTCATTGCTCACAGGTCTCCATGATGCGATGAAGACTTACCTCTCAGGTCGGAGGTCCTCGGAAATAGCATCTTTTCAGGTTGACACCTTGAAAGGGGAAGGCTGGGTACATCTCCCCCCCCCCCCCCCCCCCCCCCCCCCCCGACCCCGCTTTTGCGGGAGGCCTTGAGGCACTAGAATTGTTGTTGTTGTTGGTGGTGGTGGTGGTGGTGGTGGTGGTGTTGAAGCTGGTTTTGCCCCCAACAAACCAACTTCACTTAAAATGTCTAAGGCATATTTCAGTTGACGCAAAGCAACTCCTTTAGGAGATCGTGCAACCTCAATTCCTAAGAAGTACTTGATGGGTCCTAGATCTTGAATTCAAAAAGATGCATTCAAAAGTTCTTTCACATGAGCAATGTGGTCTGAATTATTACCGGTAATTATAACATCATCAACATAAATCAAAACCCCGGTAAAAGTATTATCACGACAAAATGTAAAGAGTGAATAGTCGGCATTGGACTGTTTGAAACCCATGTTCATCAAGGTCATAGAAAACTTAAAATTCCAATTACGAGATGCCTGTTTAAGCCCATATAACGATTTTCGTAAACGACATACTTTACCCTTATGTTGTTGCTCAAAACCCTGTGGAAGTTTCATATAAACCTCCTCATCCAAGGCACCATATAAAAAGGCATTAATCACATCTAATTGGTGTATCACCCAACTTCTAGCTACTACAATAGCTAAAACACAACGAACGGTGACTAATTTAGCAACAGGAGCATAAGTGTCGTGATAGTCAATACCTTCAACTTGAGTATACCCTTTGGCCACCAATCTTGCCTTGTATCACTGAATTGTCCCATCTGAATTATACTTCACTCTATAGACCCACTTCGAATCAATTGCTTTCTTACCCAACGGTAAGTCCTCTAATGTCCAAGTCCAGTTAGCCTCTAATGCATTAATCTCCTTTTCCATTGCGTCCCTCCAATGTTTGTGCTCTACAGCCTGCTTAAAAGTTTTTGGCTCATCACATGATGTGTGGCACTCAAAAAATTGCAATAAGCGTTAGAAAAATGCACATTAGAGACAAAATTTGAGATAGGATACGCTATACCAGAATTAGCTGAAGGAGAGGAAGCAGGAGTATGGGCTATAGAAGTCGGAACGTCACAAATATAGTCTTGATATTTTACCCGTGCCGAGCGTATTCGAGTACTTTTTCTAATTTCCGAAGCACTTTCTGAAGCAACTTCGGGTGCATCCCTATCCACCCTATCGGTTTCTGTGTGGACCGAACCGGCAGGTGCGGGTTCGATCCTGTTCTGTTATACAGCCGGCTGTTCGGGTGGGACCGGTTCTCGATTAGCCGGTCTACTTCGTAAATGAGAGGACTCGAATCTTGATGCACATGCTTTGTATCAGTAACATAAGATTAAAGAAAAGGAAAATTATCTTCGTAAAAATGAACATCTCTAGAAATCACAATCCCATTTTCCTCCCGATTGTAAATTTTGTAACCGTTTTTCCCATATGGATACCTAACAAAGACCCCGGAAATGGCTTGACTATCAAATTTGTCAGTTGTTCTATCCTTGGTGCAATAATAGCATAAACTTCAAAAAACACGCAAATGGTCAAGTACGGGTGGTTTCCCAGACATTATTTCATTCGGACTCTTGTTATGTAGAACCGAAGAAGGAGTTAAATTAATCAAATAAGCCGTAGTTAAAATGCACTCATCCCAAATTTTCTTTGGCAATCCTGGTTGAAATTGAAGTGCTCGTCCTACTTCCAAAAGATGCTTATGCTTCCGCTCGAATACCCCATTTTGTTGCGGTGTCCCGACCAAGGAAGTTTGGAATTGAATCCCGTGACTCGTATAAATGGGCACCAGTAAAACGATTAGTACGACGAGATCCAACCCCGTTTGGGCTTGCTGTATTAGCCGTAATTTTGGCTGCCAAAACCGTGGCTTCGGGGACCGCCATTGTTCCTGTTGCAATGCTTTGCTGCTTCTCCTCCTGACATAATACAGAGTATGCACTACCAATAGATGTTAAGGGTTTTGCGTTCATAAGTTGAGAACGAACGGTGGAGAGCGAAGAATCAAGACCCATTAAAAGATCTAACAATTTCTCCATATCACGAATCTGCAAGAAGGCTTTAGCATGTCCACAAGTGAAAGGAGGGATTTCAATTAACGTATATAATTCGTCCCATAACGACCTTAATTTGGTGAAATAGGTGGAAATGGGTAAATTTCCTTGCTTTAAATGCAAAATTTCGTGTTTTAACTCATAAATACGAGGGACGTTGCCTTGTGAAAAACGCTCATGCAAATCTAGACAAATGTCATGCGTAGTTTCCAAATATGTAATACTCTCATTTATTTCTTTAGACACTGAATTCAAGAGCCAAGTAGCTACCATGGAGTCACACGCACTCCAAGTTTCAAAATCCAGTGAATCTTCATCCGGTTTAGCAATACTGCCATCAAGAAAACCTACTTTCCTCTTTGCTTTGAAAACTTTAAGAATTGCCCTTCTCCAAGATAGGTAATTAGGTCCTATTAAAATGTTGTTTTGAACAAACACCAAGCCCGGATTGTCCGAGGGATGTAAGTAAAATGGTGAGTTAACATCAATGACTCCCCCTGTCGGGTGAGTCGGCATGATCGTTTGACTAATATCAGCAAGAGTGGTTTCATTGTTGTTAACATCTGCCATATTATATCAAATCAAAACACAAAACAGGCACACACAAAAAAAAAGCAAGAGGAAGAAGTGAACTCACAAAACACACAAAAAAAAACTGAAAAACACGGCCGGTGGAGGGTGCCGAACTGAACTCTTCACTTAGTGCAAGATTGGTTCTCACTCTGATACCATGTTAAAATTATAAAAGCTAGAAAATTGTAAGTGAAGGAATAATCAAACCTTTTATTTGAATAAATTATCCTCTTGTACAACTCAGATATTTATACAAAAAAAAAGGAAGAAAACAACTAAGGGGAAGAGAAGATTATTGATCTTCCTTTACAAAAAATGAAGGCTAAATTGAAATCTCCATTTATGGTAGGGAGAGAAGAGAGGGCCGGTAACCAAG
This sequence comes from Simmondsia chinensis, assembly GCA_018398585.1. Lineage (NCBI taxonomy): Eukaryota > Viridiplantae > Streptophyta > Magnoliopsida > Caryophyllales > Simmondsiaceae > Simmondsia > Simmondsia chinensis. The sequence goes on from JAGTTD010000005.1 coordinate 32,912,440, forward strand.
GGCCACCAAAGGAAAGAATTAACTCCTACAATAAAAGAGACCACTAATTTGCTATTCTAATTAAATTACTCTAATACCTATACAAAATTATACTAGTAAAATACAAGAAAATACAAGGAATATACTATTCAACACGCTTTTGTTTTATTTGGTTGATAAAGTTAAAATACGCCACCCCAGTTTCATACGTAAATTATTATAAATTAGAAAAATAAATCTCAAATAGGAGTAAAATCAAATTGGGAATATAAGTAAGTAATCTAACACAAAATTTTGGTTATTGACCTTTTATTTTCGTAATATTTAATTAAGAAAGTCAAAATATACCACTCAAATTTCGTACCTAAATTAGTCTAATAAGAAAAATACATCCCCCTACACTGGGTTACAAGTTAAACCGATAATCTCGAAAATAGATTTATAAAAAATTGTATAATTGCCATCTATTTAAGCTAAAAATCTTTTATAATTGACCGATTTAAAACAATATCAATGACTTCACTATGTAAAGTTGCTAATCCTGTCTTATTTACGTTAATGTTGAAATTATTCGGACCAAATTAAAACTTGTCACTTATGTACCACATTCAACTACTTTTTCAAGGGTGATGAACTCATAAGATATTTGGTGAAGCAAAAATATTACGGTGCAAGTTTAGTGCATATTCGAAGATGTGAATGTTAGTTGGAGGTATGAAGAGAATATAACAGGTTTAATAAAGTTATGTCTTTCCAATTCCTATCCTGGGTATATAATGTTACACCTTGTATGGGGGAAGGAACTAGGGGGTGGAATTGGGCTTGAGTATGGAATTGTGGACTTCATTTCCAATTTCCTTGTTTGGTAACACCCTTAGAAATGGAATTTCAATTATAATTCCCAATTCCAAAGAAATTAAATATAACTTAAAACACTCCTTTTCAATTTTTCTCCCACTGGAATTGTAATTCCAACAAGTAATTTCTCTCTCCTTACTGACCTATCGTCCCCCCCTCCCTCCTCCTCTCACCTCCTTCCTCAGTCATTCCCCCCTCTCCTCTCTCTCTTTTCATCACTTTCTCTCCCCCTCCCTCGGCCCCTCTCTTTCCTCTCGCTTTTTCTCTATATCTTTTTACTTTTTTCTTTGTAAGAATCCTAATTCCTCTAACCCAATAATTTCAAAAAGAATTTTGATATGTTGTATTTTTTCATCCCTTTCTCACATGTTAAACTTTTGGTGTTAGTGCTTTGATTTTTGTCAATAATACTATAAACCATGTTTATTTTGCAAATTCGATAATCTTCAAACTTTTAATATTTTCATTGTTAAACAAAGGTTTTGATATGTTGTATTTTTTTCTCCTTTTCTCGCGTTTTGAAATTTTTGGATTTAGGGCTTTGATTTTTGTTACATAATACAATATTAGTGAGAAATCTAAAAATAAATATGTTGTACTTATAACCATAAAATATGTATATTTTGTAAAATTAAAAAAAATTTCTGCTTCTTAATTTTTTCATGTGTTAAATAAAAGATATTGGTTACAATTAGGAAAACACATATGACGATTATCGAAAGGTTTTGCTATCATGTTTGTTTATATAAATGCTAGATGGAGTATATGTTGTATAGTTTTACAACACAGAATTGTAGATTCAAATCTTGTTCTAGATATTACAATAAATTTTTAGGGATGGATGATATTATAGTAGGAGCATCTCTATTAAATGAAGATAAAAATAGTAGAAGAGAGAAAAGAAGAAAGCTACTAGTACATGGACTTGCTGTAACTATTTCTAGTATTGTAATATGGTATCAAGAAAGATATATAGAACGAGGACCTGCTGAAGATTAATATGCTAAGCAGACAAATTTTGAGATATTTGTACAATGGGGGAGAGAGCCTTTGTTTTGACCAGTTATGATTCACCAATAAATCATTTTATAAATTTAGTAAGATATTGCTTGAACGGATAGGATTGCATGATACTAAACATGTCACAGTTGAAGAAGCACTTGCAGTGTTCTTATATATCCTCGATCAATATTTCAAATATCGTGTGATTGTGAGATATTTCATCTATTTTATTGAGACAATTAGTAGACATTTTGGAATTATATTAAAGGCAGTTCTCAAGTTGAGTAAGGAATGCATAAAATTGCTGAATCTTAATGTAGAGCACTCAGAGGATGAGAAGTGACAATTGTTTAAGGTAACTTATATCTATTAATTGTGTATAGATATATATTTATAAATAAGCTATGTTTATTTATTAATTAATAATTATAGGATTGTCTTGGAGCTCTAGATGGAACGTATGTTCCATTAGCTATTCCTATACAAGATATTGCAATAGAAAATAGGACATTGCAACCAATGTCTTAGGATATGTGATCGTAAGATGAAGTTCCTTTATGTTCTACCTAGATGGGAGGGTTCTGCATCTAACTCTAGGATATTGAGAAATGCACTAACATGGCCACATCCATTTGTTGTTCTCAGAGGTATTTCCTTTTCTTAAGGGTACTTTTATTTCGTAAGGTTCACCTTACTTCAAAACCATAAATATATTATGTCATTGTAGACAAATAATACCTTGTTGATGCATGATATGCAAATGGGCCTGGTTTGTTGCTCCTTATTGGTCAACTCGTTACCATCTTAATGAATCAAATGCCAGTGGAAATAACCCAACTAACTACAAGGAGCTATTTAATTTGTGTCAAGCTTCAACAAGAAATTTGATTTAAAGAACATTTGGGTTGCTAAAAACACAATGGGCTATTCTATGGACACCATTATTTTTTGATGTGAAAACACAGGTTAATGTAATGTACTTTTTTAGGGCATTATAAAAAAAAAAAAAACTCATGTATGCATAAGAGATCAATTTAGTAAATGTAATGTACTTTTTTAGGGCATTATAAAAAAAAAAAAAAAAATCATGTAGCATAAGAGATCAATTCAGTATTTTGAACAAGTACGAATTATTAATGCGTGTTGTACTTTGCACAACTTTTTACATGATGAACAAGGAGAAACAAATGTTCATTTGTTGAAAGAAGTTGATGAAGAATTGGAAGGTTAACATGTTGTTCAAGAAGATATAAATGAAGAGATTATACAATCAGTTCAAGTCACACCCGAGTGAACAAGATTTAGAGATGATTTAGCTAATGCAATGTTTTTTGATTATCAAGCCAGGCTTGGACAACGTGCTAGATAGATTGTGGTACTTAAATGATCGATGCAGCTATTGAATTATGTATAGGCCCCATCTATCAAAAGTTTGCAGCTTTTGTTTTAAACCTATATATGAATTTTTTTTAATAATGGTAAAAGTAGGAAAAGCATCCTTAGGCCTTACTCATCAGCAAGGGACGACCCAAGGCCTCGGCTCTAGAGATGAGAAGGAGAGTACTGGACGGCACCATCTCCTCCACCTGGAACCCCAGTCTCCCATAGCCCTCATTGGTCAAAAAATCAGTTGATCTGTTTGCTTCTCTGTAAGCGTGGGAGTACATGATATGACTTAAATTAGCACCGATGCTTCTGATCTTGTTTACAGTGGTTTTAATGTCACTTGGCACCAGAAAATCACCTTGCAGGGCGTTAATAACCACTTTGCTATCACCTTCAAGGATTACTTTCGTAGCACCCTTATTTAAGGTCTGATAGAGACCATCCCTTGCTGCAGTAGCTTCAGCAACAATAATCAGTGCATTTTTAAGTTTCCTAGATCCAGCAGCAAATATATCTCCTTTCCAATTTCGAAGAATAAATCCCGATACCGCTTTGTTAGAGTGTCTAGAACCGTCAAAGTTGACCTTCATCCAACCTTGTTCAGGAGGGGTCCAAGTCACCCACTTGTGATAACGCTTTCTGACCTCATAAATCCTCCTCCACCTCAAGCATATTACAAAAATTCCATTTGAAAACCAAATCTTAACACGGTTGACCGGTAGAGCAGGACTCAGATTTTTCCCCTTTAAATAATGCGGAGTTCTTATCTTTCCCTATATGCCAACAGAGCGAGACAAACTTATCGGTGTTCTTCTTTCCTTTCCTTTGTGTCATCTCTTCTACTAAACTTGGTTTTTCTCGTGGCAATTGAAGCTACTTGGAGGCTACTGCTAGATTCTAAATATCAATTACCCACGGACAATTCAGAAGAATATGCGGCAGATCTTCATTACCATTCGCACACAAGACACAGCGGCAATCCCACTCAAGGAGGCGCTTAATCATCTGGTCCCCAGTTGGTAAATAACAATTTAAAGCTTGCCATATGAATATTTTAATTTTGGGTGGGACTTCCAATCTCCAAATCCAATGAAACTCCGAACCATTTCTATTCTTCTAGTTGAGGTTATGCGCTAACCACGTAGTCGACTTAACAATAAACTCCCTGGAGCTTGTTAAGCCCCAGCACCGATGGTCCTCCACTAGCATCTTAGGTATTGCGATTCCCAAAATGTTATTCAAACAGTCGGGATCCACTATCCTTTCCAGCTTTTCTCAATTCCATTCTCCTTCAGAGACAAAGTCCGCCATCTTAAGCGATACATCCGTTGCACCCTCTTCTCCACTCCTCGTAACTAAAAGAGGACCATCATTCACCCACCAGTCAAGCAAGAAGTTCACACTCGTCCTGTTTCCGATCTTCCATTTCAGGCTTTTCTTTAGAAGCGGCCTAACAACCAGAATTCCCTTCCAGGCCGGCGAGTCTGTGCTCTTTCCTCTGTACTCAAACAACCCCTCTTTCTTTAAATATCTCTCTTTAACTACATTTACCCATAGATTATATTTTTCTTTAATAATCTTCCAACCTAGCTTGCATAGGAAAGCAATATTAACCGCTTCCAATTTACGGAGTCCCAAACCGTCTGCTCTTCTAGGTATACATATATTACCCCAAGCTATAATGTTTATCCCCTTTTTGTCAATGGTATTCCAGAAGAACTGTCTACCTAAGCTATCCCCCATCTTATAGATCTTCTTGGGCAGCCTAAAATACTGCATGATGTGACTGGGCATTGTCTCCAAAGAGGCCTGGATAAGCGTAGCTATACCCGCCTTTGACAGCTTCCCAGCCTTCCAATTGGAAATCCTAGCATCCATCTTGCCTACCAAGTCACTAGCAACCTGGGAGAGAAATTTACCACGTCCAAACATACAGCCCAGATATCTCCCCAACGAGCTACCACCCGAGATTCCTAGAATATCGCAAATGCGTTGTCTTTGATGTCTGTCCAAATTTAAAGATAATAGAGCTGAGGATTTCATCCTGTTAGCCACCAGGGCCGAGTCCTCACAAAATTGACTAACGATCCTATAGTCTTTGCGTGCCCTCCACACTTGCGTCACAGAAAATAAGACAATTGATGTATTTTTCTACGTCTATCAAAATTTATTATAAAACCATATCTATTAAACACACTTAAATTGAAGTGTAGGGCGAGAGGGTGTTGAACTACAGGGACTAAGAGTGCGTGAATTTAATCTATGATCTAAATTGATTTAAGAAAAAGTGATATTTTTGTGTTAATTAATCTAAAAACAACAATTAAACTAAAATAATCTACTACTAATTGGGGATGTGTATTAACTCTTAAATTTGGATTATTGATTGTTACACGGGTAGTAGTTTAGTCTGCAAGCTTCAACCTACTAAGGTAATGTTGTTAGTATTGCATATTGACCCTATCTAACTAAAGCATAAGGAAAATAGGCTCTACCTAACGTATTGTTAATTATCACGTATTGACCCTATCTAACTAAAGCATAGGAAAGATAGGCTTTAACTAACAATTCGGTTAATACTATTGCTTGATTAATTAATCCTAAGGCTACAAGCACAAAGAATTAATTTATAAATATCAATATCAATAATTAAATGTTACAAACTCAATAATTATATCAATTGAATAGACAATAAAAATATAATACTTCAAAGTATTTATCTCAACCAAGCAATTCATGTAAATAATCAAATTAACCCGAATTAAAAGTAAACAAAAGTAAAGGCTAAGATTTCGTCTAACCCCAGAGAGCAAGTTAGCTCTCCATCAAGGATGATCTGGTGAAAAAGAAGTTGGACAAACTCATGTTGATCTCCATGCTAATTTCGCTCTCGTTCCAACTTAACGAAAAATTAAAATAAAATATAATATAATTCTGAAAGAGAGAGAGAGAGAGGCGGCCGTGAGAGAGAGGCGGTGAACCAAGACGACCCCCAAATCAACGCCTCTCTTCCTTTTAAATCGAAATGAAACCCTAAGTCGGTGCTGGTGGAGGGCCGGACGCTGGTGGCTGATGGGCCTGAAGGTTGAATCGGGCTGGAGATTGGTGTTGGGCTGGCGTCGGTGATGCTGTTGGTGGGCCGGAGGTCTGGTGGGTTTGCTGGTGTTGGGCTGGAGTTAGGGGATGATGAACAGTGCGGCTCGGGTACTATAGCGGTGTGGGTCGAGCTTTTACGTTCTTGTCCCGAATCTCGATTGATTTGATTTAATTATTTACTCATTGAATTTGACTTATTTGCACCAAAATTTGACAATTTTCGAAACTTTAATTTCAAACCTGGTAAACATAAAAATTGCCAAAATAAGTGTAGAACTATAATTAATCAGGTACAAAATAATTAAAATATCAATTAAAAGATGCGAAAATATGAGACTCATCAACACCCCCACACCTAACCTTTGCTAGTCCTCAAGCAAAGTATATGATTTAACATAAAGACTAAAGTAACCAACTACCCCAACTATCCCAACCTTCACCCAGATTTTCGAGATTAACACCTATATTACAATTCATGACAAGATTAAATCATTTAGAGCATTCTCCAATTTCATGAATTCAGATGATTAAACTTCAAAACTCGTCGTAGAATTTCATTAACCTTGTATCAACTAATAGGAATTACTCAAGCAATTTAATCGCACAAGTGAAAGTGATTAGGATTTCATGCCATGGAATCTCCTCAAATTCTCGCTCCCAACCAAATATATAAAGGTTTTGTGCGCCCGCACCATTGAATCACCTCAACACATGCCTATACATAGAGAAAGTTTAAGTGGCATATGAGTGACCACTTTACAATATTATGACCTTGATATAGCACAAAAGAAACTTCTTTGTCATGAATGTACACCAGTTTTCACTTTTTCTTTTTCTTTTGCCTTTTTTTTTTTGGAGGAAACCCCTTTTTTTTTTTTCTTTTTTTCTTCCTTTTCAATTTTTTTTCCCCTCTTTCTTTTCTATCCATTTTTGGACTTTTTTTTTTAATAACACGTACTTCATCATTGCAATTGACATTGACCAACCAATACTTTACATAACATCAAGGGCAAGGATTAGGATAAGCCAGTAGAGCAGGCTTGCAAAACTCAAGATATATAAGGTTGTTTACTCAAATTCTTTAGATTTTCCGCAACATGAAAGTCCAGTGCTCAGTGAATATGTGAGCGGCATGAGTAGAACCCATTAATATCGACAATAATCAACAATACTCATTAACAAGTATGAAGTAGAATCATTGAATTTCATGGAATTAAGAGAACGAAATAAGCAACTAATCCCACTATCATCATAACATACGCGTCAATCGAGAAAAACTTGGCTAAACGGTTATAATGCTCGCTCAAAATGCACAAAATATGTTCAAAATTTTAAAAATTTGACCAAAAATAAGCACATGCAAATCAACTTCACCCCCACACCTAAATCATGCATTGTCCTCAATGCAACAACATTAATCATTAAAGCACAAAAAGTAGGTGAGATGGAGCAATACAACCTGACAAGATGACGTGAACATATATGAGTTAATCAACCCGTCACAAGAACCTGAAAAGAGAGAAAACAAGCGTCGAAGCAACTAATTAGTTCAAAAATGAAATTGGAAACAAGAAATAACAAACCTAGGTTGCCTCCTAGGAGCGCTACGTTTTATGCCTTCAGCCGGGCGCAATGGGTCTAGCGAAGATCAAGTAATGGCATCAACCAAAGAAACAACTTCATTGAGCTCACCTAAGACAACATCTACAGCACAATCAGAAGTGTCACACGTGATTTCAGGAGGGAGAGAGTAGTCGGGTGGATGCCTAATGGGGGCAACAACAAGTGTAGATCGAAGCTTATGAAAAGCATCTAACCAAGGCTCATTGAGCTCAACTGATGTGTCCTTAAATAGCACACTAGTCAATAGTCTAGCTAACTTCCCACGATCCTTAAGGAATCCCTTATAGAAACTCGCATGACCTATAAATGCTCTAACTTGTTTCACATTTGAGAGAGGGAGCGAGTTCACATTCATATCTATCGTAGCTCTATCAACCTCAATACCCTCCTTAGACAACCTATGGCCTAATACAATTTCCTCCTGAACCATAACATCGTGATCCTTCTCCCAACCCAAGACTTCTTTCTTGTTCGGGTTTAACCTTCGTTGCATCTCTTTAGAAGGTTTTGCATTCTCATCATGGGGGTCACTAACTAAAGTAGAGGAGAGTGTTTGATCCACCAAATCATCAACAACATCTACACAAAAACACTCTGACTCATCCTCACTAGTGGGTGACGTTGAAGCCTTAAGAATATTTGACTTGATAGTCATGTTTGCAAAGCTAACATCCATTACCCCAGATCTACAATTAATTGTGGCATTGACCGTCGCTAAGAAAGGCCGACCTAGAATGACAGGGATATGGTTTTTCGGATGACTAGAAGGTTCCATATCAAGCACAAGGAAATCAGCTGGAAACATGGCTTTGTCTACCTTCACTAGTACATTAATCAACTCACCACGGGGAATCCTAGTTGATCTATCTGCTAATTGCAAGGTCACCGTGGTTGGTTGCAACTCTCCCAAGCCTAACTTCTCATAAACCAAGGAATAATGTTGACACTCGCTCCTAAGTCCAGTAAGGTTTTATCGATCGGGTAGTCTCCAAGTGAACAAGAGATGGTGGGGACACAAGGATCTTTATACTTAATTGGAGTGTCACACTTTAGAATAGAGCTCACTTGGTCGACTAAAAATACTTTTTTAGGCAGATGTGCTCTAGCTCGCCTCTTTTGGTTCAGTAGATCCTTAATAAACTTTGCATAGGCCGGGATCTGTTTAATTGCATCAAGAAGGGGAATGTTTGTCTTCACTTACCTAAACGTCTCCAAAATGTCTTCCCACTCCTTGTCCTTCCCATTTGGATGTGGTGCAACTAAAGCTTGGGGGAAGGGCACTCTCGGTACATATGAGGAAGGAAGATCAAAGGCTTTAGGAGTCGGAGAAGGGTGCATGACCTCATCGGTCGCCTTCTCTCCTTTCTTGCTCCTCTCTTCTCCCTCACCACCTATGGATATTTCACTCTCAACACTCACTCCATTGTCAATCTCCGTCCCTTTTCTTAATGCTGTAATGGACTTTGCTTGTTCTTGATGGGGAGGATAGTTGTCTTGCCTCACACAGTTCCTAGAGTTTTCTATGGTTTGCCTAGGCAGTCTTCCCTCATCTCTCCTACTCAAAGTGTTAGCTAGTTGACCTATTTGGGTTTCTAGCTTTGCAATCGATTGTGTATGGGAGTGGAGAAGTTGTGAATTAGCTTCCAAACCTTTCAGTAACCTTCTCTTCAAAATTCGAATTGGAGCTCAAATTAAGAGGTTGAGAGTAGTTGGAAGCATACCCTTGCAATTGAAAACCAAGAGACCGGGGCATACCAGATGAGTGAGGTCGTGGGTGAGATTGTTGTGGCACAAATTGTCCTTCTCCTCCTTGCCTCCAGAAGAAGTTAGGATGGTTTCTCCGGCCCGGATTGTATGTGTTAGAGTATGGGTCGTTTCAAGATAATCCTTGGGCTGCATTGACTTGTTCCTTCGACCACTCCACATAAGGTGAAGCAGAGGGGCAGTCATGTGTGGAATGAGAGATACTAGAACATGAAGAGCAAGCACTATGCACATTTGAAATATGAGACACATTAGGTACAATAGAGAGGGCCAATATCATCTTAAATAGGGAAGTTAACTGCTCTACGGAAGAGGCAAGAGAGTCTACTTTCTTATCTAAGATGGAGGTGTGAGCAATCTCATTTACTCCTCTATTTAACCTAGTAGCATTAAGACGTGCATGTGCAACAGATTGTTGTGAATTCTCATTCAAAAGTTCGAACAATTCCCATGCCTCGTCCTCATTCTTTCTAAGGAACTGACCAGCGCATGAGGTATCAACAGTTTGTTGACCCTTCTCATTCAACCCATAATAAAAATTCTAGACTAGTTGTCATTTAGGGATAGCAAGACGTGGACAAGCTCGTAAGAGTTCCCTAAACCTATCCCAACTCTCATAAAACTCTTCAGTGGGAAGTTGCGCGAAGGTGTTAATGGCTCTCCTAGCAGTGTTAGTCTTACTAATGGGATAGAATTTCTTAAGAAATTCTTGTTGCATTTGAGTCTAAGTACTAATCGTCCCACTAGGTAAGGTGCCTAACCAATATTTAGCCTTTTCGTTTAAAGAGAAAGGAAAGAGGCGAAGTAAGATGGCGTCATCACTAACATTAGGAATCCTAAAGGTTGAGCAAACCTCCACGAAACTATCCAAGTGTGTGTACGGGTTCTCATTGCCTCACCCGTGGAATGAAGGAAGCATTTGTATAGTATGTGGCTTAAGCTCGAACTGATGGGCTACGGGTGGCAACCTAATGCATGAGGGTGAAGCATATGCGGTGGGAGTAAAGTAGTCCATAAATGTACGTGGTTGTTGTTCGTCAGCCATTACGGGTTGTGCTCGATATTGGGATCTAAGGTCTCTTAAAGTTCTTTTAATTTCAGGGTCAAATCTAGTAAGGTCCAGAGACAAAGAGCGATGACCGTGCATGAACAATTAACCACACAAAGCAAGTAAATTAAAAATTAAATAAGCAAAACAGATAAAACAGACGAAACAAATACTAAAAAAAAAAGACGGATAACAAAATTCTCTAAAATCTACTTATGCTCGAAAATCACAAGAAAAAAAAAATAATGCTAATAAATAGAAAAGAAAATTTTTTATTTTTTATTTTTTAGAAAAGAGATAATAACAATTAAAGAGAATTAAAAATTAAAAATCAAATTAAGATTTCAAATCTTGGGTTGAAGTATAAAATAAAATAATTTAAAATTAAAAAGAGATAGAAAGTTAAAAATCAAAGAAAATCACAAAAATAAAATCACGAACGGTGCCAAAATCTTGATGTGTTTTTCTACATCTATCAAAATTTAATATAAAAATATATCTATTAAACACACCTAAATTGAAGTGTAGGGCGAGAGGGTGGTGAACCACAGGGACTAAGAGTGCGTGAATTTAATCTATGATCTAAATTGAATTAAGGAAAAGTGATATTTTTGTGTTAATTAATCTAGAAACGACAATTAAACTAAAATAATCTACTACTAATCGGGGATGTGTATTAAATTGGAGCCTAGGGTTTCGAATCCATCATTAGCGAATTATTTATGCGTTAACTCTTAAATTGGGATTATTGATTGCTGCACGGGTAGTGGTTTAGGCTACAAGCTTCAACCTACTAAGGTAATATTGTTAGTATTGCGTATTGACCCTATCTAACTAAAGCATAAGGAAAATAGGCTCTACCTAACGTATTGTTAATTATCACGTATTGACCCTCTTTAACTAAAGCATAGGGAAGATAGGTTTTAATTAACAATTCGGTTAATACTATTTCTTGATTAATTAATCCTAAGGCTACAAGCACAAAGAATTAATTTATAAATATCAATATCAACAATTAAAGGTTACAAACTCAATAATCATATCAATTGAATAGACAATAAAACTATAATACTACAAAATATTTATCTCAACCAAGCAATTCATGTAAACGATCAAATTAACCCGTATTAAAAGTAAACAAAAGTAAAGGTTAAGATTTCATCTAACCCCAGAGAGCAAGTTAGCTCTCCATCAAGGATGATCCGGTGAAGAAGAAGTTGGACAAACTCATGTTGATCTCCATGCTAATTTCGCTCTCGTTCCAACTTAACAAAAAATTAAAATAAAATATAATATAATTCTGAGAGAGAGAGAGAGAGAGCTAAGGGACGGGAGAAAGAGAAGGAAACAGAGGCGGTCGTGAGAGAGAGGCAGTGAACCAAGACGACCCCCAAATCGACGCTTCTCTTCCTTTTAAATCGAAACGAAACCCTAAGTCGGTGCTAGTGGGGGGCCGGACGCTAGTGGCTGATGGGCCTGAATTGAATCGGGCTGGAGATTGGTGTTGGGCTGGTGTCGGTGATGTTGTTGGTGGGCCGGAGGTTTGGTGGGTTTGTTGGCGTTGGGCTGGAGGTAGGGGATGATGAACAGTGTGGCTCGGGTACTGTAGCGAAGCTGGTCAAGCTTTTACGTTCTTGTCCCGAATCTCGATTGACTTGATTTAATTGTTTACGCATCGAATTTGACTTATTTGCACCAAAATTTGACAATTTTCGAAACTTTAATTTCAAACCTGCTAAACATAAAAATTGCCAAAATGAGTGTAGAACTATAATTAATCAGGTACAAATAATTAAAATATCAATTAAAAGATGCGTAAATATGAGACGCATCAACAATCATCTGCAAAGAACAGACAAGGAATCGCCATTGTTCCTCTAGCAATCTTGACCCCAATCCCAGATTTTTTTTTCTCCAAGCTCAGAGTTTGCGGGTTAGAAACTAAAACTTCAAGACAGAGGATGAAAAGGTACGGCTATAAATGGTCACCTTGTCGCAACCCTCTAGTCGAGGTAAACCACCCCATAGGCTTGTCATCAATGAGGACCAAAAAGGAAGTGGGGGTCACCCAGTTCATGACCCAGTCAATCCATTTATGATGCAAGCCCATCTGCTGAAGCATTCGATGTAGCAACGACCACTCCACTTTATCATACCCCTTTTCTATGTCCAACTTTGCTGTTGTCCATCCGGATTTGCCCTGTTTCTTCTTAAATGCCAACATAATCTTGTGGGCCTCAAGAATATTATCTTGAATTGACCTACCTGGGACAAAAGCCGCTTGCCACTGACTGACAATTTGTTCATAATTAGCTTCAACCTGTTACCAAGTATCTTTCTAATTATCTTATATAATACATTGCATAAACTCATAGGACGAAAATGGTTTACAGTTTGAGGACAGTCCACCTTAGGGATCAGAGTAATAAAGGTGAGATGTGATTCATCTCTCTCAACGGAGACCCACCCCTGAGAGTGGCCCTGATTGCGCTACAGATATCCTTCCCAATTACCCCCCATTAGGTCTGAAAGAAATAGGCTGAAAACCCATCTTGCCTCAAGGCCTTATGAGGGTTCATCTCAAACACTACCCTCCTTATTTCACTGTCCGTGAAATCGCTAACAAGCTCCTTGTTATCCACATCCAACACTCTGGCGTTTAAAGTAGAGAGGGATGGGAAACAGTCCCGCTTGCCATTAGATCTAAATCTGCTTTTAAATTCCTTGATAAAAACATCAGCATTCACCGTTTTGTCTGTTAGGAGCAATCCCAGATCATTTTTTATCTCCATAATACATCTCTTTTTCCTCTTTGGAATAGACCTGAGTTCATATCCCCTTTTGTGAGCCATTCTTTGCGCTAGAATTTGGCCCAATACTTATGATTGAAGAATAGCACTTTCTCACGCTGCATTATAAGGCATTCAAGTTTCTGATTCAGACTTTGGCTGCCAGGATTGGCCAATAGCTTGTCCTGAATCTCACGAATCTTACCTTCATTCTTTTCAATGTTGTACTTCAGTCGTCCTATGGAAATTTCCCGATTTTCTTTTATACCTTTTTTAATTAGCTTTAGTCTTTGAGTTATTTAGAACATTCTCGATCCCCACACCCTCAGTAGCTTTATATTTAGCCCATCTCATTTGAAAAAGAAATGGGATAGGTTTTGACAAAGTATCCTTCTCCGTGCATAAGAACTGAGGAGAGTGATCCAACACTAACCCAAATCCGTTATAATTGAAAGATTTAGATACATTTGAAACCGTGCTTGGTTCACCAAGCCACGGTCCAACTTTTCTTGAATATAGACATCACTCACAATCTTTGCCCGGGTATACTTTTGGCCAGACCACGGGATGTCATCAAGACAAAAATGTGTGCAAGGGTCATTCAGTCTAACAAGCCGTCTATCACCGACAGTGGCTCCCCCGCATTTGTCAAACCTAACCCTAAGCTCATTGAAATCTCCAATAAGTCACCAAGGATTGTTCATCTGACCTAGTTGAGCTAGTCCATTCCAGAAAAGATCCTTCTCAATTTCTTTCGTTGGGGCGTATATAAAGGATAACATGCACTTTTTACCACTAGAGTGCTCTAACATCGAGTTGTGTGATACTCTATTGTCAATAGAAATGATATTCACTTCATATCGCCCAGATTGCCACAAGAGCCATATACCCCCAACATGGTTTAGAGGGGGAACATAGTAACCCTTCTCAAACCCCAACCTTGGAAAGAATTTCTCAATGACTTGCGGGTTGGCAAGCGGTTCTAGGATGACAATAATATCAGGTCTAAATTTTTTAGACAACCCTTCTAACTCTTGCTAAGTAGCCACTTTAGCTATTCTAATGTTCCAGCATAGGACTTTCATTAAAATCTTGAGAAAAGGAAAAGAAAACCGAACAAAAAACATCCTGATAATTCATGGCTACCGATCCATGCCCCACGGGCAATTAAGAGCCCGAAGCTCGCTCCATGATGAGCATAATCAAATTTACTAATGTAAAGCAAAAACATCACAATTCCATCCCAAGTCTCATAAAGGCTGTAGTCAAGCATTATCATACAAACATTTAGGGGAAAGTAGACGGTAAAATACCAAAAACACCAAACAATAGATAGAATCACATAACAAAGTGTCATTACATAATATGATAACAAAAGAAAAGTAACACCCCCCTTCGCCTTCTATCCCTAGAAAGAGTAAGGGGTAACAAAAACCCTACCACCATCCCATTGAGGCTAAACTGCTCAACCCTTAACATACACACAGTTCTCCAGACATTGACCTTAAAACAAATAATAACACCATGAAACATAAATCCTAGTTTTGATGAAGATCCCTCAAAGCCCTCCAAGGAGAACTCACCAAATTTTATCAATTTGCGTCTTTTCATAGAGTCAACTGACCGGTCTCCACAAGATTCTTTTGTAGATTCATCGGATTGGTCTGGGTCCACCTCAAGGTCTTCTTCGATGTCCTCAACGGACCCTTCATGCACCTTCGCACAGCATTCAGTCATCTTTGCCTTAGGTCCAGAAGTATCAGGGTTCTTTGTTTCGACTACCATTTTGTCCCCCATGACGTCCTTAAATCTACTGGTCCCCTCCAACTCTTCTTCATTCTCAGTAATAAGTCTTAAAATGGTTTGACCGACCGAGTTCTTTCCCTTCTTCGAACTCATGTCGTCACTCACCTCTAAAAATTTTCCTTTCCCTTTTCCTGCTTGAGGATCTCTTTTCTTGTACTCACTTTCCCCTTCCCCAACCCCACCGGGGTTAGGTTCTCGAATGATAATACTAGGTCCTCTATTTCTTTCGCAAAGTTGAGGATCCTTCCTTTCCTTGCGCAGTCACTTCTTTGGGTGTACATGGACCCATCATTTTTCGAATCAAGGTACTTACCACTCGGGTTGTGAGACTCTGATGTAGGAATACCCTCCCTAACTCTTTCCACCACCACGTGTAAATCAACTGTCTTGCTAAAATTTGGGCATTCTTCAACCCCATGGTTCTCCAATGCACAAAGCACACAGACGTCATAGAATCCTTCATTAGTGATAGGGAATGGCTTCTCCATTCCCCTCTTCCCAACAGTGACTTTACCAGGCAGGGTCCTAGACACATTAATTTCAACACATGCCCTAGCGAATTTACCTTTGAGCCGAGCCTCGGTAAAACCATCATGTCTAATTAATTTCCTACCTGTTCCAACATGTGCCTAAGGGCGTCAAAACACTAGAATTCTATAGGAAGGCGTTGAATTTGGACCCATTGCGCCACATTTTTAATTTCAGTTTCAAAAGGATCGAATATCTCCTCCCACAGACACAACACAAAGTTTAGCGAAAGAACAAACCAAGGTTTTCCATCCCAAACAAGGTTCCTATTGTTAGGAAAAGGCATTATTAAACATAATTAACTTGCCACTTTACCTTAGTCTCTAACATGACACAACAGAGCTCCTCGGGGAGGCTAATGCATTAGTCTCTAACATGACACAACAGAGCTCCTCGGGGAGGCTAATGCATCACGCTAGTCAAGTGTAAACCATTACCTAAACCTCCATACAGATACACGAAATACTCCACGGCGGCGTAATCGCATCGCTTCTTTGCACTTCGGTTTATCCCAATAGAAGTCTAACCCTGTAATCCGCAAACCAACATCCTCCGCAGGGAAGTCTATCGATCTACTATACTGCTAGACCGGTAATGGAGACCGTGAGGTTACAACAATTGAAACCTCGCTCCCACTTGATTTTTATAACCAGTGATTTTTAATTAACTCGCATTTACAACCTGGATTATCTCATAATCCCCTTTAGAATCTTATTCTAAAATTAACTATAATTAATTAATTAATTAATTTAAAATACTACTAACATGTAATTTAGATTATCAGATAATCTACTTTTAAAATTCTAATTTCAAAATTAAATTAAAAATAATTTTATTTAAAGTCAATAGCGATTTTGTGCTTAGACTATCCCATAGTCTATTTTAGGATCTTATTACGAAAAATATAAACAAACTTTAGACTATCTCATAGTCTATTTTAGAATCTTATTCTAAAATAATATCAAATAACTTTTATTTAAAATAACACCGATTTACAACTTAAATTATCTCATAATTTAATTCAGAATCTCATACTAAAAGAAACTTAATTAATAAAATAATTTATTTATAATTATTATGTAGATTAATACTGACGTCTACATGTCCCAAAAATTAAAAAAAAAACTTTTTTAATTGCTGACCTTAGATGCTGACGTCAGCGTCTGCTGAAATTTTTTTTTTAAATTAAAATATTTAATTTTAAAATAAATTGAATCTAATCTCATTAAATCTATTTTATCCAATTTTATAAAAATTAATTGAATCTAATCTAATTAGATCAATTTTATCCATTATTAAAAATATTTGAATCCAATCCTATTAGATCAATTTTGTCCGATTTCGTAAATCATGACAGATAACTTACAATCTCATTATACGAACAACATAATCGCAAATTTATGGGTTGTTCTGAATTAACGATTAATTCATTAATGATTTAAACAACTTAAATCGTTACCTTCAAATGATCAAATTAACTTTTAATTAATTAATGATTTAAACAATTCAAATCGTTACCTTATATATTCTTAATTAACAATTAATTCATTAACGACTTAAACAATTTAAATTATTACTTTAAGCAATCTGATTAACTATTAATTCATTAATGATTTAAACAATTTAAATCATTACTTTAAATAGCCTAGTTAACTATTAACTCTTTTAACCGATTTAAATAATTTAAATCGATACTTTAAAATATTCTAATTAACAATTAACTACTTTAATGATTTAAAAATTTAAATCACTAATTCAAACAAGTTTTTCCTTCTTAATAAAATCACTATTTTATTAAATAGTAAATCTATTTATTTCGATCTTATTATACCTAGTCATGTACAGTATGAATGTATTCAGAGGCTAGCTTTGATACCAAATGTTGGGAAAAGACATGAATTTTGTTAGAAAAATAAACTCTGATGTCGACTATTGCGTTCACAGTTCTCAACTATGGCCACAACAATAGGCACCTATTAGAGCACTTAGAGTATGAGGCTCTTCTCTTATCTAAGCCCCCGGTCGGGGAGTCACGCTTCGTGACACCTCACATGTGAAAGTTCCCGGGAATAGGTTTATCTCTATAAACCTTTTGCCCTAATACCGGTTACTGTGATGAATTTCAAAAATTCTCCCTAAAGTTTATAAAGTTAACGCAGCGGAACGAGTTTAAAATTCATAACTCTAAACCTATGGCTGATTTAAAATTCCTAATTTTAAATCTACTGACTTAATTCATAATTTAAATCAACAGATGTAAATTCTTAATTTAGATCTACAGGCCTTTTACTCTAATACATTCATAACAATACATAAACTCAAACAGGTATAATAACGAATACAGTAAATAAAAAGAAAAGCGAAAAAGAATAAAGAAAGAAGGACATACCCAGAATTGCTCCAATAATAAAGAATACCAAGAAAATCGAGACCCCGCGATCTTCTACGCAATGACCTCAAACTGCCCGGAGAGTAGGCTCCGAAAAATATTAAACTGAGGAAAGAAAAATTTCAACCGAAATTTTTCTCTCCAATTAGATCTCCAAAATTATTTCACAAATCCTAAAGAAATATTTCAACTTGAATGCCAAACCTCGGAATAAGTACCTTTATTTATAGGAGTACAAGGGAGCGAAAAAATCCAATTTTTTGATGTGGGATGCGCAGACCAAACAGTAAAACACGTCGTTTTATATAAAAGTAGGTTCAAAACGCATCGTTTTAACCCTTGATCAAAGGCGTCCATGGTCCACGAGCCGCGTGATACGTGTCATCGCGTGATTTGTCCCCGCGTGGGGACGCGAATACCTTTGGTGCGCACTGGTTCGTCCGATTCAATATACGCGGATCGCGAGCTGTTTTAAATACGATTTGTCTTTTGTTTTTTTTTTATTTTTGCTTTGTTTTCCGCATGTAAGAATTCATCTTATGAATTTTAATTTTTTTAATTTTTATTCATCTCATGAATAATGTTTGGCAAAATTAATTTACCCATCTTATGGATAAATAATTCATCTCATGAATTCTTTTATATTTTTCAAATCGCAATAAAATACAGAGGCTTGAGCAGGGACCTCAGGGACAATTTAAATCTAGCTCTGAATGGGTTAAATTAAACCATCTCATGATATTAATTTAATTACCATTTAATGAGACTTAATTTTACTAAATAAGTCTCACTGCACTCCCGAGTTAAATTATTTATTCGATATCTTCCTAATAGACTGTAATGATGACAGTAACCCCTCCACTAGATGTCCATGACAAAGGATAAATATAACCACTACCATTATCCTTGTCACAGCTTCTCCATTAGTTACCGACTCGCCCTTTATTGAATAATTCATTTATACTTGAACATATTCACAGTATAAATTAGAAATGTCAAACACTTGAAATACTTTGGCCAAAGATTCCTAACTATTCAACTATTTGCGAATCAACTAAGGGGACATTTGTATCTCATAAGAGACTGTAGATTCCCTGTTGAATACTTGATCCTTGTCACACTTCACGCTGCTACCCAGTGTACGTGGGATTTCAGTCATTCGTTTAGATCTTACTTATAGGACACCAAAATAACTAACGCTCCATGCACAAGTCCAGAATACCCTCAGGATTTAGAGTCGTCGTTCAAACAGTACAACGTGAATCACTTATCTCCAATAGTAGTATAGAAATAAGTAACCCACATGGTCCAACTCAATGTGTCAATCTTATTAAACACACTAACCTAACACTTTTGGATTTCCATCCACATGACCGAGACAAGTCATCTAAAGTGTCACGTTATTGTCTTAACATACAAGTGGTCCAAACTTGTCTTCGACTACGAGTCTTTCAAACAACAATCCATACCATTTGTTCCTAGTCTATCTGTGGCTTAGTCTCATAAACCACTTAGAACAAACATGTAAATTGTAGTCTGAGGACTACACCCATTGCATGGATGTCTCCCAAAAGAAAATCACATGCAATATAAATGCTCACATACACAAATTTAACTAGGAAATGACTGGAACTTCAATTTTATTTATTAATTAGAATAATATATCCAGAATACATCTGGAGTTCAGGACACGGTTCCTTACAATCTCCCACTTGTCCTAAATCCAATTTATGACAAAGTCCATACTCACCTCTTTTAAGTTTGAACCAAAAATCTACTGAGCCTAACCCTTAGTGAGCACAATTACTCTATTGTGAAGTCAGCAATACAATACTGCTTGACATTCCCCTCACTAATGGCTTCCACTCCAAAGGTAAAGACGTTCTCAAACGCTGAACGTCTATCATTTTAATATGACTGGAAGTCTTAAATCAGTATAGCCAACTGGAACCAGCTCGCTACTTTGAAAGATTAGCATAGGATCTCTAGTTCTTCTCAAGAACTAGAGAAAACACTTCACTGCCACGTAGTCTATTGGACCCATGTTAGACTAACACCTACTTACTATACCATAGCATAGCAGGCATCAAGTCTCGTGCACAACATGGCATACCTGAGGCTCTCACTGCCAAAGCACATGGAATATTCCCTAATTGCTCCTCCTCTTGAGGTGTCCTAGACACTACTCAAAAAAGACAGGGACTCCATGCTATACCTTGACAACGTCTCGCCAATATAAGTGGCTGGAGAGAGATCCAACATCCTACTCTTACGACCTCGCAGAAGCTTAATCCTAAGAGTAGAGCTGACTTCTCCTATGTCTTTCATATTGAGCTATCATGACAACCAAGTCTTTACAGCTAATGACACCCCTACATCATTCCTAATTAGTAGTATATTGTTGACATCAATACCAAGAGTCACTACTTTCTCTTAATGTCGGTTGTACACGCATGGTTTGTTTAGCCAATTGCTCAAAACTATAAGACTTAACTACTTCATTGTGGCTAAAAGGATCAGATTCAATGCCACGATCAACCACTAAGGCTCCCGCTATGAACCTGTCAGGTATCTTGACAATCCTCCCACCACACCTAAGCTTTCGCGTACCTGGAACATTCTCGTTCTTATTAGCAAGTGCATCCAATGCATCCACTATATCTTAAGTTGTGTCTAGCTGTTCAAAATTAGTGTCATTCTCCTTTAATACTATTTTATTTTTGTTTTGTTGCTTACTTGCAAAATCCTTCTCTAAGTGTTTTGCACTGTATTTAAAAAAAAACTTTAGAATAAAAACCGTAGAAAAGACCGTGCTTGTTCCTTCTATATGCAACACCATTCTGCTGCGGTGTACCAAGAGCAGAAAGCTGAGATCTTATCTCATTTGCAGTTAGGAAACTCACCCAAAAATTACTCACCACTTCGATCTGATCGAAGTGACTTAATTAGTTTACCTAATAGCTTTTCAACTTCAGTTTTGTACTCTTTGAACTTTTCAAAAGAGTCCGACTTACGTTTCATCAGGTAAACATATCCATGCCTTGAGTAATCATCACTTAATGTGGTTAAGTACTCATACCCATCTCATGCTTGAACATGTATAGGTCCACATACATCTATGTGAACCAGCTCAAGCAAGCCACCAAACCTATTACCTTTACTCTTAAAGACAGACTTGGTCATCTTTCTTTCTATGCAGGATTTGAAGACTGGTAATGATCTTAAGTCCAAAGCCTCTATCAGTTCATCTTTTACCAGTCTTTGGATCCTGCTTGAATTAATGTGACCTAAAAGTTGGCGCCTTGTGTAGGCAATATCCCTTTCAAGGTGTTTTTCTTTTAGAAGATTGAACAAGTGAACTTGCGTTAAATTCATTTAAACAATTACCATAGTTTTTATAAGGAAATAACATGAATAAACAATTTATTCATGTACATGTGCAAATAAATAATTTATTTCTCATATTAAAATTTTTATTATCAAAATCCACTGAAGAACAATTATTCATAAAATGAGATACAGAAATCAAATTCCTGTGCAGAGTAGCTACAAATAAACAATCTTTTAAAACAAAGCTCTATTGCTAAAGTCTAAGCTAACATCTCTTACACTTAAGACCCCTATTATTGTACTGTCCCTGACCATCAGGTACAACACCCATCGTATAGCCTTTAGCCTAGCCTGAGCTCCTGTAATATATTACAGATATGGTCAGTAGAACCTGAGTCCACCCACCAGGAAACTGGTGGACTCTCAACTACGCATGACTCAACTAAGTGAGATATCAACATACCTTCACCAGATGGCTTAGCAGTCTTTATAGGAAGAGTAGCTATGTACATAGTGTAGTTTCTTTCCAGTGGCCTAGTTTTTCTTGCAAAAGAAACACTTTTCTTTTGCTGACTTCCTTATGGACTTGGTTGCTACAATAGCAACCTTACCCTTTCCTTTCTTTCTAGTAGGTCCCTTGTGAGTCGTGAGTAAGTCTAACTTATTTTTCAAGGCAAAATAATTTGGTCCCGTGAGTACATTATTTATTCCAAATCAAGTGAAGTTCGCCAGCCGTATCCATATCAAACATACTGTAAATGCAAACATTTGTGTAAAAACCTCATATGAGTCATGTATAATGCAGTGATATATATTCTTTCAATTTAGCATATACAATAAGTCAGATATCCACCAAACTATACTATCATGCATATAATGATGACCCAAACACACCACTCCTTACTCCCCGGCAGTGGGGTCGCACGAAGCTAGTTCGGGTGAGAACTATTCTCAGTTAACCCGTTTACTTGCAACTCTTACCAAACATGATTAACTCACCACTTTACCTTAGTCTCTAACATGACACAACAGAGCTCCTTGGGGAGGCCAATGCATCATGCTAGTCAAGTGTAAACCATTACCTAAACCTCCATACAAATGTAAGAAATACACCACGGCAGCGTGGTCGCATCGCTTCTTTGCACTTCGGTTTATCCCAATAGAAGTCTAACCCTGTAATCCGCAAACCAACATCCTCTGCAGGGAGGTCTATCGATCTACTATACTGCTAGACCGGTAATGGAGACCGTGAGGTTACAACAATTGAAACCGTGCTCCCACTTGATTTTTATAACTAGTAGTTTTTAATTAACTTGCATTTGCAACCTGAATTATTTCATAATCCCCTTTAGAATCTCATTCTAAAATTATCCAAAATTAATTAATTAATTTATTTAAAATACTACCAACATGTAATTTAGATTATCACATAATCTACTTTTAAAATTATGATTTCAAAATTAAATTAAAAATAATTTTATTTAAAATTAATAGTGATTTTGTACTTAGACTATCCCATAGTCTATTTTAGAATCTTATTCTAAAAAAATAAACAAACTTTATACTATCTCATAGTCTATTTTAGAATCTTATTCTAAAATAATATCAAATAACTTTTATTTAAAATAATACTGATTTACAACTTAAATTATCTCATAATTTAATTTAGAATCTCATTCTAAAAGAAAAATTAATTAATAAAAAAATTAATTTATAATTATTATGTAAATTAGTATCGACGTCAACACGTCCCAAAAATAAATAAAAAATAATTTTTTTAATTGCTGATGTAAGCCCAGACATCAGACGTCAGACGCTGACGTCAGCAGCAGGCACGTCAGCGTCTGCTGAAATTTTTTTTTAAATTAAAATATTTAATTTTAAAATAAATTGAATCTAATCTCATTAAATCAGTTTTATGCAATTTTATAAAAATTAATTGAATCTAATCTAATTAGATCAATTTTATCCATCATTAAAAATATTTGAATCCAATCCTATCAGATCAATTTTGTCCGATTTCGTAAATCATGACAGATAACGTACAATATCATTATTCTAACAACATAATCACAAATTTATAGGTTGTTCCGAATTAACGATTAATTCATTAACGATTTAAACAATTTAAATCGTTACCTTCAAACGATCAAAATTAACTTTTAATTAATTAACGATTTAAACAATTCAAATCGTTACCTTATATATTCTTAATTAACAATTAATTCATTAACGACTTAAATAATTTAAATCAGTACTTTAAGCAATCTGATTAACTATTAATTCATTAACGATTTAAACAATTTAAATCGTTACTTTAAATAGCCTAGTTAACTATTATTCTTTTAACCAATTTAAACAATTTAAATCGATACTTTAAAATATTCTAATTAACAATTAGCTACTTTAATGATTTAAACAATTTAAATCACTAATTCAAACAGGTTTTTCCTTCTTAATAAAATCTCGATTTTATTAAATCGCAAATCTATTTATTTCGATCTTATTATACCTAATCATGTACAGTATGAATGTATTCAGAGGCTAGCTTTGGTACCAAATGTTGGGAAAAGACATGAATTTTGTTGGAAAAATAAACTCTGATGCCGACTATTGGGTTCACAGTTCTCAACTATGGTCACAACAATAGGCACCTATTAGAGCACTTAGAGTAGGAGGCTCTTCTCTTATCTAAGCCCCCGGTCGGAGAGTCACGCTTCGTGACACCTCACATGCGAAAGTTCCCTGGAATAGGTTTATCTCGATAAAACTTTTTCCCTAATACCGGTTGCTATGATGAATTTCAAAAATTCTCCCTAAAGTTTATAAAGTTAACGCAGCGGAACGAGTTTAGAATTCATAACTCTAAACCTAGGGCTGATTTAAAATTCCTAATTTTAAATCTACTGACTTAAATTCATAATATAAATCAACATATCTAAATTCTTAATTTAGATCTACAGGCCTTTTACTCTAATACATTCATAACAATACATAAACTTAAACAGGTATAATAACGAATACTGTAAATAAATAGAAAAGCGAAAAAGAATAAAGAAAGAAGAACATACCTGAAATTGCTCCAATAATAAAGAATACCAAGAAAATCGAGACCCCGCGATCTTCTACGCAATGACCTCGAACTGCCGGGAGGGTGGGCTCCGAAAAATATTAAACTGAGGAAAGAAAAATTTCAACGGAATTTTTTTCTCCAATTAGATCTCCGAAATAATTTCACAAACCCTAAAGAAATATTTCAACTTGAATGCCAAACCTCGGAATAAGCACCTCTATTTATAGGAGTACACTGGAGCGAAAAAGTCCAATTTTTCGATGTGGGATGGGCCGACCAAACAGTAAAACGCGTCGTTTTATATAAAAGCAAGTTCAAAACGCATCGTTTCAACCCCAGGTCAAACGCGTCCGTGGTCTACCAGCCGCGTGACACGTGTCATCGCGTGACTCGTCCCCGCGTGGGGACGCGGATACCTTTGGTGGACGTCCCAGCACGCGATCCGATTCAATATACCCGGATCACAAGCTGTTTTAAATACGATTTTTCTTTTTCTTTTTGTTTTTGCTTTGTTTGCCACATGTAAAAATTCATCTTATGAATTTTAATTTTCAAAATTATTTAATTTTATAATTTTTAATTTTTATTCATCTCATGAATAATGTTTGGCAAAATTAATTTACCCATCTTATGGATAAATAATTCATCTCATGAATTCTTTTATATTTTTCCAATGGCAATAAAATACAGAGGCTTGCGCACGGATCTCAGGGACAATTTAAATCTAGCTCCAAATGGGTTAAATTAAACCATCTCATGATATTCATTTAATTACCATTTAATGAGACTTAATTTTACTAAATAAATCTCACTGCACTCCAGACTTAAATTATTTATTCGATATCTCCCTAATAGACTGTAATGATGACAACAACCCCTCCACTAGACGTCCATGACAAAGGATAAATATAACCGCTACCATTATCCTTCTCACAATTTCTCCATTAGTTACCGACTCACTCTTCAATGAATAATTCATTGATACTTGAACATATTCACAGTATAAATTACAAATGTCAAACACTTGAAATACTTTGGCCAAAGAGTCCTAACTATTCAAATATTTGCGAATTAACTAAGGTGACATCTGTATCTCATAAGAGACTGTAGATTCCCTATTGAATACCTGATCCTTGTCACACTTCACGCCGCTACCCAGTGTACGTGGGATTTCAGTCATTCATTCAGACCTTACTTATAGGACACCAAAGTAACAAACGCTCCATGCACAAGTCCAGAATACCCTCAGGATTTAGAGTCGCCGTTCAAACAGTACAACGTGAATCACTCATCTCCGATAGTAGTCTAGAAATAAGTAACTCACATGGTCCAACTCAATGTGTCAATCTTATTAAACACACTAACCTAACACTTTTGGATCTCCATCCACATGACCAAGACAAGTCATCTAAAGTGTCACGTTATAGTCTTAACATACAAGTGGTCCAAACTTGTCTTCGACTATGAGTCTTTCAAACAACAATCCATACCATTTGTTCCTAGTCTATATGTGGCTTAGTCTCATAAACCACTTCAAACAAACATGTAAATTGTAGTCTGAGGACTACACCCATCTCATAGATATCTCCCAAAAGAAAATCACATGCAGTATAAATGCTCACATACACAAATTTAACTAGGAAACGACTGGAACTTCAATTTTATTTATTAATTAGAATAATATATCCAAAATAAATCTGGATTTCAGGACACTGTTCCTAACACCTATTTGTTTCATTGGCAAATTTAATCATAATCCACCCATTTTCTAAGTCCACATAGTCAACTTACCCCTAATCATGTCCCAATCGACCCTATTTTTAGCCCTAATAGCTGCAATAGGGACACTCTCCCCCCTCACTTTTCCTAGAAGATAAAGAGTTTTCATTTCAAAAATTCTCTTTGACACATGATCTCCTGAATTCCCTCCTAGTTCTGGGTTTGAGGGTCGATGACCACCTCCCAAAGAATGGTCAAAACCTCCTATCCCATCACTATAAGAGGGACCATCATTTTGACCATGACCAGAAAACCGGAGGACCCATTTGTAGTTTTGTCTAGGTTGGGATTGCTTTGTTGAACCTGAATTTGGTCGTTCATCGAGACCGTCAGGCTTTGGGTGTCCGGTAGCACAAACATCACCGAAAAAGTGACTTTTAGCCAAGTTTGGTGATTCATTTTGGTTATCTTGCTCTTGCATGGGTATTTTAGGCTGAAGATAGTGGATTACAAGGGAGATGAAGAGAATGAGGACATACAACATCCCCCCTCTTCCCCACACCCCCCCCCCCCCCCCCCCCCCCCCGGCCCAACCCAAAAGATCCCCAGGCCTCTCTAAAAAGGCTACTACCCCTACAATTCTTACTTTTCCTGCTAAAAAGGAAAATAAAAATCCACCCAACCCTAGAAATCTTCCCGGGAAAACCCAAAAACTCAACAAAATCAGTTGCATGAGGAGGAAAAACTATAGAGATCATACCTGGTGGGCAATGGAGCTCCATGTATTGGGTGAATTCCTATTCTGGCAAATCAAAGGGTTTGATCTCATCATTACTTGCTGCCTTTTCAGATCCATCCTCCAAAAGCCCAGATCTAGAGAAATCAAGGCTGGATTTCCACATGCAACCCTCATTGGGGGGAAGGTTAGGGTTTGCGGTAATGATTGACCCTAACCCTCTTAATCTCCTCACAAAACAAATTAACCCTTTGGTTTTGACAGTAATTTTGTAAACTCGGCTAAGGAACCTCAGAGATTCGGGAGTAACTCCATTCGTGTAATCATCGAGCTCAGGAGAGAGAAATTGTGCAGCCAACCACCAAAGAACAAAAGACAAAGTGTTGAAGAAGGTCAACGATGCAGATTTGGAAGACCAAGATGGACGTTCAGGGCTTCTTGGGAAGGGGAGAGTCTCTTTTTTCTTTTTCTTTTTTTGCCATAAAAGGAGAATTTTCTGGAGAGAGGAAGCAGAGCTTCTCTCTCTTCCCTTTTTCAACCTATATATGAATTGTTGTGACTATTTTTGTATGCTAATATTTGTGTCAACTTCAATGTCACTCTTTCTTCTTGTTCACTGATTTTTGTCTAACTTTTTGTATCTACGATTTTCTAACATGTACTCTAAAGCCTAGATGGCTCATCTCAAAGTCAAAAAAATAAGAATAAAAAAAGGCAAAGAATAGACAAAGCAGTACTTCAAGTGGACAACAGAAATTGCTAGAGTTCTTACAAGTGTACTACTTGATCAACACAATTTTGGGAACAAAACTCCTAATAGATGGAAACCTCCTGTTTTTACTATTGTAATTAATGCTATAAAGGAACAGTGCAATGTTGTTGTAACAAGGGATAATATCCAGCCTCATCTCAAAACATAGAATGCCCATTATGATCATATCAGCCATATGTTGACTCAAAGTGGATTCTCTTGGGATTGTACTCACGATAAAATTCTTGTAGAGAGTGAAGCTGTTTGGAATGCTTATATACAGGTATGATATAAACAATTATGTTAATAATTTGCCCAAATTAATTACTTAATTATGTGCTCATTTGTGTTGTTGTTATTTGCATGTAGTCTCGAACTGATGTAAGAAAATATTGCAACAAAGTGATTGAGAATTGGGATGATTTGGATTGTGCTACTGGGGAAGGAGAAAAAAACTGGAGAAGAAGGCAATGATCAGTTAACTAATGAAAATGAGGAACCACATGCAAATGAGACACAATTTGAAAATCTTCATCCTCCTAGTAGTACTAGAGTTGAAGCTCAATGAAGGAGCACATCAAGTTCCCAATCGATTAGGAAAAAACAGCGACCATCCGACACAATTGCTAGAGCAGTTCTTCGTATGGCTCATGCAACTGATAAGTTGTATGCATCTAAAAATGTATCACCTGAAATAGTACTTGAGGAATTGAACAAGGTCCCTGCTCTAAAAGAATCTGACTTGCTTATTGCTCTTGATATACTCACTAACGATGAAAAGAAGTTTAATGCATTTTCTTGCCTTCCCATTCATTTGAAGAAGGCATGGTTGTTGATGCAAATTACAAGGATGAAGAGTTTTGGAAGCATTATATGAAAATATTATCATTGGTACAAGTAAAAAGTGCTAATGATTGTTTGTTGTAATACTTTTTTGTACCGTTGTACCATTTTATTGAACTATTGGTATAAGGATATAATTTGAAAGAAATGTCCATTTTGATATTTTTGGGACTGAACAATGAAGCGGTCTGGCAATGCTATGTATTTTTTATGATAAATGGTTAATTATATGTGTATAGGGTTGACTTGTGTAAAATATATATTGTTCTATATCTAGTATTTTCTCTTTTTTCTTTTAAGAAATGGAGAAGATATATTATTTTTTAAATAGCATTGAGAAATTAGAAAAAGTTGTACTCTATTTTTCTAATTTGTAAATTTAACAATATAAGGTTATTATTGTGATTAAATAGATTGAATTTCCATGATGAGTTTATCCAAACAATGGAATTGGAATTCATACTGGAATTATAATTTCAGACTCTAATGCCTTTGTTGAACCAAACAATAGAATTACAATTCCACCGGAATTAGAATTAAAATTACAATTCCACAATCCAACTCCAGTTCCATGTTCCAAACAAAGCCTTAAGGTGTAATATACTTCTATACAAAATCTTGTTACACTTGACCCTACTGGTTACTTAGGAATAGATTTCGAAAGGTAATGCGAAATACCGAATAAAAACTACGAATTTGTGAAGAATATCTTACTATGCAGGCACAATTAGACTGATTCGGCTAGATATGACTGTGTTAACCAAATTCGATTTTTGACCAATCTAATCTACTTGACCATGTCTAATTTGAGTGTGATTGATTTGACCGGCTCTGACCAAGCGCAATCACTTGCTCTAACCAAGCGCAATCAAGCTTAGCCAATTCATGGACTCGCTTGTGACTAGGTTTAACCATGTTCAATCAAGTTTCAACATATTTCTGCACACATGACCAAACTTGTTTGGATCTATAATAACTAGACCAAATTTAAACAAATTTAACTAACTTTGCAAAGCTTAACCCATTTTTACCATCAATAATCATGTTAACCACTTTATGATAGAATAATTAAATTCTCTTTCAAGAAGATAGTTTAAGAACCTTATGCTATTTAGATGCTCTGACATTAAGTAGGTAAGGAGTTTGTTGTCTGTTTTGCTAATTTGGTGGCGATAGTGCCGAATTGTTACTTTTTTTACTCAGTTACTATGACACTGAGTAAACCCACTCGTCATGTACTACTCATTGACTGCTAAGCTTACTCATGTTGTGCTACTCACCAAACAATGAGCTTAGTCGTTACTTATTGCTCAGTAAACGCTAAGCCTATTCATTATCTATCATTCATTGGATGTTAAGCTTATTTATTGTGTGTTAGTCATTTATTGTAGAGCCTACTCATCATATTTTACTCATTTGTACTTGTTATTTGCTACTAATTACTCATTGAGCTTACTCATTATTTGCTACTCATTAAATGGTGGTGCTACTCATGGAATGTTTATGTATTTGTTATTCGCTACTCATTACAAGTCAAGCCTACTCATTGTTTGCTACTTATTAACTGTTCCAGTCACTTGGCTACTCTTAGCACCAAGTGCATTTGAAAACCTACTTAGCATTCACTACTCAATGGGTTGAGAAACGTCCTGACTATTAGTAGGTCATCTCAACCTGATTGACTACTTTTGAACCAAGCAGAAATACAAATTAAAAACTTTTGGTTGCTCTTAGTTGTATTAATCCAAATCCATAGGTTGAGTGTGTTGAACGTTGCCGGCTCACCCTAAATATATTAACCAAAATCAGCCAGCTCTAATCAATATTTGTTATATAACCCAAGCTAGTTGGCATTAATGTCTTAACTAATGTTAGCCAAGTGAGCCTTCCTTAGCCAAAAGCACGGCACTAAGTGGGGATTATAATCAAGCCTCGCTTTTACAAGCAGGGAAAATGTACTCTTCATGGCGACGGGGCTCGATTCCAGCTGAAAGTTAGTAATGGGCTTAGGACTGGGGGCTTCGTTGTCAGCAAGGAGTCGATAATAGCATCACGGCCCGGGGACTTGATAGCCCTTTGCAAGTCATTTATCAGTCTATGACTTGGGGGCTGCGCCATTCTCTAGAAATCAGTTAATTCTTAACTGGGGATTACACCACCATCTCAAAGTTAATAATCCAGTCCTAGCTGGGGGCTGTAAGGGTTTATTGAACTTTGATACAGAAAATGATCCTCTCCCACGAGCATTGACAAGTAGAATATTCTGGATGAACAAAACTACCACCAGTTGCGTAGGTGCTAAAATTCTACAAGAACTGTCGTGTAACATTTACACTTACTATTAATTATTTTAGCAATAATACCATTTCAAAAATTTTACCTGCTTAGCCTTAACACCAAGTAGTTATATGAGTGGGAAGAGACTCGTTTTAGGTGGGACTTGTAGGTGAAAAAAAATACTTCAATGCTGGTCACCGCAACTATTGGTGTCACCTTAAGAAGCCTGTTATCATGAAAGGGCCAACTATGCCACCAGATCTCCACCAAAGATGCTCTAACGATGACAACATTATTCTAGCAAAAGCTTGGTAAAGCCATGCATTTTCTACTCGTACTAGAAAGGTCCCACTCTCTAATGGCCCTCGCCAAGGTCAAGAAACCGTCCCAGCGATGCACACGCCTTTCACCAAACGAGTGTTAAGCTTTCTGGCAAAAAAAGGCAAAGGTCCCAGATATCGCGCCATTCGATGGGAAGTAGGATCCTAAAGATCACTTGGCGGGATTTGTCTCTAGGATGTATGTACAAGATGAAAGTGAAGAGGTATGGTGTAAATGTTTTTTGGCAAAACTTAAAGGGCTGGCTTTAGCGTGGTTTATTTCTCTCCCTCATGGTTCCATAGACAGTTTCATAGAGCTCTCAAAATCCTTTGTGCATCACTTCCTTGGCAATAAAAGGAAAAGGAAGATTGCAATGCAACTCACATAGTTTTGTTAGTAGGAGTCTGAGTCGCTAAGGAGCTTTGTAAGCAGGTTTACTCGAGAAGTGGTAGACATAACAGGCATGGCAGACGATATGGCCGTAAATATTTTTGAAAATGAAGTACACCACCCTAAGTTCAAGTTTTCTCTATCCAAGAACCTACCTAAATCTTTAGAGGCATTGTGGAAAAGGACAGATAATTATATTTCTGCCAAAGATGCCATGGCAGAAGGAGTGGGAGGCCAAGACCGTACGAATTCCACTAAAAAATACTCCTGGTCGACAAGTTGCCAAGTGGCTTCAAAATATACACTCAGAGACCGGGGGTGCACAAATGATTTTTGTAGAGGTCTTCATCGATTATCACAAACCACGGCCCACGTCTTCGGATGTATTTTGCTTCCAGCTGGTCCTCGGGCATAAGTCCCATTTTTTACGAACTTGACGATGGGTCGTCGCCAATCCTCCAAATGCTGGACTTGGGCGATCCCAGCGGGCTGAGGTAAGTGTCGACATGGTGTCTAAATCTCCTCTATCTGAACGGCGGGTTCCAGTCCTATCCCCTCGGTTGTCGAACTAGCTATCTGGTTGAGTTTGTCGGCTTCGACATTTTCGGTTCTCAGAATGAGGTGGATTCTGAAGAAGGAAAAGGTTTTCGATTGTTCGTTTACCACCTCCAAGTATTCCTTCATGGTGACGCTTTTCAATCCGTAAATCCTTTGTTCTTGTTTGATGATTAACTGAGAATTGCTAAACACCTCCACCTAACATGCGCCTGCCTTGCGAGCCATCCTTAATCCGTGAAAGAGTGCTTCGTACTCGACCAAATTGTTACTAGTCCTGAACTTGAACCTTAAGGTGTAAAGGAAGTGTTGCTTCTCGGGCGAGATGAGCAGGATACCGGCCCCACTTCCTTGGTCATTGGATGACCTATCCACATACAACTTCCATGATCCTTCTGGAGTATCTCGCAGTTCAGAGCTCGATGACACCGTAGTAGCGAATGAGCATTCGGCTAGAAAGCTTGCTAGGGCTTGTGCCTTAATTGTTATCCGCGACTCGAATAGAATGTCATATTCGGAAAGTTCGACTGCCCAGGATAGCATCCTTCCTGAACACTCCAGGTGTTGGAGGGATTTCTATAAGGGCTGGTTGGTTCGTATCCCAATACGGTGCACCTGGAAGTAAGGTCGGAGCTTTCGTGTGGCTATGACGACCGCATAGGCGTGTTTCTCGATGTGGGGGTACAGTGTCTCGGCGTCCTTCAATATGTCAGTCATGAAGTAAATCGGCAGTTGGAGGGCCTTCTCTTTCGGACGTTAACATGACACTCACGGTGTCGTCTGATGCTGAGGCGTAGAGAATTAAGTCCTCGCCTGAGATGGGTTTGGACATGATCGGGAGCTTGGCCGAGTGTTCCTTGAGTTCTCGGATTGCTTGCTCACTGGATTCATCCCTATTGAAGGCTTCTCTTCTTCACAATACTTTAAAGAAGGGGAGTGACCGATTTGCCAATCGGCCGATGAACCTGTTGAGCACGGTGAGACATCTAGTCAGCTTTTGAACATCCCTCGGGGTTTTCGGAGTTTCCATTGGGAGCACGGCTTCCACCTTAGCGGGATTGGCTTCGATTCCCCTTGCGCTAACAATGAAACCGAAGAACTTCCCTTCCGAGATTGCGAACATTCACTTGTCTGGGTTCAGAAGCATCCTGTGAGCCCTGAGTGTTTCCAGGGTTTCCCGTAGGTCGTTCACATGATCGGTGACCTCCTTACTTTTTATGATTATATTGTCAACGTATGCTTCCAAATTCCTCCCTAATTGCGGCTGGAAGATGCGGTTCACCAGGCGGTGGTAGGTGGCTCCGGCGTTCTTCAACCCGAATGGCATGAATTGGAAGCAGTAAGTCCCTTCATGGGTAATAAAAGATGTTTTCTCCTCGTCTTCCAGGTCCATTGCGATCTGGTGGTACCCCGAGAAGGCATCGAGAAAGTTGAACACTGCATTTCCAATAGCGGAGTTGACTAACTGATCAATCTTGGGGAGAGGAAACGAATCTTTCGAGCAACTTTATTGAGGTCAGTGAAGTCTACGCACATCCGCCAATTCCCGTTCGGCTTCTTTACCAAGACCACATTTTCCAACCAATCTGGGTATAACACCTCTTGTATGAAGCCGGCTTTTAAAAGCTTTTGTATTTTTTTGTTCATGACCTGGTTTTGTTCAACGCAAAAGGTGCGCTTCCTTTGCTTTACCGGTTTCATTCCGGGCGAAACATTGAGACGATGTCGGATGATCCAGCAATCTATTCCCGGCATCTTGTCCGCGGAGTACGTGAAGACCTCTTAAAATTGCTGGAGCACTTGCTGGATCTGATCCCGTTCGGCCGTGATCAGCTTCGTCCCTACCTGGACCATCTTTCCCGATCCTATCTCGACTTCAGCGGTTTCTCTCGGCCCCTGGCTTTCCTTTTCGCTATTCTCCGCCTCCCTTACTTCAGGAACGTCTTGGACGTAGGAGCATTTGTGAGCGGTTTGTTGACAGCCTCTTACGGTTACGACATCCCCTTGGTCGGTTTAGAACTTCGTAGTGAGGTGGCATGTTGACACCACAA
This sequence comes from Simmondsia chinensis, assembly GCA_018398585.1. Lineage (NCBI taxonomy): Eukaryota > Viridiplantae > Streptophyta > Magnoliopsida > Caryophyllales > Simmondsiaceae > Simmondsia > Simmondsia chinensis. Next base: position 32,946,754 of record JAGTTD010000005.1, read on the forward strand.
CACCTAACGAGTTCAACACCGAGCAGCCCAAGATGGCGTTAAACGATGAGCGGGCCTCCACGACATAGAACTCAGTGCTGAGTGCGTGCTTCTGCTCTGCGTCTCCCAAGAGGATGTCGAGTTTTACGGTGCCTAGCAGAGGTACTATCTAGCCAAAAAAACTCGCAAGGGTCCCAGTCACGGGGCATAATTCGGCGGGCGGTATGCCCTTCTGTTCGAAGCAGTGGCGGAACAGTATGTTAGTCGAGCTTCCTTAATCAACCAAGACCCTTCGGAGGGTGCAATCACGAACGTCTACGGTGATGACCATGGGATCCTCATGCGGAGTGCAGATATTCTCTAAGCCTTCTTGGGGGAAGGTTAAGGGTCAGCATCTTTTAAACCCGCCTTCTCTCCTCACGGTGGCGAGACTCGTGTTCTCCTGCTTCTGTTTTATGGCAGAAATTACATGTCTCGGTGTTTGAGCTGGGTTGCCGGGCTCTTCATGGGTGGGGTCGGAGGTTCCACCTTTGAGCTTCTTTACGTCCACGAACCTCCGGAGGTCCCTTTTTTTCTCTGCCTCGTCCTGTCGACTTCGAAGTATTCGACAATCCTTGGTATCATGCCCGGTGGTTCCGTGGTACTCGCACCATTGGGTCAGACCGCGTCGGTCCACCAGCCCTGTGGAGACTTGATTTTGCCCACTTCCATCTTTTTAACTTGCAAGAGGAGCCCAGGGGGTCTCCTCGGCTCGGCATTGCGACCCCCCCTGTGTTCCTCACGGTTTTCTCATTCTTCGGGTTAAACCTGGAGGCCCGAGCCTCGGGCTTCGGGTGGTCGAGCCGAGGAGGCCCCATTTTATCCATCACATCCTCAAAAATGATGTATTTATCGGCTTTGGCCTAGAGCGTGTCTACGGTTGTGGGGAGAGCCTTGGCGAGAGAGAACTTACAGTCACTGTCTCGGAGGCTGTTGATGAAGGTGGTGATGGCGGTTTGATCAGCCGAGTTCGGGATGCTGATCATCACCTTCGGAAAACCGCCGCACGAATGCCCTTAAGGACTCGTCCTCGGCCTGCTGTAACTGAATCAACTAGGCGACAGTTTTTCTCCTCCTCTTGTTGCGGAGGAAGTGGCGAGTGAACTTTTAGGATAGTTCTTGGAAGCTATGGATGGATCCGTTGGGGAGTGATGCAAACCAAGCCTGGGCCACACCCTTTAGAGTGGCCGGGAAACATTTGCACCACACGTCTTCGGAGGCGTCCTGTATGTACATGAGTGCCGCGAACCCTGGTCGTCGGGGTCTTACGTTCCATCAAACAGCTCCAAGGTCTTACGTTCCATCAAACAGCTCCAAGTTTGGCATCTTCACTTTCCCCATGGGGGCGGCGAGGATACGAGGGTGAAGAGCGAATTGGTGATAGGAATTTTTCCAATGAGCCCATTCACCGCGTCGTGTGAGTCGGTGTCGGAGCTTGCCTCAGTCAGAAGCGAGGCGCGGGTGGGGGCATCCTGGGTCGGTCAGGGCGGCGAGAGACTCTCTCCCTTTCTCCCCCTAGCTAGCTGCAGTGGTTCCCGCGCCCCATGGAAGAGAGGGACTCGATGACCACCTTCGGGTTCGGCTGTCCGGGATGCTGCGAAGTCTTGGAGGAGTCGTCCTGATCGCCGAGTTGCAAGATGAGGGTGCGAAGCTCGTGGAGCTGGCTATGAGTGACGTAGCGATCTCCGGACAGCCTCGGGGAGGGGGGGTGATCCTGCCGGCCAAATGAGAATTGACTACAGTTGACTAGAGACTCCATTGCCTACCAGGAGATGTGCACAACTACATATAGGGATATCTAATCCTCCACTTGAGACAAAGAAAATAAAGAAGATTTCCATGTAGACAATCTAACAAGATCTCGCCAACGCCAACCTAAAAGAAGAGACGGCCCTAGTTTGAGCTTAATGGAGAAATAGTATAGGGATCACTAATATAGCTGTGTAGGTACATTCAGCATCAATAAACTGTGGCAGGCTCGTTTGTGTACATATAGTACGGGTGTTGGTTTAGTTGCTTAGGACTCCTAGGATCTAGTATCGTGGGGTATAGTGATACTCTACACTCCACTCTACTCTATTACGCTACTCTTTACACCATCCCACTCTCTCTCTATCTCTCCCTCTTTCACTCTACCCTCCCTCTGTCTCTCTCTCTCTCTCTCTCTCTCTCTCTCTACTCTCTAACCCTACTATGATTGCACTATGCCACATATATAACCCCCCTTTCGTGCTTGTATGCTCTCACGCGTATACATACTTGGATGCTTGCATGCTTATTTCATTAATTAGTGTGAATTCATTTATGATTAATTCATTAGTGATGAATGGATTATTTACTCGTAGGCGTACACGCACCCATCCTTAATTGGATCAATAGAAGGTTGGGGAACCTCGAAAATAGTCTCTCATCAAGATCTCACCCTGATGGGGTAAGACTGTTTACATCCTCCCCTCCCAGACCCTGCGCGAGCGGAGCCCTTCAGGCATTGGGTTTGTTGTTGTTGTTGTAATTATCCCATTAACAATTACACCATTAAAAATTACTCCTCCCCCCTTTTGAAACCACATACCAATTATGCCCTTAATGTAAAATAGAATTTTTTATGAAGGGGACTAGAAAATAAAGAAAAAATCAATAATAAAAGGAGCATGTAGAATCGAACCCTTGACCTAATGTACATGGTATTTACAAAAGAACACTAGACCACTAGCCATAATATAGTATTTAGGCATAGATTATTTTATATATTTCTAAAACCTGCAGGATCCAACATAGACCAACCACCGACTCTCAAAAGTTGGATCTGCTCTCTGATATTTACCATATTAACCCCTAGCCAAAAAATTAAATTAACCCCCCCCCCCCCCCCCCCCCCCCCCCCAAAAAAAAACTCCTAATCCCCTTTGCCATTTTTTTTTAAATTTAAAATTCTTCTTCTTATTCATCTTCTCCATCATCTTCATCTTCTTTATTTTATTCATCTTTTTTCATTCATTTTTTTTAAAGATCACGTATTTTACCTTTTTTTTTTATAAAATTCAATTATCAAAGGCTACCTTGAGCTTTTTTAAAATATTTTTTTAGTGTTATTTTTAAGCTATATTTACTGTGGGAGATTTAAAATATTTTTTTCAAATGTCATTTTTTCGCTCTTTTTTGTTCAATTTTACTTTATACAATAATAACCCATATTTTTTATTTAATTTAAATAACTCATTATAAAATGCTTTTTTTTTTTTATAACCAAAACGAAGTTGTTTTGGTAAGTAAGCAGAATAATACCTAAAACAACGTCGTTTTGCTTAAGGGTATTTTTGTCTTTTTATTTTTTCGGGATGTCAGATGGCTAGAGAGGATCTCTTTTATTAATACGATAAAACCTCAAAGTCCTTTTTAATAAATCTAAAACGTCGGGGTCCTTTTTATAATTACCTAAAAAGTTAGGGTAGTAAAATGTAAATAAACCAAAATATTATTATGCCATCCTTTATTTTTAAAAAAATTAATTGGCTCAAATTGGTAATTATGGCGTTTGATCTCGGAGGGCTTACCCGTTTATATATCAATACCTTGACCCTTGAAGACAAGGGCCATTTCATGGATGGGGTGTTGATACGAATAATATTACTGAGGGGCGACTGCCACATCACCCGCCACGTCAGTTGTGCCACAGCACCAACACCACATCACATCATCACATATGGCCACATCATCAACCTAAACACTAATTAGTTAGTATAAATAGGGGGTCTTTAGTATTAGGAATAGTATGTTGAGATTAGTGAAGTAATTGCTCTCTCTCCCCCCCTAGTTCATCTATGTCTCCCCTCCCTTCATCTATGTTTTCTCCCCTTTCTTGTTACTATACTTGTAATCACTCTATTTTGAGGTTTATACATATATAGATTAAATTATTCGAGGTGTGGATTTGGTTCGTGTGAGCTCAATTTATATTGATTCGTAACAGCTGCGGTAAGCCTGAGACTAACAACGACAACAACACAATGGATGTTGTGTGCCTCGACGGGGTGTTGGTGGTTCATCCAGTGTCTGGTGGTTCGAGGTCCGAGTGAGCTACGGCGGAGTTGGTCGCCAGTGATGGTTCGTTAAAAGAGGACGCACAAGCAAAAGCAGCAATGGCGCTGTTTTTTATTAAAAATTTAGGGTTTTCTTTATTTTTAGGTCAAAAGGTTGTTTGACCTGGTTTGAATTACCTAATATGGGTCGGATCCAAACAATTTCTATTAGATCTAAATTTAAAAATTCTTGAGTGATTTAGTCTATAACAACAACAACAACAAGCCAAGTGCCTCAAGGTATCTCGCGAAAGCAGGGTCTGGGAAGGGGAGGATGTACTCAGCCTTATCCCTTCAGGGTGGTACCCTAACACGAGGTTGTTTCCTAGGACCCCTAACTTGATAGGCATGAAGAGTATGGAAAGCATGGAGAGCATGAAGAGCATGAAGAACATGGAATGGAAACATAGAAGGAATAGCGAAAGGCAAGAAGCAAATACGCATCTAGAGCAAAGAGCCTACATATGACGCAATGCAAGCATATAGCATATAGAGAGTATAGAGATTATACGCATCCAACATACAATAAAATTGGGTATAAACAAACAAGCATGCAAGCAGCCTCGCTGCACTAGAGCTAGCTTAGAAGTGCTCGATGCTTCTAAACCGCTATATCAGTTACACCTATACTAATCCTCCACTGAGCTCTATCTAGGGCCATCTCCTCATTTAGGTTAAGATAGGCAAGATTTTGTCGAATTGCCTCCATCCAACTTTTTTTTGGTCAGCCTCTCCCTCTCTTCCCGACTGTAATATAGAGTTCTTCGCATCTCCTGACGAGGGCAGTGGTCGGTCTACTCCTAACATGCCCAAATCACTGCAAACGTTGCTCCCTCAACTTATCCACAATTGGAGCCACGCCTAATTTATTTCTTATAACTTCATTTCTAATCCTATCCTTCCTTGTGTATCCACACATCCATCTCAACATCCTCATCTTCACCACCTTCAGCTTTTGCGTGTGATGACACTTAACTGACCAACACTCTGCCTCGTATGACATGGCCGATCTCACTACCATCTTATAGTATTTACCCTTTAACTTTAACGGGAACTTCATATCGCACAGTACCGCAGAGGCCATCCTCCATTTATGCCAATCCACTTTAATCTGAATGTTGACAACTACGTCCACTCCGCCGTCTTGTTGCACCATGGAACCCAAATATTTAAAAGCACGCTTTCTATGGTATGCACTATGATCCAATCTTGACATTGTATCTGCTTGGTATGGTAGAGGTACAAAACTTGAGTTCCATCTACTCGGTCATAGATCTACTGAGTCTTAAATCTTTTGATTCTAAGGCCATTCTCCAAAGGTCTAGCTTCTCATTCACCTCCTCCCTTGATTCTCCTACTAGGACTATAACATCCGCGAAAAGCATGGGGATGTGCCTAGTTAGCTTGTCCATAACCAAAATGAACAGGAAGGGACTCCAGGCTGATCCTTGATGAACCCCCACTGTATTGGGGAAAGTGTCTGTCTCCCCTTCTGCTGTGTGCACATTAGTTTAGCCGTCTTCGTACATGTCTTTGATGACTCGTATATAGGGTTGGGGGATGCTTTTCTCCTCCTGGACCCTCCATAGGACCTCACTCGGCACTCTATCATATGCCATCTTTAGATCAGTGAAAACCATGTGGAGATTCTTTTGTCTATCTCTGCACTACTCTATCGACCCCCTTAGGAGATGGATGGCTTCTATCATCGACCTGCCAAGCATAAATCCAAATTGATTCTCGAGTGATTTAGTCTGATAATGGTAAATAATCTAACCAGACTCCAAGTGTGAGAATTGTTGGATTATGTGTGGAGCCTAGTTGTATTGGGCCTTGTTTAATAAATATAGGATTGGGCCGATCCTATTGATACCCATAACACACTAGGGTTTTAGTATGGTGGCTCTATATATACACGGGGTTGTATATATTACCATTAGGGTTAAGAAAGGTTTGAGAGGATTGGGAGTAGAGATGTCTCGTGTAAACTTCAATTATATAAAGAAATTTATCATGCTTTCCTCCGTATATATAGGCTTTGGCTAAACCATGTAAATTCCGGTGTTCTCTCTTATCCCCTTTGTTTATAATTGTTACTTCAATTTACAGTTTGTATATTCCGTAGATGATACTAATAGGTGGTATTAGAGCCCCTAATAATTATCATAATCCTTTCTTATCTACTAATATTAGTTGATTTATATTTTTAAGTCATTTTTATAATTATAATAGATAAGTTACTTTTTAAACTTGTATTAAAATACTTTATGATGTAAAAAGATCTTTGTACACAGCACAACCAAACACTTCATTGTAAAAAGATAAAGATTTTAAATTGACAGATCATATTAAAACAGATAAGTTAAAAAAATATAAGTTGAAACAAGTGAAGCAAACGCACCGTAAGACTACCACTAGCTAAAAGGTAGAAAGCAATGATCATAAAACCCAAGTAGTTTCATCCTTATATGACAACCATGGATAAAGACCTTGTATAAGAAATTATGAACAGGACATTTGAGAAATAATAAGCCAATTTAAGGTCTATTCTAAAGAAAGGAAGCTCAATCACCAAAGTCTTGTTTTAGTGGTAGGAGACAAGTGAGGGATAAAGTGTTATTTTAGGTCAAAAGGTTTGGAGTTTAATTCCCTTTTGAACTTCTCCTTGATGAATTTTTACTTAATTGGCTCCTGCGATTTGTTGGTCGCTACATATGTCGAGGTTTATTGGATAACCGAATTCCTTGTTAACAAAAGCTCTACTATAGATTTCATGTTTATGAAATTTAAACATTTTGAAAACTTTTGCCTGGCATCTATGTCACATCCTTACCCGAAGTTATTTAATTTTACTTAACAATACTTCCTATTATTCTTTTGTAAGTTGTCCATCCGCCAGCAACCTCAAGCAGTTGTTTTTGTCATCCCTTGATCCTTTCCCACCTGAAATAGCTTATTTTTTCGTTTCCTTGATAATAATGAGTCATCAACTTAGTTATAAAATAAAATATTTTTTAAATATTTAATTGATAAATTTTAATTTTTTAAAATTACTTTAGTGACCAAAATTAGTTTTACTGGAAGTTGGATGATTAAATTTTCAAAAGTTTGTCTTGGGTGATCAACTTGCTTATTTTAAACTAACTGGGTGACTAAAAGAGACTTTTATTAAAAGATGGATGACTAAGTCTATTAAAATTTGACTTGAGTGACTAATTGTCTATTTTAAACCAATTGCGTAACTAAAAGAGACTTTATTAAGAGTTGGGTGACTAAGTCTTTTAAAATTTAACTTGGGTGACCAGTTTGTTTATTTTAAACCACTTCAATGATTAAAAAAGACTTTTATTAACAGTTGGGTGATTAAGGGCGCATTTGGTTCAGCTTATATCAACTTATATTTTTTTCAATTTATTTGTTTTAATAAAATTTGTTCATTTAAGATTTATACATTTTTACAATGAATTGTTTGGTTGTGTAGTGCAAAGATAACTTTTTTTTACAGAATACAGTATTTATATATAAGCTTAAAAAAGAAAAGTATCTACTATAATTACAAAGAGTGACTTAATAATATAAATCAACTAATAATAGTAGGTAGGAGATAATCATCATAATTCTTGGTCATGGTTGTAGAGAGTGGTGAGTGTAGCTATCCATGGGCTTAAAAGGTGGTGATAGGCAAGGGTTGTGATAAAAAGTAAAAGTAAGTTATGGTAATAAAAATTTAATATTAATATAGTCTTTTTAAAATATTTTTAGAAATAAGTGGTAAAACAATTCGGTTTTGTATCTTTTTCTAATTAATTATAAAATAAATTTTACACCTTTCTATCTAAGTTGTCAAAAGGATGTATAAAAATTTTTTTTTTTTTTTCCTGCCAATCAAACGCAAGCCTTACGGTCAAGTCTTCTAAAATTTGAATTGCGTGACTTATTTGTCTAATTTAAACCACTTGAATGATTAAAAGAAACTTTTATTAAAAATTGATTGACTGAATCTTTCAAAAGTTACCTTTGATGACCAAATTTTTTATTTTTAGGGCAAATTATAATAAGACCCCCTGAACTTTCTCATTAAACACAAGTGACCTCCCTGCACTTTCAATTAAACATAACAAATCCCTGAACTTTGAAATTACACTCAACACACCCTTGCACTTTCAATTTTATAAAATAACCCTTTGAACTATGTTATCATATACAATACACCTCCTTAACTTTTAATTTGACTCCCTGAACTATTAATTTTAACACAATAGGCCCCTTCAATTTTAAAAAAAATATATTAAAAAATATTTAATCTTCTAAATTATGATACTAAACAATTTTTAAAAATCATATTTAAGCTATTTTAGTAAACCAAAATCATCCAAATATCAAGTTTAACACTTTAATTAAATATGCATTACTCTTTATTATCTAATTTAAATAAATAATCCTAAATTATGTTATCAAACTAAAGTTACACTTGCACATCAAATATTATGCTTAAATTAAACATAATTCACTCCTTTCATCCAAAAACAATTTCTTAGTCAACTTTGCACGAACAACATAGATTTCAACAATTTACATGTACATATATTCCAAGTTTACTTGTTCAAAAAGGCAATCACATGCTATTACATTAGTATTGAGTCACATAATAGTTACTTTTGATTTACAAAAAATATTTCCTTCCTTAATATAGATTTTATAATCCCAGCATGAGTCCAAAAATTGATAATATAAACAAAAAACTATTTATCCTTGCTACAAATATGTAACGGCTAATATCATGTCTATGCATCTTCAAAGGTTGCATCCACCCCTATTATAAGTTGTCCTAGCATCGGTGTCACCATTAGTGCCTCGTTTTCTTCTTGTTCCCTTGCCACTTGCAGCACTAGTTATCCCATTGCTTTCGTTCGCAGTAGTGATTGAGCCACCAATATTCTACAAATAATGAAAATAAGCATAAATTACAAAAAAAACATATATAGATTTATAGTAAATATACATCAAAATTTTACAAATCAACAACATTATAATCTAGCACTTACCAAATTAGACGCTTGATTTCTTCTCACTACCGAAATTTTCTTTAATGGAACAATGCAAAGTTGAGTTGGTTGATTGTGTGCTTGAGATTGTTGTTCTCCATTATCAACTTTCTTGAGAACCCTCTTTGAAGCCATCCTTATTGCATGCTTCTTCATTGCGGCTGCCCTTTTTGGATCAATTGCACCTTTGCAAGTTCTTGCATTATGTCCAGAAGCTCCACAACGACTGCACTTTATTGTGAACCCCCACCCCCCCCCCCCCCCCCCCCCCCCCTCCTTAGTTTTAAAAGCATTATGAGGCTCATCTTCCTCTCTTCTTCTCACCTCTTTGGGCCTCCCGGTTTGTCTTCCATATGTTGGTGGTTTAATCGGATCAACATTGCTTCTAGGCCATTCTTATGGTCCTGGCATTAATCATGGCGTCATACGCATGCATGAAAGTTTCCTTCTTATAAACTTCATGAACAAACTCCTTCGTAGGCAATTTGGAGAAGTAAATTGCTGCACATCCATGGCCACACGGAATTCCATTTAGATCCCACATTCTACATGCGCAACTCCTCTTATGTAAATCAACAAGAAGTTGCCCCTGAAAACAATGATTGACTTCAACTTTTGGACCTCCTCTCATGAGCAAATGCAATCCATTGCTTGCTTCTCAGAAATCTCAAGGTTTTTTTTTTTTTTTTGGATTCTGTGACAAATTTCACCAGAGTATTTCTGCATCCCTTCTCTCTTCAATTGAAACCTTCTCATAGTAGCCTTTTAATGGCTTCTAATAGAGTCAAAATAGGTTAATTTTTTTCTCACATTTGATATGTAGCTATTGAAAGTCTCACCTATGTCGCTTAGTTGACAATCACTTAATCTTGGCAAGCCAATTATGTGCTGCTTCACTGTTGGCTTTTAGTTTGATCATTCTTCTAACAAATCCAGTCACTACAGTTGCAGCAGCCCATATCAAGTCTTTCAGTGTCTTTTCTTTAAACTTGTTTTTGAAATTCCCATAAAGATATGTCTAACGCATATCCTTAGTTCAGCATTTGTAAAGATATTTGTAAAGATATCCCCTAGCGCATCCCGTAGCCGCTGTTTAAGCAAATATTAAAAAAAAATGAGTATGAGCAATTTGAAACTATAGATAAGATTTAGACGTACTTTTTGCTCCTTAATATCGCACTTGATAACTCACCTTTTGTTGTTCTGAGATAAAAGTCTAGCCGTTTCCACCTTCAGTTGAAACATCATTACTTAGAATTTGTAAAAAACAATGTCCAACTTGCCCTATATTCCGACTCACATATAGCATATGAGATAGGGAACATGTTATCATTAACATTCTTGCCAATAGCACAAAAAAGTTGACCTCCAAAAGATGCTTTTAAATGACAAGCATCAACTGCAATGATTTGCCTACATGCCGCTAATAGCCCTCGCTTACAAGCATCTAACAAACATAAATCCTCTCAAAAATTGATAGATTTGCTTTCATCAATATGGTAGAGCTTGGATTAAAATGTTTGGCTGCACTAAAATAATCCCACATCATTCCAAATTGTTCCATCTCCCTACTATATACAATCTCTAACGCTTTCTTCTTGGCAACATAAAATTGAGCTCTAGAAACATGAACATTGTAGTCTCTCTTCGCAGCCTCTTTAAAAGCATTCAAATCCCATGTTGGGTTATCTCTAATCATTTCAAGATAGTTTTGACACAGCCATATTGAATTAACCTTTTTATTAATGAAATGTTGATCACAATTATGAATCTCATTGTATGTTTTTATTTCAAAACCATATCCATCTTTAGTTGGAGATGCCCAAATCCTCCATCCACAATCCTTTTTGCATGCAGCAGCTACCCTCCGCTCATCTTTATGCAAAAAATAATGGTCGAATCTATGCTTAATAACATACTCCTTTAATGCTTGCCTAAATACAACACGTGAGCAAAAAATCAACCCAACCCTTAAGTGGACGTTAGCCATATCTATTTGCTCATTAAATTGTGGGAAGTTATGTCGCTTTCTACCTTTTTCATCCGAATCACTAGGGCTTAACAATTGATCACTATTAGCATAATCGAACTCCCTCTCGTTTTCCCTGTTTTACCGTTCTAAATGGGTACTTAACCAATTCCTAATTTCATCATTTATGTTAGATTTATGTCTCAAATAACTTGTTTTAGTTTTATGGGGTTGGCATAGGGTCACCGATGGATCGGGAGGGAAGCCCGATCGATTGGGTGATTTAAGAAAAATTTCGGTATTTTTGGGCAGTAAGAGCGTCGATTGATCGGCTGGTTCCGATCGATCAAGTGTTTCCCGATCGATCGGCACCTCCCAGACCTGCACCTATAAATTAGGACGTAGGGTTTGCATCATAAGTATCCAATCAAAAAGCGTGAGGCGCCGCCATTAAGAAATAGAGGTGATTTTGTAATTCCTCCAAGATATTCAAGTGCTACGAGAGTTTAGAGAAAGTGATTGTAATTCTTTCATAGATCTCGTTCAGAGGAAGTGTCATTGTAATTCTTCCGTTCAGTATCAATAAAGAATCTCCATCTCCGCCCGTGGTTTTCTCCCCTCTCGATTGTAGAGGGGTTTCCACGTAAATATTGTGTGTTCGTGTTTGTTCTTTCTTTCTCCATATATTTGTTTACTTCTCACTTGTGTGAGTCATATTATTTGAATCGAATCAAGTTATCAGGGTTTACGCTTCTGCATCAAGATTTTCCTAACAAATTGGTATCAAAGTATATCAGATTTGTTAAGTTTCCTCACAAATTGGTATCAGAGCCCTGTTTATTTCGATTTGATAATATGACGTCCGCAATTAGATCCGAAGTTGAGAAGTTTGGTGGTCAAGGGAGCTTTAGTTTATGGTAGGTTCGCGTTAAGGGCCTCTTGACTCAAAGTGGCTTCAAGAAAGTTTTAGATGGGAAAGAGAAGAAATCAGAGAATTTGACAGAAGCACAATGAAAGGAGTTAGATGAGAAGGCACTCACTGCAATTCAGATGTGTCTTACCGATGACGTTTTGACAGAAGTTCTGGAAGTGAAGACCGCTAAAGAGTTGTGGGAGAAATTACAGGATATATTCTGTTTCAAGTCTGTCTCCAATAAACTCACAGTTAAGCGCCGATTATTCATGTTTCATATGTCAGAAGGTATGTCACTTAAGAATCACGTCAATGAATTTAATTCAATTATTCAAGATTTGAAAGAATTGGATGATGTTCCTAAGGATGAAGATCAGGCAATGTTGTTGTTATGTTCTCTCTCTACTTCATATAAGGGCTTTGTTGAAAGCATGATTTATGGTGGTAGACAAACCATATCTGTTGATGAAGTTAAGAGAAACCTACTGAGTAAAGAACAAGTAGATAGGGAATTATCTGATACTGTTAATAACTCAGGTAGTGGTTTATTGGTGAGGGGGAGAACTGAGTATGATCATCGTGGAAACAAGTCTAAGTCTAGGTATCAAGACCTAACCTGCAACTATTGTCACAAGAAAGGGCACATTAAGAAAAACTATTACAAGCTTAAGAGAAAATTAGAAGCAGGTAACAGGTCTGACCAGAGATCCATAGTAGCTAGTGTTGTGGATGCTGAGAATGACGATCTTCTACTGTCAGTGTCTGAACCTCAGTCCAATTTGAGAGATAGTTGGATTTTGGATTCGGGTTGCTCCTATCATGTCTGTCTCAATCGGGATTGGTTTTCCACGTACGAGTCAGTTCGAGGTGGAGTTGCTTTGATGGGTAATGATACTTCATGCAAAGTTCTGGGTATAGGAACAATTCGTTTTAGGATGTTCGATGGCACTATCAGGGTTTTGAGCGATGTTCGTCATGTTCCTGATTTGAAGAAGAATCTCATCTCTTTAGGTACTCTTGAGTCTAAAGGGTATAGGTACACAGCTGAAGGTGGAGTTTTGAAGGTCGTTAAGGGTGCTTTGACAGTCATGAGAGGCAGAAGGGTAGGTACTCTGTATGAGCTTGTTGGTTCCACATTTGTTAGATTTGTTGCAACATCTTCATCATCCTTGTTGCTGACAGAACTAGAGATCACAAATTCAGTACGTTTGAGATTGGATCATTCAGGTGATAGGGGTCTGTCTGAGCACAATGTGAGGGGCTCTTTGTGTGGTTAGTCTACAGGACTGATATTATGTGAACAAGGGCTTTATAGGAAACAGAAAGGTTTTCGCTTCAAGCAATTCCTAACGAGTAGACGTGTCACGTTTGGTGAGTCTTGGTTATTGTCTCCACAGAAGATGTCATCAGTTGTTTGTGATTCAGGTCAGGTGAGTAAGCCAGAGGGAGTTCAGTTGAGTAACACAGTTCAGCAGCAGGTGGCCGTTTCAAATAATGTGTCAAGAGCCAATTCAGAGAAGAAGAAGATTGGCATTGTTGATAACCTCTCAGATATGTTCACTCAGTTACTATCTAGCAGGAAGTTCAAGCTTCGCTCGGACTCGGTTAGGTTTCGTGCTTCGTTGAGATAACTCCGTGTGTGGGGTGTTTAGTAGAGTAGGTGGAGGAAATTTTTTTATGTATGTAATTTGAGCCAAGGCGGAGATTTGTTAGGTTTATGTCTCAAATTACTTGTTTTAGTTTTATGGGGTTGTCGTAGGGTCACCGATCGATCGGGACGGAAGCCCGATCGATCGGCACCTCCCAGACCTACGCCTATAAATTAGGACGTAGGGTTTGCGTCATAAGTATCCAATCAAAAAGCGTGAGGCGCCGCCATTAAGAAAAAGAGGTGATTTTGTAATTCCTCCAAGATATTCGAGTGCTACGAGAGTTTAGAGAAAAGTGATTGTAATTATTTCATAGATCTCGTTCAGAGGAAGTGTCATTATAATTCTTCCGTTCAGTATCAATAAAGAATCCCCATCTCCGCCCGTGGTTTTCTCCTCTCTCGATTGTAGAGGGGTTTCCACGTAAATGTTGTGTGTTCATGTTTGTTCTTTCTTTCTCCATATATTTGTTTAATTCTCGCTTGTGTGAGTCATATTATTTGAATCGAATCAAGTGATCAGGGTTTACGTTTCCGCATCAAGATTTTCCTAACAAATTGGTATCAAAGTATATCAGATTTGTTAAGTTTCCTCACAATTTACATCAATATTGCTCTAAAATAAATCTTCACCATCCTCGTTGTCACTATAGTTACAGTGTTTGTTACCCTATGGCTATCGATGAATTTTGGGCAAAGTTCAAGGCACTCCTACCCGGCAATTAATGAGTGCACGTTAAGAGTCGGATCGCGTTAATCTAGGAGGACGGCCGCTGGTTGTACTGTGTGCACCGGAGCAACGGCGAAATCCTCTTTTAGGACAGTGGTCTTTACCACGGCGCGGTATCAACATTTTGTAAGATTTTTCTAATCGCTGTCTTCCTCGTTGCAATTTATCCACTTGTCGATATTATTTACTTGAGTACGGTGTTCAGGTATTTTTCGCTGTTTTCCTGCGACATTCTTCATTGAATTATTACTGCTAAAATTTCAGTTATTTTATTGAATTTTTGCTAAAACTTTAATGCAAGTTCACTGCAATTTTTGCAGCAATTATTTACTGAAATTTTATTGTATTTTGCATAGAAAAAATTAGCTGTAATATGGTCTATGGGTGTGCTATTTTCACAATTTCTTTTAACATTCTACAAAACGATATGGATAGCAACATATAGCCCAAAACAATATGTAGCAGTACATTGAGCTTGAAAAAGACATGTTTCAACACTTAAAACAACATGCTTTTCATCATTTCGAGTAACATGTAACAACATATTCACAACGCTTCAAACACAGCCATGGGAAATACATGAGACACATCAATATGAAGACTAATACAAAAAATCACACATAGATCTCCAAGAACTCACAAGTGCTATTAGCCCTTTACAAGAATCAACTTGTTTTACTTAGGTCACTCCAAATATGCAAGAAAAACAACTCTCACATACAAGGTTAATATCATGGTTAAAACTCAAAAATACCATGCTCAATCCACACAAGGGATTTAAGATTTCATTTTAACAAGTTCACAATCAATCTCAGGCGTTAAACACTATTACCCACAACAATCACACAGAAAATTGGAAAACACACGATCCAAACCAAGATCTGTTCTCCAACCATCAACAGAGTCAGGCTCAAGCAATTGAAGTCAAAAGTTGCTCCACCAAGACAACAATCTACACTAGATTCTCAACCGACCATACATTCCACACACGGTAGTAGCAACTAGCAAATATTGGTAGACTCAAAAAACTAGAAAAGGATTATGGTTAAAAAAAAATTTCTTATGTAACACAAGGAGTTTGGCTTCATATAAGCACCACCCCCCACATTTCACTAACTTATATTCAGATTAACGTGAATGTGGGTCTAATTTTCATTGAATCTTTTTCATATAAACTTAGAAAATCAAGTCCTTCGAATGACAACATGAACAGTAGAAAAATGTATAAATTTCAAAACATCAGACATACACATTCTTATCCTTCATGCATGCATATCTGGTCTTATTTAGTGTGCCTACACATGCATCAAAACATCTTCATTCCCTTACACTCGTCCTTTATACTTGTTGGAACTTGATGCCCCTCACTCAGAGCAATAAAGCAAGAAGTGAGGAAGAATGGAAAACAAAATTCATTGCTTATATTTATCTAATTTGGAAAATTTATTCATTCTACTTCATCTGGCTAAGAGTACGTGATTTATTTTGTAGGTTAAAGCAAGATCATGTCATTATGCAATTTCACCCAGAGAACTACAAAAGACTAAAGACCATGCATCTGATATTCAGTATTGGCTTGAAGCATGTAAAAGCTAAATATGATGCATAGCCCTTAATCAAGATTGAATTTTTGACAACATCATCCCATAACAATATCATTTGCCATATCCATACTTAAGGCTCCATTTGTTTTAATAGAAATTCTTTTCAGTCTCAATTTCATTGTTTCTTCACACAACTTTATAACAACCACAACGTAAATAATGTTTTCTATTAACCAAATAGAGCCCATAAGTAATACAAATATCCTGATTTTTCAACCCAGATTCTAAACAAGGAAATCCCATCAAACCCATTAATTTAAACACATTCCAGATCTACACTTTACATCAAGCAAAGAAACCAATAAACAAAAGAACAGATCAACCAAACAAAACCAAAACAATACAATCTCAAATTCTTTTTCCCTCTTTATTTTTTACTTCTTTGGCTCTTAATATCAGTAAGTTTATTAAAATTGGTTCATTGTGTTCTACATTTCACACAGGCATTTCATCGAACATCTTATACTCATAAAAGTTGAGATGAAATCAAACAAAACATTAATAATCATAAAGAACCATGAATGTCAAGAGTTTCCATGATTGATTATAAAATCGTCCTTTAGAATGTTAAAAGAAATTGTGAAAATAGCACACCCACAGACCAGATTACAGCTAATTGTTTCTACGCAAAATACAGTAAAATTTCAGTAAATAATTGCTGCAAAAATTGCAATGAAATTGCATTAAAATTTCAGCAAAAAATTCAATAAAATAACTGAAAATTTAGCAATAATAATTCAGTGAAGAATGTCGCGAGAAAACAGCGAAAAATACCTGAACACCGTACTCAAGTAAATAATATCGACAAGTGGATAAATTGCAACGAGGAAGAAAGTGATTAGAAAAATCTTACAAAATGTTGATACCGCGCCGTGGTCAAGACCACTATCCTAAAAGACGATTTCGTCGCTACTCCGGTGCACACAGTACAACCAGCAATCGTCCTCCAGGATTAACGCGATCCGACTCTTAACGTACACTCGTTAATTGTCGGGTAGGAGTGCCTTGAACTTTGCCCAAAATTCATCGATAGCCATAGGGTATCGAACACTGTAACTATAGCGAGGGGAATTCTAAAATTGGGAATCGAGTGTTCTACTGCGAATGCAATCCACCCTTCACTATTAAATAAACCAATCCAACCCCCCTGCTGAGGCTGTTTCAGATGGAGAGAGAGAGAAATGAGGCAGGAGAGAGAATGACCCTGAAAAATGAGGGAGATGAGAGAGCAATATATAAAGCGGTTACAGAAGGTGAGATCCTCCATTATCCTTCCGAATTTTCAGCGCAAGAGAGAGGAGTGAAATGGGGGGAAGTTTTGATACTAACCTGATGTCAAAGAAGTAAATATATTTAATCAACCATCAATTGCAAAGGTAAAATAACGGACGTAATGAATTGCAATGGCTATATTTTTTAGTTATTTTATAAATCTCCAACAGCCACAATTAATGACACTAAACGGCTAGTAATGGGTCTTGAAAAATTATTACCCGAAAAATAAATATACTCGTTAAGCAAAAGGATCACCCGCATAATTTTCTAATGTGAAATATAATCCCCCCTGAAACTAAAGGTTAGCTTGTATCATTTTTCCAATAGTGCGTAGTCGAGCAAACAGGAGAATAATAAGTAAGCAAAGTAACATACTCAGTGCCCCAAGGGTTTCCGCCTTAGCATGGTCCCGGGGGAGGGGGGGGGGGGTGTTGGAAGAATGTACTCAGCCTTCCCCTTTCAGGGTATTACCCTTGAAGAGAGGCTGTTTCCGAGTATCCCTAACTTGAGGGTGAGGACTTCCTAGGAGGTCACCCAACATGGTACTACTCTCGTCTAAGCACGCTTAATTTCGAAGTTCTAATGTGATCCGGTGACAACGTGTTGGTACCCTCTTTGGTAAAAATATATCATTAAGTATAGTAAAAAAAAAAAAAAAAAAACTAAATAGTATAATTCACACTAATTTTTTTTAAAAAAGAAGAATTTTATAAATATGAAAAACTAAAAATATGACTTTGGGATAAAATTAAGATCATAATAACATTACATTACATTACATAAATAGTATTAACTTATAACTCATTTTTCCACTAATATATTATAAAATATTAAACATACAACTGAAATTAAAAATTTCTATGTCCTCTTTAGTGGGAGGTATTTCTACTTTTTATTTTTTATTATTTGGAGAGTCCTGGACAGGAAAGGGATCCCCGTACCATACACCGAGCCATTAGAGACATGTATGAGAAGGCACAGACTATGGTGCGTACTGTGGACTGGGAGACGGACGCCTTCCCGATAACAGTAGGGGTACATCAAGGGTCTGCCTTGAGCCCCTATCTGTTCATTCTGGTTATGGACGAACTCACTAGGCACATCTAGGGATGTGTACATTGGTGCATGCTTTTTGCAGATGACATAGTGCTGGTGGGGGAATCGCGGGAAGAGATAAATGAGAAGCTGGAACTGTGGAGAGGAGCTCTAGAGTCAAAGGGGTTACGACTAAGCAGAACCAAGACCGAGCACATGGAACTCAAGTTCGATCCCTCTACCACGCCTAGCGGGGAAAAAGTCAAGATTGGACATGAGGCCATACCGAAGAAGGAGAGATTTAGGTACTTGGGGTCCATGATACAGCATAATGGAGAGGTGGACGACGATGTCAGCAACCGGATTAAAGCGGAATGGTATAAGTGGAGGATGGCCTTTGCGGTACTTTGTGATAGAAAGTTCCCCTTGAAGTTGAAGGGAAGATACTATAAGACGGTTGTGAGGCCAGCCATGACGTATGGGGCGGAGTGCAGGGCAATGAAACAACATCACACACAGAATATGAAGGTGGCGGAGATGCAAATGCTGAGGTGGATGTGTGGACACACAAGGAAGGATAGGATCAGAAACGACATCGTAAGAGGCAAATTGGGAGTAGCCTCCATTGAAGATAAATTGAGGGAGCAACGGCTGAAAGGTTCGGACATGTCAGAAAGAGACCGGACAACGCCCCAGTCAGGAGATGTGAACAGCTACTTACTACACTAGGCAGAAGAGGCAGAGGCAGGCCAAAGAAGAGATGGCTTGAGACGATCCGACAAGACCTTACCCACCTAAACCTTCAGGAGGAGATGACCTTAGATAGGGTCCAATGGAGGGCCAGCATAGGGGTATCAGATGTGCCGGTTGGATTAGGGTAGTCCAGCTACTAGTGCTAGGTCCTATTGGCGCATGTAGGCTATTTATGGATCTCACGAGGATGTACGCTGCTACTTGGCTACTTATCTTTATCTTCCTCTCTTTCTATCCCTATCCCTACCCCTACCTCCTTCCCTTTCTCTTCCTTTCTATCTCTATCTCTATCTCTATCCTCTTTCCCTGTAATAAATTTATCTTCATCCTATATGTTGATCTGCGCTTGATGTGGCATGCTTTGAGCCTGTTGCTTTGCTTGCAGTGTGCCTACCGTGAGTTTGCTATACTCATGCACTTGATGTTTCTTCTGTTTTTGCCAGGTCTTTGGCTCTTTGTTGTGGACCAGCTTCTCAGGCTGAGGGTCCTCGGAAACAGTCTCTCTTCAGGGTAGCCCCCTGGAGGGGGAAGGCTGCATACATGTATCCCCCCCAGACCCTACTTTTGCCGGAGCCCTTGGAGGCACTGGGTTTGTTGTTGTATTATTTTTTTATTTATCTTTAATATTATTTTATTATTGAGTTAAATTCGCATTAAAAATAACACAAATCATCTACACTTTAAAAGAGAAATAATAATTTTACCTCTTTTTTGTTAAAATTATTTCATATAACAAAATACAATAATTTTTATCTGTAACCACCATAATTTTTGAATTCAAAATAATTATGCCTCTTCTTTTTAATGATAATTTAGGTTAAATTTCATTAACACTATTTTTAAAAATAAATAAATTAAAATAAAAATAATATTACATAAGCAGTATTAAATAATTAAACAATTAAACAATAAAAATGCAACTCAAATTAAAAATTTTCACGTCCACTTTAGTGGGAGGTAGTTCTACTTATTATTTTTTATTATTTATTATTTATTTATCTTAAACAATATTTGTCATTCTATTATTGAGTTAAATCTAGATTAAAAAGAACAAATCATCTACACTTTAGAAGAAGAAGAAGAAGAAGAAGAAGAAGAATTTTGCCTCTTTTTTGTTAAAATTATTTTATATAACAAATGCAATAACCTTTTTCTGTAACCACCATAATTTTTTAATTGAAAAGAATTATACCCCTCCTTTTTAATGAATAATGTAGGTCAAATTTCGAAGTAAACTAATGAAACAAATTAAAAAATGTAATAATATAGGAATGCGTAATATATACTCAATGTTCATACATGCTATACATGATAGAAAAGATATATGCTATTATTTTTAATAAAAATTATTGATTATTATCATACAAATATATTACAAAATATATTATTCTTGTGTTTTTTAATAAAAAATAAGACACAAATAAAATAATTTCTTATATTTATTTCAATTATTAATTTCCTGGATTCTAATAGAGGAGACTTATATGTTACTGAATCCTTATGGTACCTTATTCTATATATTATATGATAAGGACACTAAGAACATTAAATTTTAACGTACCTGAATAATTGGTTTCCCTACAAACTATTACATTTTGTTATGATAATTTAAATTAAGATAACTATGTCATTACTAAAATAAAATCAAAAACATATATAGTTTATCTTTCAAGCAAACATTTACAATATGCATATTGCTTTGTTGTAACTTTTGAAACGTTTCTATTTGCTTTTAAAACCCTTAACTCATTATCATAAGAAAATTTAATTCTCTAAAACAACAGAATACATGATAAATAAAATATAAATTAAAATTTAATACCGAATAAAATTTGGGGGTTGCTTTTGGAAGTATAACATGATTTGGTAGTTAAAAAAAAAAAGGAAATTGGGTTTCCCATGTACTTTTAGAGTTGGTAGTATATTATAATTTAAAAATGACGAGGATATAATCAGGTAGTATTTTTTTTTTTTTTTTTTTTGCAAATAAATGTAGTTCACAAACATAGTTACTAAAAAAATAAATAAATGGCCATGTACAAACATATTTTATGTAATATTATAATAGAAATGAATGTTGGGTGCCCACCTTCTTCTTCATGTAGTTATATAGTTTATTTGTATAATCATGTAGTATTATTTTTTTGACAAATTAATATATACATTAATATACAACAACAACAACAGTCCCAGTACCTCACGGCTTCGGCAGAAAGCAGGGTCTGGGAGGGATGGATGTACGCAACCTTACCCCTCCGGGTGGAAAGGAGGCTGTTTTCGAGGACCCCCAACCTGAAGTGTGTGTACGCCTGCAAGTAAAAATAATATATACATTAATATAATTACAAAAAAAAAAATTCACTAATATAGATGATTGTGTACAAGCATGTAGTGTAGTGTTATGCTATATATATTATGGCAAAAAATATACATCTATTTTTGTTTCGTTACACTATAAAGGTAGAAATATTGTAAGTATGTTTAGATGATTTGTAGATTTATATATACTATTTCCCAAAACTAGTTCAAGGTACCAAGGAACAAAACGAATATGGCCATGGATAATGCCACGTATACAACATTACGTCGACTACGATTTATGGCTGCAAGATTGTACAGGAGATTACGGCTATTTAATATTCGCTACAATATACGACATACAGGTAAGAGTGCAAAGACAATTACTATAAAGACGGGCTAGACAACTTAGAATTCAACTATTACGGTTATGTGTAAGGATGAGTAGACGTGCTACATATTAGGGAATGAATGCACCAACAAATCAAGCTAGTCCACCGCGATCACAATCAAGGGATTCTCAAACACAGGATGTGGATATAGTACATTCCACGTTTGATGAAGTACAAAGTGTTGAAATACATAGCGACAACAAAACCCTGATTCCAATGCAAGCCACTTGGTTGCATGCTCAAATAACAACAATGGTACTATTTCATTACTATAAACACCATTCAAAAACCTTACACATTAGCGGAAATTTAAAATCCACCTAAACTTTTGTTTAAAAATATGCAGATGAAAGTGAGGAGGTGCAGATTCATGCCATTAATGTACAATGGCCATCGATAACAACACCAATGAGCAGTGGATCAGTGGTAACTTTACATCAAGAGGGTATTGCAACAAATATTGCAAACATAACATCACATCCAACAACAAAGATAGCACATGCGCATGCAAATGAACAAGGTACCAATTCTGTTACCCTTAATAACATCCTCACCAACCTTACATGAAATTTACTATTATGTTACAAAGATAATGTAAACATTGACATATTAAAACAACATTTACGTAAGTCAAAGTCTCATACAATGATCATTGCCGCATAATTCCAAGAATTAATCCAATTGCTTGAACAAAATGATAATGA
The DNA here is from genome assembly GCA_018398585.1 of Simmondsia chinensis. NCBI lineage: Eukaryota > Viridiplantae > Streptophyta > Magnoliopsida > Caryophyllales > Simmondsiaceae > Simmondsia > Simmondsia chinensis. The sequence goes on from JAGTTD010000005.1 coordinate 32,969,217, forward strand.
TTCCATTCGGCAGAGAAAAGTGACTACGACATCGATTGCTTACAATACAAACTCCACTGAGGGACAATTGAGACAAGCTAGTCATGTAAATATTAGCAATCTAAATGCTAATAAAACTGGTATGTAGTCTTACTATAAAATAAATGCAAATCTAATCCAAGAACACAATGTAGGCCAAAATCAAATCATATCTTATAGTATTTCCCATATATTACTTATAAGACTACGTAGAAGGCGCCCAATGATATCAACCTCTTTGAACTTTGGCAGTAGGCAATCAAAGTGCCAACATTGTGAGGCACTTATGTGGGATGAGGAATGAACAAGTGATAGCAGCATAAGAAACATGCTGTTCAATTTATGCTGTAGCCGCGGTCGAGTGCAACTCCCAAGACTGCCACCTTCAATCGTTATTGGAAGATTCAAACTTCAGAAAGGAGATTCAAACATACAACTCCATCATGTCATTTACATCAATGGGAGGAAAGATTGACCAAAAAACACGACATAGCCGTGGGCCATAATCTTACAGAATTTCTAGAGCTAACTACTATAGAATCAGATCATTGTTGCCGCAGCCTGGAGCCCACCCGGTTACGCTCAATTGTAGATCTACGACAGAGAGAATGAGGTCCATAACAGGTGCATTGCTCTTAGAGATAACAATAACACACCACGCCTTCAAGTTGCATGGGTACAAGGGTTGCAAAGGATGTTAGATGAGATCAATCCTTATGTCAGAGTGTTCAGAAATGCACGAGATGTGATGCAAACTAACAATGTTCAAGACCTAAGGATTAGAATAATTGAAGCAAGAAGTGGGAGACAATACGCAATGCCAACATCTAATGAAGTAGCGGCACTAATAATAGGAGATGGTGATTTATCAATTTCCAATCGTGATATTATGATTCACAAAAGGGAAGCAGGACTACAAAGGATAAACAAGATATACTCGCCATACATGCCTCTTCAATATCCTTTGCTATTCTCGTATGGTATAGATGGATGGAACCCTGAAATATATGCAACAAATAACAAACACCATCAACAATGTTGTAACTCAAAGACAATTTTATGCTTATAGAATACAACTATGAGAACTAGAAGGAAGAAACCTCTTACAAGGTTGTCAGCTATTTCAACTATTTGTAGTTGATTGCTATGCAACTATTGAGCAATCTAGATTAAAATATTTAAGGTTCAATCAAAGTATGTTGAGAGCAGACTTATATAGTGGAATTGAAGATGCATGGACTGCCGGAGAAGCTAATGCCAAGGCAATAGGACGACGTTGCGTCCTTCCATCAAGTTTCATAAGAGGACCATGACACATGATGCAACGTTACCAAGATGCAATGGCAATGTGACGTGTAGTGGAACCACCAGATTATTTCATCACATTTACATGCAATCCTAATTGGCCAAAAATCTCGGTAGAGCTCTTCCAATCCTCGGCACAATGACTAACATATCGCCCCAATATAATCACTGGAGTGTTCAAAATAAAACTAAAAGACCTTCTTCGGGATATAAAAGAACGACAAATTTTTGGCAAAGTAATTGCAGGTATTAATATGTATTTCATATACTTTCTATATACATGATAAACAAATGCTAATTACCTTAATTGCATCATTGCAGAAACACATGTGATCGAGTTTCAGAAATGAGGACTCCCCCACGCACACATCTTACTAACAGTTGCCAGTGAACATAAGCCGTCATGTCGAGAGGATATTGATCAGTATATATGTGCAGAAATACCAGATAAAGAACAAGATCCCCTAGCCTATGAAGCAGTATCCAAATTCATGATACATGGGCCATGTGGAGCATACAACTCTAACTCAGCTTGTATGAACCAATCAAGAAAATGTGCAAAACACTACTATAAAAAGTTCATTCAAGAGACAACAATTGAGGATACCGAATTCGGGAATTATTGTAGACGCTATAATGGAAGGACAATTGAATTAGCAGGGGCAGACATTGGGAACAATTGGATCGTGCCCTACAATCGTGATCTCTGTGTGAAATTTGAATGCCATATCAATGTAGAACATTGCGCGCACACAAAACTTATTAAATACTTATACAAGTACATCCATAGAGGATCTGATCCTGCAACATTTATCATAGAAGAAAATGTTGTATCAGGGAATGACACTTTACATCCAAAATATTATCAGGTAGATGAGATACGACAATACTTGGATTGTAGATATGTCTCTTCCATAGAGTCATGTTGGCGAATCTTTTAGTTTGACTTAGAAAATCAGTACCCATCAGTTGAAAGGTTGTAATTCCACTTATCGAGTGAACAAAGTATGGAATACAACAATGCTCACTGCATGTATGGCCTTAGGATTACTTGATGATGACAATGAAGGGGATAACAGTTTATCTGAAGCAGCAATTTAGACAAAAGGGGGACAACTAAGAAAAATGTTCTGCTCACATTAATGTTTGCAAAGGTTGCTCATCCAAAAGAATTGTGGGAAAAGCACTGGTGTAATTTGACATATGATTACGAAAGAAATCTACAATGTCAATTCAATAATGTCAACTATTGTGCCAACAACCACCAACGTCAACAAAGGGGACTCATGGAAATTGAACTCATCCTAAATAAAAATGGACGTTCCCTTAAGGATTACCCTCCAATGCCATTTGCAATACAACCAACAACAAGCAGTTTATCAAGCTACATCTTTGCTGAATACATGAATTTTGACACATCAAAAGAGCGAAAAAAATTTGAATGCCTAATTAGGACCTTAAACATGGACCAAAAGTGAGCTTTTGATGCTACCATGCTAGCACATGAGAGAGGGTAGTGGTTCATTCTTTATTTATGGTAGTGGAGGAACCGGAAAGACATATCTATGGAAGACATTAATATCGAAATTTAGAGCTGAGTCACTCATAGTTCTCCCGGTTACGTCATCCGGAATAGCTACATTGCTAATTCCTTCAGGAAAGACAGCACACTCCATCTTCAAATATCCCTCAAAATAAATGAGACATCACGTTGTGCAAATTCTAAACAATTAGATCTTGCTAAACTTATTCAATCAGCTTCACTGATAATATGGGATGAAGCATCAATGACACACCGAAATGCTATAGACGAAATAGATCGAATGTTCAGGGATATTTGTTCTAATGATATAATTTTCGATGGAAAGTTAGTAGTGCTTGGAGGAGATTTTAGACAAATATTACCAATAGTAACAAAGGATCACGTGCAGACATTATGGATGCCTCCTTACATCAGTCAACATTCTGGGAACACACACGCATTATCAAACTGCGAACAAATATGCGGTTGATATGGAACAATGATACAAAATGAAGGACAAAACAACTCAGTTGAATTTGTGCTATGGATAATATAATTAGGGGAAGGGAGAATACGTGGAAGAGCACTTTCTGATGGCAGTGATGCTGGTTGGATTGAAATACTAGAACAATTCCTACTTCAAAATGATGGACACGATATTGACAAGTTAATTAACTTTGTCTATCCAGATTTGCAGAGCAGGTTCATTAACAGCACATACTTAAGAGAGGATGCAATTTTAGCGCCAAGAAACATTGATGTCGATGAACTCAACTCCAGACTGCTATCTCTATTGCCTGGGAATTCGAAAACTTATTTGAGTGCAGACAAACTATATCATGCAAACTAGATTGAAACCCACGACCAAATGCAAACACAGGAGATATTAGATTCACTCAAAATACTGGGAATACCATACCACAATCTAGAGCTTAAAATTGGTGCACCTGTAATACTATTGTGAAATCTAAACCCATCATTTGCCCTATGCAATGGAACTCGATTGACGATTCAAAAAGTGGGAAGAAGGGTAATAGAGGCAAAGATCATATCGTGATGAAATGTCGACTAAACCATTATAGTACTACGAATTGATTTGATCCCAACCTTCAAACAAAGCCCAATTGCATTCACACAAAGCCAAATTACCAAATTGTGATGCATTGCCTAATGCAGATGTAATTAGCATTGTAATTTCCGTTTCTTATTTGTCTTCTACAATGACTATCAGACGTGAAATTCTCTTATGTGATACAAAGTAAGTCATATAGTTTTTATTATATTATCTATTTTATGATTATCTATTATTAATAGTCGCTTGCATTAATTATTTGCAATTGTATCAAGGACAGGGTGCGTACAATACATCTAACATTATGGAAGGAGTTCGCGATCAAAGAAGGCAACTACTTGCTCACAAATTTGGAAACAAGCAACATTCGTATAGCATCCTGAGTAGTTGTAGTGAACTACCACGATAAGAGAGACACAAACTTCTAACAACTTATCATGCGATATAATTCATATCTATGGAAAACTAATAAGACTTACATGATACCATAATTTAGGGACCTCGCTATCTACGACCCTACAAACATGGCTGTTAATCAATCCTATCCATTCGAAAACAAAGTAATTAAAAGCCTGGTAAGCGTAGCGTAATCCCTATTTCTCAATTACGAACAAGTAAATGCACCTAATTCAAATTAACAACACATTGTTTCTCAAATTAGGTATGCAAAAACTAAAGAGGCATAACAAAAAATGAAATGGATGCGTGAAAAAGATATTGGAGTTATTCAGTCACAAATACTTTTTGAGGCAAAGAACATTTATGTTGACCAATATTATGTGATGGAAAATGCAAGCCCTAGCCATGACAAAGCATTTTTATTTACAATTTAAACGCAAACCCAAACATTTAACACATAATTCCACTATATTCTACAGATTAAACATTTTAGAATGTTCGCAAAAGTTATAGGCTTTGACATGACAAACGATACAACATACATTGCATGCATGAAATGTAAAACGTAGGTCAAACAATTGGAGGAAGGAGTTCTATGCAAAGTATGCAACTTCAGAAATGCAGCAATAAAAAAAAGTTATGCATGTTATTAAAATTCAAATTTAATATAATACTCAATATTACTTACAACTATATATTCTGTTCTTTCTAACATCTAAATTGCAGACTTCATACAGCGTGATTAATGAAGAAATTAAGCATTCACAAATGATGGTACAAGTTATGGGATAACAAGAGGCTATTCTAACACAAAGCACGCCTAACAAGTTATTGCAAATAAAATCAAAGGTATAACCAAAATACAATTAAAAAAAAAAAAATCAATCAATCAAATAAAACTAACAACATTGTGCAAATATATAGGACAACAGAGACAACTTCTCTAGAGCTGGGTTTCAATCAAAGAGCAAACACATGTATGGGAAAGTAACCATTCAAATCAAGCTAGTGGAGGGTGACTCTGTTGGCACAGTTACTGCTTTTTATGTTGCTACGATGCGATGATGGCATGTATCTCAGGTTGGGGGTCCCCGAAAACAGCCTCTCTTCAGGTTTAACACCCTAAAGGGGGAAGGCTGCGTACATCAACCTCCCCGGACCCGGCTTCTGCAGGAGCCCTTGAGGCACTGGGTCTGTTGTTGTTGTTGTATATTTACAAGACCTTGTGGAACGAAGTTGGATATTTGTAATAAATGCTCCTGACTCTAGAACAACAACCGACATTCCGGTAGTATCTCTTATTACACCAATTAAATGAGAATAAGAGCTATACTACATCAAGAACTAAACAATGACAAGGACGCAAGTATTCCACTTAATTGCACCACAAAAATAGCAAAATAATACAAAACATAAGTATGATAGACTACACTTCTATCACTAAAAACTTTATACCTTCAACAGATAACACAAAATATGCTTCACTAAACTTTTAAAACCAAAAACAATCAACAGAAATATGGCCAACAAAATAGGAAATAAAATATAACTTATAATACACCTTTGCTAGTGAATCTGCTCTTTGAAAGCTTGAACATAGCGAATGGGATATAAGTCAATAGCTTCCCTTTCTTGGTGGCCTAACAACAAATTTCAAGGTAACGGCTACTAAAAAATTATCTTTAATGCAGGAGATAGAAGCCAATGTTACAGCTGAGATGTCAATACTGCAATGCAAACAAAAGAATGACATTGTTGATGAAAGTAGAAATTTGTAAGCATAATGACTGTACAACAACAACAAACCCAGTGCCACCAAGGGCTCCCGCAAAAGCAGGGTCTGGGGAGGGTAGATGTACGCAGCCTTCCCCCTTCAGGGGGCTACCCTGAAGGGAGGCTGTTTCTAAGGACCCCCAGCCTAAAAAGTTTTTCCGCACCAATCAGCCCAAGACCTGGCAACAGGAGAAGCATCAAAAGGTGCATGAGTATGGCACAAAAAAAAATAAAATAAAATAAATTGTGCACGGGCATCGAGCACAGTTAAGGTGAGAATAGGAAAAGGATTTAAAGAAAGGGCTATAGATAGAGGATAGAGATAGATGTAGAAGAGATAAAGAAAGAGAGTGAGAAAGAGATAGGGATAGAAAAGGTAGAGGCAGAGATAAGGTAGAGACCAATACTACCCTACTCCATTCGGATCATCTAAAACCCCTATGCTAGCCCTCCATAGGGCCCTATCTAAGGCCATCTTCTCCTGGAGGTCAAGGTGGGTGAGGTCTTGTCGGATCGTCTCGAACCATCTCTTCTTTGGTCTGCCTCTGCCTCTTCTGCCTAAAGTAGTAAGGGGCTGTTCGCATCTCCTAACTGGAGTGTTGTCCGGTCTCCTTCTGACATGCCCGAACCACCTCAGACGTTGCTCCCTTAATTTATCTTCAATGGAGGCTATGCCCAATTTGCCTCTTATGATGTCGTTTCTGATCCTATCCTTCCTTATGTATCCGCACATCCACCTCAGCATTCGCATCTCCCCCACCTTCATCTTCTGTGTATGATGTTGTTTTATTGCCCTGCACTCCACACCATACGCCATTGCTGGCCTCACAACCGTCTTATAGTATCTTCCCCTTAGCTTCAAGGGGAACTTCCTATCACAAAGTACCGCGGAGGCCATCCTCCACTTATGCCATCCCGCTTTGATCCTGTAGCTGACATCGTTCACTTCGCCGTTGTGCTGTATGGTGGACCCCAAGTACCTGAATCTCTCATTCTTCGATATGGCCTCATGACCAATCTTGACTTCTTCTCGGCTAGGCGTGGTAGAGGGATCGAACTTGAGTTCCATGTGCTTGGTCTTGGCTCTGCTTAGTCCTAAACCCTTCGACTCTAGAGCTCCTCTCCACAGTTCTAGCTTCTCATTTATCTCTTCCCGTGACTCCCCTATAAGTACTATGTCATCTGCAAAAAGCATGCACCAAGGTACACATCCTTGGATGTGCCTTGTGAGCTCATCCATAACCAGAATGAACAGATAGGGGCTCAAACCAGATCCTTGGTGAACCCCTACTTTTATGGGGAAAGTGTCTGTCTCCCCATCCACTGTGCGCACCATGGTCTGTGCCTCTTCATACATATCTTTAATGGCTCGTATGTATGGTACGGGGATGCCTTTCCTGTCCAGAACTCTCCAAAGGACCTCCCTTGGCATTCTATCATATGCCTTCTCTAAATCAATGAAAACCATATGAAGGTCCTTCTGTCTCTCCCTATATTGCTCAATCGTCCGCCTTAGGATGTGGATGGCTTCTGTTGTTGATCTCCCGGGCATAAATCCGAACTGGTTCTCAGTCACCTCAGTCTGTTGCCTTAACCTCCTCTCTATGACCCGTTCCCACAACTTCAGAGTGTGGCCTATTAGTTTGATACCCCGATAATTGGCGCAACTCTGAATGTCTCCTTTAATCTTATATACCGGAACCAATATGCTCTTCCTCCATTCCTCAGGCATCTTGACCCCCTGGAGGATTTGGTTAAATAGTTTAGTCAGCCAACTGACGCCCTTTTGTCCAAGACATTTCCAAGCTTCTATGGGTATGCCATCCGGACCAACTGCTTTACCCCTTCCCATGGATCTCAGGGATTCCTTGACTTCGTCGAGACTAATTTGCCTACAGTCGCAGTGGTTTTGGTGCACCTCAGATGTTTGAAGATAACCTAAGGATATCTCTGTCCCTCCTTGTTCGTTGAACATCTTCTCCTCTTATGCCTGTCCATGAGTACATGTCCATCTTCTCCTCTTATGCATTGAACTCTATCCAAATCTCTGGTCTTCCTTTCTCTAGCTTTGGCGATTCTATATAAGTCCCTCGCACCCTCCTTGGTCTCCAGCCTTTTGTAGAAGTCCTCATAAGCTCTAGATTATGCTTCTCTGACTGCTCGCTTTGCTTCTCTCCTGTCTAGAATATACCGCTATCGCTTATCCTCATCCCTGCTATGGTCCCACTCTCTGAAAAAAACTCGTTTCGCCTTAATCTTCTCTTGGACCTCGTCACCCCACCACCAGGATTCTCTGTTGCTTGGTACCCTTCCCTTTGACGTGCCGAGAACTTCCCGTGCCAGTCCTCTCATCTTTTGGGCCAGATGGTTCCACATCTGGTTTGCATCTCCCTCGAAGTCCTCCCTGAGCTCAGCCTCAACCCTTTCCTTGTATACCTTACCCTTCTCCCCCTTGAGCTCCCTCCAACAAGTGTGCGTATGCGCAGGTTTGCAGATTCTTTTGCCCCTCTTCTTGGCCTTTATATCCATCCACAACACCCTATGTTGTGTGGACAGGTCTTCGCCTGGGGTAGCCTTGCAATCCCTGCAATATCTTTGCAACCTTCTCCTTACTAGTATGTAGTCAATCTGTGTTCTTGTCCCGCCGCTTTGGTACGTGATGATGTGTTGCTCGTGCTTTCTGAAGAAGGTGTTGGCCACTGTTAGGTCGTAAGTAACCGCGAAGTCTAATAGGGCTTTGCCCTCTACATTCCAGGTTCCAAAACTGCATCCTCCGTGGTGAGGAGCATAACCGTCCTCCGTCGGGCCAACATGTCCGTTGAAATCCCCTCCAATCATTACTTGTTCTGTTAGGGGTATGCCTCGCATCATTGTGTCTAAGTCCTCCCAGAATGTTGCCTTTTCGTGCTCAGGCAGTCCGGTTTGAGGTGCGTAGGCACTGATAACGTTCAATACTTTGCCATCTAGGAACATCTTGATACTTATGATCCTATTGCCAGCTCTTGATACCCTGACTACTTTATCCTTGAGACTGCTTTCCACAATGATCCCAATTCCATTCTTGTCTCTGACCTTGCCTGCATACCAGAGCTTATGCCCTAGCACCTCCCTGGCTTTTGCGCTAATCCATTTTGTCTCTTGCAGACAAAGGATGTTGATGTTTCTCCTCATCATCATATGGACCACCTCAAAACTCTTCTTCGTTAGTGTCCCGACGTTTAGTGAACCGAATCTCAAGTTCCCTGTCTCCTTTTGCCTCGCCCTCCCCCTCCCCAACCCCTTCGAAGATGGCCTCAATGTCTGAGTTCCATAGCTAGTCGCGCTCATCAACTAGCTGGACCTATCGCGGGAGAGTGAACAACATAGACAAGAAGCTGAATATAGTATATACACCCGAGAATACCGCAAACAATCAATAAGAAACACACAAATGCAAAACAATGAAAAGAGACAGAATCAAGTAAACCAGAGGAAAAATACACAACAATGGTAAATCAAAACACTACCCTGCTATAATAAAGGATAGATCAAACCTGGGTCGGTGTGTTGTTGATACTCTGACCCAGCTAAAACTTACCTGGGCCCGCCCTTGCTTGTCGGCTGCTGGCTGATCACTTTGGATTGTTAGCGGTGGTGACGGTGGTGATGAGGGCCTGGTGGGGGTGGTGAGGTGTGGAGTGATGTGAGTGTGTGTGTGAATGGCGGTGATGGGGCGTCGCATGGTGCGGCGGTGGTGGTGGTGCCGGTGTCGGTGTCGGTGTGGGTGGGGGGTGGTGCCGGGAAGGTGAGGCGAGGTGGTGGTGAGGTGAGGTGAGGTGTGAGGTCGGTGGGGCGAAAAGGTTGGGTCAGGCGAGGTCTGGGTTGGGGTGGGTTTGGGTGGGGCGAGGTCTGGGTTGGGATGGGCGGGGCGAGGTGGTGGCGGGGTGCGACGTCAGAGGGTCGTGTTGGTGGGTGTTTGGGTGAGGTGAGGTGGTGGTGGAATTCTATGTCAGGGTGGGTGTGGTGAGGTGGGTTGGAGGGTCGGTAGTGAGAGGTGTGTGGATGGGTGGGGCGAGGTGGTGGCAAGGTGCGACACTTGCCCGGCGGTGGGTCTTCGCCGTCTAGGTGGCGTCACCGGAGGTGGAGGTGGGTCGGCGAGGTTGCCGACGGTGGGGCGGTGGGGTGGAGGGGAAGGGAGGTGTCAGCGAAAAATTTGGGGGGGGGGTGTTCAATGAACGTTGCTTGTCAGATGAGAGAGAGAGCTAGAGAGAGAGAGATATGACCAATAAGTTGTCAATAATTGTAAGCATAATGACTGTGATTTATTTAATATTTTATTTTTCCAACAAATCTGTACCATATTTTTAATAGATGTGCAAATACCAGATATGCAAAACACAAGATATTTAATATTGTCATTTCTCCAACAAATCTATACTACATTTTCATTCAAAGTGTAAACGGGATCCCACTAGTTTTTTTTAAATTTAAGGGGTTTATTGTGTTAAAATTAATAGTTTAGGGGGTCAAATTAAAAGTTAAAGGAGTGAATTATATATAACAATATAGTTTAAGGAATTATTTTATGAAATTAAAAGTGCGGGATGTGTTGAGTGTAATTTCAAAGCTCATGAATTTGTTATATTTAATTAAAAGTGCAGGAAATCACTTATATTTAATAAGAAAGTTAAAAAAATTTTATTATAATTTATCCTTTATTTTTTGCTACTTCAGTAACCCAGGGACTTAACTCTCCGATAGCCGGGTCTAGTTATATCAAAGAGAAAGAGACAACATAAATTGCACAAGATAAGACATACGGAAAACACTTGACGCTAGTGTTAAAAAAAAAAAAAAACACACTTGACGCTTGTCTCTAATGGCGATTCATCTGTGCGCTCGTCTCTCTCCAAATAACTTGACCCTCTCAGGTACTCATGCTCTCTAATTCTATCATTCTAATTTCTTACGTTTACCTGTTTAATCGCTTATTGTTACGAACTAACTTAATCCAACGCTCAATCCAACCGAATCCACAATCAACTCAAAATAGTAGTATATTTGTATTAAATTAGTATAAACTGTAGAATATAAAAAAAATTACCAGTATAAGGTAAAATTTGTATAGTAAGATGAAATGTAGGAGGAGGGAGAGACCGATAGAGAGAGAGAGCGGAGAGAGAACTTGAATCATTCATCCTGATGCAAATAAGGAAGAAAATAACCTGATCGAGAAGAAAAAGGGAGAAAATAAAACCCAAGAATGGTTGGAATCGTAATTGGGATGAAAAGGAACTATTGGGCAACCAGTTGGGTGATCTACGGCTGTTTGGTCCATAAGAGAGTTGCAACAAAATTTGGATGTCACATTAAGAAAATAAATAGTTTAATTAGGTTTTTTATAGATTAATTAGTTTTAGGTCTTTTACTTAATTAGGTTTTTTATAGAGAGTTGCAACCAAGTCTTTGGCCCATTGCTGCGGACCAGCTTTTCAAGCTGGGGGTCCTCGGAAATAACCCTCCTTCAAGGTAGCCCCCTGAAGGGGGAAGGCTACGTACATCTATCCCCCCGGACCCTGCTTATGCGGGAGCCCTTTGAGGCACTGGGTTTGTTGTTGTTGTTGTTGTTGTTGTTGTACTTCATTAATGATTTATTTATTATAGTTTATTTTCACTGAATTATGTAATTAGGTTTAGGATTTTGAGTTATATTAGAATTACATTAGGTTTAGTTAGATTCAAGTAGAATTATTTTTAAGTTTAAATTGATTTAGGAGTAGGGTTAGATGATAACCTATAAATAGGTTATTAGTTGATTATTTTAGGCAGCTTTGATTTTGATTGAATTTGAATTGTTTCTTTGTTCTCTTATTCCCCAGGTGAGAATTAAGAATGACCTTGTCCTTCCCTTTCTTGAGTAATAAGAATTAAGGAAGGCAGTTGAATCCTTCCTCTTTATCTTTCGGCAATTTGGCAATCTACATCACATCCATACTCCTCCTATGCATTAAGGTCCCTATTTATAGAGTTAGGGGAGGAGTATAATTGGAATAAAGAACTTAGCTTATTTATTAATACCTAAACTTCCTCTCACTTAGCGACTATATTTTGGATTGTATTACTGATCTTCTACTGCATTATCCCAGGTGAGCGATGCAAATACACTGTCCAATCAGTGGTAAATTACTTTGCTATCTATCCTTTCTATTTTTCAGCATTTGCAAATTGAGCATGTTACCTGGTTATGTGTGGAGCCTGGTTGTACTAGGCCTTGTTTATAAGGTAGCGGATTGGGACAATCTTATTTAGGCCCATGACACACTAGAATTTTTAGTGTGGTGGCTCTATATATACACTAGGAATGTGTATGTTACCATTAAGGTTTGAGTTAGCATTAAGAGTCGAGACATCTCATGGAACTTGCAATAATATAATGTATTATTGCGCTCCCCTCTATAGATGTAGGCTTCAGTTGAACCACGTAAATTTTGATGTTCTCAATTTTACTTCCCAATTCCCTTATGTATGTGATTGTTATTTTGATTTGGGGTTTGTGTATTCTGTGGGTGATCCTAACAATTGGTATCATAGCCCCAGCACTTGCACTTTGTTATAAGTAGGATTTGTAGTGTATCTAATTCTTTATTTGGCAATTGGGTAAAGGAGGGTAAACAAGGGTAAAGAGGGGACAGAACGGAAAAGGTAAGTTTTACGGAAATCATCACTCAGATACCTTGAGGTTTGACTATTTATCACCTAAGTACCCTGACATTTTAATATAGACAATGAGTTACCTTAAGCTTTGACTATTTTATCACCAGGGTATCTTAATTGAAATTTGACGAATGTTTATAAGAATTTGACCAATTTGATGCAAAAAATTTTATATTATATGTAATTATAATAATATATGTAAGTAATAAGTAATGTCAATATTCTAAACAAAGATTAAGCAAATTTCAAAAACAAAAGAACAAAAAAAAAAAAAAAAAATTGCAGAATGTTAATGTAATTATCTTAATATTGCCAAAATCATGTGTCATGTTAGCATTTTTAATAAAAAAATATCAAATTCTAATAAAGATACCAATAAATGATCGAAATCATTGCTCCATTTTAGCATTTTCTAATAATATATATTAAATTTCGACAAAAGGGTTTGATAAAAATGTTAAAACTTCAGGGTACCTAAGTAATAAAATGTTTAAACCTCAAGGTACCTTATTGTATATATTCAAACGTTAGGGTATCTAGTGATAAATGGTCAGACCTCGGGATACCTGAGTTCTATAAAGAGGGGTAAAGGTAAATAGGGGTAAATGAATACCCTTGTTTGACAATCGGATAAAAGGAGTAAAGGTAAAGAGAGTTATGGTTAAAATAAGGGCAGCACTATCCAAAATTTTTAAAATTTTACCCTCCCCTCTTTACCCAAATTGGGGTGAAGAAAATGGGGGTAACGGTTTACCCTGTTACCAAACAGGGGAAGAGTAGGATTTGTAATATATCTATATTTGAAGAAAAAATTGTATTTTGAATTTGAATTTTGAATTTTGGAGGAAGAGAGCAGTCCCAATGCGAATAGTAACGGTAGGGAAGAACAGGTCTAGAGGAGTGCAGATGTTGGTTGATGAGTATGCTGAGAAACTCAAGTATTATTGCAGTTTTGATGATGTTCTTATCCGTTCTAATCCTAAAAATGCCCGGTACCTTCTTCTTTTTCCTCTTCTTTTTCTGCCATTTAATTGTATTATTTGGAATCGTACATTGTTTTAAGTATGCTAGCAAAGGGTGTACGGAAAAAAACGATAACCGAAAAACAGAGCTAAGATACCCAAATATCAAATTGACAATGCAGTTTGCACGTTCTTAATTTCTGGACTGATTAGCCATACCAGTACGAATTTATGGCATTGCATGTCGGTTACAGTACAAGTTCTTATCCATTTTGGTTGACCAAACTACCAAAAGACTACTGTTGGTGTCAAATCATAATTGCGGGAAACTCCTAAAATACTAACGTTTTATGCTTTGGAAATGTGATTCGACATTCCAAATTCACATTTGCGTTTGCAACACGTATCAAACTCGACGGAAACATGACTCAAACAATAATGGAATTATTTTCATAAGAAGATACTTATTAGGTAATTTGTTTGATTAAAGAACGATTGAATTGCATGAGGGTGTTGGAGTCAATTTTTTAGATGTTATTCATTGGGGTATTTAATTTTCTTGGTTGTTACTTAATATTGACTTTGTTTTGATGGTTATGCTTTAACAACTCAATTGATAACATTTCATTACTTTTTCTTGTATATTTAATATATACTAATATAAGTGCACCCTTCACGCTCCCAACCTTAGAAACTTCTGTGACTACCTGCTTCCATTTCCGCTTCCGCCCCCGTTTCGGCTTCGTGCAACTATGGTACAAATAATACATCCAAGTTAATTTGGTTAAATGGAACCCCTCGATCTAGTTTATTTTTACTTTTTGGTATTGACCCAACTAGCATGGGGCACATGGATCTCTGAAAGCAAGGACCACCAAGCCTATCTAATCGTTTCTATTAAATTATTTCTTTCCTAACAGATTAACCTCTCTTCAGGTTGACACCGTGAAGGGGGAAGGCTGCGTACATCTACTCCCCCTCCCCCCCCCCCCCCCCCCCCCCCTCCGGCGACCCCGCTTATGCGGGAGCCCTTGAGGCATTGGGATTGTTGTTGTTGTTGTTGGTGTTGTTTCCTAACAGATTAAGAACTTCTAAAAGTCAAATAATAAACTAAACTCTAACAAGCAACTATCAAACCAAACACAAAATTGAAAAGTCACACCCCTCCCTATCCATGCTTCAATCTCTATTGATGGGAAATCATTGCTCAAGTCATGGGCCTAGAAAATATCTTATATGTTTGACGTCTAACATTTTCTATTGGTTTGTGTTGAACCCTATAATAGACCAAAGAATCATCTGCATCTTATTTTTAGGTAACAATTTATTTATTTGTTGAAAATTATTAGAAGTAATCAATTACGACAGAAGTTTTTCAGTTGCTATAAAAGTTCTTCAACATTTTGTTTGCAAACCAAATCTGAGGTTGTTTACTAATTTGTATGCATTATTTTCAGATGCCGGTTAACTGGACTTTTTTGGTAATGGATATGACTAAGATCTTTTGTAATATTCCTGTCCAACCATTTCCCAATAAGCTAATGTCTTGGGTGGGATTAGATCTAATAACCCTTGATATGGACCCACGAATTCGATCTCAATCACACGTTAGATGTAGTTTAATTAATCTTGTAATAACAAGTGATGTGACAATTTTATGTTGACATTGAGTTTTATTAGAGCTTTTTGGATGAACTAATTGCATTACAACTTTCATTATTGAGGCCATCCAGTTCACCTGTACGGAGCTGTGAATGGATAAGAAAGAGGTTGGCCTAAGAAAAGCTGCAGGATTCTAGCAGGATTGCGCAAGGTGAGAAGAAACAAGAAGAGGAGGCATTGTTGATATCATGATTGCATTTAGATTATGTGCTGTGAGAAATTGAGACAATTATAGGGAACTGGTGAGCACAAGTATACATGATGATGAAAGAGCTCAAGTAGGGGGGTGTCCTTTTTGTAGGTTGCACTATTAGAAAAGCAAAATATCCCCAGAATTGGGTTTGATTTAGATACCAAAAGAAGATCTGAACTTAAAATGAGAAGAGAAGGGAGAAAGAGAAACAAAGCCATCGAGATTTACGTGGAAAACCCTCAAATAAGGGAAAAACCATGGTTGGAAAGATGAAAGCTTACTCACACTCTCTGCATTGGGCAAAAGCCCTAAAACGGAGTAGATATAGTGCGGGATAGAGAGAAAACCCTAGAAGCAAACGAGTAAACTAACTCGACCTGATAAATAACTTCTATAGGGCCTGGGACCATAGCCCAACATTGACTGCCAATTCTAAATCCAGGCTAAAAATTCGATGCAATACGCAACAAAAGGAAGAGGGAGGGTACACAAGCAACAAGGAGAAATAGGCTATAAAGGGGATGAGAAAATGAAGTACTTCGGGTGGGGAAGATGAAGGGATGAGAAAAAGAGCTACTTGAGGCTGCTGGAAAAGATGCAACTTACAAAAGAAATATAGAAAGAATTGTTCAACTATAAATAACTTCTGGAAACGGTGTGTTATAGATACCAGTCAAGAATTTTCAAAATGCTTCAAATTTTATATACATGAAATCTATGGCAGAGCTTCCTTTCTCTAGAGTAGATGTTAAAGCCGGGTCATTATTTCTCAGATGCCCTATTCTTATTTTTTATTTATTTTTTTTAACACTAGATCTTCATCCATGGTTTGTCATATAAGGACGCAAGTACTTGAGTGGTTATGATCATTGCTTTCTACTTTTTAGCTAGTGCTAGTCTTAGTTGGCCCAGGGAGCTTAATATCGGTGAAACAGGGCATCAACAGGTTGAGGTAACTAGGATGGAGTTTGTAGGCGACATGGGCTACTTTTAAGCTTTACATCAATGACTTAATATGTATGTTTGTAGATATTAAGTTGTTGAGAAGGGTATCTCTTTGAAGACCTAAAGTTTTTTTTTGACTAGTATAGATATCATAAGCACGTTTGAATGAATAAAATATTACACATGTGCATTTTAGAGGCTCGCTCTTCAGCTTGAGAGGATCAATGTGTACTACAATGAGGCGAGTTGTGGGAGGTTCTATGCTTCCTTGACGACACGCGCCTTAGGTTGGGGGTCTTCGGAAACAGTCTCCCTTCAAGGTAGCTCCCTGAAGGGGGAAGGCTGCGTATATCCACCCCCGGACCCTACATATGTAGGAGCCCTTGTGGCATTGGGATTGTTGTTGTTGTTGTTGTTGTTGTTGTTGTTGCATTTTAGAGGCTGTTACAAGATATTTTCTATATAACAGCCAATCATATAATGGTTGATTGCAAGTTTGTTAAATGTTCATTACATCCGTTACATGATTCCATTGCATAGATGGAGGTGGATTAAGAATGTTTACTATAGATGTAGCTTGGTATCCTGCTCTATATGATTAATGTAACTGGCTGCCTTTCCATGTTCCTAGCATGAAGAGAAATTTCATGAGTGGCATTAAGAAAATCTAATCCTTGAAGTTGTTCTTCATCAGTGCTCCTGCACCTTTGGCTTAGCAAGGCTGTCATCAGCTATGGTGTAGGATGAAAAGAGGGGGTTGTCTTTCAATTTTTGTTTGGCTTGCTAGTTGTTTGATAGGGTTTAGTTTATTATCTGACTTTAGGAAATGATTAGAGAGGAAATAATTTAGTAGAAACAATTAGCTAGTACCTAAAACCAAAAATAAGTGAAATGCTGGATCTGGTGGGATTCGAACCAAGATCAATTGTAAATAGGAAGAATTTAAACTAACCACCGAACCAACTTAACATTGATATTATTTATACAAAGAAATGTATATGTAGTATTTTAGTAATTTGATTAACTGAAATGGATAGAACCATATATCATAACCGCCATGAAATTCTGCAAGTTTATACCAATTTGGTTAATTGAACTGGAACCCTTGAACGGTTAACCACGTTTTCATTTGGTATTTTGGTTATGGTTTTCTTTGAACACCCCTACCCAAAATACTGTTTGGGTATTGCAAAATCATCTTGGCACTGTAACAAATGCAATGTTTGGTTTTGCTACTTAGTATTTCCAAACTACTGAAGGAAAGATGGCTTACAATGTTCAACAATACCAATATGAGCCAGTTTCATTTATTCCTTGACTTTCAATAGCTATATATCTAGAGCACCTATACACCAGAAATCTTTTTTTTCTATACGCAAGTCCAAAGAGAGTCAATTTGGCTTTATTTAGCAGGGAGCCGGAGTTCACAAGCAGAGTAGGTCAAAGTGAACATTAGTTGCACTATCAAAAACTCAAGGAAAGGCACAGCATAACATTGCACCACTGCCCTTTCCTCTCTTTTTCCCATGGGAAGTGAAAATTTACAGCTATTAGCAGGGCCAACCCTAGCAATTTCGGGGCCCCAAACGAATGTTATAAATGGGGCCCTTTATATATATATATATATATATATATTAATATTAATATTAATAGTAATATTTTTCTTAATATCACAATACTAATACCGTAAATTATTAACATTGTAATCATAATTTATTAATATTAATAAGTGAGACTTAAAAACTACACTCTAAAATATGGGGCCCCTAAAATTTGGGTAGGGGCCCCAAGTGGATTTTGGGTTGCTTGGGTTATGTCCGGCCTTGGCTATTAGTTGCTAGTAGTAGAAATACTATTGGTGTCATGGCAAGAATAGAATGGAGCTAATGGTCAGAACTACGAGGTGGAAAAGATAGGAGGCATTATCGTGGTGGCTAGGTGGATAATTCGTTTGAGTAGCATGTATAAACTTTAAGTTTTCAGTATAGGGGCTTTAATTTGTCTGAGTTACGATTTTGTTTAAATTGCTTTACTAAATAAAAAGGGTTATTTACATTATAGTATCCCGACATTTTTGGAAATAAATAAAACGGACTCTGACTTTTTTGAATTAATAAAAGGCCCCTAATTTTTTGTCGTATTAATAAAAGGCTCCTCTCCAACCTTGATGACGTCATTTTCAATCGATAGAGCTGACGTGGCAACTTTTTTTTTTATTAATGCTATAGTAAGATGACAAAAGTACCCTTCAATACTCTTATTCTTATGTTATTAGCACAAAATTCAAGATGTTGTAATATGTAGAAACTATATTTTTTTTTTTGCTTAATTTGTTTAAAAATATGATTATTGAAGGGTATTTTGTCATTTTACTGTAACATAATAAACAAGCAGTTGCCATTTCAGCTTTGTCGACATAAAATGATGTTATCATGGAGGAGAGTGGACCTTTTATTGATACGTCAAAATCTTAGAGGCCTTTTTATTAATACAACAAAAATTTAGGGGCTTTTTTATTAATTCAAAAAGGTTAGAGTCCTTTTTATTATTTCTGAAAACGTTCGGGGTATTAAAATATAAATAACCCAAATAAAAATCCTGATTTTAGCTCTCTGAAACAGCTCCATGGTTATGGAGCCACATTTCACGCAACATTTGTATTTTGAAGTTCCTACTAGTGTTAACCACTTCATTGATAATTTGAACCTTCAGAGTTGTTTTCTAACTATTATGTGAAACTTGCCTCTACCCGAAACTATGATAATTTTCTTCGTTTGTTATGTGTCTTCTTGACCATTTTGTGTTGTGATGGATGACTATCTTTCATATATGGATGAATGATGATGTAGTGATGTGAAGGCCCAGGTTGAAGATGAAGACATGGCTGTTATGAATCTCATCAAGCCTGATGATTGGGTATTAGTTAAACAACCTTTTTGGTCAGTTTTATTTAAAGTCTCTTCTCCTAGCACGCATCAAATCAAATAAAAGTTGTTACATAACCTAACATCTATTATGTATCAAACTTTGAGCTAGCTGCTTGACGTTAAAAATTGCATATATATTGTATTTTATTCATTAAAAAGCTTATTAAATTTAATGATTCTGTGTTGTAATTCAAAATTTTCCAAGTATGAGGCTTAAAGGCAACTTATGCTCCATTAAAAACCAAATGCTCTCGTCTTTACCCATTACTCGACTGTAAACCACGATATAATTCCGTGCTTGCAAGTATGTAGGCCTTTGCAATGTGGCATGGTTCTATAGGAACATAACAGAATACATTCCCAACAGTGTGTGACAGTTGAGGATATGTTAATGTTGGCCCCTAATTATAAATTTTTGTGTTCTTCATTTGCATTCGTGTGTGCCATATCAATCTTGATTTTAAATATTTATTTCTCATTTTGCTAGCTAGAATTTGTACGTGCATAGTTACTGGAAATATATGACAAGGTTAGTAGTTGTGGATATGTTATGTTGGCCCCCGATGGTAAATTTTAGGGTAATTTATGCGAGAAATATGCTTGTACTTTATTTATTGTGTCAATTTAGTCCTTGTATTTCTAATTGTGTCAATTTAATCCCTGTACTATTTAATTTGTGTACCTAAGAGGGTACCAACACGCAAGTACCATATCCCATTAGAAGTCTGAAGTAAAGCGTATTTGGGCGAGAGCAGTACCAAGATGGGTGATCTTCTAGGAAGTCATCGTGTTGCGCCCCTCAGGTTGGGGATTCTCGGAAACAGCCTTCTTTCACCCTGAAGGGGGAAAGGTTGCGTAGGCGGGAACTCTTGGGGCACTGGAAATGTTGCACTATTTACTTTGCGTCAATTTAGTTACTGGAGTAAATTAGCATCAAGTTGGTGACAAAATTTTTGAATGCTCAGGTGACAGGTGAGTTTAAATTGAGTTGGTGGGTTTATTGGGTCTTTTGCATTTTACATAATCAAATCGTTAAAAATTACGTCTTTAACTTAACTTCAATTTCTGCAATAGGACTAAATTGACACAATTTGAATTGTACAGGACTAAATTGAAATTTGAAACAATTTGGATTACAGAGGAACTAAATTGACACAATTAAAAGTACAAGGATTAAATTGACACAATGATCAAAGTATAGGGACCTTTCACATCAATAACCCATAAAATTTTTTTCTTTCTTTGTTTGCCTCCATGGGTTTTATATCAACGGTAGTCAGCGCAAATGTGAAATTGAATTGAGTTTTTGCTAAATAGCAATTGTTTCAAGAACACATTGTCATGAAGTTTGGTCGTTTATCAATAGTGTTTTTATATCTGATTTTGTTTCAGTACTCTTGTTCTTTTCTTAGTCTTTCTCTCTTCTTGGGAGGTACACGAGCATAATATTTTGAGAAAGTGTACCCCATCTAGCGAGGAAGATTCTCATAATTCGTTCTTATCAGATACACTGGAAAGTACTTTTACTGTTTTCAGATTGACAACAGAAAACCATTGACAGTCAAGAAATTGTTGCTGGTCTCGAAGTTGATAGTAAATGTGCTATGTTGCATCTAGAGGAGAATAAATTGTAATCCTAGAGTCCTAGTTTATTAAGAATCAGAACTAACCAAATGCAGCCTAGTAAATTTATGATGAACTGATCTTTATAATTCTATGATCCATATATGATGCTTTTGTGAAACCAGCTTGGTGGCCCTCTCCTTGATGTGATGATATTGTATTTTCCGATGATGAAAGTCTTCACAAAAATTTAAGCACTTATCTTATTTTATATCTTTATTCAAGTTCGATGCCTGGTATTTGCTATACAATCATGCTTGTAGCCTTGTAGGTTGTGATGCTGGATGAAAATGGAGTAGGTATCAGCTCTGAGCAGATGGCTGGGTTGGTTGGAAATGCAGGGACAACGGTATGACTCTCCCTGTCTCATCATCGGCATTGATATACATGTTGGGCTTCTTGAAGAGGTAGCATGGAGGACTTCTGTAAAATATTGTTTGTTATTCTCATCAGTCTCCAACTAGGATATTGTTAAGATTAGAAATTGATGGTATCCCAGAACCACCAATTCATGACTGAAGTTATTGATGCCAATGATGGTGACTCTTGGGCTCCCGGGATACCTCTGTTCCTATAGTGAAGTTATGTTGCTCCCCCTCTATGGACGTAGGCTTCAGTTGAACCACGTAAATTCTGGTGTCTAAATTATTCCCTTTGTTATGTTTGCTATTTCAATTTATGGTTCGGTGATTCGTTGGTGGTCTTAACAAGTGGTATTTGAGAAGCCATCAGTTGTTGTGAAGTTCCTAACAATTGCATTCAGAGCTTGAAATTTTTAACAACTTGAAGACTGTTGTTTGTGTTGCAGAAATGGAGATGATTGTGTTTTGGAGCCATGAGGTTTCGGGTGCATGTTCATGGTTCGATTAACCGTACTGAAAACTATTTCGGTTCGGTTAACCATAACCAAAGTACTCAAAGATCTCTAATAGTTACCGTAACCGAAAAGACCGGTTAACCGACTTTTCGTAAATTGGTAATCCGGTTCGGTTATGCCGGTTAACTGGTAACCGAGAAAATAATACGCCTCTTTCATGCTATATGGTCAATCACCTTAAAGGTTTGTAATTGTCTAAAAACGTAAGAATATTTAACAAATTATGAGCTTATAATCCAATTCTAAAAAAAATTAAACATATTATATTTCATTTTAACCAACATGTAGTAAAGTAGTGCTTAGTTAATAATTGGGATATAACAATAAGGCACTAGTACTCTATGCTAGGAGATGAATTGGGGAAAAAAGATAAAATTGATCATATATTATGGAATAGTCACCTCTATGGTAGAAAAACATACTTAACTAACAATTAATATTATGAACATGTAAAAATATATACATGATAGATACTATTTCAGTAAATCGGTTAACCGAAATGGACAAAATCACTAACCGTTACCGTACCCAAATATCTTAAATTTTTTTGGTTCGGTTAACCGACCTGGAAATTCGGTATAGTTAACCGCATTTTCTGGTCAGTATTTCGGAAATTCGTTTCGGTATTTCGGTTACGGATTTTTTTGAACACTCTTATGGTAAACCAGTCTCCAAATGGGAGATTTTTGGGCCTTCATTTGGGCCCAGGTTGATGCCTAGGCCCGTTTTGGTGATCTCAGATGAACAAATTAGGGCTTCTTGCATGTGCCTATGTAAACCTTGTTTTAGGGTTTGAGGGTAGAGTGAATCAGAAGAAAAAAACTCTATAAATTTCCAATCAATAAAATATCTTTGCAACTATGTGGAGGTAGGAAATTTTGGCCGAACTGCGTAAATCCTGTGTGTTTGATTTCATTTTCTTGTTGAATCTTTCATTGTATTTTATTTGTTGCATTTCCTAACAATACAATATACATGTCACTTCACCTGCAAATAAACTGGGGGCATGAGTATGCCAAATGACAGGAAATTTCTTCATCCTTCAACACAATAATGCCATAGGATCAAATCACAATTTGCAGTTGTGTCGTAGAAGGTGCCAAAACTATCATTAGTCGTAGAATATCACCTATAAAGAATTCAATAGGAGGTTGCAAAATTGTGTTCATACCAGTAGTCAAATCAAAGCCATATCCGCATTTTTCTAGCAAAAAAAAAAAAAAAAAAAAAATCAGCTTTTCACTAAGACATGTACAAGAAGTGCGACTACTAGAGCAAATAACATGTTATCTACCATATATTCATGGGAAGAAGTAGAAAAATTGTTGTGATTATTGGTTGGGAGACTGTGGCTTCTGTGAAATGTTTAAAAAATCTTGAAATTTATTTCAGGGATCTTCAAGGTTGCTGTTCTGCATAGGAGGTCCATATGGCCATGGAAGACGATTGCGGGAACGTGCAAACAAATCAATTAAGTTGTCCTCTTTGATTCTAAACCATCAAGTGGCCTTAGTTGTGCTTATTGAGCAACTATATAGGTGCGTGCTTTATGGATTTTCTGTGGTAAACAAAGACGTTTATGTAATTTATGATTCTGCTTAGGCTCGTGTTTGGCTTCCCCATTAGTATGCCTGCATGCTAATTTGCTATGTTATCCAAACCCGAGCATGAGAGTCAAACATGGAACTTGGCTAGTACTGTCAAAATGTTATATGTTGTACTTCCTGTGTGGAGCTTGGTTTTATATATTGTAAGGGAAAAAACTTTTGGGGCTTGTTTTTAGGCCCAAGCCCATCTAGGGGCATTTTCAGGCACTTAAGGTTTTCTGTTGGCTATATATATTGCTGCTATGGTTTGTGAGGCAATATATGAGTGAGAAGGATGTTCTTGTAGTCTCTTCAAAATAGTGAAAAATCTCTGCAATTCTTTGGATGTGGGTACAATTGGCCAAACCACGTAAATCTTGTTTCTTGTCTTTTCCTTTTCCTCGTATTTTTCATCGTTCTGTTCTTTCTTTTCCTAACATCATATCTGAATACCCAAATACCTTTATTGCTATGATCACGGGTGGTAATTGAGATAGTTTTCCACCGTAGTTAATCTTGTTATATTCATCAGAAATTTGAGCTTCTTTATTTTAGGCATGAGGAGTTTCTAGTGGTAACGCGTTTGCCGATCAGGTGTTCGTCCATTGTTGAGATACAGCCAAAATTGAGGCTCTAGGGCAAAAGGTCCTATGTTTAAATTCCATTTTCCAACTAGGGGTTTCCGCTCGATTGAGCTCAAACCCAGCTCGGTGAACTCCGAACTCAGCTTGTGATTTTTAGGGTCATTTGAGCTTTATCTAGGCTTGGGCTCGGCTCATTTAGGCTCAAAGCTTGGCTCGGTTGGACATATTTAAGCTAATAAATTATATTGACATACACTCGTTTGCAATGGCTTCTCTTGATAAGCTAAACGAGCTAGCTAGGCTCAAGCTCATTTTTGAGCTTTATGGCCCTCCTGAGCCAGCTCAGCTCATTTATACCTCTATTCCCAACCTTGCTTACATAGAAGTAGTAACGTGCTTGCTTACACGATGTTTCAAGTTTACAAGGTGGCAAGATTTTGCTTGGTTTTGGTCCTTTGAAACTTTTGATCATGTTTTCTCTAGTTCCTTTTTTTTTTGGGAGAACTGTGTTCTCTTTAGTTTGTTACAGCTCTAATTGTAAGCTAGCTCTATTAAAGCTGCTACCACTCAAACTTTATTTTTGTGATTTATGTCATAACTATTATTGTAACTTTATAGAGCTAAATGATGAATTTTCTTTGGTTGTAAGTACAGGGCGTGGACTATAATTAAAGGCCAGAAGTACCATCATTAGCATTCCATTTCCTGAACTTCACCATGTATAGCAGGTAATTCTCTTGTTATTCATCAACTTTTGTTGTTATTTTTGATCGTACATGTTTGGTTGCTCCCCATGGAATCGAGTTGAAGTTATTACTTTAACGTTACTGTCAGTATGCAATAGATTTTGAGCTAGTTGCTATGATTTTGGCAGTTCTATGGGAAAATGTGGATACAGAGGATAGTTCAATTCAACTTTGATGGAGGTTCGACCTTCTCCAAAATAGAAAACTTTGTTTTTTTGGATAAGTCCCAAAATAGAAAACTGTCAACTGGTTCAGTGAAAAAGTCTAATTCTACATGCAACTGTCGAAAATTCTAAGCACAAGTTTGGTTTAGGCTCTGTTCGGTTTATCGAGAACATTTTCCTTGGGGAAAGTTTTCTTCACAAAAGATTTTCAATTAAAAATACATTTTTCCTAAATTTTTGACTTTCTAGCTAAAGAAAATGGTTTCATTCTATAAATTTGTATGAGGTTCCTACTTGACCAAGTTGAGGTTGAAGTGAAGCCTATGATGTGAGACTACAACGGAAAACGTTTTTCCTTTTGAGAGGAAGTCGATTTTCCTTTAAGGGATGAGAACATTTTCCGTATTTTTGATTGTGGTTTTGAATTTATGCAAAGAAACAATAGAATCACATGGAAAAGTTTAATTATTGTTTTGTTCCTTACAATTTGACGACCTTATTGCTTCATTCATTTCCTTGCCAACTGCTTGCTTACCTGTGGCAACATCTCTCCTGCTGCAGTGTTCTGTTTCTAAAAATCAAATGCCAATGCAGCATGAGGTTAACTGCATAAATGAACAATAAATCTAGTCCACAACCCAAATTTTGATACTAAACAAGATATTTATCAATTCATCCACAAAATTGGTACCATACAAAGTTGTCCTTCACAGAAACCTGCCTAATCACATCCCAAAAAAACTGATCCTCAAAAATTTCATCTCGAGAGTCATCACAGTCTTAACATTTGAAAGTAAAATATAAACAACAGCAACAGTCCCAGTGTCCCAAGGGTTCTCACTTAAGCAGAGTCGGGGGATGATAGAATAGTGGGCTCATCGGCCTGTCTTAAAGTATGACAAAGTAAAAAAGACATCTGTGCCTTTTATAACATAAAATCCCTCACATAATTCCTCAATTCCTGACATGATTTCCATTCTAATTCATATTATGAATCCTAAATTCTTGAAAATGAAAATTACATTTGGGGTCTATTTGAAATGCGGTAAACATCAATAAAGAAGAGGAGGGGGGGAGGAATTGAAGGTACTTTTCCCATGTTTGGTATACCAGAAAATATGAAGGAAAAAAAATCCAATAAAAAATTCTAAAAGATTATAATAGAATTTGAGGAAACCAACTTTCGTCTTAAAATAGATAGGAAAATTGAAAAAAAAAAAAAATGAAGCCCGAGTCAAATCATGTGAATCCCATATGTATTAGACTGATCTTAGTTTCATTTTGAATTAATAGAGTCTGTTTTCTTTGTTTTCTAAGTTTATTGAATATGAATGTTCGGTATATTAAAAAAAATATAAAGTGGATAGAATATTTGTTACTTAAAATATCTGATTGATAAATGTCTGAATGTGATAATTTTTCGAAAAAATTTGGTTTAGGTACCTTGAGGTTTGGTAATATATTTTTCTGGTAAATGTTTAAGATAACTTTAACTGTATAAGCCTTTTTTAGCTATCCTACGTATAACTTTATTAGGTTCTATTACTTTATATTAACACGCATTTAGAAAAATGGGAAATTATAATTTAGGTGCTCTGAGGTTTAAGTATTTTTCACTTTGTACATTGACATTTCAATATATACGAGGGGTACTTTATGTTTTAAACATTTTATCACTTAGGTACCAGTTTTAAAATTATATCAATCAGATAACTTTTTATCGAAATTTGATAGATTTTCATTGGAAAATATTAAAGTTTAACACAATTTCAATAATATGTTAGGATCTTCACTAGAATTTGATGATTTTTTTGCCCCAGAAAGCAAAAATGAAACATGATTGTGACAATATTTAGGTAATTTATATCAATATTCGGTGAATATTTTATAACAATAAATTGCATTTTGATGAAAACATTCGCATTACTTATATATATTATTGTAATTATGAGTCATATAAGCATTTTTTGCATAAAATTGGTTAGATTTGTACAAAAATTTATCAAATTTCAACATAGTATCTGTGTGATAAAATTTTCAAATCCAGGGTACTTTATTGTATATATTTAAATGTCATGGTAAATTGATGCTAAATGCTCTAATCTCAAGATATTTAGATGATAATTTTCCTGTAAAAAAATCTAAAAACTTTAATATTTGTATTTATATTAATTTTTAAAATTTGTAATATTTTCAAAATTTAAAATTTTTTAAATCCTTAAAAATATATTAAATATAATATAATATCTAAAATTTTTAAAAATATTTAAAAAACATTCGTACATTTAAAAAATATTTAATATATTAAAAAAATATTAATATATTTCAAAAATATTTAAAACTCATGTACACGAATCAAATTTTTTCTAAAATTTTTGAACCTCAAGTTCTTTGATAGTATATATTGAAATGTCAGGTATATAACTGATAATTAAACTCATGGTGTCTAAATAAAAATTTCTAACGGAATAATATCAAGAACAATCATCAAAAAAAAAAAAAATTCATGTGGCTTCAACGATACAAAGGGGATATATCTTATTAAGTTAGATGGTAGATTTTATTATTTTTATTTTTATTTATTTATTTATTTATTTTTTTGCAATTCATTATCTACCAACCAAACAAATAGTGGTCAAGTAACTTGGCCCTGTGACTTAAAACAGGCGTAAATTTCAATCTGTAAGGAGCTACAGATCGAATTACATATGAAAATGAAGCTCTTGAAAAGTTCTACGTAGTTATAATGATATATCAAATTTTTGAACAAAGAAAATGTATAATAGACGAGGTAGGCACTATCCGTGCATAGTTGTTAGGTAACCTAACCTTTTAGATTAAAACTAATATTACTTTCAATCCGTGAAGCGTTACGAATTGAATTATGTATCAAAATGAAGCTCTCGAAGAGCTCTACGTACTTAGGATAATTTCTAATGTTTTTAACCGGAGGAAAGAGGTAAAAAGGGTATACCAATACTTATCTTTACCTTAACAAACATCTTTGTAAATCAAGGATATTCTTTAAAAAGGTAAAACGAGATGTAAAAGTACTTGATTTTTACTCAAGCAAAACTCTTTTATTGTTTCAGAACATTAGGGAGCTTCTTTGGCTACTTTTTCCTAGGTAGGCTCGCTCTTATCAGAAACAATATAAAAGAGACCGAAAAATACTGAAAATTAACTCACCTGATATTAAAAATGTTTGAATTTTATAAGAAACACCAAGTTAGGTGTGAGCTTATGATCCTTCCCACTGACGGCGCCAACTTGTTTATGATGTTTGGGGTCAGTGTACTTATACATCATTTTAGTGTAGCCGAGCTGAGCCGAGCTGAGCATTCCCTTGTTCAAACTCGGTCCGTTAAGATTTATCGAGCTCGAGTTCGAGCTGAGCTCTTATCGAGCTTTTCAACCCCTTGTTCGAGCTCGGTTCGTTAAGATTTTGTTGTGCTTTATCAAGCCGAGCCGAGTTCGTTATCGAATGAAATCGAGCTCATAACAAACACGAGCTTATTATCGAGTCGAGCTCCCGATCGAGCTGAGTTATTCGAGTTACTATCGAGCCATTATCAAACTATTTTGGAGTTAATATTAACTGCTAACGAGCCTTTAATGAGCTCTTAACGAGTTTTTTAACGAGTTCCTAACGAGCCCTTAATGAGCTCTTATCGAACTGTTCACGAACATTAACCAGTCGAGCACCCCCTTGTTCGAACTCGGCTCGTTAAGCTTATCGAGCCTGCTCGAACTCGGCTCGATAAGTTATCAAGCCCTAATTATGAACACGAACGAGCCATAATCGATTTCGAACACGAGTAGTTCATTGAACGTTCGGTTCGTTTACACCCCTATTTTAGAGTTCTGCATGAAGTAGGGTTCGTTAAGATGAGCTGAACTCAAACTCTAGCTACACACCTGATGTGTTTTAAATGTGTGTTTTAAATCCGTGTACTTGTAAGCGTACGAGATCGTCGTAGCTAAGTCGGGTATACGGGTCGTATCCACAGAGAATCGGAGTTAAGTCAAATTTAGTTATTAATGAGCGGTTGGAAATTCGGTTCTTGTTTGGTTTCAAAGGTTTGTTTACTAAAATAGTAAAACTAAATATAAAAAGGTGTCAATTCAATTAAGGTTAGTTTAGGGAATAAATTCGGGGTAGCTTTATACGTATCCCATCATTATATTCTACTTGGGACAACAATTCGAAGGACTTAGGCTACAAGCTATAAGCTTGGGTTAATATATAAATTAGGGCTGAGGGCAATGAACTAGTCTAAAGGCATAACCTATCTTATTACCCTAAGTGTAGCATAGGTTATCTCATTAGCAGTACTTAATTTCTTTGTTACTCTTAATTCAATATTAATTGTATAAAAGATTGTGCTTAGGGTTGGGTACAACCTCAACCCTAATTACACGTGAAAACCTGTTATGTTATGGTCTAAGCTGCAAACACAAGACTAATTGCTTAAAAGCTGGAGATCTAAACATGGCTACAAGCACACATACAGAAACATCAGGCAATCATGAATAATTCCCAACAGGGGTGCGAATAACATAACTAAATCATCGTCAAAAGCACAATATAAATCTAGGATACGGGCAGCTGCCCGTTCTTTAAACTAAAAGAGCTTACTCTTCCATGGGAGAGTTTTATACATCATTGAAATCTAAAAAAAGATAAAACAATAAATAAAAACTAAGAACTTGAAGACTCCCTCAATTGATGTTGACGTTGATCCTTGCTTTGATTCTCCCAATACTCCGACCACTTGCGCTTCGTCGTTTGAGAATCCTTTAGATCTCGTAGCGGCTTCGGGAAGGAGAGGATAAGAGGAGGCATGGCAAAAGATCCTTAAACAAGATTAGGTTTCGATATTTAAAAGAAAGGGAAGCCGGCGGCGTCGTGTGCGGCCTCCTCTCCTCCCGTGTATATATATATATATATATATATATATATATATTCAGAGAGTAAAAGTTGCTGCTCCGATACCAAGATTCGTTGTTTCTTTGGAAACCTCTCTTGAGTTAATAATGTTCGAAACAATGTTTGGCTGTTTTGAAAACATTCTTCTGAAAGGTCCGGCGACACTGAACCTTAACATGGTCAAAACCTAAGTTGTTTGGGTTCAACAGTTACTAAACAGTCTTACTATTTAACACTGTTGAGAACGGGAACACCAAATTAATAGTAGCGGGAACACCTACAACGGCTTACCAACGCTACACTCTGACTTACCAACGATCCTAGTAAGTGCTTAACAATATTTTCGTGAAATTACTGTTGAAAGCTCCTTGAATTTGGCTCTAATACCAAAAGGGGGCAGGATCTTTGGCACAGAAGAAGATGAGAAAGATGGATTTTTATTATACGAAATACAAAGTTAATTCACAACAGATTTAAACTTAAAAGACAGGAATTGAAATACAAATACAAGACTTACAGATTGAAATGAAGACTTGTAAACAAAGCTTGAACAGAAAGTAAAATTACAAGAGCAGAATTAAAGGAGAATTTCGTGTTTTCTGATTTTTCTCTCTAATTGCCTCTGCCTTGAAAGAATGCTCCGAAGCTCCTTAAATAGTTGCGAAAATTGGATCGGAATTGAAAAAAATTGAATTTCGAGACATCTGGCTTGAATTATTGTACAATCTACAGTGATATGAATTGTTATAGCAGTAACTGAACAGCTGGTTGTCCTTGCTATAGTGTTTGCTATAGTTGAATGACTTTGCTATAGTGATTTGTTGGGTCGAAATTTGAGTCAGCATTATTAAAGAAAATTGAAGGGATCTGTTTGTGAAAAGCCAGCATCATCACCTTCTTCTTCTTCAGAAGAGTCTTGAATCTGTTGGAGAAGTTGGGCCAAAAGCTCCTTTGAAACCTTCTTCTTAGATTTGGATTTGAGGAAGAACCTGAATTCGCTGCTTTCACAGGTTGAGGTATGGTAGGAGTTGAAGTAGATTCTGGAGAAAGAATTTGAATATCCTTGTTTTGCTTTCATTGAAAAATTTTGAGAGAATTTCAGTAGAGCAATCACGCTCTACAGCGTATTTGTCCCACCATTTAATTTTGTATTCCCTTACCATGGATAATGGGTAAGGATGCTCAAAAATATGAGCAGTTGAGTAAGACCAACATAAAATCCATGGGATTTGAAAATTTGAGTGAAAACTAGTAATTTTATCTAAAGGGTTATGTAAATCTCCTAGATGTTTGGAATAAATATTGAATAATGCTTGAACATTGGCAGGATAGATGGTGGAGGAAGGACCAAAATATCGCCACCATTCAAGAAACCAAGTTGAGAAATGTCCTGATATTTTTGTAAATTGAAAAAACCCAAGAATGATCAAAGGGTCGGATAAGAAAAGTCCTAAACCAATCCATTTTGTAATCTTGGTAGGTATAACCTGGTGGTTGAAAAGGTTGAGAAAATTGTTTTGAAATAAAAGGGTTGTAGCCGAAATCTTTTTGATTCCAAATATTTAAAATTTTGCAAGTTGAAAACATAATTGGTCCATTTGTAGAATTAGTCTTATGTTTAATTTGAACAGATTTTGAGTCAACTAATATAAACTCATAAAATTTTCAAGTTCGATTGATATCATCTGGAATCCATTGAAAATCTTTTGGAAATGTTGAGTTTACAGAACCATGAATTTCATTTAAAGAAAGTGGTTCATATTATCTTGTTAAATGTATTTGTTCTAATTGAGGTTTTGTAAAATATTGAGCGGATCGAGAAGATGATGAATCTTGAGAGTTCTTGTTTAAAGGTTGAAGAGGAGGTGGAGGTCATAATGGAAAAGGATTTTGAGGTTGCTGCTGTATAAGATATTGGGGGAAAATCTTGTCCAAGAATTGAATATGGGTTTTCAGTTGGAATTTGAATTGAGGGATTTTGAGGATGAGGTTGAAGCTTCATTGCGTAGTCTTTTGGTTTTTGAAATTCTTCTTCTTTGCCTTTGCCTTTTCCTTTTTCTTTAGAAATTGCCCTGAAGAAGAGGACAGGATTATGTCATGACCTTGTAGGAATTCTCTTGAGAGGAAGTCTGGGAGAGAATTATTTTCTCCTTTGATAAATTCAATTTGAAAATAAAAAAATGACAAAATTGCTTGTCATCTTGCAAAAATTTGCATTGAAACTAAATTTTTTTACATCCTTTTGTAAAGATTCTTTTGCAGATTTGCAAGCATTTCGTAAAAGAAAGGTTTTGTTGTATAAATTATCTTGAAATTTGAAATACATAAAACAATGATAAAATTTCCTCCTTGATGGTTGAATAGTTTTTTTTTTAAGGTCCGAACCATAGACCTGAGTGGAATCTAACTACTTATTTTGGGTTTGTACCTAATCGTTGTTTCAGTATCCCTCCATAACCAATATTTGAAGCATCTGTTTCAACAATAAGGAATGCTTCTGGGTTTGGAAGTGCTAGACATGGAAGACTTTTGGCCTTTTCCTTAAGGGTTTGAACTGTCTTTGTATGTTTCTTTGTCCAAGGAAGAGGGTTCTTTTTGATTCTTTGGTACAGTGGTTGACACAGGTTTCGAAGATTGGGAAAGAAATCTGAAATATAGTTAAGATATCCCAAAAGCCTTTGTAATTGAGTTGTATCTTTTAATTCAATTGGAAATTTGTTGGCAAACTCAATTGCTTTAGAAATTGGTTTAATTGTTCTTTGAAAAATGTCATGACCAAGAAATCTGACTTTTGTTTGAAATAGTATCATTTTTAAAATAGATAAACTAAATCATTTTTCTTAATAATATATAGCATAATATTTAAATGTTTAAAATGTTGGTCTATATTTTTTGAGAAAATAAGAACATCATCTATGTATACAATGATGAAATCTGTAGATTGAGTAAAAATATCATTCATGATATTTTGAAATTTTGATGGAGCATTTTTGAGTCCAAAGGGCATTACATTCGATTCGTAGTGTCCAAATGAAACTGTAAATGTTGTCTTGTAACGATCTTTTTCATTAATTTGAATTTGCCAAAAACCACTTTTTAAATCGAATTTTGATATTATTTTTGCATCGTATAATCTATTGAGTAAATCTCTTTTGTTTGGAATTAGATATCTTATCCATTGAAGAACTTTGTTTAATAGTTTATAATTAAGTACAAATCTTGGAACTCCTCTTTCTTTTTCTGCTTGATTATTTATGTAAAAGGCGGAACAACTCCATGGAGATTTTTAATGTCTTATTAATTTTTTTCTAAAAGGGTTTGAATTTCCTTTTTAATAATTCTTTATTCATTTGAATTGGCCTGGCTTTAGTAGGAATATTTTTTTCATTGAAATCCTTTTCATATGGGAGTTGAACAATATGTTGTTTTCTTCTCCAAAAGGCATTGGGAAGATCCAAGTATATTTCTTTTATTTTTCTGCTATTTAGTTGATTGATCTTATTTTGAACATTTGGCTGAAGCAGTTGTTTTTCAATTTTTTGATATTCTATTTCGTTTTGAAGATGTTGAATATGATTTTTCTTATTATATATTAAATTTATTTGTTTGAATATTGAAGTTGACTGTAAAAGGTTTAGGTCTCTTTGCTGAATTGGATTAATAAAACGAAAAGTTATTGGGGTATCTTAGAATTTAGTGTGGATTCCTTCTTTCGTAACCGTGAAGAGAGAAATTTGACTGATAAAGGGAGTTCTTAATATAATTTGTTGTTGAAGGTATTTGACTAATATAAAAGGAGTTTTGAAACATATGCCATCATTGCAGATATAGGATTTTGATAGTTTGTATTTGATATTCATTCTATCCCCACTAGCAGTGTGAAGGCTTTCTAGTGTTTTTTTCGTAATATTTTGAAGGAATGAGTCCTTCTTTTATGCAGTTAAGATCCGCGCTTGAATCTAGCAGAGCTTGGGTTTGTATTTTATGACTTTTGAAATATGGAGAGTTATATGGATATACCATTTCTTGTATTCAATTCTATCTAATATTTGGAGAAATTTATCGTTTGAAGTTGGTTCTTCGGATATTTGAATATTTTCTATTTGGGTTATCTAGTTTAGATTGTAAACATACTAATTTGGATTATAGTTCTAAATCTTTTGATTCTAGAAGTGATAGTTTTGATTTTGTTTCTAAATCTTGATATTGTATTGTTATTTTAATTCAGTTTGTAGATGTTTAATTTGTTCTTTTAAATTATTGACTTTCGGTTGTAAATCTCCAGTTGAATTTGTTTAAATATATTTGGCGTGGGATATCTTTCAAATATTTGTTCTAAAGACTTGGGTTGCTTTGGCCTAGTTATTTCTTGTTCTTTAAATATGATCTCTTTTAATTTGAGAAGATACTCTTTTCTTAAATTTTGATCTTGAATTTTTTCTACTATATCTAGTAAATCTTCTTTGTTTGCCTTAGTTACTACATTGATTGTTTTGAATTTACAGGAGCATAATTCTTGAGCTGAATGAGAAGATGAGATTTCTTCTTTCGAGTTTTCTTGAATTTCAAATATGTAATTTTCATTGTCTGAACTTGATTCTGATAGGAGTAAATTCGTTAATTTGTTTTTTAATTCTTCGTCTCCTATTTCATTGATTTTTTGTTTTATTTTGCAGTCGTTTTGATAATGTCTAGGTTTTTTACATTTGTAACAGATTGGGATTTTATTTAATTTTTTTCTTTGAATATTTCCTTTAATTCTTGTAGTATTAAAAGAGGTGCTTGTTTATATTTTTTTCTTTTTGGGCGTTTATAATATTCTTGTTGTAATCTTTTCTTTTCATCTCTTTTTGAAGGAGGTTTGAAATTATGGATATTATATTGAGCACAGAAAGAACTTAATTCTCTTTTGTTTGAACCTTTTTAAGATTGTTGCGGAGTTTTTGTTTTTGGCATAATTGTAGTGCTTCCTTCTTGATAAATGCAAATAGCTGACCATAAGTTATATTTTGCCATGGGATTGTTTGAGTATTACAAACATCTTAAATTTTTGTTATTATTCTTTTTGCATATAATTTTGGAAGTCCAGTTATAAATCTTTCTTTCCAAAATGCTTGATTGACATCATCTCTTTTGAGTACATATTTTTTTTTTTGATAATTGACCCATTGTGGGATTTTATTAAAAGGAAGAAAGGTACAATTACACTCCAGTCAAGTGATTCAATGCAACAAACGATCCAAACACCCAAACAACCCAAACCAAAACACCCAAAAAAACCCCAAAACACCAACAACAATCCAAAAAAACACCCAAACATCCAAAAACACCAGCAAAAACCAACAAAATGCCAGAAAAACACCCCAAAACACCCAAAAAAAACACGAAAGTGTAAACAATCTCAAGACTAAGAAGGAAAAAGAAACCAATCAAAACCAAGTGGAGACCTCAACCCAATCCAGTCCATTCAAACGGGATCTAAAAAGGAAGAGCACCGCAAGGCCGCGGAGGCAGAAAAGGTGATCAGTGGCAGGGGGGCAACAGGAGGCATGATCAAGCAACAGAGATGAAGGGGCCCAAGGCAAGAGGATCGAGGGGGACGGGACCTCGACGGCAACAAAACACCCCGAAGCACTACCAAACCAACACCAACCGAAGAGGCCCCACCCTGAAGACCCAACGCCCAAGCAACACCAAGCCTACGACCCAAAGACCAGACAGCACCAACCCGGATTTACGAACCCAGACCCCAAATCACGAAAACCCATCAACAACTGCGACCAGAAACGAGAGGCAACAGACAGGGAAGCAACATCAGAAATGGGCGAGGGAGCAAAATGGAACCCGGACCTGACTCCAAAGCTCAGCAAACCATCTCCTGAGGAGGACCACAACAGAGGGGAGAATGGAAAGCATTGCCCCAAACAAATGTGGTCCCGAGCTGGTCAGAGAGAAACCCAAAGAGAGCAAAGACTTAAGAATCGGACCTCCTCTCATCCCACAAACATCAACGTACGAACGCTTCCGAGACCTCAAGGCAAAGCATCAGCGGGGAAAGCCGGCGGCAACGAAGCAGGGACACGGAGGAGGAAAGTCGAGCAACTGGGAGGCACGACAGAGGAGGTCCGTTGCGAAAGGACACGGCGTGAGCACAAGCGAAAACCCTCACCTGACACGGTCCATCACCCAAATCACCATACCCGACCCAAAACTCAACACTCGAACCAAGACCCCACAACAATCGAACACCCACCGCCAAGCACCACCGGTGAAGCCGCCGAAGAGCATACCAACGACGGGCCAGGAAAAAGGGGAAAAAATCGCCGGCAGAAGCAACCGGTGGCAAGAGACGGGGGGAGGCGGAGGGTCCCCCCCCCCCCCCCCCCCAGTGACTTAGGGCAAAGTTCGAAGGAGGGAGGGGGATTGTCAGGGAATCGCCCTTTGTCAGAGCTTATTTTTGAACAGTACATTTGTTAAAAAAACATATCTTTATACCATCGAAAATCTTGTAAATATGAACATCTTAGATTGGTTAGAAATAGTTTTGTTGATTCTTGTTCTTCGGTTGCGCTGCCAAGGAAGGCAACAGTTATTGACCAAATTAATGTTTCTACGGCGTCTTCAATTTCTTCCTCAAGGTAAGGAGAGTTGACATCATTCGGGTCAATTGGTTTTCTTTCAGTATGAGTATGATTGTGTATTATTTCTCTATCATGGTGTTCTAATGTTTTTGACCACCATGATTGAAGTTGTCCTAAAAACTCAGCAAAAATTAATCTTGCTGCGGTTTGGTTTGTATTTGCTGGATTGAATATATCATATGCTGTTGAAGCCATTGCAATTTGATGCAGAGTATTTTTTATCTTATATTTAGATTTTCCATCTATATTTCATTCATGGATATCATTTCCAATAAATGATATAGACGTAAATTGATTTCTTTCTTCATATTCAATATCTGGTGGAGTTGGCCTTGGATAATAATTTTTTGTAGGGTTATTTTTCCAGTTATTTTGTATCTTATTTATTGAGGGCTCATGGTTTTCAATTGTATATGTATTAAATTATTGTTCTGTTGTTTGAATTTCAATTTCACTTAAGGATCTTGAAGATGTGTCTTCATTAAAAATTTATTCGTTTTCTTTTGTAATTGTTTGAATTGTAGGGCCATTTAAAGAAGGGTTGTTTGTTAATTTTAGTTTTTGAGTTATTCTTTCTAGGATATCATCATCAGAATTTTTTAATTTTTTGAGTTTTATTTGTTCTTTATCCTTTTGGGTTAAATTGAAAGGTTGAAATGAGAATTGTTGAATGTCTTGAAAGAATGGATTTGTCTGTAATTGTGGAGTAGAAAATTTTTGTTGA
Source organism: Simmondsia chinensis (assembly GCA_018398585.1). NCBI lineage: Eukaryota > Viridiplantae > Streptophyta > Magnoliopsida > Caryophyllales > Simmondsiaceae > Simmondsia > Simmondsia chinensis. Next base: position 33,006,563 of record JAGTTD010000005.1, read on the forward strand.
ATAGGATAGCTTTGAGATATTGGTTGCGGGATCATATTATTTTTATGCGTTGGTTGAGAAATTTGTTGGATTTTTACAGGTTGTTCTATTTTTTTATCCCTATAATTGACTAGGTTATTATGTATTTAATTTAATTGTTCTAATATTATTTTGAGATTTAAAGCTTGAAAATTATTTTGTTCATAAATTTTGTTTATATATTTGATTTTAGGTGTAGTTTCACCTTCTTTATCCTCTCTTCCCCTACCGAAAGCTCCATCTTAGATTTGGATTTTGAGGAAGAACCTGAATCCGCTGCTTCCACAGGTTGAGGTATGGTAGGAGTTGAAGTAGATTCTGGAGAAAGAATTTGAATATCCTTGTTTTGCTTTCATTGAAAAATTTTGAGAGAATTTCAGTAGAGCAATCATGCTCTACAACGTATTTGTCCCCCCATTTAATTTGTATTCCCTTACCATGGATAATGGGTAAGGATGCTCGAAAATATGAGCAGTTAAGTAAGACCAACATAAAATCCATGGGATTTAAAAATTTGAGTGAAAACTAGTAATTTTATCTAAAGGGTTATGTAAATCTCCTAGATGTTTGGAATAAATATTGAATAATGCTTGAACATTGGCAGGATAGACGGTGGAGGAAGGACCAAAATATCGCCACCATTCAAGAAACCAAGTTGAGAAATGTCTTGATTTTTTTGTAAATTAAAAAAACCAAGAATGATCAAAGGGTCGGATAAGGAAAGTCCCAAACCAAGCCATTTTATAATCTTGGAAGGTATAACCTGGTAGTTGGAAAGGTTTAGAAATTTGTTTTGAAGTAAAAGGGCTCTAGCCGAGGGATTTTGAATATGGGTTTTGAGTTGGAATTTGAATTGAGGGATTTTGAAGATGAGGTTGAAGCTTCATTACGTAGTCTTTTGGTTTTTGAAATTCTTCTTCTTTGTGTAAAGGTCCAAGTAACAACCTGGAAGAGGGGGGGGGGGGGGGGGGGGGGGGGGGGGGGGGGGGTGGAATTAGGTTCTTTAGTGATAAATGAAAATTTTAAATTGATGAACCAAAAATTTAATAAAAAGCTAAACACTAAATGTCAAATAAAAAAGATAAAGACAAAAATAAAAGGGATGCACAAAGATTTTTATAGTGGTTCACTTCCAAATCGGAAGCTAGTCCACTTCTCAAGTGATTACTCTTAGTCACTTGAGCCTTTAACTAAGCTTGATGATCCTTTTTAAAAACAGGCTCAGGATCCAACCTTTACTACCGGTCTTTTTGTACATAGGCTCAAGACCAACCTTTTATAACCGATCCTTTTGTAACCGTAGACTCAGGATCCAACCTTTACAATGCAAAAAATTTGAATAAAGCAATGAAAGAATTAAAGCACTCAAATTCTTTACTCTTTCAAGAGTGAATTGACACTTGATCAAGCTTAGCCAAAGCTAAGGATATGCTAATAAAGCTCAAAGATCAACAATAAGAGAACAAGTGATGCTCTAATAAAAGTTTTAAACAAAACTTAAAAACAAACCTTTAAAGAGTAAGTATGTAAGAGAAATTTTTATCAAAGAATGCTTAGAGAGTATTGGATGATTTTAACCAAAACATTCAAGCCCTATTTATAGGCAAATGAGGGCCAATAAGACGTTCAAAAAGTTGGGAAAAGGTTTTGGAAAGAAATCAAGTTAAAAGTAGCCATTTTGAGCTTTTTAGTCTGTGTGTCGACACACAGCAGCTCTTGGTGGCTACTGTGAGCCTGTGTGTCGACACATACCATTTGTGTGTCGACACTCAGCCTACCCGGGTGCATTTACACGTTTTGATCAATTTGCTTGATTAGTGGAATATTTTTTTCACATTTCCTAAGTTAAAAAAATTGATTGATTGATTGCTATATTTGTTCAATTTTTTGAATTTATTTTCCACTTAACTTTGATCATAAAAATGATTTGTTCCATAAATTAAGCTAAATCATCACCATTAAAATTTTATTTTTATTTGATTTGATCATACTTTTCAAAGTACCAATCTTAAAAAATATTTTAATTGATAACCTAGATTGGTTTAATTTTGACTTGAATATTTTTTAAATAAAATTTGATATATCAACTTTCTAAAATATTTTTCAAAAACATTTTTGTTACAGCATCACATATCAATATTGAGACTTGGACTCAATTGATATATCCCGATCCTAAGTCCTAGACAATAAAAATAAATAACTTTAGGATGCTCGGACTCGGATCACTTTCTCTTCAATTTGGATAAATCTTTTCTTCAGCTTTTATCTCTTTTCCTCTTGATTTATCATCTTTTGGAAAGCTTTGTATCCATGATTAATTTTGATGTTCCTACCTTTCTTATAAGTCACTTAAAAACAAGATTAGAATAATTTAAATCTCCTGACTCACTAAATGGTTGTTATTATCAAAATTACAATAATATTGGCTTTAGGGCCAACATTGTATTTGCCTTTTCCTTTTCTTTAGACATTGTCCTGAAGAAGAGGAAAGGATTATGTCTTGACCTTGCAGGAATTCTCTTGAGAGGAAGTCTGGGAGAGAAATATTTTCGCCTTTGATAAATTTAATTTGAAAATCAAAAATTGATAAAATTGCTTGCCATTTTGCAAAAATTTGCTTTGAAATTGAATTTTTTACATCCTTTTGTAAAACTTCTTTTGCAGATTTGCTATCAATTCGTAAAAGGAAGGTTTTGTTGCATAAATCATCTTGGAATTTTGAAATACATAAAACAATTGATAAAATTTCCTTCTTGATGGTTGAATAGTTTTTTTGAGATCGAGCCATAGACCTGAGTGGAATCTAACTACTTATTTTGGGTTTGTACCTAATCGTTGTTTCAGTATTTCTCCATAACTAATATTTGAAGCATCTGTTTCAACGATAAGGAATACTTCTGGGTTAGGAAGTGCTAGACATGGAAGACTTTTGGCCTTTTCGTTAAGGGTTTGAACCATCTTTGTATGTTTCTCGGCCCAAGGAAGAGGGTTCTTTTTGAGTCTTTGGTACAGTGGATGACACAGGTTGCGAAGATTGGGAAAGAAATCTGAAACATGGTTAAGACATCCCAAAACCTGTATCTTTTAATTCAATTGGAAATTTGTTGGCAAACTCAATTGCTTTAAAAATTGGTTTTATTGTTCTTTGGAAAATGTCATGACCAAGAAATCTGACTTTTGTTTGAAATAGTGTCATTTTTAAAATAGATAAAACTAAATCATTTTTCTTAATAATATACAGAATAATATTTAAATGTTTAAAATGTTGATCTATATTTTTTGAGAAAATAAGAATATCATCTATGTATACAATGATGAAATCTGTAGATTGAGTAAAAATATCATTCATGATATTTTAAAATTCTGATGGAGCATTTTTGAGTCTAAAGGGCATTACATTCGATTCGTAGTGTCCAATTGAAACTGTAAATGCTGTCTTGTAACGATCTTTTTCATTAATTTGAATTTGCCAAAAACCACTTTTTAAATCGAATTTTGATAATATTTTTGCATCGTATAATCTATTGAGTAAATCTCTTTTGTTTGGAATTAGATATCTTATCCATTGAAGAACTTTGTTTAATGGTTTATAATTGATTACAAATCTTGGAACTCCTATTTCTTTTTCTGCTTGATTGTTTACGTAAAAGGCGGAACAACTCCATGGAGATTTTGAATGTCTTATTAATTTTTTTCTAAAAGGGTTTGAATTTCCTTTTTAATAATTATTTATTCATTTGAATTGGCCTGGCCATAGTAGGAATATTTTTTTCATTGAAATCCTTTTCATATGGGGGTTGAGCAATATGTTGTTTTCTGTTCCAAAAGGCATTGGGAAGATCAGAGCTTATTTCTTTTATTTTTCTGCTATTTAGTTGATTGATCTTATTTTGAACATTTGGTTGAAGCAGTAATTTTTCAACTTTTTGATATTCTATTTCTTTTTGAAGATCTTGAAAATGATTTGTCTTATTATATATTAAATTTATTTGTTTGAATATTAAAGTAGACTGTAAAAGGTTTAGGTCTCTTTGTTGAATTGGATTAATAAAACAAAAAGTTATTGGGGTATCTTTGAGTTTAGTATGGATTCCTTCTTTCGTAACCGTGAAGAGATAAATTTGACTGATAAAGGGAGTTCCAAGTATAATTTGTTGTTGAAGGTCTTTGACTAATATAAAAGGAGTTTTGAAACATATGCCATCATTGCAGATATAGGATTTTGATAGTTTGTATTTGATATTCATTCGATCCCCATTAGCAGTGTAAAGGCTTTCTAGTGTTTTTTCGTAATATTTTGAAGGAATGAGTCCTTCTTGTATGCAGTTAAGATCTGAGGTTGAATCTAGCAGAGCTTGGGTTTGTATTTTATGACTTTTTGAAATATGGAGAGTTATATGGATATACCATTTTTGGTATTCAATTCTATCTAATTATTTGGGGAAATTTATCGTTCGAAGTTGGTTCTTCGGATATTTGAATATTTTCTATTTGGGTTAGATCCGGTTCATAATTATCTAGTTTAGATTGTAAACGTACTAATTTGGATTCTAGTTCTAAATCTTTTGATTCTAGAAGTGATAGTTTCGATTTTGTTTTTAAATCTTTATATTGTATTGTTATTTTAATTCAGATTGTAGATGTTTAATTTGTTCTTTTAAATTATTGATTTTCCTTTGTAAATCTCCAGTTGAAATTTGTTTAAATATATTTGGCGTGGGATATCTTTCAAATATTTGTTCCAAAGACTTGGGTTGCTTTGGCCTAGTTATTTCATGTTCTTTAAATACGATCTCTTTTAATTTGTGAAGATACTCTTTTCTTAAATTTTGATCTTGAATTTTTTTCTACGACATCTTGTTAATCTTCTTTGTTTGTGTTAGTTAATACATTGATTGTTTTGAATTTACAGAAGCATAATTCTTGAGCTGAATGAGAAGATGAGGTTTCATCTTTCGAGGTTTCTTGAATTTCAAATATGTAATTTTCATTGTCTGAACATGATTCTGATAGGAGTAAATTCATTAATTTACTTTTTTAATTCTTTGTCTCTTATTTCATTGATTTTTTTGTTTTGTTTTGCAGTCGTTTTGATAATATCCGGGTTTTTTACATTTGTAACCGATTGGGATTTTATTTGATTTTTTCTTTGAATATTTCCATTTATTCTTGTAGTATTGAGGAGGTGCTTGTTGTTTATATTTATTTCTTTTTGGGCGTTTATAATATTCTTGTTGTAATCTTTTCTTTTTATCTCTTTTTGAAGGAGGTTTGAAATCATGGATATTATATTGAGCACAGAAAGAACCTAATTCTCTTTTTGTCTGAACCTTTTTAAGATTGTTACGGAGTTTTTATTTTTGACATAATTGTAGTATTTCCTTCTTGATAAATGCAAATAGTTGACCATAAGTTATATTTTGGCATGGGATTGTTTGAATACCATAAACATCTTGAATTTCGGCCATTATTCTTTCTGCAAATAATTTTGGAAGTCTAGTAACAAATCTTTCTTTCCAAAATACTTGATTGCCATCATCTTTTTTGAGTACATTTGGTAAAAACATATCTTTGTACCATCGAAAATCTTGTAAAGATGGATATCTTAGATTGGTTCGAATTAGTTTTGTTAATTCTTGTCCTTCGGTTGCGCTGCCATGAAAGGCAACAGTTATTGACCAAATTAATGTTTCTACGGCGTCTTCAATTTCTTCCTCAAGGTAAAGAGAGTTGACATCGTTCAGGTCAATTGGTTTTCTTTCAGTATGAGTATGATTGAGTATTATTTCTCTATCATGATGTTGTAATATTTTTGACCACCATGATTGAAGTTGTCCTGAAAACCCGGCAGCAATTAATCTGGCTGCTGTTTGGTTTGTATTTGTGGGATTGAATATTTCGTATGCTGTTGAAGCCATTGCCATTTAATGCAGAGTATTTTTGATCTCATATTCATATTTTTCATCTATATTCCATTCATGGATATCATTCTGGTGGAGTTGGCCTTGGATAATAACTTCTTGTAGGTTGATTTTTCAAGTTATTTTTTATCTTATTTATTAAGGGCTCATGGTTTTCAATTGTATTCGTATTAAATTGTTGTTCTGTTGTTTAAATTTCAATTTCACTTAAGGATATTGAAGATGTGTCCTCATTAAAAATTTCTTCGTTTTCTTTTGTAATTGTTTGAATTGTAGGGCCACTTAAAGAAGGGTTGTCTGATTATTTTAGTTTTTGAGGTATTCTTTCTAGGATATCATCATCGGATTTTTTTGATTTTTTTAATTTTATTTGTTTTTTATCCTTTTGGATTAAATTGAAAGGTTGAAATGAGGGTTGTTGAATGTCTTGAAAGAATGGATTTGTTTGTAATTGTGGAGTAGAAAAGCTTTGTTGAATAGGATAGCTTTGAGGTATTGGTTGCGGGATCGTATAATTTTGATGTGTTGGTTGAGGAATTTGTTGGATTATTATAGGTTCTATTTTTTTTTTATCCTTATAGTTGACTAGGTTATTTTGTATTTAATTTAATTGTTCTGATATTATTTTGAGATTTAAAGCTTAGAAATTATTTAATTCATAAATTTTGCTTATATCTTTGATTGTAGGTGCAGTTTCACCTTCTTTATCCTCCCTTCCCCTACGAAAAGGAGTAGCTGTCATCTCTTGATTTTGAACATTGATGATTAAATTTTTTGTGGAAGGAGAAATAGTTTGGATTACTTGTCCATCTATTGTAAGCCATTTAGTTGTTAAATTTGTATTAATGTTTATGGAATTCTGAATAAATATATTTGGTATTTTGTTTATGGATATAAATGACTTTAGCTATTGAAAGAATGGAGTATTACATTTTAATTGATTTAACTCTTTGTGGTAGGTTTCTCTTATTTTTAATGTACTTCCTTTCGTAAAAGTTTAGAAAAATCATTGTCTTTGAGCTTCATTTTGTTTAGATTCAAATTCATTGTTTAAATATTCCTTGTTTATTGTAAAGTCTCTAGTTAAAACATTTATTGAGGGAGCTTCATTTGAGAAGCAGTTGGAGAATCAAGGTTTGGAAAAGATACTCTAGTGTCGTATATATATGTAATTGAGTAAAGCATATGTTGTATTTGAAATTATTTTGTTCATAAATTTTGTTTATATCCTTGATTGTAGGTGCAGTTTCACCTTTTTTATCCCCTCTTCCCCTACGGAAAGGAGTAGTTCCCATATCTTGATTTTGAACATTGATGATTAAATTTTTTTGTGGGATGATGAATAGTTTGGACTGCTTGTCCATTTGTTGTAAGCCATTTAGTAGTTAAATTTGTATTAACATTTATGGAATTCTGAATTAATGAATTTGATATTTTATTTTTGAATGTACGTGACTTTTTAGCCATTGAAAGAATGGAATATTATAATATATATCTATATATAATACATAAATATAATATAATATAATATATATTATTATAAAAAATATATTAACTATCCACAAAACCTAATTGGGTTACCGAATTACAACCCGATTGGTTATTCTTTTCCACGTGTGATCGGGTTTCTCAAAATTGTCTTCAATCATGCCTCAAATACGTTTGATTCTGCCACTTTTCAACCTTTGTTTGCTCCGTTGCACTCTAAACCAAAATGTACCTATATTATAACAAAACACACATGTTAAAGCCAAATATATTGCGGGAATGAAGAATAAAATATGTAAATATAAGGCAAATCAACATCCCCAAACCCACTCCTTGCTTGTCCTCAAGCAAGATTCGGCCCAAACTCGCTAAAGATAGAAAGTTTAGTCAGGCATTTAACCGCAAAAGTCACTTGTGAAAATTATTGTTCAATCGTATTTGAGAGTGTACTTGAGAGCAGCGAATCCTAAATAGCGACCTAAGAGGGGGAGTGAATTAGGTTCTTTAGTGATAAATGAAAATTTTAAATTTATGAACCAAAAATTTAATTAAAAGCTAAGCAATAAATGTTAAATGAAAAAGATAAAGTCAAAAATAAAAGGGATGCACAAAGATTTTTATAGTGGTTCACTTCCAAACCGGAAGCTAGTCCACTTCTCAAGTGACTACTCTTGGTCACTTAAGCCTTTAACTAAGCTCGATAATCCTTTTTAAAAACAGGCTCAGGATCCAACCTTTACAACTGGTCTTTTTGTACGTAGGCTCAAGACCAACCGTTTACAACCGATCCTTTTGTAACCGTAGGCTCAGGATCCAACCTTTTACAATGCAACAAATTTGAATAAAGCAATTAAAGAATTAAAGCACTCAAATTCTTCACTCTTTCAAGAGTGAATTGACACTTGATCAAGCTTAGCCAAAGCTAAGGATATGCCAATAAAGCTGAAACTTCAACAATAAGAGAACAAGTGATGCTCTAATAAAAGTTTTAAACAAAATTTAAAAACAAACCTTTAAAGCACAAGTATGGAAGAGAACTTTTTATCAAAGAATGCTTAGAGAGTATTGGATGATTTCAACCAAAACATTCAAGCCCTATTTATAGGCAAATGAGGGCCAATAAGAAGTTCAAAAAGTTGGGAAAAGGTTTTGGAAAGAAATCAAGTCAAAAGGAGCCGTTTTGAGCTTTTTCAGTCTGTGTATCGACACACAGCAGCTCTTAGTGGCTACTGTAAGCGTGTGTGTCGATACATACCATCTCTGTATCGACACTCAGCCTACCCGAGTGCATTTACACGTTTTGATCCATTTGCTTGATTGGTGGTCACATTTCCTAAGTTAAAAAATGGATTGATTGATTGCTATATTTGTTCAATTTTTTGAATTTATTTCCCACTTAACTTTGATCACAAAAATGATTTGTTCCATAAATCAAGCTGAATCATTACCCATTAAAATTTTATCTTTATTTGGTTTGATCATACTTTTCAAAGTACCAATCTTAAAAAATATTTTAATTGATAAGCTAGATTGGTTTAATTTTGACTTGAATATTTTTCAAATAAAATTTGATAAATCAACTTTCTAAAATATTTTTCAAAAATATTTTTCTAAGAGCATCACATATCAATATTGAGACTTGGACTCAATTGATATATCCTGATTCTAAGTCCTAGACAATAAAAATAAATAACTTTAGGAAGCTCAGACTCGGATCACGTTCTCTTCAATTTGGATACATCTTCTCTTCAAATTTTATCTCTTTTCTTCTTGATTTATCATCTTTTGGAAAGCTTCATATCCATGATTAATCTTGATGTTTCTAGCTTTCTTATAAGTCACTTAAAAACAAGATTAGAATAATTTAAATCTCATGACTCACTAAATGGTTGTTATCATCAAAATTACAATAATATTGGCTTTAGGGCCTATAATCTCCCCCTTTTTGATGATGACAAACATTTGGTGTTTTCTCTTAGAAATGTGAAAGTTGAAGCATAGATTTCACCATAAAAGTATTCACTTATTGAAGCATGCATATGACTATGAACTTATGGAGCAATGTATATCATGATTAAGGTTCAAACTCCAATTTTTCTCCCCCTTTGTCATCAACCAAAAGCACAAGATGAGGGATAGGAAATGTTAGCACGAGCATGAATAAACACAAAGATGAATCATAACATTGCAACACTTAAAGTGTAGTGTCTGTACAATAATGATAATATAGCTCCAAGAATTTATTTATTTATTTATTTTTTTTTGTGTTTTAAAAGAAGGAAAAGAAAATAAATCTAAGGAGTAGGGGGTCTTTGTCTGCATGCAAGAAAGTCGAAAAGCTTTTGAAAGGTGGATCGTGTTTCTTGTCGAAATTCTTCAATAGTGGATTGTAAGGTGGACTGTTGTGCTTGAATGGAAGACATTTGTTCTTATAAACAAGTAAGTCGGTCATCTATACTCCTTCTTTTCGGAGATCTCGGTTGGGGTTCATCCTCGTTAACTTCATCTCCCCTATCAAAATTTTTCTCTTCCTCTTCCTCGTCTCGAATTTCATCTATCCTCCTAACTCCTTTTTGCTTCTTGACCCATTCATGAGTTTTGAATTCAAAACCCATCTTTCTCAAAGATGTCTCAATAGAGTCATGTTGATAGGGAATGGGGTTTTTAAAATATGAGCGAGTTAAGGTGCGTTCAAATATACGGGTAACAAGCATGCCATATGCGGGATTAGTCTTTCTAGAGTGAATATGGAACATGAATTTTAAGACTAAGTCCCCTAAATTGATCTTGTTGCCGTTTAGGAGTCGAGAGAGTAGAAATACGTGTAGGTTTGAGACCGAGTCGTAGCCACCCGATCTTGGAGTGATGTTCATACAAATTAATTTGTGGGCTAACTTAAGAACCACTCCTAGATCATTTGAGTTAGGCCTTGTTGGTTTGGAAATTGGTATATCACCCCAAACTCGTCTAAGTAGGGAGTGTCGGACAGGTTCGGGTAGCGGGAATTGGTGGAGGTCTTTGGGAAAATTAAAGTCATCCTTTATATTAAAATTAAAACCAAGCAAATCATTTATATAAGCAGTAGTAAGTTTGATTTCTTGACCTGAAATAATAGAGGATAGTTCTAAAGGAGTAGTTTTAGAAATGTTTAAGTTGAAATAAAATTCTCTTACTAATTCTGCATATACCGGCTCCTTTATAGGGCAAATTTCAATCCAACCTACTCCTTCAAGTAGAGAAAATAATTCTCCCAAGTTATAAGTCCTAATCCAAGTCCAATCAACGAATCTACCGAATAATACCTCCTTTTTGAGGAAAGGGTTAGAGGAATTTACCAAGCTAGGACCCCAAGAAGAAGAAGCCCCTTCAATGTGTCCATATTTCTTCTTGGCAGTGGTTTTGCAACCCATTGATGATTAACTTTGAGGAGATTTGGAAGAAAAGAGGAAAAATAGAAGGGAAAAAAAATCGGAGGTTGGTTAGGGTTTTTGAAAAAGAAATGAGTTTGTGAAAGCAAATGAAATGGTAGTGGAAGTACAGTGTTTTTAACTTGAAAAATGAAGAAAAAGGAAGAAAAACCAACAAATATGAGAGAAAGTTTTGTGGGTTCGGTTTTGGGTTAGGGCTTGTGGAAAAGATGAGTTTTTGACAAAAATCGAAGGTTTTGATGTTGAAATGTAATTAGAAACTTGATTTCTAGTAAAAATTTGGAAGAAATTTGAAGAAAAATGGTGATTTTTGGAGAAAATTTGAAAGAAAAGTGTTAGGGTTTGAGAGGAAGAGCGAGGGAGAGAGTTGAAGATGAAGAAAGGGATAGGATTGTGAAGTCTAAAAAAAAGAGCAAGGGTTCTGTATTTTTCCCTAGTGTGTCGACACACACTATCTGTGTGTCGACACATAGATGACAGAACTGCTCTCTGTTTCTCTCTGTTTGTTTTTTTTTTATTTTTTTTAAAATTGGTCCAAGTTCCTATATCCATGAATTGGATAAGAATACTTGGTCCATTGGAGTTCTTTTATGATGAGTATTAAAACTCAATATTAAATGCAAATCACTCATGTATGCAATCAAGGTCAAGATGATAGATGACACATGCCAATTTTACTTCTAATGTTGCAAAAGATTTATTAAAACTCAATATTAAATGCAAATCACTCATGTATGCAATTAAGGTCAAGATGATAGATTACACATTCCAATTTTACTTCTAATATTGCAAAAGATTTCTTCACCTAGAGGTTTAGTAAAAATGTCCGCTAATTGGTCGTTGGTGGGAGCAAATTTTACAATGACATCTTCTTTGAGTACATGATCACGAATGAAATGATGTCGAACCTCAATATGTTTTGTTCTAGAATGTTGAGCCGGGTTTTTAGTTAGGCATCTAGCACTAGTGTTATCACACATTATGGAAGCATGGTTAATATGAATGCCACAGTCATTTAATTGGTGCATTAACCAAAACATTTGAGCACAACAACTACCACATGCAACATATTCGGCCTCGATAGTGGATAAAGCAACGGAATTTTGCTTTTTGCTAAACCATGATACCAAAGCGTGACCAAGGAATTGACAAGTACCACTAGTCGATTTTTGGTCCTCTTTGTATCCGGCAAAATCTGCATCACTATATCCAACCAAATCGAAGAAATCACATTTAGGGCAAAATATGCCTAAAGTAGGAGTACCAACTAGGTATCGAAATATTCTTTTCACAGCACATAGGTGAGATTCCTTGGGACATGCTTGAAACCTAGCACATAAACATACATTGAATAATATATCAGGTCTACTAGCGGTAAGGTAAAGAAGGGATTCGGTCATACCTCGATATAGCTTTTGGTCCACCTGTTTAACTTTTTCATCCATATCTAACTTAAGAGTAGAGCTCATTGGTGTTGCTATTGCCTTGGAATTTTTCATGCCAAATTTCTTGAGCATTTCCTTTATTTACTTGGTTTGGTTGATGAAAATTCCTTCCTTGCCTTGCTTGATTTGTAATCCAAGGAAGTAGTTGAATTCTCCCATCATACTCATTTCGAATTCCCTACTCATAAGATTTGCAAAGTCTTCACAAAGAGATGGATTAGTTGCACCAAACACTATATCATCAACTTAAATTTGTACGATAAGAATGTCATGTTTAGAGTGTTTGATAAAAAGTGTGGTATCAACTTTTCCTCTTGAAAATCCATTTTGCACTAAAAAGGAACTCAATCTCTTGTACCAAGCTCTAGGAGCTTGTTTCAATCCATAGAGTGCATTTTTGAGTTTGAAAACATGATTGGCAAATTTGTCATCCTCAAATCAGGGTGGTTGTTCAACACAGACCTCTTGTTCAATAAGACCATTTAAAAATGTACTTTTAACATTCATTTGAAAAGGTTTGAAATCTTTAAATGAAGCAAATGCACATAAGAGTCTAATAGCTTCGAGCCTAGCAACGGGAGCAAATGTTTCCTCATAGTCTATACCTTCTTCTTGGTTATAGCCTTTAGCTACCAACCTTGCCTTATTTCTTACCATGTTACCTTCCTCATCCTTCTTGTTGCGGTAGAGCCACTTGGTACCTATGACTTGATGATCTTGGGGTCTTTCTACAAGTTCCCATACATCACTTCTCTTGAATTGGTTGAGCTCTTCCTCCATTGCCATTATCCAATTTGCGTCATTAAGAGCTTCTTTTATATTCTTGGGTTCTTCAAGAGAGATGAATGTGGCTAAATGACAATATTCTGTTAATGCATGCCTAGTTTTTACACCTTGAGAGGGATCACCAATGATTTGACTTGTTGGGTGATCCTTCAAGTATTTCCAATCTCGTGGCAAGTTTTCCTCTTTGGATTTTACATTTTGGTTATCTCCTTTTGATTTATTCATTTGAGCGTTAGACATAACCTTTTCTTGCTTATTGGATGTGTGTGTGATGTTTATTGGTTTGATTACTATATCATCGTCGTCACAAGGAGTTCTAGAGGACAAGACATTAGTTTCATCAAAAACTACATGTATAGACTCTTCTACAACCTTTGTCTTTTTATTATAGACTCTATATGCTTTATTTGTTATAGAGTATCCAATGAAAATACCTTCATCAACTTGTGAATCAAATTTTCCAAGATTTGTTTTGCCATTGTTGTGAATGAAGTATTTGCACCCAAAAGTTTTAAAATATGTAATGTTTGGCTTTCTACCTTTATAAAGTTCATATGGTGTTTTCTTTAAAATTGGTCTTATTAAAGCTAGATTTAAAATATAGCAAGCGGTGTTGACAGCTTCGGCCCAAAAAGATTTAGGCAAGTTATTTTCACAAATCATTGTTCTTGCCATTTCTTCAAGAGTTCTATTTTTTCTTTCAACCACTCCATTTTGTTGAAGAGTTCGAGGTGCCAAAAAATTGTGATCAATTCCAAAGTAATCACAATAAATTTCAAAATCATCATTTTCAAATTCCTTTCCATGATTGCTTCTAACCGAAACAATTTTCAAATCGTTTTCATTGTGTACTTTTTTACAAAATTTTTCAAATTTATCAAACGCTTCACTCTTATGAGAAAGGAATAGGACCCAAGTAAAACGGGAGTAATCATCAACAATTACAAGTCAATATCGCTTTCCACCAAGGCTCAAATGACGAGTAGGACCAAACAAGTCTATATGTAAGAGTTAAAGATGCCTTGATGTTGAAACTATGTTCTTGGGTTTGAATGACGGTCTAGTTTGTTTGCCATATTGACATGCATCACAAATATGATCTTTTTCAAATTTTAGCTTTGGCACACCTCTAACAATATAATTTTTTGAAAGTTTTGAAATTAAATCCATACTAGCATGTTCAAATCTTCTATGCCAAATCCAAGAATCATTTTCATCCAAGACACTAAAACATTTTAATGAGTCTACACAATTAAGATCAATCATATAGACTGTTGGCCCTAAAGCCAATATTATTGTAATTTTGATGATAACAAGCATTTAGTGAGTCATGGGATTTAAATTGTTCGAATCTTGTTTTTAAGTGACGTATAAGAAAGCTAGGCACATCAAGATTAATCATGGATACGAAGCTTTCCAAAAGATGATAAATCAAGAGGAAAGAGAGATAAAAGCTGAAGAGAAGATTTTTCCAAATTGAAGAGAACGTGATCCGAGTCTGAGCATCCTAAAGTTATTTATTTTTATTGTCTAGGACTTAGGATCGAGATATATCAATTGAGTCCAAGTCTCAATATTGATATGTGATGCTTTTACAAAAATGTTTTTGTAAAATATTTTAGAAAGTTGATTTATCAAATTTTATTTGAAAAATATTCAAGTCAAAATTAAACCAATATAGTTTATCAATTAAAATATTTTTTAAGATTGGTACTTTAAAAAGTATGATAAGATAAAATTTTAATGGGTGATGATTTATCTTGATTTATGGAACCAATTACTCTTATGATCAAGTAAAGTGGGAAATAAATTTAAAAAATTGAACAAATATAGCAATCAATCAATCAATTTTTTAACTTAGGAAATGTAATAAATATATCCCACCATTGAAGCAAATTTATCAAAATGTGTAAATGCACCCGGTAGGCTGAGTGTCGACACACAGACGGTATGTGTCGACCCACAAGCTTATAGTAGCCACCAAGAGCTGCTGTGGGTCGACACACAGACTGAAAAAGCTCAAAACGGCTACTTTTGACTTGTTTTCTTTCCAAAACCTTATCCCAACTTTTTGAATGCCTTATTGGCCCTCACTTGGCTATAAATAGGGCTTGAATGCTTTGGTTGAAATCATCCAATACTCTCTAAGCATTCTTTGATAAAAAGTTCTCTTACATACTTGCGTTTTAAAGGTTTGTTTTAAGTTTTGTTTAAAACTTTTATTAGAGCATCACTTATTCTCTTATTGTTGATCTTTGAGATTTATTGGCATATCCTTAGCTTTGGCCAAGCTTGATCAAGTGTCAATTCACTCTTGAACAAGTGAAGATTTTGAGTGCTTTATTTCTTTCATTGCTTTATTCAAATTTGTTGCATTGTAAAGGTTGGATCCTAAGCCTACTGTTACAAATGGATCGGTTGTAAAAGGTTGGTCTTGAGCCTACGTAAAAAAAGACCGGTTGTAAAGGTTGGATCCTGAGCCTATTTTTAAAAGGATCATCGAGCTTAGTTAAAGGCTCAAGTGACTAAGAGTAGTCACTTGAGAAGTGGACTAGCTTCCGGTTTGGAAGTGAACCACTATAAAAATCTTTGTGCATACTTTTTATTTTTGTCTTTGTCTTTTTCATTTAACATTTATTGTTTTGCTTTTAATTAAATTTTTGGTTCGTAAATTTAAAATTTTCATTTAGCACTAAAGAACCTAATTCACCCCCCCTTCTTAGGTTGCTTTTTGGGCATTCAATTGGTATCAGAGCCAGTGCTCTATTCTTTTTGGGTCTAATAACCTTAGAGTGATCCTATGGCAACTTTCACACCAATCTTAGCCAAGGGTCAATCGACCAACAAGCCTCCTCTTTTTTTATGGGGAAAATTTCCCCTATTGGAAGTTAAGAATGAGACTTTATATTACATCTATTGATTTTGACTTATTGCTTATTACAAAAAATGGTGATTACGTACCCTCAAAGAAACAAGGTGAGAAAACCATTGAAATAGAAGAAAATGAGCTTATGCAAGATGACAAAGAAAAACTTGCAAAAAATACAAAAGCTCATTATCAAATCTTATGTGCTATTGCCTCAAATGTCTTTAACCATGTGTCCGGTAGTCAATCGGCTAAAGAAATTTGGAATAAGCTAAAGGTCACATATGAAAGTATGGATCAAGTTAAATCTTCTAAAATCAATATGGTGGTAAGAGCTTACGAACTTTTCAAAATAGAACCGGAGGAATCAATAAAAGAGATGTACACTAGATTTTCGGATATTACCAACATACTCCAAGCTCTTGGGAAAATGTATTCAAATGAGGAGCAAGTTAGTAAAGTTCTTCGATATCTCCCTATATCATGGCAAGGCAAGGTTACTGCTATTCGGGAAGCTCATAACCTCTACTTATAAACTTGATCAAATAATTGGAAATCTCATGACCCATGAGATTGGCATGGAAGAGTTCAAAGAAGAGGAAAAGCAAAAGAAAAACAAAGACATAGTATTTAAATCATCTCTAAGTGACGAAAGTGACGCAAGTGCTGATGAAGTTGTTATGTTAGCAAAAATTTTTAACAAACGTCTTGAAAACAAAAGATTTAAGAAAAACTTCAAAAATGGTTCATCTTCCTCCAAAGATGAACCAACTTGCTAGGAGTGTGGAGAAGTCGAACATCTTAAAAGAGATTGTCCCAAGCCAAAAAATAAGAAGTTCTTCAACAAACTCAAAAAGAAAGACAAAAAGGAAGAATAGAAGAAAGCTTTTGCGGCTTGGGGAGATAGCGACGATGACTCCAATGAAGAAAGTGAAGAGGAAGTAGCTAACTTTTGTCTCATGGCTTTTGATGACGATAGCGTTGAAAAGGACGAGGTAAATGATCTATCTTATGATGAACTTGTGGTTGGTTTTCAAGAGTTATATTAGAAATATCAAAAATTAAAAAAACAACACAATTCTTTTGTAAAAGGTCTTGAAAAGATGGGATTGGAAAAGGATTCAAAACGACAGTGCTTGAACCTGAAAATGAATCCCTAAAGAAAAAGAACGAGTCTTTAAATAATGAGATCATTAAATTAACCATTTGGACCCCTTAAAGGTTCTAACCAGGGAGCACGCAAATCCCAAAAACGCATAGTTTCCCCTCCAAAAATGACTTCTCCAGTCGGGGAACGCATTAGATATTTACCTAAACCAGTGGGTCCTTGAGCGGATCCCATGTTAGCCCCAAGACGTAGAAAAAGAACGAGTCTTTAAATAATGAGATCATTAAATTAACAATGAAAAGAAATCCTTGGAAGAAATACTTCATACTTTAAAGAAAAATGAGAAAGGAAAATCGAAGGAAGATGAATCACTTTAAAAAGAAAATGAGTCTTTGAAAGAGAAAATGGAAGAACTTTCAAAAATATCAAGCAAATTTTTTAAAGGTCAAGAAACACTTGACAAAATTCTTGCATCTCAAAGGCCAATTTATAACAAAGAAGGAAAAGGTTATAATGAAAATGTCCAAAAGAAAAAATTGAATGTTCTTTTTGTTAAAGCCTCGTCACCTTCAACAAACTCTGTAAGGTACAACTATTGTGGTGACCATGGGCACATCATTTATCAATGTTCTTTCAAAAGAAATTTGAAAAAGACAAAGTTGGTTTGGGTCCCAAAAGGATCTCGACCACCAAATGTAAAGGCTAACAACAAAGGACCCAAGAAAATTTGGGTACCTAAAAGTGTTTGAATTGTGATAGGTGTGTATGAAAATCCAAAGCAAAAAACAAAAGTGGTACTTGGATAGTGGTTGCTCAAGACACATAATTGGAGATAAATCCAAGTTCACTTCACTAATGCTAAGAAAAGGAAATGTCACCTTTGGTGACAATAAGAAAGGAAAAATAATCGGTATCGGTAATGTTGCTTCTAACTCTTCTCCTTGCATTGAAGATGTCTTACTTGTGGAAGGTCTTAAGCACAACTTGCCAAGCATTAACCAATTATGTGATAAAGGCTATTGTGTGAACTTTGAATCATCTAGATGCATAGTTAAACATGCTAAAACGAATGAAATTTTGCTTGTTGGTCTACGATGTGAAAATTTCTATATGATTGATCTTGATTGTATAGACTCATTAAAATGTTTTAGTGTCTTGGATGAAAATGATCCTTGGATTTGGCATAGAAGATTTGGACATGCTAGTATGGATTTAATTTCAAAACTTTCAAAAAATGATCTTGTTAGAGGTTTACCAAAATTTGAAAAAGATCATATTTGTGATGCATGTCAATATGGCAAACAAACTAGATGGTCATTCAAACCCAAGAAAGTAGTTTCAACATCAAGGCATCTTGAACTCTTACATATAGACTTGTTTGGTCCTACTGAGCCTTGGTGGAAAGCGATATGGACTTGTAATTATTGATGATTACTCCCGCTTTACTTGGGTCCTATTCCTTTCTCATAAAAGTGAAGCATTTGATAAATTTAAAAAATTTTGTCAAAAGGTACAAAATGAAAACGATTTGAAAATTGCTTCGGTTAGAAGCGATCATGGAAAGGAATTTGAAAATGATGATTTTGAAATTTATTGTGATTGCTTTGGATTTGATCACAATTTTGCGGCACCTCGAACTCCTCAACAAAAAGGAGTGGTTGAAAGAAAAAAATAAAACTCTTGAAGAAATGGTAAGAACAACGATTTGTGAAAATAACTTGCCTAAATCTTTTTGGGTTGAAGCTGTCAATTCCGCTTGCTATATTTTAAATCGAGCTTTAATAAGACCAATTTTAAAGAAAACACCGTATGAACTTTGTAAAGGTAGAAAGCCAAACCTTGCTTATTTTAAACCTTTTGGATACAAATGCTTCATTCACAATAATGGCAAAACAAATCTTGAAAAATTTGATTCACGAGTTGATGAAGGTGTTTTTATTGGATACTCTTTAACAAGCAAAGCATATAGAGTCTATAACAAAAAGACAAAGGTTGTAGAAGAGTCTATACATGTAGTTTTTGATGAAACTAATGTCTTGTCCTCTAGAACTCCTTGCGATGACGATGACATAGTAATCAAACCAATAAACATCACATACTCATCCAATGAGCAAGAAAAGGTTATATCTAACGCTCAAATGAATGAATCAAAAGGAGATAACCAAACTATAGAATCCAAAGAGGAAAACTTACCACGAGATTGGAAATACTTGAAGGATCACCCAACAAGTCAAATCATTGGTGATCCCTCTCAAGGTGTAAAAACTAGGCATGCATAAATGGAATATTGTTATTTAGCCGCATTCATCTCTCTTGAAGAACCCAAGAACATAAAAGAAGCTCTTAATGACGCAAATTGGATAATGGCAATGGAGGAAGAGCTCAACCAATTTAAGAGAAGTGATGCATGGGAACTTGTAGATAGACCCCAAGATCATCAAGTCATAGGTACTAAGTGGGTCTATCGCAACAAGAAGAATGAGGAAGGTTACGTGGTAAGAAACAAGGCAAGATTGGTAGCTAAAGGCTATAACTAAGAAGAAGGTATAGACTATGAGGAAACCTTTGCCCCCGTTGCTAGGCTAGAAGCTATTATACTCTTATGTGCATTTGCCTCATTTAAAGAT
This sequence comes from Simmondsia chinensis, assembly GCA_018398585.1. Lineage (NCBI taxonomy): Eukaryota > Viridiplantae > Streptophyta > Magnoliopsida > Caryophyllales > Simmondsiaceae > Simmondsia > Simmondsia chinensis. The sequence goes on from JAGTTD010000005.1 coordinate 33,026,250, forward strand.
TTCAAACTTTTTCAAATGGATGTTAAAAGTGCATTTTTAAATGGTCTTATTGAAGAAGAGGTTTATGTTGAACAACCACCCGGATTTGAGGATGACAAATTTTTCAATCATGTTTTCAAACTCAAAAAGGAACTCTATGGATTAAAACAAGCTCCTAGAGCTTGGTATGAGAGATTGAGTTCCTTTTTAATGTACATTGCATTTTCAAGAGGAAAAGTTGACACCACACTTTTTATCAAACACTCTAAACATGACATTCTTATCGTACAAATTTATATTGATGATATAGTGTTTGGTGCTGCTAATCCATCTCTTTGTGAAGACTTTGCAAATCTTATGAGTAGGGAATTCGAAATGAGTATGATGGGAGAACTCAACAACTTCATTGGATTACAAATCAAGCAAGGCAAGGAAGGAATTTTCATCAACCCAGCCAAGTACATAAAGGAAATGCTCAAGAAATTTGGCATGGAAAATTCCAAGGCAATAGCAACATCAATGAGCTCTACTCTTAAGTTAGATATGGATGAAAAAGGTAAACAGGTGGACCAAATGCTATATCGAGGTATGATCGAATCCCTTCTTTACCTTACCGCTAGTAGACCTGATATATTATTCAGTGTATGTTTATGTGCTAGATTTCAAGCATGTCCCAAGGAATCTCACCTATGTGCCGTGAAAAGAATATTTCGATACCTAGTTGGTACTCCTACTTTAGGCATATTTTGCCCTAAATGTGATTTCTTTGATTTAGTTGGATATAGTGATGTAGATTTTGCAGGATACAAAGTGGACCGAAAATCGATTAGTGGTACTTGTCAATTCCTTGGTCACGCTTTGGTATCATGGTTTAGCAAAAAGCAAAATTCCGTTGCTTTATCCACTGCCAAGGCCGAATATGTCGCATGTGGTAGTTGTTGTGCTCAAATGTTATGGTTGATGCACCAATTAAATGACTATGGCATTCATATTAACCATGATCCCATAATGTGTGATAACACTAGTGCTATATGCCTAACTAAAAGAGTCGGTTCCCAAAATAATGCTAAAAAATAAAAAAATACAAAAAATAATGCTGAAAAAAAAATAATTCCAAATCTACTGTTGAACCGCGTTTACAAAATGCGGTTATACTAAACCGTGTTAAAAAAACGCGTTTCGGTTTACGAAAACAATAACTGCGTCTTGATAATGCGGTTCAAATTGATTAAAATCGCGTCTTTATAATGCGGTTCATATTAATAATAACCGCGTCTTTGTAATGCGGTTTACATCAATAATAACCCGGTTTTGATAAAGCGGTTCACCTTAATAAAAATCGCGTCATATGAATGCGGTTTAATATGGTCAAACGCAATGAGTCCAGCCGCACCCTTAACAAGCTCGTATCGAGCCCCTTAACGAGCTCTTATCGAGCCCTTATCGAACTGTTCGATGGCGAGCCGAGCACCCCCTCTTCGAACTTGGCTCGTTAAGCTATCGAGCTCTCCTAACGAACACGAACGAGCTCTAATCGATTTTGAGCACGAGTAGTTCATTGAACTCTCAGTTCGTTTACACCCCTACTCATCGCCGGTCATGTCATCCGCTGTCGCCCTTCTTTTGCTTTATACGCCGGAGATCTTTAACTATCATTGTCGTAGCTATTTGATCACTACTGAATTAATAGCCTTTTATTGATAACTTTTCCTGATTTCTTAGTACCTCCACTTATAATGTTGGAGCTTCATTGAGAGGAACATGGGATCAATGTGACGATCATCACGAATTGCGGCATAATGGCGACTATAAGTGATGAGTGTTTGCGCGTACTGCTAATAAACCGCGTTTAGTGAACGCGGTTATCAAATAAATCGCGTTTAGTAAACGCGGTTTACCGTTAAACTGCCTTCCTATAAAGCGGTTAATCCCACAATGAGCCGCGTTAAGTTAATGCGTTTTATTTTCATATAAAACGCGTTTTAAAGACGCGGTTTTTGTGCATTTGAAACGCATTAACTTGAAGCGGTTCAGTATAGCTGCGTTTCGTAAACGAGGTTCAACAGTAGATTTGGAATTATTTTTTTTCCAGCATTATTTTTTTTATTTTTTTATTTTTGAGCATTATTTTGGGAACCGGCTCTAACTAAAAACCTGGCTCAACATTCAAGAACAAAGCATATTGAGGTTCGTCACCATTTCAGTCGTGATCATGTACTCAAAGGAGATGTCATTGTAAAATTTGTTCCCACCAATGACCAATTAGCGGACATTTTTACTAAACCTCTAGGTGAAGAAATCTTTGCAACATTAGAAGTAAAATTGGCATGTGTAATCTATCATCTTGACCTTGATTGCATATATGAGTGATTTGCATTTAATATTGAGTTTTAATACTCATCATAAAAGAGCTCCAATGGACCGAGTATTCTTATTCAATTCATGGATATAGGAACTTGGACCAATTTTAAATATATATATATATATATATATATATATATATATATTTATTTATTTATTTATTTAAAAAAAAAATACACACAGAGAGAAACAGAGCACCGTTCTATCTTCTTTGTGTCGACATACAAAATCTGTGTGTCGACTCACAAGTGAAAAAAAAAAAAAAAATACAGAACCCCTTTTTCACTTCACCATCCCCTTCCTTTCTTTATCTTTAACTCTCTCTCTCTCTCTCTCTCTCTCACTCAAACCCTAACACTTTTCTTTCAATTTTTCACCAAAAACAACCATATTTCTTCGAATTTCTTCCAAATTTTTACTAAAAATAAAATTTCTAACTACATTTCAACATCAAAACCTTCGATTTTTGTCAAAAACGCATCTTTTTCACAAGCCCTAACCCAAACCCGAACCTCCGATTTTTTTTTCGATTTTTCTTCTTTATTCTTCATTTTTCAAGTTGAAAACGCTCTCTTTCACTACCATTTCATTTTCTTTCACAAAATCACTTCATTTTCAAAAACTCTAACCTCCTTTTTTTTTTTTTTCCCCGATTTTTCCTCTTTTCTTCCAAATCTCCTCAGCGTTATTCATCAATGGGTTGTAAAACCACTGCCAAGAAGAGATCTAGACACACTAAAGGGGTTTCTTCTTCTCGGGGTCCTAGCTCGGTAAATTCCTCTAACCCCTTCCTCAAAAAGGAGGTATTATTCGGTAGATTAGTTGACTGGACTTGGATTAGGATTCATAACTTGGGAAAATTATTTTCTCTGTTTGAAGGAGTAGGTTGGATTGAAATTTTCTCTATAAAGGAACTGGTATATCCGGAATTAGTAAGAGAATTTTATTTCAACTTAAATATTTCTAAAACTACTCCTTTTGAACTATCCTCTGTAATTTCAGGTCAAGGAATCAAAATTACTGCTGATTATATCAATGATTTACTTGGCTTTGATTTTAGTATAGAGGATGAATTTAATTTTCCTCAAGAACTCCACTAATTCCCGCTCCCCGAATCTCGCCGACATTCCTTACTTCGTCGTGTTTGGGGTGAAATACCACTCTCCAACCCATCGAGGCCTAACTCCAATGATTTAGGAGTGGTTCTTAAGCTAGCACATAAAATAATTTGTATGAACATCACTCCTAGGTCGGGTGGCTTTGACTCGGTCTCTAATTTACATCTATTTTTTCTATCTAGACTCCTCAAAGGGAAGAAAATAAATTTAGGGGATTTAGTCTTAAAATTCATGTACCACATTCACACTAGAAAGACTACTCCCGCATATGGGATCCTTCTTACCCGCATTTTTCGACAATGTTCAACCCGCTCATCTTTTCAAAACCCCGTTCCCTATCAAGATGACTCTATAGAGACATCCTTGAAGAAAATGGGCTTCGAATTTCGAAATAACGAATGGATAAAGAAGCAACAAGGAGCTAGAAGGGTAGAAGTAGAAGAGGAAATAAGAGCCGAGGATGAAGAAGAATGGAATTTTGATGATGGGGGAAATGGAGATAATGAGCTAGAATCTCAGCCTGGACCTCAAAAACAAAGGAGTTTAGATGAAAGACTTACTTCTGTGGAAGTACAATTAGCTTCCATACAAGAAAGTCAGTCTTTGCTACACTCTCAATTTGAAGAGTTCTGCCACAAAAATCGTTCTACACTGCAAAAATTGTTTGATTTTTTATCTTGTAGACTTCGACCCCCTACCCCTTAAGTTTTTTTTTTCCTATTTTCACAAACTTGGAGCCACATTTTTCCATATTGTACAGTCATGTTTAATCTTATACACTTTATGGATGTTCTTCTTTATTCTTCTTGTGTGCATTAATGTTCTAATTGTCATATTCCATCTCTCCCCTTGTGCTTTTTGTTGATGACAAAGGGGGAGAAAAATTGGTGTACTGATATATAATACTCATGCTACTTATGTAAGTGTTTGATTGATTGAGAAATGTTGAAAATAATGATGATGTTAATATACTGAATGTATGATTCCTAAAATGCATCAACTTAGAGGAAGCAATTGCGTTTGAACCTTAATCATCATAGACATTGCTCCATAAGTTCATAGTCATGTGTAAGTGAATACTTTTATGGTGAAATCTATGCTTCAGATTTCATATTTCCAAGAGAAAACACCAAATATTTGTCATCATAAAAAAGGGGGAGATTGTTGGCTCTAAAGCCAATATTATTATAATTTTGATGATAACAAGCATTTAGTGAGTCATGGGATTTAAATTGTTCTAATCTTATTTTTAAGTGACGTATAAGAAAGCTAGGCATATCAAGATTAATCATGGATACGAAGCTTTCCAAAAGATGATAAATCAAGAGGAAAAGAGAGATAAAAGCTGAAAAGAACGTGATCCGAGTCCGAGCATCCTAAAGTTATTTATTTTTATTGTCTAGGACTTAGGATCGAGATATATCAATTGAGTCCAAGTCTCAATATTGATATGTGATGCTCTTACAAAAATATTTTTGAAAAATATTTTAGAAAGTTGATTTATCAAATTTTATTTAAAAAATATTCAAGTCAAAATTAAACCAATCTAGTTGATCAATTAAAATATTTTTTAAGATTGGTACTTTAAAAAGTATGATCAAATCAAATAAAGATAAAATTTTAATAAGTGATGATTTAGCTTGATTTATGAAACCAAATATTTTTATGATCAAGTAAAGTGGGAAATAAATTCAAAAAATTGAACAAATATAGCAATCAATCAATCAATTTTTTAACTTAGAAAATGTAATAAAAATATCCCACCAACTAAGCAAATTGATCAAAACGTGCAAATGTACCCGGTAGGCTGAGTGTCGACACACAGACGGTATGTGTCGACACACAAGCTTACAGTAGCCACCAAGAGCTGTTGTGTGTCGACACACATACTGAAAAAGCTCAAAATGACTACTTTTGACTTGTTTTCTTTCCAAAACCTTTTCCCAACTTTTTGAACGTCCTCATTTGCCTATAAATAGGGCTTGAATACTTTGGTTGAAATCATCTAATACTCTCTAAGCATTCTTTGATAAAAAGTTCTCTTACATACTTGCGTTTTAAAGGTTTGTTTTAAGTTTTGTTTAAAACTTTTATTCGAGCATCACTTGTTCTCTTATTGTTGATCTTTGAGCTTTATTGGCATACCCTTAGCTTTGGCTAAGCTTGATCAAGTGGCAATTTACTCTTGAACGAGTGAAGAATTTGAGTGCTTTAATTCTTTCATTACTTTATTTAAATTTATTGCATTGTGAAGGTTGGATCCTAAGCCTACGGTTACAAAAGGATCGGCTGTAAAAGGTTGGTCTTGAGCCTACGTACAAAAAGACCGGTTGTAAAGGTTGGATCCTGAGCCTGTTTTGAAAAAGGATCATCGAGCTTAGTTAAAGGCTCAAGTGACTAAGAGTAATCACTTGAGAAGTGGACTAGCTTCCAGTTTGGAAGTGAACCACTATAAAAATCTTTGTGAATCCCTTTTATTTTTCTCTTTGTCTTTTCCATTTAACATTTATTGTTTGGTTTTTATTAAATTTTTGGTTCATAAATTAAAAATTTTTATTTTGACCTAAAGAACCTAATTCACCCCCCTCTTAGGTTGCTTTTTGGGCCTTCATAGACATTTTCACATCGTAGACCAACAAGCAAAATTTCATTTGTTTTAGCTTGTTTAACTATGCATTTAGATGATTCAAAGTTCACACAATAGCCTTTATCACATAATTGACTAATGCTTAGCAAGTTGTGCTTATGACCTTCCACAAGTAAGACATCTTCATTGCAAGGAGAAGAGTTAGAAGTAACATTGCCGATACCGATTATTTTTCCTTTCTTATTGTCACCAAAGGTGACATTTCTTTTTCTTTGCATTAGTGAAGTGAGTTTGGATTTATCTCCGGTCACATGTCTTGAGCAACCACTATCCAAGTACCACTTTTGTTTTTTGGCTTTGGATTTTCATACACACCTATCACAATTCAAACACTTTTAGGTACCCAAATTTTCTTGGGTCCTTTGTTGTTAGCCTTTACATTTGGTGGTCGATATCCTTTTGGGACCCAAACCATCTTTGTCTTTTTCAAATTTCTTTTGAAAGAATGATGTGCCCATGGTCACCACAATAGTTGCACCTTACAGAGTTTGTTGAAGGTGACGAGGCTTTAACAAAAAGAACATTCAAAATTTTCTTTTGGACATTTCTATTATAACATATTCCTTCTTTGTTATAAATTAGCTTTTGATATGCAAGAATTTTGTCAAGTGCTTCTTAACCTTTAAAAAATTTGCTTGATATTTTTGAAAGTTCTTCCATTTTCTCTTTCAAAGACTCATTTTCTTTTAAAAGTGATTCGTCTTCCATCGATTTTCCTTTCTCATTTTCCTTTAAAGTATGAAGTGTTTCTTCCAAGGATTTCTTTTCATTTGTTAATTTAATAATCGCATTATTTAAAGACTCTTTCTTTTTCTTTAGGGATTCATTTTCAAGTTCAAGCACTAAACGTTGTTTGGAATACTTTTCCAATCCCGTCTTTTCAAGACCTTTTACAAAAGTATTATGTTGTTTTTTTAATTTTTTATATTTCTCATATAGCTCTTGAAAACCAACCATAAGTTCATCATAAGGTAGATCGTTTACCTCATCCTCTTCAACGCTATCGTCGTCAATAGCCATGAGACAAAAGTTAGCCACTTCCTCTTCATTTTCTTCATTGGAGTCATCATCGCTATCTCCCCATGCTGCAAAAGCTTTCTTCCATTCTTCCTTTTTGTCTTTCTTTTTGAGTTTGTTGAAGAACTTCTTATTTTTTGGCTTAGGACAATCTCTTTTAAGATGTTTTTTATTAATTTGAATTTGCCAAAAACTATTTTTTAAATCGAATTTTGAAAATATTTTGCATCGTATAATCTGTTGAGTAAATCTCTTTTGTTTGAAATTAGATATCTTATCCGTTGAAGAACTTTGTTTAATGGTTTTTAATTGATTACTAATCTTGGAACACCTTTTTCTTTTTCTGCTTGATTGTTTACGGAAAAGGCGGAACAGCTCCATGGAGATGTTGAATGTCTTATTAATTTTTTTCTAAAAGGGTTTGAATTTCCTTTTTAATAATTCTTTATTTATTTGAATTGGTCTGGCCTTAGTAGGAATATTTTTTTCATTAAAATCCTTTTCATATGGGAGTTGAACAATATGTTGTTTTCTGTTCCAAAAGGCTTTGGGAAGATCAGAGCATATTTCTTTTATTTTTCTGCTATTTAGCTGATTGATCATATTTTGAACATTAGGCTGAAGCAGTAATTTTTCTATTTTTTGATATTGTATTTCTTTTTGAAGATGTCGAATATTATTTTTCTTATTATATATTAAATTTATTTGTTTGAATATTGAAGTTGACCGTAATGGTTTAGGTTTCTTTGCTGAATTGGATTAATAAAACAAAAAGTTATTGGGGTATCTTTGAGTTTAGTGTGGATTCCTTCTTTCGTAACCGTGAAGGGATAAATCTGACCGATAAAGGGAGTTCCTAGTATAATTTGTTGTTGAAGGTCTTTGACTAATATAAAAGGAGTTTTGAAACAAATCCCATCATTACAAATATAGGATTTTGATAGTTTGTATTTTATATTCATTCTATCCCCATTAGCAGTGTGAAGGCTTTCTAGTGTTTTTTCGTAATATTTTGAAGGAATGAGTCCTTCTTGTATACAGTTAAGATCTGCGCTTGAATCTAGCAGAGCCTGGGTTTGTATTTTATGACTTTTTGAAATACAGAGAGTTATATGAATATACCATTTCTGGTATTCAATTCTATCTAATACTTGGAGAAATTTATCGTTTGAAGTTGGTTCTTCGAATATTTGAATATTTTCTATTTGGGTTAGATCCGGTTCATAATTATCTAGTTTAGATTGTAAACATACTAATTTGGATTCTAGTTCTAAATCTTTTGATTCTAGAAGTGATAGTTTTGATTTTGTTTTTAAATCTTTTTATTGTATTGTTATTTTAATTCAGTTTGTAGATGTTTAATTTGTTCTTTTAAATTATTGATTTTCCTTCTGAAATCTCCAGTTGAAATTTGTTTAAATATATTTGGCGTAGGATATCTTATAAATATTTGTTCCAAAGACTTGGGTTGCTTTGGCCTGGTTATTTCTTGTTCTTTAAATATGATCTCTTTTAATTTGAGAAGATCTCTTTTCTTAAATTTTGATCTTGAATTTTTTCTACGATATCTTGTAAATCTTCTTTGTTTGCCTTAGTTAACATTGATTGTTTTGAATTTACAGGAGCATAATTTTTTAGCTGAATGAGAAGATGAGGTTTCATCTTTCGAGTTTTCTTGAATTTCAAATATGTAATCTTCATTGTCTGAACGCGATTCTAATAGAAGTAAATTCATTAATTTATTTTTTTTAATTCTTTGTCTCCTATTTCATTGATTTTTTGTTTTGTTTTGCAATCGTTTTGATAATGTCCGGGTTTTTTACATTTGTAACAGATTGGGATTTTATTTGATTTTTTCTTTGAATATTTCCTTTTATTGTTGTAGTATTGAAGAGGTGCTTGTTATTTATATTTGTTTCTTTTTGGGCGTTTATAATATTCTTGTTGTAATCTTTTCTTTTTATCTCTTTTTGAACGAGGTTTGAAATCATGGATATTATATTGAGCACAGAAAGAACCTAATTCTCTTTTTGTTTGAACCTTTTTAAGATTGTTACAGATTTTTTGTTTTTGGCATAATTGTAGTGCTTCCTTCTGATAAACGCAAATAGTTGACCATAAGTTATATTTTGCCATGGGATTGTTTGAGTACCATAAACATCTTGAATTTTGGTCATTATTCTTTCTGCAAATAATTTTGGAAGTCCAGTAACAAATCTTTCTTTCCAAAATGCTTGATTGCTATCATCTCTTTTGAGTACATTTGTTAAAAACATATATTTGTACCATCAAAAATCTTCTAAAGGTGGACATCTTAGATTGGTTAGAAATAGTTTTGTTGATTCTTGTTCTTCGGTTGCGCTGTTAAGAAAGGCAACAGTTATTGAACAAATTAATGTTTCTACGGCGTCTTCAATTTCTTCCTCAAGGTCAAGAGAGTTGACATCATTCGGGTCAATTGGTTTTCTTTCAGTATGAGTATGATTGAGTATTATTTCTCTATCATGGTGTTGTACTGTTTTTGGCCACCATGATTGAAGTTGTCCTGAAAACCTGGCAACAATTAATCTGGCTGCTGTTTGGTTTGTATTTGCGGGATTGAATATTTCATATTCTGTTGAAGCCATTGCCATTTGATGCAGAGTATTTTTGATCTCATAATCAGATTTTCCATCTATATTCCATTCATGGTTATCATTTCCATTAAATGATATGGACGTAAATTGATTTCTTTCTTCATAATGAATATCTGGTGGAGTTGGCCTTGGATAATAATTTCTTATAGGTTGATTTTTCAAGTTATTTTTTATCTTATTTATTAAGGGCTCATGGTTTTCAATTGTATTTGTATTAAATTGTTGTTCTGTTGTTTAAATTTCAATTTCACTTAAGGATATTGAAGATGTGTCTTCATTAAAAATTTCTTCGTTTTCTTTTGTAATTGTTTGAGTTGTAGGGCCACTCAAAGAAGGGTTGTCTGATTATTTTAGTTTTTGAGCTATTCTTTCTAGGATATCATCATCAGAATTTTTTGATTTTTTTAATTTTATTTGTTCTTTATCCTTTTGGGTTAAATTGAAAGGTTGAAATGAGGATTGTTGAATGTCTTGAAAGAATGGATTTGTCTGTAATAGTGGAGTAAAAAAGCTTTGTTGAATAGGATAGCTTTGAGGTATTGGTTGCGGGATCGTATAATTTGGATGTGTTGGTTGAGGAATTTGTTGGATTATTACAGGTTGTTCTATTTTTTTTTATCCCTATAGTTGACTAGGTTATTTTGTATTTAATTTAATTGTTCTGATATTGTTTTGAGATTTAATGCTTAGAAATTAGTATATTCATTAATTTTGTTTATATCTTTGATTGTAGGTGCAGTTTCACCTTCTTTATCCTCTCTTCCTCTACAAAAAGGAGTAGTTGCCATCTCTTGGTTTTGAACAATGATGATTAATTTTTTTGTGGAAAGATAAATAGTTTGGATTACTTGTCCATCTGTTGTAAGCCATTTAGTTGTTAAATTTGTATTAACGTTTATGGAATTCTGAATAATGGATTTGGTATTTTATTCTGGATGTAAATGACTTTAGCCATTGAAAGAATGGAATATTACATTTTAATTGATTTAACTCTTTGTGGTAGGTTTCTCTTATTTTTATTGTACTTCCTTTCGTAAAAGTTTAGAAAAATCATTGTCTTTGGGCTTCATTTTATTTAGATTCAAATTCATTGTTTAAATATTCTTTGTTTATTGTAAAGTCTCTAGTTAAAACATTTATTGAGGGAGCTTTACTTGAGAAGCAGTTGGAGAATCAAGATTTGGAAAAGATACTCTAGTGTCATATATATATAATTGAGTAAAGCATATGTTGTATTAGAAACTATTTTGTTCATAAATTTTGTTTATATCTTTGATTGCAGGTGCAGTTTCACCTTCTTTATCCTCTCTTTCCCTACAGAAAGGAGTAGCTCCCATCTCTTGATTTTGAACATCGATGATTAAATTTTTTGCGGGATGATGAATAGTTTGGACTGCTTGTCCATTTGTTGTAAGCCATTTAGTAGCTAAATTTGTATTAACGTTTATGGAATTCTGAATAAATGAATTCGATATTTTATTTTTGAATGTACGTGACTTTTTAGCCATTGAAAGAATGGAATATTATAATATATATATATATATATATATATATATATATATATATTAACTATCCACGAAACATATTTGGGTTACCGAATTACAACCCGATTGGTTATTCTTTTCCACGTGTGATCGGGTTTCTCAAAGTAGTCTTCAATTATGCCTCGATTACGTTTGATTCTGCCGCTTTTCAACCTTTGTTTGCTCTGTTGCACCGTAAACCAAAATGTACCTAGATTATAACAAAACACACATGTAAAAGCCAAATATATTGCGGGAGTGAAGAATAAAATATGTAAATATGAGGCAAATCAACATCCCCAAACCCACTCCTTGCTTGTCCTCAAGCAAGATTCGGCTCAAACTGGCTAAAGATAGAAAGTTTAGTCAGGCATTTAACCGCAAAAGTCACTTGTGAAAATTATTGTTCAATCATATTTGAGAGTGTACTTGAGATTAGCGAATCCTTATGTGACGTTATTATTGCACTAGTTTTAACTTAAGTCTTTGTCATTAAGGTCTTTTTACTAGTGAGTGATCTTAAAACTTCTCTCTCATTCGTCTTACTTCAAAACCCTCCGACTTTAAGAAGACATACAGATAATAAGTAAAGGAACAAGTTATCCTAACCCTTCATCGCTAATCAATAGTGAAATAAAAAAGGCTTCTCTTTTTTCTCTTATTTTCCCCTTTTTTTCTTTTTTTTTTTACCTCCGTTACCTCAGACCCCTGTAGCGAGTTTTCGGCTGGAAACTCCCGATCCAGTTGGCTTAAGGTACCAGGTTTTAAGAGACCCCTATAGACCTAATGGCTCGAGTCTTAGGGATCCACAACCTAATCCGTTAGCACACACCTTTTTTTAGGTATTAGTGCTTATTTTAGTAACTACAAAGTTGATTCTTCTTAAGTTTTCCCTATGGCTCATGTAGCGAGCTTTCGACCGACAGCTCCCGACCCAGTTGGCTCATGGTACCAAGTTTTAAGATACCCCTACGGGCTTACTTGCTCGAGACACAGGGGCTATAAGAACCAACCAGTCACTTTTTTTTTAAAAGGATTACTCAAGATAAAGAAATGTACAAACCCTTGTAAAACAAAAAAGAAGTAGAATAGTGGATTCCTATTCCTAAAGTTATTACATTTATTTCAACCCAAACAATAGGATATGTCATAAGATTAAGGGTGAAAATTAATAATCTCACTAACTAGTTAAAAGACAAAATATGGATTAAAAAGTCTGATCCAGCAATAATATCATCTCATAAATATTGTAATCATCGAAGTACATCTCAGAACTAGTCTACAATAAGGGTCACAAATAACATTATACTCATTTATGCCTTCAAAAGTTTAGCTAATTTATGCCCAAATTAAGCTTAAAGGACAAACAAAGTTGACTCTCGTCTGCCATCTCCAAACCCAAACTTTGCATTGTCCTCATTGCAAATCAACAAAAGTAAATACAAGCTAGGAAAGGAAAGAGACGACCTGAGGTATGGCATATCCAGCTATGCACGTTTAGCAAATCCAAAAAGGGAAGATTGAAATAGCAAGCTGCAATCGAAGATATAGAAGACAAAATATTAAACGGACTTGTTAGTAGTGTTAGAAATATAGATTATACAAGTGTTTAACAAAAGAGAAACAAAGTTAGCATAGTAGGGATAATAAAAGGACCTACAATTGAGAGAGTTCATGTTGAAAAACTAATTAAAACAAAATTAAAGGTAGGTTGGGTTGCCTCCCAAGAGCGCTAAGTTTAATGTCTTCAGCCGAACGCAATTTAGAGCACAATGTCAACCAAAATCTGAGGCAGTGTTTGCCATAGGACTCAGGTTGACCTAGTAGGGACGATCCCCAAACCCAACAGTGTTTCTGGACCCATGACTAGCAAGGAGGGAATCATTACCAGCATCAGCGTCGCGACTCTCTATCCTACTAGATGTGGACGATGACACACAACTATCGACATAGATAGGGACATTATTACATTCCGCACTTATAGTAGAGTCGGGCCTATCCGATTCTACTAAAGGGTCAACATCATCAACCCTATAGCATTCCAACTCGTCCTCAGTCTCCGGGTGCCGAACAAAGTTCGAAACCTTCAATTTGCCCTTGAGGTTTCTAAAAGAAGCCTCCAGCACTCCCATCCTACAGTGAATAACAACATCGACCGTTGCTAGAAACGGTTGGCCTAGAATAATAGGAGCATTGTGTTTTTGCCTAGGAGTAGTGTCTATATCTAAGACAATAACGTCAACAGGGAAGACAAACTTGTGAACCTTGACAAGTACATCTTCCACTACTCCACGAGGTACCCGCTCTGTCCTATCAGCCAACTGAAGTGTAACATTAGTTGGCTTAAGATGTCCTATTCCTAGTTCCTAAAAAACTGAGTAAGGAATAAGGTTTACACTCGCTGCTAGATCTAGCAAGGCTCTACTGGTATAACGCTCTCCTAAGACGCATGGAACAGTAAATGCCCTTGGGTGGGGAGCCCGACACTAAAATGTTGCTCACCTTCTCGGTTAGTCGGACCTTCTTGGGGATATGCGCTTGCGCATGCTTCTTTTTGGTGCAAAGGTCCTTGAGGAACTTGGCATACATAGGGATGTGTTTAATAGTTTCGATCAACAGTTAGTTGATCTTCACGTCCTTAAAAAAGTCTATGAGCTCAGTCCTCTTTTGGTCGTCCTTCTTCTTCAGCCCTCTAAGGGCCGAAGAAAAGGGACAGTAGGTTCAGCAAACCCACCTTGTGGGCCCTCCCTGTCAGCAGTGGGAGATGGGTCCATGCTCTCCTTCTCAACCTCTATCTCCACATCTCAAAGGTTCCCCTCCCTAGACACTGACACAACCCAAACTTTCTCATGAGGAGGCAAGTTTGGGCTAGAGCTAGTTGACCCTGCTGGAAGTGTGAGAGGTTGGGAGGGTGACCTCTCTTCCTCTTGCCCATGAAGTGCTTGGGCCAATTCTCCTATCTAGTCTTCTAATCTAGCTATAGATTGAGAGTGAGACCAAACTAGTTGTGTGATATCCTCCATAAAGTAGAGCATATGCTCCTGAAATTGCGAAGTATATCCTGGGGCTGGGGAAGGAGGGTTATCATGGGTAATATTGGAGTGAGGTTGAATATCATACCTGCGCCCTTCCTACAGAATGGGAGGGTGCGCGTTACCTTTAAAGTCAGGTTCTTGTTGTCTCGTGGGTTGATTATGATTGGCATTTTGCTTCCGAAATTCAGATGATCACGCGACCCGGGTTTGTAGGTGTTGGAGAACAGTTCGCTATTTCCCGAATATCCTTGAGTTGTATGAACCTGTTCCTATACATATTTGGGAAATTGGGACGCATATAAATAATTAAGCACAGAATTGTCCTCACCTGAACAAATGCCACACGGAGTAGTACCACTCGATAACTCAGCTGCGTAGACTAGGCGCACATTAATAGGATTCGCATGCAAGTTCATAAGCTGATCCATCTTCCTACTAAGGGCATCCAGTTGAAGGTTAATATCACCGGTAGGTGCTACTTCGTAGACACCACGTGTGCCCCCTCTAACCACCCTCACAGAAAAGGCATGGTCGAGAGAGTGTTCGCTAAGGCACTCAAATAGCATCCATGTCTCGTCCTTATCTTGTTGGTTAAATGCTCCCCTTGCATGAAGCATTAACCATTTGCTTATTGGAAGCCGTGAGACCATCATAGAAGTTCTGCAAAGAGCTCACTTGGGTGACCCGTGGTGGGGGACAGCTTCTAAGGAGCTCCTTAAATCTGTCCCAACCCTCATGAAATTGTTCATGATCCTTTTGTTCAAAACCGTTGATTGCACGTCTAACAGTCATAGTTCTAGCTTTAGGATAAAACTTGATCAGGAACTTTTGCTGGAGGTCAGCCCAAGTGGTGATTTCACCTCTCGGAAGAGATTGAAACCACCTTTTGGCTACATCCTTTAACGAGAATGGAAAAAAACGTAGCCGAACAGCATCAGTTGAGACACTTTGAAAATAACAAGTTTCGCAAATTTCTATAAATGCATCAAGGTGCTCATATGGGTTCTCTATCAGCTTCCCATAGAAAGTGGGAAGCATGTTGATGATCTCAGGCTTAATTTCGAAGTTTGCGTTACCCACGACGGGTGCGACGTACGTGTGGGGAATAAAGTGGTCCCCAATCGTACATGGTGCAAAGTTAGTCATTCTAAAAAAACCTAATTAAAATATAAAAAATTACATAAATAAAAATAAACCAAAAACAAAGAAAAAAAAAGAAAATTAAATTAAGGAAAAGAGAATTAAAAAAATAAACTAATGAAAAATAAATAAGTTTTTTTAAGTTTTGTTTTTTTAAAAACAAAGAAAATAAAAATAAAAACGAGAAAAAAAATAAAATAAAATAACTCGCTAATTTCTAAATCAACACAGCCTACCGATTCCCCGGCAACGGTGCCAAAAACTTGATGTGTTTTAAATGTGTGTTTTAAAACCGTGTACTCGCAAACATATGAGATCGTCGTAGCTAAATCGGGTATAAGGTTCGTATCCGTAGAGAATCGGAGTTAAGTCAAATTTAGTTATTAATGAGCGGTTGGAAATTCGGTTCTTGTTTGGTTTCAAAGGTTTCTTTACTAAAATACTAAAACTAATTATAAAAAGGTATCAATTCAATTAAGATTAGTTTAGAGAATAAATTCAGGGTAGCTCTATACGTATCCCATTATTATATTCTACTTAGGACAACAATTCGAAGGACTTAGGCTACAAGCTCTAAGCTTGGGTTAATATATGAATTAGGGCTTAGGGTAATAAACTAGTCTAACGGCATAACCTATCTTATTACCCTAAGTGTAGCATAGGTTATCTCATTAACACAACTTAATTCCTTTGTTACTCCTAATTTAATATTAATTGTATAAAAGATTGTGCTTAGGGTTGGGTACAACTTCAACCTAAATCACACGTGAGAACTTGTAATGTTATGGTCTAAGCTACAAGTACAAGACTATTCGCTTAAAAGCTGGAGATCTAAACATGGCTACAAGTACACATACAGAAACACCAAGCAATCATGAATGATTCCCAACAGGGGTGCGCATATAACATAACTAAATCATCGTCAAAAGCACAATACAAATCTGAGATACGGGCGACTACCCGTCCTTCATCCCTAAACTAAAAGAACCTACTCTTCCATGGGAGTTTTATACATCATTGACATCTAAAAAAAAAAGATAAAACAATGAATAAAAACTAAGAACTTGAAGACTCCCTCAATTGATGTTGACGTTGATCCTTGCTTTGATTCTCCTAGTACTCCGACCACCTGCGCTTCGCTGTTTGAGAACCCTTTGGATCTCATAGTGGCTTCGGGAAGGAGAGGATGAGAGGAGGCATGGCAAAAAATTCCTAAAAGAGATTAAGTTTTGATATTTAAAAGAAAGGGAAGCCAGCGGCGTCGTGTGCAGACTCCTCTCCTCCCGTCAATATATATGTGTGTGTGTGTGTGTATATATATATATATATAATATAATATAATATAATATATATATTACTATCCATGAAACCTATTTGGGTTACCGAATTACAACCCGATTGGTTATTCTTTTCTATATGCGGTCGGGTTTTTTGAAGTAGTCTTCAATTGTGCCCCGATTACATTTGATTCTACCACTTTTCAACCTTTGTTTGCTCCTTTGCACTCTAAGCCAAACTGTACTTAGATTACAATAAAACACGCATGTAAAAGCCAATTATATTGTGAGAATAAAGAATAAAATATGTAAATATAAGGCACATCAACGCCCGACTTGATATTCCCGGCAAAATCAAGCGAACGGTTAGAGGGACCTGGGGGGTTAACCCATGGAGGACCTCTCTAATACTCAAGTCAGAATTGATTTCATAAATAATAGGGTTATTAACGTGAAAGGTCCCTGTACTTTACGCAAAGTGTCAATTTTGTCCCTATATTTTTAACTATGTCAATTTAGTCTTATAGTTGAAATTGAATGTAAATTAACGATATAATTTTTAACGGTTTGATTATGTAAGATACAAATGACCCGATATAAACCCATTTACTGAGTCAATATAAGCTTACTAGTCACCCTAGCATTAATAATTTTGTTAACAACTTGACGCTAATTTTACTCTAGGGACTAAATTGTCACAATTAAAAGTATAAAATACATAGACCTTTCGCATTAATAACCCCAAATAATAATAAAGGTGGATAGGAAATAAACATAATAAATTTTTTTTTAATAACTATCGACGTAGTCGCAATACAAACTAGGCCACTCGACCAAGGGAGCCTTGAGTCCACCCGTAAAAGAACGGGAGCCAAAATAGACAACATAAGAACCAAAAGACAAACAAAAATAGGCAAAACACGAGCCACAAACACGACCACGACCACAAACACAACTAAGCAAGACATCGATTACATGACCGACCAAGAGATAGGAAGATAGGACAGTGACGCGCTAAATCTATTGAAGCAAGTGACTTAGCAACAATGGATCAATATATCAGCACACGAGATGAAATATGGACTGTAGTTGAACTTTTGCCTCGACAATCACCACAAAACCTCTGAGACCCAGCTTTGGCAGTGCATTTCTCTCCACTGAGGATCTAGTGATCAGTATCGCCCTATCATAATCCTCTATCAAGCATAGCCTTCACCATAGACGGATCGAAACCATCAAAATTCAGGCCCAGTCTTTTTCCCATCTCTATTACTCGCCCAGCTTCTAGGATCTTCTCTGCATCAGTAACGTTGTCACCCTGATTCCCCATATTCCTTTTTTTATTTTTTCCAGGGGCTTTAGCCGGTTTCCTTGCACTACTCCTGGGCGACACGTCCTTCAAGAAATCCTGTAACTCCCACTTTTCCTTCTCGTTCTTCTTACGCTTCAAAGCTCTCATACCCCTTTTTGTCCCCTGCAGTTTTTGCTTTTTCCACCGAGCTGTGGCCCCTCCATAAACGGTACCGACACATGGCAGTTCTCGGATATATTGTCCTCTGTATGCAAGTGTCTGATCAAAATAGGGGGCTCGAAACCTAGTGGGAACTCAGGGCCAGAGGCTGTGGAGTCATTATCACTAGTGGTGTCCCAAACTTCGTTCTCATGAGGCGATATTTGAGCATGAGGCTGTACTGTTTCATTTATATCACTCTCAACCCACGGAAGGAGGAGAGGAAGATGTTGATTTTCTCGAGCATCCTGGAGTGGTATTTAAGCCACAGGCTGGGGAACGAGAGGGAGTATTGAGGCATGCAGGCAAAAGCATTCCAAGGCCCGCCTCCCAAAGTACTGAGCATCGATATGGATAGAAACCTGTCCCAACGATTGCCTTCAGACACTCACACCTTCATTCACTGACCTTGGAGGAGGAGTTCTAGAATCTTCACAATTGTCCAAGACATCCGTCATATGCTCTAGAAGAGGTTGAACCAGTGAGGTATGCCATGCCACTGTGGTGTTGTAACTGTCTGGATAGGACTGCGAGGAAAAAGAAGCCTGCTCCCTTGCCAATCTTGCCGAGACCGCGAAAGCAACAACTCTGGGTGAATAGCCTCAGATCATCTCAGAATTACCTTCTTTAACAAGAACCAAACCGGATCCGCCGTCATATTAGACTTAGACCATCTAATGAATGCATATTGTGAAGCAAGTGTCACTAAGGATCCTGCCCACATCAACATATTTCATAGCGAACGTCCTTGAATCCACCCTGATGAACTTCCCCCATATTTTAGCGATGTCAGTAAAATAATCCTTAGACCAACATTGGACATGCAGTCCATAAACCTCAATCCACACTCTTCTATTAAGAGAACCAAGGGTCTCGCTAGAGTATTTATACATCTCTTTGAATTTCCGAAGTAGAGTCTCCTTTCGCAGGCCGAGGTAAGATTCTAGGGTGCTATCCGAGTCACACACCAGGATAAAGGTGGTGGTGCTTAACCCTCGAGGGGTTAACCCGTAAAGATTGTTCTCCGTAATAAATGTGAGGATATCATCCAGGATAACAATAAGTCAACAAGTTAATAAGATTAGATAAATACATCAAAATACTTGGTTAAAGCCCTTAAAAGGGCTGGTATAATATTGCCCAAAAACCCTCTTAGAGATTGAATAGGCTAGCAAAATGAAGGTATGATAAGCTAGGTCCGTTGTGGGCTAATGAAATGAATAATAAGTAAAGCATAAAATGCTTAGCTTAAGTTGAGAAGAGAATCCAAAACAGCTAAATTGAAGGTAGGATCGTATTAACATCACCATTATAATCATCATCACAGCCTCATCAACATCATACATCATCATAATTATCCATCCTCATCATGCCCATGCTCTTTATCATATGATCATCATGCCATCACCTTATCATCCCCACCATCTTCCTCATCCCTCCGTGGCCATCATCCCATCGTCTCTCCATTCCTTTATAATTTTCTTCGTTTTTCCCTGAACCCCCCTTACCTCTATCTCTTTCTCACCTTCCTTTTTATATTTCCCTTCTTACTAAAGCAACATTCCCAGTGCCCCAAGGACTCCCGCCTAAGCAGGGCCCTGGAGGAATGGATATACGCAGTCTTCCTCCTTCAGGGTGCTACCCTGAAAAGAGGCTATTTCCGAGAACCCTTAACTTGAGTGGTGCAACACGAGTATATTTCCCTTCTTACTCTTCACGTAAAAGGGGAGTGAAGGGTGTAATATTGTGTGACTACCACGTGTCAAGTAGTCACATGTGGCGCTGTTTGACACCAATCTGTTTATTTGGTATTTCGGAGTTTGATTTTTTAATTTAAGTTTAGTTTAATATTACCTTATTATTGTATATATACTAATTACCTACTTATTATACTCGAAGCATCGAGGCTGTAAGTATCGGGTGAGTATATACCGGGCGTGTAGGTACCGAGTGTGTAACCCAAAATAAGTATAACCTTCAATACTTTTATGACTAGCCAATCTGTATAAATTACTCGTCTAACAAGCTACCTCTTATATTACAAACAGTGATCAATCTTGATTTTTCGTATTTTTCTTATAAGTCATTTTTCAAACTAGATTAGAGCAATTAAATGCAATGAATTAATAAATATTTGTTATCATTAAAATTATAATATAAATGACCTTTAGGATCAATAGGTACGACAATCGTGATCGGTATGGCAGACCCCAAAGCTAAGGAGCTTGAATGTGTGTCTCTTGTCGAATTGGGTCCTACTTTTTAGCTTTTAAGTGTTATTGTAAATGAGGTAAAAATTACAAAAAATATGCCAAGTCCCTTCTGATTCAAAAAAAAAAAAAAATATATATATATATATATATACGCCAAGTCCTTTGCATATATTTTTTTTGTTTTTGTTTTATGCCCCATAACTCCTACACAGCCAGTTTTGGCAGAATAATAGAGCAAGTACATGTATTAGTTGTATAGCTAAAATGTGTAGCTTGTCATTAATATGTTTTGTGTTTGCTCGTTTTAATTTAGCTTCATTGTAGAATTAATGACTGCATCTTTTATCCATTACTAGTATTGGTCCATTTAAGAATTCTTAATTGACTAGTTGTAAATAGCCCTAAGAATATGGAACAAAGGATTATCCCAGACCTATATTGGGGTATGATAAGTCTTATATTTACATATTTTATTCTTTATTCCTATGAAATATTTGACTTTTACACGTGTGTTTTTGTTGCAATCTAGGTACATTTAGGCTTGGAGTACAACGGAGCGAACAAAAGAATCAAGCATAATCGGGGCATATTTAAAAACTGCTTTGAGAAACCCGACCACGTGTGCAATAAAAAACCAATCGGGTTATAATTTGGTAACTCAAATAGGTCTCGCGGATAGATAATATATTATATTATATTATATTATATTTTATATACAAGGGTAGAAGAGATAGGGGCCTAGAATAGTACTGCTTCTATTGTTCGCACTAGTGTTTTTAGGTGTCTTAATATCCTCTCTTGGCACAAGTATTACAGCTCCTATTTGGGTATAGGAGTTCTTGTTCACCTGTGTACTCGATTGGTATCGTTTGGCTCATGTTTTGTTGGATTCTAATTCTATATGGCTCTCACATTTTCAGGTTTTATGCTTCCATAACGACACGTTTTTCAGGATGGGGGTCCTCGAAAATAGCCTCGCTTTAGGTTAGCACCCTAAAGGGGGAAGGCTGCGTACATCCACCCCCCAGACCCCGCTTTTGCGGGAGTCTTCGTGACATTGGGACTGTTGTTGTTTATATATATATATATATATGTGTATGTATATAATTTGACTGGGAGGGGGACTGTGAGAATTACTTGCAGAAGGTGAGCTGATCCGTCGGCTCACACCGATCGATATCGGCACCCGCACGCTGTTGTATAAATTAAGGGGAGAAGGCTTTGTTTCGGGTCTCTTTTGCCACACGCGCCCTCTCCTCCTCTCTTTCCGAAGTCGCTATGAGATCTTAGGAGCTCTAAAATGCCGAAGCGCAGGTGGTCGAAATGCCAGAAGGATCAAAAGCGAGGATCGACGCCAACATCAATTGAGGGAGTTTTCAATTCCTAATTGTTTATTCATTGCTTTCTCTTTTTAGATGTTAATGATATATAAAACTTTCATGGAGCGGACTCTTTTAGTTTAGGTATGAAAGGCGAGTAGCCGCCCGTATCCTAGATATATATTCTACTTTTGACGATGATTTAGTTATGATATATTCGCACCCTTATAAGGAGTTTTTCATGATTATTTGGTAATTCTATATGTGTGCTTGTAGCCATATTTAGATCTCCAACTTTTCAGCTACTAGTCTTGCGCTTATAGCCTAGACCATAACATAACAGGATTTCACGCGTTGTCAGGGCTGAGGTCGTACCGAACCTTGAACCCAATCTTTTATACAGTTAATATTGAACTAGGAGTAATAAAGGAATTAAGTAGCACTAATAAGATAACATATGCTATACATAAGGTGATAAGATAGGTTATGCCTTTAGACTAGTTCATTACCCTAAGCCCTAATTTATATATTAACCCAAGCTTAGAGCTTGTAGCCTAAGTCCTTCAAATTATCGTCATAGGTAGAATATAATGACGGGATACGAGTAGAGCTACCATGAATTCACTCCCTGAACTAACCTCAATTGAATTGACAAATTTAGTTTATATTTAATTTTGTTAATTTAGTCAACCAACTATTCAAACCAAACAAAAATCCAAAAATTCCAACTGCTCGTCAATCACCGGATTCGAATTAACTTCGGTTCCCTGTGGATATGATCCGTATACCTGGCAAAGCTACTATGATCTCGTATGCTTGCGAGTACATGGTTTTAAAAAACCTTTAAAATCAAATCAAGTTTTTGGCGCGGTTTGGTCCTTTTTCACATACGTGGTCGGGTTTTCTCAAAGCAGTCTTTAAATATGCTCTAATTATGCTTGATTCTATTGCTTTTCCACCTCTGTTCGCTCTGTTGTACTCCAGGCCTAAATGTGCCTAGATTGTAACAAAAACAAACGTATAAAAATCAAATATCTTATATGAATGAAAAATAAAATATGTAAATATAAGGCACATAAGAGTATTAATGGCACCATAAGATAGAATACAATAGAATCAAAGACAAGGAACGGGTTAACCACTCTTTCCAGTCAAAACGAGGCCCTTCATTATGAATTAAAGAATGAAGAACTTATCAAATCTCTCCAAGTATGATTAGAACCTATGACCAATCAACGAACAACCAACCGCTCTACTATTGAGCTACGAAGAAACAACAGGAGATTTGATCTCATAGAGATGAATTCCCATTCTCAACCCATGACTAATATGAGCATGAAGCTTCCTTCTTAACTCCCGGAACTTCTTTGTAGTGGCTTCCCTCCATGCTTCATTTCATATGAAACCTCAAAGTGCCTCTATTTTTTTCGATAATTAGCGACGTGGTTGTGATACAAAGCAGGCACTCGAGCAAGCGAGTCCTTAGACATCCTGTAAGATAATGGGGCTCAAAATTACAAAAACAAAACAAACAGGGCTACAAGCAAGACAAGCAAAATACGAAGATTCTCAAAAAACCACTAAGGATGACTCGGAAGCAGGGCAACCCAAAAAACATGATAAAAGGGCAGTCAGGCCACACTTCTATCGAGTATAGTGCTCAACATAGGTAGATTAAAACCATCAAAATTCAGACCTAGCTTTTTCTCCATCTCAATTGTTCGCTCAGCCTGAAGTATTTTAATGGCTTCTTGAATGCTACCACCCCGTTTCGCCATGTTCCTCTTTTTCTGTTTGCCTGAGGCTCTATTTCTGGGCAACATATCCTTCAAGAACTCTTGTAGCTCCTGCTTCTCTTTCTCTTTCATCTTGCGCTTCAAAGCTCTCCTTTCCCTTTTTGTCGTCAACACTTTTCCTTTTCTCTTCCGAACTATGTTGGGCCCCTCCATAAATGGCTCTGACACATGGTAGTTCCTGGGTATACTGTCCTCTGTACGCGGGGGTTTTTTCAAGGCAAGGGGCTCGAAACCTGGTGGAAACTCAGGCCCATAGGACCCTGAATCATTATCACTAGAGGTGTCCCGAGCTTTGTTCTCATGAGGCAATGTCTAAGCATGAGGCTATACTGATTCGGCTTTATCACTCTCAACCCACTGAAGAGGAAGAGGAAAATGTTGGTTTTCTCGAACTTCCTGGACTGGTATTTGAGCAACAGGCTGGGGAAACGGAGGGAGGAGAGAAGCACACGGGCAACAGCACTCCAGGGCCTACCTCCTGAAATACTGACAGTCAATATGAATAGCAAGCTAACCAAGCGACAACTCTAAGACGTTTACACCTTCATTCATTGAACTTATATGGTGACTTCCAAAATCCTCACAAACACCCATGGCAGCCGTCATCTGTATGAGAGAAAGTTAAACCGGTGGGGTATGCCGCACCAAAATGGTGCAATGGCAGTCTTGATGCAGATGCGAAGAAAGGGAAGCATGCTCCCTTGCTAATTTGGTTGAGGCCGCAAGAGCAACAACTTTGTAGCTCCCGCTTCTCTTTCTCTTTCATCTTGCTCTTCAAAGCTCTCCTTTCCCTTTTTGTCGTCAACACTTTTCCTTTTCTCTTCCGAACTATGCTGGGCCCCTCCATAAATGGCTCTGACACATGGTAGTTCCTGGGTATACTGTCCTCTGTACGCGGGGGTTTTTTCAAGGCAAGGGGCTCGAAACCTGGTGGAAACTCAGGCCCATAGGACCCTGAATCATTATCACTAGAGGTGTCCCGAGCTTTGTTCTCATGAGGCAATGTCTGAGCATGAGGCTATACTGATTCGGCTTTATCACTCTCAACCC
Source organism: Simmondsia chinensis (assembly GCA_018398585.1). Taxonomy (NCBI): domain Eukaryota; kingdom Viridiplantae; phylum Streptophyta; class Magnoliopsida; order Caryophyllales; family Simmondsiaceae; genus Simmondsia; species Simmondsia chinensis. Next base: position 33,050,871 of record JAGTTD010000005.1, read on the forward strand.
ACTGAAGAGGAAGAAGAAAATGTTGGTTTTCTCGAACTTCCTGGAGTGGTATTTGAGCAACAGGCTGGGGAAACGGAGGGAGGAGAGAAGCACACGGGCAACAGCACTCCAGGGCCTACCTCCTGAAATACTGACAGTCAATATGAATAGCTAGCTAACCAAGCGACAACTCTAAGACGTTTACACCTTCATTCATTGACCTTATATGGTGACTTCCAAAATCCTCACAAACACCCATGGCAGCCGTCATCTGTATGAGAGAAAGTTAAACCGGTGGGGTATGCCGCACCAAAATGGTGCAATGGCAGTCTTGATGCAGATGCGAAGAAAGGGAAGCATGCTCCCTTGCTAATTTGGTTGAGGCCGCAAGAGCAACAACTCTGGGTGACTAATCTGTGGCCATCTGATGAATAAATATTGTGGAGCAGGTGTCAACGAGGATCCTGGCGACATCAACATATCTCATAGCAAACGTCCTTGAGTCCACCCTGATGAACTTCACCCATATTTTAGCAAGGTCAGTAAAGCAGTTCTTAGCGCAGCATTGGACAAGCAATCCATAACCATCAATCCATACTCTTCTGTTAAGAGAGCTAAGTATCTTGCTGGAGTATTTATATACTTCTCTGAATTTCCGAAGTAAAATCTCTTTACGTGGGCCGAGATAAGATTCCAAAGTCCCATTAGAGAGCCGTTGCCCAAAATGGCAAAAAAAAAAAAAACCTATTACCCAAAATGGCCCATTTTAAAAAATATTTCCCCAAATGGCCTCCACGTTATCAATTTTAAAATTTTAATTTTTTTTTTTTGTGTTTTGGGGTACTTGACACTCTAAACCTTTTTAAATTTTTTATTTAATTTTTTAATAAGTTATTAATTATTAATTAAATTAAATATATTAATTATATTTTTATTATCATGTTATATTTAGCTTTATAACATGTATTTTAGTTAAATTATATATGTAATTTATAATAAAAAAAATTTAAATTAAGTTGTTTGTTAAATATTAACTATATTATCTATACATAATTTTTTAATTTACTCATTATTATAGTTATATAATAATAGTTGTTTGCTTATATAATATTTAATATAAATTATTATTTTAAAATTAATAGGGAGGGGAATATTTCCAAAACAAAAAAAAAAAATTTCAAAATTGATGAAATGGAGGCTATTTGGGTAAATATTTTTTTGAAATAGGCTATTTTGGGTAATATTTTTTTATTTTAAGCTATTTTGGGTAATGGCTCCTAGTTCGAGTCGCAAACCAGGATAAAGAAGGTTGTGCTTAACCCTCTAGGGGCTAAACTGTGAAGGTTGTTCTCTGTGATAAATGTGAGGATATTATCCATACTGACCTCATCAGACGAGTGCGCAATTATTGATCGATTGAGCCAAGCCTCTATACTCTTGTTGGCATTCGATTCCACAATCCTAGGAATGTTGGGCACCGCACAACCCCCCGCCCAACTGGGAGGAGCATCACCCTGATCTTGATTACCCTCAGTAGCTCTGGACTGCTGGAGGTCCCTAGATCGAAGTTGATTTCGATAGGATGACTCAGTTGATCTTCTGTTAGGGTTAGCCCATTCTACCCAGAGCTTAACACCTGCCACCCATCATCCATTTATGGATAGAACTGTCCTTACAACTTCACTCGGATCACGAAACCGAACAAAGCCATAAAAATCTCTAGACCTCAACCTTTTCTTTGTAGGGACAAAAGCATCGTAGATTGACTTGAATTCTCCAAAGACGGCTTTGAGCCATGAGTTTGTCATCCTTTCAGGTACGCCATCAACAAAAATGGACTTGAATTTTCATAATAGTAAGTGTAAGGATATATTGCATCTATATCCCAATTTCATTCGTTTAATATTTCTTTGGAGTCATTTGATGTAAGAGATGTCATTTCTGTTCGGTCTCTTACCATTTCTATGTATGAAAATTTTAAAAATAATCATATAATTCTCAAAAAAATTGCAGTACAAAAAAACATGGGAGGTTTGTGATTTTTAAATCTTTTCTACTACTAGATAATCTAGTATCTTTATGCATTAAGATAATATTAAGTTAAAATTTTTATAATTATTTTATTTAAATTCATTTGTTTATTTTTAAAAAAATAATAATATAATAAAAAATTGACACATAATAAATTGCATAAAAGATAAGAAAAAATACGTCCCCCTCCTCACTTACTTCAGGGCCAGCCCCAACTTTCTCATGGTCCCAAGCAAAATTTTCAAATGAGGCCTTCATATATACTATATTTTTCTTAAAATTCACTAATATTAACAATTGTTATTTCAAAAATCACAACTTCTAAAATTTTGGGGTTCTAAAAATTTGGGGACCCCAAGCGGTTACTTGGGTGGCTTGGGATTATGTCCGGCCCTGCTTACTTGATACCTTCCCCTACAAAAAAGCTTGTAACACTATCAAAAAAATGAACTAATACCCCTAGTGAAGGATGTTGCATAAAAAGGAATCTAGGTTACCACGATTATTGAACCAATCATATATGACATTTTTTTGATAATTAAGATTTTATTAATAGAAAATAATCTAGTACATTATCATTTATACAATCTTGAGATTACAAGCAGAACACACCACCTCACAAGTACACCCCAAAACACCTATTATAGCCAAAAGACAATATATGACATTTATAATTTTGTTCCAAAGAATTCTCTCCCTACCCCTGTTTTTAAAAAATTAACTAAGTCTAAATTTTACAAAGGTGATCGGTTATATAAAAAAGACGCTATAAATAATCCGAAAAGAGCTATACTAACTGAAACGGTAGCATTTGTCACAAATTCCTACCAACCCACATAATTATTCAAGCTTTGACATTAAAAATTTATAGATGGAGTTCATTTGGATAATATATTGAAATCCATTTCTTGATTGAAAGAAATTCCTAATGAATCCAATGAACAAAGTAAAGAGGATGAATACAAGCAGAGAAAATAGCATAGATTGTCCGATTCATGTAGGTATGAATAAGTATTTTGACTATAAAAAATAATTGATACTAAGAGAATATAGAATCATTTTTCTTAATTTCCTATCAATTTGATATGACTACTTAGAAGACAATGAACGCCTTTTTTCATGATTCATTCCTAATAATGTTATTAAATGAATATTTTTATTAATTGTTTTCAGTCCTTTATCACATAGAGACATCAAATAGACAAATATTTTTCCACTATAATTTTAAAAATGAATGGGTAAATTTCCTTCAAAAGTAAGTAAATAGATCCGAAACATGTAAATGCAATTAATCCAGCTGTGAACAAGCTATAAGTGCAAAAATTGTCAAATACAACAAACTATGATTAGGTATTTCATCTTTGGACCAAAATGCTTTTAAATAACCATGAGTAACCAAATGAAATAAAGCAGCTCGATAAGACCCCATACCTAGAGCTAACATCATATAACTCAATTAAGACAAATGTAAAATAAAGCAGAACTTGTCTTAGTGTCTATTTGAGCAATATCTAAAGTGGCTGCTAATACTGCTGTTATCACATGTATTAAGGATATTAGATTCATTATTTAAGATATAACTGTAAAGCGAGGAATCAGTTGAGCAACTTAAAAAAATTATAGAATATTCTAAACAAATCCTAAAATTTAAAACTTCTCATTATCTAATAGAACAACAATAATAACAGACTCAATGCTTCAAGGGCTTCCGCATAAGTGGGGTCTGGGAGGGGTGAATGTACGCAGCCTTACCCCTTCAGGGTGTAACTCTGCCGAAAGGCTATTTCCGATGACCCCCAACCTTATAGGGTTGGCAACACGAGGACTTCCTAGGAGATCATCCATCCTGGTACTACTCTCGTCCAAGCACACTTAACTTAGAAGTTCTAATGAAATCCTGTGCCTGATAAATGAACCCTACTTCTCGTTGTCTAATAAAGACCAAAAATTCCTAAAAATAAGCCAAAATCTGCTAAGCAAAGAGTCGCAAACGCTTTTTGCCAAGCGTTTTCCACAACTGGTCATGTGAACCAAAATCCTATTAATAGATAAGAACACATTCCAACTAATTCCCCAAAATATAAAGTTGGATCAAATTAGAATTCATGAGTAATCCCAACATAGAAGCATTCAAAAAACTCAGATAAGCAAAACATTGCAAGTATCCTTGATTAGAGGTGGCCACGGGTCCGGTCGGGCTAGGTCCGGCCAAGCCAGGCCCGGCCCGGGCCCAGGCCCGCACTGTAGCGGGCCGGGCCTGAAGCCCAAACCGGGCCCCGAGACCAAATTCTCTGGGCCGGGCCTGACCCCCCCCCCCCACAATTTTTTAAATAAAAAATTATAAAATTAAGGAAAAATAAACTCGTTTTGTACAAAACTTACTATAATTTATTGATGAATAATATAAGATACAAATACAATCCATCACAATCTTTAATCATTATTGATAAATATATGATATAAAATAAAATATATAATAAATAATAGTAAATAACGGAAAATAATGTAACAAATGTAACTACAACAGTTGGACCCTACTATTTAAAAATACAAATATATTTATTACAAAATAAAAACAAGATGTAAACGTACAGGTAGAACAATACGAAATCAGTCTACTGGGGGGGGGGGGGGGGTCGTTGTGCCGCTGTCTGACGTATCGGTAGTGCAGTCGTCTTAATCCTCCCTCGATGAACCCAGCCTCAAGTCGTTTTGCTCCCTAGCCTCTGCCTGCATCCAGTCCTTTAAGCACACGGACATCTCCAAGCTGGACAATGATAGCTTCGCCCTCTTCGTTGGAAGCAACCTGCCACCAAGACTAAACACACACTCAGATGCTACGGAAGACACCAGACACATTAGTATATCGCGTGCCATGGTTGAAAGCACGGGATCCTGGGTTTGATTTGTACACCACCATTTTAAAATATCAAATTGCGTATTCGCCGATGTCGCGAAGAATTGGATCATCGGCGTCCGCAAATAGTAATCTAACTCGTCACATGACATGGGAATTTTTGCGGGCGTGAATTGGTCCAACAGTGTCCACGCACATGACGACTGGAAACTGCTTCCACCAGATGTGGAAGATCCTATTGTAGTAGAAGTAGCTTGTGGATTATCAGTTGATAATCTCCAGGAATAATAAGAAAATAAAATGTGTAGGTCCCTATCGACTTGCTCAATGAAAACTGAGGTATTAAAAGTCGGATCTAATTTTTCGTAAAAATACTCGGCAAACAGGTTCAAACCCCTTCGTTTACAATGGGGGTCGAAAATAGTCGCAAAAACAATATAAAAGGGGTAATTCAAGAAAATATTTACAAAATTTCGTTTTCATTGCAATGCGGCCAACAAGGGGTTTGATTCATTACCCGACATCCTATTTACAATATCAATCAATTTTGATATTGCTTATGATATAGTCGGATAATAGTAAACCGAAAAAAAGTTGGTAGCCTCCTTAAACATGGTAAAAAATGTACAAATTTCATCAATTGTGTCTCAATGTACATCGTTCAGATTATAATCACTTAAATCTGAACAAGTATCCTGTACAAATTCCACCAGGACATCCTTATATGGTAAAATTCGATCTAACATATCTACCGTTGACGACCACCTAGTTGGCGAGTCTAATTTAAATTGTTTATACTCTAAGCCATACGTCTTACATAGAGATCTAAATCTTTTCTTTTTGGTTCCAGATGATTTTATATTGTTACATCTCTTAAGGTGGAAAGAGAAGCGTTTATTATACCTAGACCATCCATAACCAATAAATGTAGTATGTGACAAATGCAACGTAAATGAAAATACCGCCCACATAACACGGGTCTCATATGCTTAATTAATTGTTTAACGGATGCATAGTTATTGGTAGCATTGTCGAACGTAATACTAAAAATACTTCGCTCTATGCCCCAACCGTGGATTGCCTCCATAATCGCACCCGTGATTATGTCGGTAGTGTGGGGGTAATCTAAATTTGCAAAATGGATTATTCTTTTTTGAAGGGTGAAGGAGGAATCGATCAAGTGTGCAGTTACACATAGAGGTGGCCACGGGTCGGGTCGGGCCAGGCCCACACTGTAGCGGGCCGGGGCAAGCCGAGCCTGAAGCACAAACTGGGCCGGTCCAGGCCGGGCCTAGAGGCCAAATTCTCTAGTCCCGGGCAAGGCCGGAGCGGGTCCGGGCCTGACCCGGTCCCCCTCCCCCTCAATTTTTTAAATAAAAAAAATGTAAAATTAAGGAAATATAAACTCGTTTTGTACAAAAATTATTATAATTCATTGATGAATAATATAAGATACAAATACAATCCATCACAGTCTTTAATCATTATTGATAAAATATATGATATAAAATAAAATAAATAATAAATAATAGTAAATAATGGTAAATAATATAACAAATGTAACTACAACAGCTGGATCCTACTATTTAAAAGTACAAATATATTTATTACAAAATAAAAACAAGATACAGACATAGAGGTAGAACACTACGAAATCAGTCTACTGGGGGGGTTACTGTGCCATTTTCTGACGTATCGGGAGCGCGGTCGTCTTCATCCTCGCTCGATGAACCCAACCTCAAGTCATTTTTCTCCTTAGCCTCTGCGTGCATCCAGTTCTTTAAGCACATGGACATCTCAAGCTAGACGATGATAGCTTCGCCCTCTCCGTTCCAAGCAACCTGCCACCAAGACTAAACGCACACTCCGATGATACTGAAGACACCTGACACATTAGTATATCACTTGCCATGGTGGAAAGCACGGGATACTGAGTTTGATTTATACACCACCATTTTAAAATATCAAATTGCGGATTCGCCGGTGTCGCCAAGAATTGGATTATCGGCGTCCGCAAATAGTAATCTAACTTGTCATATGACATGGGAGTTTCTGCGGGCGTGAATTGGTCCAACGGTGTCCACGCATATGACGACTGTGAACTACTTCCGCCAGATGTGGAAGATCCTACTGTAGTAGAAGTAGCTTGTGGATTATCCGATGATAATCTCCGGGAATAATAAGAAAATAAAATGTGTAGGTCCCTATCGACTTGCTCAATGAAAACTGAGGTATTAAAAGTCGGATCTAATTTTCATTAAAAATACTCGGCAAACAGGTTCAAACCCTTTCGTTTACAATGGGGATCGAAAATAGTCGCAAAACAATATAAAAGAGGTAGTTCAAGAAAATATTTACAAAATTTCGTTTTCATTGCAATGCGGCCAACAAGGGGTTTGATTCATTACCCGACATCTAATTTACAATATCAATCAATTTTGATATTGCTTGTAGTATAGTCAGATAGTAGCAACCCAAAAAAAAGTTGGTAGCCTCCCTAAACATGGTAAAAAATGTACAAATTTTATCAATTGTGTCCCAATGTACATCGTTCAGATTATAATCACTTAAATCTGAACGAGTATCCTGTACAAATTCCACCAGGATATCCTTATATGGTAAAATTCGATCTAACATATCTACCGTTGACAACCACCTAATTGGCGAATCTAATCTAAATTGTTTATACTCTAAGCCATACGTCCTGCATAGAGATCTAAATCTTTTCTTTCTAGTTCCGGATGATTTTATAGCTATTGTTACATCTCTTAAGGTGGAAAGAGAAGCGTTTATTGGACCTAGACCATCCATGACCATTAAATGTAGTATGTTACAAATACAACGTAGATGAAAACACCGCCCACCTAACACGGGTCTCATATGCTTAATTAATTGTTTAACGGATGCAATGTTATTGGTAGCATTATCGAACGTAATACTAAAAATACGTCGCTCTATGCCCCAACCGCGGACTGCCTCCATAATCGCACCCGTGATTATGTCGACAATGTGGTGGGTAATCTAAATTTGCTAAATAGATTATTCTTTTTTGAAGGGTGAAGGAGGAATCGATCCAGTGTGCTGTTACGCATAAGTAAGGCACACAAGGTTTCGACTTCCAAGTGTCGGACGTTAACGAGAACATGCTCGTGTGAGTCCTAAAAAGTTCAAAGACCTCAGTTTTCATCCTTTGGTAATCTTTAAACGCGTCCCGCTTTAAGGTGTTTCGAGGAATCCTTACGATGGCGGGGTTCACCGCTGTTTGCATATACTTGACAAATCTCGAGTCTTCGCCTGTGCTTTAAGGATTTTCAGCCGCAATTACGTATCTGGCTAGCTCCCGTCTATTGGTTTCTTGGGAGAATTTAAAGTTAGCAAGCGCACTGATCGCTTGCTGTACTAACCGTTGTTGGGCTCTTTCTGGGTCTTGTTCGGGGTGGGACCTAACTATATGTCTACTTAATATGCCCATCCTACTGCCAAGTGGATGACTAATGGCTTTGGGTGGGTTACATAATTTACAAAAAGCTTTATTAACTTCCCTATCTAAGTTAAAATGCTTCCAGACCCCACTAGTATTACGCCTAGTAGCACTAGTTCTTGAGGGCTGGGTTTCCGTGGTGGGTGTTGGTTCATCTTCATTTTGTGAATCAGGACAATCCTGCTTGTTGTAGGACTGTTGCTCAAAGTCCCAATCTATACTGTCAGTGTATGGAGGTGATAGGTCTGGCTCTAGAAAAGCTCGTTCATCAGTATTAAGTTCGACAATTCTACTCCTCTTAGGTATTGTAGGAGGTCGTTGAGAAGAACTAGAACTCGAACGACTGGCCCCATATGATGATGTGTTGTGTGCCATGATGATAATATTACTTATTAGTATTTTAAAAATGTAACTATTAATGCAAAATTATGAAATTAGATAGATAACTAAGAGAAAACAAACCAAATTTCGATACTAAAATTACCGAAGCAAGCGAAGCGAACAATGAAATTTGAACTTGAGCGAGATTCTATGAGTCGAATGCTTTGTCAACGATGAACTTTAGAAATTTAGAGCACAATATTGTAAGTAGAAGAAGCATATAGATGGATTTATAGAGAGAGAAGAGAGAATAAGAGATTTGTTTGTGAGGAAAATAAAATAAATACGTTGGATATTTATAGATAAAAATAAAGTAATTTTTTTAAATTAATTTGGAGGGAGAGCAATGGCTCTCTGCTAACCGGACCTGGCCCCAATTTTTTTAGGGCCCGAGGCGCAGCCCGCTTGGGAACTAGGCCTTGGTCCACGCGGGTCGGGCAGGGCCGGGTTACGGGCCGACCCGGCCAATTGGCCACCTCTAGTTATACATAAGGCACACAAGGTTTCAACTTCCATGTGTCGGATTTCAACGAGCTCGTGTTAGTCCTAAAAAGTTTAGAGACCTCAGTTTTCATCCTTTGGTAATCTTTAAACGCGTCCCACTTTAAGGTGTTCTGAGGAATCCTTACGATGGCGGGGTTTACCGCTGTTTGCATATGCCTGACGAATCTCGGGTCTTCGCAGGGGCTAAAAGGCTTTTCAGCTGCAATTACGTATCTAGCTAGCTCCCGTCTATTAGTTTCTTGGGAGAATTTAAAGTTAGCAAGTGCACCGGTCGCTTGCAGTACGAACCGTTGTTGGGCTCTTTTTTGGGTCTTGTTCGGGGTGGGACCTAACTATATGTCTACTTAATGTGCCCATCCCACTACCAGGTGGATGACTAAAGGCCTTGGGTGGTTTACATAATTTACAAAAAGCTTTATTAACTTCCCTATCTAAGTTAAAATGCTTCCAGACCCCACTAGTATTACGCCTAGTAGTACTAGTTCTTGAGGGCTGGGTTTCTGTGGTGGGTGTGGGTTCCTCTTCATTTTGTGAGTCAGGACAATCCTGCTTGTTGTAGGACTGTCACTCAAAATCCCAATCTATACTGTCAATGTATGGAGGTGATGGGCCTGGTTCTAGAAAAGCTTGTTCATCAGTATTAAGTTCGACAATTCTACTCCTCTTAGGTATTATAGGCGGTAGTCGAGAAGAGCTAGAACTCCAACGACCGGCTCCAGACGATGATGTGTTGTGTGCTATGATGATAATATTACTGATTAGTATTTTAAAAGTACAACTATTAATGCAAAATTATGAAATTAGGTAGATAACTAGGAGAAAACAAATAAAATTTCGATACTAAAATTACCAAACCAAGGAAGCGAACATTGAAATATGAACTTGCGTGAGATTCTATGAGCCGAACGCTTTGTCAACAACGAACTTTAGAAATTTAGAGCACAATATTGCAAGTAGAAGAAGTATGTAGATGGATGTATAGAGAGAGAAGAGAGAATAAGAGATTTGTTCGTGAGAAAAATGAAATGAATGGGTTGGATATTTATAGATAAAAATAAAGTAATTTAATTAATTTGGAGGGGGAGCAACGACTTCCCCTCAAAAGAGCCATTGGCAACGGCTCTCTGTTAACTGGGCCCGGGCCTACCGGCGGGTTCAGGTCCTGCCGGGCCCGGGCGGCCTTGGCCCCAATTTTTTTGGGGCCCGAGGCTCGGCTCGCTTAGGAACCAGGCCTTGGCCCAAGCGGGGAGGGTTGGGCATGGCTGGGTTACGGGCCGACCCGGCCCACTGGCCACCTCTATCCTTGATCATGAGACATATAATCGTCACTATAAACAAGAACCATAACTACAATAGTAATGATTGGGGGTGTTCAAAAAATCCGTAACGGAAATAGCAGGTCAAATTTTTAAAATACCGACCCGAAAATGAGGTTAACCATACCAAATTTCAGGTTTTCTTAACCAAACCGAATAAATTTGAGATATTTTTGGACGATAATGGATACTAATTTTGTTCATTTCTATTAACCAATTTACTGAAATAACATATATGATGTATATATTTTTACATGTTCACAATATTATATTGTTCACTAAGTATATTTTTCTAGCATACAAGAGACTATTTCATAATGCATGATCAACTTTATTTTTTTTCTAATTCATCCGTTATCATAGAGTACTCTTGCCCTATTATAAACCCCAAATACTAACAAAGCACTACTTTGCTACAACTCAGCGCTACTCATTTGCCCACATGTTGGTTAAAATGAGATATCATACTTTCACTTTTTTTAATCGTTAATTATATGCTCAAAATTTTATTACATATTTTCACATTTAATGTACTTTTTTGGATGTTTGCAAACCATTAAGAAGTTATATCATATAACCAAAAGAGGGGTGTATTATTTTTTCAGTTACCAATTAAACGGTATAATCAAACCGAATTACCGATTTACCCAAGGTCTGTTAACCGGTCTTTTTTTGTTATAGTAATGGTTATAGATTTGAATATTTTGGTTGTGGTTAACTGAACCATGAACACCCCTAGTAGTGATTAACATTCACATCAGAGAAGTAAGCGAATCGATCAAGTAGCCAAATTCTAGAGAAAAATCATTATTAAATAATATGTTACATGTGATAAACAAGTATAGGGGTCATGAGATTATAATGGGATTGTATTAGTGTTAAAGGTCTTAATAATGCTAGGCTTATAAAAGGAGATGTATGAGTCATTCTAATTATTTAATGAAAATAACCTCTCTCTCCTATCTTTCTCTTCTTCCTTCTCTCTCTTTTCTGGACTTCCCCCTTTCCCCAATTCTACCCTAGTCTCTCTCTTTCTCTTCTTCTCTAATTCTTTTCTTTAACCCTAATTCCCTATCAAAATGCATCATTAATTGGTGCATCATAATCCAAGACCATATATATTGATAGATAGAATTGCTATTTATTTACTGAATAGACAGCTTTGTTGAACAAATCATAACTAAACAACAAGATACATGGAACAGGAGAAGTCTACTCTATTAATAGAGGAACTGGAAGTGGAATGAATCTTATATGTTAGATTATATTGTATAGGTGTTATTACTATATGTAACTGAGCCTGATGGACCTGCTTTGTATATGATGTAAAGCCCATTATAAGTTCTATAAATATACGAGAGAACCACAATATTATATGTGCTTCTCATTCTTTCATGGTATCAGAGCTCTCCCGAATCCTCTCATAAAGGCAAACCCTAGCCTCCGTTTTAATTTTTATTCTTTCAAACGGGGGGGGGGGGGGGGGGGGGGGGGGGGGGGGGGGGGGGTGGTTTCCGACACCCTAACGAAGCCCTAGCCCATTATGATCCATGCATATTGTTATATATGTCCATAATCATAATAATAATTTTAATTAATTGTTTTTGTTATCTATTCATTGACCCTTATTTCTTCTAAAACAAGTTAATAAAGAAATAAAGATATGCAAAATTTAACTGGAAATAAAATTTTTAGTTCCTATTCTAAATTTTTATAGGATGAGCGTTTTAAATTTTATTTTCCATTTGAATAACTAAATATTCAAATCAAGATGTTACAATGGGTCAAATGATCGAATTATTAATGAAAGTAAGTACTTAGTTAACTATTAATTAAACTATTCAAACCTATGAACATAGAAACAATACCATTTTCCATTTTAATTATTAATTATTTATTCAGTTATAAAAAATACAAAATTCTTATTTTTTTTATTCGGAATCTTTAACTGTTTTTATGTAGAACTATTTCACTGTCCCTTTACTCCAAAAAAGAATCAAAATTATTTTGAAAATAATTTGATGTATTTCTAAATATGAATCAAGTTTTTCCATTAAAATAAAGTAAGTGTAGATTGAGTTCTTAAAACTTTTGATGTAACTTATTATATGCCATGCAAATTAAATGTAAAACAAAAAACAAAAAATAGAGATATAAAAATCAGAATTCCTTATTTCATTTTGTAATACTAACCTTAACCAACTTCATTTTCATGCTCCAATGGATTCTAACTATAATGTAATAAACTATGAAGTACCAATTTGTTTGAATTATTCCTTATTATGAATTACTCTATTGCCTAGATATTAATTTTTTTGTAATTTTTTTATGTTTCTCCCTTCTTATTGTATTTCTAGTTATGATACTTTCTTTTATTTTAGTAATAAAATTTCGTTAATAAAAAAGAAAGGGGTTATTTATGCCAAAGGTCTCTATACTTTGCTCATTGTATCAATTTAGTCCTTGGACTTTTAATTGTGTCAATTTAGTCCTTATACAATTCAAAAGATTTGTTTAATAAATGTCTTTCACATAAAACTAACGAGTAACCTATTTATTTAAAAATGGCAGTTCCAAAAATACGTACTTCTATTTCAAAAAAGTATATTTGTGAAAATATTTAAAAAAAAAAAAAGGGATATTGGGAAGTGTTAAAAGCTTATTTGTTAGTAAAATCCCTTTCTACAGAAAATTTAAAATTTTGATTTTGCACATAAAATAACTAATCAAATCTTAGAATAATTTAACTTGGACTAACTCAAGAAATAGTGGTATTAAAAATGCCAAATACTTTCATTAGAATTTTTAATATAAAATAAATGATAACATTATGATTAAATATTCAAATCTCAATTTGAATGGGTTTTTATTCATTAATTAATCAATTTTTATTTTTCCTAAAAATATTACATAGAATTGACTCCGTCAATCTTGACAATTGAATATATGTAGGCTTTTTTATTTTAAAAAAGCTTATATGGTGAAATCGGTGGACAAGCTGCTCATAGGAAGTAAGGCATCCCTGTTTGAGTCCGAGTGGGCACGGAATCTTATAAATATTAAAAAGAGTTTATTAGTCCTATAATGAATTAAGAATCAAGAAATAAATTTAATTCCAATTTTTATTTCTTAATTTGTAATTAAGGGACTTTTTTAATTTAATTTTTTATGTTAATAATATTTTTGATATTAGAGAATATTTTAACTCGTATTTCCTTTTCAACAGTTTCAATGGTAATCACCCTCTATTTGATTACTTTATTAGTCATTTAGATATTAGGACTATATGATTCGTTAAAAAACAAAGCATGATAGTGACTTTTTCTGTATAAAAAGATTATTAATTATTTGTTGAATTTATATGGAGCATTTTCCATAAGGTGATTTATAGGAATAATTAATCTTTCTATCGTGGAGATTCTACATTATTCATGTGATACTACAACAACAATTGTCTCAGTGCTACGAAGGCTCCCTCAAAAGCAGGGTCGCCGGGGGGGGGGGGGGGGGGTGTACGCCCTTCTCCCTTTAGGGTGCTACCCTGAAGAGAGGCTATTTTCGAGGACCCCCAACCTGAAGAGCGTATCATCCTGGAAGCATATAGCCTGAAAGTATGATAGCAACATAGAATTAGAATCAAACACAACATAAGCCAAGTGATATGAAGCCAAACTCAATAAAGATCACTGCAGGCCCGCAAGTACACACGTATACAAGTGCACCTATAGACCAATAAGAGCTCAAATACCTGCACCAAAAGAGGGAGTTAAGACATCTAGAAACACTAGTGCCAGCCATAAAGGAAGCACTACTCTAAGCCGCTATATTTGCTACCCTTATGCTAGCCCTCTACCCCGCTCTATCTAAGGCCATCTCCTCCCGTAGGTTTAGGTGGGTAAGGTCCTATTGGATTGTCTCCATCCATCTCTTCTTAGGCGTGCCTCTCCTTCTCCTCCCTAGCGTATTATGAGGCTGTTCGCATCTCCTAACTGGAGCGGCGGAAGGTCTCCTCCTAACATGCCCAAACCACCTCAAATGTTGCTCCCTTAATTTATCCTCAATCGGTGCGACGCCTAGTTTGCCTCTTGTAACATCATTCCTAATCCTATCCTTTTTTGTATGTCCGCACATCCACTGCAACATCCTTATCTCTGCCACCTTTATCTTCCGTGTGTGATGTTGTTTCGTCGGCCAACACTCCGCCCCATAGGACATAGCCGGTCTCACTACTGTCTTGTAGTATTTCCCCTTTAGCTTCAATGGGATCCTTCTATCGCAAAGTATGCAGACTCCATCCTTCATTTATGCTAGCCTACTCTAATCCGGTTGCTGACATCTGAGTCCACTTCGCCGTTGTGCTACACCATTGAACCCAAGTATCTGAAACTCTCTTTTCTCTGTATGGTCTCATATCCTACCTTAATGTCTACTACTCTAGGTGTGGTAGAGGTGTGGAACCTAAGGTCCATGTACTCAATCTTGGATCTACTTACTCGTAGGCCCTTCAATTCCAACACCCTTCTCCACACTTCCAGCTTCTCATTTACCTCTTCCCGAGATTCCCCCATCAACACTATGTCATCTGCAAAAAGCATGCACCAAGGCACGTCTCCTTGGATGTGCCTAGTGAGCTTATTCATAACCAGTATAAACAGGAAGGGACTCAAGGCAAATCCTTGATGTACCCCGACTGTTATCGAGAAGGCTTTTGTCTCTCCTTCTACTGTACGCACATTTGTTTGTGCGTCATCATACATGTCTCTAATAGCTCGGATATAAGGTGCCAGAATGCCTTTCCTATCCAAGACCCTCCATAAGACCTCCCTTGGTACTATATCATATGCCTTCTCCAAATCAATGAAAACCATGTGGAGATCCTTTTGTCTCTCCTTGTATCTCTCTATCGTCCTTCTTAGGAGGTGGACGACCTCTACAGTAGATCTCCTAGGCATAAATCCGAATTGGTTCTTGGGCACCTCTGTTTATTGCCATTATCTACTCTCTACGATCTGCTCCCACAGCTTCAAAGTGTGGCACAATAGTTTAATATCTCGATAGTTGGCGCAACTCTGGATGTCGCCTTTATTCTTATAAATCGGGATCAATGTGCTTTTCCTCCATTCGTCCGGTATCTTCTTCCCCTTGAGTATTTAGTTAAATAATTTAGTCAGCCAACTAATGCCCTTCTGTCCTAGGCATTTCCATGCTTCTATAGGTATTTCGTTTGGGCCAACTGTTTTACGCCTTCCCATATGTTTCAAGGCTTCCTTTACTTTGTCAGGTGTAACCCATCTACAATACCAGTGGTTCTAGTGCTCCGCAGATGTTTGGAGATCATCTACGGATATCCTAGTAACCCCTTGATCGCAGATCGTGGAAGTAGGATCTCCATCTAGCTTTAATTTGTTCCCCATCCACGAGCACCTGTCCATCTTCTCCCTTTATGCACTTTACTTGGTCTAAGTCCCTCATCTTCCTTTCCCATGCTTTGGCAATTTTATATATATCCTTGGCTCCCGCCCCGGTATCCAGCCTTTTGTAGAAATCTTCATAGGCTCTTGATAGCGCTTCTCTGACTGCTCTCTTTGCTTGCTGATATTGCAGTCCCTTGTCCTCTTCACCACTACTTTCCCATTCCTTGAAGCAGTGTCGTTTGGCCTTAATCTTCTCTTGGACCTCCTCGCATCAGCACCAGGACTCTCTGTTGTTTGGTGTCCCTCCTTTTGACATGCCCAGAACTTCGCGTGCTAGTCCTCTAATCTTCTGTGCCAAGTGGTTCCACATTTGGTTTGGAGCTTCCTCCATATCCCACTCAAACTCTGCCTCTACTCTTTCCTTATAGACTCTAGACTTCTCCCCTTTCAAATCCTTCCATCGTGTATGTGTCTGCTTGAGTTTCCTAGTTCCTTTAGCCTTCTTCTTGGCCTTGACATCAGCACACACCACCTTATGTTATGTGGAAAGGTCTTCCCCTAGGATAACCTTGCAATCCCTATAGTCTCTCTGCACCCTTCTCCTCCATAGTATATAATCAATCTGGGTCCTTTTCCCACTACTTCGGTACGTAATGATATGCTCGTCATGCTTTCTGTAGAAGGTGTTGGCAATTCTTAGCTCGTAATTGACCCCAAAGTAGAGGAGCGCTTTGCCTTCTGCATTCCTAGTTCCAAAACCAAATCCTCCATGGTATGATGCGTATCCATCCTCAGTCCCCCCAACTTGCCCACTGAAATCCCTGCTAATAACCACTTGTTCGGTTTGGGGTATGCCTTGCATCATTGTGTCTAACTCCTCCCAAAATATTTCCTTCTCATGCTCCATTAGTCTCATCTGAGGTGCATAGGCACTGATTACTTTCCATAACTCCCCTTCTAAGACCAACTTGATGGATATGATCCTATCGCCGGTCCTGGTCACTCCGATTACTTTATTCTTGAGAATGTTGTCCACTATGATGCCAACTCCATTCCTGGCTCTGACCTTGCCCGCATACCACAACTTATACCCCAACACCTGTTTGGCCTTTGTGCCAACCCATTTAGTCTCTTGTAAACACAGGATGTTGATCCTTCTCCTCATCATCTTTTAGGCCACTTCAAAGCTCTTCTTTGTTAGCGTCCCAACATTTAGTGTCCCCAGTTGCAAGCTTCGCACTCTCTTTTGCTTCGTACTCCCCCTACCCACCCCCTTTAAAGATGGCCTCAAGTTTTGAGTTCCATAACTAGTATCGTTCATCCACTACGATCACTATCCCAAGGAAGGTACTATAGAGACAAGAAAAGCATAACACAGCACATAAGCGTGTAACTGCCACCACAAAAGCACGATTATGACCGCAATCAATAACAAGAAAAGGCCACGTAGTTCAAAATAGCAAAGAGGAATAGTGTGCAAATCAAAATAATAATGCCCAATAACAGTAATTAAATACTTAAATGGTACACTACAGTAGTAAATTATATATCAAACCTGGTGCAAGCGCGCAATTGCGAGTGTGACCTATCTAATACTTACTTGGCCCGCTTGTGGCTGCAAGCTGCGGTGGTGGGCTCTGGTTTGGGTTAGGATCTGTTGGTTTTGGGTTAGCCTAGGTTTAGGTGAGGTTAAGGTTAAGGTCTAGCTAGGGTGGGTGTAGTTTTTAGTTTAGGTTTAGTTTTAGTTTTAGTTTCAGGTTTGGGTCCAGGGTGGTGGTGGGGGTGGTGATTGGGTGGTGGTTGTGGGGGTATTGGAGGTTGTGGGGTATGGTGGGGGTTGTGGTGGTGGTGACTGGGTGGGGAGAGGTGCTGGTGAAGGCGAGTGCGAGGTGGTGTAGGTGGAGGCGATGGTGCGTCGGCTGTGGTGCTTGGGTGGGGTGTTGTAGCAGTGACGGTGGAAGGTGCTTGGGTAGAAGAGATGGCAGAGGGTTCATAGGTGCGTCTCAGTGGCCAGCGGTGCGCCTTTGTCGTCGAGGTGGCGGTGTCTCAGTGGAGGTGGCATGGTCCCCGGTGGTTGTTGGCGAAGCTGCCGACGTCGCAGTGAGATGGGACAGGGAGACGTTGTGTCGAGTAGTAGAGAGAAGTTAGAGAGAGAAATTATTATTCATATGATACTGAATTTTAAAAAACAAAAGTTTGGCTTTGTCCTTTAGTGAGAACAGGAACAACCTCAAGTGAATAACATCATCACTGGCGTCATTATGCTTGAAGGTATCACTTATCTCTAAAAAAGTTAGAGATATGCAAGTTCAAATCCTCACTAGATAGCCCGCCAAACTGAACTTTTTGTGAATCATTTGTATGATGGCTGGTTTATTACGAAATTAGCTGTTCAAATAGGTGGACGCCTAATACTAGAGGTGCATCCACCAATAGTTAGAATCGCGTACTCTCTCAATGCTCTTCCTTCTTCTCCCCCTTGCTCCATCATAACCTCAGCTTGCTTTCTTTCTTTGATTTTTTGGAGTGTCTTTCGCAATCTAGGGATCAAAGGGAGTAATGTTTGCTCCCTATGATCTTATCAGTACAAAATAAGAAAAATAAAGATTGAAGCACAAAAGAAAGATAAACACAACAAGTAAACACAAAAGTTAAGTAAGAAATAGTTCTTGGTTAAAAACTTTAATTTCAGTAAAAAAAAAATTCAATATTCCTTTTTTTTTAACATTTGAATTTTAAAAAAATTTCAAATTTATTTTATAAAAAAATATAAATTTGCTTAAGGATGAAAACTTGTGTTGCAAAAATGTATATATATCTCTTACAAGAGGGTGAGAGATGCGTTTTGTTGCAGAGGAATTGTTGCTATTGGTCATTTTTTTTGTTGCTTAAGCATTTAGCAGCATAAACCTATCTATTACTATTACATCAGTTAGTAAAGGCTATAGCAACAGAAAATACGTATTGTTGCAATTGCACCCCAAATAGTGATCAATACTTATTTGTTACGAGTTTTGTTGCTATTGCCTTTAGTAACAAAATGGCTATTTTGTTATTGTTACATATAGCAACTAAATGCATTTATGTTGCTATTGCCTAAAGAAAAAAAATATATATTTCTGTTGCAATTGCCTTTCTCAACAAAAATGAATTTCATTGCTATTATTTTTAGCAACGACATTGCTGTTCTATCACTATTGCTATTAACAGCATTGTGCCTCTGCTGCTATTACTTTTAACAGCATTGCAATCTATTGCTATTGTTTTAATTAACAATAAATATGTCTGTTGCTATTGCTTTCATAAACATCACTTTTGGTATACATGTATGTCCCCCCTAGTTAGATTTTGCATTTTCAATCAATTAGAACATACAATTAAACATGATAGTGGTAATATTGCCCATAAGAACTTTACACCTCCGAAATGAAAATAAAAAAAATGTAAAACCAACATCATCATACCAACCAATGACCTTTTCATACATAATATCCTACCACAACAACCACCCAGTGCCTCACGGCCTCCTGCTAATGCAGGGCATAGTATCCTACCACAATCGTCCATAAATTCATCCTAAAACACAAAGTTGAACAAAAGACAACATTCAAAACAATCCTTCCTAATATTTGCAAGGTCATCAGAAATACATAATGCCCGACAACTGGCAAAGTCAATAGTAAGTAGTCCAACATAATTTTCTTGACAAATGTACGGCAAACAATCACTCATATGGCTCATCTTCTAGTGCATCACCCTCATCTTCTAAGCCATCATCCACATCTTGTTCCTCATCATAAACTTCATCATCAAGAGATGAACTAGCTTCCTGTAAATGAAAGATAAACATTCAACTTTTCTTAACCAAAAAATGAATGAGTCAACCCAGTTACAACATTAATATATTCATTAGATCTTATTAAATGCACTTAATCTATTAGTCGTGTTATTCAAAATTCAATTCTAACAAAGCCAATTAACTTTGTATTAGGTGGGATTCCAAAGCAGAGCAAAAGCAAGCCTACCTTTATTCCCATTTTCGTGATAGTTGCTGTTAGAAAATTATTCTCCCATGCGAAATTCAAGCTTTTATTTACATTTTGAGCTCATCTTATAACTTTTTTTTTCTTGCTCTTGAGCTAAGAGAGAGTGCTTCACACTGGATCGAAGGATTTTAACATCTAACCCTTAGGTTTTTGCATATCCATTTTTGTCCTCTCCGAAAACTTCTACAAATATTATGTTGTGTTCCTCTATTATGGTTGCCTCATCAACATCCTTTGAAGCTCATCCACTCTTCTTTCGCTCTCTGCCTGATATAATATTATGAAATGACGATGATAATTGTTACACATGACATGGAAAAAAAATTGAACTACAAAATAACTAGAGATAAACCATACTAGAGCAGTAGCATATCCATATTCAAGTTTGGATAGATATTTTAGCTTATGGGCTTGTTAAAACATTGCAACCTTGTCTAGTTCTTTTCCATTAGTTATTGTCTATACACACAAGGAACTTAAAATTTTTAATAAGAATTCCAACAAATCCCATGATTCAAAGCAAACTAAAAGACTAAACCACATTCTCTTTGCATCTTCTAGCATAAGTCTTGGTGCCACAACAATGCCTCCATGTTGATTTTTTTTTTTTTTTTTTTGGTTATTGATGCCTCTCGCATCATTCCTAAACACAAAAGCATGACAAATTAATAAGATATAATAAAATATATTTCGTGGAAACATGTTGCAAGAAAAAGGGTAATTAATGATAGTGATTATCATCATTAAAAGTCTGGTTATTAACGACGGGGAAATTTCCCGCCTTTTGTCGTCGTTATTGCTTTCAACGTTAGTAGTATGTGGGATCAATGACCGCTGAAATGAGCAGTCGTTAAAAAGTATCTATGACGGTATATTATGTCCGTCGTTAAAAGTGAAATTAATAACGACAGCATAAGTTGTTGTTAAAAGTAAAGTCTTTAACGTCAGGTGGCACCATCGTTAAAGAGTTGATTAATAATGACAACAATTGTCGTCATTACAAATATTTACCACCATATAGGAAAAAGTTTTAACGACGACAAAAACCGTCGTTAAAATTTTTCGCGCTACTAATTTGAATTAGTAACGACAATATAGACCGTCGTTAAAAAATAGCAATGATAATAAACCGTTTATAAAACATTTTTCATCTATTAATGACAACAAAATTCGTCGTTAAAAATGCTTCCCCCATCAAAGACAATTCTAACAGAAAAATTTATCGACATTAAAGACCCTGTACATTCATATAATGCAATGTATACATTCATAAATACCTCTACATTTATGCAATATAGAGATAATTTTCTGATTGTTTACAACACATGTAAATCCATATAAAGACAATTTTCGCGTTGTTCATAGCACCTTAAATGTAATATAACGAGATTTCATTTCAGTTATAACACCTGTAGAATAGTATAGTATAACCATACAGAAATAACTCTTACAGAAATAACTCTTACATATTATTCAATGTAGCAACGAATTCTAATAAAAAATAAAGTTGTCATTGAAACTTAAATATCGACGTTAAAGACCCTGTACATTCATATAATGCAATGCATACATTCATAAATACCTGTACATTTATGCAATATAGAGATAATTTTCTGATTGTTTACAACACATGTAAATCCATATAAAGACAATTTTCGCGTTGTTCATAGCACCTTAAATGTAATATAACGACATTTTATTTCAGTTATAACACTTGTAGAATAGTATAGTATAACCATACAGAAATAACTCTTACATATTATTCAATGTAGCAACGGATTCTAATAAAAAATAAAGTTGTCATTGAAACTTAAATATCCAAGTACTAATAAAAGCCAATTTACATACAAAAAACAATAAAAGCGTGCATTGTTAATTTTGTCACTTAACAACTTAGCAAAAACTACAAATCTGACAAAAGTTCACAAATAAAAGTTCCAATAAAAATAAGAATTTGCAGTGTAGTCTTCCAACACCTGAAAAAAAAAAAATACAACACTCATTTTAGAAAATTTTTGTCATCTAAGCAATAGTACAAACACACAACAGACCAAGTAACAAAAAAATAAAACGGATAAAAATCATATTAAAGTAATCAACATAAAATTGACCAAAAAAGGAAATTCTTATGCTTTTTAATACAATACAATTGCAAACCCAATCTCCACATTATAGAACTCAATCATAGTGTCACAAATTCAAAACATTCTTAACTCCCGCTAGGATTCAATCACACAGTCCAAACTCAACAACAATTCCAAATAACTCAATAATGTGTTTTTAATGAATACCAAAATGATTACAAACTCTTAACCCCATATTAATACACAAAGTCCTAAATCCACAAATCTCAAATTTACATAAAACTCAATCATACAATCCAAACGCATCAACGATTTTAAACAACTGAAGAGTGACATTTTTTTGATAAAAGCGAAGACTCATATACAAAACAGGACGCACCTACCAAGAAGGGCCCTGGAAGAATGGACAACCAAAACCAAAACAAAATAAAAGTATAGACCATATGCCATGACATATCAAAAGACCTAGCAAGATGCAAGCTCAAAACAAAGTGAAACTACTACCCACACTTACTTCAAAATGCCAATTCAAAAACTCCTTGCTATATACATCACGGACGTTCCATAGAGCCTAACACACTAGAGTTTAGCAGCATAAAAAATTCATCACAGGACCCTAGGCCTAGACCTTAGAATAGTAGAAACCCATTGAACAGTGTATTATTAATGAATACAAAAATAATCACACACTCAAACCCTTTAGTACACAATCTGAGTCATAAATCAACAACATTCTTAAACTCCACATAGAACTCAATCACAAAGTCCAAATCTAGAATAATTCCAAATAACTCAATAATATATTCTTAATGAATATATCAACATACATAAGAGAAAACTAAGGGCAAAAAAAAGAGAAAGAAGAAAAAGCAGAAGATTACCACATACCTAATAATACTTAATCAATGTAGTAGTCCATCTTAGTAGATACGGAGGGAGTACTTGACCCATTGTTACGACCTTCATCCTCTAGTGCTTTTACTCTAGCTACCGAATCAGCAAATTCCTTATTCTCCTTAAGAAGTGCTTGCTTTTCCTTCTCAACTTGACGAAGTTTTTCAAGAAGCTCGGCCTTGGAAGAAGATGGTCCTCTCAAATCACTAGGCCTTACTCCTCTCCCGTAACCAAACACATGACCGAGCTTGACGTTTGTTGAAGACCTTCTCAACATCTTCAATATTAGATAAGGTGGGATCCTCTTCAATGACATCAATAATTTTTTCCTACAAAATATGGTGAAGTAAGAATGGAGTAAAGAATATTTGACAAGAAGTAATTAATTTTTTAAATTCTACATACATATTGCTGACTAAGCTCAAATATCGCCAGCTTATCGCCCTTTGCACGTGTAGCCAAAAACAACTCCCCAAGATTAGGACCTTTCCCATTCTGTTGAGTCTTTACAACTAAATAATAGTTAGATTGTCCACTAGAGAAAAAAAATTAAAAAAACAAAATACTGAAGTTGTCAGTTGCATACTATATCTTTGAAAATTTGCCTATGAGCTTTGCTACCAGTGCGATGAAGCAATTCTTTCAAAAGCGCAGCCTTATTTTTGGAATTTCTAGCACTCCTTGCCTATGTTTCAATATTAAAAAGTTAATATGCCCATGAATAGAAGTACAAAAAATAAAATAGAAAAAAAGAAGAGAATTTATACCTGGAACTCCTTAAATGCATAATGATTTTTTGCAATCCATACCCAATCCTCCTTATCCCATCCTTCTGGAGGCGGATCTGTCAATGCCTTTTTTAAAGCTTGTTCCACAGTGAAGTTGGGAGGCAGTGAAGGCTAGTTTTTTGTTTTCGGCCCTTTCAAAATCTCAAACCGATACAAGTCTCCTCTCCAATTTTTTCACAAGTACTGCATATGATCTAAGATCTCTTTGCGATACTCCTTCAAGTAAAGATTCTCGTCATGAAATTTGTCCTAATACAAATAAGTAAACTCAATTTCTTGTCATGCTAATCAAATTTTTCCATCTTAAATTAGACATCTAACAACCATCGCATAATTATTTACAAATGAAAATATAACTACATTACACAGTAAAGTTACCCGGACAACTGCAAACACGTGGTATTTCTCTCTCTCATCAATTTCATCCCGTGAGCAGTTCCTCGTTGGAACAACATTTCTCTCACGTACGATTTTGCCCAAGTGTCAAGAAAATACATTTGCATTTTCTCCAACACTGCGATTTTGGAAATTTTCAATATGCAACTTATTTCCAGGTTTTACAGTTGCCACCTTTTTGCATCTTCTCTTTCCACGTCTTTTTCTTTTCTTTCCATCTTCATTTTCAGTAGAACCTACCAATAATGAAAAAGTGATTACATGCTAACAAGAAATCAAAGCCTTACCATTTCTAAAAAAGAGTAAGAAAAACAATTGCTTTGTTTATCAATATCAATTTCATCTTCAATTTCATGATTCTCCAACTCCATTTCAATTTGCAAAGCATTTGTGGAGTTAATATGGTCAGATGTTAGATCAGGAGCTTCAAATGAAGCTTCATGTGATCTAATTGGTGAAGCATCACATTGGCTTCTCTAATCTGTGTAACATGGTTGTTGATTGTAGAAGAAAAAGGCATATGAACAGCTCCAACTGAATTGAATTTAATAGGCAACTTATTTCCAAGTTTGAGAGTTGCCACCTTTTTGTATTTGCTCTTTCCACGTCTTTCTCTTCTTTGCATCGTCATTTTTAGTAGAATCTACCAATAACGAAAAAGTGATTACATACTAACAAGAAATCAAAGCCTTACCATTTCTAAAAAAGAGTAAGAAAAACAATTACCTTGTTTATCAACATCAATTTCATCTTCAATTTCATGATTCTCCAACTCCATTTCAATTTGCAAAGTGTTTGTGGAGCTAATATGATCAGATGTTATATTAGGAGCTTTAAATGAAGCCTCACGTGATCTAATTGTTGAAGACATTATATTGGCTTTTCTAACTGGGAGAATATGAACTTAGTGTTATGTGCTCGCTGGTTTCGATTGAGGGTGGGAGAATATGAAATTAGGGTTCTGAGTGTATTTGCGGTATGGAGGGAAGGAGAGAGGGGGAATGATTTTGTCCAAAATTAGTTTGATATTTTTTTTTTGGTTAAATTATTTCACTTGTTATATTTTTCTAATTAATTAAAACTTATATTTTAGTACATATAATAAAAAAAATTATCAAGTATAATTAAAATATACTGAAAGAGTAAAATATCTAATTAAGTATTAGTTGGAATATTATTTAATTCTTGTACTTGAATTACAGTATGGACGGGTGAAATGCCAATTAGAAAATTTAAGAGAATAAAAAAATTGGCAATAATAAGTTTTAAAGAAAGCGCCTAATTTTTAAAAATTAACGAATTTTAAAATTTTTAACCAAAATTTTACCACTTACTTGAGCCTATTAACGACGGTTTGTGAGTATAATTAACGATCTTATTTAATGCCCATCATTATGAGCCCAACATGTATAATCTTTTAACAACGGTGTTTTAATCCCATCGCAACTAAGCAGTGCACACACACTTTTAACTACAAAAAAAAAAAAAAAAAAATTTCCAGTCATTATTTTTAGTTGTTAAAAGCTAGCTTTCTTGTAGTCCTTTAGAAAAGCAAAATTCCACAAATTTCTTCTATTGTTGAAGAGGTGTACCAGAAGACCCATTATTTAAAGCTTGGTCTTTCCTTCAGTGAGATGGTTTCTGAACGTACTTTTGTTACTTCTCCAAGATTGATCCATCTTTGATTTGGCCCATGCATATGGCTCATTCCCTTCAAGGAAGTAGTACGATTACTCTATACAAACAAAGAACAATTAACATGTATACTTTATTAGCATATCTTTTCATTATACAATTATTATAATATTCAAATCAATGTTGCTAAGTCCATTAAATTTATATGATAGGTAGAAAATGCATTACCTTCACTATATCCCATATATAGCTAATTCTCCATTTTAGCATACTCATCCAAATTCATGCATCAATTGATAATGTTCTGGGATCCTCTGCATAAAATCTAATTAAGGAGAACATTTGCCTTTGCAAATTCGACCATGGCTAGCCCTTGTCGTTAACATCGACAAACACAAGCCCCTGAGGGGAGCAGACTTTGTTTTCCCCTCCTCTTTATACTTAGTTGAGATTCTACAAAATCAATGTTATTTTGTAAGTATAATTTTAAAACACAACACTTATTATGATGGTGCAACATAAACTATAGCTTGTCCATCATCGGTCGCTTGTGTTTCCCCTAGGGATGAAGTAGGAATATGACTTTTAGAGCCTAGATAAATGATAACAATGACAACAACAATCTCAGTGCCTCAAAGGGCTCCCGCGTAAGTAGGGTATGGGGGGGTAGATGTACGCAGCCTTCTCCCTTCTGGGAGTTACCTGGAAAGGAGGCTGTTTCCAAGGACCCCCAACCTGAGACGCTTGTCGGCAGCATAAGCATGGCTGCATGTTAGCAGGAAAGCAACAAAGCATGAGCAGTGCGAAACATAGGGTGAGCAAAACAGACCAACTCAAAGCAAGCCAAACCCTAGGCAACTAGGCAAGTAATAGGCAGGTAGAATACCGATTTTCGATAAATAGATAAACAGATATCAAATAGCAAGTAGGCAAGTAGTGAATCAGGAGAGCCAATATGCACATAAGTGTGCTAAAGTGGAAGCCAAAGGCCTAGAACTAATAAGCTAGATTACACTACTCAAACCGCTACATCTGCTATCTCTATGTTAGTCTTCTATTGGGCTTTATCTAAGGCCATCTTCCCCCGAAAGTTTAGGTGGGTGAGGTCTTGGCGAATCGTCTCTAGCCATCTCTTCTTTGGCCTGCCTCTTCCTCTCTTGCCTACCGTAGTATGGGGCTGTTCGCATCTGCGGACTAGAGCGTTGATGGGTCTCCTCCTTAATAAATGATAATATCATCACAAATGTCAAAATCCTTCTAAACGAGAAAAACGCCAAATATTAGAGAACATTCTTGAATTGTAAAATAATACATATTAAACAATAAACCACACAAATACAAATATAAATACAAAAAAAAAACCCTGTGCCTCGAGGGCTTCCTCTAATGCATGGTCTAGAGGGGGTGAGATATACACAGCCTACCCCTTTAAGATGCTATCCTAAAGGGAGGCTGTGTCTGAGGACCCCCAACCTGAAAAGTATAAAAAACAATGGCACGGAGAGGGCATAAAGCATCAACAAGCAGTAAAGCAACAACAAAGCACATAGCACTGTGGAACAACAATATAACACACAAGCAGCAAGCAGCAAGCAACAAACAACCAACATCAAGCAACAATAGCAAGTATACGCAAACAGACATACATATAAGCCTAAGGACGCTAGGATTAGCTTAGTTGGCTCCTCTATTTTAAATTGCTATATCAACTACCCTTATATTAACCCTCCACTTAGCTTGATCTAAGGCCATCTCCTCATTTACGTTTAGATGAGTGAGGTCATTTGTGATCCTATCTTTCCTTGATGTCCATCAACTTATCCTTGGTTGAAGCCACTCCCAATTTGCTTCTTATAACGTTTCTTATACAAAATAAAAAACTAATAACAAACTACTAATCATGATCACGATCATTAAAATGAGGAGGGTTCTGTGGTTGACCGGTGGGATTATCTTGGTGTCGCTGTGCTTGTCTCTCTCTCGAGAGCACTCTAACCGTCTCTTGCAAATCATTTACAGTATTCCACAGCTTAGAAACTTCAGTCTAAAGTTGCGACGTGTTAGACCAAGCATGGGATTGTGAACGTCTTCATTGAGAGGCCTCCATTATTTGAGTGAGACCGTAGATACAATCTCTTGAAGGTGCAGATCCCATGGCAACTGTCCAGGCATTCTAGTCAAAATCGGGTCGGGAGAGGCCTTCTCCATATTTTTGTCACATTTCCTCTTCATATTTGCTCTATAAAAAGATAATACAAC
The DNA here is from genome assembly GCA_018398585.1 of Simmondsia chinensis. NCBI lineage: Eukaryota > Viridiplantae > Streptophyta > Magnoliopsida > Caryophyllales > Simmondsiaceae > Simmondsia > Simmondsia chinensis. The sequence goes on from JAGTTD010000005.1 coordinate 33,078,936, forward strand.
AACAGTCCTAGTGCCTGGTGGCTCCCGCAATAAGCAGGGTATGGGAAGGGTGGATATACGCAGCCTTACCCCTTCCGAGTGGAAAGGAGGCTGTTTCCGAGATATAAAAAAAAAGATAATAATAAATATAAATTACGAATACACAAATTGTGAAAATAATATAAGATGTATACAACCACATAATGCAATACAAAATCACCACATAAAATGAGACTTGCATTTCTACTAAAGAAATCTAAACTTAGTCTTTCAATATTGGCTCCACTCTTTCATCCTATCTTTCAGGTACATTGATTATGATGAATATATATATATATATATAAACTTTACCTCAACACAAACACCTCCAAAGAACTAATCCCAAGAGCCCTAAACATACTAAACTTAGTGTTTTGAACTCACATTTGCATTAGATGAGCCATGTTTAATCATGATGAACATTAAATCCCAAAATCATGTATTTCTTACTAAGAAATAACCCAATCATGCCAAAACGCCTAAGAAAGTACACCAACATCAAGAAGTTCATATGTTCTTCCTAAAATCCACCTAATAGTAAATAGAATTCATAGTAATATTAATTTAGAAACTACTTATTCTAACCCTTTCCTAAGTCTACTCATATCCACTTCTACTAACAACCTCCAAACAACATCTTCGTCCAAAGTATCATTAAAAGTTAAAATTTTTGGCACCTAATCCGATACGCATTACCAATCCAAGGTGAGGACCACCAATGAATCATCCCAAGATATAGTCATACTACCTTAGCCACTATGAAATTTCTATTTTTAAGTAAAGGATACAAACTTAAAGATAAAATGAGCTAAGACAAAAAAAGCTTCGATATAAACCAATTACCCCAAGATTTTATTATTCTATTACATGTTTTAAATATTTTATAATTAATTCATTTAAGAAACTATATAAATAGTACAGTAAATTACATGTACATTAGTATCCTAAGATTTTGTTTATTAATTTTTTAGTTCATAAATTTTATAAAATACTATTTCAATAAAAAATTTGTATATTTTAATAAAATAGTCCAAATAGCAGAGTATAAGAGTTTAAAATAGACCGCGCTTTTGACTTTTTTAATCCCTTATTTGAATAATTTTATTACATATATATAACTTTTACGACTTAAAAATTATTCCACAAAATTTTTAAAGTACAAAATTAATATACTAATAAACACTTTATCTCACATAATATTTAAAATCAAATAAATTATTTTATAATAATAGATTATCTTTTTGTGATGGCTTTTACCATCACAAATATGGTTTCAGTATTGCAGTCATGAAACAGCATTTTTGACCGCTTTTTGCCGTCACTATTGCGTCAGTTGTTCATCACTTTCCTATCACAGATTGTTTGATAGTTTAAACCGTCACTATGTTTTGTCCCTAAATCATTGTTTTCTAGTAGTGTCAACTATGGAATGAACAGGTTTTATCTTGCAACAAGAAGATAAACTTATAATTTTAAGATACCTTATGGAAAATATATGGAATTTATCCCGAGCAACAATCAATTTATATAAGATTATTGGGAAATTATAACTTAGGTACCCTAAGGTTTTAGCCATTTATCACCTAGGTGTCATGACATTTTAATATATACAATGAGGCACCCCTCAGGTTTTAGATTTTATCACTTAGGTACCCTATATAGGACTTTGATGAATTTTTGTGAGAATTTGAGCATTTTTATACAAAAGATGCTAATGTTATGTACAGTCACAATAATACATAATTGTTGAAATTATGTGTAATATCATCAATTTTTGGTAAAAAATCATCAAATTCTAATGAATGTATTTATATATCTAGAATCATGTTTCACGTGAGCATTTTTCAATGAAAATTTATTGAATTTTATAATAAGGTTATCTATCTAGTTGATAAAATTTTAAAACTTCAGGATACCTAAACGAGAAAATTTTTAAACTTCAAGGTACCACTACAAGAAAACATGGAATCTGCAACGGTATTTGCCGTCATAATTTAGCCTGAAAAACTGTCACAAATAATATTAGAAACCCATTTGAAACGAGAAAAATATGGTTGCTAAAATCGTGGTCACTAAAATATTTTAACGGCTTAGAAACGGTACAATGACCGCTTTGTGACAAAAAAGCGGGCACAGAGTGGTCACAGAGTTAGTGGCGGCAGAAGCCGTCACTAATTCTGTGACCGCTGTCTCGGTCACAGATGTACCTGAAAGCGGTCACAGATTTAAATTAATTATTTTATATAATATCTTATATTCTTATTTTATTCTAATAATGTACTATGTTATTTGTTTATTATTTTAATTTAATATTAATCTTTTATACTTTAAATAATATGTAATATATTATATTTTAATCCTCAATTTATTAGTATAAAAAAATACAATAAAAACAAAGTTCAAAATAAAAAATTATTAATACATATAAAATATATATATATATATATATATATTATCATTTTTCATAATTGACATTACAAAAAGATAAGCCGATAAGTATATATGGCATTGTCTAAAGTACATCTGCATCTGATAAAAAAAAAAAAAACTACATCCGCACTAATCATAAAAACAACGTTCAAATTAGAAGCACAAGCATCGAGCTGTTCATTTTCGAACACGATCATAGAAATTAACTAATGACATTATTTATACAAAAATAAAAAACTAACAACAAACTATTCATCATGATCACGATCATCAGAATGAGGAGGGATTGATGGTTGACTGCTGGGATCATTGTGGGGTCGTTGTCCTCGTCTTTCACTTAAGCGCAATCTAACTGTCTTCTGCAAGTCATTAACAGTATTCTGCAGCTCAGAAACTTCAGCATGAAGATGCAAAGTGTCAGACAGAGCATAGGACTGTGAATGTCCCCATTGGGAGGCCCCCAGCCTTTGAGTGAGTCCATAGATACGATCTTTAGAAGGTACAGATCCCGTTGTAGTTGTCCAGGCACTCAAATCAAAATCAGGTCGGGATGAGCCTTCTCCAAATCTTTGTCTCGCATTTCCTCTTCACATCTTTTCTATAAAAGGATAATAGTAAATATAAATTATGAATATACAAATTATAAAAAAAAAAAAATACAAGATGTATACAACAACATAATGCAATACAAGATCACCACATAAAATGAGACTTGCATTTCTAACAAAGAAATCTAAACTTAGACTTTCAATATTGGCTCCACTCTATCACCCTATCTTTCAAGTACAACAATATGATGAATAAATAAATAAATATATATATATATAGACTTTACCTCAATAAGAACACTTCCAAAGAACTAATCCAAGAGCCCTAAATATAATAAACATAATGCTTTGACCTCACATTTGCATTAGATGAGCCATGTTTAATCATGATAAACATTAAATTCCAAAATCATGTATTTCTTACTAAGGAATAACCGAATGGTGCCAAAATATTTAAGAAAGTATACTAACATCAAGAAGTCCATATGTTCTTAAAATCCACCTAATAGTAAATAGAATTTATAGTAATATTAATTTAGAAACTCCTCAGTCTCACCATTTCCTAAATCCACTCGTATGTACATCTACTAACAACCTCCAAACAACACATTTATCCAAAGCATCACTAAAAGTTTAAATTTTTGGTACCTCATACAATACGCATTCCCAATACAAGGTGAGGACCACTAATGAATCATCCCAAGATATAGTCATGCCACCGCAGCCACTATAAAATTTCTTATCCTTAAGTAAAGGATACAAACTTAAAGATGAAATAAGCTAAGGAAAAAAAAGCTTCAATCTAAACCAATTACTCCAAGATAAAAGTTTCAACTGTCGTTTCTCATACAAATCCACATGAAAATAAAAGCAAGCAAGTAGTGAGTATGTAGTAAGTAGTAAGTAGTAAGTAGTAGTAGCACATAGACAACAAGATAACATTGTAAATACTCAAACCTCAAAGCACCCAAATGATGAATAGTCAGATCTCATGATACTGGAGAAATAATTTACACAAGTAAGTGAATATTCAACCAAAAGATATATCAGATTTTAGAAAAAATACACAACTAGCAAATTACGAGAAACTAAACAATTCATACAAAATATGTGTCCTCTTGTAGTTTCTAAAGTCCATGTATAATGCCTACAATTTCGAGATTCCATTCAACATATATATTGTTCCACTTAAGGATCTGAGTTTGCTATTCTCTTAAACTCCTTCTTTGAGCATAAATTCAATCAAATCAAATTTGCCCCGGTTGATGTCAATCTGTTTGTCACTCAGATTTCTATAACCTACAGGTCAAAGTAAACTATAAGTTGGGTCACCTAGTAGGTAATAGAAAAAAATTTCAACTACTCTTCATTATCAATAGCCCCCACAATCATCTCAAGGCGAAGACTATTTTCACTCCTTTTTAGATTGAAGTTCATGCAATAAGTCCTCGCTTTTTTGCTTCTCTCTCCTTTCTCTCTACTTGTGGTAACTCGTACTGAAACACAAACTATAATTGGATAGAAATTATTGTGCGGAAAAGGCATCAAGCTATTGTAGGCATAAGTTTTATCGAATAAACTCATTACATATGTCTACATGCCCAAGAATAAGATAAGATAATGAAAAGGCATAAAATGACATGCCTAAGGGGCTGAGCCGCTGAGCTAGTATGACATGTTAAATATATAGGTGTGCGTGTGCAATATTCATTTGAAAGCAAAGCGCATTAATTTACATAACAAGTATCACGTATGAACAATATATAGAATATAGACTAAAGAAAGAAAATAATACCGACACATAGTCATACAAGGCGCTTCAAATGATATTATAACGATTTTGACACATAGTCGAACAATGGCAAGTTTGGACTTTGAAATCGGTAAGAACTAAGTTGCCTATTGATAGAGCAATATCGTTATTTTCAAGGAATACAACTCCCTGAAGTAAAAACTCATGAAAAGAGAGAGAAATTAGACCCGATTACATATCCAACAACAATGTATATATAACAAAAATCAGGGGAAGAAGAAAACAAAGAGTATATCAAATAAACTAACCGAAAGGTGAGAAATCATACCTTATTAAAATTTTGCCTATTCCATCCATTCCCAACGGCTTGACAAGCATGGTAAATAAAACCTCGAGATGGTGCCATCATTATTTCCTATAGAAGAAATTGTATTTGACCAGACGAGCGAGAGTAAGGGTGATTAGAGAGAATATAATGGAAGAAGTGATGGTTTGCGGGGGAGGGGGGCGTATTTCGGGTACGATTTAACATGACAAAAGTGTTTGATAAATTTTTAGGAGGTATACAAGGATAATAGAGTAAAACTTAACCACTCAATCATCAAATAAAGATAATCTAACCATCCCTCTTTTTTTTGAACGCTAGTTACCTCTCTTTATCTTTATCTTTATCTTTATCTTTTTTTTTAAACATATTCAAATAGGGATATACTTATCCTCCCTTTTTATCCCTTTTTACCCTTTGGTACTCAATTGACAAATAGGGGCTTATTATTGTTTTGACCTACTTATCTACGATTACTTTATGTATTTTCTTCCATATTTTCTAATTATTAAATTTAGGGTTATTTATGTCAAAGGTCCATGTACTTTGTCTATTGCGTCAATTTGGTTTTTGTACTTTTAATTGAGTCAACTTAGTCCCTCTACTATTTATATTGTGTCAACTTGGTCCCTAGGGTGAAATTTATGTTAAGTTTGTGATGAAATTTTAATGGTACAATTATGTTAGATGCAAGTAATCCACTATAAATCTACTTATTGACTCAATTTAACCCAAATTATTGCTGAACCATTAAAAATTTCATAAAAACCTTAACATAAATTTCACCATAGGTACCAGATTGACAATATATAAATAGTATAGAGCCTAAATTGATACAATTTAAAGTATAAAGGCTAAATTAACATAATAGACAAAGTACAGGGGTCTTCGGTGCAAATAATTAAATTTATTAACTTATAAAAAATTTTATAGTATTTTTATAAGATAATTTTACATTAATATAAACTAGTGCTATCTGTACAACGTTTGGAGTCTTGTTTACAATTTTAAAAATTTAGTATGTTATTTCGACACGTTTTTATTATTTTAAATTTAAATCATCATTTTTAGTTTTTATTATTGTAAACAATTTTTTTAGAATCTTAATTATGTTTTCTATGAGTAATGTCAAAACATTTATTCACTTTTAAAACAAAAGTACTCTTTTAATACTTAAACGTATTTTTTTAAAACCCTTTATGATTTAAAAGTATTTTTTTTAAAACCCTTTATGCTAAATGTGCTAAAGGATGCCAGATTTAAACCTTGTACGTCATCGTAAAAGTTAACAAAGAAAACTATAAAATTTCTTATATTTGTTCATTAAATTAATTTAATTTTATATATTTAGTTAAATTAATTTAAATTTTATACAAGTTATAATATGTCAATTAGTAATATTTTAAAAGGCTTGTTTCTTCTTTTACGAATTAGACAACACACCAAAAGCTGGCATTGGTCAAAGTATGGGTCCAAACGGTCAAAAAGACTAGGGATTTTCTAGCTTTGGCATTTTCTTGTAAACATGTTTTGTATTTCAAATTTCAATATTTAAATTAAGAATTAAACTAATTTATAATTATTATTTTTCATAAATAACCATATTATTCTAACAATACAACAACAACAACAACAAATCCAATGCCTGCAAGGTCTCCCGCAAAAGCAGGGTCTGGGGGTAGATGTACGTAGCCTTCCTCCTTCAAGGGGTTACCCTAAAGAGAGGCTGTTTTCGAGGAACCCCAACCTCTAACAATATAAACTTTTAATATTAAAATATAAAAAATAATATTAAATAATTGTATTTCTATAATTAAATTTTTTTTTTGGACAACAGAAAAAATTTAATAATTTTTTAATAATCAACAACTTTTTTTTTTTAACACAATAATCAACAACTCTCTTTTGTTTTTTTGGACAAATAATCAACAACTTTTTTTTTGATAGAAATAATCAACTTTATGTCATGTAAAATTAGATATATAATATGTAGGAAAAAATATAGTTAGAACCCCTGAACTTTATAATTAAATACAATACACCTCCTATATTTTCAATTTTAAAAAATAGCCCCTGAACTTTGCAATTAAGCACAATATATTTAATTTTAAAAAATAGCTCCATGAACTTTATTTTTACACACAACTCACCTCTAAACTTTGTTACTAAATATAACAAATATCTTAGACATTAATAAATTTAAAATAAATAAATATAAGAAATTTAAAATTTTAAAACAGATTATGAAAAAAAATTTGAAAAAATTTTAAAAAATATAATAATATTTTTTAATCTTTGAAAAAATTAGATTAATAAATTTAAAAGTAAAAAAATATGTCAAATTAAAAATTAGGAATTTTCTAATTTTATACAATGAAAGGAATTTATATTTTTAAACAAAAGATATGAGCTTTATGCTTCTAGACAAAAGATAAAGAATTTTCTAATATTTACACAAAATAATTATTTTAATTAAATATAGTAATAATCATTATAAATTGAAAGATAATAGAAACTTTTTAAATTTTCATAAAAAATACTATACAATAAAATATAATTTTTAAAAAATAAATTCCAAAGTTAGATTAATAATTTAAAATTAAAAATTATAAGAAATTAAAATTGTGAAAATAAATACTGAAAAATAATTTTTAAAAAAAATTTAAAAATACTATTATATTTTTTCAAGCTTTTTCAAAAAATTACTTTTTCATAATTTTTTTCAAAAATTTTAATTTTATACGGTTTTTAATTTTAAATTTATTAGTGTTTAAAGTGTATATTATATTTAATAACAAAGTTTAGGGAATGAATTGTGTGTAATAACAAAGTTCAACGGGCTATTTTTTGAAACTAAAAGTGCTGGGGTGTGTTGTGTTTAATAATAAAGTTCAAGGGGCTATTTTTTAAAATTAAAAGTGCAGGGGATGTGTTGTGTTTAATTACAAAGTTCAGGAGCTATTTTTTGAAATTGAAAGTTCAGGGGGTGTATTGCATTTAATTGCAAAGTTCAGGGGGCTATTTTTTAAAATTGAAAGTACGGAGGATGTGTTGTGTTTAATTACAAAGTTCGCGGGATCTTACCATATTTTGCCCTAATATGTATGGGTCCGCAGCAAGGAAAAAAAAAATGGCCTATTAGAACCTGGGATAAAAAAAATAGGACGAGTTGATCCCATTATGTTAAATAAGCTCGAGCTCAGCTGAGCCGGCTCATTCAACAAATTAAGTCGAGACGAAGTTTAATGATTCTTGAGCTCGTAGGTTCGTGAACCTAAATAGGCCTAAGTGAGTTTGTTAGGTTAATATTACCCAATCCAGCTGAGTTTGAGCCTAAATAAGTCGAGCTTGGGTCTAAAGGAACCTAGATTAAACTTAGATGAGCCTAAAAGTTATAAACTTAGTTTGAGCTTGCAAGCTAGTTTCGCGCTCGGGTGTGAATTTTTCGAGTTCACTGCTACAAACTAAAATATAGAGATTAATTGAAGGGTAGTTCAAATATTAATAAATAGGCTAAGTCTTTTGTTCCAACTCTAACCACTCCTCTAACTTTATATACAGGGATCTTAGTGTAGAAAAGAAATATAAATAAATGATTTGAATTAAGTCACTCTCCCTCATCTCTCTCACTAGTCTCTCTCCCCCTGCATTATTTCATACTATACAGTATACTTTTAATGCTTCAAATACTATATAGTTTGTACGGATTATATATAATATATTATTTTTATTGAGATTATTGTTTGACCGATTATTTGATTGATCGATTGATTCGTTGTTAGATCGATATGGTTCGTGTCAAGCGAGCTTCAAGCTGGAGCCCCAACCCAAGCTAAATGACCCTAGGCGAGCTTCAATCCTAACAAGCTCGGTTCAAAACGTACCTCGCCTACCAGCTGATAAATGGGGAGACATGTTCTATCATCATATAAAAACTGGGGAGACATGTACGGGGCGTGGATGCGCGTGTTGGAGAATGGAAGCGCGTGGGACTAAATAGGAATACCTGAGAAGGAGATCTGGTGCAGATCGGCAATAGAGTAGGCAGATCGGCGAGCGAAGCAAACAATGAATTTGGCTGAGGCGCGGCAGAGACAATGACGGCGGCTAGGGAAGGAGATGAAAGGGGGGTTGTGTGTGAGTGCATTGAAATGGTCCCTTTATTGCTAGGGTACAACTAAATACCCCTTTGATAAAAGAAAAAAAAAAAAAAAAAAAAAAAAAAAAAACCCTATTTATAAGCATAAAATTTGAAACAATTTATTATATAAAAATAATTTATTTTAAAAATATGGTTATTAAATAATATTTTTATTATTTTATTGTACCATTAATAAAAAATAATTTTCAGTTTTGTCGAAGGAAAATGACGTCATCACAGGCCAAAAAGAGACATTTTATTAAAACGACAAAAACTTAAAATTCTCTTTATTAACTCAACAATGCCAGGGTCATGTTTATTATTTTTAAAGTTATAGAGTACTAAACTATAAATAGCTCAATAAATAAGTAATTCAAATATATACTTACACCGTCTACAGTTACTGAATAAAATAATTTCTCTCTTCTTTTTCTCTCTAACTTCGCTCTCTTGCTAATATTTGAGACCACTGCCTATCGGCCAGCTCCTCGACGTCGTTGTCCACCTCCGCCAGTGACACAACCAATGCGATGACACCCCATCGTCGAGAATAGCGTCGCTACCACCTCCACAAATGTGCTCCGCCACGACCACTACCTGTGCTAACCTAACCCTAGCTACAATCCCACCTCCACCATTAGCAGTGATCCCTCCCCACCACCACCGCGAGCCCACAACACCACCATGAGCCACCACAACAATGCCCCCCAAAACCCTAGCCTCAGTAGAAACCCTAACCCTGACTCTGAAACCCACCTACCACCACACCACCTCCCATCTAGCACCACGAAAACCCTAACCCTAACCTCGAAACCCACACCTCGCACCAATCCCATACCCCCACCACACTTTGCACCTTCCACCTAACCTTAACCTCTAAAAGCTAGCACCATGCCACACATCGCACCTGAAACGCTAACTTCAAGACCCACCTCGCACCACCACCTAGCACCGCTTCACGCCACCTTACACCATACTTCACCTGAGGATGTGTCAGGGTATAAATTAAGGTATACCAACAAGATTAGGGGTAGGAACGGAGTGGGTATTATTATGGATGGACACCTAAAGGACAAAGTAGTGGGTGTGTCAAGGCTTGGTGGTTAGATGGGAAGATCTTGAACGTCATTAGTGCCTATGCCCCATAGGTGTGGTTAACAGAGCAGAAGAAAGTTAGATTTTGGGAGGACTCATATATAACAATACAAGGTATACCCCAGAGCGAACGAGTGGTGATTGGTGGTGATTTCAATGGACATGTGAGCACGATTATAGATAGCTACACTACCTACCACAGAGGCTTTGGCTTTGGGACTAGAAATGAAGAGGGTAAAGCCATCCTAGACTTTGCGTTGGTTTATGAGCTAATGGTTGCTAACACCTTTTTAAGGAAGATAAAGGAGCATATCATCACATATAGGAGTGGTGGGACTATGGCCCAGATTGGCTATATTACTAAGAAAGAGAAGCCACAAAGACTATATGGATTGCAAGGTTATCCCTGGGGAAGACCTACCCACGCAACATATGGTGTTATGTGCCGATGTGAAGACGAAGAAAAGGGTCAAGAAAACAGCAAAACTCGTGTACCCATGCACTCATTGGCAGGAGTTGAAGGCGGGCAAGTACCTAATATTTAAGGCAAGGGTGCACATAGAGATTGACTGGAACTACGAGGGGAAACACATGTGGGACCGAATGGCACGGAAGATTATATGCTCAGCATGTGAAGTACCAAGGGAATCAAAGGGAGGAGCACCAAACCATCGAGAATCCTGGTGGTGGGGTACAGAAGTTCAAGAGAAAATTAAGGCCAAAAGGGAATGCTTCAAGAAGTGGGACCGAAGTGGAGACGGCGACAAGAGGCAGAAATACAAGCAAGCCAAGAAAGAAGTTAAGATAGCAGTTAGAGAGGCACAGTCCAAGGCTTACGAGGACTTTTATAAGAGGATAGATACGGAGAAGGGAGGTAGGGACCTCAACAAAATCACTAAAGCTAGAAAAAGGAGGACTAGGGATTTGGATTAGGTAAAGTGTATCAAGGAAGAGAATGACCGGGTGCTCTTGGATGAGCAACGAATTAAAGAAAGGTGGAAGGAATATTTTTACAATTTTCTCAATGAAAAGGAAGATACAAACATTTCCCTAGGAGAACTCGAGTCATTGGAGGAGTACCACAGCTACTGCTATTCTAGACATATCAGACTCGAGGAAGTCAGGGATGCATTGAAGAAGATGGGTAGGGGTAAGGCGGTCAGACCAGATGGCATACCCATTGAGGCATGGAGATGCATCGGATAGAAAGGCATAAGTTGATTGACTAAACTTTTCAACCTAATTCTTCAAAGGTAAGAAGATGCTTGAGGAGTGGAGGAAGAGCACCCTGATACCGATCTATAAAAACAAAGGCCACATTCAAAGTTGTGCCGACTATAGGGGAATCAAACTCATGAACCATACTATGAAGCTTTGGGAGCGGGTATAGAAATGAGGTTGTGGCAACAAGCAAGTGTCTCAGATAACCAATTTGGATTTATGCCATGTAGATCTATTATGGAAGTGATACATCTCCTAAGGCTTACTATTGAATATTACAGATGTAAACAAAAGATCTACACATTGTCTTCATTGATTTGGAGAAGGTGTATGATAGAGTGCTAAGAGAGGTGCTTTGGAGAGTTTCAGAGAAGAAGGGCATCCTCATAACATATATCCGAGTTATTAAAGACATGTATGAAGACGCATCAACAAACTTGCGTACAACGAAAGGGGAGACTAATGCTTTTCCAATCACAGTTGGGTTGCATCAAGGGTTAGCTTTGAGCCCTTTCCTATTTACTTCGGTTATGGATGAGCTCACTAGACACATTCAAGGGAAGGTACCTTGGTATTTGCTTTTTGCCGATGATATAGTTTTGAAAAGTGATCAAGACAATGAGAAAATGAGGAGCTAGAACTATGGAGAAGTGCCTTGGAACCTAAAGGCTTAAGACTTTGTCGGCGTGATCTTTGTTGCTCTACTAGTGCTTGGTACTTAGTGCTTACTGCTTAGTGTTTTGTGCTTTGTGCTGTGATTTGCTTTGCTTTGATTTTAATTTATTGCTCGATGCCTTACTATTACTTTATTATTTTGTTGCTTCTTACTTCTTGCTTTTTAGAGTTGGCGGCACTCAAACACAGCCTCTTTTTAGGATCACGCCCTGAGGGGGTAAGGTTGCGTACATCTCAACCCGTCCCGCTGGACCTTGCCTCGGCTGGAGCACTTGTGGCATTGGGACGGTTGTTGTTGTTATTGTAAATATATATTTACACCAAATGCTCCTATGCATTGTGCTAATTTCGTTATATGAGAACATAGTAACTAAATTAATAATGTAACATCTAATGACTATGTCATGTCATATACAAATGACCCAATACTAACTCACATGTTAACTCGATTTATTAGTTCAAAAAAAAAAAAAAAAAGCTGACCTGATTTAAACTAATCCTAACCCAACGATTAGAATTTTCATCGCTAATTCAATGTTAATTTTAATCTTGATGAATTTCACTCAATGTAAATTGTTCAAGACTAAACCAATACGATTGAAAGCATAAGAATTAAGCCGATACAATGAACAAACTATTGAATGTTCAAAACGTCTTGAATTTGTATTAGCAAGCGATTTCATATCATTAACGGTCTAATTTTAACTAAAGAGGTTTGCCCAAAAAATGCAAAACTTGCTCTTTGTAGTGGGCAGTCAAATGGCCCATATTAAAAGATAGCCCGATCCAACATTTGATTTTAAAAAATGATATTTGAAAAGCTTTAAATTAGAAGTCGGGTTTTTTATTACCTATGTTCTAGAGGTCTTGACATTTAACCATCACTTTTCAATTATAGTATCTAACCACCTTAATTTTTACAAATTTTGAGTCTCACACATTTACAGTACTATACTCCATCTAAGATTCCCCTCATGTGCCCCGCTTTGCCCCACATTACTCTTAAAAAAATTTACCCAATAAGAGTAAGAATCTACCCCCCCCCCCCCCCCCCCCCCCCCCCTCTCTCTCTGCCCCCCTTTGCCAAATAGGGGGTTAATTCCTATTCCCTCTTTATCACGTGGGAGAGTGGGGGAAGGGAATAGAGAAAAGAAATTAGAAAAAAGAAGGGCCAATGGTCCACGTGATCAAGAATGAATGAAAAATGGAGAATGGGGTTAGAATAGAGAATAAAGGAGTGGGAAATGGGAGCACAGAAGTGAGAAATAGAATAGGAATATACAACAACAACAACATTCCCACTGTTGCGCAGCGTCTGGGAGGGATAGGATGTATGCAGCCTTATCCCATCAGAGTGAGACCCTGATGAGAGACTGTTTCCAAGGACCTCCAACCTGATAGTTGATAGATGATAGCTGCTAGTTATGAAGTGCCTGAATACAGAGCATATAAGGAACATGTAAGGAGAATGAAATACATACAATTATGCGAAGCATGTATGTATGTAAGCATGTGAGCAAAGCAAACTAGGCAAATAATAATAGTCCAAAAAAAAGAACCTAGACAAATAATCATGAAAGCATTTAAGCATGTGCGGATGGAGGTGTAGCAGCCAAAGCAAACAAGCATGGAAAACAGCAACTTGAATCATAAACTTGAGATAAGAGAGTATGAGATGAGAAAGAAGGGTTGAGAGGGAGAAAGAGATCAATTTTTCATTCATGAATCCCAATTACAAGGTATTTTGCTTATTTATACTAATGAAGAAAGACGGCTAAAACTAAAGCATGAAAAACAAGGTTAAGCTGATTTATAGGTATTTCCCTCCAAAACAACAACTACCCGCTAACTACCATTACCAACCTGTCCCGCCAGAATTCCAATTGAATCCAATTGAGAATTTTACTGTAAAATCAACTAAAAATGCATAAAATCCTTCACGGTCATGACAGTATCGTAACACTAAGAGGTAGGGTAAGACCCACCTTGTGATCCGACTTTGATGCAAGCCTTAATGTTGATAGTTTTAACCAAACATAAAGAATCATCTTTAACAAAAATAGGAGGACCCTTGGGGAGCTCCCCTGGTGGGGAGCTTCGTGTGCCACATCCACGTCCCAAGTTCGAATCCTCGTATCCCCCTCCCCTGCCCCCCTCCCTTCTTGTAAGCCTACGGGCTTTTGTGTGGGCTTTTGTGTGGTAAAAAAAAATGGCATTACTGATTTGAATTGAATAAACTACAATTATAAGAGATTAACAAAGTAAATGATCCTCCTAAAGCCTTAATGTTGATAGTTTTAACCACTAGACCGTAGAGTTCTTAGCAATACTGTCAAGAAACTAATTGTCCGAAAAGCTTAAATCGATGGGTGAAGACTATCAATTTTATACTCTAACAACCATTATCCACCAAGATCTTGAAGAAGAACATATTTTTTGAAATAAAAAATTATGACCTAACTGAAATCTGCAGAAAACAAACAGGCATATTGAAAGAGAATAGAACGAAACTTACAAACCCAAATCGAGGTTGATTTCTCCTCCAAGTGCAAGGGTTTTTGGCAAGAAGATGAAGAGAAGAGGAAATGGAACAAAAATATAATGACTTAAAATGTCACATAACATGCACATGAGGGGACTCTTTGATGGAATTTGTTTTTTTTTTCCCTGACAAAACACCGCAAAAGTGTGAGATTGTAAAATTTGTAAATAAAAAAAAGAAAAATATTAAATGCCCAAATTGAAAAAAGCGGTGGTTAAATACTAGAGAGGGGAAGGGGAATAGAGAAAAGAAATTAGAAAAAAGAGGGGGCAATGACCCACGTGATCGAGAATGAATGGGAAATGGAGAATGGGTCTTGGAACAGAAAGTAAAAGAGCGGGGAATGGGGGTACAAAAGTGAGAAATGGAATAGGAATATGGTGACTTAAAATGTCACATGACATGCACATGAGGGGATTCTTTGATAGAATATGTTTTTTTTTTTTTTTAACTAACAAAATACTATAAAAGTGTGAGATTGCAAAATCTTTAAAATAATTAAATACCCAAATTGAAAAAGGTGGTAGTTAAATACTAGAGAGGGGAAGGGGAATAGAGAAAAGAAATTAGAAAAAAGAGGGGGCAATGGCCCACATGATCGACAATGAATGGGAAATGGATAATGGTGGTTAGAATAGAGAGCAAAGGAGTGGGGAATAGAGGTGTAGAAGTGAGAAGGGAATAGGAATATGGTGACTAAAATGTCACATGACACACACATGAGGGGATTCTTTGATGGAATATGTTTTTTTGCTGACAAAATACCACAAAAGTGTGAGATTGCAAAATATGTAAAAATTGAAATAGTTAAATACCCAAATTAAAAAAAAGTGGTGGTTAAATACTAGAGAGGGGGAGGGGAATAAAGAAAAGAAATTAGAAAAAAGAGGGGACAATGGTCCATGTGATCGAGAATAAATGGGAAATGGAGAATGGAGGTTCAAATAAAGAGTAAAGGAGTGGGGAATGGGGTACAGAAGTAGGGAATGGAATAGAAATATGGTCACTCAAATGTCACATGATATGCACATGAGGGAATTTTTTGATGGAATATGTTTTTTTTATTGATAAAATACCATAAAAGTGTGAGATTGCAAAATCTGTAAAAATTAAAATGGTTAAATACCCAAAT
The DNA here is from genome assembly GCA_018398585.1 of Simmondsia chinensis. Taxonomy (NCBI): domain Eukaryota; kingdom Viridiplantae; phylum Streptophyta; class Magnoliopsida; order Caryophyllales; family Simmondsiaceae; genus Simmondsia; species Simmondsia chinensis. Next base: position 33,094,816 of record JAGTTD010000005.1, read on the forward strand.
TGAAAAAAGTTGTGATTAAATACCAGAGAGGGGGAGGGGACTAAAGAAAAGAAATAAGAAAAAAGAGGGGCAATGGTTCACGTGATCGAGAAAGAATGGGAAATGGAGAATAAGGGTTGGAATAGAGAGTAAAGGAGTGAGGAATGGGGGTATGGAAGTGGGAAATGGAATTGGAATATGGTGACTTAAAATGTCACATGACATGCACATGAGCGGATTCTTTGATGGAATGTTTTTTTTTTTTTACTGACAAAATACCACAAAAGTGTAAGATTTCAAATTTGTAAAAAGTAAATTGGTTAAATGACCAAATTGAAAAAGTGGTGGTTAAATGCTAAGACCTTTAGAAGTTACCTGATTATATGCTAAAAAAGACTCATAAAATTATTTATTAATGACAATCGGCAAGATAAAAATTTCCAATATTGAGAAATGTGATAGTGCTGATTTTGTGTATTACTAAATGTAGATTGAGGATTTTTTGGTGCGAAAATGCTGGAATTGCCTTTTTTCGGAGAGAAGCTCGAGGATATGAAGGATGAGAAATTAAACATGTTGGACAAATAGGTTTTTGGGCATCATTCGGCTTCTTTGATCCCAAATCGTGACACATAATGTTGTCAATGAGAAGACAAAGGCGGGCTTGATGGCGAATTTGCAGGCATGTATAAAAAATTGCTGGGGAACCACAAGTTACACATAATTAAAAAGTTGTTCAATTCGAAGATGGTGGACGTTGGCTATGATAAATTTTGATAATGAAATTTGAGCACTGATAATGTTAGTGGCTTTGTCCAAATGCTGAGAAGATATGAGAATGGCGATTAATAATTTTGCTGGAAAAGAAAAATTGAAAGATGATGACGTGCATGATTTAGTTTCGGTAGAGGAAGTGCGCCAACGTGCTTTTGGAAAAAATATTTCCTTAAATACAGAAACTGGGGTTAGATTTTTAAAAAATAACGTAGATGTAGAAGTAGCAGTAAAAACAAGCCAGAAGGGATTGTTTAGGCATTGCAAGAAACCAGGACATGTGAAAAAAAATTAGAATCTTGAAAAAGTCTAACCCTAATTTAGCTTATGTAGTGACTAGGGTCATACATGTTGCTTTACTTTTTATCATACATTTATCAATAGATGACTGGATATTAGATTTAAGGACTTCGTTTTACCTTACATTACATTAAAACATGACACATAATTATGTGATACTCTAAATTCGATAACATAATATTTAGACTAATTGTCCATACTTTTCTTTTACCAAGCCTAAAAAAAAATATATGTATATTTTGAACAAAACATTATTGATATTAGGAATTCCCTCCTTGGTTAGATCACTCTAGGGTTTAAGGATAAGTCAAGGAAGTTTCCATTAGCCTATGAAGTGCTCCATGACGTATGTGCATTATGTGATGTATATGATCATGCAATTGAGTCATCTCCTAACTATATGCCTAATCAAAAGATTGAGTTAGTAGTTCAAAAATTCTCACGAGGTCAATCTTTTCAAAGCAAGTCTAAAGGGAAATTTCGTCTTGAAAATCCAAAGGACAAATGGATTCATGTAAAACCTAAAAAGCGGAATATATTATTAAGAATGACACTAAGGTAAAGGTAAGTGAGGCTAATATATTTGATATTCTTACTAACAATACTGAGTCTGATACTCAACAAAAAGTTTCCGACTCCATTTCTAACCGAAGGAGATGGGAAATAGGGGGAAAATGTGATGTCTTAGTAGAAGTAAATGAGCCCATTCCTTTGGCTATGGCAATCCTTGATATTGATGAGGAAGATCATGGTTCTAAGGAGTTGAAAGCAGTGGGGCCGCATGATCCTACTTTTTCTGTATAGCGGATTGAAAATCTTGTTGTTGTCCTTGAAGAACATCAAGCGGGGATGGAGATGGCTTTTTTTCACCCACTAACTGAGTATCATCTCTTGAATCTTTGAGCAACTTAGCCTTTGATTTAAAAGAATATGAGGAAGGGGTTTTTGGTACGAATTCATGACCTACTTTACTGAGTTCAGGAAGCATTGGCTAGAAGAAGTGGAGAAAAGGTCCCAAGCTTCTAAAATGAACAGAAAAGGTGATGCGGTTGGCATTATGTCTTGAAATTTAATAGATTTAAATAATGTCATCTGCTTTAATAAAAGAACCTTTTATTATGGTGAATCTTTTCTTTTCTTTTTGGTGTTTTGTCCAATGTGTAGGTGAATTATTTTGACGAGTTGGACCTTTTTGGGAAGTCTTTCGGAGCATAGTAACCCAGGTATTACTAAGTAAATTAATATTGAATTTAGTAGAATTGTTCATGATGAAACACTAAGCCGGTCTGTTTATATATATGTTTCTTAGTGTTTTCTTTACTTTTAAGGGCTTATTTAGTATGGGGTTAAAGGGGGTAATGGTTAATGGGGTAACCATTACACCTCTTTTCACCTTGTTTGGTTTGGGGGTAAGAATTGCACCATTAAAATTTAGGTTATTTATATTTTAGTACCTGACTTTTTGGAAGTAACAAAAAGGACCATGACCTTTTTGAATTATTATAAAGGCCCTTAAGTTTTTGTTGTATTAATAAAAAACCTACTCTTAAGCGTGATAACATCATTTTCCATCAACAGAGCTAACGTAGTAATTGCTATTTATTAATGCTACCATAAAATGACTTAAAGTACGCTTCAACTCCCTTATTAATACTTTATAAGCCCAAAATTCGAGATGTTGTGTTATGTAGAAGCTATATATTTTCGCTTAATTTATTTCAAAATATGGTTATTAAAAGATATATTTGTCATTTTATTATAGCATTAATAAAAACACAGCTGTCACATCAGCTATGTTGACTAAAAATGACATCATCACATTAGAGAGAAGCATTTTTATTAATGCGACAAAAACTTAGGGGCTTTTTTAATAATTCAAAAAGGTAAGAGTCTTTTTTATTATTTTCAAAAATATCGGGGTACTAAAATGTAAATAACTCTTAAAATTTTAAACTACACTACTCCTCCTAGTGCAACATCTATAATAGAGGGGAGGGTTAAAAGTTTTAACCCCATTCATTTGAAAGAGAGAGAAATCTAGGGTTCATGGTAGAGAGAGAGAGAGGGCGAATAACATCAGGAATTTCCTTTAAAGGACTTGAAATTGTTATTTTTTGTCACACACTATCATTATCTATCATAAGGTATGTCCATTTTTAGGTATTTGGATGAATAACTTGTGCATTTGGTTTGAAATTTTGATAGTATAAAACTAAGGTTCTTAATTTTGGTTTTCTTAACCATTTTTTAGTGTGAATGAGAATGAATCTTTGGTTTCTGGTTAAATATGTTTAGAATGATAATATTAACCATAAAAAAGGGCAAATTTCGAACCATTATTAAAAATTTTAGTACATTTGAACATGAGGGAGGGGCGAGATTAATTTTTCGTCTGACAAAAATGGGGGGTTTTGGGTTTTGACAGTGTAGTGGGGGCAACGATGGTGTTGCCCCCAAATTTTAATTATTTTTTTATTATTTATTTAATTTAAAAGTATTATCTTATTTATTAATTAGTTAATGATTATTAAAAAATTACGTTATATTACATGAAGGAAAAAAGATATTTAAAAAGGTAAACTACATGCTAAATTTTATTATTGTCATGTGCAGCAATAGCTCGTAGATCTCTTTCAAGAAAGCAAAAAGGACTGTTAACGATGTTATGGCATGTCCAATTTAGAACATTGATGGTGATGAACATTTGTGTCTTTATGGTTATTGTGCTTGAATTAATAAAACAATCTAAGAGGTTTAGATATAGCATAGCTAATTCACTACATAAAAGTTTTAAGAACTTGCATTATTTCATTGAAAATGATCTGGTGTGTATTAATTACTTGAGGATAGATAGAAGGTCACTTTATATCTTATGTGAATTGCTTCAGACACATGGTGAGTCAAAAGATAGCAACAACATGGTGGTTCAGGAAATGGTTGTCATTTCCTTGTACATTCTTGCACATCATGTGAAAAATAGAATATAAAGAAGTTAGTGAGACAATCAGAAGAAACTATAAGTAGACAGTTTCATTATGTTTTGAGAGGCGTTCTACGCTTGCGTGGCATTTTATTCAAGAAACCGGAGCCAGTACCTGAGAACTCTGAGGATCGGAAGTGGAAGTGGTTCAAGGTAATGTTTCATGTTTACTTGTTGCTAGTCACTGAATAGACCGAATCTAGATGCTATTACTTATTTAATATAGTTTTATATAAGTAGAATTGTCTTGGGGTATTAGATGGAATAAACATCCAAATGTGATAAGCTGAGATATTGGCCAAGGAAAGGAGGGTTAGCGACAAATGTTTTAGGAGTATGTGCTTAAGATTTACAGTTGATTTATGCATTAGCTGGTTGGGAAGGATCTGCCGTAGATGAAAGGGTATTGCGAGATGCTTTAACAAGAAGATTTCCTTTACAAGTACCTCGTGGTGAGGAAAATAATATCTTCTCATTGTAATTTGTTTTTAAAGGATATAATTTAACTTACAATTATTTTTGCAATTCTTATAGGATATTATTACCTTTGTGATGATTGTCATACAAATTGCAAGGGATTCTTGCCCCTTATAGGAGGCAATGATATAACCTCAATTAGTTTAGAGATGGACATCAGCCTGCCACTCGTGAAGAATTGTTTAACTTAAGACATTCAACAGCTAGGAATGTTATCGAGCGATGTTTTGGACTACTTAAGATGCGATGGGGAATTTTTAGGAGTGCATGCTTTTACAATGTCAACATAGCAAGCGATATGATAACTGCATGTTGTCTCCTTCATAATCATATCCGAAGAGAAATGCAAGTTGATCCAATGGAAGCACAACTAGATGCAGTGGGTCATGAATTTAATAATGAAGAAAATTTGATTAAAGTGGTGGAAACAATAGATGAATGGAGTACTTGGAGGGACGACATAGCTCAAGATATGTGGAATGCTTATATGAGAGCAAGAGTTGTGGAGTGAGCATATGATGTTGTTATTGAATATTTTCAATTTCTTTTTAGTATGGAACTTGTGTTATGTTTTGAGATTTTGTTGTATTTATATTATTTGATTGTGATGTTTGACCTATTAAACCATTTTCCAAGATGTATTACTATGTTTTACTTAGATTATTATGACTGTATCGTTGCATCTTTTCTACGACTTTTCAATATTTAATATTATGTTTGGATGTATATTCTATTTGTTTGTTAGCATGGAACTTTTTGATGATACAGAGCATGCCAAAGAAAAACCACAAAGAAAGAATTGGAGTGCAATAGAAGATAAGTGTTTAATTGATTGGTTGCTTGAAATGTATCATGATGGAAAGTGGAAAGCTGGGAGTGAATTCAAATTAGTATATTTAACCACTTGGTGAAAATGTTGAATGTGAATCTTACTAGATGTGGCTTAAATGCAAAAAATATTGACTCTAGATTAGCCTATTTAAAAAGGCAATTTTATGCTATCAAGGAAATCCAACTTATAGGTAATGGATTTGGATGTGTGTGGGATAAGCAACAAAAGATGGTGGTTGGCGATAAATTTCTTTTTGATGATTGGTCTAAAGTAAGTAGCTCACAGCTGTAATTGATTGGTAGTGTAAAAATCAATGCATGTGTCACTAAAATTTTACTTATATTTCATTGTAAAGTCATAGAGACGCAAAAGAACTATACAAGAAGCCCTTTCCTTTTGATCTAATTTATGCAAGAGATAGAGCAACTGGAGCTAGTGTTATACATCCTGCTGATAGGTTTTCTAAAGATGTGGCTAGTGCCACTCAATTGGAAGACAATCCAGTTGATGATGGAAAAAAGGAGGGAGAGCAACCAAGTTCCTCAGCTATGGGTGAAGGATCAAAACTAAAGCCGCGTAAAAAGAAGATGAAGATTAGTGCTGTGGAAAAGCTACAAGCTAGCCTCAATGACATGATGCAACAAATGATATAGAGCAACAATGAGTATGTTGCGCAATTGGTTAATGCTTTTAGTAAAGAAGAGAAAAACTTCAAATTAGGATCACATGACGCTCTTAAAAAATTGAAGAGCTAACTACATCTCAGATTCTCCAACTTATGGAAAGAAATGACCTCGGATGATGTGGCCATCTTTCATGACTTGAAAGATATAATGTGAAACTCGAATTTGCTATGATGCTCTTAAACGAGTGATTGGTATGCTGAAAAGGTGAAACTTTTTGTTTAACATATAGGTTGGCTTGGAGTAAACTTGAATTATTTTTGTATATCATGGGAGATTTCAAACTTCTTGTATATCATGGGTGTTGGTTACCTTTTTATATTATCATGGAGTTTCAATTATTTTTCTTTGCTATGAATATCTCTATTATTTTGGTAGATTGTTAGTTAAATTGTCAAAAAAATCAGGATTCATGAAATTCAAATTATCATTATGCATTTGGTTGCACTCAAAAAAATCTTCATAAATCTTATAATATATAAAAGTGATTATGGCAAATTTTTCTATAAATTGTCATATTTCATTGTTATTTCAAATTAAAATTTAAAAAATAAGACAGGAATCAAATATATTAAAAATAATGAAAAAAAATTAAAAAAGTTTGGTTGCACTCAAACGAAACATAAGTAAAGATTCTCGGGTCAATTGTTGCCGCTGTAAAAGTCGAGCAACAAACAACATGAATGGAAAAAATTTTAATGGGGTAATAGTTATCCTATTAACCATTACCCCATTAATAATTTTCCCCTATTTTCAATCCCATACCAAACATGCCCTAAATACTTCTTTTTTAACAAACATTGTATTTCACACCTAAAAGAATTTTTTTATAAAAAAAACAACAATCATGTATGCAAGTAGGAATTCTTTAAAGGGTCTTTGTTTTTAGCGGCTAATTTTCTGTTTTTATTTCTTGATTTTTGGTTTCTATTATCTCTCCCCTTTGACCGACCCTTGACCTAGAGGCCCTCGAGAGCGACACTAGCCAAATTTTGGCTTTTTTAGTTCAAGAACTTTAGATTGAAGGGCTTTTAGAACGTCCAAAAGAGACAAAGTAATTCGACCACGTTTGAGAGTATCTTTGAGTACAATAAAAGATTTAGATAGAGTGTTCAATAATACCATGGCATTTATCTCATCTTGAATTCGGGTGAAAATGTCATCTAAATCTTGAACCAATTTTTTAAACTTATTTTGTTAAATATTAGTATTTCTTTTGTATTTGACATATATGTATTGATTAGTATTTGTATTTAGGCATCTTGTGTATTTGTACATGGAATATTCCTTTGGAATTTACTAGTGTGGTAGGTAGGCATTGATGAGGGAACACTTCTCCGTCTTCCCCTCTTGTAACCGGCCTTTAAGGCCTTTATGGTGCCATTGATGAGTTTTGTCTAGCTTTTATTTTTCTAGTATAGGTTTATGTCTTTTAGTTTTCTTTAAATTTTCTATTTAAGTGTCATTCTTCCACTTGGTTAATCATTCGAATAAAAGTGGTAGATTCATCCCATTGGTATTTATCTTGTTTTGCCTTAATTTTATTTTATACATGGTATCAGAGCGGGCTTGATCTTACAATCCCGATTCCTTCCCTTGCTGCCGCCGAACCACACGGCCACTGTGAGCTTTTTTTTTTTTTTTGTGTATTTACTTGTTCTTGATTTATGTTATTTTGTTGATTTTCTTTCATAATGTCGGGAGAAAATCCTAATCAATTCGAGGCACCAGTTGTTATTTCAGGGGGAGTTCTAGATCCTAGTTTTCCCTACTATGTGCACCCTTTGGATCTTTCCGGGGCTTATGTTTGTTAAAGATGTTTTAACCAAGCCAAATTTTCCGGACGGAGACGTGCGATTTATAGAGTTTTTAAGGCAAAACATAAAATTGGCTTTTTCGATGGAACTATTATTAAACTGGATGAAGAGTCTTCGGATTTCAAAAACTAGAGTGCCTGTGACTCAATGGTCTCCTCTTGGCTTACAAATTTGGTTTCAAAGGGACTTAACTCTAGTATTGCGTTCTTTGAAACCTTCCGGGATATTTGGTTGGATTAGAGTGAACGCTTTACACAAGGCAATGTTCCCCGCATTTATAAAATTAAACATGAGATTTCATGATTAAAACAAGCAAATATGTCCATTTTTGATTAGTTTACCAAGCCGAGGTCTCTATGGGATGAACTTTATACCTTAGTTGCAATTCTACCTTGTACTTGTGGGTCAAGACAAGTTTTTTCGGCCATACGTGATATGGAGCGTCTACTTGATTTGCTTATGGGCCTGGATGTGTCATTTTCCACTATTATTTCCCAATTGATGAATGCTAAGCCTTTGACTTCGATTGGGAATGCGTATTCTGTTTTGTGTCAGGAGGAAAAACAACAACTTGTGGGGCTGGGGCTAGGGGTGTAAACGAACAGAGCGTTCGATGAATTGCTCGTGTTCGAAATCGATTATGGCTCGCTCATGTTCATTAGGAGGGCTCGAGAGCTTATCGAGCCAAGTTCGAGCAGGCTCGATAAGCTTAACGAGTCGAGTTCGAACCGGGGGGGTGCTCGGCTCGCTAATGTTCACGGACAGTTTGATAAGGGCTCGATAAGAGCTCGTTAAGGGGCTCGATATTTGCTCATTAAGGGCTCATTATGAGCTCGATATAGTTGGTATTAGTTAAAAAATTGTTCGATAATGACTCAACAATAACTTAAAAAGCTCGGCTCGTTAATGAGCTCGACTCGATTACAAGCTTGGCTTGGTTTTGAACTCGATAATAAGCTCAACTCGACTTGATAACAAGCTCGACTCAGCTCGATAATCCTAACGAGCCGAGCCAAGCCAAGTATCGAACACACTATGTTCTTATCGAACCGAGTTCGAACAAGGGTTAGAAATACTCGATAAGAGCTCGGCTCGAACTCGAGCTCGATAAGCCTTATTGAACTCGAGTTCGAACAAGGGGGTGCTCGGCTCGGCTCGGCTCATTTACACCCCTAGCTCGGACCAATGTGGTCGGCAGCACAAACACCAACCGCAGCAACGGTTGGTGATGTGTAGCCCATATCGGACAATTCCTCTTATCGTACTAATCATTTCACGTGCTCAAACTGTAAGAAGCAGGAGCATACGAAAGAACGTTATTTCGAGTTGATTGGTTACCCTCCCTGTTGGAGAATAGAGCCACCCAACCGACCAAGCCCCTCGCTGCCAATAGCCTTATTGCTAGACTCACTTGTGTCAGTATCAGCAACTTATTGCATTACTTGGACCCGCTACTGGATCTCCTAGTATAAATCTCACATGTGAGGTTAAACATTCATCTCTTGGATTATCGACATAGGTGCCTTAGATCACATGGCTTCTTCGTTGTGTGTCATGTTTGACTTTTCTGTTAATAAGTCGGATGGATCGGAAAATTTTTCTAATGTGTAAAAATTATCTATTACTCATGTGGGAAAGGTCCAAATCTCACAGGATCTTGTCCTAAGTAATGTTTTATACGTGCCTGATTTTCATTATAATCTAATATCCGTGAGTAAATTAACCCAAGATGGGAATTGTGCGGTAACATTTTATCCTTATTTTTGCTACATACAGGACCTATGCTCGAGGAAGCTGATTGGAGTAGGTAGGCAAAGGGATGTGTTATACCTCTTGACAACGCAATTTGTGGCTTCCGCAACTTTTTCAGTTCAGAATAAAAAGAAGACTATTCTGTGGCATCGCTGGCCACATTCCTTTTACTAGATTATCAGTTTTCCACATTTGGATATTGAGAAAATAGATTTTATTTATGATACTCGTCATCGTGCCAAGCAAGCACGTTTACCCTTTCCTTTGTCAGTTACAAGAGCTCGTGTTTGTTTTGAAATTATACACTGTGATATTTGGGGACCTTATAGAATTGAGTCATTGACTGGAGCTCACTATTTTCTCACAATAGTTTATGATTTCAGTCATTGTACGTGGGTTTTTTTAATGAGGGAGAAATCCCAAAAGCACAAAATTCTTATGGAGTTAGAACTCAATTTGGCTTTCAGGCGAAGCAAGTCAAGAGTGATAACGGGCGGGAGTTCAAGTATGGGCAATTGTTGGAATTTTATGCTCAACATGGGTTTCAATCACAAACTTTAACTGGGACACCACAACAAAACAGAGTCGTTGAATGCAAACACAAGCACTTAAAGTTAGACGAGCGCTTCATCATCAAGCTGGCTTACCGAAGAAACTTTGGGGTGAGGGTGTCTTAATGGCATCCTACATTATCAATTTAACTCCTTCTGTCTTGCCGAAAAATAAAAGTCCATATGAAATTTTGATGCGTAAAAGTCCCATATATGAACATTTGCGGGTTTTTGGATGTCAATGTTACTATTATACCAAGACTAGTGATAAATTCGAGAGTCGGGCTTCACCGAGCTATTTGTTGGGTATCCCCATGGGAAAAAGGGATACAAAGAATATAGTCTTGAGGATAATAAGATTATCGTATCTACAGATGTTTGTTTTTTATGAAGATGTGTTTCCCTATTTAAAAACAAGTGAAAGCCAATATAGTCATGTTGATGAATTACGTAAAGAAATTCCGACATATACTATGTACAAGGAGGAACCAGAACCGGTTCCCCTTGTTGTTGTAGCCGAGCCAACCGGCTTGCTGTAGGCCGAACCGGGTTCTGCTAAACCGGTCGATAGTGAGTCGGCCAGGTCAGATGGTGGTGGTCCTAGGGACCACCAATCGTTTTAGATAGGGGAGTCTAGTCCCTAGCCTGGTTCCGAGAAGAAGTGGTTGTATTCGTTCGGTACCCATCAAGTATCAAGATTACGTTTGTGATTTGCCTTCCTCCATAACCCATTCCCTTACCACCGGTCCATCACCTAACTCGGGTGTTCTCTATCCTATTCCAAATTTTGTTTCTAACGCACAATTCTCTAATGCTCACGTGGCTGTTTTAAATGCCATCACTTTTTGTGTTGAGCCAAAAATTTTTCAACTGGCTGTAGAGTTCAAACATTGGAGAGATGCCATGGAGAAGGAAATTCAAGCACTAGAACAAAACTGTACATGGACATTGGAGAGGTTGCCCGATGGGAAGAATGCCATTGACTCCAAGTGGGTGTACAAGGTGAAGTACAAGTCTGATGGGTCAATAGAACGTTACAAAGTCCGATTGGTAGCAAAGGGATTTATAAAAGTGGAAGGTATAGAATATCAAGATATTTTCGCCCCTGTTGCTAAGTTAGTCACAGTTCATTGTGTCCTAGTTGTTGCCACAACTAGGAACTAGATTATTCACCAATTGGACGTTAACAACGCATTTCTACACGGAGATCTAGATGAAGAAGTTTATATGAAACTTCGCTTAGGATTTGAGCGAAAAAACAAAGGAAAAGTGTCGGCTTCGTAAGTCACTTTATGGTTTAAAACAAGCTTCTCGTAATTGGAATCGGAAATTCACCTCTACGTTAACCAACATTTGTTTTTGTCAATCTAAATCGGATTACTCTCTCTTCACCTATTTTCACAATAAAGTGTTTAAGGCAGTTTTAATATATGTGGATGACATTGTCATCACCAACAATGACATGGAACATATATCTAAGGTCAAGGGTATTTTGGACAATTTGTTTGGTATTAAGGAATTGGGGCCTGTACTATATTTTTTGGGGATTGAAGTAGCTCAATCATCTAAAGGGGTTATGTTGAACTAATGTAAGTATGCTTTGGACATACTTAATGAGGTCGGTATGTTAGGGGCTAAACCAGTTTCCACTCCCATTGTCCAATATCATGGGTTGGCAGACGGAGTAGGTGACATTTTTACAGACCCAGGGCGGTATAGACGTTTGGTGGGTAGATTGTTGTATCTCATCACCACTCAATCAGATATATTTTATGTTGTTTGTATTTTGAGTCAATTCATGCACGGTCCTCATCAACCTCATTTTAAAGCCGTTTGAGAGTTCCTCGATATTTGAAAGGGACGTCAGGTCAAGAAGTGTTTTTACCTACAAATAGTAACTTGAATATTCATGGGTTTTGTGATGCTAATTGGCCCAGATGTCCAACCACTAAACGTTCAACAACTGGCTATGTTGTGTTTTTAGGTGGGGCACCGATTTCATGGTGATCTAAGAAACAAGCTGCCATTTCCCGTTCTTCGGCTGAAGCCGGCTACAGCTCTATGGCCACCATCACGAGTGAAATTATTTGGTTGAGACGTTTATTTTCAAATATTTTCGTTGCTACCAACGAGCCTACTATGCTATTTTGTGACAATCAAGCAGTTTTTTTATATAAGCTCTAATTACGTTTTTCGTGAGAGGACAAAGTACATCGAAATCGATTGTCATTTTGCTCCAGAAAAGCGGCTCACAAAAGAGATTGCTACTTCATTTGTTCGGTCCACGAACCAAATTGCCGACATCTTCATGAAGGCCTTAGCAAGCTCGAGCTATTTTGCTCTCCTTTGCAAGTTGGGCATGATAAACCTTAACGCTCCAACTTGAGGGGGAGTGTTAAATATTAGTATTTCTTTTGTATTTTACATGTATGTATTAATTAGTATTTGTACTTAGGCATCTTATGCATTTGTACATAGAGTGTTCCTTAGGAATTTACTAGCGTGGTAGGTAGGTATTGATGAGGGAACACTTCTCCCTCTTCTGCTCTTGTAACCGGCCTTTAAGGCCTTCATGGTGCCATTGATGAGTTTTGTCTAGCTTTTATTTTTCTAGTGTAGGTTTATGTCTTTTAGTTTTCTTTAGGTTTTGATTTAAGTGTCGTTCTTCCTCTTGTTTAGTCATTCAAATAAAAGTGTTTGATTCATCCCATCAGTATTTATCTTGTTTTGCCTTAGTTTTATTTTATACACATTTAACAACTCCATAATAGGTCTGTTTTCGTCATTGTAAAACTGAAGAATCGCTCCATCAGGAATATGTGGTTTAGAAGGGAATTTTCCTTATAAAGCTCTTCTAATTTAGCCCACATATCAGAAAATGGTTTTTCAGAGAAAACAAGATGTAATACCTGATTCGTATTACTGAGAAGGATGGTTGCCTTGGCCTTTGTATTCATGGTCTTCTTCTTCTTTTCTGACATCATTGACTGCTCTTTTTTCGGCAACAAAGCCGCCTCAACTCCTTGTTGAGTTAATATAGCTTCCATCTTAATTTTCCAAAAGGAAAAATCATTTTGGTCATTAAACTTCTCTATTTCGAAGCTAGAAATACTCATTCCGGTAGAAACCCTAACCTGGCTCTGATACCACTTACTATGTTTTGAATGCTTCGAGTTATTACTTAGAGTTACAAAATTGAACTTCGAAAATTACAAACAAAAATGGCCAATAATGCAGAATGAAAATAACAAAGAAGGCCACATAGAATTTTATGTGGTTTGGACTAAGCCTACTTCATAGTGCCCCCTAAAACTAGAGGAGACTCTCAATTATAATGTGCGACTACAATCAAGTAATTTCAGCGATTTTTATCCTAAACAAGGTTTAAAGTCAAAAACTTTAAATCTAGCTTAAAGATACTTCGATCTCACCACTTTTAATGAATGTCGATTATGGAACAAGCCAAGGGAATTCCACCTATTCTAGGACTGAACCAAGGGCATCATCACTCGCTTCAATTTCTTAAGGGAGATGGAGAAAGTGTAAACCTTAACTATCTAAGGTTTATTTTCTTTCTGATGTGAAGCTTTGCCTCTGACAATGAAGAAAGATTGGGTTTTAAATACAAAAACCAAAATTGTTCACTTTTGATAACTAAGGAAAAAGTCTTCACCGTTCCAATAGTAAGAATTAGAGGTGGCTAACGGGCCGGTTCTGCCAGGAACCCGACCCGGCCCGGCCCAACCCCCCCCATTTGGGCCAGGCCCGGGCCCTTTCACCACACAACAATCTCTCAATTCTCTCTTCTCTATTTACTTACATACAATTATTTGCTCTAAATCTCTGAAGTTCAAAGTTTCAACTGTGTTCTGCTCGTAGAAGGTTGTAGAAGTTCAAATTTCAGTTTTCACTTTGGTAAAATTAGTATCAAAATTTTATTTATTTGTCATTTTTATTTACCTTACATTCTTACTTGCATTTTATAACTATAAATTAACAATATCATGGAACATAATTCATCTTCATTTGGAGTTGGTCAATTTAGTAATAGCTCTTTCCGACCACCTAAAGTCCCTAGAACAGGTAGAAGAGTTGAGCTTAATACCCATGAACGTACTTTTTTAGAACCCAATCCATCACTTTCCTACACAGACACCTGTAATTAGGAATAGTAACACCTCTACAAGCAGGACTATCCTGAATCGGGTGGTACGGGATGTTCTCAAACTGAACCCACACCCAACAACGATGAAACTCGAACCCACAGTAGACATAATACTAGCAATGTATGTAAACACTTTACACCAGATCATGATCATAGTAAAGATACTGTATATTACGTGATCCTTCCAGAGTTTTCAGTCATCCACTTAATAGTGGGACTAGTACTCTAAAAAGACATCTACTAAGAAGCCACCCCGAATTATATGCAAATAAAACCCAACAAACTCTAGTATAGCAAGCAACTGGTGCACTTGCTAACTTTAGGTTTACACAAGAAACTAATAGACGTGAATTAATGAGATACATCATTAGGGCTAAAAGGCCATTTACCATCGGTGAAGACCCTAGATTCGTCTGGTACTGTCAAACCGCATTAAACCCCGCCACTGTAAGGGTTCCTCGGAACATTTTGAAGCGAGGCCCATTTAGAGAATTTATAAATATGAAAAATGACCTGTTAAGCATGTTTTTATTTTTGTCGGACACGTGGAAGTCGAAATTCGATGTACCTTTCATGTGCATAATGGCAAATTGTATTGATTCTTCCTATGTTATGGAAAAACAAATAATTCATTTTCGCCTACTTGAATATCCCCACAGTGCTCATGTAATCACGGGTTCCATTATGGATGCATACCGTGAGTGGTGATAGACCGCAAAATTTTCAACATTACTTTTGATAATACTACTAACAACGATGCAACTATTAAAAAAATTAATTAGTATATAAGGCCCATGTCAAATGGAAAATGTTTCCATTTACATTGCATCTATCATATACTGCATTTAATAGTAATGGATGGTTTGCAATTTGTAGATGTTTCTCTTATGTCTTTAAGAGTGGTAGCTAAAGCAATTAAAACATCTGAAACTAGACAAAGAAAATTTAAAAATCTTTGTGACACACATGGCATTCATTATAAAAAATTTAAATTAGATACACGTAATAAGTGGTCATCTACGGTTGATATGTTAGAAAGAATCATACCATACAAAGATGTCTTAATTGAATTTGTGCAACAAAATCCTTCAGATCTAAGTTCTTTTAATTTCAAATTTATAGATTGGAATGTAATTAATGAAGTCTGTAAATTTTTTTATTATTTTTAAAGATGCTACGACATTTTTATCCGGATGTTATTATTCAACCATTACACAAGTAATAACTAGACTGGTAGATATTGTTGCTCGGATGATAAACAACTCCTTCAACTCCGTGTTGCGGCCCTCTATTTCCGCCATGATGGAAAAAATTTTAAAATATTATTCTGAATAACCATTGGTATACTGTATTGCTGCCTTTTTTATCCACGTTATAAACTTACATGTTTGCAATTATTTGCACAAATATTTTACAAAAAAATAAACCTAGCTTTTGATGTAGCATCTTTTATTGCTCAAGTTAATGAAAATTTACATAATTTATTTTCCGTTTATGCTTGAAGATTATCATTTGATAATCCAAATGTTTCTTCTACATCATCTTTTTCGTCCTTTTCTGAAGGAAAATCATATGAGTGGGATATGTTGAACCTATTAAAACCCAAACAAAGTTCCACATCATATAATGAGCTAAATTTATACATGCATTCGCCTGTGCTCGACTTTAACTCGACAGAGGCGAATCCATGTTTTGATATTTTGTAATTGTGGTGTTCAAATAAAACCAAATATCCTTTGCTTTCCACCATGGCAGAAGATATACTAACGTGTCTAGTATCTTTAGTAGCATCGGAGTGTGCTTTTAGTGCAGGTGATAGATTGCTTGGATCAAAGAGAGCGAAGCTAGCACCGACCAGCTTAGAAATGTCGGTGTGGTTGAAAGATAGGATGGCTACAGCGGATAGAGACCAAGATCGACTGAACTTGGGTTCATCAAGCGATCTAGAAGATGACCGTAGCACCAGTACAGCAAGTACCACACCAACTGCAGTAAGTTTAAACTAAGTTATTTATATTGTTATAATTCTATTTTTTATAATATATTTTCTTTTATAAAATATAGATGTAATTTTATATGACACTATTATAGTGTTATAGTTGTATTTTTGCACAAGTTATGATACACTTTATTCTATAAAGTATACTTATAATTATAATTGTGTTGTATTGTATTTATATGCTATATTATTTATCAATAAATTATAATTATTTGTTAATCAAAATAATTATATATTTTTATAATTATGTATTATATGTTAATTTAAAAAAGGGGGGCTAGGGTATGGCCGCACCCGGCCCATGGCCGCCTTTAGTAAGAATCAAACAATCCAAATAAAATAAAAAAAAAGAATCTCCAATAGGGCCAGAGAAAGGAAGTTGGGGATAGCTGGCCCCCACTTCCATTCAAATTTAAAAGGCACAGGGAGAATACACTGGATTTTACGATAGCAAAGAATTGATTAATTGTCAAAATTGATTATGTACATGCTCTTATTACGTAAAATATAATATTGCCTTATATATATATATACATACCAATATTGAACAACTCTTATATCGAACAAAGCACCTCAGCATGACTCTATTCATGTTCGAGTGAATCTCATTCAAACATTAAACACAAAACTCTCGAAAGAACTCACAAACAAAAAATCAATAGTGTTCCCCTACTCCTATGCCCCAGACACTCCTTTATACCATCTAATTGCTTTCCACATTTTCACGTCTTCTCTATACTCTCCTTCATTTTTTTTTCCGACACATTTAATTTATAACAAAACAAATCCAAGACAAAAGGACATAAACTATACTCCATCATGTCATATGCCCATGCCCCAAAACTTGTGGAAGTAAACTTCCCTTTTTTTAATTTTTCTTTTTCCTTGTTTTAGTTGACTAATTTAGGATATTATCACAATTTAAAAAAAAAATTTAGCAAAATATCATATTTTTGAAAATATTTAGCAAACTATCATATTTTACTGTTTGCTCTTGGGTGCAGACAATTGGGGTGGGGGATAAGAAAGCGCCCGGAGTTGCACGCCGACGGGGAAGTCGTGCAGCTGGGGTGCACGACTTCCGGGAAGGCATGCACTGCTAAAATTCAAACACCGGGATTCCCGCCTGACATCGGGAATCCTTCTTTTCCTTTTGCTTTTCATGCCCGTGACCCTGTGCAGACTCCCCTGTGCACCGGTGACCCTAAGTTACCTTCTTCAACCTCACTTCCCTTCCCTCATTTCTCTTCTTCAACTTCACTTTCCTCAACCTCTATATATACATCTCTCATTTTTACAATTTTTACAACACTCAATTACTTACATATTTCAATCTACTTGGATTTTATCTAGGAATTTTACTCTTCCTTTCATTTTCACTACTATATAAGTTGTTATTATCGTTAATTTTTTAGTTCTAGTTTTATTTTTATATCTTGATGTCGTATTTCTTTATAGATAATTATTATTTTTGTGCTTTTATTAGATTAGTTTTATAAATATTTTAAATTTAATATATGAAATAGTATATTATAAAATCTGTTTGTTAATATATACTGAATAATATATTGTTAGAATTATTATGTTATTTGTTCTATTGTTATTTTATTAAAGTTAGTATACATGTAATCGTATTTGTTTTTATGTTATTTTGAAAAGACCTAAACTATGCAACCATAAATTATCGATAAATAACCTGATAGTTTTATATTTGAATGATTTAATATTATTGTGATAATGTTAACCATGTCTTTGTGTTTTAAAAAAAGTATAGCCTTGTATTATTGTTTATGTAAATTAAACTTAGTTTAAAGTGAGATATGAATTTTGTGAGATAAATTCATAGATTTGATAGATATGTAAATATATTGGAGCAAAAACTAACAGAAGTTAACATTGTTAATATAAAAGCATAATATTTTTACATAATTTATTCGAATTATTTATTATGTAATTAATTAATACACCATTAGGTAATAGGTTGTAAATTTTTATTGTGAAATATATTTGTTAAATAATTTATTACGTAATTACATTAATATTATATGTAATAAGTGTAGTCCAAATTCTATGTATGTTAGTGAACTAATTTTTTAAATATATAATTATCTTTTAAATATTTATAATATGTTTGCTTATTTACAATTTTTTTTTAGTATCCTATATATTAATTTAAAGTTGTTAATCTCTCTAAAAATTAAGCAAACTCCCATCCCTTAATTTTGGAGAATTCACTTTTTAAATATAAAAAAAAGAATTGAAATTCTTATGTAACTTTCAATCTATATACTTAATAACAAGTTTTTCTTTTCCTACAACTTTACCTCTCTATTCTCTAATTTTCTAAGCCTTTTGTTTTAAAATATTAAAAAAAAAATCTATCTATCTATCTTATCTATTAATTAAAAGTTTTCTCCTATCCTAAAATTTAAAAAATCTTACATTTTATGATTTTAATAATTCATATATTATTTAGCTTTAGAAAGGAGAAAAAAAAAAAAAAAAACCATCTCAATTCCATCACCCATCCCACTAGCCCTCAATGTTACTTTTAATAAGTAATAACTACCTATTAGTACCATTAATAAGAAAGAAATATTTTCAAAAATTAGGAAATCTTTTTATTGTAACTTACAACCAAGCTATTGTTGTTATCATTTTTTATTGTGATGCATTGCATTCTTTCCCCACCATTTTTTCAAAAACTAGGAAATATTTTCAAAAACTAGGAAATATTTAAAGGGTGACTTTTACATACAAAGAATTATTTTTTAAAATATCGTATCAGCAAAAACTAACATATGTTAATAGTGTTGTATCAAGGTGTGACATTCAAAAATTTTGAAATGTTTATCTGTGACTTTTAAAAAATAAAAAGATATAAGTGGTTTTAAATAGGGCCTAAAATATGTGTAATTTTTAGTAAAGAAATCCTTTAAAATATTATTGCATCTAATGTGCTGTAACATTTTTTTCTCCAAAAAAACACATAGCATTGTTAGTCTATCTAAAACATAGCAAGGTATGTTTGCGATGACATTTATGGAATCGTATTTATTTTTTAATATTGTATGTAATAAGTATAGTTAATATTCTGGGTAATTAAATTACTGATTTCCTTAATTTTATTCTTGGGTAATCAAACTAGAAATTATGGCGTGCAACGTAGTCATATTGTTGTGTCATTATGATGGAAACATAGTGCACAATGTTGATAATGTTGATTACACAGGTGGAAGACATTTTGTACTCACGGCACGGTCTAGAATTTCTCTACCGGAGTTGAAAGGAATGATGCATGAACATACTGGGTGGGATAGTAACATAATTGATATTTTGATTACAAGGAGAATGTTGTTGTCTCAAAATCTTGTGCGATATACGGCTGTTGAGATCACTTTCTCAGTGGCTTTGAGGTCCATGTTCGAACTTGTTTCAAGGAGTGGGGTGACATTCATAGAACTATACGTAAATGCTGTGAATGTTGCAGGCAGCTCCCGACAGCATGTATCACATTTTCAATTCGAAGCTGCTGGCTCATCCGTAAGTCCCACGGTGGACGTTTCATTGGTACAAGGGATGGTTGCATGTGAGGATATAAGTATGTTTGATAGGGCGTATGCCAACAATGATTCCGAGGCATCCGATGATGATGCAGATGTTGGTATCGACGGTTGTGAGAACGAACCAGATAATATGGACGGGCCTAGAGTATTCCAACCCACTGTTCCCGAGTTTGAAGATGTTTCCTGGGCAGATGAGGCAGTTTGTTCTGATTAGGAGGAAAGTAGAAGGCATGGGTCAACAGGATCTGGTTTGGAGAAGGGAACTTTTTCAAACGAAGGAGGACTTAGTCAGGGCAGTGAATTTGTAGCATATTAAGAACAAGCTGCAATATGTGGTGCACAAGTCGTGTCCTGAATACGTAACCCTAATGTGCATACAAGAACCACAATGTAAGTGGTATCTGCGTGGGGCGCTGAAACAGAGGATAAGCCAATTTGAGATAGCAGTTTTGAAGGGGCCACATACTTGTTCCACCACTATATTAGCAGAAGACCACCGTTAACTGACCTCAAAATTTATTGCAGATATGGTGCTCCCTATTGTGTCTGCTGATCTGAAGATCAACATTGCAGCAATTTGAGCAACAGTGAAAGAGCAGCACGGGTACAATATTTCGTATTTCAAAGCATGGAAAGCTAAGCAACAAGTGTTTGATCGGTTGTTTGGCCCACACGAGGAAGCATTTTAGATGCTCCCTAAGCTGCTGACTACATTGCAACAGTCAAACCCTGGCAGTGCTATTGAATTACAGTTTAAGAGTGAAGAAGCCGGGGAAGGGCTGTTTCGCGGAGCTTTTTGGGCATTCGGGCTATTCATAGAGGGTTTCAAGTGTTGTTGTCCATTGATCAGTGTGGATGGTACCCATTTGTATGGGAAATACATTGGGAAGTTACTGGTTGCTGTCGCATTTGACGCTAACAATGGTCTGTATCCATTGTGTTTTGCTTTGGTGGAGGAGGAGAATGGATGGAGTTGGACTTGGTTTCTATTATGTCTGCGGACCTATGTGACAGGCGATCGCTTCGCGTGGGATGTCACTCATTTGGTCAGAGCCTAAAGGCCAGCATCGGTACTGCACTCGCCATCTAGTGAGTAATTTCAACCACAGATTCAAAAATCCTACATATAATAAGAGGTTGAGTATGATGGCGAGGGAACCTTCCAGGAGGAGGTTCGATGCTATGTACGATCATCTGATCTACGTCAATGATGAGGTCAGAGAGTGGATACAAAGAGAGCCGAAAGAACGATGGGAGCTTTCGTACAATGGTGGTTATTGTTATGGTAACATGACCACCAATATATTGGAAGTGTTCAACAGTGTGCTTAAGAGGGGACGAGCACTCCCGGTAACCGCCCTTGTGGAACTGACATTTTTTCGATGCAACAAATACTTCGTCAGTCGTAGGGATCTTGCCGTGTAGTATTTTTCATGGGGTTTGCTATGGCCACCCACAGTTCTCGCTGAAGTAGAACACGCCACCATGAAATCAAGGATTCATATACTGACGCTGTTTGATCAAAACACCTTACAGTTCCAAGTAACTACTCCTAGCCGTCAGACTGAATCGGGGGGTTAGAAGGGCGATTAACAACTTGTGTAACGCTGACTGAATGGAGCTGCACCTATGGTGTATGGCAACTATTTGATTGTCCTTGCTTACATGTCATGGCATGTTTTACGGCATGTAAGGTCGACTTTGGACAGTATGTTGATCCGTTGTACAGCCTTACCAAGTACGCAAACGCTTATGCTCCATTGTTTCACTCCATTCCTGATCAGTCTTTATGGCCGGAGTACACTGAGCGGGAGGTGGTTCCAAATCCTAGTAAGTGGAGAATGGGCAGAGGATGGCCAAGATCAACCGGGATACATAATGAAATGGACGCCAAGGAGGGCACATCCAAAAATAAGTATAGCATATGTGGTTAGAGAGGACATAATAAAAAAAACATGTGTGAATAGACAGCGGTAGTTTTGTAATTAGGTTCATAGATATATCCCTTTTATTTTTATAAGCAACATATGTAATATGTACTACTACCAATTGTAAATAGATATAATAAATGTAATCTTATTACTGTGTTGCGATCGATTGAATATCATACTGTTTTTAATTATATTTTTAGCTCATGTATTCTGGTACCTATTTTTAATTTTTGTACAGCTATGGTAAGAGGACGAGGACATGTTTCCAGCAGCCGATATGCTGAGCAGAATCCGGGTCCAGATGACGACTCAGTGTTGCATCTTCAGCCTGACCATCGGTCGGAGGACATTTGGAATGGAACGGTATGTTAATAAATAATGGTTAGCTGTAAAAGATAATGTTTTAATTGTTTGAAAGTTGATTGACATGCTCGATGTTCCGTGTTATAGGCCGATGATGAGATCAGGGGGAGGATACACTGTCCCATAGCGCCTCACTAATTAGTACGACCTCATATCTTAGAGGCCGGCTTAATTGGAGTAACCCAAATAGGTCATATCCAAGTTGATAACGCCTTGATTACTGCCTTGGTAGAGAGGTGGAGGCGAGAAACTCATACATTCCATTTACGTGTTGGTGAGATGACACCAACATTGCAAGATGTAGCCTTCTTGCTAGGTCTACGCATAAATGGCTGGGCAGTCATTGGTGGCACGGACTACGATCGGAGAAACCTCTGCCAAGTTTTATTGGGTGTAGATCCTATGAACCACTTGCGTGGCGGCATGATTAGGACGACATGGTTGAATGCAGTGGTAGCACAGGGACCTCAAGCTGACGCTAATGAGCAAGTGCTGTTGCAGCACGCAAGATTGTACATCCTCCATTTGATCGATTGTGTGCTATTTAGCAACAATATTGGTAGTTGGGCATCACTCGTCTACCTACCATTACTTGAAACAATGGAGGGCTGTAGTCAGTACAACTGAGGGTCAGCAGTGCTCGCCAACTTGTATAGATAACTATGTCGATGTTGCATGCGGGGCGGCAGGCAACTAGGCGGATGTGTTTTATTGCTCCAGGTACGTATTGCAATTCATATTTAATTTTCTAATGTGTAGCATGATCCCAAATCGATCAATTTATCATGTGCAGTTGTGGTCGTGGGAGCACTTACACATCGGTCGACCACTTATCACCGCCCACCGCCACAATCAAAGTGCAGCTGGTGACCCTCTGCCGCCATTGGGCGCTCAGTAAGATCAAATAGTTTATTTCTATGTTGCTTTGATGTACACTTAATATTATATATGTATCGTAATATAATTCACTGCATATTTCATCAGCTAGAGTGCTGCCTAAACATTCCACTAGTCTCCAAGGCAGTCACTCCTAATACCGGGACCAACTCGATGCCCAAGAGCCTTATCAGGTATATACATGATGAATGCATATTTCTTTGTCGATTAATATTTATTGTAATGACCAAGTCATTTTATATGATCCTAGGTTAATTGGACGCCGTTTGTGCAATCCAGGTTGAACACCTTACCTGCGATTTGTGTCGAGGGTCGTCACATTTGGAAATATGAAGGGCCTTCGATATTCTTTGGCATAGTAGAATTACACCCCGCTGACAGAGTGTTGCGTCAGTTTGGATTAATGCAGCATATCCCAGATCCTATCAACTCTCTTGACACATTACATCATTTGTCTCATCATGGCAGGCACGACGAGAACTGGATTGTCTATCACGATAACTGGATCCAGGTGTGGGACTCACGGGAGCATCGTATCGCCCACGTGCGTGATCCACTGACATTGCCTAGAGTGTACATGGAATGGTACTTATCTATAACTAGGAGTGTCATCGCACGGCGTGAAGTGCAAGTTCCACGCCACCCCCGACTTGTTTATGAACCAAGTGGCAACCGTATTCAACGATTAGTAAGTACTTTGAAAACATTTGTCTTGTTACCTCTTATACATTTCATTTTATTAACATGTAAAAGTACTATGTGCTAGGTCGATATTTTTAAACAGCATGCTAGAAAGTGTGCTCAGGCGCTACGTAATAGTGCTCACCACACTGTAGAGTCTCTCTCCACCGCTATTCTTAGTGGTTGCAGTAGCGCAATGGATGTTGTCGAAGAGGGACATGATTTCAGACATATTATGCAAGACGAAGGTATCGACTATCGTAATCTACGTGTTGCGCGAAGAAGTGGACGTGAACTTCCTTCACGGCACAGTTTTTCGTTTCAAATGGAGTCCACACCCTCAAAGACATCGTGGTGAACCCAGTCGTAGATCCACGTCAAATTTTGATCTGTAAAATGTACATTTCTTTAAATTTAGTACTTAAATATCTTATAGCTTATTAAATTGTTGTAATTTATTACCCTTTTAGCAAAGTTTAATACATTTTTATTAAAAATACAAAAGTGAAAACATTATTATGTCAATGTAAGTATTTTAGCTAGAATCTGATAATTTTGTTGCCAAAAGGAGTTGATATAGATTTCAACAGTATGTAAGTAACTTACATCAAATTTCGATAATATTTATTTTATTTTAATTAAGTCAGGTGGGTGCTCAAGATATTAAAATAAAACGTGTACCATATCGAAGCTACAACAAGCACTACATATAATTAAAGCGAATTACATCATTGGGAGGACTATACTATCATTGATATCACATATTATGTAAAAATTAAGCCTAGATACTAACATGGAAGATGACATATATAGAGATTGTGGGAAAAGATTGAAGAAGAAGAAATAGTGTTTTTAGGATTAAGAATGGGGGAAGTGAAATAGGGGAAGAAGAAGTTAGGGTTAGGATTGAAGATGAAAGCGAAAAAAAAAAGGGGGTCATGGGCGGGATTCCCCGTGGCAGGGGACGCAGTGCACGACTTCCCCGTCGGCGTGCAACTCCGGGCGTTTTTTTATCCCCCACCCCAAATGGCGTGCACCCAAGAGTGAACAGTAAAATGTGATAGTTTGCTAAATATTTTCAAAGATATGATATTTTGCTAAAATTTTTATTTTATTTTTTTTTAAATAAGTTTTTAGTTTCACATTTTAGATATATTGATTTTGAGGTAAAAATGTACTTGACACTAAATGATAATTTCCTTATATTTCTTTGAAAAACACGGGAATAAAAATGAAAAAAAGTGGAACACAATATCCATATTAAACTCATTAAAAATTAAAATTTTAAGATAGAATTGAAATTAAAATAGATCTCAAGGAAGACTTTCCATTTCAAATTAAAAAGGGATCCAAAATGAAATTTTACTTTAAAAAATTGTAATATATAATAGAATAATATTATTGTCTAGGTAAAAAAAAAAAAAATCAATATCAAAGTAACTTTATAAAAATTTATAGTTATTATTAATTATAAGTCAAATTATTATTCTGACAATAATAATTTTTACTATGTTAATAAGGCCTCGTTCAAAGGGAACCCCATTTTTGGGGCTTCACTTTCTTTTTTTTTATTATTAGTTTTTTAATTTGGAATTTATTTATTATTTTTAATTAATAAAATATATTAAAAAAAATTTAATTTAAATTCTATCTAAAAATTCAATTTAAATTCTACCAAATTTTTACATAGTAAATTTGAGTAATTTCTGCTACTAATTATTTATATTAAATTATTTTTTGAAAATATAAATCTTAATTTTTATAATTTTAAGTAATTCTCTCAAAGGCATTTCTACCATGCTGAAAACAATTTTTTCTGCGAATGCAGAATTTTGTTTCTAGCCGTTGATCTTTCTACCTTAAATCTCAACCGCTCAATTTTAAATTTGTTACCTACTGAGCAAGTAACTGAAATTTAAAAAAAAAAAAAAAAAATTAAAGCTACGTCTTTTTTTTTTTTTTAACTAAGTTAATAAAGATAATGAAAAGTGTATAATATTTATACTAAATTTAATTTATGCATGTAAGAATATTATAAATTATTATGCTATAAATATTATTTTTATAATAAGTACCACTCACTTATTAAAAATTACCGCTCACTTACCAAAATAACTACCCTCTTACTCAAACTTACCACCCACCTACTCAAAATCATCATCCACTTACTTAAAATCATCACTCAATTACTTAAATATTTTTGTTAATTGAATTAGATAGACCAATGCTCTTTAGGTTGAGGGTCCTCGGACACAACCTCTATACAGGTTAGGGTAAGGATGCCTACATCCCCCAGACCCTGCATATACGGGAGCCTTTAAAGCATTGGATCTATTGTTGTCGTTGTAAATTAGATAGACAAAATTAATAAACTTTTGTTAATTTAAACCACATATGTCCTATTTTAAGAAAAAACAAATTATTTTTGTAATAAAATAATCATCAAATATAGAATGTGAAAAAGATATATATATATATATATATATATATATATATATAGTCACTAAACTCTAAAATGTTTTGGTTCACCAATCATTTATTTAAAATAATCACCTACTTACTCAAAATAATTACCCACTTGCTCGAGATCACCACTTACTTATTCAAAAAATCACCATTTACTTACTTAAAATCACATAATTACTCAAAATTACCGCCCACTTACTTAAAACCATCAATTACACAAAATCAATAGCCAATTACTTAATTTCACCACCTACTTACTCAATATTACCTAATTACTCAAAATATCCAAATTATTTATAGCATACGTGAAAAATAATTTGAAATTTTTAAAATCAACACCCATTTACACAAAATTACCAACGACTTAAAATCACGAAATTACTTAAGATCACCATTCATTTATTTAAAATCAACATCTACTTACTCAAACTCACCGCTCACTTACTCAAAATCACCACTCTCTTACTCCAAACTCACAACTTACTCAAAGTCACTAGTCTAGTACTCAAAATCACCATCCACTTACTCAAAATCACCCACTCACTAATTCAAACTCACCAATCATTTATTCGAAATCACCACTCACTTACTCAAAGTTACAACTCACTTAAAATCACCAGCCAAATGCTCAAAATTACAATCTGTTCACTCAAAATCACTAGCCATTTACTCAAAATCACTACTACTGACCTCCTGGGAAGTCCTCACCCTCAGGTTGGGGGCACTGGGAAACAGCCTCTCTTCAGGTTAACACCCTAAAGGGGGAAGGCTGCATACATCCGCCCCCCAGACCGTACGTAAGCGGAAGCCCTTGTGGCACTGGGTATTAAAAAAAAAACCTCACTTACTCAAACCCACCACTCACTCAAAATCACCACTTATATACTCAAAATTATCACCCACTCACTCCAAATTATAAATTACTCAAAATCACCCCACACTTACTAAAAATCATCAATCAATTTTAAATGATTAACTAAATTTTGACATTCGAAATATTTGAAGATCATTTAACATTTAAAAATTTAGCGACTACATAAATTTTTTTTTTTTTCACATTCTATATTTGATCATTATTTTATTATAAAAGTAATTTGTTTTTTATTAAGATATTTTACGAATTTTTGATTAAGAAATATTTGAAATTTTTTACATTAAAAAAATTACAAAAATTTAAAATTAATTATTTTAAAGAAAAGGGATATTTTGAATGTCAAAACATAGATAAATATTTAAAATGTAATTGGTTGATGATTTTAAGTGGCTAGTAATTTAAGTAATTTTGTGATTTTGAGTAATTATCTAGTAATTTTGAGTAAGTGGGTGGTGATTATTATAAAATTAATTTATAACATGATAATTTATAATCCTATTAAATACATCACCACACACTTACTAAAAATCATCACCCACTTACTCAAGCTTTGTGTGTATGGTCACCATAAATGTGAAAACAAAATAAACGTGCAAAAGGGACTCACCGCGACTAGGGAGTGAGCCTAATTACGAACCGCACGTCTTTGACCTCAACCACTCACTATTTTTGGAGAAAATGTTGTGATATATTAGTGTATCTGACTTCAGTTATACCGTGAGTTCTGCTTAAGCTTCAACTAAGAAGACTTTGTTAAATATTTTTGTGGATTTTTTATGTATTTTGACAGAAAATTAAATATATATGGACCTAACTTAAGTGGTAGTTACAGTGACGGAGCAAGGCTCACAAACACCTTTCCTCATACACTTAAAAGTCAGGAATTAGGGTGGAGAAAAACCCAAGAGCTCAGCAGTCCACTTACAAGCCCAAGTCAATCAGGTTTTGAAGCATGGAACCCTTGACTTATAATAACTCGAATGAGTTTAGGTTTGACAAGATTAAGATGGAGCAAACTGTATTCAGGTCATTAGGACCAACGCAGTCAAGCGATAAGCCTTGGCCCCCAAAGCCTAATCAATGGCGAACCTAAGTTTACCTGACTTATCAAGTAATAACAGTAGTATTAAGACCAACGCAATCAAGGGACAAGCCTTGGCCATCAAAGCCTTAAATTAAAGCCTCAAATCTTAACTTGTCGATTTGTGGGAACAGATTAAAACTAGAAAGTCATACCTAAAGCCCGATAACTGTATTACTATGAAGGTAAGTACAACAGAGATCCATGTTACAGTACGCCCAGCTAAGTTACGCTACTCTTAAGGAAAAAGCACAACTGTGCTGTAAAAGAAATCTTGAAGAAGTTTTGTAATGAGTGTATGTACTACTTTTGACTGATGTAGAGTCCTTTATTTACAGAAAACAAGAAATAACGGCTGCTCCTTCTTTCCTGGCAACTCCACCCACGTCTGGCCACTAAGCTTTCTGCTGTGCGCAAGTATTCAAATAACTTTCCATGAATTCATTATTGGAGGGAAATCCTTGGTGCCCAAGGCTGAATTCTTAGCGGAAGTCCCTTCCAGAAGCCCCATGTCCTCTTGGATTAAGCTTAACGGCTAAGTAACTGAAATTGCACCTCAACTGTCTCAAGCCTAGGAATCACCTGTCTTGCAGCCTTCCTGATAGCCCCTCAAGCTTGAGTTCACTTCACCCCTCAACCATCTCAAGCCTTGAGTGGCTAAACCCCTTGTACAGGGTAATTACCTTCTCAGGATGCTGGGCTCGAGATGCCGTTATCTTAGTACTTAAAGGCTTGACCTCCCTCGAGAAGACCCTCACGTGCTAACCATGTGGCACTTTATCCAAAATGACATCATCCCAACTCCCTTGAAATTTGGTGTTCCACATATCTTTGGATATTGGATGACAAATAACGTCACTAAGGATGGGTCAGGCCAGGGTAGCAGCAATACATGAACGGACACTTTGATCTATGCATGTCCAAGTCATATGTTCCGAATTGGGTATCAAAGATCCATGGGTATGGATAATATAGGGGTTAGGGCAGGGAAGAGTGTCATAAACAAATCCCATGAGTCTAATAGCAATAAAATGAGATCAAGCTAAATCCACACTCAATCAATTCACATCAAACATAAATGCACATCAATACAATAACATTGAGCCCCATTTCTATATTGTATAAGCTTTGATTTGTACAAGTAAAGTGTAAGTATAAGTATATAACTATTGGGTATAGATGAAAGGGGGGAAAGGTAGAAGAAGATAGGGGGAGAGAGAACGACACTTTCAAGGGTTCAAGATAATCCCCAGCTAATCCTCCTACCTTATTTATATTCACTTAGTAAAATAACAAGAATTAGAGAAGAGATTAGTTGTTAATTTACTAATGTAGCGTGAGTAGGTGACGTGGGAGCAGCTGATTGGTGCGTGTCAATGCCCCTCGGATGAATGGGCCCTTGTCCCCAAGGACCGAGTGAAGGAAAACGAAGCTGGAGATCATACAAGTACTCCCACGTAGCATCGGTCTCAGACTAACCCGACCATTGGACTAAGACTTGTGTCGCAGCAACTTGGCTGTGCTTGACTAGGCGACGTTTAAGGATAGCAATCGGAACTAATTTCAGTGGCAGTGGAGGCCAAACATCGGGGATCGAAATAGACATTGTTCGAACAAAGGGGCAACGTTTAAGTAATGAAACGTGCACGGTATGATGAACGGTTGCATGGCGTGGAAGGTGTAGCTTGTAGGCCATAGGGCCCACATGGTCCACGATACGAAATGGCCCAAAGTAGCAGGGAGAGAGCTTGTGGTAGCGGCGTGCCTCGATACTGTGCTGTTGATAGGGTTGGAGCTCAACCCACACATAATCTCATATCTAGAACTCCCTTTCGAAATGGTGCATATCCACAAACTGCATCATGTGGTTCTGAGCACGGGTGAGGTGATGAGTAAGGCGAGCAATCGCGTCCTCGCAAGTGGTCAAACTACGGTCAACAGCATCCACCGGTGACTTGCCCGGTAAATAAGGTAAGTGAATAGGAGGGGGTTGGCCATACAAGATCTCGTATGGAGTGGCCCGGCGAATGGCTAGAACGTCGTGTTGTACCCCCACTTGGCAAGTGGAAGCCAACAGCTCCAGTCCCGAGGAGTCTCACCTGCCATACATCGAAGATAGGTCTCCAAACAACAATTGAGGACCTCGGTTTGTCCATCTAACTGAGGATGGCATGAAAAGGAGAGGTTGAGTTGAGTGCCCAATCGTGCAAAAAGTTCATGCCAAAAAAAGCTCGTGAAAATAGGGTCGCAATCACTAACAATATCATCAGGAAGACCACGTAAACGATAAATGTGATCGAGAAAGAGCTGAGCTATGTCCGCTGCTGAATATGGGTGGCGAGTGGCAATGAAGTGACCATATTTACTCCAACGGTCGGTCACAACCATGATGACGGTGTATCCATGAGAAGAAGGTAGGCCTTTGATGAAATCAAGAGAGATACTGCTCTAAATAGTCGATAGAATAGATAGGGTTTGTAATAAACCCAAAGATGCCACAGTCTCATACTTGTTGCGTTGACACACGAAACAACGTTGAATGTATTCATGAACATCATTGCTAAGAGCCTTCCATTAAAACAATTGACAAATGTGACAACAAGTGTTATCGATGCCCGAGTGACCCCCTTGAATGGAGTCATGTAGCCAAAGGAAAATGGCATGACGAAGGGAAGAGTCGGCATCGACGACCAAATGACCACCGTGACGGAGCTAACCATTATGCCACTTGAAAGGGGGTGCGTAAGTGAGTCTCGGTACTTGTCTATAATAATCGAACCGAAAGAAGGATCGGTCAACCAAGACTGACGGAGATGATCATAAAAGTCAGAAGAAATGGATGAAACGGCAATACATAACACCTCAGAGCCCAAAATATGAGGAAGAGCGTTGGCGGCACTATTCTCGGATCCCTTTTTGTACATGATGTCACAATCGTAACCAATCAACAACGAAAGCAAAAGATTCTAAAAGTCCGTTGTTAATTTCTGATCAAGCAAGTATTTGAGGCTCTGTTGGTCCATTTGTATAATGAAATGGCGACCCTTAAGGTATTGTTGCCACTTATCCACAGCAAAAATGACGGCCTAGAGCTCACGTTCGTACACAGACATATCTTGATGCTTGGTGGATAGTGTGCGGCTGATGTAGGCAAGGGGTCTTCCCGACTGCATTAACACTGCACCAATACCAGTACCTGATACATCGGTCTCGACGACAAAGGTTTGGGAGAAAGCCAATAAAGCGAGCACAGGGGTTGCAGTAAGTGCTCATTTCAATCAGTCAAAAGCAAACTAAGAGGACGAGTGAGCTCCCCATAATGTGCAATTAACCAATGATAACATCCGGAGAGACCAAAGAAACTAGGGAGTTGTTTCAATGTCGTGGGTGTTGCCAGTCAACCACGGCTTGTAATTTTTGAGGGTCAGCTGCAACGCCCTTACCGGACACAAAATGACCCAAGTATTCAATATGACGTGCCGCAAAGGAACATTTGAAGCGATTGGCAACAAAGTGATTATTGTGCAGCACAAAGAGGACGCAGTGAAGGTGCTGCAAGTGCACGACATGGCTGGTACTATAAACGAGAATGTCGTTGAAAAACAAGAGAACAAATCTCCAGAGAAGAGGTCAAAAAATTTCGTTCATCACACTTTGGAAGGTGGAAGGCACATTGGAGAGACCGAAAGGCATGACGTTAAATTCATAATGCCCGGCGTGAGTACGAAAGGCTGTCTTGGGTATATCGGTCACCGCTATACGAATTTGCCAATAGCCGGACTTCAAATTAATTTTTGAGAAATATGTAGCGTCACCCAATTCACCCAACAATTCCTCGACGATCGGGAAGGAAAATTTATCTTTGACCGTCGTTTTGTTTAGGGCGCAATAATCAACACATAACCGCCATGGCCCATCCTTCTTACGGACCAACACAACCAGTGATGCATAAGGGGATGAACTGTGTTGGATAACTCCAGCCTCCAACATTTCCGAAACTAGCTTCTCAATAATATCCTTCTAAAGCGAGGGTAGTGGTAATAACGGGATTGTTACCCTCTTCAAAGGTATACGGTGATCGAAACCAGAGCGAAATGGAGGCATACGAGGTGTGTCAGCAAACACATCACTAAAGTCGGCAAATAATGTCTGAATATTGGCACAAGACTCCTCTTCACACTTGGTAGAATCAATCTGAACGTTAAATGAAGATGGAGCATGTGGAGTGCCGGAGTGAATGGCGAAACAAGATGCTGGTTGGCTCAATGCAGCCGTGATGCCCTGAGTCGAGACCATGTGTAGAGAAACATCACCAAGACCCTTCAGTATAAAAGGCCTACCCTGCATTGTGAATTCCATAGTTAAAGTACGAAAATCCCACTGGACTTTTCCCAAGGAACTGAGCCACTGAATTCCCAATACCTTGTAACTGCCGGATAAGGGAATGAGCAACATATCAGAAGTGATTGGAAAATTGTCCAATGTCCAACAGAACAAGCGGCAAAGACCTTGGCACGAGACCCGCGAGCCATTAGCGGCCATAATCGGAGGACAACAAGCATGATCAACCAAGCAACCCAACAAACGTGCAATAGTAACATCGAGGAAGTTGTGAGTGCTCCCACTGTCAATCAGAATATGAAATGGGCGCTTGCCATTGAAACCGCGAACCTGCATAGTGTGACACGTGGTCACACCCTCAAGAGCATGGATCGAGATATGTGGGTCAAGATCAGTCGACGGTGGGTCACTCTCATCAAAATCATCATCAACCTCAGCAAGAAACAACTGAACCCGTTTGCCCCCCGCACAACGGTGACCCTATGAAAATGAATCATGACAATAAAAACATAAGTTCTTGGAACAGTGTTCCTAAACCTTGGCTTGGTGAGGTGGCGGGGGTTAGGGAAATTACCCTGAGGGCATTGGGCGACGGTCAAGATAGGGGTGGCGGGTAGTGTAGGTAATAGCTATGGGGCGGGAAGGGGTGGGGACCATTTTTTGGAGTTATTTGTTCCCTTACAACTTGTATCAGTGGGTAATGGGAGGATGGGGCCTAATTATTGGACGGCACGGCCAGTAATTTCTCAAGATAGGAGCAATTTTTCTCCTGAAGTCGTGCTAAAACAATAGCATCCTGTAAGGTTCAGGGTTTGTATATTTTCAGCCATCCTACAATGTCCTCACGAATACCTTCCATAAAAACATCTATCTGTTGTTCTCCACTCAGCCCACCCCTACTGACAAGCGCCTCAAAAGGGACTAGGAATTCACTTAATGTACCGGTTTGCCGAAGCTTTGTAAGCTCGGTCAAAGGGGCACTCAATTTTTCTGAAAATCAGCTGCAGATTCTTGCTGAGTAAACCTCCTAGGGAATCATCCTTCCACGAGGCCACGATTCCTCAAACGCATCGTGCCAGCCCTCAGCCTCACCCTCTACTGCAACTCCAGCTGACATAACCTTCCCATCCTCAGGTGCACCATACAAATAAAAATAACGTTCACATTTATGCAACCAGCCTTCCACATTATGTCCATTAAATCGATGGAAATCAGTTTTAGTAGAACAAGTGGGATAATGATAGTTACCCCTGTTAGCAGCCGCGGGTCGCACCGGAGATGGTGATCGGGGGTGGCGATCGGCTGTCTGATCTACTTCTCTCGGTGTCTAGTTCATGGTTCTGTGAAGGGGACCCATTCCCTTGACTCATAGCGCTAATCTGGACTGATAACTAGCTGATTAAATGTTACATATACTCCAAAGCTCTCGTGTTCATATCTAGCCTTTCGTCAATCGCCGAACAACGTTGGTTTAAGTCAGTATGCATCGATTCTTCCACCTCACGAAGGGTGGCTTGTGAACGAGGTCCTTCTGCCATTAATAAATTTGAGCTGAAGTGGGCCGAGGAAGGCTTAGCTCCGATAGCAATCAAATGAGATCAAGCTAAATCCATACTCAATCAATTCACATCAAACCCAAATGCTGATCAATATAATAACATTCAGCCCCAAATAAAGTGTAAGTATAAGTATATAAATATTGGGCATAGATGAACGTGGCTAGAGGTAGAACATGATGGGGGAGAGAGAGAAAAACACTTTTAAGGGTTCAAGATAATCCCCAACTAATCCTCCTACCTTATTTATATTCACTTAGTATATAACTAGGATTAGAGAAGAGATTAGTTGTTAATTTGCTGATGTTGCGAGAGTAGGTGACGTGGTAGAAGCTGATGGGTGCGTATCAGAGTTGGTGAGTACGAAGAATCATGGAGATTAGGTCACACCATACGGAGTAGTCAATAAGGCTTTCTAATTTGATAGTAACCAGGTTAGTAACTGTGGATATTTAAGAGGATGGAAGAGGTGTAGCGTAGGGTAGTGCCTGTTGTATTCCAATTGTAGGAAGAGGTAGAGAGGGAGGCAATGGTGTTAGGAAAGGAACAACACCATTATATAATAAGGGTGGGACTGAGTTGGGTATACCATATGAGGTAGTAGAGGAAATCGGGGTTGCCGGGGTATCAAGAGTCAGGATGCCGGAGCTAGGGATGAAAGCTAGTGCGGAACTATAGTTGACACGGTTGAAAATGGGTGTCACCGGTCACATCATGGTGGTTTGGACTGGCCGGAGAGGAGTGGTTTGGTGTAGAGAGGAGGTAGTCATTGATTGATTGTTAGTCATTGAAATTATGTCTTCTGTTAGGGATAGAGGAGAAGTAGAAGGTGGGAAAGGAAAAACTTCGGTGTTTTGCAGCTTTGGGAGTACGGTGGTGCGGCGAAGCTGGGTTGTTGAGGAGAGAGAAAGGAAATATTACTTTGGGGTTAGGGTTTCAAAATTACTCTGATACTATATGAAATATTATTAATAGTATGGCATATCAAATATGATTGCTGATTGATTGTATGGTATACTAAATATGATTGCGTGCGATCGTATATATAGAAGAGAGTATACAAAATGTCTAACCCAAACTAGACAAAGTTAGATCTATAAAATATAAGATAATAGATATAAATCTATCTCCAAAATAATAAATTTTAATAAATATTACCATAATTAACAATTGTTTGCTTTACGAAATAGTTTTAAGTAGACAATGTAAAACATACCTATTTTATTTATTAATTTAATACCCCAAATAATATAGTAAAAAAGTAATAATTTATAAAAGTAATATTAAATTGAACAATATATAAGGGTAGATTAGACATGAAGTACATTAAAGTTTGATGCATTTATTTTTTAGTCTAAAAATTCTATTAGGTAATATTTTAATCCCCAAACTTACATTATTTAATAATTCAAACAACAATATGTAAACGGATAAAATAGGCATGCCATCCAACTTTTTTCATAAATATTGTCATAATGTTGTGGTTCACATATAGAATGAGGGAAATACCTATAGAATGGTAAGTTTACTAAAAAATAACGATAAGTTTTACACCTTTTTATATCGTTATTTGGATTATTTTAGGCCATTGCTATTTCTGGGGCTAAATTTACGGCTGCCAAGGCAACCTATTTTAAATTCTTTTGAAAAGACCAAAGTGCCCTTGTTTAATTCATAAAAAAATATTTTCACTTCATTTAAATAACACATTATCCGCTTGCATTCTATCTTTAATCCAACACCCACTTGCAACCTATCTTCCCCTCTTTGTTGGTGGCCGAAATTTGCAATTTGGGAAGCGTAGAAAATTTTGAGTGCCTTTGATTTCTAGGTGGTTGTATCGGAAACACCCAATGATCTCAATTAATGATTTGTGATAATATTAATCCAGAAGAAGTGACCTTGGTCCCTCTCGAAGATCAACAATATGATTAGATGAAAATTGAGAAAATTAGGAAGAGAGAGAAAAGAGAGAATTTAAAGAGAGAAAAGGGGTATTTCTTCATTCATGATGAATTACAATCTAACCAATACTCGACTAGATACTAGAAATGAAATGCAATTGAAATGAAGTATAAATGTAACGTAAATGTATAAATGTGTAAGTGAAGTACAACTCCTCCTAGCAACAACACAAGACACAACCCGATGCAACACTCACGGCCCAGCAACACAACTCCTCAGCCCAACTGATAACATCCCAACAGCCCAATATCATAGCAACCGAAAGCCACGGTTCCAGCGACCCATCCAGTACCAGTTCAACTTCTAGAAGCAATTCCGAGCATGTCTATACACGCGCTTTTATTTATTTGCCTATATCATATCATCCCCTCGAAACCATCCCTGACCTCACGGGTAGAAGGTCGGAAACTTCTTTTGAAGGTTGAACAGATACTCCCACTTGGCCCCCTCTTCTCCTTGACCTTCCCATTGGACAAGGACTTGATTAGCAGCTTGGCATCCACGTTTGACCACACGATGACCTAAAATCTTCTCAAGTTGTTGGGAACTAGTAGGGTGCCTATATGAGGCAAGTCGGTAAAGTGCGTAGGAGGAGGTCTGTGATGTTTCTTAAGAATAGACACATGGAACACGTTATGGATTTAAGCATGAGTCCGAAGTTGCAGCTTATAAGCAACCCCTCCAATCTTGCCAACAATCTGAAATGGCCCGTAATATTTTGGGGCGAGTTTCTGCCTCCCATGTTGGGTAAGCGTGTATTGCCTATATAATGAAGCTTTAGGTACACCCATTTCCTAATTTTGAAATTCCCATTACTTCGCTTCTTATTTGCTTGTTGCTCCATACAGTGTCGGGTACTATTCAATTGAAACTCGAGCACATCAATCATTTCTTCCCGAGCTTCAAGGCTCCTGTTGAACGTGTCCACCTTACTTTCACCTGGGAGATATAGCATATGAATAGGAGGGTGTTGTCCAAAGGCGATCTCATAGGGTGTCATATGGGTGGAAGAATGCCACGTGGTCTTATACCACCATTCCGCTAAAGATAGCCAACGAGACCACTCCTTAGGCGAATGGCCGGTCATACATTGCAAATGTGTCTCAATTCATTTGTTGACTACCTTAGTTTGACCATCGGTCTGAGGATGGCAAGCTGGCACAAAATGAAACTCCACCCTTTGGCTCAAAAATAGCCCTTGCCGAATATTACTCACAAAAATAGGATCACAATTATTGACAATCGAATGAGGCACATCATGAAGCTTAAAAACATTATCGAGATAAGCTTGCGCTGCTGTCAACATGGTATAAGGATGTGTAGAGGTGGCCACGGGACGGGTCGGGTCGGGCCGGGACTGGGCCAAGGCCGGTCCAGCCTGGCACTGTAGAGGGTCGGGCCAGGCCGGGTGGGGCCGGGTTTGCCCTTTTTTGTCTACTTTAAAAAAAATACAAAATTTAAAAAATACAAAGTCGTTTTGTACTAAAATTATTATAATTCATTGATAAATGATATGAGATACAAATACATTTTATCCCAAGCACTAATAGTACTAAATATATGAAATACATTTTATCTCAAGCACTAATAATGCTAAATATATGTAATAAAATAAAATATAATAAGTAATAGTAAATAATGGTAAATAAATAACGTAACAAATACAAATATAACGTAGTAGGAGCCAAATATTTAAAAGTACAAATTTGTTTATCAAAAAATACAAAGTAAATAATTGACATACAAAAGTATTGATATAAGTCACATGGAGGGGTTGCTGTGCCATCGTTTGACGTATCAGTGGTGCGGTCGTCTTTTTCATCGCTCGATGAATCCAGCCTCATTTTTTGTTGCTCCCTTGCCTCAGCTAGCAGCCAATCCTTCAAGTACACGGACATCTCCAAGCTTGACGGTGATCGCTTTGCCCTCTTCGTTCCAAGCAACCTGCCACCAAAACTGAAAGCACACTCCGATGCTACTGAAAACACCAGACAACTTAGTATATCATGTGCCATGGTGGAAAGCACGGGATACTGGGCTTGGTTTGTGTGCCACCATTGTAAAAGGTCAAAATGCGGGTTGGCCGGCGTCGCGAAAATATAGAGCAACGATGTCCGCAAATAATAATCCAGCTTGTCACATGACGTGGGGGCTATTGTGGGCGTAAATTGCTCCAACAGCTTTACCGAATATGACGTGTGTGAACTACTTCCACTAAATGTGGAAGATCCTATTACAGTAATACTATGCTGTGGATTATTGGACGCTAATTTCTGGGAATAGTGGGAAAATAAACTGTGTAAGTCGTTATCGACTTCGGCAATGAGAGTGTCGACATTGAGACTAGGATACAAATATTTGAAAAAATGTTGGCAAAGCAAGTTTAAACCACCGCGTTTACAACGAGGATCTAAAATAGTTGCTAAGCAGTATGTAAGGGGTAGTTCAGAATAATATTTAGCAAACTTTTCTTTCATTGCATTAATTGATTTGAACAAAATGGGGTTGGATTCATTACCTGCCATCTAATTTATAATATCAAGCAATCTTGATATTGTTTGAGGTATGGTCGGATAGTGGCAACCCGAAAAAAATGTCGTGGCTTCTTTAAACATGCAAAAAAATTTACAAATTTCATCGATTGTCTCCCATTGTATATTGTTCAGGTTGTAATCGCTCCATTCTGAACGATTTTCCTATGCAAATTCCATCAAAACGTCATTATATGGTAGAATGCGCTCTAACATTTCTACCGTAGATGACCACCTAGTTTGGGAGTCTTATTTGAATTGTTTATATTCTATGCCATGCAACCAGCATAAATTTCCAAATCTTCTTTTTCTAGTGCCGGATGATTTAATAGATATTGTTACGGATCTTAAGGTGGAGTGCAGGGCAATGAAGCAACAACACACACAGAAGATGAAGGTGGCGGAGATGCGAATCTGAGGTGGATGTGCGGACACACAAGGAAGGATAGGATCAGAAACGACATCGTAAGAGGCAAATTGGGCGTAGCCTCCATTGAAGATAAATTGAGGGAGCAACGGCTGAGGTGGTTCGAACATGTCAGAAAGAAACTGAACAACGCCTCAGTTAGGAGATGTGAACAGCTACTTACTACACTAGGCAGAAGAGGCAGAGGCAGGCCAAAGAAGAGATGGCTTAAGACGATCCGACAAGACCTCACCCGCCTAAACCTTTGGGAGGAGATGGCCTTAGATAGGGCCCAATGGAGGGCCAACATAAAACTTTTTTTTTTTTTTTTTTACAATACGTACTTTATCATTACAATTGACATTGACCAACCAGTACTTTACATAACATCAAGGGCAAGGATTAGGACAAGCCAATAGGGCAGGCTTGCAAAACTCAAGATATATAAGGTTGTTTACTCAAATTCTTCAGATTTTCCGCAACATGAAAGTCCTGTGCTCAGTGAATATGTGAGCGGCATGAGTAGAACCCATTAATATCAACAATAATCAATAACACTCATTAACAAGTATGAAGTAGAATCATTTAATTTCATGGAATTAAGAAAACGAAATAAATAACTAATCCCACTGGCATCATAACATACGCGTCGATTAAGGAAAACTTAGCTAAACGGTTATAATGCACGCTCAAAATGCACAAAAAGATGTTCAAAATTTTAAAAATTTGACCAAAAATGAGCATATGCAAATGAGCCTCACTCCCACACCTAAATCATGCATTGTCCCTAATGCAACAACATTAATCATTAAAGCACAAGAGATAGGTGAGATGGAGCCATACAACCTGACGAGACGGCACAAACATGTATGTATGACTCATTCAGCACGGGACAAGAACCTGAAAAGAGATAAAACAAGTCTCCAAGAAACTAATTAGTTCGAAAACTAAACTAAAACAAGAATTAACAAAACCTAGGCTGCCTCCTAGGAGCACTAAGTTTTACGCCTTCAGCCGGGCGCAATGGGTCCAATGAAGATCAAGTAATGGCATCAACCAAAGAAGCAACTTCACTGAGCTCACCTAAAACAAGATCTGCAGCACAATCAGTAGTGTCACACGTGATTTCAAGAGGGAGAGAGTAGTCGGGTGGATGTCTAATGGGGGCAACAACAAGTGTAGATCGAAGCTTATGAAAAGTGTCTAACCAAGACTCATTGAGCTCAACTGATATGTCCTTAGTTAGCACACTAGTCAATAGTTTAGCTAACTTTCCACGATCCTTAAGGAATCCCTTATAGAAACTCGCATGATCTAGAAATGCTCTAACTTGTTTCGCATTCTAGGGAGGGGGCGAGTTCACATTCATATCTATCGTAGCTCTATCAACCTCAATACCCTCCTTAGACAACCTAAGGCCTAGTACAATTTCCTCCTGAACCATAACATCGTGATTTTTCTCACAACCCATGACTTCTTTCATGTCCGGGTTCAATCTTCGTTGCATCTCTTTAGAAGGTTTTGCATTTTCATCAAGAGGGTCATTAACTAGGGCAGAGGAGAGTGTTTGGTCCACCAAATCATCAACAATATCCACACAAAAACACTCTGAATCATCCTCACTAGTGGGTGACGTTGAAGCCTTAAAAATATTTAACCTAATAGTCATGTTGGCAAAGCTAACATCCATTACCCCAGATCTACAATTAATCGTGGCATTGGCAGTCGCTTAGAAAGGCCGACCTAGAATGACAGGGATATGATTTTTCAGATGACTAGAAGGTTCCATGTCAAGCACAAGGAAATCAGCAAGAAACATGGCTTTGTCTACTTTCACTAGTACATTAATCAGCTCACCACGGGGAATCCTAGTTGATCTATCTGCTAATTGCAAGGTCACCGTGGTTGGTTGCAACTCTCCCATGCCTAACTTCTCATAAACCGAGTAAGGAATAATGTTGACACTCGCTCCTAAGTCCAGTAAGGCTTTATCGATCGGGTAGTCTCCAAGTGAACAAGAGATGGTGGGGACAACAGGATCTTTATACTTAATTGGAGGGTCACACTTTAGAATAGAGCTCACTTGCTCGGCTAAAAATACTTTTTTAGGCAGATGTGCTTTAGATCGCCTCTTTTGGTTCAGTAGATCCTTAATGAACTTCGCAAACAAGGAAATAGTACAAATGGAACATAGGAATTCTGAAAGATCCATTCAGAGGTGTCAAGAATATAGAGGCCCATTGATAGGTCAATCACAATGCATGCAGCCCACATTGCTGCCCACGGTAACTTTTGACTTCCTCTTCAACAAACATAACAACAGCCGTTGCTAACATCATGCATCAAGAAGGGGAATGTTTATAAACGTCACCAAAATGTCTTCCCACTTCTTGTCCTTCCCATTTCGATGTGGTGCAACTAAAGCTTGGGGAAAGGGTACTCTAGGTACATATGAGGAAGGAAGATCAGAGGTTTTAGGAGTGGAAGAAGGGGGCGTGACCTCATCGGTCGCCTTCTCTCCCTCCTTGCTCTTCTCTTCTCCCTCACCACTTATGGGTACTTCGCTTTCAGCAGTCACCCCATTGTCAGCCTCCCTCTCACTTTTTAACACTATAATGGATTTTGCTTGTTCTTGACGGGGAGGATAGTTTTCTTGCCTCACATAGTTCCTAGGGTTCTCTTCAGCTTGGCTAGGGAGTCTTCCCTCGTCTCTCCTACTCAAAGCGTTAGCTAGTTGACCTATCTGGGTTTCTAGCTTAGAGATTGATTGTGTATGGGAGTGGAGGAGTTGGGAGTTGGCTTCTAAACCTTTCAGCGCACTCAAACCATTCTCTTCAAAATTCGAATTAGCGCTCAAATTAGGAGGTTGAGAGTAGTTAGAAGCATGCCATTGTGATTGAAAACCTAGAGGTTGGGGCATACTAGATTGTTGAGGTCGTGGATGAGATTGTTGTGGCGCAAACTGTCCTTCTCCTCCCTGCCTCCAGGAGAAGTTGGGATGGTTTCTCCAGCCCCGATTGTACGTGTTAGAGTATGGGTCGTTTCTTGAGAATCATTGGGCTGCATTGACTTGTTCCTCCGACCACTTCACATAAGGTGAAGCAGAGGGGCGGTCATGTGTAGAATGAGAGACACTAGAATATGAAGAGCAAGCACTATACGCATTTAAAACATGAGACATATTAGGTACAGTAGAGGGGGCCAATGTCATCTTAAATAGGGAAGTTAACTGCTCTATGGAAGAGGCAAGAGAATCTAATTTCTTATCTAAGATGGAGGTGTGAGCAATCTCATTTACTCCTCTATTTAACCTAGTAGCATTAAGATGTTCATGTGCAGCAGATTGTTGTGAATTCTCATTCAAAAGTTCAAACAGTTCCCAAGCCTCATCCTCATCTCCTAAGGAACTGACCACCGCATGAGGCATCAATAGTTTGTTGACCCTTCTCATTCAACCCATAATAAAAGTTCTAGACTAGTTGCCATTTAGGGATAGCACGATGTGGACAAGCTCGTAAGAGTTCCCTAAACCTATCCCGACTCTCGTGAAACTCTTCAATAGGAAGTTGGGTGAAGGTGTTAATAGCTCTCCTAGCGGTGTTAGTCTTACCAATGGGATAGAATTTCTTAAGAAATTCTTGTTGCATTTGAGTCCAAGTGCTAATCGTCCCACTAGGTAAGGTACCTAACCAATATTTAGCCTTTTCCTTTAAAAGGAAAGAGGCGAAGCAAGATGGCGTCATCACTGACGTTAAGAATCCTAAAGGTTGAGCAAACCTCCATGAAACTGTCCAAGTGTGTGTACGGGTTCTCATGACCTCAGCCGTGGAATGAAGGAAGCATTTGTATAGTATGTGGCTTAAGCTCGAACTGATGGGCTACGGGTGGCAACCTAATGCAGGAGGGTGAAGCGTATGTGGTGGGAGTCAAGTAGTCCATAAGTGTACGTGGTTGTTGTTCGTTAGCCATTACGATTTGTGCTCGGTGTTAGGCTCTAAGGTCTCTTAAAGTTTTTTCAATTTCAGGGTCGAATCTAGTAAGATCCAGAGACAAAGAGCGGCGACCGTGCATGAACAAATAAC
Source organism: Simmondsia chinensis (assembly GCA_018398585.1). Classification (NCBI taxonomy): domain Eukaryota; kingdom Viridiplantae; phylum Streptophyta; class Magnoliopsida; order Caryophyllales; family Simmondsiaceae; genus Simmondsia; species Simmondsia chinensis. Next base: position 33,137,865 of record JAGTTD010000005.1, read on the forward strand.
CACACAAAGCAAGTAAATTAAATATTAAATAAGCAAAACAGATAAAACAGACAAAACAAATACTAAAAAGAAAAGACAGATAACAAAATACTCTAAAATCTACTTATGCTCGAAAATCACAAGAAAAATAATGCTAATAAAAAGAAAATAATTTTTTATTTATTTAGAAAAGAGACAATAACAATTAAAGAAAATTAAAAATTAAAAATTCTAAATTAAGAATCAAATTAAGATTTCAAATCCTAGGTTAAAAAATAAAATAAAATAATTTAAAATTGAAGAAGAAATAGAAAGCTAAAAATCAAAGAAAATCACAAAAATAAAATCACGAACGTTGTCTAGTTCCAGGCAACGGCGCCAAAATCTTGATGTTTTTTTTCTACGTCTATCAAAATTTAATATAAAAATCCTATCTATTAAACATACCTAAATTGAAGTGTAGGGCAAGAAGGTGTCGAATCACAAGGACTAAGAGTGCGTGAATTTACTCTATGACTTAAATTGATTTGAATAAAATTGCGAGGTGTTTGTATTAATTAACTTAAGGAAACAACAATTAAACTAAGGTAATATACTTCTAATCGGAAAAGTGTATTAAATTGGAACCTAGGGTTTCGAATCCATCATTAGCCAATTATTTTTGCGTTAACTCTTAAATTGGGATTATTGATTGTTACACGGGTAGTGGTTTAGGCTACAAGCTTCAACCTTCTAAGGTAATGTCGTTAGTATTGCGTATTGACCATGTCTAACTAAAGCATAAGGAGAATAGGCTCTACCTAACGTATTGTGAATTATTGCGTATTGACCCTATCTAACTAAAGCATAGGGAAGATATGCTTTAATTAACAATTCGGTTAATACTATTGCTTGATTAATTAATCCTAAGGCTACAAGCACAAAGAATTAATTTATAAATATCAATATCAACAATTAAAGGTTATAAAGTCAATAATCATATCAATTGAATAAACAATAAAAATATAATATTTTAAAGTATTTATCTCAACCAAGCAATTTATGTAAACAATTAAATTAACCTGAATTAAAAGTAAACAAAAGTAAAGGCCAAGATTTCATCTAACCCCAGAGAGCAAGTCAGCTCTCCATCAAGGATGATCCGGTGAAGAAGAATTTGAACAAACTCATGTCAATCTCCACTCTAATATCGCTCTCGTTTCAATTTAACGAAAAAGAAAGAAAAATAAAATAAAATCTGAAGAGAGAGAAAGCTGAGAGGAGAGAGAGGAGCAGAGAACAGGGGCCGAGAGAGAGAGGCGGTGAACTGCCCCCAAACCACCACGCCCAGCTCCGTTCGTTCTCCTACTCTTATAATCGAACCTAACGAAACCCTAAGTCGGTGCTGGTGGTGGACGGGCCTGAAGGTCGAGTCGGGCCGGTGGTGACGGGCTGAAGTTGGGCTGTTCGTGGGCCTGGTGTTGAGGTCTGGAGCTGGGCTGTGGTCGATGCTGCTGGTGGGCTGCGGTGGTGACGGGCTGAAGTTGGGCTGGGCCGAGGACGGTTACTGTGGCGGTGAGGCTAGGGTTGAAGATGATGAACAGTGCTGGCTCGGGTACTGTAGCGGGTCGAGCTTATACATTCTTGTCCCGAATCTCGATTGACTTGATTTAATTATTTACGCATCGAATTTGCTTCATTTGCACCAATATTTGACAATTTTTGGAACTTTAATTTCAAATCTGTTACAACATAAAAATTATCAAAATAAGTGTAGAACTATAATTAAATAGGTGCAAAATAATTAAAATAACAATTAAAAGATGCATAAATACGAGACGTATCAGAAATCTTCAATTATGTTCTTCTGAAATGCTAGGTATCGATATGGCTGCTGATTAATTGGGTTTGTTCTCGATGTGAGAGGTATCCGGTGATTGAACTGAGGTGGATGTGCGGCTAATTCACATGGTTCCTCAAACCTACTCTGTTTCAATTTAACCAATTCTAACATAAGATACTCGTAAGCATCCATAAATCGTGCTTTCAATGACGCAACCTAATCTTCCCACTAAATATACTCGCGGTCATGAATAGAAACAAGTTTAACTTTAACTAGTTCATTACTGTTATCAATTAAGAAAAATTGTTTACATTGATACAGCCAAAGCAACGCATCATCACCATAGAAGAGTGAAAAATTGACCTCACTAATTTTATTGGAATAATTCCATGCTCTATCAAAGTGGCATTGCGTCCCAGCGTAGTCTCCTAATCACGGGGCTAGCCGTTGATTCCAGTACTGGCAGACCCACCTCCCTCATCCTGATTATTGGATCGTTGCCTTTGGAGTGTCACTCCCACCACAATGTCCTTCAAGTCCCCTACTTGGTTGCTCAATTCCAATACTTTGCTTCTTCAATTCGATCAAACATCCACCGATCCATTCCTGCTTTTGCTTCAGCTTAACAAGACTCTGCTCAACCCAAGTATGCTTATCGTTCAACGTCTCCTCGAGGCACCGAATCTTTGCCATCGAACGTGTACTATCCACCATTGTACACTAGGCCGAGGACCGATTTGCTCTGAGTACCAGTGATAACATCAATCCAGGAGAAGTGACCTCGTTTCCTCTCAAAGATCAACAATATTGATTAAATGAAAATTGAGAAAATTAGGAGGAGAGAGCAACGGGGTATATCTTCATTCATGATGAATTATAATCTAAACAACACTCAATTACATACTAGAAAAATAAAATGGAATTGAAATGAAGTATAAATGTAACGTAAAAGTATAAATGTTTAAATGAAGTATAATTGATTGGGCAAACCCAACCAAATAGGCCAGCAAATAAGGCCCAATTCACAAAGCCCTTAACTTCTCCTAGCAACAACACTGGGCACAGCCCAATTCAACACTCACGGCCCAATTCAACACAACTGACAACAGCCCAACAGCCCAAATAACACCAACCCAATGACATTGTTCCAAGGACCCATCCATTAACAGTTCAACTTCTAGAAGCAATATCCAATCTGTACATGCGCCTTTATTTATTTACCTGTATCAATTTCAGGATTTGATTTTGTAACATAGACACTCTTTTCAGGGTTCAAAATAGGGAGCTGGGTAGAGGCTTAACATAAGGGGCGGGTAAACCTAGTTATTTGTAGGTACCCTCCCCGTTGGGGACGGGTAAGGGTATAAGTGAGCAGGTGGTGGGTATCGGTTGGGTGTATCTGCCCCGTACCAGCCACAAGTATGGGGCAGGTACGGGAATAATGTAGTACTCGCCCTGCTTTATACTCATCATATTCGCTTTATTTTGTATCTAGTTAATTTTTAAATTAAAAAAAATATGTGCATAAATTCAATTACCTAAATTATCAATCAATGTTACAAAAAATTATAATTAAAATTTCAAAAATAATATTAAATAATTAATATGGGCGGTTACGGATAATCATTTTGAGTACACGTTAGGGCGGGTAAGGGGTGGGTAATAGATACCCGTTGAATACTCACGGTTAATGAGGCTGGTATGGTATAGGTTTGCACATGGATATCAATTTCATACCCATGGCAAGTAATGGGACAAATATGGATATAAATTTTGGCGAGGGATACACGCATGGAGGAAGCCCCATACTCACCATGCCCCATCGACATCCCTAATCATGTTGAATGAAATTTCTCTTTTCATATTTACTCTTTTTTTTTCTTACATTCTCTCACTCCCTCTCTAATTTTTCACTTAAAATCCCCAATTCCAACCACCGGAATCTTAGTCCGGTCATCTGAGCCTTATGCGTGGACAATTACAAGCGAGACTTGTAGTGGGTGAATTTAGGTGAAGGGAGGAAACAGCAGGAAACAGGACCTGACAGTTTTGGGGCCTCAATCGAAAATTTTAAATGGTACCCTTTATATTTATCAAATTACAAAAAATTATTTATAAAACTTATTAGTATTAACAATAAATAACTTAAAACCGTAATCCAAAAATTTGGAGATCCCTAAATAAACTATTGCTTAAATTGCTTAAGGTTAATATCCAGCAGTAGCATTCAATGGTGGTGGAAGCAATGGAGCAGAGGTGAAATGAAAACGTGAAAAGTGAAAAAAAAATTTGAACTGCTTTCTTTCTTGGTTAAACAAAGTGCAATTCGGTCTTTCTTAAAATTTGTTGTCATATTGCTCTAGCATTAGCAGTTACCATATTTTATCAAATGTACGTAAAATTAGACTAAAAAAATTATTTTATAAAATTTATGGACAAGTTTATAGTTTAATATGCAATTAGTCTTTTTACATTTTTGGACTTAGATTGGGGCTTGGGAACTTGTAAAGACACAAGGCAGCACAATCGATAGACCCTTTCTTTCTTTCCAAATCACATTCATGATTGATTATTGTAAGATCTTAGATGGTAGGTATATGACATAAATCATGTCTAAAGATGATTATATTAGGTAAAATGAGACTAGCTATTAATAGTGTGCGGAAAAACTCTACTCCCGGTATGCAATTCGAATCAAATAACACGACAATATGAGAAGTAAATGGACTAAAAGAGAAAAGAAACAAACGACACAAGGATTTACGTGGAAACCCTTCTACAATCGAGAGGGGAGAAAACCATGGGCGAAGATTGGATATTGAATCGAAAAGAAGAACTACAATCACTCATTTTTTCTCTCTCTCTCTTTCTTTTGACGCGGCGCCGCAAGAGAAACACTCAAGAATTATAATTGGATTACACCGGATGTAACCCTACGTCACTATATATACCCGCGTGAAAACGCGGCTCCCGATCGATCAGCGAGCTCACTGCTGGCGTCCCAAACTTACGTAACATTCTCGATCGATCGAGCTTCACCCGATCGATCGGCCTCCTCACGGCATCCCTACTTAAACTTCCAAGGAATTTTGAAACATTTTCCTAACAAATTCCCACCTTGGCTCAAAATTAACATCAATAATAAAATAACCCACCAAATTCGAGCAATGCTTGAATTTGCTCCCTGGTAGTACCTTAGTGAACATGTTAGCTGGATTGTCCTCAATCCCTATCTTTTTCAACTCCACCTTCCGCTCATCAATTAGATCTCTAATGAAATGATGCTTCACATCTATATGCTTCGTTCTGTCATGATGTGACATCTGATCCTTCGTTAGGTAAATGGCAGACTGACTATCACAGTAGATTCTAACAGTGCCCTGCTCAACACTGATCTCACTAATCAAATCCCTCAACCAGACGGCTTCCTTGAATGCTTCTGTGACTACCATATACTCGGCCTCGGTAGTAGACTGTGTTGTAACAGACTGTAGAAACACTCTCGAACTGATAGCTATGTCCCCTAAACAAAACACATACCCCGATGTGGACTTCCTCTTATCGAGGTCTCCACCATAATAAGAATCTACATACCCAACCAAGCAACATTTACTTTTCCCATATTCCAAACAAACATCAGAAGTTCTGCGAAGATACCTGAGAATCCATTTCACCGCATGCAAATGCTCTTTACCTAGATTCGCCATGTACCTGCTGACTTTGCTCACTTTAAAAGCAATATCTGGATGCGTACAAACCATCGCATACATAATACTGCCCATTACACTAGAATAGGGAATCTGAGACATGTACCTGACATCCTCCTCAGCCCGAGGTGAATCAAATGCAGAAAGCCTGAAATGAGCTGCTAAGGGCGTGCTAACTGGATTAGCATCCTTCATATGAAACCAGTCCAATACTTTCTCAATATACTTCTCCTGTGAAAAGTATAATTTTCCTGCTTTTCGGTCTCTACGAATCTCCATGCCTAAAATCTTCTTAGCTGCTTCAAGATCTTTCATCTCAAACTCACTCTTCAACATAGATTTCAAGTCATCAACATCCTTCATGTCTCATGCTGCAATCAACATATTATCAGCGTATAAAAGCAAATAAACAAAGGAGCCTGTATTAGTCTTTCTGAAGTACACACAACTGTCGTAGATACTTCTGATGTACCCATGACCTGTCATGAACTGATCAAATCTCCTATATCACTGCCTAGGAGATTGCTTCAAACCATATAAAGACTTCTTAAGCAAACATACATGGTCTTCCTTTCCTTCTACAACGAAGTCCTCGGGCTGATGCATATAGATACTCTCTTCTGGTTCACCACGTAAAAATGCAGTCTTTACATCTAACTGCTTAAGCTCTAAGTCATGCATGGCCACTAAAGACAAAGGGCACAAATCGAAGTATGTCTAACTACAGGTGAAAATATGTCATGAAAATATACACCCTGTACTTGACTGTAGCCTTGAGCTACCAAACGTACCTTATATCTTGCATCTTCAACTCTAGGAATGTCCTCCTTTCTTTTGAAGACCCATTTGCAACCAATCAGTCTTTTCCCTGTTTGAGGTTTCACCAATTCCCATGTCTGGTTCTTATGAAGAGACTGCATCTTTTCATTCATAGCAACGAGCCACTTCTCGGCATCTGATCTTGATACAGCCTCTAAATACGAAGTCGGCTCACTGTCATCTGAAGACTTAGCAGTTGTAAGGGCATAAGCAATCAGCTCCTCATACCCATATCTTTCTGGAGGCCTGATCTGTCGCCTCAGTCTACCACCAGCTATAGTATTATTCTCCACCTGCTGACCTATTTCTGCATTATCAATAACATCAGAAACTCGTACCTGAGGAGCCGAAACACTCTCTAGCTGAACTACCTACTGATCTGACTGTATCTGTGTAACATCAGGTACCTCAACCTGAACTGAATCATTATCAATGGAGGGTGTGTGTGGAGGATGTAGTAGAACAGACTCATAAAAAGCAACATCTCTACTAGTCAGAAACTTCTGAGCACTGGAATCCCACAACCTATATCCTTTTGCACTTGATGAATAACCAAGAAAGATGCATTTCTTGGCCTTAGGCTCCAGCTTTCCATCATTAACATAAGCATGTGTATGAAAACCAAATACTTTTATCTGAGAATAATCAGAAGTAGAACCAGACCATACCTCTTCAGGTGTCTTCATCTGCAATGGAGAATGTGGTGTCTTGCTCACAAGGTAGCAAGCCATGCTAACTGCTTCTTCCAACCATTCTCTTTTCAAGCCTGCACTTGAAAGCATACATCGAGCCTTCCCAAGTAACGTCCTGTTCAATCTTTCAGCCACTCTATTTTGCGGAGGTCGACCTGTATATGTCCTGTATCTGACTATACCCTGATCTTCACAAAACTGAGTTAAGTCACCTTCAACAAACTCAAGACCATTATTAGTCGTCAACCTTTTTATCGGCTTCCCTGTCTGTTTTTCAAGAAGAATCTTCCATTTCTTGAAGACATCATACACCTCGTTTTTCTGCTTCCAAAAATAGACCCAAACTTTACGTGAATAATCATCAGTAAACGTTAAAAGATACCCGGGCCCACCTTTAGAAGCCACTCTGGAAGGTCCCCACATATCAGAATGTATATAATCTAACGTTCTCTTTGTCTGATGCACTGTTGTGGCTTGAAGCTGACTCTCTTCTGCTTCTCATACACACAGTGCTCACAGAAAACCATTAGTCCTATTGATTGACCACAAAGCAGTCCTCTTTTACTCAACTCAGACAACGCCTTATCAGCAACGTGTCCCAGTCTCATGTGCCACAGTCTTGTGATCTCTGCATCTGTTATAGTAGATGTGGAAACAGCAACTGAACCTATCATGGTAGTACCTGCAAGCTCATACAAAGTACCTACCCTTTTCCCTTTCATCACAACTAAAGTACCCTTACTGACCTACATGACTCCACCTTTAGTAGTGTACTTATACCCATTAGACTCAAGGGTACCTAGAGAAATCAAGTTTTTTTTCAACTTCGGGACGTGACGTACATCACTCAAAGTTCTAATAGTCCCATCAAACATCCTCACACGAATTGTCCCAATCCCCACTACCTTACAAGCAACATCATTACCCATCAAGACAACTCTATCCTGTATAGACTTATACGTGGAAAACTAGTCTCTATTTGGACTAACGTGATATGAACAACCCGAATCCATGACCCACTTATCCTGGGACCTGGACTGAGAATCAGCAACGAAAAAAAACTCCCCATCACTATCATCCTCTACAACACTAGCCTCAGCGGAATTATATTTGCCCTGGTCAATCCTGTTGTCTTCTTTCAATTTATTTTTATATTTACTACAATTCTTCTTTATGTGCCCTTTCTTGTGACAGTAATTGCATGATAGGTTTTTATGTCTAGATTTTGACCTAGACTTCTTCCCACCATAAGATCCCCTATGTTCTGTTCTACCTCTCACATGCAAACCACTACTTGAGTCATTCACCTAGTCAGATAACTCCCTATCTACCCGTTCTTTACTCACAAGGTTTCTTTTCACCTCATCATCAGTAATGGTTGGCCTACCCCCGTATATCATACTTTCTACAAAGCCCTTATACGAATTAGAAAGTGAACACAGTAACAACATAGCTTGGTCCTCGTCCTTAGGGACATCATCCAATTCCTTTAATTCTTAGAAGTAAACTTGCCAAGATGGTTTATAAGAGATGTACTTTATGTCATACGGAAAGTGAATAACCTAAGCTTCACTGCGAGTTTGTTGGAGACTGACTTGTGGCAAAACATGCCTAGTAATTTCTCCCATAACTCCTTAGCGGTTTTCATCTCCAAGACCTCTGTCAAAACATCATCTGCTAAACACATCTGTATCGCCGTGAGAGCCTTATCATCCAACTCTTCCAACTGTGCCTCAGTCATATTCTCAGGTTTCTTTTCTTTCCCCTCCAGTGCTTTCTTCAAGCCATTCTCTCTGCCTCAGATTATAAGAAATTGAGTAGCTTATTTTTCCCTTATTTTTATTATTTTTGTAATAAAAAGTTAAAGGAAAGGCCATTGAACTTTTCCGTTCCCAAATCCCACTTTTATGCGTTGCATCATACACTGTGTACCTTGTGCTGCCATGTTGCATACATTTTTTACTACACTTTGTATTGTACTACTCCTTGTATTGTTTTGCAAAGCTTCCTTTGGAAGCTTTCTCCACCCCTCATCTCAGCAATGTTTTGTGAGCCACATGTCGCTAGATTAGATCACTACATTGTGTTTCTTTAGACCATTTTTTAGCCATTGATGAAGGAATAATGAACGGCAGTGATGTAAAGGGGGGGTAGAACACGGATAGGTAGGGGAGGGGGTATATAAGCTGTGCGTTTTTCAATGATAGAGGGAGTTAGATCATTTCTGTCTTTGCCTTCCCTAAATTCATTGGCTTTCTTCCCCTTTTCCCTTACCATCTGGGGAAACAATCTCCTTTCCAGCTGGAAGGGGTAAGGCTGCGTACATCACCCCCCCCCCCCCCCCCAAAACCCTGCGTTCAGCGGGAGCTGCAAGGCACTGGGACTGTTGTTGTTGTTGTTCCCTTACCATCTGGGAAACCCTAACCCTAAATCTCTTCACTGAGCCTAAATTCTTTGAGGTTCCAAGCTCGTGAGCCAAGATCCACGAAGATTCAAAGATTGGTAGGATTTAGGGTTAGTCCTTTAGGTTTCTAACTAGGAAGCCTAATCTAAGTCTATATTTTGAGTTCTTGTGTTGTGTTAGCCTTGATTCAAGTTGTAATCAATCTAAACTTGTAATAATCATCATTAATAGTGGATACCTCCCTAAGATTAGGAAGCCAAGGGCTAAGATCATTTTGTTATAGAGAAATTTGAGAGCTGGGGGTTCTGAAATTGTATCGGATGGAAGTTGGGTGTTGTTGGTGTCTATCAGGTTCAAAAAATTGGTTTTTTTAGTTAAGGTTTTCGGCGGGAAGGCCAGGGAAGCAAGGAGATCACGTGAGTGACATGCTAGGGCTGGAGTTAGTTAGAGCATGTGCCCTGCACGTGCTTATTCTGCTAAATTATGTTTATTTTGTTGTTTTTGCTTATTTCCTGAATTATTTGAGCATTTTCCTATTTTTTAGCTATTTCAATTCATGTAATTAGTGAGTATAAAGAGTTGGTAATGAGATGTATTAGGGTTATGCAAAAAGATCAATGTTATCTGTCTCTTAATCTTCTTCTCCCTTTATTATTCTATCTATTTCTTCTTCTTCCGCGTACTCTATTTCTTGGTTACTTGCTTGATTTAGGGAATTAAGATCCCTGTATTGGTATCAGAGCTTGATTCTCGGATCTCTGGGTTCAATTCGTGATCAGATTGAACAATGGCTAAAGGAACAAGGATCAATGCTGAGATCCGAAGGGTGGAAGAGGCACTGGCCACCAGAATTCAATCCAATGAGGGCTAGATTGAAGAGTTGAAGCCAGAACTGCAAGCTTCACGAACTGAGGTCAAGGCTTCTGTTGATCTGCCATGTGAAGAGTTTAGAGACTTCAGACAAGTGGTGATGGGCTGGTCTATCAATCAGGGAAGACCTCCTGATCAGGGAGTCTCTCAAGAAGGTGGATCCAACACATCAGCCGCTTGAGGAATTAACATGGAGGGCAATGTTGACATTGTAAATGGTAATCGATCTTACTCTGCTAGATTAGGTAAGATGGAATTTCCCTTGTTTGATGGTGATGATGTGAATGGATGGCTGTTTACTTGTGATCAATTGTTTGAAGTAGACAATACCCCTGAATTTGATAAAATCAGACTTGCTTCGATCCATTTGAGGAGCTTAACGCTTCAATGGCATTAGAAACTGGTGAGGACTAGGGGTAGTTTTGCTGGTATGACCTAGATCAGATATACAGATGAACTCAAGGGCAGGTTTGGAGACACATATGAGGATCCTATTTCAGATTTGATGAGTCTTAAGCAGGAGGGAACTGTCAATGATTTCCTAGCAAAATTTGATTCCATTTCGGTGAGAGCTGACTTGAATGAAGCACAGCTCATTTGTTGCTTTCTTACTGGATTGAGAGATGATTTGGCCCTGTAAGTGAGGTCTAGACAACCTCTGAATCTGCAAGAGGCTGTGTGTCTAGCCAAATTTGCAGAAGCTAAGGTAGAGGCCTTAGCTAAGCAATTAAAGCTGAAGGCTCCCTTATTACCAACCCCAAATGTTCCAGAATACCTCTCACAACCTTCAGACCAACACCTGAGAGGACTCCTTAGGCTGCTCCAAATGCTGCTCCTGTTAACAGGACACAGAGAACTATGTCTCGAGCTGAGCTGCTAGAGGGCCTATGTTACTTCTATGATGAGAAATTTGAGGCTGGGCATCGTTCTAAGAACAGGGGGGCCTCAACTTTTTGTAATTGAAGTTGATGGAGAAGATGGGGATGAGTAAGAAGAACTAGTGGCTCAGGACCCTGCTGTTAATGTACTTGAGGAGAATACTGATCACATTTCCTTACACGCATTAGCTGGAGCACCTAATTTTCAGACCTTGAGGGTCACATGTGCTATCAGAAAGAAGTCTATACATATTTTGATTGACTTTAGCTCAACTCATAACTTCATTGACATAGGATTGGCTCAGAAAGCTGGATGTCTTACCCAACCAGTACCTCCAATACCGGTAGTGGTAGCAGATGGCAATAAACTGTTGTGTAACTCACAATGTAAAGGGCTGAATTGGAAGACGCAAGGGGCTGAATATAGCTCAAATTTCCTTTTGATACCACTAGGGGGTTGTGACATGGTGTTGGGGATTGAACGACTGTCAACACTTGAAAATATAAGGTGCACCTTCAAGAATCTCACTATGACCTTCACTAAAGAAGGGAAGCTACATACCTTGAGAGGAGATGGATCACACAGATGTGAGGCTGTTGGAGCAAAGGCAATTTCAAGAGCCTTGGAAAACTCACCTATAGTTGCTTTGTTACAAGTCTTACCAGTAGACAGAGGCAAGGAAGGTGCAGAATTGTTGTTGATGAGCAGCCCCTGTGAGGAACCACATCCACCAGACTTACCCAAGGCTGTTACAGATATGATTTGCCAGTATGCTTCTTTGTTTAAGGAGCCTCAGCTACTACCTCCAAGCAGACCCCATTTAAGCATAAAATACATTTGAAGGAGGGTACTCAACCAATCAGTAAGAGACCATACAGATACCCAACACTCCAGAAGGATGTAAAGGAGGAAAGGACACAAGAATTATTGAGGAAGGGGTATATTCAGCCCAGCACCAGCCCTTTTGCAGCTGCAGTGTCTTAGTAAAGAAGAAGGATGATGGATGGAGGATGTGTGTGGATTACCGAGACCTTAATCAAGCCAGCATCAAAGATAAGTTCCCCATACCCTTAGTGGAAGAGTTATTGGATAAATTGGGTAAGGCAGGGCTCTTCATTAAGATAGACTTGAGATCTGGTTATTACCAAATCAGAATGTGTGTGGATGATGTGCAAAAAGTAGCTTTTAAGACACATTTTGGGCACTTTGAGTTTTCAGTCATGCCTTTTGGGCTCACCAATGCCCCATCAACATTTCAAGGCCTAATGAATTCCATCTTTACACCTCATCCAAAGAAGATTGTGCTGGTATTTTTCGATGACATCTTAGTGTATAGTCCTCACTTGGAGGCTCACTTAGAGCATCTACAGGCAGTGTTCCAACTACTTCAAAAGCATCAGCTGTATGCCAAGAGAAGTAAATGCTCATTTGCAGCAAATCAGATTGAGTATTTAGGGCACATTATTTCAGAAGGAGGTGTGTCCATAGACCCAAGAAAATGGAAGCTATCCAGAACTGGCCCAATCCAGAGAACCTCAAGTAGCTTAAGGGATTTTTGGGGCTTACAGGATATTATAGAAGATTTATTTAGAGATATTGGGTAATTGCAAAGCTATTAACAGTGGTAACTAGAAAGATGAAGTTCGAATGGAATGAAAGAGCTTAGCAAGCCTTTGAGGAATTGAAAGCAGACTTGTTGTCTACTACCATCTTAGCATTGCCTAATTTCTCAAGGCCCTTTGTTATTTAATCTGACACTTGCAACACTGGGTCAGGAGCTGTTCTGACTCAAAGTGGGCATCCCTTAGCCTATATGAGTAAGGCCTTGAGTTTGAAGCATCAAGCACTATCAGTCTATGAGAAGGAGTTATTGGCCCTAGTGACTGCAGTTCAGAAGTGGCCGCAATACTTGATGAACAATACCTTTGTCATCAAAACTGATCAGAAATCGTTGAAGTATCTCTTGGATCAGAAGATACATACTCACTTCCAACAGACGTGGTTAGCCAAGGTTATGGACTTCAGTTATAAAATCGATTACAAGAAGGGTAAGGAGAATATAGTGGCTGATGCTCTATCTAGGATACCAGGGCATCAAATCACTTGTATGTTGCTCTCATCCGTGGATAGTACCCTTTATGCTGAGATACAGCTTTCCTAGAAGACTGATGATCACTTACAGCAGCTCATTGCTCAGCTTAGTTCAAATCATCAAAAACATCCCCACTATAGTTGGCAAGATGGCCAACTGAGAAGGAAAGGAAAGATTATTATTGGAAGGGATAAAGCTCTTCAGATGAAGATCCTTTAGTGGTTACATGCCTCACCCAGCGGAGGACACTCGGGCAGGGATGCAACAGTGCAAAGAGTCAGATCAATGATTTGGAGAAAGGGATTATACAAGGCCGTGGTAGAGTACCTCAAAGCTTGTCCCACATGTCAGACTTGCAAGAATGAAATAGTGGCTTTCCCAGGCTTGCTTCAACCTCTACCCATACCTGAAATGGTGTGGACTGAGATCTTAATGGACTTCATTGAAGGCCTCCCAAGATCATTTGGGAAGGATGTCATCATGGTAGTAATTGATCGATTAAGCAAGGCAGCACACTTCCTCTCCTTAGCACACCCTTACACAGCTCTGACAGTGGCTTAGCGCTACATGGATAGCATTTACAAGCTCCATGGACTTCCTAGTTCCATAGTGAGTGACAGGGATGCCATATTTCAAAGTGAATTTTGGCAAGCCTTGTTCTCCATTCAAGGGGTGGAGCTTCATCTTTCAACAGCCTACGATCCTCAATCAGATGGTCAAACTAAGGTGGTTAATAGAGGGGTGGAGACCTACCTTAGGTGTATGTGCAGCTCTCAACCACAGCAATGGTCTAAGTGGCTCCCTCTAGCTGAATGGTGGTACAATACCACCTGGCACTCAGCTACACACAAGACACCTTATGAGGTGGTGTATGGTCAGCCTTCACCTCTGCATATCCCCTATATACCTGGAGAGACACAAGTAGAAGCTGTGGATAGGAGTCCGTAGCGGAGGGAGGAAATGATCACCACATTGAAGTATCATCTAACTCGAGCCCAGAACAGAATGAAGCAAATTACAGACATGAGACGTTTTGAGAGGGTTCTCAAGCCAAGAGATTAGGCTTATCTGAAGTTGCTACCATACAGGCAGATATCCGTGGCACATAGGAGCAACTAGAAGCTATCTCTGAGATATTATGGTCCATTCTTGGTGATTGCTGCAGTAGGCAAGGTAGCTTACCAGTTGGAACTTCCAGAATCAGCAAAGATACAAAATGTTTTTCATTATTCCCAGCTCAAGCTTCATGTGGGACCTTTTCCAACTGAAGTAGTAGCCATTCCTCCAAACATTGAGAGTGCTCCATTAAAAATTCCTAAAAGAGTGCTGGATAGGAAAATGGTGAACAGAAACAACAAGGCTGCAACGAAAGTGCTTGTGAAATGGAAGGACTTTTCCATGGAAGATGCAACGTGGGAATTCATCTATGACTTGCAATTGAAGTTCCCTGATTTCCATCCTTGAGGACAAGGGTAAATTTAAGGGGGGAGGAGTTGTTACAGTGGAATTTGGGAGCTGGGGGTTCTGAAATTGTATCGGGTGGAAGTTGGATGTAGTTGGTGTCTATCGGGTTCAAAAAACTGGTTTTTTAGTTAAGGGTTTTGGCGGGAAAGCTGGAGAAGCAAGGAGATCACATGAGCGGCACGCTGGGGCTAGAGTTAGTTAGAGCATGTGCCCGACACGTGCTTATTCTGCTGAATTATGTTTATTTTGTTGTTTTTGCTTATTTCCTACATTATTTGAGCATTTTCCTTTTTTTAGCTATTTCAATTCGTGTAATTAGTGAGTATAAAGAGTTAGTGATGAGATGTATTAGGGTTTATGCAAAAAGATCAATGCAATCTCTCTCTTAATCTTCTTCTCCCTTTCTAATTCTATCTATTTCTTCTTCTCCCCCATACTCTATTTCTTGGTTACTTACTTGATTTAGGGAATTAAGATCCCTGTATCACAGTTAGGGTCTAAATCTCATAAAAATTCTTGGTATTCTGGTGTTCTTTGCTTCGATTTTACACGTAATAATTGAGATTTCGTTTCTGTAATTCATAATTTTTGATTTGTGCGACTTGTATCAAACTTAACCTAAGTTGACTCACAAATAATGTCAACAATTATATTTTTTTAAAATTAGGTACACTTTAATGTTTTAAGGTATAAAAAATTAATTTTGGTCACATAAATTTATTAAAAAGTTTGATTGAGTTATCTTTTAGATTTGTTAATGTGTCTTTTAGATACCAAAAATTTTTTGGATACCCTTAAAATTTTCTATTATAGCATCCAAAAAATAGAAAAAATTTATAAAATGATTTAGCTAAGGATAAAATGTCATTTACATATAGAAGTTTTAAAAATATAAAAATATTTAAATTCATTTAATTTATTGAGAATTCCAGATGCGAGTCTTGTAGAATAATACATAGAATTTGTGAAAACGAAGAAACCAATATATAAGCTTAGTGAGTTACTCTACTTAGTGCCAATTGATTTTAGGATAAGCTGAAAAAGAATTCTAGAATTTTCTTGTGCTTACTTTATATTTTTTATGTATTTTGTATTTTGTACTTATTTCTTGTAACTTTCTAGTAATTATGGTAATTAAGAAGTTTTGGCTAGGTATTCATGTGCGACTTCAATGGCGGCATTTCCTCCTCTATAACTGGCCATAATGAGGAAGAAGAAGACTAGGAGAAATTCATATTGCTTTACTCATGTAATTATTTTATTAGCCCAGGATTTTTTGTTTCTAGTCTTTTGGTTTGCCCTTGTATTGTAAATTAGGCTCTTCATTTGTAAATAATATTCATTCTAAAATTCACTAATTGTTCTAGTGTTTTATTGTCCAAATTTTAGTGTTTCAATTTTTTTACATGGTATCAGAGTGGGTTTTGTTTCAAACATTTCGTCTTGCGTAGCACAGCAATTCAGCCGCCCCTTATAAGTCAATTCTTCATCCCCTATGTTTCTTATTTTAATTGAGTTGTTTCGGGTTTGTTTCATTTACAATGTTAGTTCTACTAAAAATGATGCCCCCAATTGTTGTTTCAGGAGGAGTTCCTGATGTTAATTCTCCCTATTAACTTCATCCTTTGGATCATCTGGGCAAAATTTGTGTGCAAGATATTTTAAATGGACCTAATCTTCCGGCATGTAGGCGTTCAATTTTTTAAGTGTTTAAGGAAAAACTAAAGATTGGTTTTATTGATGGGTCTATTATAAAACCGGACAAAGATTTGCTGGATTTTGAGAATTGGAGTGCTTGAGACTCTATAGTTTCCTATTGGCTTTCTAACTCTGCTTTCAAAGAGATTAACGCTTTGCTTATTTTGAGACCTCGTGTGACATATTATTTGATTTTCATGAACATTTTGCACAAGGGAACCTTCTTGTGTTTAAGAAATTAAGCGCGAAATTTCTCATTTGAAACGAGAAACGTGCCCATGTTTGATTATTTCACTAAATTGAGCTCATTGTGGGATGAGCTTGATACCTTTGTAGCTATCTCTCCAAGTACTTGTGGGTCCGCTCAAGCCTTTGCGGCCATTGGTGACATGGAGAGGCTTAATTTGTCGGTGGGTTTAGACCCATCTTTCTATGTTTTGTTTGCAGTTAATGAACACAAAACCTCTTCCCTTAGTTGCCAGTGCTTATTCTACTATATGTCAAGATAAGAAGTAACAAAGTGTTGCTTTTAGTGGCAACTCTTGCCGTTAAAGGGAATAATGTGGCATTGGGAGGAAACTCATTCGGGCAGCCTCCTAAATGTAATAATCAGTTGTTGTGCTCTCATTGTAAAAAACAAGGTCTTGCAAAAGAATGGTGCTACGAACTTATTGGGTACCATGCTGCATGGAAACAATGGGCTCCAAATGGTGGACAACGCGCAACAGCGGCTGCTGTGCAATCTCTCTAGCTCATACAACAGCACGCACTGCCATCGATGCTACTATCACTCGATAGTCCAGGACCCGGCGCAATCAGACCAATAGCTCCATTACAGGTCTCACAGGATCCTAATATCAGCAATTGTTTGGTCTCCTCATCCCGGAGAGTAATTATACTTGGGTTACCTTGACAAGTCAAGCATTTTTTAAGAATATTGTTTGGATTATTGACACCAGTGCTTCCGATCATACGGTTCCTTTAGACTATGTTTTGGGTGATATTTGTGTTAATAATGTGGTTAAACCTATTAAACTTCCAAATGGGTCCACTTTGCCTGTGTCACTATTAAACTTCCAATTGGGTCCACTTTGCCTCTGTCACACATTGGTCGTGCCAGATTATCCAGTGATATTGTTCTTGAAAATGTTTTACGAATACCCAATTTTCATTGCAATTTACTTTCCGTAAGTAAGTCAATTAGAGATAGGAATTGTGCATTAATCTTTTTCCCTAAATTTTGTATTATACAGGACTTACTGTGGAGGAGGTTGATTGGAGCCGGTAGAAAGCGGGATGGGCTATATTTCTTAGAGTCTCATCATGTTCCAAGGGTCTCACATGCTCGAGGATCTGTTAAGGAAGTTGTTTTTGTGGCATTGCAGGATGGGCCACGTTCCATTTACCAACTTGTCAAATTTTCCACATTTGGATTTTGCATTTGCAGTTGATTTAGTTTGTGACTCATGTTACCGTTAAACAAACTAGTTTACCGTTTCCACAACCTATTAGTAACACCGTTGGATGTTTTGATTTGATACATTGTGAAATTTGGGGACCATATCAAACTTTGTCTATAATAGGGCCTCGTTCGTTTCTTACAATTTTCGATGATTTTAGTAGATGTACTTGGGCATATATGATGCGAAACAAGTCTCAGTCTCACAAGGTTCTTATGGATTTTTGTTAGCTAGTACAAACTCAGTATGGCTTATAGGTTAAGCAAGTAAGAAGTGATAATGATATAGAATTTCTTCTTGGACCACTACTTGACTTTTACACAGGAAAATGTATCCAAATTCAGAATTCCTGTAACGATATTCCACAACAAAATGGTGTTTTTGAGAGAAAACATCGTCATTTGTTAGAGGTGGCTCGTGCTCTTTAATTTGAAGCGGGTCTACCTAAGCAGTTTTGGGGTGAATGTGTTATGATAGCCGCATACTTGATCAATCTCATGCCAACACCCCAATTCCAAATCCTTGCCCACAAGAGGTATTGTAGGTAAAGGTTCCTTCCTATGACTATTTATGTGTTTTCCGGTTGTTCATTCAAAAATCCATACAAAAGATAAGTTTGGGATCATGCTACTCATTGTGTTTTTATTGGTTATCCCCATGGGAACAAGGGTTATAAAGTGTATGACGTAGAAAATAAGAAAATTGTGATTTCTTGTGATGTTGTTCTCCGTGAAGATAGGTTTCCATTTCTTGAATAATAGGGACAAAATGTTTCTCAAAGTGAATCGGTTAATACAACTAGATAAGTTGATGATGTTGTACCGGAGGTAGAACCTCCATTTCACTTCGGGACACCACCGGAGGACAGTAGTGCCACTACCGACCGACACCGGGTCACTGGTGTTGGTCTGGCAGTAGAAAACCAACACCATCCCTCTGGTGTCGGTCAGGGTGCAGAAAACCTAGTGCAAGGGAAGGAAAAAGAGGAGGTTGTTGGTAGACCCGCACATGTTTGTTCGATGTCGGTTAAATATTAAGATTATGTTTGCGATGTTACATCTTTTGTAGCCCATCTTCATCATACTCCTTCGGCCATTCGGGTATAAATTATACTTTATCAAATTTTATTTCAAATGCATGATTTTCTAACTCTCTTCCAACTTTTCTTGGGGACATCACTTCTAGTAATGAGTCGAAGTACTTTGCACAAGCAATTCAGGCTCCACATTGGAGAGAGATATGGAAAACGAAATTTTCGCACTTGAACAAAATAAGACTTAGACTTTAGAAAAGCTTCGCCTGGGAGGCATCCATTGACACAAAGTGGGTATACAAAATAAAGTACGAGTTGGATAGATCAATAGGGCATTACAAGGTGCGTCTCATTACAAAAGAGTATAACCAAGTTGAAGGTATAGCTTATCATGACACATTATCTCCTATTTCCAAACTTGTCACTATTTGTTGTGTTCTTATAGTTGCTGCAGCTAAAATTTCGGTGATACATCAATTGGATGTAAATAATGCTTTTCTCCATAGTGATCTTGATGAGGAAGTTTACATGAAACTACCTCAATGTTTTTAAAGACATCATTTGGGAACAGTGTGTCATTTGCGCAAGTCGCTTTATGGGCTTAAACAAGCCTCTCATAATTGAAATAATAAATTTACATCCTATTGGTTTTAAACTATCTAGGTTGGATTATTCGTTGTTTATGTTTTCAATTGGTGATGTGGATGGTGTTATTATAATGGGCAATAATTTAGAACAAATCGAGAGTGTAAAATCATTGCTTTAAACAATTTGGAATTAAGAATTTAGGACCCGTTATAAATTTCCTCAGGATAGAAATTGCCCCTTCACCCCAAGGTTTGGTTTTGAGTAATTGAAAGTATGCTCTTGACATTTTGAGTGAGATAGGGTAATTAAGGGAAAAACCTGTGTTGACACCTCTAGTTCAGAACCATCACTTGGCTGATGAAGAATATGAACTTGTGAAAGATCCTGGTCAGTATCGTCAGTTAATAACTGATGTGCCTCATATTTTACGTGTTTACAATACATTCCTATGATATTTTTCACTACTACATGGGTGATGTTGCATAATTTATGCGTATTTAGGCTTGGAACTCATTGGAGCAAGGACATCTTTAAAAACAGTGGAAAACAGGCTCAAATGGACAAATTTGGAGACTATGTCGAGAAACTTGACCACGTGTGGAAAAGAAGTACTAATGTAGCTTTGAAAATGTTTTAAAACCGTGTACTCGCAAGCATACTAGATCATCGTAGCTAAATAGGGTATATGGGTCGTATCCATAGGGAATCAAAGTTAAGTCGGATTTTGTTATTTTTGGGTGGTTGGATTTTGGGTTTTTGTTGGTTTGAGTGATTTGTTTACTAAATTAGCAAAACTAACGATAAACTAAAGCTGTCAATACAATTGAGTTTTGTTCAGGAAACGAATTCAGAATAGTTTTACTCGTATCCTGTCATTATATTCTACTGTGAAAATGATTTAAAAGGCTTAGGCTACGAACACTAAGCCTGAGTTAATATTTAAACTAGTTCTTAGGGTAATGAACTAGTCTAAAGGCATAACCTATCATATCATCCTACATGTAGCTTATGTTATTTCATTAGCATTACTTAATTCCTTTCTTGCTCTTAATTCAATATTAAACCTGAACTAATACTTAAATTAGGGCCTAGTGGAACGAATTAGTCTGAGGGCATAACCCATCTTATCATCCTAGGTGTAGCATGGACTATCTTAATAGCAATAACAAAATATTTTGTCAGTCCTAATTAAGTATTAATTTGTATAAAATATTGTGCTCGGGGTTTGGTACAACCTCAACCCTAACTACGCTTAAAAACCAGTTATGTTATGGTCTAGGCTACAAGCTCGTAGACTTACGCTAACAATTTGGAGATCTTAACTTGGCTACAAGCACACACAAAGAAAACCAAACAACAATCCTAAATTCCCCATAGGGGTGCGTAAATAACATATAACAAAACCATAGTCAAAAGGATAATATAAATTTGGGATATGAACGGCTATTCGTCCTTCATCCCTAAACTAGAAGTCTACTCCTTCATGGGAGTTCTAAACATCATGAAATCTAAAAGAGAAAACAATAATGACTAGAACTAAAGATTTGAAGACTCCCTTAACTAACGTTGACATTGATCATTACTTTGATTCCCCCAGCACTCCTACAACCTGCGCTTCAACATCTGAGAACCCTTGGATCTTATAGAGGCTTTAGGAAAGAGACGAGGATAGGAGACATGGAAAAAGATTTTCTTTTTAAAAAAAATTAGGTCTCCCCCTTTCTATTTATACTCGCAGCGCACGAAAAAAGATACCAATAGGGTGTAGTTTGCCGTTAACGACCAACTTGGGATCGACAAACTACGACTGATCATTCAATCGAAGCCCCACTGTAAATCTTGACCTACTGCGAGCCGCTGACCAATTAGTACTTCGTGTCGATTGATTGTTTAGTGCCCAAAACTCTACGAGATCTATTTGAGTTACCGAATTTTGACCTGATTGGTCCTTCTTTTGCACACATGGTACAGTTTCTCAGAGTAGTCTCCAAACATGCCTGAATTACGCTTGATTTTGCCACTTTTCAATCTTTATTTGCTTTTTCAGACTCCAAGCCTAAATATACCTAGATTACAATAAAACACACATGTCAAAACCGAATATGTCACGAGAATGAAGAATAAAATATATAAATATAAGGCACATCATGTACCCATCTAGTCATGATCTGGTCAAAAAAGTCTTTCCTTGGGTGCACAGATTGATTGACCATGCATTTTGGCAATCAGTCAAGGTTAAAGCGAGCAAAAGGTTAAAAGAAGTGTATCTATGACTTGATAATATCCGATTCCATTGTTGAAACAGTAAGGAGCACATAGATCTCTTCAAGAACTTCGAGTTGATGTGAAATTTGACTCACGAATCAAAAGTTATGCGTATTTTAAGTTAGCTGCATAAGCTGCCAGATTTGATGTTGTAAGGCGCCGAACCATCAGCAACGAAGCGGCTTGCCATATGTAAAGGGGAGAGGTGACCTAGTTTTTGGACTTTTTGGCCTATTTTTATCTTCTCCTCATTCCCCGAGCCGCCAAGAGAGATCAAGATTTTCTCGAAAGTCGAAGTACAAGTGGTTGGAGTATGGGGGATTAAAACAAGAGTCATGTCAACAATGATTGAGGGAGCCTTCATCCATAAGTTTTGTTTACTTTTCTCTCTAGATTTTATTATGTATAAAACTCCTATGGAGGAGTAGACTTGTAGTTTAGGGATGAAGGACGGGTAGCCTTCCAGATCCTGGACTTATATTTTATTTATGATAATGGCTTTTGTTATACTATTTTTCGCACCCCTGTGGGGAGTTCTATATTTTTCTATTGGTTTTAATTCTGTGTGCTTGTTGCCATGATTTGATTTACCGATTTAGTAGCGATTTGTATTATGCTTATAGCCTAGACCATAGTATAATAGATTTTCACGAGTGGTTAGGGTTGAGCTTGTACCCAATCTCGATCACAATCTTTTATACAAATTGATACTAGATTAGGAGTGACAAAGGAATTTTTTAGTGCAATTGAGATAATCCATGCCACACCTAGAGTGATAAGATGGCTTATGCCCTTAGGCTAGTTCATCATCATAAGCACTAACTTAAATATTTATCTAGGTTTAACATTAAATATTCATTACCCTAAGTCCTAGTTCAATATTAATATAGATTTACCCCAAAGAAGGTCCGACTCATAGAGAAGGTGAGTAGCATTTTGGTGTAAGGCATCCCACCCAAGCTGAGAGATCCCAGGGCCTTCACAGTCCCATGTGTCATAAGAGAGAGTTACATGAGTCAAGCTGTTTTAGACCTAGGAGCGAGTATAAACCTCATCCCATACTCAATTTTCCAGGAACTGGGTATAGCAGGCCTTAAGCCAACTAATGTCACACTTAAGTTGGCTGATACGACATAGCGTGTACTTCGTGAGGTGTTAGAGGATGTGCTTATCTAGGTTGAAAAGTTTGTCTTCCCGGTTGATTTATTATCTGAGATATGGACCCTATTCCTAGGCGGAAGAAAAACACTCCTATCATTCTAGGTTGACAGTTCCTGGCAATGACCGACACTGTGATTCATTATAGAATGGGAATGTTTGAGGTTTCTAAAAGAAACCTCAAGGGGAAATTGAATGTATCGAATATTGCTCGGCATACTGAGACTGAGGATGAGTTAGAGTATTATAGGGCTTATGATATTGACCCTTTGGTAGAGTTAGAGTATTATAGCTCCACCAGCGTGTTAACAGAAATCTGCACAACATATTCTTTCATTTGTGTTAACAATTATCTTTTTCTCTGACTGTCTCGCTCTTCTCACCGGCGTCGGAGCCTCACCGACTACCTCCACCGGACACCCGCCCTCCCTCGACCCCCTCCCCTTCCACTTGCTACCCAACCCCACCCCACCACCCACCTCACCAGCTCACCACCACCACCCCCGACTCCACCCCTTCCTCTCGCGACCCCACCCCACCCCTCCACGCACCACCACCTCACCCACCACTTCAACCCCCTCCCACCAACCACACCACCTTCCAATTTCAACCCCCCCCCCCCCCCCCCCCCCCCCTCTCTTTCGTATACCCGACCCTCCCCCTGACACCACCTTCCCCCTCCCTCACACCCAACTTTAACGACCCATAAATCACTACCATTAGAGGCCAACCCCGGACACCACCACCTCCCGAACCCCCCCAAGGCTCGAAGCCGGCTGGTAGCAGGTAAGTTTTAGCTAGGCCGGCTCCAGGTCTGACTCCTCATCCTCTATTTTAGGATTCTAGTATATTATTTATTTATTTGTGTTCTTATTGTATATTATCTTGGTATTTATCATCTTATTTCCGCATTTATTTGCTTATTTATATATTATAGTACCTATTCTTGGATTATTTATTTGTTTTGTATTCTTTTGTTATTTATCTATTTACTTATTATATATCATCCTATTTGGTATTTTATTTTGTAATTTGATTAATCGTAGCTTATTATCTTACTTATTCCTTGCTAGTGTTAGAACTTTGCTAGTGTATTTATTAGTGCCTGGTCACAGCTAGTGTATGAATTTTGCTAGTTATAGAGCTCAAAACTTAAGGTCATCTTCAAATGGGTTGGGGAAGGGGCGGAATAAATGCGGCGAGAGGAGCTTGAGAATAGGGACATTAAATGTTGGCACACTAATGAAAAGAGCTTTGAGGTGGCTCAAATAATGTTGAGGAGAAGGATCAACATCATATACCTGCAAGAGACTAAGTGGGTGGGTACAAAAGCAAGAGATGTGTTAAGTTATAAATTGTGGTACTCGGGCCAAGCGAGGGGGAGAAATGGAGTGAGTATTATTGAGGATAGTCACCTTAAAGACAAAGTAGTAGGGGTGACTAGAATTAGCGATAGAATCATTAGTATTAGGCTGGCCTTAGATGGGGAGATATTGAACGTCATAAGTGCCTATGCACTGCAGGTTTGGCTGACAACGCTTGAGAAGGCTAGATTTTGGGAAGACCTTGACCTGACAGTGCAAGGCATACCCCAAAGCAAACAAGTTGTGATTGGGGGTGACTTTAATGGGCATGTGGGAGTGAACACTGAAGGCTATGCACCCTACCATGGAGGATTTGGCTTTGGAACGAGAAAGGAGGAGGGTAAGGAATTATTAGACTTCACCGTCACTTATGAGTTAATAGTGACCAATGCCTTCTTCAAAAAGCAAGAGGACCACATCGTCACGTATCGGAACGGTGGAGCAAAGACCCAAATTGACTACATACTACTAAGGAAGATGATCCAAAAAGATTGCAAGGTTATCCCTAGGAAGGACCTCTCAACACTACACAAAGTTGTGTGCGTTGAGATCAAGGTCAAGAGAAGGGGCAAGAAGGCCTTCAAAGCGCCATTGAGGCGCACATGCTAGAGAGACCTATAAGGGGAAAAGTCAATAGCATTTAAGGAAAGAGTAGAGGCTGAGCTTAGAGGGGAATGTGAGGGAGATTTAAACCTCGTGTGGAGCCAAGTTTCCCAAAAGTTGAGAGATGTGGCAAGTGAAGTTCTAGGAGTATTAAAGGGAGGAGCTGCAACCAACAAGGAGTCGTGGTGGTGGGGCAGGGAGGTCCAAGAAAAGATTAAGGCCAAGCGACGCTACTTTAAGGAATGAGATCAAAGTGGAGATGAAGACAACAAACAACAATATAAACTGGTGAAGAATGAAGCAAAGGTAGCAGTAAGGAACGCACAATCTAAAGCCTTTGATGAGTTCTACAAAAGGTTGGACACAACTAAGGGGGCTAGGGACATCTATAGAATTGCAAAGGCAAGGGAAAGGAGGACTAGAGACTTGGACCAAGTGAGGTGCATAAAGGGGGCGGATGAGCAAGAGCTCATGGACGAGCAACAAATTAAAGCTAGGTGAAAATCCTACTGCCATGAGCTGTACAATGAAGAGGGAGATACATTTGCACCTATAGGGGAGCTACAAGTAACGACGGAGCCGGAGGCCCATGGCTACTACACCAGAATTAGACCCGAGGAGGTGAGGGAAGCATTAAAGAAGATAGGCAGGGTTAAAGTAGTGGGCCTAAATGGAATACCCATTGAGTGGCGGTTAAAGTAGTGCTGGCCAGTAAAATGCCAACACACGCAGAAGATGAAAGTGGCGGAGATGAGGATGTTAAGATGGATGTGTCGACATACAAGGTTGGACAGGATTAGAAATGACGTCATAAGAAGTAAATTAGGCGTCGCCCCGATAGAGGACAAGTTGAGGGAGCAACGACTACGATGGTTTGGACATGTTAGGAGGAGACCCACAAATGCCCCGGTCAGGAGATACGAGCAAATCCATATTACAAATGGCAAACGGGGGAGAAGACGGCCAAAGAAGAGCTGGATGGAGTCGATCCGATGAGACCTCGCATATCTCAACCTGAGGGAGGAGATGGCTCTACATAGAACTTGGTGGAGGATTAGTATAGGTGTACCAAACGTAGCAGTGTAGGAGCAACAACAACAATAACAACAACAGTCCCAAACATAGCAGTGTAGGAGCATCCCACTATAGCGGGCTCGCTTTGATAACACGAGGATGCCTGGCAATGATTCCGGCTTGAATTGCTTGGTGCTTCTACAGTTGGATGGAGTCAACTCGACAGATGCTCATGGAGGAAGAAGCAGGCAAATCAAGAGTTGATTAGAAACACAGCCAAGAATGCGAACGTCCACCTATAGGGACACCTATTCCTTCACTGAAGACAAAAAAATTAGAAAAGAAATTAAAAAAGAATTCCATGAAGACAAGTGGACAGGACCTCGCCTACCCCAACCTAAGTGAAGAGATGATCCTATGTTGAGCTTAGAAATACCTATTATAGCTGTGTAGGAGCATTTACGCATCAGTAGGCTATCTCAGGCTAGTTTGTAGACACGCAGTGCGGGTGCGTGTAGGGCGCTTAGGACTTCTAGGATTTACTCTTTACCCTATTTCACTTCACTCTCTACGATACTTGCTAAACCCTCTCACACACTCTCTCTAATTCTCCCTCTCTCTCTCTATCTTCTCTCTTTATCTATCTCCCTCTCTCGCGCTCTCTATATCCCCCTATCTCTCTCCCCGTTTTCCTCCCATGCCTTGCACGCTGTGTGCACATGCGCATACATACATGCATACATGCTTACTTACTTACGTACTTACATATATACGTACATACATACATACTTATCTGATTATGTGCTTATATGCCTGCCTGCTATTTGTCGTTCTCCCTTTCTCTTTTCTCCTGTTCTTCCTCATTAGGGTTGAGTGATTGTACACCTGCAGGCATACTACGCACTCACCCAAATTGGGCCAGATTTTCAGGTTGGGGGTCCTCGGAAACAGTCTCCCATCAGGGTCTCACCCCGGTGGGGTAAGGCTGCGTACATCTTATCCCTCCCAGACCCTGCGTGAGCAAGAGCTCTTGGGGCACTGGGTATGTTGTTGTTGTTGTTGGTAGAGTTGGTTGCGCCTGATTCTATCAAAAGCGCTGATTGGTGTAGTGTCCTTGTTTGTTTCGATAACTGTGCGTTAATTGATAAGTCGTCACCTAAGCATGATAGGATAGAGATTTGAGACCTCAATACTGACCATGTTCCTCTCCTTGATAGTCATGGGTCTAGAAACGCTATTGGATTTGGGGATAGTCCTTACAAGCTTTCCCCGTTTCACTTCGAGGACATCGCCTTAGATTTTGGGTGACTATGAGCTTTACACCTTGTTCGGTTAAAGACGTTAAACATAGCACTCCTAAGAGGCAACCCAACCTACTTTCGTATTGTTGTTTAGTTTGATTTTTTTTTTTTTTTTTTTTTTTTTTTTGGGATTGATCTCTCTTTCTGTTTCAAGACTCTTTGTTACCCTTACCATGGATTACTTTGTTTCTCGGATGTACTGAGTACTTGTCTTCTAGAGTCTTGACTACTAACAAGCAAGGTTGTTAAAATTGGGATTCTTCTTAGAATCGGTAGGGGCTTTTAAAATCAGAATCGTAGAATCGAATCGAGAATCGTAAGATTCTGCTAAATGTATGTATATAATTATTTTTCGTATTAATATTAGTTATATAGTTCAAAAAATTATTAATAAGATCTTTACTTACATGGGTCTATATAAGAAATATAATCAAATATGTAAAAATATCATCAGGAACATAGATGTGTCATTTTATTATACAATAATCACGAGAGCTTTTATGATAAATGTTGCTAATTGAACTTTATATTAAGGTTAAAACATAAAACTAAACTTAATTTTAGTTTCTTGAAAGTATATAATGTTCAATTAACTTTCTTTTACTTCAAGCTAATAAAGTAAGTTTGTTTATAATATATGCTTGATTTTTTTTTATATTTTAACTTTTTACTTGTATACGTTGGTAGAATCGAGGCCAAATCGGTAGAATCATAAAATCGTATTATGATTCTATCCGTTACTTTCATATAATATCACTGAATCGTAAAATTCTACGAAGTTAAGATTCTACTTATGATTCAGATGGTCGGCAATTGTGGAATCGTAGAATCGTAAGATTCTAAGATTCGAATCGGGATTTTAATAACCATGCTCACAAGTTTACTTGGTTAATTTGTTTTATTGTGTAGCTCTATCTCTTTTCCTGCCATTTTGGGATGTCCTTTGCCACACCAAACCTAGCTGATTGTATTCAATCACTGTCCCCTACAACTCAAGTTGTCTCTTTCCTTCCGTTGCCTTCATTTATTTGTATATTTGTTGCATCGAGGATAAAGCAAAGTTTGGGTTTGGGGATGGTGTGAGTATTTTGAACTTTTGCTTGTCTTTTTAGTATTATTTAACTTAAATTAGTTGAAATTTTGCATGCTTAGCTATGAATTGGTGTGAATTATATTGAATTCAAATTTGGGAAGTATCAATAATTTTAAACTTTATGTTATGCAGTTATTCCTAGATTCTACTGAAGTATTCACTGTTTTTTTCTTTAAACCGGTTTGAGAGTTTACTTCGTTTGCTCACAATCTTTTGACAAAGCTCACACATTAAGATGTTTTAGTAGGAATAATTTTAGGAATTGGAACCGGATGCTTTACTTGTAATGGCGTTGAAATCACCAATCTATTTCGTTTTTTTGAATTCATTCTTGAAAAAAAAGGAAAAAAAAAAAAGAAAAACAGGAAAAAAAAATGTAATGAGGTACCAATACCTATGTTAATTGGGTAAGTACTTGTGACTTGTCGGTTCTTGTAACCCTTGTATCTTGAGCAAGTAAGGTCGTAGGGGTATTTTAATACCTGGTATCCTGAGCCAACTGGATTGGGAGCAGCCAGTCGAAAGCTCGCTCTATGAGACACGGGGAAAGCTTACGAAGAATCAACTTATGTAAGCCACCTTGATGAGCACCAATGCCTAGTTTGGGTGAGATATTCTTCTAAGGTATGTGCTAGTAACGGTTTGGGTTGTGAATTCTTTCACTCAAGTCATTAGGTCCAAGGAGTGCTCTTCACTCGGTGCCTTAAGCCAAATGGATCGGGAGTCATTGACTGAAAACGCGTTACATGGGTCTTAGAGAAGACACATCTAACAATAAGTTGCTTCAAAAAAAGAGAAAAAAGAAAAAAAGAAAAAAAGGGAGGAGAGAGAGAGAGAAGAAAAGACTTAAGATATTTATTCTGTTTAGGGGTATCTTGTTAGAGATACTTATTCCTTTAATTATTTCCACTAATCGTACTAGATATGTAAAGTTTGGAGTAAGATAGGGGGAAAAAATTTTAAACTTACTTACTAGTAAGAAGACTTAAATGTTGAAGAATTTGGCTAAAACCAGAAGCTAGGACTAGTATAATAATATCATTACATTAGGACTATTTTTTTTCTTGAGTCCCCTCTCATATGTGTCCAAAAAATATTTTCCACGATTAATTTATGCAACCATATGCCTGATTGAATCTTTCCTTCTTTCCATTTAAATTTAGTATTGCTTGAGGACAAGCAAGGTTTGGGTTTGGGGATGTGATGTGCCTCGCATTTTACATGTTTTATAATACATTCCTACGATATCTTTGGTTATTACATGTGTGGTATTGCATAATTTGTGCGTATTTAAGCTTGGAACCCATTAGAGCAAGAAAATCTTGAAAAATGGTGGAAAACGAATCAAATGAACAAATTTGAAGACTACGTTGAGAAACCCGACCACGTATGGAAAAGAAGTACCTATTGGGTGAATATTTAGTCAAAAATAGTCTTTTCGTGGGTGCGCGGATCAATCGACCATGTATTTTGACAATCGATCAAGCTTAAAATGAGCAAAAGGTTAAAAGAAGAGTATTTATGACCCCCATAATATCCAATTCCACCTTTAAAACCATTGGGAGCATATAGATCTCTTTGAGATCTTTGATTTGATGTAAACTTTAACCCGTAACTCCTTATGGATCAAACGTTTTGTGCGTTTTGAGTTAACTGCACAAGCTGCCAAATCTAACACTGTAAGGCAGCAATCAATCGGCCATTTGCCCGATTGATTGGCAACGATGCAGCGTGTCCTATATAAAGGGAAGAGGTGACCTAGTTTTTGGACGTTTTGGCCTATTTTCTCTTCTCCTCCTTCCTCAAGCCACCAATAGAGACCGAGATTTTCTCAAAGCCCGAAGCGCAAGTGGTCAGAGAACGGGGGGATCAAAGCAGGAGTCACGTCAACACCGACTGAGGGAGCCTTCATCCATGAGTTTTTCTTTACTTTTCTATTTAAATTTTGTGACGTATAGAACTCCTATGGAGGAGTAGACTCTTAATATCGCGGTGAAGGACGGGTAGCCATCCGGATCCCAGATTTATATTTTATTTATGATAATGATTTTCGTTATACTATTTTCTGCACCCCCATGGGGAGTTCTATATTTTATATTGGGTTTTCTTTTATATGCTTGTAGCCATGATTTGATTTACTGATTTATTAGTGATTCGTTTTGTGCTTATAACCTAGACCATAGTATAGTAGATTTTCACGAGGGGTCAAGATTGAGGTTGTATCAAATCCAGAGCCACAATTGTTCATACAAATTAATACTAATTTAGTAGTGACAAAGGAACTTTTTTGTACTTTTAAGATAATCCATGCTACACCTAGAGTGATAAGATGGGTTATGCCCTTAGACTAGTTCATTACCATAAGCCCCAACTTAGTATTAATCTAGGTTTAACATGAAATTAGGTGTGATAAATCAACTTAGTACTCCTATTGAGATAATCCATATTACACTTAAAGTGATAAGATGGGTTATACTCTTAGACTAGTTCATTACCCTGAACCCTAGTTTAATGTTAATATTGGCTTAGAGCTTGTAGCCTAGACCTTTAAAGTTATTGTCGCGATAAAATATAATGATGGGATTCGATTTTTTTTTTTTAATCAAATGGGATTCGATTTAAGCTAAAATAAATTGACACCCTAAACTATCCTTAATCGATTTGATAATTTTATTTATTGTTTAATTCTTTGCATTTCATTAAATATTCTTCCAAACAAACAAAACCCAAATTAAAATCATTCATTAATTATTGAATTTAATTTATATTGATTCCCTATAGATATAACACACATATACCCAACTTAGCTACGACGAACCAATATGCTTGCTAGCAAACCTGTTTTGAACACTCTTTAAAACTACACTAACTATAACTCGACCCGACATTGTTACGTTGTTCATGTTCTAAGTTAATTTATGCATGATCCGTGTGTTCCTTATTCAGAAGCAGCCTATCGGGTTGTTCGTTGCATAAAAGGAGCCCTAGGTCAAGAAATATTTCTACAGCGTAATTGTGATTCTGATCTTCGTGCTTGTTGTAATGTTGACTGGGTAGGGTGTCCGAATACTAAACGCTCCACCACGATTTTTATTGTGTTTCTAGGAGATGCCGCTATTGCTTGGCATTCCAAGAAATAATCTATTGTTTCCCGTTCTTCATCTGAAGAAGAGTATCGTGCCATGGCTACACTGACATGTGAATTAATGTGGCTACGACATTTATTTTGTGATCTTTTAGTTTTTGTTACTAAACCTGCTATTTTGTTTTGTGACAATCAGGCAGCCTTATATATAGCCTCCAATCTAGTGTTTTATAAGAGGACTAAACACATAGAGATTGATTGTCATTTTGTAAGTTGATGGCTAAGGAAATTACCGATATTTTTACAAAGGCTTTTGGTAGTCCTTCTTTTTCTTCTCTCCTTCGCAAGTTGGGCATCGTTAATTTACATGCTCCAATTTGAGAGGAAGTGTTGAAAAAGAATTCTATAATTTTCTTGTATTGACTTTGTATTTTGTATTTATTTCTTGTAACTTCCTAGTAATTATAGTACTTAAGTAGTTTTTACTAGGTATTTATGTGGGAATTCAATGGTGGCATTTCCTTCTCCATAACCAGCCATAATGAGGAACAGGAAGATGAGGAGAAATTCTTAGTGCTTTGCTCATGTAACTATTCTATTAGCCTAGAATTCTCTGTTTCTAGTCTTTTGGTTTGCCATTGATTGTATTATAAATTAGGCTCTTCACTTGTGAATAACATTCATTCCAAAATTTACTAATTGTTCTAGTATTTTATTGTTTAAGTTTTAGTATTTCAATTATTTTTACATGGTCTATTAAATCCCGCTTGGGCTTATATGTGGGTCTCTTACTTGTGTGCTCATTTTTAGCTAGTTTAAGACCCAAATTTGATAAGCCAAAAATAGTTTAACTGCACTCAAATAAAGTAAGTACCAAGACCAACCCAATGACATTAAGTGAGTTTTTGATTTGCTCCCGAATTTTTCAAGTTTGGACTACACCTAACCAAAACCTGAAACATGCCCAATTCCAAGCCTGATGGTCGGGCCAAAATTGAATCAGTCCGACCTAGTCTTAAAAGGAATGACTGGTCCGGTTTGGTCTTTTTAGTTTAGATCGATTTATGAAAGCCCTTGGTTGCGCCACTAGCACCGATTCTCCATTGGCGCTAACATCTCCTTTATGGTGTCATCGGCCTTTTAGCCTCTTCTTATACCATCAACATCATCAACATCCCAGCCTCGATTCTGTGACCTCCCTCCCTCAACCCCACCCCCTCCTTTCAAATTTCGAGTATCAAATTTGACTAAATGTAATGGGGGACTTAGGGCTGACAACATGATGATTGGGATGGCCAGGCGTAAATGATAGCGTGGGGGGAGGGGCTAAGCAAGTTGGCGACTATTGAGTACTCCATATATAAGTCTTGTAAAATCCCACATTAGAGTTGTAAGAGAAAATAGTTCAATATATAAGCTTACTGGATTACTCCTCCAATGCTAATTAGCTTTAGGATGAAACTCTACATGGGCTTATATGTTGATCTCATGTGTGCCAACTCCATCAGTCAAGTTAAAAGGCCCAGTGAAATTTAATAGCGACAACAACGAAGGTGCAAAGAGGACTAGGGAGGTTAGCGACAATGCGAAGAGGGTTCCGGGAGGTTGGTGATTATGCGTGGGTGGGCTGGTGATGTTGCGATTATGTGAGAGGCCGTGAAATTTGGCGATGACACGATGAAATGCTATGCATGCCGGCGATCGCGTCGTAGGTTAGGGACATCGAGAGCAGAGAAACTAGGCACCGGTGATGGCTAACAGTAGCAATAGTGGTTGGGGAGGGGGTTTGGTTTTTAATTTTTAAAATTATTTTCTAAATTTTTAAATATGAAAGATATTTTTTTACCCTTAGCTAAATTATTTTATTTTTTTAGGTGACGCATCAACAAAAGATATCGGATAGTGACACTATTAATAGATGAAACCTCACCAAAGTTTTAGAGGAAAAATGTGTTGGAATAGGTGTTCTAGAAAAATTTAATTAGTGAGTTTTAAATATTAAATAAATAAAATTGTTCTATTTATTTTTTGTCTGATTATATTTTACGAGTTAAATATGCGAGTGATTGTTTTTTCTAAAACATTACATGAGATGGACTTTGTCCAAGATGACGTATCAGATTTGGTTTAAATAGTCAGTAAGATTGAACCTCAGAAAGACTTAGAACAAATTAGTGATATGTTGTCAAAATATATTCGTAGTCGGTGATTAGTTTGGACAACTTATCTAATAAGATTATAATATGATATTTGTGATGGCTTATCTTGGTCATGCAGATAGGGATCCAAGAGCGTTATGTTCGTGTTTTCAATAAGATTGGAACACTAAGCAGGACTAGAGGTGGCCAACGAGCCGGGTCGACCCAGAACCCGGCCTGGCCCAGCCCGTTTGGGTCAAGCCCAGGCCCGGGCCCGGTGAGCCGTTAGCTGACATTTAAAAAAAAAAATACTCATTTTTTTCTGTAAATACTAACAACATTTTTTTATTTTACCTCACAACAATCATCAATTCTCTCTTCTCTATTTACATACAATTTATTTGCTCTTAATCTCTCAAGTTCAAAGTTTCAATTATATTCTACTCATAGAAGGTTGGAGAAGTTTTCAATTTTCGCTTCGGTAAAATTAGTATCGAAATTTTATTTATTTGTCATTTTTATTTACCTTACTTGCATTCTTACTTGCATTTTATAATTATAAATTAACAATATCATGGCATATAATTTATCTTCATCTGAAGCTGGTCGATCTAGTTCTAGCTCTTTTCAACCTCCTAAATTCCCTAGAATAGGTGGAGGAGTTGAGCTTAATATCCAAGAACGTACTTTTTTAGAACTCGATTTGCCACCTCCCTACACAGACACCTGTAATTGGGAGCAAGAATACCTCTATGAGCAGGATTATCCTGAATCAGATGCTGCGGAATGTTCTAAACCCGAATCCACACTTACCAATGATGAAACTGAAACCTGCACCTCTACGGGCTGTAGTAGATGTAATACTAGCGATGTATGGAAACACTTTACACTAAATCGTGAATGTGGTAAAGCATACGGTACTCTATGTGACCTTCCAAAAGTTTTTAGTCATCCACTTAATAGTAGGACTGGCATTTTAAAAAGACACCTACAAAGAAGCCACCCCAAATTAAATGTAGATAGAACCCAACAAACTCTCGTACAACAACCGACTGGTGCGCTTGCTAACTTTAAGTTTACAAATGAAACTAACATATGCGAATTAATGAGATACGTCATTTCAGCTGAAAGGCCGTTTACCACTAGCGAAGACCTTAGATTCGTCCGATACTGTAAAACCGCGTTAAACCCCGCCCCTCTAAGGGTCCCTCGAAACACTTTGAAGCGGGATGCATTTAGAGAATTTATAAATATGAAAAATGAACTTCAAGATATTTTAAAGGAGAACACGAGCATGTTCTCATTGATGTTGGCACATGGAAGTCAACATCCGATATACCTTTATTGGATTGATTCTTCCAATGTTATGCAAAAACGAATAATTCATTTTTGCCTATTTGAATCCCCACAGTGCTCATGTAATCACGGGTGCTATTATGAACGCATGCCGTGAGTGGGGGATAGACCACAAAAGTTTCAGTATTACTTTTGATAGTGCTACTAACAGCAATGCATCTGTTAAACAATTAATTATGTATCTGAAGCCCATGTTAGATGGGAAATATTTTTCATTTACATTGCATTTGTCATGTACTTCATTTAATAGTAATGGATGGTTTGCAACTTATAAATGTTTCTCTTATGGCTTCAAGAGAAGTAACTAAAATAGTTAAGACATATGGAACTAGGCAAAGAAAATTTAAAGATCTTTGTGGTACACATGGCATTCGTTATAAAAAATTTAAATTAGATACATGTAATAGGTGGTCATCCACGTTTAATATGTTTACCGTACAAAGATGTCTTAATTGAATTTGTACAGCAAAATCGTTTAGATCTAAGTTCTTTTAATTTTGTATATATAGATTGGGATGTCATTAGTGAAATATGTAAGTTTTTTGTTATTTTTAAAGTGGCTATGATTTTTTTTTTTTTGGATGTTATTATTCAACCATTACACAAGCAATATCTAGATTGGTAGATATTGTTGTTTAGATGATAGATAACTCCTCCAACACCATGTTGCAGGGCTCCATTTCTTCCATGGTAGAAAAAATTTTAAAATATTATTCTAAATTACCAATGGCATATTGTATTGCCACTGTTTTTATCCATGTTGTGAACTTAGGGGTTTTCAATTATTTGCACAAATATTTTACAAAAAAATAAATCCAACTTTTGATGTAGAATCTTTTGTTGTTAAAGTTGATAAAATTTACGTAAGTTATTTTCTGTGTATGTTCAAAGATTATCATCTGATGCAAATGTTTCTTCTACATCATCTTTTTCGTCCTCTTCTCAAGGAAAATCTTATGCGTGGGATATGTTGAACGGATTAAAGCCCAAACAAAGTCCCACGTTATATGATGAGCTAAATTTGTACATGTGTTCGCCTATGGTCGACTTTAACCCAACAGAGGCGAACCATATTTTGATATTTTGCAATGATGGAATTCAAATAAAACCCAATATCCCGTGCTTTCTACCATGGCATGCAATATACTAACGTGTCCAGTATCTACAGTAGCATCGGAGTCTACTTTTAGTGCAGGTGGTAGATTGCTTGGACTAAAGAGAACGAAGCTAGCACGAGCCACCTTAGAAATGTCGGTGTGATTGAAAGACTGGATGGTTGCAGTGGATAAAAACCAAGACTGACTGAACTTGGGTTCATCGAGCGATGAAGAAGATAACTGTAGCACCAGTACAACAAGTACTGCACCAACTACAGCTAGTTTAGATTAATTTATTTGTATTGTTATAATTCTATTTTTTATAATATATTTTATTTTATAAAATAAATTTGTAATTTTATATGGCACTATTATATTGTTATAGTTATATTTTTAATAAGTTGTGATACATTTTATTTTATAAAATATATTTGTAATTATGATTGTGTAGTATTGTGTTTGTATGTTATATTATTTATCAATAAATTATAATTATTTTTTGGTCAAGGTGATTATATATTTTTATAATTTTATAAGGCATTATTATGATTGTATTGTATGTTATATTATACATATGTATAATATATATTTTATATATTTATTAAAAAAAGAATTACGTTAGGCCCGGGCCGGGCTCACCGGGATAAGGCGAAGCCCAGGCCTGGCCCATGGCCATGCCAAAGTAGGACCACTTGAATTAGTTGTTTCTTTAACTGCAATCAGAAATAATTAATCTGTAAGACGACAACTTTAAATCTAGGAAATAGTCCGAACTCGTGCATGGAATGTTAATTGCTTTGATGCCTAAAATAATGAGGTTATAAGAGAATAACCAGGATCTTACGTCATTGGATAATTGCATAAAGTGTGGTGGGAACGGATATTTTACTAGAAACCTACAATGTAAGATGTCCCCTTAGTCGATTCACAAATATACGAACAAATTCTAGAATCTTTGGCAAGAGTATTCCATATGTTTGACATTTGGAACTAATGCAGAAATTGTTTCTGTATTATGAATTGTTCGAGAAGAGCGAGTCGGAAACTACAACGATAAATGTGAGAAAAATAATGATATTAGTTAAAGTTGTTTTTGCTTATAGATATCTAATGGATAGGTTAATTATCGCAATAAAATTATTTGGGAAATTCTTGAGTGAATATATTTAATTCTAGAGTACAATAAAACTTATTTGGTGAAATTTAGTTTTACTAAATGGTAATCAATTATTATCATGAGATAATAATCAAATTTGACCCATTTGGAGCTAGAGTTAGATGGTCCCCGAGGTCCCTTCGCAAGCCTTAACTTAAACACTGTTTGAAAATATTTAAATTGAGGCCATGGGATGAATTATTTATTTATAGGATGAATCAATTAATTTTTACTAAATATAACTCATGATATGAATTATTTATTCATAGATGAACAAAGTTAATTTTATTGAATGTAAAATTCATGAGATAAATTTATACATGTGAGAATTTAATCAAAATACAGAAAAGGGTAAATAACTACATAACCCTGGGTGCACAGTGACAACACGCGCCCGCCTCAATTCAAAAGAAAGGAAAAAGGGAATGATCCGCAACAATTGCCGTGGACCAATAGCGCGATGAAATGTGTCGTTTTAGCCCAGCATTCGTGTGCACGTGGGACTGCCAATCAGAGCTTCACATGTGGCGTTTTTTATTTGTTATAAATATGCTACATTCTGTGCATTATTTTTAATGTATTTTTTAGGTTTTTAAACCTAGTTTTCTTCCACAATGAAAACCTAAAATTATTTTATGGTTTTTTAAATTAATATTTAGCATAATATTTCTGAAAAATTAATTTTCAAAAAGATAAAAAAAAAAATTTTATTCTAAAATTTTTTCTAAATTAAATATTTTAAAAGCCCTCACTTTGGTACTAAAAGAGTTCAGTGCTGAGAGGTCAAGAGGTTTTCTTCAAATTTCAAATCTACAAAATCAAAGTTAGGATTTCAGGTATGTCTAAATTAAGTATTCGATATTTAATTCGTTTTTCATTTGTTTTATTTATTCTACATACTATGTTTACATGTTTTATTCGATGTTTTTGTTTGTTATATTATAAATTTATTAGAGTAAGATCTAGATTTAATTAAGTAGTTTAATTAGGTCAAAATTTTAGATTTAAAATTAAGAATTTTAAATTGGTTTTCGCTGCACCTGCTTTAGTTGTGTAGGGAAAATTTGTTTGAAATACGTTCCTCACAAAATGAGCAAAGGACTAAGAGAGAATGTGCATAGGTGGAAAGAAGACGGGAAGAATGAGAGTGCAGATCGAGGAGTGAAAGAGAATACGTTTGGCGGTGCTCGCGTCGGCAATGGTTGGAGGAGGAGCAAGGGGTAATGCGGCCAGAATAATTAGGATCGGATGGGGATATTTAAGTAATTTAAAAATTTTATAGGTATTAATGTAAAATCTAAGAGGGTACCAACAATAGTGCATCAGATCCTATTAGAACTCCGAAATTAAGCATGCTTCGGTGAAAGTAGTACCAAAATAGGTGATCTCTTGGAAAGTCATTGTGTTGCACCCCTCAGGTTAGGGGTTCTCGTAAATAGCCTCCCTTCAAGGTACTCTGAAGGGGGAAGGCTGTGTACGTCCACCCTCCCAAACCCTGCTTAGGCAAGAGCCCTTGGAGCACTAGGAATGTTGCTTTTTTATAGGTATTTAAGGTAATAATGATACGGAAGATAATTATGGTTAATTGCTACTCAAATTCTCCAATTAGTCTTTAATTAGGTATGTAATTAATTAAAGTTGTTTTTCTATTAGAATTTTATTTTTAAGAGTTTAAATCGTTTAAGGAGTTTTTATTGTTTGAAAATTTGTACTTGATTACCCCTATTTGTATTATTTCAGTTTCTTAATTATGTATAAGCAAATTAATCAAAACCCCTTTAATCGTAATTGTTTTTGCAACCCTGATTGATGAAGGCCATTGAATTGGTTGAACTTGAATCCTATTCACTTGCCCTGCATTAGTTGGTATAAAAACCAAAAAGTTTTTAATCATGGCTCATAGGAGACTGAGGAGAGTTCCGACTAATAAGATCAGGGAGGAGGATGATGGTCAATAAATGAATAAAGTTGTTCGACTAGTTTTGAAGTACCTCTCCAATATTTTAAGGCCATGGTAGAGAAGTTGGTGACAACATTAATGTGCCTTAAACATCTACCTTTAAATCCACAATCAGTGGAGGATCAGAAAGAAGATGAAGAGTTCTTATGATGTTTTGTCAACTGGAAAAGTGGAGCTCGTATTTAGCGGTTTAAAGAACCAATTCTGGAATTTTCTTCTTTAATGAGAAGATACTTAAGGAAAATGGGATCTTATCGGTAGTGGTCCCATTACTGGCATCGCCTGAATTGTCACAATCTACCTCTTTTAGCCTTGTAAGCCACCACCAGCCTTTAAACGTATCAGACACATCGGGAGACCAGTTTCATTTCTTCATTCTGCTAATACCGTCGTACAAGAGGTGATGCATCAATCTTATGTTGATTTTTTTTTTTTTGATAATTAGCGACAAAGTCGCGAAACAAGCAGATCACTCGCCAAGCGAGGCCTGAGTCCAACCGAAAAAACACGGGGACCAAAACATCCAGCACAAAAACAAAGAAACAGGACAATACACCAACATGCCCATACCAACAGGCACAACACAAGACTCAACACACGACAAAATCAGACAACGAAAAAGACCAACTAGAAACAAAGAAACAGGCTAAGCAACTCGCAAAAACAAAAGGAATAGGAATACGGCAAAAGAGCAAACTCATCCTAACTTCATCTTCTACGGAGCATGGTTTTCACCATAAGTGAATTGAATCCTTCGAAATCAAGACCCAGCCTTTTCCCATCTGTATTGTTCTTTCCGCTTCAAGGATCTTCTCAGCATCAGAAACGTTATCTCCTCGATTCTCCCTATTTCTCTTTTTCCTTTTTGCAGTGGTCTTCGCCGTTTTTCCCGTAGTACTCCTGGGTGACATGTCCTTCAGGAATTCATGTAACTCCTGCTTCTCTCTTTCTTTCATCTTGCGCTTCAGAGCTCTCCTTCCCCATTTTGTTGTGCGCAGCCTTTCCTTTTTCCGCCGATCTGAGCTTGTCCCTTCCATAAATGCAACTGTTACGTGGTGGTTCCCGGGCATACTATCTTCAGTCTGGGGATGTCTAATCAATGCCGAGGGCTCGAAGCCTGGAGGGAAATCCGGACCAGAGGCTGCGGAGTCACTATCACTATTGTTACCCGAAGCTTCGTTCTCACGAGGAGATATCTGCAGTGTTACAACTTCGTCATCCTCGACCCATGAAAGTGGACTAGGAAGACGTTGATTTTGTCGGTCGCCCTGACACGGTAATTGGGCTACTAGTTGTGGGATGTAGGTGATTAGTGTGGTGCGTGGGAAAAAGCTTTCCATGGTCCATCTCCTAAGGATCTGACCATCAAGATGGATAGAGACCTGTCGTAGCGATTGCCATGTAGCACCTATCCCTTTATCCACTGTCCGTGGAATAGGACTTCCAGAATTGTCATAAACAATCGAGACATCCGTAATCAGCTCATCCGGAGGTTGGATCCGTAATGTATTCTGAGCTACTGTGGTATAATAACTCTCTCCATAGGACTGTGTCAAAAAAGATGCCTGCGCCCTAGCCAATCTGGCTGAGGCCGCTAAGGCGACAACTCTGGGAGAGTAGTCTGGGATCAACACAGAGGTACCTTCTTTAATGAGGATCAGGAGGGATCCCCCGTTATGCTAAACTTGGACCATTTGATGAATGCACGTTGTGTAGCAGGTGTCAATCAGGATCCTAGCAACGTCAGCACACATGAGGTGTGCTGACGTTCTCGGATCCACCCTTACGAACTTCCCCCATACTTCGGCGATGTCAGCAAAACAGTCATTAGACCACCATTAGATGGGTAGTCCATGGATCTCAAGACACACACTTCTATTTAGGGATCCAAGAGTCTTGCCAGAGTACTTATACACTTCTCTGAACTTTCGTAGTAGAATCTTATGATTCTTAAGTTGATGTTTAAAAGTAATAATCTATCGTGCCAAAGGTCTACCATCTTTGTGATTCTTGTAGTGGCAACCCTTATCCACCCCAAGTTGATAGGGTGCAACACCCATGGAAAGTGGAAATAACTGTCACTGAACTTTTCCTTAGCTGTCTATCGGAACCTCCGCCACCCCCGACAACCTTCACAGTACCGTAGGCCATTGTGCACCCACCTACTACCCACAACTTCCTCGATTGCCATTCCAAATCATAAACCGAATTTGAAGATGATTTCTCGTCGATCCATGGAGAATGATGACGAAGATAAAATCATGGTTTATTAACATTCAAACTCTCAAATTTGTCTTAAATTAGGAGTCTAATATTTAGTTGTTTTCTACTAGGATTTTAGTTTTTAAGAGTTTAAGTTATCTAAAGAGTTTGGATTAATGAAAATCTTGTATTTAGTTAAGCTATTTGTTTCATTTCGGTTTCTTAGGTATAAACAAATTGACGAAACCTCATTTAATAGATAGTGTTTTCGCAATCTCGATTGAGGATGACCATTGAATTATTTGAACTTCAATTCTGTTTGTGCGCCTAGCATCATGTATTACAAATATTCTGACTTTACATGTCAACATATTATAAGAAACGAGTTATTATATATCAAAGTTTCATCAAAAACTTTATTTTTTCCTAACTAGTTAGCTAAAAGATTTAAATATTGTTTCAGGATTTTTTTGGCTAGGTTATAGATGAGAGCGGGACTCAACCCTCACTTGAGGAAACAGCTGCTGGTGCGTTTAACCCGGGATCACCTGCAAAAAGAGCAATCAGAGCGACCCGCAGTGGTTTGGACCCCGGGAGACCCCTCCGATGCCTAA
Source organism: Simmondsia chinensis (assembly GCA_018398585.1). NCBI lineage: Eukaryota > Viridiplantae > Streptophyta > Magnoliopsida > Caryophyllales > Simmondsiaceae > Simmondsia > Simmondsia chinensis. Next base: position 33,179,778 of record JAGTTD010000005.1, read on the forward strand.
GTCAGCAGGAGAAGCGATAGTAAGAATAAATATACGTAAAGTAGAAAATACCTGGTAAATATGAATGAACTAATCCAGGGAGGGAGTGCATCAGCAAATAATTATGGAGGGGGAGAGGCAATACCGTGAGCCTAGCAAAGAGAGAGAGAGACGGGGGGGTCTCTTGGGGAGGATATGAGGCGTGAGGCCCCTGAGAGGTCAGGCCGTGAGTGGTGAGGGACCCCAGGCCGGATGAGAGAGAGAGGGGTAGCCCGTGGAGATGCCCTGAGGAGCTCCCCTTGAATGAGGGGAATAGGTTGGTATTTATAGAAAAGGGGGAGCTGGTGGTGCTGGACGGTAGAACCGGGCTAGGGCCAGTACCGCCAGGCATTACTTGATGGAGAAGTGAAGGTGAATGATTGGTTAGAAGGAAGGTGCTACCGTCTATATGGCGAATGGTTGAGAGGGGTGGTGATGCCGCCTGGGTGGTGACGGCTGTGGTGCCGCCTAATTGGTACACAGGGTTAGGAGAGTGGGTACTGAGGCCTGCAGGTGGTAGCCAAGGCAGGCGGTATTGTGGTGGTAGCCAAGGCAGGCGGTATTGTGGCCCTCGGGGCAGTAGTAGTACTCGGATCTGATACCGCCTAGGACTGGTCAAGAGAGGGGCAGTAATAACCCTTGGGACCCGGTACCGCCTAGGAGTGGCCAAGAGTGGGGCGGCAATGACCCCTGGGACCCGGTACCGCCTTTGAGTGGCCAGGCGTGGGGCGGCAATGACCCCTGGGACCCGGTACCGCCTTGGAGTGGCCAGGAGTGGGGCGGTAGTGAGCCCTGGGACCCGGTACTGCCCGGGAGTGTTAAGGAAGGTGGGCGGTAGCGAGCTAGGCGGTAGCCAGGGTTGACAGCACCAAGGCCTATGACAGGCGGTACCCTATAATGGAAGAAGCAGGCGGTAAGGGGAGCCCAGGTGTGGGATAAAGATGAACGGTGCCGAGTGCAGGGCACGTTACAGCTTGGCGGGACCATGGCTTACGGTAACTCAGGGAGGGGATGTTCCGCCAGGCCTGTTTACCGTGGTTGACTTATTGACCCAGCTCATTTTTTCCTCATCAGTTAGCCCCCCACTCTACCGTCGAATGTGAGCGGGTTTATGTTCAGCTGGAGGCGAATGTTAACTTGGTCACTTTTGACCGTGGAGGGTATAACATCAAAGAAGGTGGCGCCTTTCTACTAGCGGTCTGGATTTATTGGCGCGAGCAAGGGGTGACACCAGGTTTGACTAATAGTTGGCGCCAGGCTTTTCTTGGGAATACACAAGCATTAATGTGACGGCAGCACCGAGTGACGAGTGTCAGCCTTGTGTCCCATTCGGCAGGCTTTTAACTCAATCTAGGCCGTCCTTTTGGGGAATTAAATCAGTGGCATTAATTTTTACCCCCATTTCCTCCCTTTCTTTTTTTCCTTTTTCTTCTTTCTTCTTCTCCGTTCCCGTTTCTGTGCTTCCCCTTCTCCTTTTGCTTCCTCTGTCTTGCAACCCCAAAAATCCATTCCTCCCTTTACCGCTCTCCATTGCTCAGTATATAAGAAAATGGTTGATGTTTCAGAGGTGGGTGAACCGAATGTTCGAACTGAGCGACCCGTGGGGGAAATGGTTGTCTATGCTGGAGAACGTGATGTCTTTGCGGTTTGTGAGAATGTTCCCTCTTCGGAGCAGCAAATCATGGAGAGGGCTACCTCGGAGTCTATTTCCGAGCGTCTTCCTACCCCCCATTGGAGGAGGGAACAGGACGGGCTTGCCAAAGAGTTTGTCGAGGCGTTTCGAGCTTGTCCTCTCCGTTCTCTCGTACAACAAACGGCAGGTGAAGAGGGGGCTGTAATGTTATGTTCCAGGTATTTTTTCCCTGACGATTTTGAGATCCGAGGCCCCAAGGGGGACGAGTGTCCTTTGTTCCCGCCTCCAGACTTTTTTGGGGTTAGTGTGGATGCTTTGGATGCGGGTTTGAGGTTTCCCATTCCGCAATTTGTGGCTAACGTTTTGTATTTATATACGATTTGTCCGGGTCAAGTTACCCCTAATGGTTATAGGAATATTTATGGTTTTTTACTTGGTTGCTTTGTCCACGGGTTTCGGCCGTCTCATAATATCTTTGATGTCCTTCTTCAAGCCAAAGTGGTTAATAGTGGAATATCCTTCGAGCGATGAGGTGGGGCTATTTTTATCAAAAGTTTGCCCTCCAACGTAAAAAATTGGTTACAGAAAGTGATTTGGATTAAGCCTCTGAGTCGTCCTCGGTATCCCACAAAAAATTGGTTACAGAAAGTGATTTGGATTAGCTTTCTAGGCATATTTTAAAGCTTTTAGAGAATTTAAACTTTTTAAAGGGTCGTCTTTGCTGGCGTCTTCCGTAACGGGGTACCATAAAATACTTTGCAACTGTTAGCGCAAGAGTTGCCCCTTTTACTTTGTTGCTTTTTAATATGGCCTCTAGGAATGGTATACTTGGTTGGGGGTGTTATTCATGGTTGAATAAAGGTTGTCGGAGACGTTGCTCCACCTGACTTCTTAGGGCGATCATTTGGAATGGTTAATTTTAAGATTTCTTCAAGTTTTAGCCATTGGGTCAAGTTTCGAGTGACCGCATATTTAGTCTCCAGATTCTTACTTGTGAGCCAAGATGAGGTAGACCGTGCGTATTTCTAATCCTTAGCCCCCAGCCGTAAACTAGACTGGAATGTGTTGCGGAATGTATTGCGAATATTTTTAACTCCTAGGGCGGAATGCATTATGGATGTTTTTAATTCCTAGCCGCCGGCCGCAAGCTGGGTCAGAGTGTATTACAAATGTTTTCAACTCCTAGCCCCCAGCCGCAGGCTGGGTCGGAGTGTATTACTCGTTCTAATGTCGGCTAATGCGTGATTCGTGTGCCGATACTGGTTGGAGCGTAAATCGCTTGCCAAAGAGGCGTTTATGGCTCATATACGCCTAATCTGCCTGGGAGGGGCTCATGGCTCAACTAAATGTTACCCGCCGGCGGAGGGTTTGCAGTGTAAATAGGCTTTACCTGCCTGAGGAAGGCTTATGGCTTAAGTATGTCTTACCTGCCTGAGAAGGGCTTACGGCTTGACTGCACTTTACCAGCCTGAGGAGGGCTTACGGCGTAAATAGACTTTGCCTGCCATAAAAGGGCTTATGGTCACGTCTGAGCGTTGTTTTCCTGAGAAGGGCTTACAGCGTAAATGCGTCTTACAGGCCTGAGAAGGGCTTACGGCTCGACTGCATTTCACCAGCCTGAGAAGGGCCTACGGTGTAAATGAATCTTACCGGCCTGACAAGGGCTTATAGCGTAAATGCGTCTTACTGACCTGAGAAGGGCTTACGGTTCGACTGCATTTTACCAACCTGAGAAGGGCTTACGGTGTAAATGCGTCTTATCGGCCTGAGAAGGGCTTACGGCTGGACTGCATTTTATCAACCCCGATGTTGGGTGGGACACACAACCGCCCCGATGTTAGGTGGGGAACACAATTGCAGGCTTTCAAACCGGTGAGAGTTTACCGCCCGTCCCGATGTTAGGTGGGACACGCAACCACCCCGATATTAGGTGGGGCACACACAATCGCGGGCTCTCAAACCGGTGAGAGTTTACCACCCGTCCCGATGTTAGGGGGGACACACTACCGCCCCGATGTTAGGTGGGGCACACAATTACGGGCTCTCAAACCGGTGAGAGTTTACCGCCGGTCCCGATGTTAGGTGGGACACGCAACCGCCCCAATGTTAGGTGGGGCACACACAATTGTGGGCTCTCAAACCGGTGAGAGTTTACCACTCATCCCGATGTTAGGTGGGACACGCAACCGCCCCAATGTTAGGTGGGGCACACACAATCGCGGGCTCTCAAACCGGTGAGAGTTTACCGCCCGTCCCGATGTTAGGTGGGACACACAACCGCCCCGGTTTTAGGTGGGGCACACACAATCGCGGGCTCTCAAACCGGTGAGAGTTTACCGCCCGTTCCGATGTTAGGTGGGACACACAACTGCCCTGATGTTAGGTGGGGCACACAATTGCGGGCTCTCAAACCGATGAGAGTTTACCGCCCGTCCCGATGTTGGGTGGGACACACAACCGCCCCAGTGTTAGATGGGGCACACAACTGCAGACTTTCGCTTTAGGTGAAAGCTAACCACCTGCGAACGTTCACATTGGGTGAAGGTTAACCGCCACACAACTTCTTGCTCCCTTTTCAATCCGGAGCAAACAATACCGAGCCCCATTGTTAAAGGGACTCATAGTACTGCAGACTTTCGCGTTAGGCGAAAGCTAACCGCCTGCGGACTTCCACGTTAGGTGAAAGCTAATTGCCTGCGGACCTCCACATTAGGTGAAGGTTAACCGCCTGCGAACATTCACGTTAGGTGAAGGTCGTCCACCGCACAACTTCTTGCTCCCTTTTTTAACCGGAGCACGCAGTACCGAGCCCCCATTGTCAAAGGGACTCGTAGTACTGCAGACTTTCGCGTTAGGCTAAAGCTAACCGCCTGCGGACTTCCACGTTAGGTGAAAGCTGAACGCTCGCGGGCCTTCACGTTAGGTGAAGGTTAACCGCCTGCAAACCTTCACCTTAGGTGAAGGTCGTCCGCTGCACGACTTCTTGCTCCCTTTTTCAACCTGAGCAAGAAATACCGCTGCGGACTTCCACGTTAGGTGGAAGTTCACCGCTCACAATTCATAGAACTGCGGACTTTCACGTTAGGTGAAAGCTGAACGCTCGCAGGTTTTCGCGTTAGGTGCAGGTTAACCGCTACACAACCTCTTGCTCCCTTTTTTGGACCGGAGCAAAACAACGTTGAGCCCCTAGTATTAAAGAAGCTCACAATACCGCGGACTTTCGTGTTAGGCGAAAGTTAACCACCTGCTGATTTCCACGTTAGGTGAAAGCCAACCCCCACACAACTTCTTGCTCCCTTTTCCCATCCGGAGCAAACAATACCGAGCCCCCATTGTTAAAGGGGCTCATAGTACTGCAGACTTTCGCGTCAAGCGAAAGCCAACCGCATGTTGACCTTCATGTTAGGTGAAGGTTAACCGCCTGCGTAACTTCACGTTAGGTGAAGGTCGTCCACCGCACAACTTCTTGCTCCCTTTTTTAACCGGAGCACGCAGTACCGAGCCCCCATTGTTAAAGGGACTCGTAGTACTGCAGACTTTCGCGTTAGGCAAAAGCTAACCGCCTGCGGACTTCCACGTTAGGCGAAAGCTAACTGCCTGCTGACCTTCACTTTAGGTGAAGGTTAACCGCCTGCGAACCTTCACCTTAGGTGAAGGTCGTCCACCGCATGACTTCTTGCTCCCTTTTCAAACCTGAGCAAGAAATACCGCCGCGGACTTCCACGTTAGGTGGAAGTTCACCGCTCACAATTCATAGAACCGCGGATTTTCATGTTAGGTGAAAGATGAACGCTTGCGGGCCTTCGCGTTAGGTGAAGGTTAACCGCTACACAACCTCTTGCTCCCTTTTTTGGACCGGATCAAAACAACATTGAGCCCCCAGTATTAAAGGAGCTCACAATACCGCGGAGTTTTGTGTTAGGCGAAAGTTAACCGCCTGCGGATTTTCACGTCAGGTGAAAGCTAACCACCCACCACCTGTAGCACCGCGGACTTTCACGTTAGGTGGAAGCTTACCGCGGATGATAATTCTAGCTTCCAGTCCTTGCCCTAATGCTAAGTTAACGCAAACCACATAAGAGACATCAAAGCCCCAGCTCATTGCATAAGAAACATCAAACCCCTAGTCCCAAGTAAGGATTTAAGCTAAACATAAATCACATAAGTGACGTATATCACGTAAATTGCACTGAGAACGTAATTCATATAAGGAATGTGAATCTCATAGAGAACGCCAAGCCCCCAGTTCATAATTGGGGACCGGGCTGAACGCAAATCCCATAGGGAACGTTAATCATGTAATTTTCTACAAAAAAGATAAATTACGTAAAATTATATGGAGAACGTTGAACCCACTGCTGTCAAGTAAATACCGTTGTTCATCGTTATTTGAGGAACTGTAAGTTTCATAATTGCCGAGAGGCAGTTTGAATAGGAATCCCGTTCAGGTGTGCAAAACCATTAATAAGGATGCGATTATTCGTATTTGTCAATGAGCATGGCTTGCGGCCTACACGCGTCTTGTTAAAAATGCTAGACTTATTTTAACACCATTGTAAGTCTAAGGAGTAACGTGCCCCTTGAATCCTAAAGGTACAAGGTCTTTTAAGGCTTCATCCTTAATCCCAAGAGTATCAAACTCTCTGTTGGAGAGCAAATGAGCCAAGACGAGTGTCCTGGTGAACTTATGGCTACCCTTGCGGTGATAGCACCCCAGTGAGGGTATTGGGCGTGGTACCAGGCCAAGTTCTTTGGTGGTATTGTTTAGCCGAGAATGTTGAGACTGTTAACGGCCGGGCTCGGTTGGCGACATGGCGTAGCCATCTTGGGTTGGCTGTGCATACTTCACCGAACTTAGTAACGGTCGAGTTTTGGCCAAACGGGCGGAGGGTACCGCTTGGTGACCCCGCTCTTGCCTTTAAAAAATCCTGACCAAGATTTTTAGTGGTGACTCTTTTTAAGTTGCGTGGCCATGTGTTACCCATGGTAGCCTATAATACCGTTGGTCGGTGGCGGCCTAATTAGTGGTAAATTTTTCCTTTACCTAAGTTAAAAGGTGAGTAGTGAAGCTCTTAGAAGAGCTTTTGCCAACAAAGTGGGCGGCAGCTCAAATCTTGGGGGTGTTGAAAGCAACTTCCCCACTAGCGGACCCTTTACCATGCTTGTTGGCAATATTCCGGCTAGGTTGGACACCCAAGATGTAATTTTTGACGAGTTTAGCCTCACGCATTATCATTGGTGAAACCCCCGGCTTTGGGCGGTATCGCCATCATTACACAACCAGCCCAATAGGCGGCTATGCCTAATCAAGGAAGAAGGTGCAAGGCCAAGCTATTAGGCAAGGCCTTAGCTAGCCCTTTACTAATGAGCTATTCACTCAAGGAGTCGGCGAGGCCATTTGGCCGAGCTCAACAGCTGTTGTGGCCAAACAAGAGTATAGGTGCAGCCAAGTTCCTTGGCGAGGCGCCCAATTGACATAGTTAAGTTTACTTCGTGGTGGCTTAAGCCTCCAACTGCCAGTGGTAAAGTTCTCATTAACGAGCCTTCACTGATGGCGCAAGGCGACATCGGTTGGCCCCCGCAACTTTGTTTACAAATTTTGCATCACGGATTAACTTTGACGCCATTTTGGCGCTCGTCTAATTCTTGGACAACAACATTATTATCTAAGGGAGCCCTCGAAGGGCGTTACCTCTACGTTAGGTGGTTGGCGGAAACCGCCCACCTTGCCCAAGTTTTACTTTATTTGGGTCGTTTTTTGGTTAAGGATACTTCCACGTTTACTCATAACAGCGTTCTAATCCAATTTAGCTGTTGTTACTAACGTATGGGCAAGCATGTTTTGAGATATCGTATTTAGAAACGAAGTAACGTTAGTATCCGTTTTTGTTTTCTACTTTATTATTGTTGCTACCATGATTTTAATTTGGCTTACTCCTTGGCTATTGAGGTTTCAGGCGTCACCCTTTCAAGTTAAAGAAGATTTAGCAGGCGGAATATCGGGGATGATGTTGGGCTTAAGGTAACGCCAAGGTTTCTTGCCAGAGCCTAACACAGACGCCTAGGCCCCCTGTATCAAAAGAAAAATTACCTGACGCGGGTGTTGCATCTCACAACCGCTTGAGGACTTCTGCCGTTTTGCATGTGATTCCAGATTAAACGCTAGCAAGCTATCTTCCCACAGACGGCGCCTATTGTTTCAGGATTTTTTGGTTAGGTTTTAGATGAGAGCGAGGCTCAACCCTCATTTGAGGAAGCAGCTGCTGGCGCGTTTAACCCGGGATCACCTGCAAAACGAGCAAGGCCGTCAGAGGGACCCGCGGTGGATTGGACTGCGGGAGACCCCTCCGATGCCTAAGTCAGTAGGAGAAGTGGTAGTAATAATAAATATACGTAAAGTAGAAAATACCTGGTAAATATGAATGAGCTAATCGAGGGAGGGAGCACATCAGCAAATAATTATGGAGGGGGAGAGGCAATACCGTGAGCCTAGCAAAGAGAGAGAGAGACAGGGGGTCTCTTGGGGAGGATATGAGGCGTGAGGCCCCTGAGAGGTTAGGCCGTGAGTGGTGAGGGACCCCAGGCCGGATGAGAGAGAGAGGGGTAGCCCGTGGAGACGCCCCGAGGAGCTCCCCATGAATGAGGGGAATAGGTTGGTATTTATAAAAAAGGGGAAGCTGGTGGTGCTGGATGGTAGAACCAGGCTGGGGCCAATACCGCCAGGCATTACTTGATGGAGAAGTGAAGGTGAATGATTGGTTGGAAGGGAGGTGCTACAGTCTATATGGCGAATGGTTGAGAGAGGTGGTGATGCCACCTGGGTGGTGACGGCTGCGGTGCCGCCTAATTGGTACACAGGGTTAGGAGAGTGGGTACCGAGGCTTGCAGGCGTTAGCCAAGGCAGGCGGTAGTAGTACCCGGATCTGATACCGCCTAGAAGTGGTCAAGAGAGGGGCGGTACTAACCCTTGGGACCCGGTACCGCCTAGGAGTGGCCAGGAATGGGGCAGTAATGACCCTCGGGACCCGGTACCGCCTAGGAGTGGCCCAGAGTGGGGCGGCAATGACCCCTGGGACCTGGTACCGCCTTGGAGTGGCCAGGAGTGGGGCGGTAGTGAGCCCTGGGACCCGGTACCGCCCAAGAGTCTTAAGGAAGGTGGGCGGTAGCGAGCTAGGCGGTAGCCAGGGTTGACGGCACCAAGGCCTATGACAGGCGGTACCCTATGATGGAGGAAGCAGGCTGTACGGGGAGCCTAGGTGTGGGATAGAGATGAACGGTACCAAGTGCCGGGCACATTACAGCTTGGCGAGACCATGGCTTACGGTAACTCAAGGAGGGGATGTTCCGCCAGGCCTATTTACCGTGGTTGACTTATTGACCCAGCTCATTTTTTCCTCCTCAAATATATATATAAAGTCCACATATTGAAAAATTAACTTAGCAAACCTGAAATCACCAAAGCGTAGCTTGATATAGTGGAGAAGGTCACAAAGAATTAAAAAAGTCACCCAAGTTCGAATCTCACTAGTTACCCCGCCCACCCCCCCTCCAAAAAAAAAAAAAAAAAAAAAAAAATCCCTACCGGTGTACTTGAGCCAAGCCGCACTTGAGCTCATCAAGCTTGAGGCTCAGCTTGTTTACATTTAGCTCGAATGGGGCTCAGCTCAAAACTTGCTGCGCTCGAAAACTTCAAATTCAAGCTCAGCTCGATTTAGCTTGAACTCGGCTCAGTGTACTCCAAACTAAGCTTGCAATATGCTCATTTAAGCTCAATTTAGGCTTGTTTGTGCTCGTTTATGCACGGGCTCGAATTATCTAGGCTCAAACTTGGCTCGGTTGCACATATTTATGCTAATAAAGTATATTGGAACAGACTCAGTTACGCTTGTGAGCCTATGAGCTCGAGCTAGGGGTGTAAACGAGCCGAGCTGGCTCGTCATAAAGCTCGAAAAGATCGGTTCGCTTTGAGCTCGAACCGAGCCGAGCCCGAGCCTAGTGAAGCTCAAGCTCGTAGGCTCGCGAGCCTAAACGAGCTTTGTTTAGTATAATATATGTGCTTAAATATTACCCAATGAAGCCATATTGGAGTATAAATGAGCCGAGCCCCAACTTAAACGAGCCTATATTAAAATTAAATGAGCCAAAATATTGCAAGCTTAATCTGAAGTTTACCGAGCTTAGATCAAGCCAAGCCGAGCCCGAGCTTGAGCTTTTGACGAGCTGAGCTCGAGCCCGAGCTTTTAAAGCTCGGCGAGCTTCGAGCCAAGCCCAAGCCGAGCTTAAAGCTAACGAGCCAAACCTCAAGCCTGGCAAGCTCGGGCTCGACTTGACTCAAATACACCCCTAGCTCGAGCTTTGTTAGGCTCGGTCTCAACACCATAAACTAAACGATCCAAACTCTTCAAACTTTAAGTGATAAATAATCAAACTTCAGACACCTGAGTCATAATTTCCTTAAAAAAAAAATGTCAAAGTGCAATTAATTGTTTTTTAGAAGGGGAAACTCAAATGGAGAAGTGGATCCCATTACATTACTTGCAAAGGATGAAGCTCGACGTGCCAGCATGTCATGATGGCTTCAATAATGACACCGCTCCCATTTCTTCCCCCAAGTTATCATTTTGTGCCTTAACTTTCCTACAATTACCTCTTTTTTAATCTAATTTTTTTAAAAAAATATAAAAAATTATAGTATATTTTCCATTGTCCAATTACTAAGTAAGTCAAATACAATGAGTTTCGATTCCATCAAACTCCTTGATTGAATGCTTTGAATGTTCTTGCATATCACAATATTTTTTTGGTTTTGGGTTAAATTGTTTGATAAAAATTTAATGTGGTTTAGATTTGGCTTTTTATTCGATAAAATTTTATTTGTTAAATGATTAGTGGGTTAATCGGGATCAAAATTCAGTTATCAAAATCAATTTTTTCCTAATATTTGTAGATTTTTGTTAGCACCCACCTCCTAAATGGCATAAAATTCCCATTATTCTGACGCTATATGCACTCATTTGAATTATTCTCTCCGACTATTTAAGTACATTTTTCACTCTCTCAATGCTCTGTCTTTTTGTTGTCCAAAAGATTTATTAACTGGATTCTCATAAAGACTTTCCGATGACTTTCACCCTTCGGCTTAGTCTTGTCATTCACTCATTTTACAAAAGAAATGATAGGATGATACTACATTGCATTTGGTGTTCCAATAATCCAACACAAAATCACAAAAAATGTGATGCAATAATGAAAGATATAGCATAATCTCCACTTGAATCAGAAAAAAAAAGAAACATATAGTTGTTTAGGTAATTAGGGCAGATATGTAAAAAGAAATTGTTAATACTAGAGTGAGTATTATTACTAGAGCAATTATGTTGATACGATTCAGGATCGATCTAGTTAACAAAATTCAATCCAACAATATAAACACTCAAAATAAGCATTAAACATTAGAATTGTATTATATTGATAGTAAGGAAATGAGAGAAGACATAGAGATAATGAGAAGGGGCAGAGAAAATATCTAACTAAAATATCTGTGGCAAGGACTCATTTGATTGAAGACGGGGCTGACCGAGAGATGGCAGCTAACAGCCTGAGAGGGAGATGGCGTGTCATGCTGGTGGCATGGCTAAACCGACTAGGCGAGATGATGACTTGGAGAGTTGGGGGCTTGGCGTGCCCCTAGATAGGCGACTAGGATAATTGGCAGCAGCAATCCAGGCGAGTGGGGACTAATGAGATGACGTCCTTCAGTACGCCTAATCTTCTTTTGGCTCGTATCATATGTGACATATAAAGGATAATTGCTACGGTGTTGTCCTATAAATAATTTTTTTTTTAACAATAATAATTTGCCTTGTTACTCTGTGAAAATCTAGGAAACTAATTAAGAAAGGAGACAAAAATATAAATACGCTGCTTTCGGTGCAAAAAATAGTTAGAAACATGTGATATAGAATCCAAATGAACACAGCTAAGCCATTTTGCCAAATTATTATTATTATTATTATTTATACATTTAAAATAGAAAAAATAACAGAAAAGAAAAAAAATTTAAAAAAAGGGGGGGAAGAAGGACCCACACGGAAAGAACCTAATTTACTGCAATCTGAACACTATCAGCCCTCCATGTCTGTGACCCCCACAGCTCATTGGTCTGACCTCTTCCATTTTTCCTCTTTTATTTTTTTTTATTTATTAAAAAACCTAATTAAATGTTCATGGCAAGCAGGCACATTAATTTATAAATAAAATTATTCTCTTTTTTTTTTTTGGTCGATAGAATTATTTACTTTGTGTAAATAAATTTTATTATTAATTATTTCAATTGTGTTTTTTGGAAAAATACCTTAATTTTAAACGTCATTAAAAAGTTATCTAGATTTTTTTTTAAATTTTTCTTATGTTACTTAAATTTTTTAAATTGTTTTTATTTTTATACCTTAATTTGACCAAATTATTATTCTTTAGCTTTTTCTGGCATGGTATTTTTAAAACAAATAGAGAAAACAATTAAAATATTTATATTTATATTTTAAACATTTTAATATTTTAAGAATATTTTAAATATCTAAAAATTTTGTAAATATTTAGAACAAATTTATATATTTAAAAAAACTATCTTTTAAAATGTCCAGTCATCAGAAAGTAATAGATGTTAAAGGGGTCACATTAAAGTGTGATATTAAAAAATTTTAAAAAATTTAAGCGTTATATTAAAAAATTAAAAAATTTAAGTAGTTTTTGAAACTAACCCTAAATTTTAAGTGCTCTTTAATAAAAAAAAGCCCTATTTCAAACATAGTTGTAATATTTGATGAGTAAGATTAATGTTGGGGTAATATATCAATAGCATAGCAACTTTATAAAAATTTATGACTATGATTTATTATAATTTATATTATTACTTTGACAATAAATTTTTTACCCTAACAATAACAATAACACCCTATTTTATGTAGTATAAATATTGATATTATTATAAGTATAATGGTTAAATTAATATACTCACTAAACTATATATATGTATGTATGTATATATATAAACAAAAAATAACTATAGAAGTAAGGCGAAAATAAACAACTCTAAAAAATATAAGAAATTAAAGGTTAGTAAACATTTTTTGAAAAAAAAAAGTAAACAAAAAAGATAAATTTGGTAAAGGGCGAAAATGCTAGAAAAGTAGATAGTCTTCTGATTGCATAGCTTGCAGAAAAGTTCAGAAAAAAGCTTGTGCTGAGAATCAATGATGATGAATCGATTGTGGTCTGGCAGATTACAATAATAAATTAGAGTCATGATCGGCCTGTTCTTCTGTCAACCTCATCATGAACTTTTGCACATTAATTCATTTTCCCCTATTCGTAGTCCACTTGGAATTTTCTCCGGTAGTGATTTAGTCATTTAGCTCAGATTAGTTTGGCCTAAAATTTTCTTGTAATATTTTTTGAGTTGGAATGTTCTAGTGCTTTTTATCTCCTTTTGATACTCACTTCTATAAGAGCTAACCCAAGTCTCATTTGTATAAATTGCCTATTTTGCATTACGACTTTATTGCTAATTATCAAAAAAATAAAAGCAGTAGTTTCACATATTTTGAAATTTTACTAGAACACTGTAATCTTTTTTTGGACAAAACTGGAACACTGTAAAATGTGTTTGGAATATGCACATGTATGAAATAATGAGATATGTATTTTAAAAAAAATTAAGTATTTGTATTGTTAAATGAAATATGAATAAATATAAATAACCCTAACATGTTTACAAGTAAAATTTTATGATTTTACTCTTATACCATTCATATTAAATATAAATGATAACCCTTTTTGTGTTGACATTACTATGATATTAAGAAAAAATGATATAGTAATAAAGCTATCTATATGTAAAGCTCGTAAAGTTTGAAAATTTATCATCCAACTGTCTTAATTTTAATATATACAATGAGGTATTCTGAGTTTTCAATGTTTTATCATCTTGTACTATCCAATTTGAATTTTTGTTATATTTCACTGAGTTTTAAATGAAAAATACTACGTGACATGTAGCCACTGTAATACATGCGTCATGTTAGTATATTTCCGTAATATTTTGTTTACTTTCAACATAAAAAATACCACCTCAAGCAAAGGGTACCTATTGTTAAAATTATATGCCACCTTAGTATTTCTTGCCAAATATATTAGCTTTGATTAACAGTAATCATATATTGTCAGAGTCATGTGTCACGTCAGTATTTCATAATTATTATGGACTCTAATTTATGGGTTTAAATTTATACATTTAGAATATGTAAGTAATAGAATTTTCAAAAAATATAATACCTTACACTATATATTGATAGTTGTTATTGTTAGAGCATAAATTGTTATTCATTTCAATGATATAACTTACAAAAAATATAAAATTTTCTTCGAAACAACGATATTGCTTTGGCAATAACAATTTCACTGTAACAATAATATTACCCTATATATATTCAAGTAGTAAAACATACAAATACTAAATAATTATTTATATTTTAGCATCCGATATTTTTGAAAATAATAAAAATAAAATAAACTTTTTGAATTAATAAAAAGACCCCAATTTTTTGTCATCGTAGCGATAACATCATTTTCCTACGATAGAACTGACATAACAACTTTTTTAAATTAATGATATAATAAAATGACAAACATATTCTTCAATAACTATATTTTAAATAAATTATATGAAAATATATAGTTTCTACAATATATAATCTCAAATTTCGTACTTATAATGTAAAAATAAGAGTATTGAAAGGTACTTTTAACATTTACTATAACATTAATAAAAAAATAATTGTCATGAGCATTTTTATTAAAACAACAAAAATTTAAGAGTACTTTTAATAATTTAAAAATATCATAGTTCTTTTTATTATTTAAATTTAATGGTTTTTATTTTCTTCATTTATCTCCCGTAATTTCATATAAGTTATATTCTATGTATTAAAATTAAATTATTAAAATATACAAATAATAAAATTCAGAATCTCGAACACCTAACTAATAAATTATAATACAAGGTGTCTTGAGTCTGAATTAATAAGTAGGTAAAAAATTACAACTTCCATAGATGGAAACTCGAACTTTATAAAACAAACACATTACTCCACCACTCTCTCTCTCATATCTGACAGCAACAACACAGCAATGTCTCCTCCCCCTCCTCGTCTCCTTCTCTCCCTGTTCCTCTTCCTCTCCTTCTTCTCTCTCCTCGCCGTCGCCGCCGACGACGACCTCCCCTCCGGCCTCGGCAAGGGCTCCCAGGGCCAAAATGGGGTTGCAAACAGTGACAAAACCACCCAAAAATCCAAGTTCAAATTCAATGGTTTGGACTTTGAAACCACCACTGAGACCTCCGCTGCGGTAAAAATAGACCCAACTCTAGTCTTCGAAAACCAGCGCCTTAAACTCGCCTACATTGCCCTACAAACATGGAAATCCGCCATGTATTCCGACCCATTTAACTTCACCGGTGACTGGGTTGGTCCCAACGTGTGCTCCTACAATGGCATCTTCTGTGCGTACTCCCCATTCTATCCGTCCATCAGTGTTGTCTCTGCGGTGGATCTTAACCATGCTGACATTGCCGGATACCTTCCAATGGAGCTGGGTCTCCTTGCGGACTTGGCTGTTTTTCACTTGAACTCGAACCGGTTCTGTGGGACGTTACCGGAGACATTTGCGGCGATGAAGTTGTTGAACGAGCTCGATGTGAGTAATAATAGGTTCGTGGGCAAGTTTCCTAAGGTGGTGTTGTCGTTGCCCAAGTTGAAGTACTTGGATCTGAGGTATAATGAGTTTGAAGGGGGTGTACCATCGGAGCTCTTTGGTATGGATCTTGATGCACTCTTTCTCAACAATAACAGGTCAGTGGGTGTTCAAATATTTCTCTATAAGTAAATTTAAATTGATTACTTATATATTTTCTTTTAGCAAGAAGTATAACATTTCATATAAAGAGGAACGCAACGCTTAAGAAAGGGGTGTCTTTAAATCTAAGACCTCTTATTTGTGAGTTAAAAATAAGTCATTATACCAACGTCTTTCGCTCTTACTTGATTTATATACTCAAAATGTTAGTTATATATTAGTTTACTTCTAGCTATTTTACATAAACGGTGGATCTTATATTAGTACTTGTAATTGCATGGTTTAGGCAATTGAGATAGTATATATGGTAGATTGGGTAGCATACCCATTTTCAAATACGATATCTTGAGTTTGAAATTTATTTTTCTCCTTTTAGATTTTCAATAATCGTTATTAGAACAATGTTGTTTCCACCGGTTTGACTCCTTTTGAGTTAATAAAAAAAGTACCCTTTTGATTTTGACTCCAATGTTAAACCCCGGAGTCTTTATGAGTCTAACAATTACAGCTTATAAAGTGTTAAAGGATCTAGTATATAAATTTATATGACTTAAATATATCATGCATTTAATTACACACATATATATATATATATATATAATTTTAAGGGAGGACTCGGAGAGAGTGAGATGGTGAATTTTGGGCTGCTGATTTAGCTAAAGAAGGGGAGAAGCATGATATCACGCAAAAAAGGGATAAATGAGTGGTTAAAAATTCACTCTCTTATATTTATCCTTCCGGTCATCTCCTATATTATGTGCATATAAATTAAATTAATAGAGCAAAAAAATATTGTGCAAATAAATACATGGTATCTTTGCCTAGGTCATTGTCACTATTACCTATTTGGCCATGTACTTGGGTTTTTTTTTTTTTCTTAGTCTCTTTAAGTAATATAGCTTCTAGTCTCCTTAGTGATATGGATTTAACAATCATTTGAGATTATTATAAAGATGTCACATTAACAAAGATATAGTATAAAATAAATTAAATTTACACCTAGAACGATTAGTAAAGTAAACTGAGCTGACAAATTTGGCCTCTATTCTTTTAAAAGGTAAGAAGATACAACATCATTACCTTAAGAAGGGCTAACAACAATTAAGAAATGAGAATACATGATTTGAACATGAGAACTCATATTTGGGAATGAGTAGCGTACCAACATATCAAATTTGACAACTCATTCGGACCTCACTATTACCAGCTCTTTCTTAAATTTGTTTTCTATTCGAACCATTTTTCTTAAGAGTTTTTTAAAAAGAGGTTCCTAATGTCATTTAAATCAAGTATTATTAACATAGTAGATTGGGCATTGCAACAGGTTCAAATTCGGCATCCCAAAGAACATGGGCAACTCTCCGGTATCTGTTCTCGTCATGGCTAATAACGATCTTGGCGGCTGCATTCCCCGCAGCATCGGCAAGATGGGCCCAACCTTAAACGAGATAATCCTCCTCAATGATAATCTCACCGGCTGTCTTCCACAGGAGATCGGCCTTCTTAAGCAAGTCACAGTCTTTGATGTAAGCTTTAACCGTCTTGCTGGGTCTCTCCCTTACACCATTGGCAAGATGAAGAATGTACAACAACTAGACGTGGCCCACAACAGCTTCACTGGTGCCATCCCATCTTCAATTTGTCAGTTGCATAATTTACAAAACTTTACGTACTCGTTTAACTTCTTCACTAGCGCACCCACTTGCCCTGCTGTCGTCGGTGGAGGGAAAGTGGCAGCGGACGGGTCCAAGAATTGTATTCCTGGAAAATCTGGACAACGGTCAGCCGCAGTGTGTTCATCGCCTACGGCGAAACCGGTGGAATGTAGTAGATTCGGGTGTGGTGGTGCTCCGCCAGCAAGGTACCGGGCTCCATCTCCGCCGGCACCTAGTAGGATGGCGTCTAAAGGGTTTTACAAGCATCGGTCTCCGCCTCTGTCTCCGCCTCCGCCCGCGTGGAAGATGTCCTCTGGTTGGAGGTTTCATTCTCCACCGCCGCCACCGAGTTACTCTTACCAGCAATCGCCACCGGTTGTCACCTACTCTCCTCCACCAACCGGCGAGGGAGTGTCGTCTAAGAGACACCTTCCGCCACCTCCAACTTATCAATATACATCATCTCCGCCACCTCCCACCTATCAATACACATCATCTCCGCCACCGCCATCTCCGACCCCAGGTCATTATTACTACCCTTCACCGCCACCGGCGCCTTGCTCTCAAGTAATTCCGCCGCCAGAGAAATCAGTGGGTAAGCCATCTCCAAGTTATTCCAGTTCTGCTCCAACACCGTTGCCACCGGTAGCACCACCACAATCAGGGGAGGCCCCGACTCCGAGTTACTATAGCTACACCCCATCACTGAAATCTCCACCACCATACTCGCCGGAGTACTCAGCGCCTCCTCCTAGCTACACCCCTTCACCGGCTTCTTCACCGGAGTACTCCACACCAGCTCCCAGATCTGGCTATACCCCTTCTTCATCTCCACTACCATCATCTCCGCCGCCACCTTACTGGCCGGAGTACTCAACACCTCCTAGCTACACCCCTTCACCATCATCTCCATCGCCTCCTTACCCAGAGTACTCCACACCAACTCCTAGCTCTGGTTACACCCCTTCATCATCTCCACCACCATCGTCTTACTCACCGGAGTACGCAACACCTCCTCCTAGCTACACCCCTTCGCCATCTTGGCAACCCCCACCATCGCCGCCTACTTCATACAATCCATCGCCAAAACAATGGATGCCGCCGTCTCCCACATACCAACACCCATTAACTCCATCACCACCGGCAGGGTGTGAGTATGAGAAGTCCCCACCACCCTCCACGTACTTATACTCATCGCCGCCACCTCCACCACCACAGTACGAAAACACACCGCTACCTCCGGTATTCGGAGTGTCATACGCGTCGCCGCCGCCTCCGAGCATCCCCTACTACTGATCTATATAATAGCCGGTGATGCCTAATTTTCTGGGATTTCTTCACTTCATAATCACTTATTGTAATATTATTTTGTCCATTGATTTCCTTTTTTAATTTTGGCCAAGCAAAGACAAGAGTGTTGAAGTTGACTATTCTTTTGACTAGCAAAGACAGGGGAATCTGTGCACTTTTATCAATTTTTTTCAGTATTTCATACGAGCAACACAACATTACCACATATATGACGTATCTATTACATGGAGCGTGACTCATGCCACAGGTTGAGAGGTAAAAAAAAAAATGTGATAAAGATTATTAAATTTAAATTAAAACAATTTCAATTATTAAATCTAATAAGAGGTGTAAAAATAATTTAAAATTTAAACTTGTGATTTAAATTTAATGGTTATTATTATCTCTTTTTATTTTTCACCTTCTTATATGAGTCATGTGCTCTATTACATGTATCAATATATTTGTTATGTTATAGCAATGGTAAATAGTTTTTTGTGTTATAATTGAGTGTTGTTATAACAATTAGTGGATAATCATGCACTTTTATCAGTGGCATCATGCTGCACGCCACAAGGTCACTCCTAACATTATTGGGGTAAGCATAATTTTTAAATGTGATCCTTTATATATAATATTATTTTTTTAAAATTTATTAATATTAACAATTATTACTTCAAATGTCATAACCTTTAAAATTTGCAGCTCCTAAAATTTAGGGGCCATATGGTTGCCTGGAGTTATATTCGACCCTGCACACCACATATGTTGATTTAAGTGACATATCTTTGGAAGATTCTCCAACAGAGTTTTTCATGGTATGAAATTGATGTAGTTGCCTAATTTGAGTGGAATTAATAGAAGAATTCACACAGTCTTTCTTTAATTCAAATTGTTAAAGCAAAGATGAATAAATAATACTCCAATTTGAATCTCCTTGAAGAGAATTCAAGAGAGAAATAGAAAAAATAACAATTCATATATAAGTGGAAAAAATATCCCTTAAAGGGTTACATGTCTATTTATGATCTTGACTCTTAGAATACAACCCTATTCAGAATGTGAAAACAAAGGGGAGAAATCGATTTCTACTTGGATTCTAACTACTAAAAGAAATAAGAAAAATACGTAAAATTTCAAAATGAGTCTGATACGCATGATTTTTACACATTTTATTTTCCCTTTTTGTCGTATATTCGACCTCTACATGTGTGTTCGATTGTTGTTTAGGTACATTTTCATCTAGAACACATCAAAGTGGACGGAAGAAGAATTATGGCAAAATCGAGCATGATTGAGGCACTTTTGAAGACTGATTGGAGAAACCCAACCATTTGTGCAGATGAAAGAACCATTAGATCATAATTTAGTAAACCGAGTACATTCGATAGCACTTTAGGGCTTAATTAAGAAAAGGGGCCCAAAGAACCAATCGTTCAACAGCTGCCGGTTAGGAAAACTAACCGAAAGCTTGCCGATCGATCGGCCAAAAGTACCGATTGATAGGGAGTTTTTGCGTGAGCTCACCGATCGATCGGTTCTTTTAGTCGATCGATCGGGACTGTTCCGTACGGAACCCTAAAATTCTTTGGCGCCTATAAATAAAGAAGGGAAAGTTAGCCTTAGGGAGCTTTTTCGCCGCACGTCCTCCGCTTTCTCTAAAACCCGAAGCCGTTACGAGATCTACAGGTTCTCAAAAGCTGAAGCGCAAGAGGTTGGAATGCTGGAAAAATTCAGGCTCGGATCAGCATCGACACGAAGATTGAGAGAGTTTACTCTTTTGTTTATTTTACGCACAGTATTTTCTTTTATATAAATTCAAATATGTGTAAAACTCCCATGAAGGAGTAAACTTTCTTAGTTTAGGGGATGAAGGGCGAGTAGCCGCCCGTATCCCAGATTTATATTATACTTTTGACGATTGATTTAGTTATGTTATATTCGCACCCTTGTGGGGAGTTTTTCATAATTGTTGGATATTCTTTGTATGTGTACTTGTAGCCATGACTGGATCTCCAACTTTGCAGCGATTAGTCTTGTGCTTGTAGCCTAGACCATAACATAATAGGAATTCACTCGTGGTTAGGGTTGAGGTTGTACCCAACTCTGACCCCAATCCTTTATATAAGTTAATATTGAGTTAGGAGTACCAAAGGAATTAAGTAGTGCTAATGAGATAACCTATGCTACATCTAGGGTACTAAGATAGGTTATGCCTTTAGACTAGTTCATTACCCTAAGCCCTAATTTATATATTAACTCAGGCTTAGAGCTTGTAGCCTAAGTCCTTCAAGTCATTGTCCTAAGTAGAATATAATGACGGGATACGTGTTAAGCTACCCTGAATTCACTCTCTAAACTAACCTCAATTGAATTGTCGCACTCACTTATATTCAGTTTTAGTAATTTAGCTTCAACTCATTCAAACAACACTAAAAAAAACCAAAAATTCAAACCGCTCGTTAATCAGTAAATCTAACTTGGCACAATTCCCTGTGGATACGACCCGTATACCCGATAAAGCTGTGACGATCTCGTACGCTTGCGAGTAAACGGTTTTAAACACACATTTAAAATCACATCAGAGTCCTAGTAGGATTCTAACTCATTTCTAGAAGGTATGCTTCCTTTCTAACCTTCGACGCTCTTACTCGCCAAGTATCTTTATGAGTTCATCACTTTGGCGCGTCTTGGTCCACATTCGGCATTCTTCACATCTAATATTTGTTTTTCTCGATATTAGTGTCTATGTAAATAACAAAATCAAGAGAATAAATTCTATATAAGACATCAGTTCTACTTGATGACAACATATACTCAGGAGTATTTCTGTAATATGTCCACACGTGAAATATCTAACATTCCCCTAACACTTAAAGATTGTTCAATGGGTAAGCTATGCTTACGTATTGGGTTGTGGTACATTCACGTGTCAATTGAGTTTTGTACATTTATTTTTGTTAATTTAGTCTTAGTGCAATTTATATTATGTTATTTAGTTCGAGAATAAAATTAAAATTAAGTTGAGCAATGGTTAGGTCATCATTGTGTTACATTGGGTCTGTTATAAATGTAGTGTGTATAATAACAATACTGCGTATAAAAGTACGTAAAATATTGTTGTATATTACCGAAAAATTAACCGAAAAATACAGTATCAATGACCAAATAACGCTGCTGGAAATTACAGTATGTGAACCGAAAAATGCAGGAAAAAAAAACGAAATATAACTTTGAAATATAACAGCGAAAATGAGATGAAACAGTAAGCGTTAATCTCGGTAATGCAGCAAAAATAGCAGTAATGTTGTATGTAAGTAAACGCAGTACGATATTGAACGTGACACACAAATAATACCGAAAGAGGGAAAATTCGATTAGAAAATACCGAAAATTCCGTGCCGTGGGAAGTACCACTGTCCTAAAAGACGATTTCGCCTCTGCTCCGGTGCAAACAGATACGCAGGCGGCCGTCCTCCAGGATTCACACGGTTCAACCCTTAACGTGCACTCGTTAAATGTCGGTTAGGAGCGCCTCAAACAATGCCCAGAATTATAGACGGATTGAGAAAGAGAGAAGAAGAGGAAGACGAAGGCGGGTTATATTTTTGTTGGAGTTGAACGATCAAGCAAACCTCATATTTATAGTAAAATACATATGCCGGTATTAGAGATTTGCGATTAATGGTATTCCAATGTTCAAAAGCAATGGTATGAAACGGCTAATTGTATTTACAACACCCTTTATGTGGATTTTAATTGTTAACAACAGGTTTTAATGGCGGCAGTAAATGAAGAAGGTTTTTTTTCCGTAAAATACTCACCCACACCCTCGCACGGCACGGCGCGGCAGGCGGGCGGGCGGCGCTCGCGCGCATGTGGTTCCCTCCATTCCTTCACCCAAGATTTAATTCAAATGACTTAAACATACTGACCTTTATAAACCCAATTACCCCCTCCTAAATTATCAATGTGAGATAGAGGGCATTTATCTTGTATTGGGCATTTGTCTTATATTCATAATAGAACTTTCTTACTAATTTAGACTTAGCTTGTATCATTTTTCTAACAGGGTCAATGGGTGCGTTTATATTGACTCACTTTCATTAGATAAGATCAAGCCATTCAAACTTATGTCACTAACTTAAACTCAATTTCACTATATTACTTTATAAATTATATAATGAGTAAATTGACACAATTAAAAGGACTAAATTGATATAGTAGACAAGTACATGGACATTTAACATAAATGGCCATCATGTATTTTATATTTGGAAAAAATATTAAAACGTTATTGAACCATAAGCCAAAGAATGTTTTTTGGTATTTTACTGTTCAATAGTAGAAGAAAAGCACTAAACACCTACATGGGAGTTAATTTGAAATTAAACACCTATATAACAATTAATATGGAATTATACAATGAAAGGAAAAGAATTTAGGGTTCTTATATATATATATATATATTAGGGTTATTTATATAAAATATCCTTACACTTCATCTAATATGTCAATTTAATCCTTTTGTTGTTAATTGTATCAAGTTAATCCTCGTACAAACTAATAACATATTTTTTTTAATTATTTGATCACATTTGATGTACGACCCAATGCAAACCAAACCTTTAGCCTAATTAAACTCACTTGCGACCCAACAGTTAAAAAAATCTTTCACTGCCTTGATATTAATTTTATAGAAGGAAAAAATTAATTTGACTAAATTAAATTTTAATTAGGATCACGAGAAAAAATTAGGATAATTAATTTGCTGTTGATCACAAAAAAATTAGCCTGATTAATTTGGTCCTACTATAAAATTGACATTAAGGTGGTGAAAATTTTTTTAACAGTCAGGTTACGAGTGATTTTAATTAGACCAAAGGATGGGTATGCCTTGGATCTTGCATTTAATATGATCAAACAATTAAAAAAAATATAATTAACTTGTACAAAGATTAAGTTGATATAATTAAAAATAAAATGACTAAATTGACATATTGGGCAAAGTGCAAGATTTTACATGAATAACCTAATTTAATATGTACAATATATCATAAATATAGTAACTTTCTAAAAAAAAATAGAATATAATATATATGGAGAATGCAAAATTTATTCCTTTTATGACACAATTCCAAATTAATTCCTATATTGGTGTTCAATTCCAAACTAATTCTCATCTGAGTATTTAATGTTTTTTTTTTACCATTAAAGAGTTAAATACCATAAAAATTCTCTGAAATATAGTTCAATACCTTTTTATTTTTTTATTTTTTTGATAATTTTTTGTAATTGTTGAACCATTGTTAAATAAATTTATATTTTAAGTTGGCTGTACTATATTGCCAATTGTTTTAAATTGCCTATCTGATAAATTCTCTTCCACTAACTCCGGATCCTAGCTTCGCCACTGTCCACATGGTGATGCAGCGTGTAAAGTGGGAATTAGGGAAACAGGAAGGATACAACAGCCTTCCTTTTAATTTTATTAATAATCAATAAAATAAAAGGGAAAACATAAATTCAATTCTAATTCTCACATTTGAGAATAGAAAGAGCCAAATAACTCAAACAAATAATCTAGCAATTGAATTATTTACATCATAATTTCTCTTGTATATATAGAGAAGCTAATTGACTTGAACGAAAATATTAAGAGATAATTTAAATAATAAAGGATAAACATAGAAAAACTAAATAACAAATCTAAATAAAATAATTAATCTAATCCTAATCTAAGTCAAACTCTATCTTCACCGCGTCCTAGCCATGCCGCCAATTGATACCCTGCCGTGTATCCGTACCCGCTAAGCTATCCGCCAATCTCAAGCGTGGGACTGTATCAACCCGTATATCCTACCTAGCTAAATCTCCTGCCATGGTGTCACCATCCAGCTTCTATTAACTTGCCAGTAGTGGGATGGCAGCTACATCAACCTCTCCGAATTGGAGAGAATTCACCCTCGAATTGGCCAATAGATCTTCCTGGTTACTCTTGCCAAGTATAGCTTCCTCTCTCCATCCGCCAAGCTTGTCGAGCTACACTCTGCCATGCTTCTTCGGATGTGGGCTGTTGGCCCATTCCGCCATAGTGTGAGCTGTACCCTGTTCTGCCCCACTGTAGCCGTCATCATTCTCCCCAGATTGAAGAGAATCCATCCACGAATTCGCCACCGAATCAGTCGAACTATGCTCGCTAGTGTACCGGAAATACATATTCGTATCCTCTTGTGCCCGGAGTGATAAGCAATATTCTTTGAGGCTATGCACGTCTTGTCTGTTGTTTGGGGATGAAGCCTTGTGTCTTGTCAAGGGAAAAAAGAAGATGGGACGTTGGCGCCATGTTTACCGGTGTATGATGAATAATGTCATTGCCAATTTTGAGCTGTGGAAATATAGTGTTCGTCCTTGTCGCCACCTCTGTCAAGACATATGCCAGTGAGATGGAAGGCTTATGGTATACGGCGACCCCATTAACGGATATGCCACCAACATCCTGCCGCCATGGCTTGTCCTCCTCTGATGACAAAGGTGCCGTGAACCCTTGAAGCCTAGACTCTAGAAGCTTCTAAGGGTTCACTCGGTGTTCGGCCCTACACAGTAACTCACCTCTCGGTATTTGACTCTTCCCCCATGAATTTTTTCCTATCGCCAACACAGCTCTCGGTAATTCTTTTAGCACTTCACATTTCTCTTCCTTGCCATCAAGATAACCCCACCAAGTTCTATCCTTTGTTAGCGTCAATACAGTCGATCCACCCTTCTGATTTACTCAGATGTAACTCCTTGCCAATAGTCTCCATGCTTGACACCTGACATCCTCATATACCACAAGGCATACTCGGTATTGCCCACATCTACTCGATAGGGAATCTTCGGGAACCCAATGTAACTGGCATTGTTCCTCCCTTATTGGCGGCAAGCCATACGGCAACCCTTCTGGATGAACCTCTTTGGATAGTCTCTTGACCTTAAACAATTCCTCCTCCTTGTCACAGAAAGGATAACCAAATATGGGTGGAGAAGACAAATCAGGATGTGTCGTTTTATCAAAGATTGGCTCTCTCCTGTTATCGCCTATTGGTGTAGATGCCAACTCTAAGCCGCCAACTGCATTGGTGAACACAGCTCCCTCCTCCTCCTCCATGGTGACGACATCACACCACACGCCATCCCTATACTTCAACCCAATTGAAAAATTCACCAAGCAATGTTTAGACATGATTACCTGGTCTCCTCTCTTAAGCCATGACATCTTGTAAGGGTTCGGATGCTCCTCCATCTTTAACTCCAGCTTCAAAATGGCTTCTTCGGAGATGGCGTTCTCGCAACTCCCGGAGTCGATGACTAGGCGGCTTACTCTCTCGCCAAATGTGCACCTTGTCTGAAAGACTCGAAACCATTCATCTCCTTCTATTTCCTCAGGCGTGAAGCCAACTCGTCCAACCAATAGCAAGCGACCCTCGCCATCCGCTACCTCCTCTTCACCTAGTGACACCAACTCGTCCCGAGTCTCTGCCGCCACTATGACGCCTTCTTCTTCAAGCTCTGAAAATTCATCGTGGAGACTGGATTTCCACCTCCATTCATCAACGCTAGTGTAGCCGGTATTGGACCAATGTCGCCTCGACCTAGGATCTGATAGCTTAGCATCCGAATGGATTCTGGAAACTTTCACCCCGTCTCCTCTTCTTCATTACCCAGTGTTGGCGGGCGTTGGGGCTAGGATCCCAGTTCCGAGTTGTGATTTGCCTCCAGTTGAATTAAGCAACTCTTGATTCACCAGAATCTAATCTCCTCTCAATCTGCCTTTGATGATCAAGATTATAAATGTATTCAACAGTGGCGTATCTCTATCGCTCACGAACCATCTCAGAAACCGTTCTAAGCTCTGATACCAACTGATGTAGCGTGTAAAGTGGGAATTAGGGAAACAAGAAAGATTTAACAGCCTTCTCTTTAATTTTATTAATACTCAATAAAACAAAAGAGGAAACATAAATTCAATTCTAATTCTCATACTTGGGAATAGAAAGAACCAAATAACTCATACAAATAATCTAGCAATTGAATGATTTACATCCTAATTTCTTCTTGTATATATAGATGAGCTACTTGACTTAAACTAAAACACTAAGAGATAATTTAAATAACAAAGGATAAGCATAGAAAAACTAACTAACAAATCTGAATAAAATAACTAATCTAATCCTATTCTAAGTCAAACTCTATCTTCACCGTGTCCCAACCATGCCGCCAACCCATACTCTACCGTGTATCCGTACCTGCCAAGCTATCCGCCAATCTTGAGCGTGGGGCTGCAAAAAACCGTATATCCTACCTAGCCAAATCTTTTGCCACAGCGTCAACATCTAGCCGGTATTAACTCGCCAGTAGTGGGATGGCGGCTACATCACATGAACTCCTTGTCCACCTATTTTGGGTCACCAAATTCATATGTGCTATTCGGGAGTAAACAATGATCTTTTGAAAATCCATCTATTTGTGCCATTTTAGGAAATGGTTCTTTTCTCGATTCCTTCTTAACAAAGGTGTAGCATTTTATGCTACATAATTTGAAATATCACACTAAATTGAATATTAGTTTTCTCGACAATGGGAACAACCCGAACAAAATGCATTAAAGTACAAGGAGAAATAAAACATGAAAAGTCAGTGAAAAGCAGGACAGGAGCAACCCCAACGATATAAACACAAGAAGACCAAGAGATGTCAAAATACCTAAGAAATCCCACAATGCGGCTATAGAATGACCCATAAAACAAGAGAACTAAAACAAAATGAAAACATCCTTCACTAAAGAGAGAAGACAATGGACGGACCACAACAGAATGACCAAAAGCACTAGGGTACAATGCAAACCACCAAGATGGACTCGCCCATGCTGATTCCTCCTTTTAGGGGACCAAGAAGCAAAACTTGTTTGGTTCTCTTTGATCAGCTTAACTAATTGTTTCATCATGATAGAGGCTTTTTGATGTAGCCTGTAAGTAGACTTGGCGGTTATTTGAAGGGCATGAGGTTGGCCGATTCAGGTATGTGGCATGGAGATTGTACGTGGTAGAAGTTAGAGTTGATTAGGAGGTAGAGTATAGTTATGACTAGTTTTATATTTTCATATTTAAATCTTTATTGTTTATGTTTATCTTTAGGCCTTTTAATTATCTCTTAGTATTTTAGTTATCTTTTAGCGTTTTACTTAAGATTAAATAACTCCTCTATAAAATCAAGAGGAACGTAGGTTGTTGAAGTATTCAATATTCTCAGATTTTAGCCTCTATTCTTAGAGTTCTCTCTTCTCGGGTCGTGAGAACTAAGTTTATGTTCCTAATATTTTATTCGTGTTTAATAATATTAAAGGGAAGGCTGTTAACTCCTTCCTGTTTCCCCAATTTTTCACTTATGCGTTGTATCAGTTGGTATTAGAGCTCAGAACAGTTTCTAAGATGGTATTAGAGCTTAGAACGGTTTCTAAGATGGCCCTTGGGCGACAGAGGTTCGCTGCCGTTGAAGACGTTTATGACCGTGATCATCAACGGCAGACCGATAAAATATTAGACAAGTTCAAGAAGAGGTTCTGGCGAATCGAGCGTTGCTGGATTCAACTGGGAGCAAATCCTGATCTTGCATTGGCAACCCAGTCCCAACGCCCCATTAACACCGAGTGCTGAAGAAGAGGAGACAGACGAGAGCTTCAAAAATCCGTTCTCGGACAAGCCAAGGCGGCATTGGCCCAATACCGGTAATACCCACAGTTTCGACGATCAGAGGTGGGAATCCGGTCTTCGGATCGAGATTCCAAAGTTTGAAGAAAGCGTCATAGTGACGGAAACAGATCAGGACGAGTTAGCGTCTACACTAATAGGCGACGAGCCAATGTTTGATGGATAGACGTGTCTTGATTTGTCTTCCCCACCCATATTTGATGAGCCTATTTATGACGAAGAGGAGGTGTCGGATAAGTTAGGGAGCCTATCAAAGGAGGTTCATCTAGAAGGGTTAGCGTATTGCTTACCGCCAACAAGGAAGGAGCAATGCCAGATGCACTATGTTACCGAAGACACCTTACCGAGAAAGCAGGTTCAATACCGAGTAGGCCTTACAGTGCATGAGGATTCCAGGTGCCAAGTATGGAGACTACTTACTAGGAGTTACGTCCGAGGAAAAGGTGATTCTCGGAGGGGGTGTCCTTCGAAGAAGGTGTCAGGCAAGAGTTGTGTCTAGGACCTTTGGAAGAGGTGTTCCTCGGAAAAGGTGTTCGGCTAGAACTGCGTTCGGGACCTTCGGAAGAGGTGTTCCTCGGAAAAGGTGTCCTTCAGCAAGAGCTGCGTCCGAGACCTTTGAAAGAGGCATCTTCGAAAAAGGTGTTCAGCAAGACTCTTTGGTTTTCGAGCATCGAGTCGTCGTCCACTCTAGTTGTGGTGCCGTGTAGTCGTTATTGCCCGGCCGGCTCCCCGAGGAGGGCATCTCGAGGCGAAATGCTGCAGTGTCTGGAAGCCACCCATCGCCCCATCATCGCGGCGCCCGGAGGCCACGTGTCATCCCTTCGTTGCGGTTCATGGGGGCTACCTGTCGGTTTTCTCCGGATGTGATTTTTTGGTCCTAACACTAAATGATAATTTCCCATATTTTCAGCGTTGATCTAGATATAAACTAATTTTTTTTAAGCATTTTATGGTATAGCACTTTTCCATATGCTTGTATCCTCTGTCTTAATTCAATATATTTTTGCTCAAAAATACTAATGTGAAACATGATTTTGATAATATATAAGTCTATTTTGTTGATATATTTTCAAAACAAAGTACCTCGGTTGTGTATTTGATGTGTTTTGGCTTAAACATGATGTGTGTTGATATACACTTGGTGTCGACATATTACAAAATTGCTCTCTAAATGTTGTGTGTCTACACACAGATGCTGTGTATCGACACATAATATTATAAAAACTCCCATCCCAACAATTGGGGCTGTGTGGACACACAGAATTTTTCACTCTCACACAGCCCCATTTTTCTATACTGGAGTTTCTGTAATATTATGTGTCAATACACAACACTTAGAGAGCGATTTTGTAATATGTCGACACCAAGTATATGTTGACACACGCACCATGTTTAAGCCAAAGACACCTTATTTTGAATATATCAACAAAATATACTTCTATATTATCAAAATCATATTTCACATTAGTATTTTTAAGCGAAAATTCATAAAATTAAGACACGGGATACAAGCATATGAGCAAGTGTTAAATGCCATGCAGTACTTAAAAAAATTAGTTTATGTAGAGTTCAATGCTGAAAATATTTATTTTAACTAGGACAGTATTTTTTTCTTTTACTTTTGTGAGTATACTACTAAAAAAATTTACATATAGGTAGTTTTGTGTATTATTAATTATTTTTTGTATTAAAATTAACTTCAATTTTTCCCTTTGACTAAAAAAATAAACTTCAGTTTTCTCAACTTGTAAGGCGGCAAACACTCTCCAACTTTGAATGTTAAAAAAATTCATTATTTTTTTCCCAATTCAGTGCCAAAAAAATTTATTAATATTAGTACAGTACTTTTCTTTTAACTTAGCAAATATAGGGCTAAAAAAAATTCATATATGTCAAGTTCGATATTTTTTTATTATTGAAGTTCAAAAAAAAATAAAAAATATATATATATATATACATTTATTATTCTTCCAACACAAATCATTATCTGGTAGTAAAATATTTGTTCTAAATCATTGAGTTGACGCATACTTCTAACCCTTGCCGTCGTAAGACAGACTTATTTTTGTTACTCATATATATGTATCTTTACGTGCATTCACGACTCTAAACTCTCTTTTAAAACACTACTTGTGCAACCATACGTGGGTGCCACTACCAATTAATAAATTACTAAAGTTTTTCGGTCTTTGACTAAATTTTAAATAATTATATTTATGGTTATTTAAACTAAAGATCCTTATATTTTTTCTTTTGCTTCAATTTAATCATTATACTTTTAATTATATTAATTTAGTCCTTACACTATTTAAATTGTGTCAATTTAGTCTTACATAGTCTAATTTAAGTTTAAGTCAATAACATAATTTTTAGTAGCACAATCATGTTGAATGTAAATAACCCACCCCAAATCCACTTGCATTGAGTCAATTAACCTAACATATTGCCAAACTATTAAAATTTCATTAAGAACTTAGCATAAATTTTACTCTAAGAACCAAATTGATACAATAGGCAAAGTATAGAGACCTTTAGTATAAATAACCCTTATATTTACATGTCATAATTGATAAATTATATTATGAACATAAATGAAAAATGAAACTTGCCTATGTAATCACTTATGTAGGTTTAAGCCAACTAATGTCACACATCAGTTGGCTGATAGGACAGAGTGATGTGTTTTTCTACGTCTATCAAAATTTAATATAAAACCCTATCTATTAAATACACCTAAATTGAAGTGTAGGGCGAGAAGGTGTCGAACCACAGGGACTATGAGTGCATGAATTTAATCTATGACCTAAATTGATTTAAGGAAAAGTGATATCTTTGTGTTAATTAATCTAGAAAGCGACAATTAAACTAAAGTAATCTACTACAAATCGGGAACGTGTATTAAATTGGAGCCTAGGGTTTCAAATCCATCATTAGCAAATTATTTTTGCGTTAACTCTTAAATTGGGATTATTAATTGTCACACGAGTAGTGGTTTAGGCTACAAGCTTCAACCAACTAAGATAATGTTATTAATATTGCGTATTGACCCTATCTAACTAAAGCATAAGGAAAATATGCTCTACCTAACGTATTATTAATTATTACGTATTGACCCTATTTAACTAACGCATATCGAGGATAGGCTTTAATTAACAATTCGGTTAATATTATTACTTGATTAATTAATCCTAAGGCTACAAGCACAAAGAATTAATTTATAAATATCAATATCAATAATTAAAGGTTACAAACTAAATAATCATATCAATTGAATAAACAATAAAAATTTAATACTTCAAAGTATTTATCTCAACCAAGCAATTCATGTAAACAATCAAATTAACCCGAATTAAAATTAAACAAAAGTAAAGGCTAATATTTCATCTAACCCCAAGAAGCAAGTTAGCTTTCCATCAAGGATGAACCGGTGAAGGAGGAGATGAATGAACTCATGTCGGTCTTCACGCTAATTTCACTCTTGTTCCAATTTAACGAAACAAAGGAAAAATAATATGAGAGAAAAAGAGAGAGCGAGGAACCAGCAAGAGCCCCCTAAAAATAGAGACCGAAAATCCCCCTCAAAACAGAGTCAAAACGAGCTTAAATCCACCCCCCAAAACCGACTTTCTGAGTCTTCTCAGAGCCCTACCGAAGCTGGGCTTGCGTGTTGGACTGGGCCGTTGGGCTTGGTGTTGAACAGGAGGGCGATGGGTAGAGGCGGCGGGTTGCTGTTGGTGTTGGAGTTGGGCTGTTGGTGTTGACACGGGTTGGGCTGGACAGGACGATGGTATTGGGTTGACGATGGCCCTGCGTTGATGATGAAGTTGGGCCTGTGCTGCGTTCTGCCTGTGCAGGTTCGGGTAGGAGGGGGTCGGAGCAGTGTTTTGGGCTGGCTGGAGAATGTGGGCTGGACAGGGATGTCGGTGAACAGTGACGGGCTGCTGGTGGTGACGGGGCTGAAGGTGTTGGGCCGGGGATTGAGCTGGTGGTGCCAGGCCTGACTGTGGGCTGGTGGGGGGTTCGGATCGGGGCGGGTTGGGTCCGGCTTGGCTTATATTATGTTGTTCCAATCTTCAATTGACTTGATTTAATTATTTACGCATCGAATTTGTCTTATTTGCACCAACATTTGACAATTTTTGGAACTTTAATTTCAAACCTGCTAAACATAAAAATTGTCAAAATGAGTTTAGAATTATAATTAAATAGGTGCAAAATAATTAAAATAACAATTAAAAGATGCGTAAATACGAGAGGCATCATAGAGCGGATACCTCGTGGGGTAGTGGAAGATGTACTTGTCAAGGTTGATAAGTTTGTCTTTCCTGTTGATTTTATTATCTTAGATATAGACCCCACTCCTACGCAACAACGCTCCTATTATTCTAGGTCGACCGTTCCTAACAACAAACGATGCTGTGATTCATTGTAGGATGGGAGTGTTGGGGGTTTCTTTTGAAAACCTCAAGGGCAAATTGAAGGTCTCGAACTCTGTTCGGTACTCGGGGACTAAGGACGCGTTAGGGTGCTATGGGGTTGATGATATTGACCCTTTGGTAGAGTCGGATAAGCCCGATTCTATTAAATTGCTATTTGGTATAGCGTCCCTGTCTGTGTCAATAGCTGTGCTTTATCACCTACACCTGGTAGGATAGAGATTTGCGACCCTGATGTTGGTAATGTTTCCCTCCTTGACAGTCATGGGTCTAGAAATGCTGTTGGGTTAAGGGATCGTCCCTACTGGTCAACCCAGGTTCTACGGCAGACACTGCCTCGGATTTTGGTTGACATTGTGCTCTAAACTCCGTCCGGTTTAAGACGTTAAACTTAGCGCTCTTGGCAGGCAACCCAACCTACTTTTAATTTTGTTTTAATTTTTTTTTTCCACATGAAGTCTAGTTCAATTGTAGATCCTTTTGTTATCCCTCCTATGCTAACTTTGTTTCTCTTTCACTATACACTTGTAATGCCTTTATTTCTAACCCTACCAATAAGTCTGTTTAGTATTCTGTCTTCTATGTCTTTGATTATAGCCTCCTACTTTTGTCTTCTCTTTTTGGATTTGTTCACCACGCATAGCTGAATATGCCACACCTTAGGTCGTCTCTTTCCTTTCTTTGCTTGTATTTATTTTTGTCGATTTACATTGAGGACAATGCAAGGTTCGGGTTTTGGGAAGGCATGTATGATGTGAACTTTTGTTTGTCCTATTAGCTTGATTTTGCTTAAATTAGCTACGTTTTGGCATGAATGAATATAGAATTATTTGTGATTTCTATTAAGATCAAATTTGAGATACACTATGATGATTAGAATATTTATGTAATGAAATTATTTCTAGAGCTGACTTTTGAAACTGTATTTTTGTCTTTTAACTCGTTAGAGAGATTATTATTTTTAACCCTTAACCTTGTGACATATCCTGCTTTTTATGTTGAAATAGCTGTAATAACTTTAGGAATTGGAATCCACCATTCTACTTCTAGCAATATTCAAATCGATTTACTGTCTCTTTATCTTGCGTATTCCCTTAAAAAAAAGGTGACTTGTTGATTCTTGAGGCCCCTGTGTCTCAAGTAAGTAAGCCCGTATTGGTCTCTTAAAACCTAGTACCTTGAACCAACTGGATCAGGAGCAACCAGTCAAAAGCTTGCCACATGGGCCACAGGTAAAGCTTAAAAAGAATCAACCCTTTAGATCACTATAATAAGCACTAATACCTAATGAAAAAAAAAAGTATGTGCTAACGGATTAGGTTGTGAACTCCTTGGACTCGAGCCATTCCGTCCATAGGGGTCTTTTAAAATCTGTTACCTTGAGCCAACAGGATCGGGAGCTGCTGGCTGAAAACTTGATACATGGGTCTGAGGGAGACATGTCTGACCGTGAAAAAAAAAAAAAGGAAAAAAAAGGGGAAAACAAGAGAGAAAAGAGAAGTATTTTGATTTTACTATTTATTAGAGATGAATGATTAGGATAGCCGATTCCTTCCATTATTCTCTCTATTCAACTTAAATTTGGAGGATTTGAAATAAGACAAATGGGATAAAAGTTCTAAACTCACATACGAGTAAAAAGACTTGAATCGTGAGACTCGAGTTAGAACCAATATAATAATAACATCACATAAGGATTCTCTACTTTTAGACATACCTTCAAATATGATCAAAAAATAGTTTTCACAAGGTATTCTTACTATTACATGCCTAGCTCAATTTTTCCATCGTTGGCTAGTTTAAGTTGAATCTTGCTTGAGGACAAGAAAGAAGTGGGTTTGGGGATATTGATGTACCTTATATTAACCTATTTTATTCTTCATTCTTGTAATATATTTGGATTTTACATGTGTGTTTTGGTTGTAATCTAGGTAGATTTTGGCTTAGAGTACAACGGAACAAATAAAGGTTGTAAAGTGGCAGAATCAAGCGCAATCGAGGCATAATTGAAGAATCCTTTGAGAAACCCGACCACATGTGCAAAAGAAGTATCCATCAGATCAAGATTTGATCGAAAAGTGTCTTTCCTTGGGCACATGGATCAATTGGCCATGCAATTTGGGCAATCGGTCAAGCTTTAAACTGGGAAAAGGTTACAAGAAGAGTAATTATTGCCAATCTACTTATGAAACCACTTGGGTCAAGTAGATATTTTTGAAAACTTTGATTTGGTATGTAATTTGGCCCATACATCCTTATGGATCAAAAGTTATAAGTGCTTTGAATTAACTGCGCATGCTGCCAAGGGGGCGCCGATCGATCGGCTTGACCAATGATCGATCAGGGATGGCACGACACCAATCCTGAAGCACGCCCCACTTATAAATAGGAAGGGGGAGACCTATTTTCCTATCTTTTCCCACGCCTCCTCTCCTCCTCTCCTTCCCAAAGCCGCTACGAGATCCAAGGGGTTCTCAAACGCCGAAGTGCAGGTAGTCGGAGTACTGGGGAATCAAAGCAAGGATCAACATCAACATCAATTGGGGGAGTCTTAAAATCATTATTTTTGTTATTTTTTTTTCTTAGATTTGAATGATGTGTAAAACTCCTATGGAAGAGTAGACTTGTAGTTTAGGGATAAAAGGCGGGCAGCCGTCCGTATCCTGAATCTATATTTTGCTTTTGACAATGGATTACCTGTGGGGAATTTATGATTGTGTTGGGAGTTTCTTTGTGTGAGCTTGTATCCATGATGAGATCTCAAAATTATTAGCATTAGTCTACGAGCTTGTAGCCTAGACCATAACATAACTAATTTTCACGCGTAGTTAGGGTTGAGGTTGTACCCAACTCTAAACACAATTCTTTATACAAATTAATATTTATTTGGGAGTGACAAAGGAATTTGTTAGTGCTATTGAAATAATTCATGCTACACCTAAGGTAATAGGATGGGTTATGCCTTTAGACTAGTTCGTTAGCCTAAACCCTAACTTAAGTATTAATTCAGATTTAATATTCAACTAAGAGTAAGAAAGGAATTAAGTAGTGCTAATGAGATAACCTATGCTACAAGTAGGGTGATATGATAGGTTATGCCTTTAGACTTGTTCATTACCCTAAGCCTAGTTTAAATATTAACCCAGGCTTAATGACGAGATACGAGTAAAGCTACCCTGAATTCATTCCCTGATCTAACCTTAATTGAATTGACAACTTTAGTTTATATTTAGTTTTATTAATTTAGTTAACAAATTCAAATCAACAAAACCCTGATGTCAACTGCTCTTTAATCACTAAATCAGACTTAACTCCGATTCTCTGCTGATACGACCTGTATGCCCGATTTAGCTACGACGATCTCGTATGCTTGCGAGTGCATGGTTTTAAAACACTCTTTTAAAACTCATCAAGTTTTTGGTGCCGTTGCCGGGAATCGGTATGCTAAATTGATTTAGAAATTAACGAGATTTTTTTTTTATTCTTGTTTAGTTATTTACTTTGTTTAAAAAAAAAACTTTATTTTTCTTTAATTTATATTTCTATTTTGTCCTTCTTGTGTTTATTTATTTACTTATTTATTTTTATTATTGGTTTTTTTTTTCTCGTCGTGGCCGACAACCCCGCTCCACAATTGGCATGCATCCCTCCATAAATGATTGGGGATCATTTTTTTTCCCCAATCTTACATTGCGCCAACTGGAGTTGTGTTACTCACCTTGGGTAATACAAATTTTGAACTTAAGCCCGAGATCATCAACATGCTTCCCACTTTCTATGGGAAGCCGATTGAGAGCACATACGAGCACCTTGATTCCTTTCTTGAGATTTGTGAAACATGTCATTATTGAGGTGTCTCGCACGATGCGGTTAGGTTACATCTTTTCCCTTTTTCGTTGAAAGACATAGCCAAACGGTGGTTTCATTCCCTACCAAGGGGTGAAATCACAACCTAGGAGGACCTTCAACAAAGATTCTTAGTCAAATTTTATCCTAAGGCTAAAACTATAACTGTTAGGCACGCAATCAATAATTTTGAACAAAAAGATCGAGAGCAATTTCATGAGAGTTGGGACAGGTTCAAGGAGCTCCTTAGGAGCTGTCCCCACCATGGGTCTCCCAAATGGGCTCTACTGCAAAATTTTTATGACAGTCTCACTGCATCCCATAAAAAAAATGGTTGATGCTTCATGCGGGGGAGCATTTAACCAACAGGATGAGAATGAAGCATGGACCCTTTTTGAGCGTCTTAGTGAGCACTCCCTGGATCAGGCCTCATCTGCTAGGATGGTCAAGGGAGGTACAGATGGTGTCTATGGGGTGGCATCAAATGATGACATCGCATTTAAGCTAGAAGCGTTTAGTAGGAAGGTTGATTAGATCATGACATCTCAGGCTAATCCTACTAACGTGCATGCAATTAATGTTGTTGAGTCATCACATGGTGCCAACACCTGGGGCATTTGTTCACTTGATTGCCTTTATGCCTCACAATTTTTTGAAATTGTGAGAAAACAGGTATTTGCGGCGCAGGGTTTTTCAAAGAACGGCGACCCGTTCTCAAGCACCTACAATCCTGGATGGGGTAACCACTCGAATTCCTTGTTGAGACAGAATGACTATCATGATCAACTGATGAGACAACAAAATCCTGGTCTTACAGGTAACACACACCCTCTTGCCTTTTCAGGAGGGCAAAGGTATATTTCTCAATCTACCCACCCTGTTTTGCATGTTGAACCCCCTCCCTCACCGCCAAGATATTCTTCTCAATTCGAGGAGCGTATGCCCTGATTCATGGAGGATAACACACAACTGGTTCAATCCCATTCTCAGTCCATAGCTAGGTTAGAAGATCAGATAGGACAATTGGCCCGAGCACTTCATAGGCGAGAGGAAGGAAGATTACCCTCTCAACTTCTCACAATTTCAGTGAGGTTAACTAGTTCAAACCCTAACTTGCATCCTCACAAGAAAGTTTAGGTTGTGTCAGTATCTGGGGAGAGGAACCTTAGAGATGTGGAGATCGAGGTTGAGAAACAGAGCACAAATCCCTCCCCCACTACCGACAAGGAGGGCCCACAAGGCAGGTTTACTAAACCTGCTGTCCCTTTTTCTTCGGCCCTTATTGGACCGAAGAAGAAGGATGACCGAAGAGGACTGAGCTCATAAAAGTATTTAAGGAGGGAAGATCAACTTACTGTTGATCGAAGCTATTAAACACATTCCTATGTATGCCAAGTTCCTCAAGGACCTTTGCACTAAAAAGAAATGCGCGCAAGCCCATATCCCAAAGAAGGTTCGGCTCACCGAGAAGGTAAGCAGCATTTTAATGTCGGGTAGCCCACCCAAGTTTCGAGACCTGGGGCATTTATCGTTCCATGTGTCCTAGGAGAGCGTTATACTAGTAGAGCCTTACTAGATCTAGGAGAGAGTCTAAACCTAATTCGTTACTCGGTTATTCGAAAATTGGGTATAGGAGACCATAAGCAAACTAATGTCACACTTCAGTTGGCTGATAAGACATAGTGGGTACCTCATGGGGTAGTGGAAGATGTACTTGTCAAGGTTGACAAGTTTGTCTTTCCTGTTGATTTTATTGTCTTAGATATAGACCCTACTCCTACGCAAAAGCACAATGCTCCTATTATTCTAGGTCGATCGATCCTAGCAACGGCCAACGCTGTGATTCATTGCAGGACGGGAGTGTTGGAGGTTTCTTTCGGAAACCTCAAGGGAAAATTAAAGGTCTCGAATTTTGTTCGGCGCCCGGAGACTGAGGACGAGTTGGAGTGCTATAGGGTTGATGATATTGACGCTTTGGTAGAGTCAGATAAGCCTGGTTCTATTAAAAGTGCTGATTGTTATAGTGTCCCTGTCTATATCGATAGCTGTGCTTCATCACCTACACCTGGTAGAATAGAGATTTGTGACCCTAATGCTGTTAATGTTTCCCTCCTTGATAGTCACGGGTCTAGAAATGCTGTTGGGTTAGGGGATCATCCCTACTGGGTCAACCCGAGTTCTTTGGCAAACACTGCCTCGGATTTTGGTTGACATTGTGCACTAAACTGTGTCGGGCTGAAGACGTTAAACTTAGCAGTCTTGGGAGGCAACCCAACTTACTTTTAATTTTGTTTTAATTTTTTTTTTCTCACACATGAAGTCTCGTTCAATTGTAGATCCTTTTGTTATCCCTCCCATGCTAACTTTGTTTCTCTTTTACTATACACTTGTACGACCTTTATTTCAAACCCTACTAACAAGTCTGTTCAGTATTCTTTCTTCTATGTCTTTGATTATAGCCTGCTACTTTTGTCTTCCCTTTTTGGATTTGCTCACCACGCATAGCTGAATATGCCACACCTCGGGTCGTCTCTTTCCTTTCTTTACATGTATATTTTTTTTTTTCGATTTGCATTGAGGACAATGTAAGGTTTGGGTTTGGGGAAGGCATGTATGGTGTGAAATTTTGTTTCTCCTGTTAGCTTCATTTTGCTTAAATTAGTTATGTTTTGGCATGAATGAATATAGAATTGTTAGTGATTTTGAAGATTAAATTTGAGATGCGCTATGATGATTAGAATATTTATGTAATGAAATCATTTCTGGAGCTGACTTTTGAATCTGTATTTTTGTCTTTTAACTCCTTAGAGAGATTATTATTTTTAACCCTTAATCTTGTGACATATCCTACTTTTTAGGTTGAAATAGCGGTCATAACTTTAGGAATTGGAATCCATCATTCTACTTCTAGCAATATTGAAATCGATTTACTATCTCTTTATCTTGCGTATTCCCTTAAAAAAAAAGGTGACTCGTTGATTCTTGTGGCCCCTGTGTCTTGAGCAAGTAAGCTCGTAGGGGTCTCTTAAAACCTAGAACCTTGAGCCAACTGGATCGGGGGCTGCTGGTCGAAAGCTCGCTACATGGGCTACAGGGAAAGCTTAAAAAAAATCAACCCTTTAGGTCACTATAATAAGCACTAATACCTGATGGAAAAAAAAAAAGAGAGTATGTGCTAACGGATTAGGTTGTGAACTTCCTGGACTCATGCCATTAGGTCCGTAGGGGTCTCTTAAAACCTGGTACCTTGAGCCAATTGGATCTAGAGTTGCCGGCCAAAAAATTCGCTACATGGGTCTGACGGAGACATGTCTGACCGTGAAAATAGAAAGAAAGAAAAAAGCAAAAAAAGGGAAAACAAGAGAGAAAAGATAAGCCTTTTGATTTCACTATTGATTAGTGGTGAATGATTAGAATAGCTGATTCTTTCTATTATTCTCTCTATTCGTCTTAAATTTGGAGGATTTGAAATAAGACATAGGAGATAAAAGTTGTAAGCTCACATACTAGTGAAAAGACTTCAATCGCGAGACTCGAGTTAGAGCCAGTATAATAATAACATCACATAAAGATTTTCTACTCTTAGATATTCCTTCAAATATGATCAGAAAATAGTTTTCACAAGTTATTATTACTATTACATGACTAGCTGAATTTTTCCATCATTGGCTAGTTTAAGTTGAATCTTGCTTGAAGACAAGCAAGGAGTGGATTTGGGGATGTTGATGTGCCGTATATTAACGTATTTTGTTCTTCATTCCCGTAATATATTTGGCTTTTATATGTGTGTTTCGGCTGTAATCAAGGTACATTTTAGCTTAGAGTGCAACGAAGCAAATAAAGGTTGAAAAGAGGCAGAATCAAGTGCAATCGAGCCATAATTGAAGACTCCTTTGAGAAACCCGACCATGTGTATAAAAGAAGTACCCATCAAGTCAATATTCAATCAAAAAGAGTCTTTCCTTGGGCGAGTGAATCGATTGACCATGCAATTTGGGAAATCGGTCAACCTTTAAATGATCAAAAGGTTAAAAGAAGAATATTTATGACCCAATAATTTGCCAATATACTTATGAAACCACTTTGGTCATGTATATCCCTTTGAGAGCTTCGATTTGGTATGTAATTTGGCCCATAAATCCTTACAGATCAAAAGTTATGCTCGTTTTAAATTAACTGTGCAAGCTGCCAAGGGGGCGCCGATCGATTGGCTTGACCATCGATTGATTGGGGATGGCACGGCACCAACCCTAAAGCACGCCCCACTTATAAATAGGGAGGTGAAGACCTATTTTCCCATCTTTTTCCATGCCTCCTCTCCTTCTCTCCTTCCCAGAGCCGCTACGAGATCCAAGGGGTTCTCGCCGAAGCATAGGTGGTCGGAGTACTGGAGAATCAAAGCAAGGTTCAACGTCAGCATCAATTAGAGGAGTCTTAAAATCCTTAGTTCTATCAATATTATTTTCTTTCTTGGATTTGAATGATTTTTAAAACTCCGCTGGAGGAGTAGACTTGTACTTTAGGGATGAAGGGCGGGTAGCCGCCCATATCTTGGATTTATATTATACTTTTGACAATGGATTTACGTTATGTTATATATGCACCCCTGTGGAGAATTTATGATTGTGTTTGGTGTTTCTTTGTGTGATCTTGTGGCCGTGATGAGATCTCCAAATTATTAGCGTTAGTCTACGAGCTTGTAGCCTAGACTATAACATAACTGGTTTTCACGGGTGGTTTAAGTTGAGGATGTACCAAACCCTAAACACAATCTTTATACAAATTAATATTTAATTAGGAGTGACAAAGGAATTTGTTAGTGCTATTGAGATAATCTATGCTACACCTAAGGTGATACGATGAATTATGCCTTTAGACTAGTTCATTATCCTAAACCCTAACTTAAGTATTAATACAGGTTTAATATTCAAATAAGAGCAAGAAAGGAATTAATTAGTGCTAATGTGATAACTTAGGCTACACGTTGGGTGATATGATAGGTTATGCTTTTAGACTAGTTCCTTACCCCAAGCCTAGTTTAAATATTAACCAAAGTTTAGTACTTGTAGCCTAAGCCTCCTAAATAATTGTCATAGTAGAATATAATGATGGGATACGAGTAAAGCTACCCTAAATTTATTTCCTAAACTAACCTTAATTGAATTAGCAACTTTATTTTATATTTAGTTTTATTTATTTAGTTAACAAATTCAAATCAACAAAGCCCCGATTTCAACTGCTCTTTAATCACTAAATCCAACTTAAGTTCGGTTCTCTATGGATATGACCTCTATACCCGATTTGGCTATGACAATCTCGCATGCTTGCAAGTACTTGGTTTTAAAACAATCCTTTAAAACACATCAAGGTCCAAAATGCGTAGTCACACTAGTGTTAGCTATAATACGCAGCACTACTCTAAGCCGTTGCATCGGCTACCCCTATGCTAACCCTCTAGCGAGCTCTATCTAAGGCCATCTCCTCCCTAGGTTTAGGTGGGTGAGGTCTTGTCGAATTGTCTCCAACCATATCTTCTTTGGCCTACTTCTCCCTCTCCTTCCTAGAGTAGTATGGAGCTGTTCACATCTCTTGACTAGAGCAGTGGTTGGTCTCCTCCTAACATGTCTAAACCACCTCAAACGATGCTCCCTTAATTTATCCTCGATCAAGGCTATGCCCAATTTTCCTTTTATGACATCGTTCATGATCCTATCTTTCATTGTGTATCCACATATCCACCGCAGCATCCTCATCTCCGCCACCTTCAACTTCTGTGTATGATGTTGGTTTGTTGGCTGACACTCCACCCCATACGTCATAGCCGGTCTCACTACCATCTTATAGTATTTTCCCTTTAGCTTTAGCGGGAACTTTCTATTGCAAAGTACCGTGGAAACCATCTTCCATTTCTTGCCAACCTACTTTAATCCGGTTATTGACAGCCTCGTCAACTTCACCATTCTGCTGTACCATGGAACCTAAGTATTTGAAACTCTCCTTCCTCTGTATGGTCTTAGCACCTATCTTACTTCTTCTGTGCTAGGCGCGTTGGAGGGACTGAACTTGAGTTCCATGTACTCGGTCTTGGATCTATTATTCGTAAGCCCTTCGATTCCAATGTCATTCTCCACATTTCCAACTTCTCATTTATCTCTACTCGAGATTCCCCAACCAAAACTATGTCATCTGCAAAAAGCATGAACCAAGGCACATCACCTTGGATGTGCCTAGTGAGCTCATCCATAACCAGAATAAACAGAAAGAGACTCAAGGCAGATCATTGGTATACCCCGACTGTAATCAGGAATGCATCCATCTCCCCTTCCACTGTACATACATTAGTTTTTGCATTCTCGTATATGTCTCTAATGGCTCAAATATATGGCACGAGGATGCCTCTCCTATCCAAAACCTTCCATAGGACTTCTCTTGGCAATCTATCATATGTCTTCTCCAAATCAATGAAAA
Organism: Simmondsia chinensis; assembly: GCA_018398585.1. Taxonomy (NCBI): domain Eukaryota; kingdom Viridiplantae; phylum Streptophyta; class Magnoliopsida; order Caryophyllales; family Simmondsiaceae; genus Simmondsia; species Simmondsia chinensis. Next base: position 33,222,784 of record JAGTTD010000005.1, read on the forward strand.
TCATGTGGAGATCCTTTTGTCTCTCCCTGTAATGGTCTATTGTCTGCCTTAGGAGGTGAATGGCTTCTATTGTTGATCTCCCGGGCATAAATCCGAATTGGTTCTCGGACACCTCTGTCAATTCCCGTAACCTCCTTTTTATGACTCGGTTCCACAGCTTCAGAGTGTGGCACATTAGTTTGATGCCTCGATAATTGGCGTAACTTTGGATGCCGCCTTTGTTCTTGTAGATCGGGATCAATGTGCTCTTCGTCCACTCGTTAGGCATCTTCTTCCCCATAAGGATTTGGTTAAATAGTTTAGTAAGCTAACTGATGCCCTTCCGTCAATGGCATTTCCATGCTTCTATGGGTATTCCATCTGGGCCAACTGTTTTACCCCTTCCAATATGATTCAGGGCTTCCTTGACTTTGTCGGGTCTAATTTTCTTGCAATCACGGTAGCTCTGGTGCTCATCAGATGTTTGGAGATAACCTAGGTATATCTCTGTTTCCCCATGATCATTGAAAAAATCGTGGAAGTAGACTTTCGACCTAGCTTTAATCTATTGCCCATCCACGAGCACATGTCCATCTCCCCCTTTTTCGTACTTTACTCGATCCAAGTCTCTCGTCTTCCTTTCTCTCGCTTTGGTGATATATATATATATCCCTAGCCCCCTCCTCTGTATCCAACCTTTTGTAGAAATCCTTATAGGCTCTTAATTGTGCATCTTTAACTGCTTTCTTTGCTTCTTTCTTGGCTACCTGATATTGATGTCGCTTGTCCTCATCTTTGCTAAGCTTTCACTCCTTAAAAAAGTTTCGTTTGGCCTTAATCTTCTCTTGGACCTCCTCGCACCACCACCAGGACTCTCTGTTGTTAGGGGCCCCACACTTTGACACTCCTAGAACTTCGCGTGCGAGTCCTCTAAGCTTTTGAGCCAGTTGGTTGCACATTTGGTTTGTGTCTCCCTCTAACTCCCACTCAATCTCCGACTCTGTTCTTTCCTTATAAATTTTATGCTTCTAAATCCCTCCATTAAGTATGTGTCTGTGTAGGCATCTTGTTTCTTTTGGCCCTCTTCTTGGCCTTTTACATCAGCACACAATACCCTATGTTGTGCAGAAAGGTCTTCTCCTTGGATGACCTTACAATCCCTATAGTGTCTTTCTACCCTTTTCTTTAATAGTATGTAGTCAATTTGGGTCCTTGTCCCATCGCTTTGATACATGATGATGTGCTCCTTACATTTTCTGAAGAAGGTGTTGGCAACTATTAGCTCATAAGTGACCACAAAGTCTAGGAGGGCTTTGCCTTCCGCATTCCTAGTTTCAAAACCAAATCCTCCATGGTATGATGCATAACCATCCTCGACCGAGCCAACATGCACATTGAAATCCCCGCCAATAACCACTTGTTCGGTTTGGGGTATGCCTTGCATCATCTTGTCAGCGTTTCCAAGAAATCTAGCAGATTGTGAAAAAAGTTAATCGTGTTCTAACAAAGTTATGTATAATGTGTCACATTAACATTTACCCTGCGAAAAGAAATAACTAAATTATGGTATATGAAACATATATATTGTTATACTCATGTTCCGCATCAACAATTATCATTTAAAATATGCCAAAATTTGCCAAAAAATACCCGATTTATAAAATTCTAAAACTTCAGGATATTTAGGTGAAAAACCTTTCAAACTTCAAGATATATCATTATATATTATCAAAATATTAAGATACCTATGTAATAAATGCTCAAATATTGGAGTAACTAATTGATAACTTTCCTATATAATATAATATAACAATACTAAATGATGAAAATTGTTTTGTTGAAACAATGACAAAGTAAAATCTAAGATGTGTTTGATTATGTTATCCAATATTATGATGTTATGTGAGTTATATATATATATATAACAACAAACAACAACAACAACAATAACAACAAACCCAGTGCCTCCAAGGGCTCCCGCATAAACAGAGTCGGGGGGGTAGATGTACGCAGCCTTCCCCCTTCAGGGGGCTACCCTAAAGAGAGGCGTATATATATATACACACACACACATATATATAAGATGTTAAAGGTTTATGTTCCAATCAATTCATTTCGGTTCGATCCAAAAATGCGCGATTAAGCAATTCAATTTTTCTTGTAACCGACATTGAATACTAAATGGTTATAGCAGTATGACAAATTTGAAGACTATAAATAAGTCATGAATTTGAACATATACACTCTACTCTTCTTTTGTTTCCCATACAAGTCAATGTTAAAGTATAAAATCTAATCGTGTGCCTTTACCCACTAGCTTCAACTTTTGAGATATTTGGTTTCTTAACATGATATGAGAGCCCAGTTGACCAAGATGTCACGCGTTTGAATCCCAATAGCCCCCTTTCAGTATAAACATAATTTAAGCGCAAGCTATGAAATGAGCATGCACAATATCCATACTTGATGGCCAATGGACTTTTGTGTGAGGAAGCATGTTAAACAATTAAAACCAATTCGAGGCCTTTTACCCATCAGATTAAGATTTTGGGATAATTAGTATTTTGACAATCATTCTTTAATTAATATTCGACTTTTTTTTTGTTAATTAGTGGCAGAGTCGCATTACACAGCAGGCCACTCGACCAAGCGAGCCCTGAGTCAACCCGAAAAAGAACGAGGACCAAAACAACAAAACCATACAAACGGAAAGACAAGTAAAATAGGCAAAATACAACGAGCCTTGACCACCGCTTGGAAAGAGACATAAACGTGACCAACCAAAAGACAGCATAATGAAGCCATAAATCTATTGAAGCAAGGCACTCAATGAAAGCGCATCAAAACCATAAAAATTAATATTGGAGTTAAATTTTATTACATATACAAAAATATAATTGTTTGCATTTGATGGAAATTTGTGAGCATAAACATCATCAAGTCAAAATTAAATTTTGAAATATAATTAAAAGCACGATTTAAATTGAGATTTCAAGGGTTTTGATTCCAGTATTTAATGAAAGATCAATGTTTCCTTTATACTTTTTTTTTTTCCAGTAATTAGCGACAAAGTCGCGATACAAGTGTTTCCTTTATACTTAATAAATATGAGGATAATAAATAAAAAATGTAGTTTTTGTTAATATATTCAACAAATAGTAGCAAGTTTTCTTGGTAGCAATGAGGTGGGCTATGTGAATACGAAGGAAAAACTATATTGTCGAATAAGTAGAGGTATTACAATGATGCCTTTATATAGGAAAAGTCAGCAGGACCAATTACAACCAATGCCCATGGAGTTAATACTATTGGGGTATAGGCATCTAAACTCGATTTAATCGACTATTTAAGCCATATTAATGACACATATAAACACAGGGCACACCAATATCACCAAACATCAACGAGAAATAATTATTCGGAGATAAAATCAACACTAGATATAACGCATGGAAAACCCTTTAGAGTAGAAGGAAAAACCAGGGGGCAAACCGACAGCAAAATCCACTATGAAAAATAGCAATTACAATATTTATGGCTTCAAGATATTTGCTCTAACTAGGGATGACAATGGATCGGGCTTAGGTCGGGTTTGCCTTGATTCAGATCTGACCCAGAAAAAACCTGACCCAATCCAAATTCAAAAAACACATTAAATCCATAAAAATTCAATCCAAATCCGTCTGGTGGAATGGATATCCGACCCAAATTCATAACCCATTTAAATTATAGAATAAATTATAATATTACAATCTAATATTAATATATTAACAATAAGAATGTAATAATAATAATAATTCAAAAGCTAATATTCTGACAAATCACTATATATTTTTCCATTTCTCATTTAATATGTATAAAAATAATATTAGACAATTATTCAAATACCTCTTAGTAAGTAATGTTTATACATAAATTTGTTAAATCATGGTTCTATAAAGAACATTGTAGTGTCAAAACAAACTTCAAAATATTGGCATAATAAAAAAGACGTTGGAATATAATTGGACATGTTAAAGGCTTAAAATTTAGGAATTTAAAAATTTTTGCTACATTAAATATAATTTTTCGGGTTGGATTTGGATCGGGTCTGGGTTGGGTTTAATGTAATCTAAATCCGCCCTGACCCAAAACCCATTTATCAACATCCAAATCCAAATCCACTTAAAATCCATTTTTTGCATCCAAATCCATTATAAATGGATCGGGTTGGATGAATATCTAATAGATTCTGTTGAGGAATCTGGACAAATCTGATATGCTCTGATACCAATTGTTGACAAATCTGGACAGATCTGAAATACTATGATACCAATTTGTAAGGGAAAATCTTGAGCAAACTTGATATGTTATGATGTCAATTTGTAAGAAAATTAATACCTCCTTAATGCAGAACTTAACACCTATACTGGATTTGATTCAAATACTATAGCTCACACAGGAGAAGTAAACAACAAAAGGAAAAGGAAACAAATGAAGAACACAAAGATTTACGTGGAAAATCCTTCTTCAATTGAGAAGGACAAAACCACGGGTGGAGATGGAGATTCTTTATTGATCACAAATAATGGAAGAATTACAAAGACAATTTCTCTGAACGAGATCTATGGAGAATTACTGAATCACTCCCTTTAAACTCTTGTAACGCTCTCAAACATAATGATGACGACGGCTCACTTTTGATTGGATCTGATTGGATTACCAAACTAAAAACCCTACAGGTCAATTTATAACAACAGCTAGGACACGCATTGCGCGGCCCCTGATCGATCGTCCCATACCGATCGATCGGCTCCCTTTCTGCAGGCGTCCTTGATCAACGAATTGCAATCGATCGGCTGAGTACCCTGATTAATCGGCACGCTTGCGGCTTCCCTCATAGCACAAACAAGTAATTTGAGCCATATCCTAACAAATCTCCACCTTGGCTGAAATTACACACATAAAAGAATTTCTCCACCTACTCCACAAAACACTCCACACACGGGGTTATCTAAACAAAACAAAAAAAACCTAACCGAGTCCGAACGATGCTTGAACTTTCTGCTAGGTAGCACTGAAGTGAACATATTTAAGAGGTTATCAGCAATGCCAATCTTCTTCTTCTTTAAATTGGCTCTTGACACATCTTCTGAAACAACCACCTGCTAATAAACTGTGTTACTAAACTAAAACTGAACTCCCTCCGGCTTATTCACCTGAACTAAATCACAAACAACAGATGACATCATTTGTGGACTCAATAATGAAGACTCATCAAACGTGACATCTCTACTCTTCAGGAATTGCTTAAAGCAAACTCTTTTCTACTTCCCATAAATGCCGTGTTCACAAGATTTTAGTCCTGTAGACTGACCACACAATGATCCCTTTTTACTGTGCTCAGACATACCTTTATCACCTGAATGATTTAATCTCAAATGCCTTGACTTTGTGATACCTGGTTCTGTCAACAATGATGATGATGATGATATCTTAACTGATCTTGCAACTGTGGAATCGAAAAGTTCATACAATGTTCCTACCCTTCTGCCCTTAATCACAACTAAAGAACCCTTAACGACCTTAATAACTCGATCTTCAGCTGTGTACCTGTGGCCATATGACTCAAGAGTACCTAAAGAGTTGAGATCCTTCTTCAAATCAAGAATGTGACGAACATCGCTCAAAGTCTTGATAATGCCATCGAACATCTTAATACAAATTGTTCCTACACCCAAACTCTGCATGTAGCATCATTGCCCATCAAACCAACTCCACCTTGAATTGACTCGTACGTGGAAAACCAATCTCGATTGGGAATAACATGATAGGAGCAACACGAATTCAAAATCCAACTATCTCTCAAACTGGACTAAGGTTCAGACACAGATAGTATATCACCATCATTCTCATCTTCAACTACAACACTAGCTGCTGTGGATCTCTGGTCATACCTGTTATCTGCTTCTAGTTTCCTCTTAAGCTTGTAATAGTCTCTCTTAATGTGCACTTTTTTTATGACAGTAATTACAGGATAGATCTTGATGTCTAGACTTAGACCTAAACTTGTTTCCACCATGATCAGATCCTCTATGAGTCTCATTTCTTCCTCTCACAAATAAACCACAATCTGAGTTCTAAACGGAGTCGGACAACTCCTTATCTACTCTTTCTTTACTTAGTAGGTTTCTCTTAACCTCATCAACTATGATAGATGACCTACCACCATAAATCGTGCTTTCTACGTAGCCTATATAAGAGGTAGAGAGTGAATATAACAATAACATTGCTTGATCTTCATCCTTAGGAGCATCATCAAGCTCCTTTAATTCTTAAATTAATGAATTAAATTCATTAACATGATTCTTAAGTGACGTACCTTCTGACATATGAAACGTGAATAATCGACGCTTAACTGCAAGTTTGTTGGAGACAGACTTGAAACATAACATATCCTATAATTTCTCCCACAACTCCTTAGCGATCTTCACTTTCAGAACTTCTATCAAAATATCATCGGTAAAACACATCTCAATTGCCGTAAGAACCCTTTCGTCTAACTCCTCCCACTGTGCTTTGGATAAACTCTAAGGTTTCTTCTCTTTTCCTTCTAAAGCTTTCTTCAAACCACTGTGTCAAGAGGCCCTTAACGCAAACCTGCCACAAATTGAAACTCCCTTGACCACCAAACTTCTCAAATTCAGATTTAACTGCAGACATTATAGTACCAAATCGAAATAAACAGGGCTCTGATACCAATTGTTGAGGAATCTGGACAAATCTGATATGCTCTGATACTAATTGTTGAGGAATCTGGACAAATCTGATAGGCTATAATACCAATTTGTGAGGGAAAATCTTGAACAAACTTCATATTCTATGATATCAATTTGTTAGAAAATTAACACCTCTTTAATGTGGAACTTAACACCCAATACAGGATTTGATTCAAATACTATAACTCACACAAGAGAAATAAACAGCAGAGGTCAAAAAGAACAAACGAAGAACACATAGATTTATGTGGAAAAACCTTCTTCAATCGAGAAGAGAAAAACCATGGGCAGAGATGGGGATTCTTTATTGATCACAAATAATGGAATAATTACAAATACACTTCCACTGAACGAGATCTATGGAGAATTACTGAATCACTCCCACTAAACTCTCATAACGCTTTCAAACTTAATGATGACTGCGGCTCACTTTGATTGGATCTGATTGGATTACAAAACTGAAAACCCTACAGGTCTGTTTATAACAAACGGCTAGGGCACGCGTTGTGCAGCCCCCGATCGATCGGCCCATACCGACCGATCGGCTCCCTTTTTGGAGGCCTCCTAGATAAACGAAGTACCCGATCGATCGGCTGAGTACCCTGATCGATCGGCATGCTTGCGGCTTCCCTCATAACATAAACAAGTAATTTGAGACATATCATAACAGATTTGAGTGCAATTGCCATTCCTAACCCTAACTTGAAACCTAAAAGCTTATTAAGTGATACAAGGATTACCTCTCTAAGTCTGAGATCAATTGATACTCCTGATCAATTCACTCCAAACAATGCTTAAAAAACACGCTCCAAAATGCTCCAAGATTGAATCTTGATCTCTTATGTCAAGTTGCCGTCGCTGACTCTCTCTATCGGTTTCTTCTTTCATGACCTACCGTCACCCAGCATCTCACGTTGTATGATTACAGAGACTGCAACCCTCAATTTACCTTTTTTTCATACGTGTAAAACCCTTCATGGGTTCCCTTTTATATGACATGCATGGGCCGAAGCATATAAGCCCATCTAATAAAGTCGTGCTAGAACTCAAACTTATTTTTCCTTGCTTTTATAAAACACAACCTTTATAATGTGGGCTAGACCATAATGCACAATATGCACCCCACAAATCTCCCGCTTCGGCCCATTACAAGGAGGAGAAAGCTCTGCATCAAGCTACTTGTAGTCCATATCAGCCAACCTAATGCACAAGCCCAACTTGCCACTAGGAACCACCTTTGTCTACACATTAGCCATGTTTTTGACATTTTGAATCTTCTTCAACATCATTAGCTTTTTTTTCAATCATAGAACACAATCAATTGTTAGAAAAATGATACAAGCTAACATTTACTTTTTGGGGGGAGTTATATCCCACATTAGGAAAAAAATAGTGTGGATGATCGTTTTTTTAAAGGGTACATTTATTTTTCAAAAAATATTTTTCAAGACCCATTTCAAGCCGCTTACCCGTAGTGGTTTAATGTCATTAAATTTGTGACCATTTTAACTAAAAATTATAGATGTTGGAATTTACTTTAATTCTTGTAGCCGTTTACTATTTTAATGCTTAAAACTATCCTGTACCACCTTAAAAATACCATTAGCACCAATATATATATATATATATATCCTTCTCTCTCTCTGCCCGAGACACAGCCATTGTGTTTTCAAGGGTTTCATTTGATTTTCCGTCCATCTTTCTTCTTCGACTCTGGGGATCTGGGCCGAATGAAGGAGGAAATCCTCTCTCTCTCTTCTCAAATTTTGGGCAAAGTTCTAGGTACTCCTACCCGGTAATTAACAAGTGCACGTTAAGAGTCGGATCACATTAATCTTGGAAAACGACCGCTAGTTATACTGTGTGCACCGAAGTAGCGGCGAAATCGTCTTTTATGATAGTGGTTCTTACCATGGTGTGGTATCTTCAGTATTCTAATCAATTACTCCACTTTCCAGTATTATTTATTTGATTGCTGTGTTCAAGTAATTTTCACCATTTTTTCGCTGAATTTCTACTATATTTTCCGTAACAAGTTCTGGTGCATCTTTTTTTACTGCGTTTGTTACTGCAATTAGTTTCAAATTCACAGTTTTTATTTTGTAAGATCTTTCTAATTACTTTCTCCTTCATTGCTATACCTGAATATTTATCAATTTTTTCTAACAATTTAAAAGACGATTTTGCAATGGTTTTTCTACGTAATCTAAAATTAGTTACATGAGTAATTTGCAGAGATTCATTTTAATCTATTTTCGATTGCAATGGTTTAATTATTCCAAGCAGAGATCTACCAATGGCTCCATGAAAAGAGTTTACTTGATGAGTCCTAGCCATGTTAACAGGAAAAGAGGGAGACCCAAAAGGACATGATGAGGTCCCATAAAGAAATATCAAGGGTTATGTGATTCATGATACAGCATAGTGGTGTGTCGTCAATTCCACCAAGCGGAAAAGAGCCTTTGATTGTTGCATTCTAAAGTAAATATCATGGAATTTAATTACAGTTTGTAGAAGTGGGCATAATGGATTTAAGTAATGGGTACAAAAAATACATTGAAGCTTTTAGGAAGCTTGAATTGCTTCAAGGCTCTATTCTTGTGAAAATTTGACGAAATGACACACAATCATTGACTTCAATGCTTTAGTGAAAGTACATATGCATTACGGCCGCAAGCTACAGAAGTACTATCGCATGAATGACAGGCTTGTTGAACTTTTATGAATAATCTGCTAAAGAAATGTTAAGACCTTGTACAAAACTAGTTATTGGCTTGTTAAGAGCCCACGAATGGCTCATTGTTAGCTCAAAAATGGACTATGGATGGCTCGTTAGTAACTCAAATAGCTCGGCTAAGTAGTGAGCTCAACTCTATGCCGAGCTTGGCTTGCTAAAAAGCTTGACTTGCCTTTATAATGAGCTAAACTCAGGTCGATAAAACTAAGTATCGAGTACGCCAGTGTCTTATTGAACTGAGTTCAAATAAAGATTCAAAAGCTTAATTAAGGTGGAGATATGATCCTATTGTTTTGATATTTACTTCAGTATTGTGTTATACTGACTCTTGCTGAAGTTGGCAGGTGATGGAGCTAGTTGTTTAACAACTGGTTGCAGATACCTCAATGTGGGGGTAAGAGCAACTCGTGGATTGATGTTGGCAGTAGTCAACTCTCTAGTACCGCTTTGCTCCAATACATTGTTGAAATGCTATTTGTGATGGTTGAGCTTGATGCTTTAACCTTACGCATAGTCCGCAATGAATGGTGTGGACACTACGCACTTGATGCGTTTGGCAAGAGGAGACCTATTTGTCTCAGGCTTAAGATCATAAACGATCTACTCGAAAAAATGTGATAACTAAATTGTGTAAGGTCTAAAAGAACTTTGTGGATCCATTGATAAAGACACTATGTCAAAAGATTATTGTGGAAACATCAAGGGGGGTGGGCCTAAAGTCTACATATGAATGAACTGTGATATATCCAACCTGGTTTTAACAGGTTCAATATGAAAAGTCATAATTTTATTCAAGGAATGCACTGTATTTTATGTTGTCGCTTCCTATGGTGTGACAGTACAGAGACAGGTCTATAGCCACATGTTTGGTGGTGTAAGCAAGGCTTGCACTTGATGGACACTGTCTTATGTTACCAAGGGATGAGGTTGAGCTTTCCCTCTTAATAGACCCATATCCATATGTTCGGTGGTGTACGGTAACACACACTTGATAAGATCCACCTATGTAGGTGTGGAAGTGTGGTCCCTCCCTATGAAGGTTTAAAACTTGCCTTCTAGAGCACCTATGAATATCAAGGATGAGCACATGGCTAATAAAGCTCGCCAAACTACAGGGGTTGCCGAGATCTAGATTTAGTATGTGTCTGAGTGGCAAACTATACACCCCCTTATAATGTTCAAGACGAAAGTCATCTTGCATGCTATTTGGTTCTAAACTTGGGTTGCACTAGGTGAGGATTCAAGTTGCGAGAAATCGGCACGGAAAAACTGAACTCCCTTTGCCAATCTATTCTTCTTTGTTCTCTTCCGCTTGTATCCTTTGGTGGGGATTGTTGGAAAAATGATACAAACTAACCTTTATTTTTTGGGGGGAGTTATATCCCACATTAGGAAAAATAGTGTGGATGATCCTTTTCTTAATGGGTACATTTATTTTTTGAAAAATATTTTTCAAGACCCATTACTAGCCGCTTACCCATAGCGGTTTAATGTCATTAAATTTGTGACCATTTGTAACTAAATAAAATTATAGCTATTGGAATTTACTTTAATTCTTGTAGCCGTTTACTATTCTAATGCCTAAAACTATCCTGCACAATATATATGTACATATATATATATATATATATATAACTCTCTTTCTACCCGAGACATACTCACTGTGTTTTCGAGGGTTTCATTTGATTTTCTATCCATCTTTCTTCTTCGGCGTTGTGGATCTGAGCGAAATGAAGGAGGAAATCCTCTCTCTCTTGCTTCTCAAATTTTGGGCAAAGTTCAAAGTACTCCTACCTGACAATTAACGAGTCAGATCACGTTAATCTTGGAGGACGGCCGCCAGTTATACTGTATGCACCAAAGCAACGGCAAAATCATCTTTTAAGACAATGGTTCTTACCACGGCGCGGGATCTTAGCTATTCTAATCAATTTCTCCACTTTCCAGAAATATTTATTTGATTGTTGTGTTCAGGTAATTTTTACTATTTTTTTGCTACATTTTTCACTAAATTTCTACTGTATTTTCCATAACAAGTTCTGCTGCATTTTTTTCATTGCGTTTATTACTGCTATTAGTTTCAAATTCACTGTTTTTATTTTGTAAAATCTTTCTAATTATTCTCCCCTTCATTGCTATACCTGAATATTTATCAATTTTTCTAACACCATTGATATTACACATTAATGTGCTTTGTATGGGCATGATGCATGGAATTCTTACTTAGGTCCTTCGCACTCTAACTATCACAGAATACCACATACTTCTTTTGTTTTAGACCTGTCACAGAAATCTCTTCATCCACAACATCGCTTTCCCTACTTCAACAATAGCAATATACTCAGCTTCAGTAGTGGAGAGAGCAACACATTTCTGCAACCTGGACTGCCAAGACACAGTTTCCCCTGCAAAAGTGAACAAATAACCCTAGATTTCCTATTATCAAGACATCCTGCCATATCAGAGGCAGTGTACCCTTCAAGAATCGGTCCCGAGCCTCCAAAATTCAAACACTATTTCGAAGTACCCTGCAAATCTCTGAGGTTCCACTTCACTACTTCCCAATGAACTTTCCTTGGATACGAAAGAAAGCTACTCACAACACCCATAGCATGAGCAATATCTGGACATGTACACACCATGACATACATAAAAAGACCAACAGCCATAGTTAGTAAATTCACGTATTATGCGCGAATAATACACATATATATATTAATGTTGTATAATACTCGTGTTTACGTATTTTCTTCAAAAATATGGGAAAATTCGTGTTTTTTTAATATTGAAAGTATTATACATATTTTATAAAAAAAAATACTCACGTTATTTTTTTCAAAAATTTGTTGACATTTAAAAATGATACTGAAATTCTGAAATAAAAAATTAGGTCGAACGTATTATAGTATTTATAAAAAAATTACTTATTTTGTTCTGTCGTTTCAAAATAAGGTTTCAAAATATACAATAGAATACCTTAAAATTTCAAAATTTATCACTTATGTAGTTTAATTAAAATTTACTGAACTCTTTACACAATACGTTGAACTTTTGTTAAGAACATTGACATGATTTATGTATATTATCATAGTCATGTATTATATTTGCATATTTTGTATAAAATAGGTCAGATTTGTACAAAAATTCATTAAATTGTGATATAGAATACCTACATGATAAAAACATTGAAACATTCTCATTATGAATATTAAAATATCATGGTATCTATGTGGTAAATAGTCTAATCTCAGGGTACATAAGTGATAATTTTCCATTGTTTTAGCTTGTACATACATCTAATTTTGCAAAAAATTGATCCGAATTTTTGAGCCATATGTTTGAAAATGTAACCGTTTTAAACACAAATATATTTGTATATGTTTTTTATGAGTCAACGTATTTTTCACCTGAACTTTTAGTGTGAAAAGCCAAATAATACATGTGCGTATTAAACTTCAATTTATTCCTGTACCGTATTTAACTAACTATGCCAATAGCAGAGGAGTAGGGAATAAAAGACATCTCTTCCTTCTCTTTCTTGGCCATAGGACAAGCCTATTTACTCAATTTGAAATGTGCAGCAAGAGGTGTACAGAGAATTTCTTTATATACAAATAATGATCTACAACTGTTCTCCTGTATCCTTGACCCACCATAAAAGATTCAAACTTCTTGTACCACTGCCTTGGAGCCTATTTCAAACCATACAAGCTTTTTTTCACTTTGCAAACCAAGTGTTGTTTACCTTGGACTTCATATCATTTAGGCTGCTTCATGTAGATCTCCTCTTGCAAATCACCATAAAGAAATGCAGTCTTCACATCTAACTGTTTAAGCACAAGATTCATACTAGTTGCCATACCCAGTACCACTCAAATGGAACTTATCTTCACAACTGGAGTGAAAATCTCATCTAATCAATTCCCTTCTTCTAATTGAAGCCTTTCACCACCAAACGAGCCTTATGTTTTACAACTTGATCACCATTCTTTTTCAACTTGAACACCTACTTTTCTTTCTTTAAGAAGATCAACCAACTCATAAGTTTCATTCTTCTTTGAAGAATTCATTTCTTCATTCATGGCTTTCACCCAATTATCCTCGTGTTCATGAGTTCGCACTTCTTGGTAGCTCTCGGCCTCCTCTCATTAGTAAGACAAATATAATAATAACTAGAATGCCTTGTAGAAGGTCGACGCTCTCTATGAGACCTCCTTACCTGAGGCTCAACAATCATTGCTTAGGGTATTGGCTTCCCCTATTCAACACCATCTGTACCTCGAGCATGATCAACTACCCTTCATTCTCAAGTTCTTTCCCATCATAAACCTGCTCTTCATCTGTGGAACCTGATGAAGATGGAATCAATGTAGTATCAGCAACACCACTGGAAGCACATGTTGTCTTCTCTAACTTGTCAATATTTGCCATGTTCTCATGTTCATGAAACACAACATCTCTGCTTCTCCTAGTCCTTTTTTTTCACAGGGTCTCATAATCTATAACCGAATTCCTCATCACCATATCCTACAAATATGCACGGAGTGGCTTTTCTGTCAAGCTTCGATCTCAGTTCCTTTGGCATACGCATGAAGGCATAGCATCCAAACACCTTCAAGTGAGAATAAGAAACGTCTTTTCCTATCCAAACTATCTCTGGAATGTCAAAATTCAAAGGAACTGATGGAGCCTTATTGATAATGTACACAACAGTATTCACAGCTTCACCCAAAGTGCCTTAGGCAGCTTCGACATTCTGAGCAACCATTTGGATCTCGCTACAATGGTTCTATTCATCCTTTTTGTGACACCATTATGCTACGAAGTACTTGGTTCTATCCTTTCATGGAAAATCCCTTGCTTCTTATAGTACCTTTTGAAATCACGGTTAATGTGCTCTCTCCCATTATTAGTGCAGAGACACTTCAGGAATATCCCTATATGTCTCTCCACCATAGCATGAAACTACTGAAGGATTTGAAATACCTAGCTTTTGAATCTCAAACAGAACACCCAAGTTTTTTGTGAAGCATCATCAATAAAAGTAAAAAGATATCAATTTCCCCTATTAGAATATATCAATTCAAGTTTATTTTGTTTGCGTTTTGACTATTTAGGAAAACTGACTCTATGATGCTTACCTAACAAGCAATCATCACAAGGGTTATGTGACTTACCTTCAAGTGAAAAAATAAGGGACTCTTTAGCCAATATCTGCAACCCTTTCTTACTAACACGAGCTAGCCATTTGTGCCACAAATTTGGTAAAGCATCATCGTCAACGGCGCTCAGTTCATCACCACACACTGTCACATGTGTCTTGTATAGAGAACAACAAAACTTTCCTCTAGCTACTATCAATGACCTCTTGGTAAGCTTCCATTTTCCATCACTAGGATGATGTTATAACCTTCTTTGTCCAGAACATTCACAGAAATCAGATTAAGACGCAATTCAGGAATATGTCGCACATTCTTCAATGTAACAGTGCAACCAATTAGTCTATACATGGGTATCCCCAATCCCAACAATCTTAGCAACACTACTATTGCCCATTTTCACAGTACCAAAGTCTCCTACTTTGTATGTAGAAAATAATGCTCTCGCTTAGGAACACAATGATTTGAAGCACAAGAATTAACAATCTATTCAACATTAGGATCTCTTTGATGATTGCACTCATCTTGAGCATAAAACAATGTTACCTGGCTATTATCATCTGTCACTGCAAGTCTGCAACTATGGACTTCTTATCATTTGCCTTATTCTAATTTGTTTTACCTTTCCGTTCCTTCTTCATAAGAAAAAAAATCTCTCTTCAAGTGTCCGATCTTATGACAATGCCTCTGTTTTTCTCCTCTAGATTTAGACCTGCCTTTGGACTTACCTCGCCCTTTAGGCCCTACTCTTGCTTTTACCTCGGTTCTCATTAACAAGTGCCTATGCATCAGCCCTCATCTCTTTTCTTTTCATCTCCTTATTGAACAAGCAGTCTTTAACTGCACTCAGGGACAATTTCCCATTTGGAGCTAAGTTAATAACATTGACTACCAAGTTCTCCTAACTGTTAGGTAAAGAACTCAAAAGGGACAAAGCTCGCAACTCATCATCGAGAACAATATTCATGACATTCAACTGGCTAATAACATCCTAAAATTCAGTCAATTGTTTAGCCATAGATCGTCCCTCTTTCAATTTTAAAATTAATATTAATGACAGATATAGACACTAGGCACACTAATATCACCAAACATCAATGAGAAATAAATATATGGAAATAAAATTAACATTAACACCAGATATAACGTGAAAAACCTTCCATAGTAGAGGGAAAAATCATGGGGCAAACTAACAACAAAATCCACTATGAAAAATAGCAATTACAATATTTATGGTTTCAAGATATAACTTGAAACCTATAGACAAATTGAGCGATATAAGGATTATTTCCCTAGGCCTGAGAACAACTGATACTCCCGATCAATTCAGTCCAAACAACGCCTAGAAAATGTTGGGATTGGTGTCCTGGAAAACCCAATTAGTTACTTTTAAATATTAAACAAATGAAATTGTTTTATTTATTTATTGTCTAAATATGTTTTAAGAGTCAAATATGCGTGTGGTTGTTTCTTTAAAACGTTCCATAAGATAGACGTAGTCCAAGATGACATGTCAGATTTGGTTTAAGAGGTCAATGAGATTGAGCTACGGATAGACTTAAATCAAATTAGTGATATGTTGTCAAAGTATATGTTCGTAGTCATTGATAAATTTGGACAACTTGTCTGATATGACTACAATGTAATACTTTAGATGGTTTGTCTTGCTCATTTGGATAGGGATCCAAAAGTATTATATTGGTGTTGTCTATAGGATTAGAAAACTAAGCAGGACCACCTGAATAAATTATTTTTTTTACTGCTATCAAAAATAATTAATTTTGTAAGACGATAACTCTAAATCCAGAAAATAGTCTGAACTCGTGCATGGATTGTTCGTTGTTTTGATGTGCCAAAGGGATTAGTCAAAGTATGTTGGCTTAAATCTTAAATGCGTTGGGCAACGGGATGAAGTGTAGTGGGAACAGTTGTTTTACATGGAATCTATAATCTCAAATATGATAAGGATGTCCCCTAGTTGATTTACAAATATATGAGCAGATTCGAGAAACTTTGGCCAAAATATTACGCGGGTTTGATATTTGGAATTAGTATAGAAATTGTTTTCTATATTATTGAATTGTTCAAGAAGGGCGAGTTAGGAACCATGGTAAAAGATGTGAGAAAATTAGCTATAATAATTAAAGCTATTTTTTTCTCACGGATATCTAATAAAGAGGTTGACTGTCATAATGAGTCATTTGGGAATTATTGAATAAATATATTTAATTCTAGGGTGCAGTAATATTTATTTAGTGGAATTAAATATTACCAAATGGTAATCAATGTTATCAAGCATTGATAATTTGTTAGGATTAAAAGTGAGAGCTAGGACTTAGTACTTGGAAATAAGATACTGTTGTATGATTGGTTGTTAAAGTGAAGTAGTTAGTTTGTTAGAGTTGTTTGTTAGAATATTGACACAAGTATATAAGCTTGTATCCTTGTATTGTGAAGGATTATGCAATAAAAATTCCAATTCCTCTCTTCTTTCCTATCTCTTCACTTCCCCTTATCTTCTCTCTTCTTCTTCAATCTTGGTATCAAAATCGAGCTTATCATTTTCGTATCAGAGCTGAGTTGGAACACAGGGAACCATTGATCTTGTATTGGCAGAGCTAAGAAGCAATCAAGTATGACGGATTCGCAGCAATTGGAAGGATCTCTGAAGGAGATGATTGCAAACTCAATGGATTCGATCAAAGAATCCCTTTTGTCATCAATCAATGATACCTTCAAGACCTTCAAGGAATCGTTGGAAGCTCTATCTACTAAGAATGCTCAGCACGATCAAGAATTGAATGGCTTGCGTGAGTTCATAGCAGGAGTAAGCCTGCAGCAAACACAATTGGTAGCCCAAGTTCAGAATCATTAACCACAGAATGGTCAAGGATCAATGAGTAATGATGGATCATCACATCATTATTTCTCTCCTAGACTCACAAAGTTAGTTTTTCCTAAGTTCAATGGGGAGAACACTAGGGGCTGGCTGTATAAATGTGACCAGTACTTCGCATTGGATCGAACTGAGGAGGTTAGGAGGGTTCAGATAGCTTCGGTGCATTTGGATGGTGAAGCTCTGCAGTGGCATCAATCTTTGATGAAATCTAGACCCAAGGACAATTGGCCTACTTGGGAAGAATATACACAGGAAGCATAGCCCAGTTTGATGAGTCCTTGTTTGACGATCCTTTGAGTGAATTAAAGGTCGTAGTGCAGACTGGTGATATGAAGCAATACAAAAAGCACTTTGATGCTTTATTTACTAGAGTTTCATTGACAGAAGGTCAGAAACTCAGCTTCTTTTTGATGCAGCGCTTGGTAGGGAAAATTGAGCAACGGGAAGGTTCAACGGCCTTCCCTTTTAAATTTTATTATTACTCAAATACAATTAACAAAAGAGGTTCATAAGCTCGTTTCTCACAGGTCGAGAAATCGAGGTCACAAAAAGGAAGAAAATAATTTATTGGAATTCTAAATTGGATGCCTCAATCCTAACTCTCCTCCTCCTTTTATAAAGAAAGATTTTGAAATTTGAATTCAAATCTGGTGCTAAAATTAAGGAAACAAATAAATAAGGAAGAAAAACTAATTAAGCAAGAAATCAACTAAAATCCCAAAAATCACGGCTAGAATGGGGACCCATTCAACTTGCTGAACTTGGCGTCACGCCAAGTTCCTTCGCCCCAAGCACGCTCCTGCTAAGGCCTCAGTCGTCCTTCTGCCAAGCTTGGCCTTGACGCCTGACCCCGCTACAGTAAGAGCTGGTTGGAGAGAATTTGCACTCGAATTCGCCTGGGGATCAACACTGACATTTTCGCCAAAGTAAGAGCTGGGGTGTTTGACGTTGAAAATATCTAACGTTCGCATACCAGGCGGAAGCTGTAGTCGATAAGCATTGTCGTTGATCTTCTCAAGGACCGTCAATGGGCCTATCTTACGGGCTGAGAGCTTGTTATATTCCCAAGCCGGAAAGCATTCTAAAGTTAGGATAGCCCAAACCTTCTCTCTAATTTGGAGTTGAATTTTTCATCGCCTGCTGTCACAGTCATCCTTGTACTTGGCGTTAACCTTTAACAACCACGCCCTTGTCTATTCATGAATGTTTTGAAGGGAAGATATGAAGTATTCAACCTTACCATGAGGATGCACCAAGTCTGGAGCTGGCGCCAAGTATATAAGAGCTTGTGGAGTGAACCCGTAGACAACTTGAAATGACGTGAACCCCGTGCTTCTACTTACTGAACTGTTATAGGCTAATTCAGCTTGGTGAAGCTTCACTGCCCAACTCTTGGGATTCTCTGTAGCCAAACATCGGAGTATGTTCCCCAAGGAACAATTGGTGACCTTAGTTTGGCCATTGATTTGCGGGTGATGGACCGTGCTAAAGGAAAGTGTAGTGTTGGCCAACTTCCAAAGGCTGCGCCAGAAATGGTTGATGAACCGGACATCTCTATCAGACACAATGCTAGACGGTAAGCCATCGAGCTTGTAGACGTCTTTGAAGTAAATACTTGCAACATGGCGTCTGCGGCTTTCTTGCATCCAATGAAATGAGCCATTTTCGAAAACCAGTCAACAACAACAAAAATGGAGTCAATCCCGCCAACTGTTCGCGGCAACCCCAATACAAAGTCCATGCTCATGTCTGCCCACGGTTGATTAGGTACCAGTAACGGTGAGTAGAGTCCCACATTCGTCATCCCTCCTTTCGAGATCTGACAAGTACGGCATCGCTTGACAAATCTTTCAAACTCTTTGTGGATTGTGGGCCAGAAGTAGGTGGCGGTAATGAGCTTTAACGTCTTGTCCCTGCCAACATGCCCAAAATTAGGCTTGTCCTCTATTATCTTCTGACGCCCACTAGAGCTTGATACACACAGTTGGTTCCCCTTGAACAAATATCCATCATGGATAGAGTAATCCGGTACTGGGCCAAGTTGTCTATCACACCAAACGCTACTGAAGGTTGGGCCATCAAAGTACATATCCTTGAAATGCTCGAACCCGGTAACTTCAGTCTTGCATTGCGCCAGGATCAAAGTCCTTCTGCTTAAGGCGTCAGCCACCTTATTTAACGTGCCTGAAGTGTGCTTGATGGAGAAGTGGAAGAGCTAGATGAAACCCGCCACTTTGCATGCCTTTCTGACAGCTTTTCTTGACTATTGATGAACTTCAGTGCCACGTTGTCTAAGTACAATATAAATTCATGATTCGCCAAGAGAGACTTCCAATGCCGCAGTGCCCTGACCAAAGCGTAAAACTCTGGGTCATACGTTGAATACCTCAACTTACTCCCATGAAGCTTCTCACTGAAGTAAGCAATCGGTTTCCCTTCTTGACTGATGACGGCGCCAATATCGACTTTTAAGGCATCGATGTGCAGCTCACACGTCTTCTGAAAGTCTGGTAATGCCAACACTGGAGCTTTTGTCAGCTTTTCCTTGATGATGGTGAAAGCAGATGCAGCCTCAGGCGTCCACAAGAAAGAACCCTTCTTAAGGCAGTCTTATCTGAAGCCGGGAACGAAGCGCCAATAGAATGACGCCAATCCATGGAAGCTTCGGGCTTCGCCAATGGTCTTGGGTGGTGGCCAGTCATGGATAGCTGTGACTTTACCTTCATCAGCCGAAATACCATTCTTGGAAACAATGAAGCCAAGGAAGGTCACCTTCTCCCTCTTAAATTCGCAAATAAACTCTGACTCCTCAAAATAAGAAGAACCTCCCTCAAATGATTGATGTGCTCATTAAGGTTATGACTGTAGATTAAAATGTCATCAAAATAGATGACGACAAACTTGCCAATGAACAGACGTAATACCTGGTTCATGAACCTCATTAAGGTACTAGGAGCGTTGGAGACCAAACGACACAACCAAACACTCATAGAGACCTTCTCTTGTCTTGAAGGCTGTCTTCCATTCATCCCCGGGAAATATACATATCTGATGGTAGCCACTTTTGAGGTCCGGCTTGGCGAACACCTTGGCGCTTTGCAATTGGTCCAATAGATCATCCAGTCTTGGGATGGGAAAATGGTACCGCACTGTTATTTTGTTGATGGCTCTACTATCCACACACATACGCCAACTCCCATCCTTCTTTGGCATCAGCAAGGCCGGGATAGCGCAAGGACTCAAGCTCTCCGTGATGAAACCTCTAGTGAGCAACTCCTCAACTTGGCGTCTGAGCTCTTCACGCTCAGAAGGACTCATGCGGTAATGGGGTTTGTTCGGTAAGGATGCGCCAGGAATCAGATCGATCTTGTGCTGAATGTCATGCAAAGGCGGCAGCGTGGTCGGTAAATCGCCTGGGAACACATCAACAAACTCCTTTAATAGAGGCAAGATCTCACTTGGTGGCTTGTCGGGCACACTTTGAGCTTCCTTCCCAACCAGAACGAACATGACCTTGGTGTCGCCAACTTCTTTAGCAAACATGGCGCGACCTTGCACGTTGGGGTGTTGAGCCACGGTAGCCTTTGGTTGCTCTTCCTTATTCGGTAAAAGCATCGTTTTCACTCCTTCATACATGAAACTGTACGTGTTTCTCCATCTATCAGGCATAGCTCCTCGGTCGTATTGCCAAGGACACCCTAAGAGTAGGTGACATGCGTCCATGGCGACTACATCGCACCATACTCCCTCCTTGTATCTTGGTCCTATAGAAAAATTCACGAAACACCATTTGGAAACCGTCACCTGATTACCCTTCTTCAGCCAAGACAAACGGTATGGTTGAGGATGGGCTTCAGTCTTTAGCGCCAACTTGTTAACTGCCTCCTCGGAAATGACATTCTCACAGCGTCCCAAGTCTATAACCACACAGCAAACTTTCCTGCCAATAGTACACGTTGTCTGGAAAATATTGTTCCTTAACCAGCTGTCTCCTTGTTCATTTATTGGCGTGAGACAGACACGCCTAACGACTAGACATTGACCCTCGTCTCCTATAATGGGGTCCTCTCCTTGTTCTGCCAATTCTTCTTAACCATCTTCTTTAATGGCCTCGTCTTCTTCTTCAGTAGGCTCGTTAATGAGAAGAGCCTTACTCGGTCTATCTCCCTTTCAGCATTGGAAGGCACAGTGACCTACTTCTCTGCACTTGAAGCAACGTATACGGGATGAACCACCTGCATCTTGATTAACCTGCTTCCCAATAACAACGGGAGGGGCTCTGTTCTGGGCGTTCTAATTCTGAGTTGGCAGTACACAGTTCAGATCCCTACCGCCTGCTTGTGTATTCCTGGTCCCGCCAGAAGGGCGGCGCCTTTGTTGCCGTTCCACCTTCACGGCTCTCTGAGACACCTCAACCACAGTAAAAATATCAAACATGTTGAGTATGTCTTGGATGGGCTCTCTTAGGCCACTAATAAAGCGATCCGCCGACTTTTCTTTGGACTCTGCCAAGTCGTTTCTGGTGGCTAGAGAGTTGAACTTGGCAGTGTATTCCTCAACAAACTTCAAACCTTGGCGTAGCCCTTGAAGGCGTTGGTACATGATTCGTGCATGATTGTACGGTAAGAAGGCGCTGTGAAGGTGCTTCTTCATCTTCTCCCACGTTTCAATCTTGGACTTCCCTTGCCTGAACCGGGTTTGTTTCAGTTGGTGCCACCAGGTGGCCGCTCTACCTCGAAGGCGAGTAGCGATGAGCGGTGCCTGTTTTCTCTCCGGTATGTCCCTAAATTCGAGGACTTCCTCGACTGCTGCAAGTGAATCTAAGAACTCCTCTGAACGTCCTCCTCCATTGAACTCCGGTATCTCGATCCGAAGCCCGGATTCCCACCTTCGATCCTCACGGTCTTCACCACAGCGTTGTTAGCGCCTAGGGCTTGGGTCCGGTTGGTCTTCATCGAAGAAAGGGTTCGGAAAGGGGTCATTCTTGTCTTCACCATTCACGCCAGGAGAAGCGTGGCGTTGGTGCCTCGCTCCACCCGTAGAGTTGAGGTTAGCACTGATTTGGACCAAGTGTGGCTCGACCCTCCGGAATCTCTCTTCCAGTTCCTCAAATCTCCTCTCGGGCTACTGGTGGCGATCTCGGTCGAAAACGTTTTCCACGGTGGCGTTCCTTTGACGTCTTCCAGGGGCCATCTTTACAGGAAGCGAACTGTGCTCTGATACCAGATGATGCAGCGCGTGATAGGAAAAATTGGGCAACGGAAAGGTTCAACGGCCTTCCCTTTTGAATTTTATTATTACTGAAATAAAATTAACAAAAGAGGTTTATAAGCTCGTTTCTCACAGGTTGAGAAATCAAGGTTACCAAAAGGAAGAAAACAATTTATTGGAATTCTAAATTGGATGCCTCAATCCGAACTCTCCTCCTCCTTTTATAGAGAAAGATTTTGAAATTTGAATTCAAATCTAGTGCTAAAATTAAGGAAACAAATAGATAAGGAAGAAAAACTAATTAAGCAAGAAATCAACAAACAATTCCAAAAATCACGGCTGGAATGGGGACCCATTCAACTTGCTGAACTTGGCGTCATGCCAAGTTCCTTTGAGCCAAGCACGCTCCTGCTGAAGCCTCAGTCGTCCTTCCGCCAAGCTGGGGCTTGACGCCTTAGCCCGCTGCATCACTTTTTGGGTGGATTGAGACCTATAATAGCAGTTAAGGTTCGAATGTTTGCACCTACCATAGTTGCCAATGCCTAAACTCTCGCCAGATCACAGGAATTTGCCTTACAATTATCTAATGGAAATCCATCCCTCACTTCTAAGCCAATGTCAATCTTGCCCAACCCAAAACCACCTTTAACTTTCAATGTGCCTAAAAGAAGTGACCCCTTACCCTCAAACTCCACCAACCATTTTTCCCCAAGAAACATATCTATCAATAGCAATCCAAGAAAGTATAGGCAGCTTTCTCAAGCCGAAATGGATGAGAAGAGAGCAAAAAAATTTATGTTTTTGGTGTGATGCACATTTCACTCCTGGGCACAATTGCAGGAGGGCTAAATCATACAAACTTGAAGTGACTAAGGAACTGCAAGGGGAGGATGACAGTGACACAGTTACAGAAGGGCAGGAAACTGATAGTGTGGGATTGGTAGAAGATTCCATTCATATTTCAGTACATGCATTGACAAGATTGCACTCTTATTAGACACTTAAAGTGGTTGGGCTAGCCAAGAAAAGGCCTATCCATATCCTAATTGACACCAGGAGTACTCATAACTTCTTAGATCCAACTGTGGGAAAACAGTTGAATTGTATCATAACTCTAACTATTTCCCTACCTGTGGCTGTTGCTGATGGGATGCAGGTGGACAGTGCTGGTGTTTGCAAGGGATTTGAGTGGACCTTGCAGGGTGTAAAGTTCCAATCCGATGTTAGGCTATTGTCTTTGGGGGGATGTGAAATGGTGTTGGGGGTTCAGTGGCTGAAATCACTGGGAAGAGTGGTGTTTGATTTTGAAGAATTGGTGACGGAATTTGATCACTATGGCAAGCAGTTGAGGCTTGAGGGAGCTACAAAACCAGCTGTGAGCTTGAGTAAAGAAGGAGAATTGCAACAGATACTTAAAAAAAGTCTACAGCCCAACTTTGCTCTTTACAACTCCTGGCAGTGCAGGTAGTTTCCTCAAATTCTAGCTTACCTTATGCTAATAATTCTATGATGATCAATGCAATTGACGGTAACTCCCAAAACCTTGAACCTAAACTTGAAAATTTACTTGTTGATTTCCAAGAATTGTTTGAAGAACCTAAAACTCTACCCCCAAAAAGAACACATGATCACCAAATACACCTCAAAGAGGGAACCCCGCATGTAAACATACGCCCTTACCGTTATCCTTCACTACAAAGAATGTGATTGAAAAACTGGTTACTGAATTGCTGGAAGCTGGGTTCATCCAAGATAGCTTGAGCCCTTTCTCTTCACCTATTGTGCTAGTTAACAAGAAAGATGGATCCATTAGAATGTGTGTGGACTATTGATAACTCAATAAAACTACCATCAAAAATAAGTTCCTTATTCCTATCATTGAAGAGTTGTTGGATGAACTACATGGAGCATCGTATTTCTCCAAAATAGACTTGAGATTAGGGTACCACCAAATCAGAATGCACCCTAAAGACATACCAAAAACTGCCTTTAGAACACATGACGGCCATTATGAGTTTGTAGTTATGCCTTTTGGCTTAACTATTGCTCCCTTCCCCTTCCAAAGTCTAATGAACCAGATATTCAAACCCTTTTTGAGGAAATTCATCATTGTTTTCTTTGATGACATCCTCATTTATAGCCAAAATTGGGAGGAACACTTAATGCATCTAAGAAGTACCTTAAATATACTTAAGGAAAATGACCTGTATGCCAAGAGAAGCAATGTCCTTTGTCTTCTTTTGTAATTATAAGCAACACTGTGCAACTTTTGAATTTGTTCATCCGTCCTTTATTGAATTATTGAGCCAATTGTACATCTTTTGTCTTGTAGTGCTTGTCCTGTATCGAATTGTCCTTGCTACAGTAGTTGCTATAGTGATTTGTCGGGGAACGTCATCATTTTTGTTGGAAGAATCTTGAATCATTGATGTTCAGTCTTGAATTCTTGAGAAAATATCAGAAAGGATGAATCAGAGTGTTGATGTTGTGCAGCTCTTCTTCTTGAATTATTCCTTCTTCTTGGATTTTAAGGTTTTCGTAATGTTCGAGTAAAGAGACTTGAACCATCGGTTTGAGAAAGGAAATATCAAAATTTTTGTTGAATGAATAGATTTTTTGAGTAAAATCCTTGGTAACAAGAAAAGCATGAATAATTCCATTAGTAGTGGAAAACGCTTGAGGATGAAGGTCATAAGCAAGTTGCTTTG
Organism: Simmondsia chinensis; assembly: GCA_018398585.1. Lineage (NCBI taxonomy): Eukaryota > Viridiplantae > Streptophyta > Magnoliopsida > Caryophyllales > Simmondsiaceae > Simmondsia > Simmondsia chinensis. The sequence goes on from JAGTTD010000005.1 coordinate 33,248,235, forward strand.
CCCTCCAATGTCTGAGTTGCTTTGGAATACTATTGTTGGTACACAACCATGGTTCATCAGAAGGGCATAATGTATGTGGTACGAATGAGCCATAGACAAGTATCCTGTGTTGGCTGGGATTGGTATAAATACCACTGAATTCAAGAGGTTTGGATTGAATAATAATATCGACTGAGGTGACTTTGTCATTGAAATGTTTTTGAATTACATAAGCTAATTTTAGTCTGAATTGAATGGTTTGCTCGGGGTTGGTAACAATTATTTGAAATAAAAATCCATAGTCCAAAAGTTTTTGCGCGGTAAGGATTATTTCTCTGTTTTCATGAATAATTGTCGTCAGTTTGTAGAATTCTAAGTCTACACAGGCACGAACAATTGAAAAAGGAAGATGACATGGGCAGTCAGATCTATTACTTGGTAAGTTGAGGAATTTTTGAGTCTGTTTGCAATTTGAAGGGAAGCCATAGTAAGTAGTTCAGGAAAAAGTAAGTCCTGGTATTGTAATGTTGTGGGTGGATAAGTCTTGAAGGAATTTTGAATTTTGATGAGGGTTCTATTGTTGCTACATTGAGTGACAAGGGCCATATGGGTAGCAACATCTTAAGGTAGATAGCTAAGGAATTTTGAAGGAAAGAAGAAAATCCTTGGTTTTGTGAAATCGTAAGTTGATGAAAAGTTACTCCAATTTGGGGACTTTGTTTGGTAATCAATTTGTTTTTGTAAAACAAGAATTTGATGCCTAAGGTTGATACACTCATCATTTCTTTGTTGTAATTGGGTATGGAAGGACTCAATTTCAGAGACTTGAGCTTACTGAAAGGATAAAATTTTTGTAGTATGAATACCATCAAATAAGGTTGGAATTCGAGAGTATTTTGAAGGAGAATTAGAAGTTTAGTTTGAAGATTTGGATAGTAGTAGAACATCCGAAGAAGTGGGGAGATCTTGGGAAGAAATTAAGGATTGTTTACTCTAGTTTGAGAATTTTGAAAGGATTTTTGAAATATTATTATCTTTTGAAAATTTTTCTCTTTTGATGACATAATCTTTTGACCATTTGATTTTGAATCTGCGAACTAAAGAGATTGGATAATGCCGTTCAAGAATTTGAGCGGTGTCATAAGACCAGCATAATATCCAAGGTAGTTGAAAGATTGAGTGAAAATTTAAAATTGTTTGTAAAGGATCACTATCCAAATTTGTTGAATAAATATCGAATAGGATCTTTATTTGGAATGGAAAAATATCAATGGTGTTTCCAAAAAGGCGCCACCATTCGTAAAACCATAGAGGAAATGTTGTTATTCTGGTTTTAAATTTATAAAACCAAGTATGATTGAATGGTTTAAGAAGAAAGGTTCTAAACCAGGCCATTTTATAATCTTAATAATTGTAGCCTAATGAATAAAGGTTCGTGAAAATTGTTTTGAAATCCATGGGTTTTGACCAAAATCCTTTTGATTTAAAATATTTAGAATTTTATATGTAGAATATTGTATACGGCCTTTAACTTGAAAATGTTGAATTTGAATAGATTTGGAGTCAAGTAAAATAAATTCGTAAAATTTTTGAGTTTTTCGAATATCATTAGGAAGCCCATGAAAATCTTTTGGAAATGTTTAATCCACAGATTTTTGAATTTCGTTAAAAGAAAGCGGTTCATGTTGTCCTGTTAAATAAATATGTTCTAGTTGGGGTTTCGTAAAATATTGAATTGAATAATCCAAAGGTTTTGCCAAGACTGATGTAATTTCTTCAGTATAGCGTCTGGGGATTGAATTTTTCCTTTACCTTTATCTGTCTTCATTTCCTGCAGATAAGAAATCAGAATATTTGTCTGAAGGTGATTTCTGAAAGAAGGAAAGGATTTTGTAAAAAGTAATTTTGAAAGGATGTTAAAACTGTTTTTAGTTTTGAAATTGTATTTGGCTTTGCAAATTTATAATAGAGTTTTGAAATGAGTATTTTATAATGTGAAAATTTTTGAAATTTTGGAAAATTCGCTTTAAACCAAAATGTAATGATTTGTTTTGGATTAAGGATAGGGTTTTGAAATTTGTCATAATTAATATCAGAAGTTTCGAGGATTACTTCCGAATTTGGTAGGGTTAAACTTAATTCAAATTCTTTAAATTCTTGATTTTTGAGTTGTATTGTTTTATGATCATATATTTTTGCAGTGGACTTAGAGGTTAAGCTTTTATTTTTTTTTTTATCCTTTTGAATTTCAGAATTGTTTTTTGTAATTTGTACGGATGGATCAGGCAAATCTATTAATTTGTCTATGAATTGTTGATTTTCATTTTGAGTTATTGGTTGATTCCTTTGGTAATTTTTCATTAAATGGCCAGGTTTTCTACACCTGTGGCAAATTGGAATCCTATTTGGGTTCTGCTTTGAATGTTTTTTATTTTTGGTTTTTCCTAAAGATTTTTTAAAATTAAAACCACTATTTTTAACACAGAGGAAGCTTAATTTTTCTTTTGATTGGGATATCGATAAAGTTTCTTCACTTGAGTCTTCATTTTCTCCTTTTGAAATAGTTTGAATTGTAGGGCTACTAGTTGTTAGATTATCTGTTAATTTGAGTTTTTGAGTAATTCTTTCAACGACATCATCATCATATTTCTGTATTTTTCTGAGTTTTAATTGTTCTTTATCCTTTTGAGTTAAATTAAAAGGTTGGAAAGATGGTTGTTGAATTCCTTGAAAAAATGGGTTTGCCTGTGATTGTGGAGTTGGAAAGCTTTGTTGAGTAGGGTAGCTTTGAGATATTGGTTGAGGGATTGAATAATTTGTATATGTTGGTTGGGGCATTGATTGGACTATTGGAGATTGTTCCAATTTTTGTTTATCCTTGTTATTTATTATATTGTTATGTATTGAATTTAATTGTTCCGAAATTGTTTTGAGATTTAAAGCTTGAAAATTATTTTGTTCATAAATTTATTTATATCTTTGATTGTAGGTGGTGAATCTTCTTTTTCCTCTCTTTCCCTTAGAGGTGGCCAAAGGGTCGGGTCAGCCCGGAAACCTGCCCGGCCCGACCCGGCCCGGCCCGGCCCGCACTGTAGAGGGCCGGGCCCGGCCCAAGCCCTGGATAAATTGGGCCGGGCCACGGGCCCATTTTTAATGGGCGCTGAGCCCATCCCGGCCCGGGAGTCCACCTAATTAAAAAAAAAATTTATATTACTTTTACTTTGTAATTTTTGAAAAACAAATTTGTACTTTTAAATAATAGGCTCCAACTACGTTACATTTGTACTTGTTACGTTATTTATTTACTATTATTTACTATTACTTATTATATATTTTATTTTATTACATATATTTAGTATTATTAGTGCTTGGGATAAAATATATTTGTATCTCTTATTATTTATCAATGAATTATAATAATTTTAGTACAAAATGACTTTGTATTTTTTAAATTTTGCATTTTTTTTTAAAGCTGACGAAAAACGCGCTAACCCGGGCCCGGCCCGACCCGGCCCGTGGCCACCTCTACTTTCCCTATGAAAAGGAGTGGCGATCATTTCTTGATTTTTAACATTGATAATTAATTTTTTTTGCGGGAGAATAAGTAGTTTGAATAATTTGCCCGTCCGTTATTAACCATTTGGTTGTGGGGTTTGTATTAACATTTATAAAATTTTTCATAAGAGAATTTGGTATTTAATTTCTTGATGTATATGATTCTAACCATTTGAAAAATGGGATATTACATTTTAATTGATTTAATTCTTTGTAATAAGTTTCTCTAATTTCGATTGTTGATTCCTTTGTAAAAGTTTGAAAGTACCAATGTCTTTTATTCTTATTATGATCAAATTCAAATTCATTGCTTAAAAACTCTTTATTTACTGTAAAATCTTTTGTTAAAACATTTATTGAAGGAAGTCTCATTTGAGAAGATGTTGGAGAATTCGGGTTTGAAAATGATTCATTTTGAAAAACTGGTTCGACAAGAGGAGAGTTAAACCGTGTTCCTCTAAACCTGAAAATAGAAGTATTTTGAAAATCTTCTTCCCTATTATATGGAAAGGATGAAGTTGATTGTCTTGAAGATTCAATTTGAGAGGGGTGTGAAATAATTATTTGTTTTCCTGATTCAAACTTAGTGGTAATTTTACCATCAGGTTCTTCAGTGATTTATTGAACTTGTCTTCTTGCAATATTTCTTGGAGGCTAAGGATTGTCAATCCTCCAAATTTCTGGAATAGTTATTTCATTCCATTTGAGACATTTTGGGGTGTAGGTTGTAGATTGTTCATCCTAAACCTCAAGCACTAAAGTTTCTCCAGGAGGAGATTGTTTGAGACATTTTGGATTAAGGTGGCTTCCTAAGAGCCTGAAATAAATTCTATAAATGAGGACAAAGTTTTGTCTGTTTTCTTGAATATTAACATTTAGTGAATGAATATCTAACATTAAAATATTTAAAATTGTTGGATCTTTGACAGCAACCGAGAAGTTTGGATAACAATTGAAATAAACTGGTCCATTGTGTAAATTGGTTTGAACAATTGCTAGTAAAGGCTCTTCATATTGTAAATATGTTGAATCTCTAAGAGTTAACGTAACAGGTTAGTTATGTGCCATTCTTGTTAAAGGGTTGACAGCTACTTAAACTAAACCATAGTGTATATAATGATATCCTTTTGCAATATATTTTTGAATAGATAAATTTGAAAGTAGTTGAACCGTTTGAGCTTCTTAGTCAATAGTCATTGCTTGTTCATGTGTTTTACATAAAAAAGCCATTTTAAAATTAAAAGTACCAATTTGATAAATTGTTCCTAAATCTTCATGTGGAATGCTTCAGTTAACATAATCCAACAATTTATGAAAAAAATGGCATAATAATATCGACTGAGGTGACTTTCAAATGGCATTTTGTTCATGAAGATTGAGGAGGAGCTGAAGGTCTTGGTGTTAAATTGTTCAAAATGGTAGAATATAACCTATGGACAGTTAAATAACCGCTTTTTCAAATTTTCAATTTCGATGGAAATCAACCATTTTGGAAAGAAAGATTTGTTATTGGATCTCCAAAACTATTTGCAGAAAGAATAATGACTAAAATTCAAGATATTTGTGGAACTTAAACAATTCAATGGTATAATATAACCTATTGACAATTATTTCCCTTTATTAAAAAAGAAGCATTACAATTATGTCAAGAACAAAAACTTCGTAACAATCTCAAAACGACACAAACAAGAAAATTTAGGTTCATTATGTGCCCAATACGGTATTCATAATGTCAAACCTCCTTCAAAACGATACAAAAAGAAACCGTTTGAGCAAGACCTTAAGTATTATAGAAAGAAAAGAAAAAATAAATATGAATAACCACCACCACCTCAATATTACAAAAATAGAAAAAAAATATTCAAGGAAAAAAATCAAATAAAATCCCAATATGCTTCAAATACAAAAAACCTGCTCATTACCGAAACGAATGTAAAATGAAAGAAAAAATAAATCAAATAGAAAATGAAGATTTAAAAAATAAATTAATGAATTCATTTCTTTCTAATTCAAGCTCAAACAATGAAGACTATATATTTGAAGTTCAAGAAGAAACAACCAATGAAGACACATCATCTGATTCAACTGAAGATTTATGTCCCTGCAAAATTAAAACAATTAACGTATTAACTAAAGCAAACTAAGAAGACCTTCTATACATAGTAGAAAAAATTCAAGACCAAGAAATAAGAAAAGAATATCTTCTCAAATTAAACGAAATTATATTCAAGAACAAGAGATAACTCGACCAAGATAACCCAAATCTTTAGAACAAATATTTAAAAAATATCCTACACCAAACGTATTTAAACAAATTTTAACTGGAGATTTACAAAGAGAAATCAATGCTGAAGGTTACAAAAGTTCCTTAGCTATCTACCTCAAGATGTTGCTAAAGTTGAGAGTTATTTTACCCCATTTCTTTCCATGGTAAGAAATTTTTATTGAAAATTTCAACTGAATTTGGTGGTATTCCTCCAACATTTCATATTTTTCAAATAAATTGATTTCTTTCTTCAATACATATGAAACTTACATATTGAATATGGTTGTAGCCATAAGTTTTGATGCTTGAATATACTGTTGTAAACTAGTATTTTTTTTGTTGTATTATGTTGGTAATTTGCACTTTTGTAATCTAAGAGGATATTTTTTGCTCTACCTTAAACGAAGTTGGGACGTCTCCATTTATAGGCGAAGCAGCACCTCGGACTTGAATTGAAATCCATGACCCCGGAATTGAAATGCGAATTTTGAAATCGGAATAGTAACCGGCAATAATTTTGAAACTTGAATTTCAACACATGTCCTTTGTCTTCATTTGTAATTATGAGCAGCACTGTGCAACTTTTGAATTTTTCATCCGTCCTTTATTGAATTATTTGGCCATAATGTGTATCTTTTATCTTCTAGTGCTTATCCTGTATTGAATTGCCTTTGTTGCCTTGAGATATCAGAACAAAATGAATGGATCACTTTGACTGGAACTAACTTCTTCATCTTCATCTTCAAAGAAAGAATTCTGAATTTGCTGAAGGAGTTGAGTTAGGAGTTCTTTTGAAATTTTGGATTTGGATTTTGTAGAAGAGTTTGATGTTGAGGCCTTTTGAGGATGAGATTTAGAAGGGGTTTTTCGAATGCTTGGAGAATTGAGAATTTGAATATTCTTATTTTTGTTTTTGAAACCTTTTGATAAGGAATCAGTGGTACAATCATGTTCAAGGATGTATTTGTCCCACCACTTAGTTTTGAATTCTCGAACTAAAGAAATGGGGTAAGGTTGTTCCAAAAATTGAGTGGTCTTAAAAGACCAACAAAGTATCCATGGAATTTGAAAATTTGAATAAAAATTTATAATTTCATTTAGAGGATCATCCTCTGAATGTTTTGAATAAATGTTGAATAATGCTTTTGCATTTGCTAGAAAAATATCAGTAGTACTTCCAAAAAAGTGCCACCATTCATAAAACCACGCTAGTAAAGTTTTTGATTTTTTCTGGAATTAAAAGAACCAAGAATGATCAAAAGGTCGGAAAAGAAAAGTTTTAAACCAAGCTATTTTGTAATCTTGATAAGTATAACCAGTTGGAATAAAAGTTTGAGAAAATTGCTTTGAGGTGTAAGAAGTGTAACTATAATCTTTGATATTCCAAATATTTAAAATTGTGCACTTTGAATATTGGATTTGCCCATTATTACATTTTTCATGTTTAATAAGGGCAGAACCTGAATCTACCAAAATGAATTCATAAAACTTTTAGGTCCTTTTAATATCATTTGGAAGCCATTGAAAATTATCAGAAAAAGTTGCTTTGACTAAATTTTGAATTCTAGTTAAAGGGAGAGGTTCTCATTGTTTGGTAAGGAAAAGGTGTTCAAGTTGAGGCTTTGAAAAATATTGATTTGTTTAAGCGGGTCAAGTATTTTGGAGTCTCTGATTAAGAGATTGAAGAGGAGCCGGAGGTCTTGAAACAGCGGTAGAATCGGAGATTGGAGGAAAATCTTCATTTAGAATCTCAAAAGGGTTTTGTGTTGGAATTTTGATTGAAGAAGAATGAGGATGAGGTTTAAGCATCATTGCATAGTTTTCTGCAGATTGAATCTTCCCTTTACCTTTATCTTTTGACATTCTCCTGGGAAAATTAATTGAATTGTATTATGGTTTTGAAGAAATTCTCTGGAAAGGAAGTCTGGCAACGAATTGTTTTCTCCTCTAATAAATTCAATTTGAAATTCAAATACAAAAAGGATGGCTTGCCATCTTGTAAAAATCTGTTTTGAAACTATATTTTTTACATCAATTCTTAAGAGGAAAGTTTTGTTATATAAATCATCTTGAAATTTTGAAATGCATAGAACAATGGATAAAACTTCTGTTTTAATTGTTGAATAATTTTTTTTGAGCTCCAAACCAAAGTCCTGAATGAAATCTAATTATTTTCTTAGGGTTGAAGTCCACTTTTTGTTTGAGTATACCACCACAACCTATATCCGAAGCATCTGTTTCTACTATAAGAGACGCTTTTGGATTTGGAAGGGCTAGGCATGGGAGATTTTTGACTCTTTGTTTTAAGGTTTGCACTATCTTAGTATAGTCCTCTGTCCAAGGAAGAGGATTTTTTTGAAGCCTTTGGTATAATGGTTGACACATACTGCGAAGGTTAGGGAAGAAATTAACAACGTAATTTAAACATCCCAAAAACCTTTGTAATTGAGTATTCATTTGCAAATTTGTCAGCAAACTCTATTGCTCTTACAATAGGTTTTATGGTTCCTTGAAAATTTTCATGTCCTAAAAATCTTACTTTGGTTTGAAATAAATTCATTTTTTATGCTGAAATGAGTAAACCATTTCTTTTGATAATATTGATAAGGATATTTAAATGTTTGAAATGTTGATCAACATTTTTTGAAGAAAACTAAGATATCATCAATGTAAACAATAATAAAATCTGTATATTGCATAAAAATGTCATTCATAATATTTTAAAATTCTGATGGAGCATTTTTGAGTCCAAATGGCATTACATTCCATTCATAGTGATCAAATGGAACTGTGAATGTTGTTTTGTAACGATCCATTTTATCAATTTGAATTTGCCAAAACTCACTTTTTAAATCGAATTTTGAAAATACATTTGAATCATGTAATCTATTTAATAGGTCTCTTTTGTTCGAAATTGGATATCTTGTCCATTGAAGCACTTTGTTTAATGGTTTGTAGTTAATAACAAATCTTGGGACTCCTCTTTCTAGTTCTGCTTGTTTATTAATATAAAATGCAGAACAGCTCCAAGAAGATTTTGATGGTCTTATTAATTTTTTGTCTAAAAGCATTTAAATTTCGTTTTTGCAATGTTCTAATAATTCCTTGTTCATTTGAATAGGTTTGGCTTTTGTTGGAATATTTTTTTTATTAAAATCTTTTTCATAAGGCAATTGAATTATATGTCTTTTTCTTTCCAAAAATGCATTAGGAAGATCAGAGCATACTTCTTTAATTATTTTGTTATTTAATTGAGTTATTTTTTTATTTGACTGGGCTAATTATTTTTCAATCCTTTGATATTCTATTTCCTTTTGAAGATATTGAATATGACTTTTCTTGTTACTAATGAGGTTTATCCGTTTAAATTTTGTTGACTGCAAGAGATTTAAATCTCTTTGTTGGATCGGATTTAAGAATTGAAATGTTACTTTCGTGTCCATAATCTGAGTATGAATTCCTTTTTTTGTAACTATAAAAGGATATATTACACTTATAAAAGGGGTTCCTAATATAATTTATTGTTGAAGATCTTTGACTAAAATAAATAGTGTTTTGAAACAAATTTCATTATTACGAATATAAGAATTTGAAAGTTTATATTTGATATTCATTTTATTCCCACTAGTTGTGTGGAGACTTTCTAATATTTTTTCATAATATTTTGATAGAATAAGTCCTTCTTGGATGCAATTGAGATCTACTCCTGAATCTAACAGGGGTTGAGTTTGAATTTTATAATCCTTTGAAATATGAAGAGTTATATAGACATACTATTTTTGATATTCTATTCTTTCAAGTATTTGAAGATATTTGTCATTTGAGATTGGTTCATCTATTATTTGAAGGTCAATGTTTTCTATTTGAGTTTCCATTGGATTATTTGTTTTAGATTCTATGTATGATAACCTTGATTCTAATTGTAAATATTTTGATTCCAAAAGAGATAATTTTGATTTTGTTTCTAAATCTTGATACTGTATTGTTATCAATTCTGTTTGTAATTGTTCAATTTGTTCTTTTAGTTCATTGATTTTTCTTTGTAAATCTCCAGTTGAAATTTGTTTAAATATGTTTGGTGCAGGATATTTTTCAAATATTTGTTCTAAAGATTTGGGTTGCCTTGGTCGAGTTATCTCTTGTTCTTTGAATATAATTTCTTTTAATTTGAGAAGATATTCTTTTCTTATTTCTTGGTCTTGAAGTTTTTCTACTATATCTAGAAGGTCGTCTTTGTTTGCTTTAGTTAATACGTTAATTGTTTTAATTTTTCAGGGACATAAATCTTCAGTTGAATCAGATGATGTATCTTCATTGGTTGTTTATTCTTGAACTTCAAATATATAGTCTTCATTGTTTGAGCTTGAATCAGAAAGAAATAAATTCATTAATTTATTTTTTAAATCTTCATCTTCTAGTTGATTTATTTTTTCTTTCATTTTATATTCGTTTCAATAATGACTAGGTTTTTTGCATTTGAAACATATTAGGATTTTATTTGATTTTTCCCTTTAATATTTTTTCCTATTTTTGTAATATTGAGGTGGTGGTGGTTGTTATATTTATTTTTCCTTTTCTTTCTATAATACTTAAGGTCTTGCTGAAACGGTTTCTTTTTGTATCATTTTGAAGAAGGTTTGAAATTATGAATACCGTATTGGGCACAGAAAGAACCTAATTCTTTTCTTGTTTGTGCCTTTTTGAGATTGTTACGAAGTTTTTATTCTTGACATAATTGTAATGCTTCTTTTTTGATAAAGGCAAATAACTGTCCATAGGTTATATTATACCATGGAATTGTTTGAGTTCCACAAACATCTTGAATTTTAGTGATTCTTCTTTTTGCAAATAGTTTTGGAAGTCTAGTAACAAATCTTTCTTTCCAAAATGGTTGATTTCCGTCTTCTCTTTTGAGTACATAAGTTAAAAATATATCTTTGCACCATCGAAAATCTTGTAAAGAGGGACATCTTAAATTGGTTAAAAATAATTTTGTTGATTCTTGTTCTTCAGTTATGCTGCCAAAGAAAGGCAACAGTTATTGACCAAATTAATGTTTCCACTGCGTCTTCCACTACTTCTCCGATATAAGGTGAATTGACGTCATTAGGATCAAGTCGTTTTCTTTCTATATGAGTATGATTGAGTATTAATTCTCTTTCATGGAGTTGTAAAGTTCTTAACCACCATGATTGAAGTTGTCATGAGAATCCAGAAACAATCAATCTGGCTGATATATGGTTAGTACGTGAAGGATTGGATACTTCTTAAGCTATTCAAGCCATTGCCATTTGTTGTAGAGTATTTTTGATTTCATATTTAGATTTTTCATTTATATTCCATTCATGGATATCATATCCATTGAATGATACAGAAGTAAATTGATTTCTTTCTTCATATTGTATATCTGAAGGAGTTGGTCTTGGATTATAATTTCTTGTAGGTTGGTTTTTCCAACTATTTTTTATTTGATTTATTGATGATTCGGGATTTTCAATTGTATTGGTGTTAAATTATTCTTCTATTTTTTGAATTTCTATTTCACTTAGGGATATTGATGAAATTTCTTCACTTGAGTCTTCATTTTGCCCTTTTGAAATAGTTTGAATTGTAGGGCTACTAGTTGTTGGATTATTTGTTAATTTGAGCTTTTGAGTGATTCTTTCAAAAATATCATCATCAAAATTCTATGATTTATTGAGTTTTATTTGTTCTTTATCTTTTTGAGTTAAATTAAAAGGTTAGAGAGAGGGTTGTTGAATTTCTCAAAAAAAATGGGTTTATCTGTGATTGTGGAGTTGGAAAGCTTCGTTAAATAGGGCAGCTTTGAGATATTGGCTGAGGGATTGAATAATTTGTATATGTTGGTTGAGGCATTGATTGGACTACTGGAGATTGTTCCAATTTTTGTCTATCCTTGTTATTTATTATATTGTTATGTATTGAATTTAATTGTTCCGAAATTGTTTTGAGATTTAAAGCTTGAAAATTATTTTTTTCATAAATTTTATTTATATCTTTAATTGTAAGTGGTAAATTTTCATTTTCCTCTCTTCCGCCATGGAAAAGAGTAGCGACTATTTCTTGATTTTGAACATTAATAATTAATTTTTTTGTGGGAGGATGAATAGTTTGAATTATTTGCCCATCCATTGTTAACCATTATGATTCTAACCATTTGAAAAATGGGATATTACATTTTAATTGATTTAAATCTTTGTAATAAGTTTCTCTGATTTTGATTGTTGATTCCTTTGTAAAAGTTTGAAAGTACCAATGTCTTTTAATCTTATTATGATCAGATTCAAATTCATTGCTTAAAAACTCTTTATTTATTGTAAAATCTTTTGTTAAAACATTTATTGAATGAGGTCTCATTTGAGAAGCTGTTGGAGAACTCGGGTTTGAAAATGATTCATTTTGAAAAACTGGATCGGTAAGAGGAGAGTTCAACCGTATTCCTCTAAACCTGGAAGTAGAAATAGAAGTATTTTGAAAATCTTCTTCCCTATTATATGGAAAGGATGAAGTTGATTGTCTTGAAGATTCAATTTGAGAGGGGTGTGAAATAATTATTTGTTTTCCTAATTCGAACTTAATGGTAATTTTACCATTAGGTTCTTCAGTGATTTGTTGAACTTATCTTCTTACAATATTTCTTGGAGGTTGAAGGTTGTCAATCCTCCAAATTTTTGGAATGGTTATTTCATTCCATTTGAGACATTTTAGGGTGTAGGTTGTAGATTTTCAGCCTGAACCTCAAGCACTAAAGTTTCTCCAAGAGGAGATTATTTGAGACATTTTGGGTTAAAGGTGGCTTCCTAAGAGCCTGAAATAAATTCTATAAATGAGGACAAAGTTTTGTTTGTTTTCTTGAATATTAACATTTGGTGAATGAATATCTAACGTTAAAGTATTTTAAATTGTCAGATCTCGGAGAGCAAACGAGAAGTTTGGATAACAATTGAAATAAACTGGTCCATTGTGTATATTGGTTCGAACAATTGCTAGTAAAGACTCTTCATATTGTAAATATGTTGAATCTCTAAGAGCTAACATAACCGGTTGGTTATGTCCCAGTCTTGTTAAAAGGCTGACAGCTACTTGAACTAACCATAGAGTATATAATGATATCATTTTGCAATATATTTTTGAATAGATAAATTTGAAAGTAGTTGAACCGTTTGAGCTTCTTGATCAATAGTCATTACTTGTTCATGTGTTTTACATGAAAAAGTCATTTTAAAATCAAAAGTACCAACTTGATAAATTAATTCTAAATCTTCATTGGGAATGCTCCAGTTAACAAAATCTTTTAGGTTTGTAATTTCTTTTGAAACTTCTTTTGAATTAACTACATGTAAACTAGTATTGGGTTGTTTTGAAAACATCTTTCTAAAGGGTCCAGCGACTCTGAAACCTGACATGGTTACAGCCTCGGTTGTTTGGGTTCAACAGTCACCTAACAGTCTTACTATTTGACACTGTTGAGAACAGTTTTACTATTTGACACTGTTGAAAATGGGAGCACCAGCGACACAGTAACAGGAACACCTTTCACACGGCTTACCAACACAATCTGGGCTTACCAACGCTACACTACCGGCTTACCAACGCTCCTAATAGGTGCTTTAATAGCAAAGCGTTCCTAATAAGTGCTTAACAATATTTTCGTGAAATTACTGTTGAAAACACCTTAAACTTGGCTCTGGAAGGACGCGGACAGAAGAAGATGAGAGAGATGGAATTTATTAATTGAAAATTTGAAACATAAGTTGATTACAAAAGAGTAATTGAAAATACAAACTTAAAATTGAAATACATATGAAACTTATAGATTGAATATGGCTGGAGTACTTGAAAATAAAATTAAGAAGGAAAATTTTGCTCTAGTATTTTTTTGTTGAATTGTGTTGGTAATTTTTGCTCTTGTAATGTGAGAGGATATTTTTCGCTCTGCCTTGAACAAAGCTGGGACGTCTCCATTTATTGGCGAAGCAGCACCCCGGATTTGAATTGAAATCCGTGACCCCAGAATTGAAATGCGAATTTTGAAATCCGAACAGTAACCGGCAATAATTTTGAAACTTGAATTTCAACACATGTCCTTTGTCTTCATTTGTAATTATGAGCAGCACTATGCAACTTTTGAATTTTTTTTCATCCGTCCTTTATTGAATTATTGAGCCAACTTTGCATCTTTTGTCTTCTAGTGCTTGTCCTGTATTGAATTGGTATTACGATCTTGAATCGTCAAAATAAATTGAACATATAACTTTGACTGGAACTGACTTCTTCATTTTCATCATCAGAGGAAGAATTTTGGATTTGCTGAAGGAGTTGAGTTAGGAGTTTTTTTGAAATTTTGAATTTAGATTTTGTAGAAGAGTTTGATGGTGAGGCCTTTTGAGGATGAGGATTAGAAGGGGTTTTTAGAATGGCTGGAGAACTAAAAATTTTAATGTTCTTATTTTTGTTTTTGAAAAATTTTGATAAGGAATCAGTGGCTAAGAGGGATTAATGTACCAATCTATGGGATTTTCATTTTTGCGCTTTTCATAGTTTTCAAATAAAAAACTTTGCTTAGTTTCAACATGAAAGGGGACATCAAAATTTTTATTGAAAGAAATAATTTTTTCAGTCAAATCTTTTGAGACAAGGAAGTTGCCAAAAACATTTGGTTTTTTGCCACTGTGATATCAGGGCTAACAATAATATCAACAGCTTCCCTTGCTCTCCAATGTCAAATTTGCTTTGATATGGAATTGTTAGGACATGGCCATGGATAATCTGAAGGAAGGAGAGTACGTCTAATAGGTGATCCGTAAACAAGCATTCTATGTTGAGTAGTGATAGTATAAATGCTATAGAATTCTACAGCCTTTGATTGAATCATAAGTTCAATAGAAGTGACACCATCTTGAAAATTCTTTTGTACTACATATTTGAGTTTCCTGCCAAATTGATCGGCTTGGTCAGGTTTTGTAAAATTCAACTGGAATAGGAATCTATAATCCAAAAGTTTTGGAGCAGTGAGAACAACTTCTTGTCCTTTCTTGGATAAGGGTCATTGGATCATAGATCTCCATGTCAATGCAGACTCATACAGTTGAATAGGTGAGATGGCAAGGCAATCACCCCTATAGTCTAGTGGATTATGGCATTTTTGAGTTTGTTTACCGTCTGCTTGAAAATGGTAGAAAGTAAACCATTGGTAAGTTAGGCCAGGAATATAAATTCCATTGTTAGATAAATCTTGGAGAAATTGTTGAATTTTAATCAGAAGTCTATTGTTACTGCATTGAGTGACTAGGGCAATATGGGCAGCAACATCTTGAGGTAAATAGCTAAGGAATTTTTGAGGAAAGAAGAAAATCCTTGGTCTTGTGAAATCGTAAGTTGTTGAAAAGTTACTCCAATTTGGTGACTTTTTTTGGTAATCAATTTATTTTTGTAAAACAAGAATTTGATGCCTAAGGTTGACACACTCATCATTTTTTTTTTTTTGTAATTGGGTTTGGAGGGATTCAAAATCAGAGACTTGAGTTTGCTGAAAGGAAATATCTTTGGCAGTAAGAGAATCATCACTTGGAGTTGGAGGGATGTTAGATTTGGAATCTGATATTGTTAAGTTAGAAAGTAATGTTGAAATTTTTGAAATATTTTGAAATTCCAGATGAAAATGTTGTCTTAGATATTTTAGAAAAGTCTTGGGGGTGTAATGTTCTTTGAAAACAAAATTATCTCACAATTTGACCTTGAATTCCCTAACCAATGAAAGAGGATATGGTTGGTTTAAATATTGAGTATGGGCATAGGACCAGCAAAGATCCAAGGAATTTGAAAAATTGAATGAAAATGTAGAATTGAATCTAGTAGTTCATCTTGAGAATAGTTTGAATAAATGTCAAATAAATCTTTTGCCATAGCAGAGTAAATATCAATTGTGCTTCCAAAGGAATGCCACCATTCATAAAACCATATTGCAAATTCCTGAGATTTGGTTATAACTTGGAAGAACCAAGTATGATCAAATGGTTGGAGAAAAAAAGCTTTGAACCAAGCTGTCTTATAATCTTGATAAGTAAAACTTTCTGGTGTGAAGAATTTTGAAAATCGTTTTGATCTATAGAAACTTTGATTAAAATCTTTGAGGTGTAAAATATTTTTGATTTTGCAACTTGAGAATTGGATTTGTTCATTATCACCCTTGTGATGTTTTATCTGAACAGATTCAGTATCAATCAAAATAAGTTCATAAAATTCACGAGTTTTCTGAATGTCATCAGGAAACCAATGAAAATTTTTTGCGAAAATATTCTTGACTAGATTTTTGATATTGTCGAGAGACAGGGGTTCTTTTTGTCTTGTAACTAGTATGTGTTCCATTTGGGGTTTTGTAATATATTGGCTAATTTGAAGTGATTGCTTAGGAGGTTGACTTGGGGATTGTTTTGAGATTTTTTGAGGAGAAAGGTCCATGATTGTGAGTGTATTTTTTTATTGGAGAAAATGGGAATGGGATTTGAGAGGCGTTGCATAGTTTTTTGAGGATTAAATCTTCCCTTTACCTTTAACTGTCTTCATTTTCTGTAGGTAAAAAGTTAGGTAATCTCTGAAAGAAGGGTTTTGTATAAAGTGATTTTGAAAGGATCTTAAAACTGTTTTTAGTTTTGAAATTGTATTTGGCTTTGCAAATTTATAATAGAGTTTTGAAAAGGGAATTTTGTAAAGTAAAAATTTTTGAAATTTTGGAAAATTCGCTTTAAACCAAAATGTAATGACTTGTTTTAGATTAGGGACAGGGTTTTGCAATTTGTCATAATTAATATCAGGAGTTTTGGGGATTACTTCTGAATTTAGTAGGGTTGAACCATGGTTGTTAAAATCGCGATTTAAATCGCAAAATCGTACGATTCTACGATTTTACTTTGCCCCAACGATCCAAATCGGTTAAAAAACCATACTCAAGTAGAATCGTGGTAGAATCGTAGCAAAATCGGTAGAATCGCATCAGAATCGGTAGAATTGCAAAGAGAGATGCGATTCTACCCGATTCTACTTAAAGGCTTGTGCTCAAGTGCAAAAGTCACGATTTTAATGTGTTTTTCTACATTTTTGTATAATATATTAAGCCCTAACTTTCTATATTAATCTCATTTTTTATTTTATATTTTCTAATAACTATTGAAGTAAAAATCTACTATTAAATGTATATCTTGATGAGGTTTTACTATTTTAGTACTGAAATTGAGAGTGTAATCGTCGCCTCAAGTGATATGGAAAGTTTAGTTGGAGATGATGCTACCATTGGGGATGATTCTCTTAATGATGATGGAAATACAAAGACTAGTACTACAAATGATATTGACGATAGCAATTTTGATTTTGGATATGTATTTGATGGTGCTATGAGTTGAGAGACTTGAGCGTATGTTTTATGTTAGAATGTTGTTACTCTTTTTCCTACCTTTAGGTTTCCAATGTATTGTAAAACTGTCTTTTGGACTTTTTGATATTCTTTATCATATATTTGAGAATTATTATGCTAATTTTGTCAATATTAATAATTTATTTATACATAAAGTAGAATATTATGATTCTCGATTATTTTCTACGATTCCGATTCTACTGACCCCCCGTCGATTGTATGTAGAATCCTGATTTTGACAACCTTGGGTTTAACTTGATTCAAATTCTTTAAATTCTTGATTTTTGAGTTGTATTGTTTTATGATGATATAATTTTGTAGTTGAATTAGAGGTTAAGTTTTTATTTTCTATGTGAATTAGATTAGGATATAGACTTTTAGCCTCTGTATCTTTTTGACTTTTAGAATTGTTTTTTGTAATTTCTAAAGTTGGATTTATTAATTTGTCTATGAATTATTGATTTTCATTTTGAGCTATTAGTTGATTCTTTTTGCAATTTTTCATAAAATGGTTAGGTTTTCTACACTTGTGGCAAATTGAAATCCTATTTGGATTCTGCTTTGAATGTTTTTTATTTTTGGTTTTTCCCTAAGATTTTTTAAAATTAAAACCACTATTTTGAACACAAAGGGAACTTAATTTTTCTTTAGGTTGGGATATTGATAAAGTTTCTTCACTTGAATCTTCATTTTCTCCTTTTGAAATAGTTTGAATTGTAGGGCTACTAGTTGTTGGATTATCTGTTAATTTGAGTTTTTGACTAATTCTTTCAATGATATTATCATCAGAATTCTGTGATTTTTTGAGTTTTATTTGTTCTTTATCCTTTTGAGTTAAATTAAAAGGTTGGAAAGAGGGTTGTTGAATTCCTTGAAAAAATGGGTTTGTCTGTGATTGTGGAGTTGGAAAGCTTTGTTCAATATGGTAGCCTTGAGATATTGGTTGAAGGATTGAATAATTTGTATATGCTGGTTGAGGCATTGATTGGACTATTGGAGATTGTTCCAATTTTTGTTTACCCTTGTTATTTATTATATTATCATGTATTGAATTTAATTGTTCCAAAATTATTTTGAGATTTAAAGCTTGAAAATTATTTTGTTCATAAATTTTATTTATATCTTTGATTGTAGGTGGTGAATCTTCTTTTTCCTCTTTTCCCCTACGGAAAGGAGTGGCGACCATTTCTTGATTTTGAACATTAATAATTAAATTTTTTGTAGGAGGATGAATAGTTTAAATTATTTGCCCACCCGATGTTAACCATTTGGTTATGGAGTTTGTATTAACATTTATAAAATTTTTCATAAAAGGATTTGGTATTTTTTTTCTTGATGTACATGATTCTAACCATTTGAAGAATGGAATATTACATTTTAATTGATTTAATTCTTTGTAATAAGTTTCTCTGATTTTGATTGTTGATTCCTTTGTAAAAGTTTGAAAGTACCAATGTCTTTTAATCTTATTATGATTAGATTCAAATTCATTGCTTAAAAACTCTTTATTTATTGTAAAATCTTTTGTTAAAACATTTATTGAAGAGGCCTCATTTGAGAAGTTGTTGGAGAACTCGGGTTCGAAAATGATTCATTTTGAAAAACTGGTTCGGCAAGAGGAGAGTTAAACTATATTCCTCTAAACCTGGAAGTAGAATTAGGAGTATTTTGAAAATCTTCTTCCCTATTATATGGAAAGGATGAAGTTGATTGTCTAGAAGATTCAATTTGAGAGGGGTGTGAAATAATTGTTTGTTTTCTTGATTCGAACTTAATGGTAATTTTACCGTCAGATTCTTCAGAGATTTGTTGAACTTGTCTTCTTGTAATATTTCTTGGAGGCTGAGGGTTGTCAATCCTCCAAATTTCTAGAATAGTTATTTCATTCCATTTGAGACATTTTAGGGTGTAGGCTGTAGCTTGTTCAGCCTGAACCTCAGGCACAAAAGTTTCTCCAGGAGAAGATTGTTTGAGATATTTTGGGTTAAGGTGGCTTCCTAAGAGCCTGAAATAAATTCTATAAATGAGAACAAAGTTTTGTCTGTTTTCTTGGATATTAACATTTGGTAAATGAATATCTAACATTAAAGTATTTAAAATTGTCGGATCTAGGAAAGCAACCGAAAAGTTTGGATAACAATTGAAATAAACTGGTCAATTGTGTAAATTGGTTTAAACAATTGCTAGTAAAGACTCTTCATATTGTAAATATGTTGAATCTGTAAGAGCTAACGTAACCGGTTGGTTATGTCCCATTCTTGTTAAAGGGTTGACAGCTACTTGAACTAAACCATAGTGTATATAATGATATCCTTTTGCAATATATTTTTAAATAGATAAATTTGAAAGTAGTTGAACCGTTTGAGCTTCTTGATCAATAGGCATTGCTTGTTCATATGTTTTACATGAAAAAGCCATTTTAAAATCAAAAGTACCAATTTGATAAATTGATTCTAAATCTTCATGTGGAATGCTCCAGTTAACAAAATCTTTTGGGTTTGTAATTTCTTTTGAAACTTCTTTTGAATTAACTACATATAAACTAGTACTAGGTTGTTTTGAAAACGTCTTTCTAAAGGGTCCGGCGATTCTGAAACCTGGCATGGTTACAGCCTCAGTTGTTTGGGATCAACAGTCACCTGACAGTCTTACTATTTAACACCGTTGAGAACAGTTTTACTATTTGACACTGTTGAGAACCAGAACACCCGCTACACAAGAACGGGAACACCTTTCACACGGCTTACCGACGCTATACTACCAGCTTACCAACACTCCTAATAGGTGCTTTAATAGCAAAGCGTTCCTAATAAGTGCTTAACAGTATTTTCGTGAAATTACTATTGAAAATACCTTAAACTTGGCTCTGATACCACAAAGGGAGCAGGAACCCCACATTCTGGGAGGATGGTGTAGTTCCTCCTGTACGCGCAGGTACCCAACATTAGGGTTGGACAACGTATTGTACCTATCAGAGTCGGCCAGTCCCCTGCATACAGGAAGGTCTGTGACCTTGGGACCGAGAGCCATGCTTCTTCAACTTTCTCCCTTCACATGTGAGAGATCCCAAGGCCCTTTTTGCCAGATCTGCTCGGGTCACACCGATTACCACCCCCGCCAAAGCGGCTCTGATACCACAAAGGGGGCAGGAACCCCACATTCTGGGAGGATGGTGTAGCTCCTCCTGTACGCGCAAGTACCCAACATTAGGGTTGGACAATGTATAGTACCTATCGGAGTCGGCCATTCCCCTACATACAGGAGGGTCTGCGACCTTGGGACGGAGAGCCATGCTTCGTCAACTTTCTCCCTTCACATGTGTGAGATCCCAAGGGGGCAGGTGCGTGGTAGGCCTCTCGTGAAATCTAGTGATATGGCAGGTGCGGGGATGGTCAATGGTCCATAATTTATATACGCTATATAATGAACGAAATAAAACTAGCAACAAGTGAACGAGGCTTACGGTCCCACGGGAGAGGTAATCCGAAGCAAATCCGACAATTTTAATGGGTGTTCATCATAAAAAATGGTAGAGCTGTTGATGTATTTGTAAAATGAAGTGTTTTGAATATGATTTATGTGAACACACACATATATTCCTATTAGGATATTATTTAGTTCAAAATTAATATTGATTCAATATTATTTAAATTTTGTTAATATCTGATTTAGATGAGATATAATTTATATTGAGTTATCTAAATGAGTTTAATTTGGTTTGATATTCTAAATCAGATTAGACTTAGATAACTCAAATATAGATAGAGATTGAAGGTTATTATTTTTGGTATGGAAAAAGAAAAGAAAAAATGTAAGAGTTTAAGGGTATTGTAAAGAGGTGCCCTGGGTAGGGGAAAAAGATTGATGTTGAGAGATTTTATGATTAAGAGACATTGATGAGAGTTTATAGCTTTCTTTATCCAAAGCTACGTTTTAGAAGGGTTGGTAACTTACCGTGCAATAGTCACACCGATGTTGATGATTGTTGATTGATGATCTTTGTATGGAGTTTGAGATTATAACTAAAGATTGTAATCCTTAATTTCATAGTAGATACCCGTTGGTTTCTATAGTTTTTTTCTCTAGTTGAGAAAGGGTTTCCACGTAAATATCTATGTGTTGTTTCGATACTTATGTTTGTTTTTTGCTTCCGCTTGTGTTGATTGTACGAATTTTCCCAACAATTCCAATACTGTTCACTATAAGGTTTGCTCGGCAATATTGTCAGTTTACCAGTTGAAGCGTTTTTTGTGTTTCTATTGTAAAATAACCTGATGCATTTTCAAACACAAAAACACTCCATGGGAAAGAAATTTTACATGTGGATTAAAGAATTTAATATACATTGTGTCCAATAGGAACCATCACAATAATTATTCTTTTGCACTATTTTAAAATTAATTTATTTTCTAACTTAGGAAAAATAACTCTAAATTAATAGATGGAGCTAATTACAATTTAATATCCCGATGTTTGTAGAAATAATAAAAATTTTTCTGATCCTTTTAATTTATTTTTTAGTAACTTACAACAACAACAACAACAAAAGCCCAGTACCTCAAAGGACTCCCGCATCAGCAGAGTCTGGGGGAGTAAATGTACGCAACATTTCCCCTTCCAGGGCTACCTTGACGGGAGGCTGTTTCCGAGGACCCCCAACCTGATAAGCTAGTTAGCAGCAATGACGCCTTGCAGTTTGGTATCAAGAGAGCAAATAAACATAAAAGCAGGGCAAAGTTAGGCAAATAATAGACAGAGAAATAGACGGTAAACAGATAATCAATCAAGAAAACAGAACATACAAAAGTACGCCGAATCTGGACTACCATAAAGCCTAGAACACTAGTGATAGCACAAAACTGGACTACCCTACTCTAAGACGCTACATTTGCTACTCCTATGCCAGCCCTCCATTGGGCTCTATCTAAGGTTATCTCCTCCCGAAGGTTCAGGTGGGTAAGGTCTTGTCTAATCGTCTCCAGCCATCTCTTCTTTGGCCTACCTCTCCCTCTCCTGCCTAGCGTCGTATGGGGCTGCTCACATCTCCTGACTGGAGCAGTGCTCGGTCTCATCCTAACATGTCCAAACCACCTCAAATGTTGCTCCCTTAATTTATCCTCAATGGAGGTCACGCCCAATTCACCTCTTATGACGTCGTTCCTGATCCTATCCTTCCTTGTGTGTCCGCACATCCACCTCAGCATCCTCATCTTCGCCACCTTCATCTTCTATGTATGATGTTGTTTCATTACCCTACACTCCGCCCCATGGGACATGGCCGGCCTCACTACCATCTTATAGTATCTCCCCTTTAGCTTTAAGGGAAACTTTCTATATCAAAGTACCGCTGAGGCCATTCTCCATTTATACCGTCCTACTTTAATCCGGTTGTTGACATCCTCGTCAACTTCGCTGTTGTGCTGTATAATGGATCCCAAGTCTCTGAAACTCTCCTTTCTCAATAAGGGGCCGATCCAATCTTGATGTCTTCTCTGCTAGGCTGGTGAAGGGATTGAACTTAAGCTCCATGTACTCGGTCTTAGATCTACTGAGTCGTAAGCCCTTCGATTCCAATGTTCTTCTCCACAATTCTAGCTTCTCATTGACCTCTTCCCACGATTCTCCCACCAGCATTATGTCATCTGCAAAAAGCATACCCCAAGGTACACCTCATTGGATGTTCCTAGTGAGCTCATCCATTACCAGAATGAACAGATAGGGGCTCAAGGCAGATCCTTAGTACACCCCAACTTTCATCGGGAACGCGTCTGTCTCCCTTTCCACTGTGCGTGCCCTAGTCTATGTATCCTCATACATGTCTCTAATGGCCCGAATATATGGCATGGGGATGCCTTTCCTATCCAAAACCCTCCATAAAAACCTTTCTCGGCACTCTATCATATGCCTTCTCCAGATCAATGAAAACCATATGTAGGTTCTTTTGTCTCTCCCTGTAGTGCTCTATCATCCACCTTAGGATGTGGATGGCTTCTATCGTTGATCTTCTAGGCATAATCCGAATTGGTTCTGGGATACCTCTGTCTGTTGTTGTAACCTCCTCTCTATGACTCGATCCCCCAGCTTCAGTGTGTAGTACATTAGTTTGACACCCCGATAGTTGGCGCAGCTCTGGATGTCGCCTTTGTTCTTATAGATCGGGATCAATGTGTGCTTCCTCCATTCATCGGGCGTATTCTCCCCCATGAGGATTTGGTTAAATAATTTAGTCAACCAACTGATGCCCTTCAGTCCAAGGCATTTCCATGCCTCTATGGGTATACCATCTGGGCCAACTGCTTTACCCCTACCTATATGTTTTAGGGCTTCCGTGACTTCCTCGGGGCTAATTTGCCTGTAATTACAGTGGCCCTAGTGCTCCTCAGATGTTTGAAGATTACCAAAGGGATATCTTTATATCCCCCTATTCATTGAACAAATCATGGAAGTAGGCTCTCCACCTAGCTTTAATTATTTGCTTATCCACAAGCACCTGTCCATCTTCCCCTCTTATGTACTGTACTTGGTCTAAGTCCCTGTTCTTCTTTCTCTTGCCTTAGCAATTTTATATATATCCCTAGCTCCTTCCTTGGTCTTGTAGAACTCCTCGCTCTTGATTGTACTTCACTGACGGCTCTCTTTGCTTCTTTCCTGGCTTGTTGATACTAATGTCGCTTATCCTTATCTCCACTGCTGACCCACTTCTTGAAATAGTCATGTTTGGCTTTAATCTTCGCTTGGACCTCCTCGCACCACCACCAGAACTCTCTGTTGCTTGGCGCCCCTCCCTTTGACACGTCCAGAACTTCCCGTGCTAGGCCTCTAATCTTTTGGGCCAGTTGGTTCCACATTTGGTTAGTATCTCCCTTGCGGTCCCACGCGAGCTCAGACACCGCTTTCTCCTTGTACACTTTATACTTCTCTCCCTTCAAATCCCTCCGGCAAGTATGTGTCTGGGCAGGTTTCCTAGTCCTTTTGGCCCTCTTCTTGGCCTCTATATCAGCCCACAACACCCTATGTTGTGTAGAAAGGTCTTCTCCTGGCGTAACCTTACAATCCCTGCAGTTCCTTTGTGCCATTTTCCTTAAGAGTATGTAGTCAAACTGTGTCCTTGTCCCACTGCTTTGATATGTAATGATGTGTTCATCACGCTTTTTAAAGAAGGTGTTGGCCACCGTTAAGTCGTTAGTGAACGCAAAATCTAGGAGGGCTTTACCCTCTACATTCCTGGTTCCAAAACCAAAACCTCCATGGTATGATGCGTAACCATCCTTAGTCATGCCAACGTGCCCATTAAAATCCCTGCCAATCATTACTTGTTCGGTTAGGGGTATGCCTTGCATCGTTGTGTCTAAGTCCTCCCAGAATGTTGCCTTCTCACGCTCTGTTAGTCTAGTTTGCAGTGCGTAGGCACTAACAACATTCAATACCTCCCCACCTAGTACTATCTTGATGCTTATGATCCTTTCCCCCATCCTGGTCACTCCAACTACTTCATCCTTGAGGTCGCTATCCACAATGATGCCAAAGCTGATTTCGCACATCACATAACCAGGTTCCATTCTTGCCTTTGGCCTTGCCCGCATACCACAGCTTGTAACCCAACACATCCCTGGCTTTCGTGCCAACCGATTTAGTCTCATGCAGACGCAGGATATTGATCTTTCTCTTCATCGTCATTTGGCCCACCTCGAAACTCTTCTTTTTTAGCGTTCCGCCATTTAGTGTCCCAAGTCACAAATTTTCCTTCCCCTTTTGCTTCGCCTCCAACACCCCCCCCCCCCCCCCCCCCCCCCCCCCCCCCCAAAAAAAAAAAAAACCCCCTTTGATGATGGCCTCAATCTCGGAGTTCTATAACTAGTAGCATTCATCCACTATCTATACTATCTTAGGTAAGTGAGCATATATACAAGGAGCTTACTATAGTCAATAACAACAACACAACACAATTCAAGGCAAGGAGCAAATCAGATCAAACAAATTAAGATAAACCTAACAACCGTGGATTAAAATACCACCCTACAATAGTAAAGGATAGATCAAACCTAGGGCTGGTGCGTTGTCGATATTCTGACCCGTCTAATACTTACCTGGACCCGCTCTTGGCTGTTGATTACGGGCTGCTAGCTGTGGCGTGGTAGTGGTGGGTGGGGTGGGGTGGGGTGTGGGTTGGTGGTGGTGGGTGGGAGGGTGCCGTTGGTGGGTTTTGGGGTGGGTACCGATGGGTGGGTTCGTAGGGGTGGTTTGTGTTGGTGAGGTGGGTATCGGTGGTGGATGGTGGTGGTGGTGGCGACGGCGGCGGCGGTGCTGTGGGACTGGCGGTGGTGGCTAGTGGGGGTGTGGAGTTGATGGTGGTTGGTGGGGTGGGGTTGGGTTCCATGGGAGTGGAGCTGTAGGGGGTGGGTGTGTGGGCGGGGTGCGGGTAGGGGGGGAACCAGGGGTGGGCAGCGGTGGCTTCGATTGGCTGGGACCGGTGGTGGGAACCGGTAGTGGGGCTGGTGGCGGTGGTGCGGTGGGTGTGGCGGGCATACAAGGGTGTGTGGGGCGTTGGGGGGGGGGGGGGGGGGGGGGGGAGGTAGGGCTGGGTGGATGCTAGCCGGTTGTGGGTTGTCGCCGTCAAGGATGCGTCACCGGCGTGGGTGTTTGGAGGTGGTCGGCGAGCCAGCCAACCGGCCGACATGACAGCTAGCCGTTGGCAAGCTGCGGAGGAGAGAGAGGGTAGCGCAGAGGAGAGAGAGAATAGCAAGTCTGAGAGAGAGAGAACATAAGATGTTTTCGTAATAAGTTTATTTTGAGAGAGAGAGAACAGAAGAAGTTTTCGTAGTAACTTAGATTTTTTTTTTTTTTTATATTAATAACTAGTACCTTCTCTAGCATGATGAGGTTGTATTTTGGGAAGAAAGTTGGCATGTTATGTCAATTTAAATCTATTACAGCATATTGGAAAAAATTTCTTTTTTGACTTGCTTTTTTAGGGGTGAAGAAAAGAAAATTTAATTCCCCAAAAAATAGAAAAATTTAATTCCTAACCATTAATACCCTTTACTTAGGGCCTGTTAGGTGTTGCTGTGAAAAAATAACTTTTTTTAAAAGTACTTTTGTAAAAAGTGCTGTTTCAAATAAGAAGTTTGTGTTTGGCTCAACCAGTAAAGAAGCGCTTAGTATAATATTATGAGTGTTTAGCCAATGTGCAAAAAAGTATTTTTTTTTTTTTATAAAATTAACAAAAAGGACATTAACAAAAGTATTTTAAAATTGTAAACAATTACCCAAGAGCCATTTTAAATACTTAATATATTTTTAAATATTTAATTTTTTTATTATTTAAAATATTTTCTAAATATATAAAATATCTTTTAAATACTTAAACAAAGTAATTTTTCATGCTTTAAATTTTTTTCAATATCTTTAAAATATTTCTTTTTTAAAAAATAAAATATTTTTCATAAATATTTAAAATAATTTTTTAAATATTTAAAATACTTTCTAAATATTTTAAATATATTATTAACTATTAAAATATATTTTATAAATATATAAACTATTTTTTAAATATATAAATTATTTTTTAAATATATAAATTAATCTTTAAATAAATTAACAAACTTAAATATACCTTAACTAAATTTTCTTAATTGTTTAATTTTTACTTCTACATTTACTTAAAAAAAGAAAGACCAAATTTTTGTTTCTACTTAAAAGCAGAAAAACAGCTTTTATTTTTAATAAATAGTGCTTTTTAATGGTTGCTAAGCACTTTCCAAATAATAGAAAAATATTTTTTTTTCAGAAAAAGACATTTTTTTTTTCCAAAATAAACTAAGCCAAACAGGCCCTTAATGGGTACTTAAAGTGACATACCACGTTAAGAGGGCGTTTTTATCATTATACTATAATATTTATTTAAAGTGGCATGTTATCTTAGTTTTCTCTATGGAATATGATGTTATCATGTCGGATAAGACTTTATGTAGTAATACAAAAAAAAAGGGATGCTAAAAAATAAATCAAAAAAGTTTTGAATCTTTTTATTATTTCTACAAATATCGGATACTGAAACCTAAGGTAATGTTATTGTCAAAGAAAATTTGCTATTCTCACTGCAAAACCGTAATCTTTAAAGCAGTTAGTGGTTCTCGTTATTTATAAGTTATTATCTTACTCTAATAATAATAATTTTTGATCAAATAATAACAACTTTAAAAATCTAAATAACCCTTGCTAGATTCTAGTATTGAGGTCCACTGGCCCAAATTTAATTCTAACCGGATAGATGGTTCTCGAAAGTTCAAAATTCATGAATAAAAATGCGTTCATGGGCAGTTACCTTCCTACTTTCGCGTCTTCAGCTTCTAGAATCCGCCTCTCTCTCTCTCTCTCTCTCTCTCTCTCTCTCTCTCTTCCTTATTCACCGTCTTGGCTTACTGAAGGTACAATTTCATCGTCTTACAATCTGCTTGTCTTAATTTCATCAATGTTTTGGTTTTACATTTTGATGAGTAACAGAGTATTTGGTGTTTTGGTATTAGTATGTAATTGTTCATGTGTTTCTTGACCTAATGGATACAAGCTTATGAGATTGATACGATCTAGAATGAGGAATATACTGAAACTAAAGATAAGCAGTTAAATACTGAAAAGATAAAAGACGAGAGAAAAGGTAAATGATATAATCCAACAACGGAATTACTCCAATCAACACAATTCAACCAATCAAACAATCAATTGATATAATCCAACAATGAAACTACTCCAATCAACACAATTTAACTACTCAAAGAATCACAAGTATGCAAATACAAAGGGAATTTTTTTATTACTATGGAGTATAAGGGTAATTGCAAGTATAAGTAGGGTAAGAGGGTTAGGGCATAACATTGGGAAGGAAGAAGGAGAAAGAGATTTGGGAGAGTAGAAATATATAGAGAGGGAATATAGAGTTTTATCAACATTCAGCATAACCCTAATATTAATCAAAAGGCCTTATTTGTACTAGTCGATAATTGGCCTACTATTTACAATCAAGCATCCCTAATCCTACTTAATAATTTCCCACTGCATGTGACAAGTCATGTGCGGAGTCACGGACTGAGTTATTAGCCACATCACGAGTTGAGTTATCTGCTGAGTCACTAGTTGAGTTATATGTTGGCGTCTCATTGGTAGAGTTTATATCAATAAAAGGATGACTTTGATTTCATTGGATAGTTTGTAATACAATTCATTATCCCTATATATAGAATAACCCCCTTAGGGATGGCAATGAGGCGGGGGGTAACTGGGGTGCCTCATCCATATGCGTACCTGTCATTCAAATTCATACCCATGCCTTTCCATTGCCCACCATGGATATGAGTTGGATGTCCATACCCACTGCAGCCTAGGAAGCACCAATGCTCTTTTTTGGCCAGCGTATCGGTGTCTGACACGTATTTGACACCAATATGTTTCTACAGTTTCCAATATGTATCCGATACGTGAACAAGTATCGATTTTTTTTCCTTAAATATTGAATTTCCGACATACGTCTGACACATTTCCAGTACGTTTAGAATGTATATCAAATAGGTTAAACTATATTGTATACATTTGATTATAATTAAAAAATAAACTAATATTATAATAAATTAGTAGCTTTATAGTTGTGATAGGTTAAATTATATTGTATACATTTGATTATAATTAAAAAATAAACTAATATTATAATAAATTAGTAGCTTTATAGCTGTGTTTGGCAGAGAAACAAAATAATAATAGTTTATTCTATGTAATTTGAACATAGTGAGAGGTTTGGGTGGGAAAAATAGGCGGAGCAATTAGAAATTGAGACAGAGAGTGAAAAAGGTGTAAGAGAGGGGAAAATAGGTGTTTGATAAAAGATTAAAGATAATAAAGTTCTTGCTTTTTTTTTTTTTTTTGGTCTACGACTCTAGAATGACACTTTATTTAGTTATTTTGATAGTACCGTGCTTTCCAATTAAGTGATTCCAATATATAAATAATGATTGATTGTTAATTTGATAAAAACTCATGTTTTTTAATCAATTATATGGACTATATATAAGAAATACATAATTTTGAAGTAGCGTGTCTCCAAGGTGTCGTATCTATGTTTTTTGAAAAATCACATGTCGGTATCATATCGTATTGTATCTCGTACTCGTATCCGTATCCGTATCCGTATCCATGCTTCCTAGGCCTCCGTGGGTCTAAATCAGTATACATATCTGTCCCATTACCCGTGGGTATGCATTACCCGAACCTTTGCCTGCCACGGATATGAACGGGGCGGGTGCAAATCCATACCCATGTCTAATTCTTTACTTGTGGGTATTCATTATCTGCTAATGTAGTTTTAAAGAGTGTTTTAAAACTGTGTACTCGCAAGTGTGCAAGATTGTCGTAGCTTAGTTGGGTATACAGGTGTTGTATCCACAGGGAATCGGATTTAAGTCAGATTTAGTTGTTAATGAGCGGTTGAAATTAGGTTTTTGTTGGTTTGAATGATTTGTTGATTAAATTAATAAAACTAACTATAAACTAAAGTTGTCAAATCAATTAAGGATAGTTTAGGGAATAAATTTCGGGTTAGCTTAACTGGAGTCCTATCATTATACTTTATTATAACAATGATTTAGAGGGACCTAGGCTACAAGCACTAAGCCTAGGTTAACACTTAAATTAAGGCTTAGGGTAATGAACTAGTATAAGGGTATAACCTACCTTATCACCCTAGGTGTAACATAGATTATCTCAATAGCACTAATTAATTCCTTTTTCGCTCCTAATTTTAGGTTAAGCCTGAATTAATACTTAAGTTAGGGTTTAGGAAAATGGACTAGTCTAAAAGCATAACCCATCTTATCACTCTAGGTGTAGCATGGATTATCTCAATAGCACTAACAAATTCTTTTGTTGCTCCTAATTAAGCATTAATTTGTATAAAAGATTGTGTTTAGGATTAGGTACATCCTCAAACCTGACCATGCATGAAAACCTGTTATATTAAAGTCTAGGCTACAAGCACAAGACAACAAGCAAATAAAATTAGAAATCAAAACATAGCTACAAGCACATAACAAGAAAACCGATCTCAAAATATAAAACTCCCCACAGGGGTGCAGAAGTAGTATAACAAAAGTAGTTATCGAAAATATAAATAAATCTAGGATTCGGACGGCTATCCCGTCTTTCCCCCCTAAACTAGGAGTTTACTCCTCCATGACAGTTTTACAAATCACTAATTCAAAAGAAAAAAGGGAAAGAAAACTCATGGATTGGTGAACTCCCTTGATTGGTGTTGACTTGACCCTTGCTTCGATTCACCTATACTCTAATCACTTGCACTTCGGCCTTCGTGAGAATCTAGTGTCTACTGGCAGCTCGATGAGGGAGGAGAAGTGAATGGAGAGCAAAAATTAGATCATCCTCTCCTATTTATAGAGGTGTGCAAACCCGTTGTAAAAGACCTAAAAATACAAGATTTGAAAGTTGAATCCTAACCCGATGGGTACTTTTTCCTCACGTGGTCGGGTTTCTCAATATAGTCTTCAAATTTTTCTGTTTTAGCTCGTTCTTCACCACTTTTCAAGATGACCTTGCTCTTACTAGTTCCAAGCCTAAATACACATAAATTATGGGTAAGATCATTTATCAGCTTCACTAAATGATTATAGCTTTTAGGAAAGTTAGTTCCTTGACAATCGGTCTCTACATGAGACGTGAAATAAAGCAGAGTATTTGTTGTTGTTGATTTGCTCAAATGAAGTTAATGATTGCTAGGGAAATTATATTAGAATTCAAAGCTTGTAGTGAACCAATATTCTTAAAACTTATTTCATCCTTATGAAATAGTTTTGGGAATGCGTAGAAACATTAAAACAAAGTGAAGTGCATGTAAAGAGAAGAAGTTTTTGCGGAATTCAAAACAAGAGAATGAAATATAAGTCAAGCATATTTCAAGATGTCATCCTTTGAAAATATAGGGAAGCTTTTATAGAAATTTAAGTGGCCCCTAAAAGGGACACCCACAATTTCCAAATGACAAAAAAAACTACACCAAGTAATGGGAAAATTTGATTTGTGTGTCGGCACACAGCCCATCTTTTGGCACTGTTGCTCTCTATGAACTGCATATCAACACACACCATCTAGTGAGGCTTGTTGGAATTTATGTGTCCACATACATTATTCTATGTGTCAACTAACCAAATCCAAGCCAAAACCCTTAATTTTAAAAATCTTCAATATTTCTCCACCATTTTCAAAATACAGATTCTCAAATAAACAATATCTCACAAAATAAAGAAAGTCTTTATGTATAAATGAAAGTGTCTTGCAATTGAACTTTCATTTAGTGAAAATAGTACAACTAAACCGAATAATACAGTAGACTTTGTCTTTGAACCATGCATCCTATTTGACTAATTGAACATCTCTCTCACAAGACTTACTCTCTACATTCACTTCATCTTCTCATCCAAGAATATCAAGGCCTTGTGTCCTATACCTTTCATGCGTGTTTCAGACATAGTTGCACGAAGTGGGAGCAGAAACGGGAGCAGGAGCGGGGGAGCGGGCAATCATAGAATTTTCTGAGGTTGGGAGCGTGGGGGAAGCAGTTATATTACTATATATTAGATATGCAACTTGCTTATCATTAATTGAGCAATGAAAGCATAAATATTAAAACAAGTCAATATTAAGTAATAATCAAGAAAAATTTAAGTACCCTAATGAATTATATATAAACAAATTGACTCAAAAATGTCCACACAATTCAATCATTCAATAAATTGAATGATATAATTAGCTAACAAATCATTTCATAAGTATCTCCTTATCAAAATGATTCTATGATTATTTGAATTGTGTTTCCGTCGAGTTTGATACGCGTGGGAAGCGTGAATCTGACTTCGAAACGCCGAATCGCGTTTCGGGAGCGGGAAACATTAGCATTTTCAGAGTTTCCTGCAACTATGGTTTCAAAGTCAAACCCATATAATTAAATCACTCCTTGAAGCGGTGACTCTTCACATCCACATAAGTGGACCCCATTGATCAATGCCCGAATGCTTGGTCTGATTCCACCATTAAATACCCTATTTCTGTCTCGGGCTTTTCTAAGACTTGAAGTTATAGAAGTGCTTAAGCATCCTTGCACTGCCATATAATTCTCGTTCAATTGTATATTTATTCGACGTTTTCCTTATTAATTTTCTTGTTTGGGGTTAAATTTCAGCTCTGAAAAGAATGTCAGAATATGATAACGTTGTTATTGGCAAGCTAAGACTGAAGGGCAAGGCCCTAGATGTGAAGGGTGGTGGAATAACAAAGAAAAAGAAGCACAAGAAGCATTTTGAACAGTTTTACACGGAGAATTATCATTCAACAGGTTTGTGATACCTTCTTTGTCTTTGATTGGTTAGTCATTTCGTCCAAATTACTGCTGTTGCTATTCTTCTTGTTATGCTATTATTGTTCCCTTTTGTGTTTTGTATCAAAGAACTAACTCTCCCAAACGCTTAAGTTGATAGGTGAAGGCCCAAGAATGGTTTTTATCTTTAACATCCCCTTCACACAAATGCCAGTAGGCTTGGAGTGTGAATATTGCACGGGCCCACCTCATACCATGTGTTGAAATTATACTAATATTGAGAATGAAGGCTGTTGGGATTTGAACTCGTGACCTTTTGGTCAACAGGGCTTAGATACCATGTTAAGGAATCAACTCTCCCAAAGGCTTAAGTTGATGCTTGAAGGCCCATGAATGATTTTATGCTAACGTTTTCCTTATTTGTATCTGTTATTGCAAATTTCCATTGTCAAGCATTCGCAGCAATCATATTCATGCTGATGTGAAATTTCACATAAATGCCCCTCTTTGATCCCAGCTGACCTCCTTTCCTGTTCTATATAAGAAATCAATGTCTACTGTTGGTCCACACCCCCCCCCCCCCCTCCCCCCCTTTCCAATTCCAAGGGATCAAATAAAGATGGTTACGTGATGTAACAACCGTAATAGATTTTGAGCATACTGTTACACAATTGGCCGTTATGTAATGTTGCTTTTGCAATGGCATACGAAATCTATATATATCATAATTAAATTAGTAAACCTTATATATAGTAGTATTTGTTATAAGCTATTTTAGAGGTATAAGAGTTAATAATTAGAGTACTTTGTATTCAAAGTTTTTTGCAAACATGTAGGGCCCCCAAAAGCAACTTATATTCCTTTAAAAAAAAAAAAAATTCCCAACGCGATAGCCGCTACCCACAAATCCTTGCTTCCATGCACATATGGCGAGCACAATTTCATTGCATGATTCTTGCTAGTTTAGCATCCATGAGCCATCCCCTCTTCTCAGTTTTATGTATTTATACGCTTCCAGTTCTATATAACTTTGCAGTATTCTTTTCAGCATGTGGTAAGATAATTTTTCCCCTGCGATTTTTGCAACTGTGACTGTCTAGTGTCAAATCGAATTCATATGGTTGGAAAGAAAGAGGATCAAGTGAAATTTCTTCGAAATTATGATATATTGCAGTAGAATGCTGAAATGCATTTTGTCTTTGTCTAAGCGTTCTTTTTTTAGAAAAAAAACATAGGAAGCTCATGATTTACATTGTAAAGAATAAGGATCAAGTGAAATTGCAGATTGTGATATGATAATTCATAGCATTAACATTATTGAAACATTTTTGATGTCTTTGTGTCAAGTTTTTGTGCTAACTCTAGAAGCCTACGATTTACATTGTACTGTATCCCATGGACCACGACTTCCCAATCTCCAGAACCGTGCCATACGCGCATAATTGTTTAATTTAGCTGTGAAGTTACAGCTAAAATATTTTCCTGAAACAGAGGAGGGTGAGGTGCTAGTAATATGCAATTTTTTAAGGGTTATTTTAAACAGGAAACCACATTCAAAATTAGTCATTTTTCATTTAACCACCATATCAGAAAACTGCCTTCAGAAGTTTAAATTTTTTGAATCAACCACCTAAACTAGCGTTGTGAGTTTTTCGTTAAGGCCACATGTAATTTTACATTTTACAAAAAGAGGAGATAAGCACACATGTTGGTTTAGTCCTTTAATGGTCTCTGTGTGCAAATTTCAATCCCATTACATGCTTGTGTATACAGGGATTCGAAAGCGTATAAAGCCACTTTAATAGTATAATGTTTTAACAAATGAGCTTAAATCGACATATTTTATGTTTTCCCTGATTTTATGTATAACCTAAGCAAAATTATACATGTAACCCAAATGGAATACTAACGATGTTAATTTAGGTGGTTAATTGAAAAAAAATTGAACTTTTGAGGGTGGTTTTCTGAAAAATTAAAAAAATTGTAGTAATTAAGGGAAAAATGACTACTTTTAGAAGTGGTTTTCTGTAATTAAAAAAAAATATATATCTTTTCTTCATGAATTTAATTGGTTGTCGCGATGTTTCTGTATCGAGTTTCTTGCATTTATATCAACCCTGTATCCTGTGCTTATAGCCATCAAATACAATTTTCATTTGTGTAGTAAACTCTCTGAAAATATGTATTGTTTTATTAGGATCAAAAGAAGACTGCAGACTGAGGGAACAGAAGCTCTAGGAACAAATTTACTTCCCGATTGCAACACCATTGTTGCGTCCATGGTTCCCTCCTGCTCATTATCATTGGTGGACATGTATTTTTGCTGATTCTTATTAATATGAAGCTGATTATCATAAAGTGATTGATACCCTCATAGTTACCGCGACTCTTTGTTACGCAATATCCCCAAGGATTGGGTCCGGTTTAGATACCAAAATAAGATTTAAACTTAAAATGAGAAGAGAAGGGAGAAAATAGAAACAAAGACACTGAGATTTACGTGGAAAACCATCGAATGAGGGAAAAACTATGGGTAGAGATAGAAAGCTTCATTTGATCTAAAAATGGAGGTTACATGTGGCTATGAACTCTCTCATATTGCGCCAAAGCCCTACAAAGCTATATACATAGAGAGGAACACAAGGAAACCCTAAAAAACTGGGTGCACAAGCCTGACCCGAAATATAAGGTCCATACTCAAGTTTGGCATTACAGATAGCCATGGTTGCCTGTAGTATGGTGACATTCACTTTCCCCATAATCCTTATATTTCAATTACCCTCTTGATTGTTGAAGTTACTCTAGTTTCAATATGAGGGCCTCGGGGTGTAAATCAGCCAAGCCGGCTCGCAACAAAGCTCAAAAGGCTCGGCTCGCTTTAAGCTCGAACCCAGCCGAGCAGGCTCGTTTAGTTTATTGAGCCAAGTCCGAGCCTAGTGAAGTTTGAGCTCGTGAGCTCGCGAGCCTATCTTATATAATATATTTGAAACATGCCCATTGAAGCCAAATTTGAGTCTAAATGACCCAAGCTCAAGCTTAAGCAAGCTCAGATGAGCCTAGATTTAGCTTAAATGAGATGAAATATTACAAGCTTAATTTGAAGCTCATTGAGCTAAGATCAAGCCAAGCCGAGCCCGAGCCAAGCTCGAGCTTGAGCTTTCCGAGCTCGGCGAGCTTTGAGCGAGCTTAAGGCAAATGAGCTGAGCCTCAAGCTTGGCAGGCTTGGGCTCGACTCGGCTCAAATACAACCCTACGAGGGCCACACTATCATGAATTCATGTTGTCAAGTAATGTAGTGCTTGTGCATTTTAACTTCATGATTAAAGCCATTAATTTGTTTATCATTCATCCTTGTAAAACTTTAACCCTGAATTGGATAGTTTCTCTTCTATATATATGAAGCTGCATCTTTTAGATTTGTATTTAAATATGGTTTATATCTAATTCGAAGTTGTTTTGAAGTCCTATAATTCAATCTATGTTCAATGTTCTATGCATTAATCTAGTTCAAATATTTGAAATGTGTTGAACAAACTGTTTTGTAAGGGAAAATGTAGTGAATAAAATGGCAAAAATAATTTGAAGTAAAACAACCCCTTCCTCTGACAGAGTGGAAGTCATTTTCCTTCATAGCATCATCATGCCCTTTTCACCTCTATAAGTTAAGCATGAAATTGATTTCTTGAACCTAAGAAAGAACATTTCAAAGAAAAAAAAACTTAGTTAAAAATATTTCAATACATAATATATTCCTCGGGGAATATATCTTACCACCAATCAATCCTAAGATTTACTGATTACTTCTTCAAGTGAAAACAATATCATGGTCTGCATAGGTGATTTCTTATCTAGTATAAAAGGAACGTACCCAGTGCCTCAAGGGCTCCCGCCTACGCAAGGTCTGGGGGAGGCAGATGTACGCAGCCTTCCCCCTTCAGGGTATTAACCTGAAGAGAAGCTGTTTCCCAGTGCCCCCAACCTGAGGGTGAGGACTTCTCAGAAGGTCACCCATCATGGTACTACTCTCGCCCAAGCACGCTTAACTTCGGAGTTCTAATGGGATCCGGTGACAGCGTGTTGGTGCCCTCTTTGGTGATTTTTTATCTAGTATATTGCGTGAAAATAATTGTATTCACTTTTTATTCATTTCACTCCCCGGATAGGAATTTGTGGTCTAATTGTTTTGACGGAAGACATTTTCCTTATAGTAAATTTTTTTTCCTTGAAAATATTTTCAGTTAAAAGTTTTTTTTTCTTAAAACTTTTTGCCTTGCAAGCTAAATGAAAATAGTTTTGTTCTATAAATTTGTAGGAGATTGATGTTTGGCCAAGTTGAAGTTGAATTGAAACATATAACGTGAGATTACGATGGAAAAATGTTGTCCCCATTTGTTAAGAGGAAGTCAATTTCCCCTTTGACGTAGGCAAATATTTTTCGTGTTTGTGGTTCCTATAAATTTATGCAAAAAAACCATGACGATGGAAAGTGTTTTCCTTTGAACATCGGCTGAAATTTCTTCTGTTATATATTACCATTTTGTTTCTTGCAAGTTTTTGTGGGCTCAAGTTGGAAACAAGATTGTGATGGCAGATCTTGTGAAGGACCTGAATGAAACCAATGTCGAAGAGGGGATCGGACATGCTGCAGCGAACTACGATGAACGTCTCACTGCAGCCGAGAGACGGTACCTGGAGCGGTGGGAACAACTCGAGGCAAAGAGGTTAGTTAAGAGTGCAAATGAATCACCGGATTCAAAAATTCAACCAGTACTTGGCTAACTTGAGTGAGCACTATGACATCCCTAAAGTGGGGCCTGGTTGAGTTTGTAATGCTGGTGCATTCCTTCGGTCCCTGATGTTTGTATATTTGTTAGGTTGGTCTCTCATTTTTTTTCATTTGTTTAAAGTAGTCCATAATGTTTATAAGTTTGTTCATATTGGTTCTTTATCTTTTCTTTTTGTAAAATAGTTTTTAATGTTTTATTTTAATGTAAAATCAGTCTATCAAAATTAAAAAGGGACTGATTTTGTCCCAAAAAAAAGTAAAACGTGAATGACTATCTGGAACAAGAAAAGAAGATAAGGGACTAATTTAAATAAATTATTAAAGATTATTTTAAACGAAAAGAAAAAATAAATGATCAATTTGAATAGATTTATAAACATTATGGACCCATGGAGTAAATAACTCCATTCTTCTTAAATATTAATGGCAAGTTCAGTCCTTGGACTGCGATATGTGATCATTGCGTAGATTATGGTGAGGACATCAGACATATCGTGTATTGAGGACCTGTTGATCTTGTTGATTTATGTATATTTTAAAGTGTAAGGCTCTATTTGGTTCAATAAAAAACATAGTTTATATGAAATAGTTTTCTTTCTTAAAAAATTTTGGCTTTGTAGTTAAAGATAATTGATTTATCCTACAAATTTGTATGAGCTTCATGTTTAGTCGAGTTAAGATTGAAGTAAAACTTATGAAGGAAAACATTTTCCTCTCTCGGAAGATAAATAATTTTCCTTTTTGTTAACAAGTGGCAGGCACATTAGAACACTTGCCACGAGTATGGACCCCCAACACGTCTCGCCTCGTCGCAGATGTTTGAAATTACACTATATACTCTTCATTCATATATATAGAAGTATAAATAAGATTTTCATTAGATTTATGTGTGAAGCCTAATTTTAATGGCCTTATTTATGATATGAGGATTGATTCAATTCAGGCCCATGGAATCTTAGAGTTTAATGCAAGACCATATATAGTCATCGAGGTTCTAAAAGTGAAACAGTTTTGACGTTACATATTACTACGATTGTGTTTCACCTTGAAGGCCTTGCCTTGATGGTAACTTCTTTAAAGTATTGGGCTGCTGAAGAGTTCACACGTGAATCAGGCTAACTATGACCACTTATGACCTCATTTCCTCATCTTAAAATGCCCTTTTTTCTTTCTAATCGTGGAATTTAAAATATGTTTGCACTTAGTAGGAATTAGCCAGTTTATCCACAGATTT
This sequence comes from Simmondsia chinensis, assembly GCA_018398585.1. Classification (NCBI taxonomy): domain Eukaryota; kingdom Viridiplantae; phylum Streptophyta; class Magnoliopsida; order Caryophyllales; family Simmondsiaceae; genus Simmondsia; species Simmondsia chinensis. The sequence goes on from JAGTTD010000005.1 coordinate 33,286,859, forward strand.
GCCAGCACATGGTCCTCCTTCATTTATCAGCCAATAAATTCTAAAGCCTTTTACTAAAAATCATCTATATTTTAGACCCCATCTTAGAAAATCACCTAGATTCCCCAATTCTTTAAAATCGCACATTAACTTTCAAAAATTTTTCAATATCGTATCTTAATGTTAATGCCGTTAATATCCGTTAGTCTTTGCTGACGTGGTATTTAAAAAATATATTTTTAAAATATTAAATTATTTTTTAAAATATGGGAAACAGCCTCTCTTTTGGTTAACACCCTAAAGGGGAAAGGCTGCGTACATCCACCCCCCAAACCCTGCGTAAGTAGGAGCCCTTAAGGCACTGAGTATGTTCCTTTTTTATTTACGAAATTTAAGATATTTAAATTTTTTTTAAAACTATATTTTATAATTATCTTAAATGTAAATTTGAATTTTTTAAAATTATTTTCTCTATCTTTTAAAGCCATATTAGTAAAAGCTAACGGATGTTGAAAAATTTTAGAAAGTTTAAGTATGACTTTAAACAATTAGAAAATTTAGGTAATTTTTTAAAACCATACAAAAAATATAGGTCATTTTCAATTAAAAAAAAATAGATTCTAACATAAAGAAAAAATCTAAACATGGTTAAATACAAACACGCCAAGGTTAAATATCCACTTGATGCGACATGACACCAACAATGCACCTGTTTAAAGTATAAAATCATTCATAAATTTTCACCCATAAGCGTAAGCATTTAGAACAGTTGACTCTTTCCAATATTCCCCACTCTCACACATTAACATAATATAGGACCCCAATACGAGGTGAATTTTTGCATTATCCACGATTCAAGCACAATGAGAATTTGCATTAGGGGCATTGTTAAAGAGTTTAAAACCATTTCTAGACCTCAACCTAGGGGAGTATTTGAGCCGAGCGAGCCCAAGCTTACTGCGCTCAAGGCTCGGCTCGTCTTCATTAAGCTCGGCTTGCGCTCAGCTCGAATCTCGCTGAACTTGGGAATTTCAAACTCGAGCTCAGCTCGTCAAAAGCACGGGCTCAGCTCGACAAGTTTCAAATTAAGCTTGTAGTATTTCGGCCTATTAAAGCTCAATATAGGCTCGTTTAGGCTCTTATTCTAGAGCTTGGCTCATTCGGGCTCATATTTGGCTTTATTGGACGTATTTAAGTGAATATATTATACTAAGAAAAGCTCGTTGGCTTGATAAGCTAAACGAGCCGACTCGGTTGAGTTTGAGCTCAAAGCAAGCGGCAAGGTAGGAGCCGGCTCAGCTCATTTACTCCCCAAGCCTTCACCCATAAGCTTAAGTACATGAAACAGTTGGTTCATTGACAAGGTATTAAAGCCTTGTTGACCGAAAGATCACGACGAGTTTGAATACCAACATTCCCCCTCTTCCAAATTGACATGATTTAATTACAAGGTATGAGTTAGGTTTGTAGATTATCGACACTTCAAACTCAATATGCATTCGCATGAGGGGATATTGTCATAATACAAAACCATTTCTAAACCTTCATCCGTAAGCTTAAACTTCTGAGAACGTCGGTTTCTTAACACTATACCTTACGGCTTTGATTGTCCTTGACAGCATCAAATCCAAGTAACTTACAAAACTGAGCTTAATTACAACAAGGCAGTCATTACCAGCACCAGCAATGGAACAAGTTCAAGTGGAGTCAGACCTTCGGAAAACGAACAAAGCGCCTTTGGAACCCCTACCCAGCCTGATCTTGTCATCAATGTAGGTGATCTCGAGCTTGACCTCACTCTCTCCACCATACTGCAACTCTAGCACGCCCATCCTCAGTTGCGGTGGCTCGAATATAACTTGAACCCATCGCTCGTCTAGAGCCTTGAGCTTCCCTGTAAATGTCAAAGAGCATCGCATAACAAGATCAGTCGCAACATGACAAAAGCTCTGGTTGATTTAGGCCCCCCTTAGAATAAAGAAAATTTGGAGAAAGGCAAAAAAAATAATTCAAAGGAAAGCTTTTTGCTGTGTTTGGATTTCTAGGACAGAAAGCTTATACAATAGAATTTGAGAAAAATCATTTTCCTCTTAAAATTGACCGAAAAGCTTTAAAAAAAAAAAAGGGAAAATTCTCATGTCCAAAAGCTCCAGCTCAAGTGCTCCAATCCAAACAAGGGCAAAAGTTTCCTTTGATTTTTTTTTTTTTCCGATTTATTTTTCTTTCCTTGAAACTTTCTTGATTCCAAATAGAGCCTTAAGAAAAAGATTTTCCTTTTGAAAAATATTTCACTTCAAAATATATTAAACTAAAACAGTCTTATTTTGTAAATTTATTTTGTTTGGCTTGGAAAATCAATATCATACATAATGATATTGGGATTTAGCACACTTGAAGTTAAGCAAGAAACTGGGGATTTATAAGGTGCGGGGCAAGGACGGGTGAGAGGCAAGCGAGGGGAATCTCTCATTGAGAAAGTCATTTTCTTGCATCTGGAGGAAGATTCTTTTTCTCTTTGAATCATTTTACTACTCATTCATGTAAGCAAATAATAAAATCCAGATGAAATAGACTCAGATTGCAGCAAACGGAGCCTAATACTAATCAAATTTGAACTTGCATCTAGTTTTCAAAACACATGATCCATAAGTTTAATACAAGTCTATTTGGTTGGAGGAATTTCTCAAGAAAATATTTTTTTGCAAAATATTTTTAACTAGAACTTGCATCTAGCTTGACAAAAGCTTTAGAAACAAATTTCATTACATAAATTGCATAGGTAAGAAATTAAGCACATTCTAAGGTTTGATGGGAATAGGAAAAGTACGAGGCTTGGATGGATAGGGAGAAGTAGAGCGAAAGAAATCACTTCCTCTCTCCTCGACAGGTGATAGAATATACAACTATCCTCAATCATTCACCTAATAGTTTAAACTGTTGGGACCATGTATTCTTGACATGGTATCAAAGTCTCTTTGACCAAAACGTCGCCAATTCGAAGACAACTTTATGAAAAGGTATGAAGTATCCCAGACTTGAATTCTTGTTAGACTCGTCCAAGTGGATGAATATTATAAGAAATAGGAACCATCTCTGGCGGTTGGTGGCTAGATGTTGAGCAGTTAAAAGAGAGAGTCTCAACAAAAGCCCTTCCTGCAAAAAGACCACGTGGAGTTGAGCACAGGCCAGGGTTACTTTGAAGGCAGAAGAGCTAGCAATTCAAATATTACCCTTTCTTTCAGAATCTAGTGACCTTGTTTATCATTCACACTTTGAAACTAATTGGGAATTCATGAGCTGGGGGGCGATTCTAAAGTATAAATCAATAATGAGTTTTCACCTTAAAGCTTAAATTCTTGGGATAGATGCTTTCTCGACAAGAGGAAACGTTCTCTCACATCGGAGAATTGATTCTCCTCAAATTCTTTCTGCTACTTATTCATGTAAGCAAATAAATGGAGCCTAAAAGAAATACTTTCTAGTCTAGTCTTGTCTAATCCGATTTAGCTAATCCAATATTATCCAAGCTGACACGCTGTTTGGCCAAGCTTCTTTTTCTACAAAATAGTGCTTTTTCTTGAAAAAAAGACCTGGGGACTTGTGTCTTTGGCCGGGAAAGAGTTTTTAAATAAAAATAGAAGTAGTTTCATGCTTTTAAGCAGAGGTAGCAAAATAGTGTTTCCCCTTAAAAAAGTAAAAACTAAAATTTTTTAGACCAAAATACCCTTAATGAATACATTTTTTACAGAAGTACTTATGTAAAAGGTGCTTCTAGAAAAGAGCAATATTTTCACGGTGAGTATCCGAGTGAGTGCAATCACGAACCTCAGCAAGGATAGGTTCAGAAAACAGATGCAACATCCGGAACCACTAATAGATGATGCTCTATGAGCACAACTTATCAGATCAAACTACTCAGGATTGGGACACAACCTCAAGTTCCCGTTATAAGTTCTCATCAACATCAAGAAGTGCTCGAGACTTACGTTAGTTTTTAATTCTTTTTATAGGCAAGGAGATTACGATTTTCCTAAATAGGCACAACGACTTGGGGAAAAGGGGTTTGTGAGCTTGAATCTCAGGACCTATTTGAAAGGGGGACAGGGGTTTTAACCACCAAGCTAACCCAAGAAACTCAACTTGTATGAGCTTACTTAGTACATATAATTTGTATCAAGGATATATAATATGATCATTCCATAAGAAATAGCAACTAGAGAAATACCATTGTCCAGTTGGAAACAGAAACCAAATTTAGAAAAAGCATGTGGTATATGAGAAGAAATGGTAACAGGACTTAGAACAGTTGCTTGACTCTGTCGAAATTCAAAGTAAAAATAAAGCAGGGCAATATCATTTTTAAGTCTAGATCAGTATGTTGTTATAAATGAAACTCACGAGGAAATGGATGGATCAAGCTTACCTTTCAAAGAAACCTCTCCATCAAAGAACCCAAATGCAGAAAACAACACTCGATTTTTCACAATATCTGGAGCTTCAAGAACTTGAATCATTTCTTTCGTTTTGAATATAAGACGCCCCACAGCACTTCTGTAGCCACCGCCAGGCGAGGTTGGATTTGAACAATACACTACATCCCACTCTGAGATTCAAATTTTCCAGGTGATTAAATTTGTTGTCAGTATTCCGGGATTTCTTAGGAAAGCATGACATACATCCAGAGAACAGATTAAACGAGTAATGAACTATCGTTCAACCAAAATAAACCAGAGCCTTTTCAATAAAAAAAAAGGTTTGAAAATAAAAATATACCCATGGGACTCTATGGAGAAAAAAAAAAAAAAAAAATCACAAGACAGTGTCTGTATGACTTATGGTGTCCACATTTAGCAAAGCTGCTATTTTATAGCACGATTTTTACAGAGAAAAGATAAGACCGGTATTATTAGTAGCGACTTTTACCTCATAGGGTCGCTACCGTAATTAGCTACTTTAGCAAACATAAGTCACTTTTCTAAATAGTGACTTCAGGGAAAGCAGTCACTTTTCTAAAAGCGACTTCTGACCGTTAAAGTCACTACTTCAAAAAGCGTCTTTTCACCAATAAAATCGATATAGCAGGTTATTATCTTTGAATAACTACAAATAATTGTAGAAACGATCACTGATTGATCGGAAGCGCAGTCAAATACAGCACCCTTAATGTCTCCGTGGTATCTGAGTTCGATTCTCGTCGCGCGTGCTTTTCATTTACAGCTTATCTCCAAGAGTAAGTAAAATAATTGCATTAAAAGACTACAGACGCTTAGTAGCTCAGTTAGTGCAGATATGTAAGGGACGTGTCCTATCCTCATTTGCCAAGATAAAGTATTTATTATAGTTAGCAATTTTGTCAGGTGTAATCAAAAGAGAAAATATGCCGGGCCACACGGTTGCCATGACGTCATCTTGGGTAGGGGTACATGGTTTGATTTAGATGAATAATAGTACCAAATTGGACCGAACCATAAAATACACATTTGAAGAACCTTAATCAAACCGTTTTAAACTTCAAACAGAACTGAACCAAACCGCAAACTGAAGTTTGGTTGATTTGGTTTATGACTTCAACCACAATGTTCAGAAAAGTATACACTCCATAAGAAATGGTAAATGATGTGCAACAATTATGTGAAATAACCTAACATAACTACATAAACAGGGTAAACGTGTTGAAAATTGATTGACTTAACCAAAACCTAAATTCAACCCAATTACCTAAACGGATTAAACGTGTCAACCCAAATTTAATCCAGCCTCAAAAAGCCTAGCGCTAACTCACTATCTTCGTGTCATGCTCAGGTTGTATTATCATGTCATGTCAGAGTTTGCCAGCTCCAAGTTAATAGCCCATTGGAAAAGGTATAGAACAAGAGAATAACGGAAGCACAACAGAGAGGAGTACCCATATCAATTTACCTCCAAATATGAGAGGGCATTTTACTGGAGCATCAACACAATATTTTTGCAACTGTTGAGCAATTTCATCAACTGCTTTATGCTCATCTCTGCCAAGGAGTACTCCTCTGTCTGACTGACCGACCTAAACAGAGAGCAAGAAACTCTGAGATCCGGAATGTAAGATCACATATGTAATAAGATAAGATCCCTTCGTAACTGGGACGAGAGAGGTCGATTTTGTTTTTCTTCAGTTTTTTTTTTTTTTTTTCTTTTGGTTACATGTATCATGACTTTTGGGATTTGTATTCAATTATCGGAAAAAGAATTGGGACAAGAGAGTACAAATGTCAAGCAACGATAATATCACAAAGTATGTTTCTATATGTCCTAATGTTAGTTAGCTTAAGAATCAAACAATTTTTCTAAATCCTGAAAGTAACTGACATGAAAATAGAGGGAAAACCTTCTAAACATTAATAATGAGGTGGCATACTAAACACAAGGTGACATGCTAAGAATGAATGGCACATCGGCATGAGGTAGCAGCCACCAAAAGTAAACTGGCACAATGAAGTAGGATGTATCAGCCGCCAGCAGGTGGTGGCAAAAAACCCACCAAGATATGTATACCTACAAGTGACTCATTTATTGCTTAACTCAGATGTTCCCTTAGCTATAAATAGATAGTTGTAAAATATAGAATTAGCCAGCTATTTAGCATTAATTTAATTGGATGAAGGAGAACAAGGCATAAGTGAGCAAGTTATAGAGATATTCAAAAGAAAAGTGCATATTCATTTATCCTTTCAAATAAACGCAAATAACCATGTTTGGTACATATATTATGCATGCTTGAATCCTAATTTGAGTTAAATGTTTTCTATGATACTTGACCTAATACTTGATTTATATGTGTTATTTTGAATTAAGTTTTTCTTAAATTGTCATATTGAAGCACATTTTCATGTGAACATGAGCTACAGCACGGAGTTTTTGAAGATAGGCTAAGGGCTTGAACATGTTAACTGATATTTGCAGAACTGTTTTGATGAAAGATGCTTTCAGAGTCACTTCAGTGGTTTCAACTGTGAAGTAACTTGTCCACTAATTTAATGATGGACTTTTGAGTGGTAAGCCATGATGCATACATTGCAGAGAGGTTGGCTTCCTAGCTAAACCGTTAGGCGAGACTTTACTATGCATAGCGCTGCTTTTATGTTCTGGAACAATGTTGTTGTCATGTATGCAACTAATTATGGGTGATGGCTACCTTCTTTCAAAATCTTTTGAGACTGAAAATTAATACTTGTAGACTCACAAATAATGTCAAAGGGTCCTAGCGAAAAACATAGTTCCTTATTAAGCCTTTGCTCATTCATTTTGTGTTTACAATGTTTTTATATGCTACTGATGAAGGACCGTAAGGGCCTACATAGATTTGTATACATTTAGAAATTTTTATACTGAAGGGTTTAGTTCCCTTCCTTTTACATATGAATGTATTTATTATTTTAAGTGACTTGAAAATTAGGTTGCAGCAGAAGCGTGCATCCCTCTAATTCCATCTTGATTTGGGTTGTTACATTGCAGTATGATAGCATAACTATAAATGAAGGACGTGGGACGGACAGGAGGTAAATGATATTAATTTGATATATTCTTTTTCTATGTGGGCAGTATGCATAATCTCTAAACTAATGATGCAGGAAGACAGCACACCAAGAGACTACCAGGGTAAGGATACATAAAGCTAGTACTAGGGATGCAAGAAAGCAAACTATAGCATCCCTTCAACTTGATACTCATGGGGTTGGTGGTGGTGTTGCTGAATTTTTAGGGAGAGTTGGAGAGGAAGGGTACAAGAAAAGGAGAAGGTAACATTATATAAATTTCTGAAGTTTGATCCTTCTAAGTTTGTAGGATCTTTTAACCCAATTAAGATTGAAGAATGGGTAGAACGAACATAAGAGATTTTCTGGACGGCAAATTTTCTAGAAAATCGATAGGTGAAACATGCCCTTTATAAGTTTGCAAGGGAACCAAGCATAGGTGTAGTACTTTTAGGCCCAGCGAAGATGATGAATCATACAATTGGGAGGGATTTACAACTATAGTGAAGGAGAATTATTGTCCAAGGAGTGTATCAGGAGACGTTCATGGAGTTAAATAAACATGCTACACGGTTTTAGAAGGTTGATCAGGACAGGATCAATAGGTTTTGAGATGGGTTGGGCATCCAATTAGAAAGCAGCTATTTGGGAAGGCGCTCGAAATTTCCAAGACTTGCATCGAAGGGTTGTCTGAATCAAGAAGGGGGCGAAAGAAAAGGAAATAAGGGTGAATGAGGAGAAAACAGAGAGCAAAAGAATGACACTTTCAGATCTAAAGTTAATAAAAAAAGATGTTTAGATCAGCAAAGACTAAAAAAGAGTGAAAGGCCGTTGCCCAAAATGGCCCAAAATAAAAAAATATTCCCCAAAATGGCTCATTTTAAAAAATATTTCCCCAAATGGCCTCCATGTCAGCAAATTTAAAAAAAAATTTGTTTAAAAATTTTAAACCCTAAACCCAAAAAAAAAATAATAATAATAATTTTTTAAAATTTGATGATGTGAAGGCCATTTGAGGAAATATTTTTCGAAATGTGCCGATTTGGGTAATATTTTTTTTTATTTTAGGCTATTTTAGGCAAAGGCTCAGCTTCCGATAGCTGAGGGAAATAACACTCAGGAAGGCCTTGGTTTAGAGCAAGCGGAAGTTGTTTCAGGAGTAAGAAACAAGCACATATAATGGAAAATTGCCCTTAAATAGGAATCAGGACATTTTGCATCTATGTGTTACAACTAACAGTCAGTCAGTAGATCTAGTAGAGCTAGTGAATAGAATACTGGTCAAAATGAAGGATCATGGGAGAGTGGACAAAAAGTGCAAGGGCAAGTGTATGCTTTGACAAAGAAAGATGCATAAAAAGGGGGCGAAGTGGCGGTAGGTAATATTCTTATAGACACCCTATATGCTTATGCTCTTTTCGGTTCTGGGGTTATCCATTCTTTTATATCCACCTCCTATATCACTAAACCGAAATGCATGCCTCTTTCTGAAACTCCACTTAATTGTTGCTCTAGCTATTAGTATTCCCACGAATGTAAACCTTATGTATAAAGATCTCATGATGAAATTGGAAAATACAACTTTTTTTGCTGACTCGAACAGAGCTCGAGCTTGAGTTTTTTGAGCTCAGCATGCTTAGAACCGAGCCTCGAGTCTAACGAGCTTAGGCTAGGCCCGGCTCAAATACACCCCTAATTCCAACATATACAATTCTCAGAGATATCAGTGTTAGACTATATTACATAGATGTTATTACTATATGTAACTGAGCCCAATTGGCTTGCTTTGTATAAGATGTAAAGCCCATTATAAGTTCTATAAATATACGAGAGGGCCACAGCATTATGTGTGCTTCTCATTCTTTCATGGTATCAGAGCTAACCCTGGCTCTCTCGTAAATTAGGCAAACCCTAGCCTCCCTCTCTTCCCTCCTCAAAATTTTCAAAATCCTATATCGGCAAACCCTAGAGCACCGCTGCCGTCAGCACCCCAACCCGGCTAACCCTAGCCTCCCCCGAACAGCCTTCTTTTCTTTTCTTTTTTTTTTTCGAAAGTAGCAATTTCTTTTAGCCTCTGTTGGAGTGAGATCTCGAAGTGATTGTCTAAAGATTGAATTTTTGAATATAGTTTTGAGAGACTTTGATTGAAGACAGTGAAGAGGATTTAAATCTGAAAGTTGAGACCCTAGGTGGAGTGGAGGAATCGAAGATTTCAATGCAGGAGAAAGAGATTTTGGCTAGTGGAGAATTAATTGATTCAGTTTTTGCCCGTGACTGCTTGTTTAATTTCTCGGAGGTGGTTGTTGTTGATTATGCTCAATCCAATGATTGGTTCTGCTTTCCAACCTAGCCTACCTTTCTTTGGTGTTCCTACTTTCTTCAGTGCTCCTGTTTGTGATGAGAATATGTTATATCCACCACTTTTTCATCCTACAATTAATACTTATGCCACTGGTTCTAATTTCTATTCAGGGTTTGCGTCTCCTCAAACTAATTTTCAATCTCTTACTGCTCATTCAACTCCTTTGACTGATTTTCCCTGGATAATGAATAGTGGTGCATCGTCTCATATGACTAATAAACAAACACAGTTTGCTAACGTCTCTTCGTCCTTATCATGGGTATGATAAAATATTAGTTGGTAATGGCGCTTGTTTATCGATTGCTGGGATTGGATCTGATTCTCTTCTTACACCTGTTGGTCCCTTTAATTTGCATAATGTCCTTTATGTTCCTGGTCTTTCCACTAATTTAATCTTTGTTCGTCAATTCTGTAAAGATAATTGTTGCCTTTTAGAATTTGACTCGGGTGGTTTCTCCATTAAAAATGCTAAAACAATGTCCCTCATTATTCGTTGTGCTAGCTCGGGGCCCCTTTTCGCTGTTCCCAAACCAAACACAGTCAATCGACTTGGTCAACCAGGGCAGCCCGTGGCATCCTCCCCACATGTTTCCCTAGTTGCTTCCAAAAACACACAATCTCTCTGGCATCATCGACTTGGCCATCCCGGGGAGCCAGTCTTGTCCACTTTAGTCAAAAAAAAAATTATTTCTTGTTCGAGTTCTTCTGAGTCCAGTTTGTGTCATGCTTGCCAACTCGGCAAGCATAGTCGTTTACCTTTCCAAAAGTCTATCACTAGTACTACGCGTCCTTTCTATATTGTTCATTATGATGTATAAACATCACATGTTATCAGTTTTAGTTGTTTTAAATATTATTTGCTATTATTGGATGATTATTCTCATTTTGTGTGGATTTATCCTGTGCGTGCCAAATTTGAGGTTTTTGACCTGTTTGTTCAGTTTCGTAATCTTGTGTTGAATCAATTTGGTGTGGAAATCAAACATTTTCAATGTGATAATGGCACTGAATATATCAACCGTGACTTTAATAGTCTTTTTCTGCAAAGGGACATTCTCAGTAGGGTTTCCTGCCCTCACACCTCCCAACAGAATGGGAAAGCTGAACGCATGCATCGTACTATTGGTAACATGATGCGTTCCCTCTTGTTTCAAGCATGCATGCCTTTGGAATTTTGGGTTGAAGCAGTTTCTATTGCAGCTCATATTATCAACCTTCCACCGTCCACTTCTGTTAAGAAAAAGATCCCCTTTCAACGTTTGTACAAGAAGCAAGTTAATTATGATCATCTTCGGGTTTTTGGTAGTGCCTACTATCCGAATCTGAGTGCCACCACGTCTCATAAGCTTGCTCCGCGCTCTACCTTATGTGTTTTCTTGGGCTAACCACAGAATCACAAAGGTTATAAATGTTTGAATCTTTCTACTAATAAAGTCATTATTTCGAGGCGTGTTGTTTTTGATGAAGCAGATTTTCCATTTGCACGATTGGGCACTTTCTCTCAAGATACAATGACCCGGCTTCATCAAGTCTTTTCTCCTTCGCTCACGTCTTCACCGTTAGTTGGCCTCCAACCACTGCTGCCACCACCTCCGGCCGTGCCACCCACCGCAGCTGCCGTACCGCCCCCCACGGCTCCTATACCACAGGCTGCGCCTGCAGCCCCTCCAACTGTGCCACCAAACGTGGTTGCACATCCCCCCGCACTGGGTTCGGCTCCCCCTACTTCCTCTATTCATCCCATGGTGACTCGTGCTCATGCTGGTGCTGGTATTGTAAAACCTCTTCTTAAACCTTCTATGATTGCTCATAGTACTTTGCCCGAGGTACCTTTTTCTAATAAGCAGGCACTTACTAATGAGAACCGGAAGCATGCTATGCTTGACGAATTTAATGCTCTTATTCGTAATAAGACATGGGATCTTGTTCCTCCGCCCCCTCATGGTAACATTGTTGGCTCCAAGTGGGTTTTTCGTATTAAACAAACATCTATAGGTCAAGTTGAACGGTATAAAGCTCGGTTAGTTGCTCAGGGATTTACACAGCGGTATGGCATCGACTACGGTGAAACTTTCAGTCCTGTTGTTAAACCTACTACTGTTCGTACTGTTTTGACTATTGCTACTTCTTGACACTGGCCTATTCATGAGCTCGATGTCAAAAATGTTTTTCTTAATGGCACACTTATTAAAGAGGACTATATGAAGCAACCACCGGGTTTCATCAGCTCTTAGTATCCTGATCATGCCTGTAAGCTTAATAAGTCTCTTTACGGTCTCAAACAAGCACCTCGTGCCTGGTACACTCGTTTTGCTACCTTTTTACAACGGTTGGGTTTTCGAAGCTGTAAGTCAGATTCTTCTTTATTTGTCTTGCATCGTGAACATTATATGGCTATATTATTGGTCTATGTCGATGATATTGTTCTCACGGCCTCTTCTCATGCGGTACTTCATGATCTACTTCGCTCTCTTCACTCTGAGTTTGATATGACCGATTTGGGGCGCCTTAATTACTTTCTCGGCATCTCGATATCTCACCTCTCTTCAGGGTTATTCTTGTCTCAATCTAAATATGCACATGATCTTCTAGACCGGGCCGACATGCTCTCCTGCAAGCCTGTTGCTACACCTACAGATTCCAAGTCCAAGCTTTCTTTAGAAGACGGCAAACTTATGACTAATCCTACCTTATACAGGTCCATTGTTGGTGCCCTTCAATATCTCACCTTTACTCGTCCTGACATCTCTTATGCAGTTCAGCAGGTGTGTCTATTTATGCATGCTCCACGATCATCGCACCGGATGGTTGTTAAGCGCATCCTTCGCTATATCAAGGGCACTATTGATCATGGTTTGACTATCTCCCCGACACGTTTGGACCGACTTGTGGCTTATCGGATGCTGATTGGGCCAGTTACCCTGACACTCGCCGTTCTACTTCTGGTTTCTGTGTTTTCCTCGGAGGCAACATTATATCCTGGTCCTCTAAGCGCCAGCCCACCATCTCTCGTTCTAGTGCCGAGGCCGAGTATCGTGCAGTCTCCAACGCCGTGTCCAAATGTTGCTGGGTTCGGTCTCTCCTTAGTGAGCTCAATCTTCTTCCTCCACGAGCTACTTTGGTCTATTGTGATAATGTTTCTGCCATGTACATGTCTACCAACCCCATCCAGCATATTCGCACAAAACATATCGAGATTGACATCCATTTTGTTCGTGAGCGTGTTCAAATGGGTCTTGTTCGAGTACTTCATATTCATTCCTCACAGCAGATTGTCGATATCTTCACAAAAAATCTTCCGCGCACTCTTTTTATGCTATTTAGATCCAACCTTCGCATTTGTTTACCTCCTACTTCAGTTGAGGGGGGATGTTAGACTATATTGTATAGATGTTATTACTATATGTAACTGAGCCCAATTCGCCTGCTTTGTATATGATGTAAAGCCTATTATAAGTTCTATAAATATATGAGAGGGCCACAGCATTATGTGTGCTTCTCATTCTTTCAATCAATTTCCCTGGTGAGAAATAGGATCCTTCAACTAATCTTGATACCTAAAATTGAATATAATCTGGATACTTCAAACATTACATCGTCAACTATTCTTACTAGGAACCTAATGCTTAGGAGGAAGACTAAACTAAGTATGGTAATTACATTATCAAAGTGGCCTCTTAACTTTCATTTTCACTGAACACACTTCTAACTATTCATTTTTATTGATTAAACCCTAATGCAAACCAAATCACATCAACAGCATTTGATGTTATGTCAAGTTGATAGTGATGCCAAACGGAAATGCAAAATTGATTTACGTCAAGATCGAAAAACAACTCGGAATCCAGTGAAAGAGAGAGAAATACTAGGGTTTGGTATTGAGAATTTCTTGAATAAATAAAACAACCTGTCATAAGGATTATTTATAGGGAAAACTAAACAAAACCCTGAAACTCAAAATTACTAAAATGTCATTACACTATCCGCAAAAGGTAAAAGTGATCCAAAAACACATTTAGAGGCCAAATTTGGGGAAAATAGGTGGGCCAACAACGAAGCTATCGAGTCAGCATTGTTCAGTCCATAAGCTTCCTTTTAATATATAATTCATCTCATAACTCTTACAGATAAAAAGTTATACCCATTTGGAGCTGCAACTCATATTAATGTTTTTGTCCCTTTTGGGTTTCTAATGGTCCAATTACTCCGTCAAATTTTCGGCTACTCATCCTACATCAAATAGTGTAATACAGACTAATTACGATATAAACTGATAATTTGAGGAGCATAAAACTAAATGTTGATGGGCCTCTTTGACTTCATGCGCCATACCAACTGGGAAGAGGAACAAAGCAGCCGTATTTTCATTTACTTTATGATGCAGCGAGCTGAGTGGCGCCCAGCTTGGCGGTAGGATGAGCTTAGCGTGACGCCAAGCAGAGTGGTAGAAGGACCGGGTGAACGCCAAGCCTTGGAGCCGTGTTTTTAGCCATGATTTTAGGAAAGTTTAGATATTTTACTTATCTAGTCCAATTCCCGATTTTATTCAGATTTTATTTCCTTAATTTTAGTAGATTTAAAATCCTTAATCTTCCCTATAAAAGGAGAAGAGGGGTTAGGCTTTGATTCATCCAATGAGAATTCCAATAAATTATTTTCTTCCTTTTTGTAACCTCGATTTCTCGACCTGTGAGAAACGAGCCTATAAACCTCTTTTGTTAATTTCATTTCAATAATAATAAAATTCAAAAGGGAAGGCCGTTGAACCTTCCCGTTACCCAATATTCCCTACCACGCTCTGCATCATCTGGTATCAGAGCACAGTTCGCTTCCTGTAACGATGGCCCCTGGAAGACGACAAAGGAACGCCACCGTGGAAGACATTACCGACCGAGATCGCCACCAGCAGCACGAGAGGAGATTTGAGGAGCTGGAAAAGAGATTCCGGCGGATCGAGCAACACTTGGTCCAAATCGGTGCTAACCTCAACTCTACGAGTGGAGCGAGGCACCAACGCCACCCTTCGCCTGGCGTGAATGGTGAAGACGAGGATGACCCCTTTGTGAACCCTTTCTTCGATGAAGACCAACCGGACCCAAGGCCTAGGCGCCAACAGCGCCGTGGTGAAGACCGTGATGATCGGAGGTGGGAATCCGGGCTTCGGATCGAAATACCGAAGTTCAATGGAGGAGGACGTCCAGAGGAGTTCTTAGATTGGCTTGTAGCCGTCGAGGAAGTCCTTGAATTTAGGGAGATACCGGAGAGAAAACAGGCGCCGCTCGTCGCTGCTCGCCTTCGGGGTAGAGTCACCGCCTGGTGGCACCAACTAAAACAAACCCGGTTTAGGCAAGGGAAGTCCAAGATTGAAACGTGGGAGAAGATGAAGAAGCACCTTCGCAGCGCCTTCTTACCGCACAATCATGCACGGATCATGTACCAACGCCTTCAAGGGTTACGCCAAGGTTCGAAGTCTGTTGAGGATTACACTGCCGAGTTCAACTCCCTAGTCGCCAGAAACGACTTGGCAGAGTTCGAAGAAAAGTTGGCGGATCGCTTTATTAGTGGCCTAAGAGAGCCCATCCAAGACGTACTCAACATGTTTGATATTTTTACTGTGGCTGAGGCGTCTCAGAGAGCCGTGAATGTGGAACGGCAACAAAGGCGCCGCCCTTCTGGCGAGACCGGGAATACACAAGCAGGCGGTAGGGATCTGAACCGTGTACCGCCAACTCAAAATTGGAACGCCCAGAACAGGGCCCCTCCCGTTGTTATTGGGAAGTAGGTTAATCAAGAGGCAAGCGGTTCGTCCTGTATACGTTGCTTCAAGTGCGGAGAAGTAGGTCACCGTGCCTCCGAATGCCGAAAGGGAGACAGACCGGGTAAGGCTCTTCTCATTAACGAGCCTACTGAAGAAGAAGACGAGGCCATTGAAGAAGATGGTCAAGAAGAATTGGCGGAACAAGGAGAGGACCCCATTATAGGAGACGAGGGTCAATGTCTAATCGTTAGGCGTGTCTGCCTCACGCCAATAAATGAACAAGGAGACAGCTGGTTAAGGAACAATATTTTCCAGACAACGTGCACTATTGGCGGGAAAGTTTGCCGTGTGCTTATAGACTGGGGAAGCTGTGAGAACGTCATTTTCGAGGAGACGGTTAACAAGTTGGCGCTAAAGACTGAAGCCCATCCTCAACCATACTGTTTGTCTTGGCTGAAGAAAGGTAATCAGGTGACGGTTTCCAAACGGTGTTTCGTGAATTTTTCTATAGGACCAAGATACAAGGAGGGAGTATGGTGCGATGTACTCGCCATGGACGCATGTCACCTACTCTTAGGGCGTCCTTGGCAATACGACCGAGGAGCTATGCATGATGGACGGAGAAACACGTACAGTTTCATGTATGAAGGAGTGAAAACCGTGCTTTTACCGAAGAAGGAAAAGCAACCAAAGGCTACCGTGGCTCAACACCCCAACGTGCAAGGTCGCGCCATGTTTGCTAAAGAAGTTGGCGACACCAAGCTCATGTTCATTCTTGTTGCGAAGGAAGCTGACAATGTGCCCGACAAGCCATCAAGTGAGATCTTGCCTCTATTAAAGGAGTTTGTTGATGTGTTCCCAGAGGATTTACCGGCCACACTGCCGCCTTTGCGTGACATTCAGCATAGGATCGATATGATTCCTGGCGCATCCTTACCGAACAAACCCCATTACCGCATGAGTCCTTTTGAGAGTGAAGAGCTCAGACGCCAAGTTGAGGAGCTGCTTACTAGAGGTTTCATCAGGGAGAGCTTGAGTCCTTGCACTATCCCGGCCTTGCTAACGCCAAAGAAGGATGGGAGTTAGCGTATGTGTGTGGATAGTAGAGCCATCAACAAAATAACAGTGCGGTACCGTTTTCCCATCCCAAGACTGGATTATCTATTGGACCAATTGCAAAGCGCCAAGGTGTTCACCAAGCTGGACCTCAAAAGTGGCTACCATCAGTTACGTATATTTCCCGGGGATGAATGGAAGACAGCCTTCAAGACAAGAGAAGGTCTCTATGAGTGGTTGGTTATGCCGTTTGGTCTCTCCAACGCGCCTAGTACCTTCATAAGGTTCATGAACCAGGTATTACGTCCATTCATTGGCAAGTTCATCGTCGTCTATTTTGACGACATTTTAATCTACAATCGTAACCGTAATGAGCACATCAATCATTTGAGAGAGGTTCTTCTTACTCTTAGGAGTCATAGTTTGTTTGCGACATTGAAAAGGTGTAAATTTATGAGGGAGAAGGTGACCTTCCTTGGCTTCATTGTTTCCAAGGACGGTATTTCGGCTGATGAAGGTAAAGTCGCAGCTATCCATGACTTGGCCACCATCCAAAAGCATTGGCGAAGCCCGAAGCTTCCATGGATTGGCGTCATTCTACAGGCGCTTCGTTCCTGGCTTCAGCTCCATCGTGGCGCCTATCACAGACTGCCTTAAGAAGGGTTCTTTCGTGTGGACGTCTGAGGCTGCATCTGCTTTCACCATCATCAAGGAAAAGCTGACAACAGCTCTAGTGTTGGCGTTACCAGACTCTTAGAAGACCTTTGAGCTGCACACCGACGCCTCAAAAGTCGGTATTGGCACCGTCCTCAGTCAAGAAGGAAAACCGATTAATTACTTCAGTGAGAAACTTCATGGGAGTAAGTTGAGGTATTCAACATATGACTTGGAGTTTTACACTTTGGTCAGGGCACTTCAGCATTGGAAGTCTTACTTGGCGAATCGCGAATTTATATTGTACTCAGACAACGTGGCACTGAAGTTCATCCATAGTCAAGAAAAGCTGTCAGAAAGGCATGCAAAGTGGGCAGGTTTCATCCAGCTATTCCACTTCTCCATCAAGCACACTTCAGGCACGTTAAATAAGGTGGCTGACGCCTTAAGCAGAAGGACTTTGATCCTAGCGCAATGCAAGACTGAAGTTACCGGGTTCGAGCATTTCAAAGATATGTACCATGATGACCCAACCTTCAGCAGCATTTGGCATGACGCACCACTTGGCCCAGTACCGGATTACTCGATCCACGATGGATATTTGTTCAAGGGGAACCAACTGTGTGTACCGAACTCCAGTTGGCGTCAGAAGATAATAGAGGAGAAGCATAACTCTGGGCATGTTGGCAGGGACAAGACGTTAAAGCTCATCACCGCCACCTACTTCTGGCCCACAATCTGCAAAGAGGTTGAAAGATTTGTCAAGCGATACCGTACTTGTCAGATCTCTAAAGGAGGGATGACGAACGTGGGACTCTACTTACCGTTACCGGTACCCGATCAACCGTGGGCAGACGTGAGCATGGACTTCGTATTGGGGTTGCCGCAAACAGTTGCCGGGATTGACTCCATCTTTGTTGTTTTTGATCGATTCTCAAAAATGGCTCACTTCATTGGATGCAAGAGAGTTACAGACGCCACCCACGTTGCAAACCTCTACTTCAAAGATGTCTACAAGCTCCACGGCCTACTCGCCAGCATTGTGTCTAACAGAAACGTCCGATTCACCAACCATTTCTGGCGCAGCCTTTGGAAGTTGGCCAACACTACACTTTCCTTCAGCACGGTTCATCATCCACAAACCGACGGACAAACCGAAGTGATCAACCGTTCCTTAGGAAATATACTCCGATGTCTGGCTGCAAAGAACCCCAAGAAGTGGGCAATGAAGCTTCACCAAGATGAATTCGCCTATAACAGTTCAGTAAATAGAAGCACGGGGTTCACGCCATTTCAAGTTGTCTACGGGTTCACTCCACGAGCTCCTATTGACTTGGCACCAGTTCCAGACTTGGCGCGTCCTCATGGCAAAGCTGAAGACTTCATCTCTTCACTTCAGTACATTCATGAACAAACGCAAGCTCGATTATTGAAGGCTAACGCCAAGTACAAGGATGACCGCGACAGTAGGCGGCGAGGTATTCACTTTCAAGTTGGCGAGAAGGTCTGGGCTATCTTAACATGAGAACGATTCCCGGCTTGGGAGTATAATAAGCTCTCGGCACGAAAGATAGGTCCACTAGTGGTTCTTAAGAAAATTAACGACAACGCTTACCACCTACAACTCTCGCCTGGCATGCGAACTTCCGACGTTTTCAACGTCAAACATCTCAGCCCATACTTTGGCGAAAACGATAACGTTGATCCCCAGTCAGATTCGAGGACGAATTCCTTCCAACCCGAGGAGGATGATGCAGCGAGCTGAGTGGCGCCCAGCTTGGCAGTAGGATGAGCTTAGCGTGACGCCGAGCAGAGCGGTAGAAGGACCGGGTGAACGCCAAGCCTTGGAGCCGTGTTTTTAGCCATGATTTTAGGAAAGTTTAGATATTTTATTTATCTAGTCCAATTCCTGATATTATTCAGATTTTATTTCCTTAATTTTAGTAGATTTAAAATCCTTAATCTTCCCTATAAAAGGAGGAGAGGGGTTAGGCTTTGATTCATCCAATGAGAATTCCAATAAATTATTTTCTTCCTTTTTGTAACCTCGATTTCTCGACCTGCGAAAAACGAGCTTATGAACCTCTTTTGTTAATTTTATTTCAGTAATAATAAAATTCAAAAGGGAAGCCTTGCATAGATTAGAATTGACATTAATCGTATTACCCTATCCCCGAATCACACATCACAATGTTCAAAAAAAATCATGTATCACTATTATAAGAAACATAAATTAATCAAGTATTACTATTATAAGAAAAATAAATTAATCACGTATTAATATGATTAAATAATATTTTAGTAGTAATACGTACTTAAATTAGGTATTTGGGCACATGGTTAAAATAGCTCAACATGTAGTATAGTGGCCCACCAAAGGAACAGTGACATTCTATAAATAAGGATAGTCATTGTATTAACAAGCATGAAAGCATTTACCTTTTCTCGGTCGTCATTTTATTTTCAGTATTTTACTACTTTATTTGAGCTCCTTTATATTTCCAAATTACGTATTTGGGTATGTATCAAGTAGGTAGTTTTATTTTAGTGACAATCTATGTTATATCCCCTTATATTTTAGTTTCATTATGTGATTAAATTATAGTCCCCTCGGCCCTCCCGAATTTCTATAGAAGCATCAACTAGCATTGTATGGGAGTATGGAAATCAATGATGAATCGAATTCTCCCTCGCCCCGCTATTCTCTTCTCCCTCCCGTGTTTCTACTCCTTTCCCCTCAATTTCTATTATAAATCCTAGTTAAACCTCGAACAATGTAATTTAGTCACTCTTCTTGATTGTAACTGTATCAATCACCTATTTGCTTGTACAACATAAGAGAAGACAAGCCGAACCTTAGACAGAATAGAAGCAACCAGATCACCGGCATCAGAACGAATCTCCGGCGCCGGCGCCGAGACAGAAGCAGAGACACTCAACATCGACCAGCGGCGCCACCGCAGAGGGCGGTGACGAAGAGAGAGAGTCGCCGGTGCATGGGCGTATTTAGAGAGAGAAAACACACCGGAAAATGAGGAGAGAGAGATTGAAGAGGAACAAGCAGCGGCAGCGGCCATGGGAGTAAAGTTTGCCTTGGAGAGGGAGACCATGGGCTTTGTTGCAGTTGTTAAAAGGGGGTGGGATTGGACCAATAAGAGCATGCCACGTTGGAGTAAGGTTGGTTTTGTAATCTGGGTTGGGTCCTGGGAGGGTGCCACGTTTGCACTTATTATCTTTTTTTTAGTTTTGGATAATCAATGACTTGAATGTGAAAATATAGGCCTAGTTTTTTTTTTTCGAACACTTATGTAGGCCTAGTTTGGTTGTTGGAGGCATAGTTAATAAATTCGTTTATTATATTTGAATAATACGTATATACATATTAATATTGTATAATATTTGTGTTTATGTATTTTGTTGAGTTTTAGTTGTATAACTTTTAGATCTTAAAGAAAACTTCGACAATGCGTTATAAAATCTCGGATCTAACTTTGAACCTGTAACCGCAGCGTAGCAAGTATCAAATAACGAAAATCTGCTCAAACACACAACCACAACACCAAGATTTTACGTGGTTCAGCCTTATAATAAGGTCCTACATCCACGGCTCCCTATTTCTAAGGAAGTATCTTCTTATTAGATAAAGTTCAAGATATTCCAGACCAAAAAACATCAAATACACCTTAATACAGACAAGATCCTTTAAGCTTCTAAGATAGAAACCCTAACCGAACAAGAACAAAGAGTAAAGAGGAAGAATACTCACAACCGAAGCCCACAAAGGCTTCATAATGCTCCAAACTAGCAAGAATCGGATGTGGGAGCCTTCACACCCACGGATCTTGAAGATCGCCGTCGTTCGCCTCACAATCGCCTCAAAAACGCCACAGAGAACATGGAGAGAGAGGCGGTGGCTAATGAAATGAGAGAAAAATAAAAAGTGTACTGTGGAACCCTAAAAGGGTCCCTTTATATAAGCATCTGGAGGTGAATCTGTGGCAAGGCTCCCTGTTCAATCTCGGCCGTTTACGCATCTTGAATCAACGGTCCAGATGCTCCCTCAAGAAACACAGTCAGGTGGGCTGGATGGCTAACCCGTGTCAGCCATCTATTAACAGATTTAAGTAGCTTCCTTGGGAAGCTTCGGGCAGTGGCACGGTCAGGAAAATAAAACGACCGGGCAGGGGCAAATTTGTCATCTCACATTATGACCTGATTTAAAGTAATTAAATTCTACCCTTGTACATATTAACATTTACAACACATGCCACTCAATATTATATCCTTTGATCTATAATATTTGAATACTACTTGACTCATTAATAATCGACATAGTTAAGTCATATAGGGACTAATTATCCAACAATTCTCCACCTTGGTACCTATATGAGCTAACTACCAAACATTCCCCAGTAATAAGGAGCAAACTCACTTGATTGGTCATCCATGATCCCAATCACTTTGAACCAAGTTAATATATTTGAGTAACTTGTCCAAAGTCACAATTTTAGTGCCCATATCCACTGGATTTACATCAATATAGATTTTTCGCAATTCAACAGTGTTCTTTTCAAGCATATCGTTAACAAAATTCCTCTTAACAGCTAAGTGTTTAGTCCTATCATGAAAAATAGGGTTTTTACACAAAGCAAGGGCTGATTGACTGTCTGAAAACAGCAAAGGAGGCCCATAATCAAGGTTAATTTCTGACAGCAGGCCCCTTAACCAAACAGCTTCTTTGATAGCTTCTGTTAGGGCCTCGAATTCAGCCTCTGTTGTTGACAGAGCAGTCATAGGCTGCAACTTAGACTTCCAATAGATGACTCCACCATTTAGAGTATAAAGGTAAGCACTAGTTGACCTTCTTTTATCTAAGTCTCCCCCAAAATCAGAATCGGTGTAACCCACCAACCTAAGGTCTGTTTCTGACCTACCAAAAGTAAGTCCCAATTTATAGGTTTGTTTAATGTACCTTAACAGCCACTTAACCCCATCCCAATGTTCCTTTCCTGGGTTACTCATAAACCTAGACAAAACACTTAAAGGAAAAGCTAAGTCTGGACGCATACAAGTCATAGCATACATTAGAGAACCTATAACATTAGCATATGGGACTCTTTCCATCTGTTTCTTATCAATTTCATTCGAAGGACACTGTTCAACTGAGTATTTGTACTGATTTGCCAAGGGCAACTTCACAGGTTTACAATCTGACACATTAAACCTATCTAATACTTTTTCCAAATACCTTTGTTGTGACAGATGCACTGTTCCGGCAGCAAGACCCCTGGTAATTTCCATACCAAGTATTTTCTTGGCCTTCCCTAGATCTTTTATATCAAACTCAGCAGAAAACATTAGCTTTAAATCATTAATATAGTTCATAGATCTATTAGCCAGGAGCATGTCATCAACATAGATCAACAAATACAGTGCATCAACAGTATCAGCATGTTTGAAGTAAAAACAAGTGTCATATATTGATCTACTAAAGCCCCTACTTCTCATAAATTGGTCAAAATATTTGTACCACTGCCTAGGGGATTGTTTAAGGCCATAGAAAGACCTCTTAAGTAGACAAACATGATTCTCACAGCCAGGTTCAGTAAAACCCTCAGGTTGGGTCATAAAAATCTCTTCATCCAGCTCACCATGAAGGAAAGCTGTTGTAACATCCATTTGTTCCAAAAATAGATTGAACTTACCAGTTAGTGCCATAAGTATTCTTATGGTGGTATGTTTAACAACGGGAGAAAAAATCTCATTATAATCTACCCCTTCCTTTTGTGAAAAACCTTTTGCAACTAGTCTAGCCTTGAACCTTGGCTGTCCAGATGATGTATCGGGTTCTTTTACCTTATAGATCCACTTACCAACTTCCTACCCATAGGTTTAGGAACCAAAACCCAGGTTTTGTTCCTTTTGAGGCTCTCCATTTCCTCTGTCATGGCTCTAAGCCACTGTTTAGAGGCAACCCCACTAATGGCCTGTGAATAGGTGAGGGGTTCTGATTCTACATACTTTAGGGCAGTGTTAAGGGCAAATGCAATACAATCAGCACTGCCAAACCTGACTGGTGCCCTAATTTCTCTCCTCTCCCTATCCCTAGCTAGTTGGTAGTCTGATAGGTCCATATGTTCAATGGTTTCTTGCGGTTCAGTGCTACCTTAAGCACTGTTATTCACCTCTTCTTCAGGATCTAAGGTCTGGTTTTCTCAGTATATTGGCTTTGGTGGGCTGATCTCGAACTTATAGAGTTCAGGATCAAACTTCCTAGGGTTGGAGGAAGCAGCTGCAGTACCAGCAACTATTGTACTCTGCAAGTAGGGCATTTCTTCTTCATTAAAGGTCACATCCCTACTAATTATAATTCTGGTCCTGTTTCCATCCCTAACACCCACCCTGTACCCCTTTACACCATCCGGATAGCCTAAGAAAACACCTTTTACAGCCCTGGGTTCAAGTTTTCCTTCTGATTGATGTGCATACGCTGCACATCCAAAAACTTTTAAAATAGAATAGTCGCTTATTTTTCCAGTCCATTTTTCCTCAAGGGTTTTAAAGTCAATAGCAGAGGAGGGAGTTCTATTGATTAGATAACATGCAGTAACTACGGCCTCCCCCCAAAAGTTTTTACCAAGTCCTAATGCAAATAACATGCATCTTACCCTATCTAAGAGCGTACGATTCATTCTCTCAGCCAGTTCATTTTGTTAGGGTGTTTTTCTAACGGTATTGTGTCTTTTAATACCAGTTTGAGCACATAAACTATCAAATTCAGAGTTCATATATTCAAGTCCATTGTCAGTTCTAAGCACCTTAATCTTCCTACCTGTTTGATTTTCTATAAGGTTCTTCCACCTAACAAAGGCATTAAAACATTCATCTTTTGTTTTAAGTAAGTAAACCCAAACCTTCCTAGAAAAGTCATCTACCATAGATAGGAAGTAGTACGCTCCACCTAAAGTGGGTACCCTAGCTGGTCCCCACAGGTCAGAGTGGATGTAATCTACCGGTGACTTAGTTATATGGATTCCAGATTTAAAAGATAGTTTATGATGTTTTCCAAATATGCATGACTCACAGAAATTAGGTTTAGACACATAACCACCCCCCAACAGTCCCCTCTTGTTTAGTTCATTCAGGCCCCTCTCTGAAACATGTCCTAATCTTTTGTGCCAAAGGTTAGTTAGGTCAGCTTTTTCTGCGACAGAGCAGCCAGCAGGAACTACGTCACCTCTAAGCACATATAGACCATTCTTGACCTCCCCACTTAGCATTACAAGGGAACCCTTAAGGACCTTCATTACCCCCTGTTGTGCCTTTAAGGTCATACCAGCCAGGTCTAATTGTCCTAGAGAAATCAAGTTCCTTCTAAGTTCAGGCACATGCCTGACTCCTTCTAGGGTGAAGTCAACACCATTTGACCCTCTAACCCTAACTGACCCTGTCCGTGCTACCTTGCACCCGTGGTTGTTTCCCAACAGCACCTTCCCCCCAGCTACAGTTCGGTATTCAGTGAAGAAAGATCTGTCTGAAGTCATATGGAAGCTACACCCTGAGTCTAGAACCCACTCATGTGTAGTTAGGTCTGTAGATGCTACTAATACTTCAGCGGAATCGTATCCGTCAGTATATTCAATGTTGTCAGTTGTGCCGTTAAATTTTCTTTGGTAATCAGGACAATATCTCTTAATGTGTCCTAGTTTACCACACTCATAGCATTTTACTTTACTACAATCCCTTCTAGGTCTTGAGTTAGATCTGTTTCTACTCTTACTCATTCTCCTATCTTTATTATTGTAATTATTATGGTTGTTATGATTGTTATGGTTGTCTCGAGTCTTTGTCCTACCCCTAACTGACAGCCCTTCCCCACTGTTACTAGTTGGTGGGTACTTCCCTTCCTTCCTAAGTTCAAGGATCTTGGATCTAAGGGCCTTTGTAACGTCTTTCAGTGCTATAGTGTCACAGCCATATCTTAGTGCGTCTTTGAAAGCCCTAAGGTATTTGGGTAAAGCACACAGCAATACTACAGCCAACAATTCATCAGCAACAGTTACTTTAACGTTTTCCAAATCTTGACAGATTCTATGGAACTCATTTATAGAGTCTTCTAGGGGTTTAGTCTCACTCACCTTAAAGGTGAAAAGTGCTTCCATACTTAGCATTCTATTAGACAACGACTCAGACTTATAGATTTCCTCTAACTTAGCCCAGATATCCGCCACGGTCTTTTCAGAGCGGATCTGATTAAGTACTTAATTATCAAGGCTAAGTAATAAAAAAGCATAAGCTTTATGTTCAATTTCTAATTTCTCCTTTTCAGTCAGGCAAGTAGGTTGTTCCTTTTCAGGTAAAAGTGCAGTTCCAGTACCTTGTGCCACAAGGATTGCTTTCATTTTTAGTTTCCAGAGATTAAAATCGTTTCTACCGTCGAATCTCTCAATATCAACCCTAGCAGATGCCATATTAATTCTTTAAGACAAAGAACCTAATGCTCTGATACCACTTGTTGAGTTTTAGTTGTATAACTTTTAGATCTTAAAGAAAACTTCGACAATCCGTTATAAAATCTCAGATCTAACTTTGAACCTGTAACAGTAGCGTAGCAAGTATCAAATAAAGAAAATCTGCTCAAGCACACAACCACAACCACAACCACAACACTAAGATTTTACATGGTTTAGCCTTATAATAAGGACCTACATCCACGGCTCCCTATTTCTAGGGAAGTATCTTCTTATTAGTTAAAGTTCAAGATATTACAGATTAAAGAACATCAAATACACCTTAATACAGACAAGATCCTTCAAGCTTCTAAGATAAAAACCCTAACCGAACAAGAACAAAGAGTAAAGAGGAAGAATACTCTCAACTGAAGCCTACAAAGGCTTCATAATGCTCCAAACTACCAAGAATCGGATGAGGGAGCCTTCACACCCACGGATCTTGAAGATCGCAGTCGATCGAATCACAATCGCCTCAAAAACGCCACAGAGAAAATGGAGAGAGAGGCGGTGGCTGATGAAATTAGAGAAAAATAAAAAGCGTACTGTGGAACCCTAAAAGGGTCCCTTTATAGAAGCATCTGGGGGTGAATCCGTGGCAAGGCTCCCTGTTCAATCTCGGCTGTTCACGCGTCTTGAATCAACGGTCCAGATGCTCCCTCAAGAAACACAGTCAGGTAGGCTGGATGGCTGACGCGTGTCAGCCATCTGTTAACAGATTTAAATAGCTTCCTTGGGAAGCTTCGGGCAGCTCGGGCAATGGCATGGTCAGGAAAATAAAACGACCGGGCAGGGGCACAAATTTGTCATCTCACATTATGACCTGATTTAAAGTAATTAAATTCTACCCTTGTACATATTAACATTTACAACACATGCCACTCAATATTATATCCTTTGATCTATAATATTTGAACACTACTTGACTTATTAATAATCAACATAGTTAAGTCATATAGGGACTAATTATCCAACATATTTTTTTTTAAATATGAAAAAAATTTGCATTTTTTAATATTGAACATATTAAACATATTTTATGAAAAATACTCACATTTTTTTATAAAAATTTGCTGTCACTTAAAAATGATATTAAAATTTTAAAATAAAAAAATTAAACCAAACGTATTATAGTACTTAAAAAAATTCACTTATCTTCAAAATATATAATAGAATACCTTAAGGTTCCAAAATTTTATCACTTAGATAGTTTATATTGAAATTCACTGAACTTTTTATCTCAATTTATTGAACTTTGTCGAAAATATTGACATAATTTATATATTATCATATGCATATACTATATTTGTCAACAAAACAACACCCTGTGTTGTGTAGGAATGTCTTCTCCTGGCGTAAACTTACAATCCCTGCAGTTTCGTTATATCCTTTTCCTTAAGAGTACGTAGTCAATCTGTGTCCTTATCCCACCGCTTTGATACGTGATGATGTGTTCATCACGCTTTTTAAAGAATGTGTTGGCCACCGTTAAGTCGTAAGTGACTGCAAAATCTAGGAGGGCTTTACCCTCTGCATTCCTGGTTCCAAAACCAAAACCTCCATAGTATGATGCACAACCATCCTCAGTCGTGCCAACGTGCCCATTAAAGTCCTCGCCAATCATTACTTGTTCGGTTTGGGGTATACCTTGCCTCGTTGTGTCTAAGTTCTCTAGAATGCTGCCTTCTTGCGCTCTGTTAGTCGAGTTTGCAGTGTATAGGTACTGATGACATTCAATACCTCCCCATCTAGTACCATCTTGATGCTTATGATTCTATCCCCAGTCCTGGTCACTCCAACTACTTTATCCTTGAGGCCACTTTCCACAATGATGCCAAGCGTCGCCCTTAGCGGAGGTGTGGCGTCGCTGAGCCAACGTGAGATGACAGCGATTTGACGTGAGGGGCAGAGGCCTGTTGGAGAGTCAGCGAGGAAAGAAGAGAGAGAGGAGAGAGAAACACAATTAGTTTGTGTGGTCTCGTATGCATATACAATATTTGTATTTTCTGTATAAAATAGGTCAAATTTGTAAAAAAATTCATTAATTTACAACATGGAATACCTACATGATAAAATATTAAAACATTCTCACTATATATATTAAAATATCGAGGTATCTATGTAATAAATAATCCAATCTCAGGTTACATAAGTTATAATTTCCCATTGTTTTATCTTATACATACTTAAATTTTGCAAAAATTGATCCAAATTTCTGAGTCGTATATTTAAAAATGTAACAGTTTCAAACACAAATGCATTTGTATACATTTTCTATGAGTCAACCCATCTTTCATTGAATTTCTTACCGAACTTTTAGTGTGAAAAGCCGAATAATACACGTACGTATTAAACTCTATTTTATTCCCGTACCGTATTTAACTTACTATGGTTGAAAGAATTAAATTCCTATAGAAAGTCATACTTTTTAGGAATTCACTTCCCTTGTCAACTTTTCAGAAAGTAGTAAAAAAGTATTTGGTTGGCCATCTGGGAAATCAAACTTCCTGAGAATTCAATTCCTATATTTTGTTTGGTTGACACAATACTTCCCATGAAAAATAATTAAATTGACTATTAACATCATCATCGATAGAGGGAATAATGGGTAAACTTATCATCATCACAAATGAAAAGGATAAAATTGTCATATGGACTAAAAGTTATGAAGGAAGTAGAACTTACCTAGAGGGACTAAGTAAATTACTTCCCTCATTTTGAAGCAATTGGCACGCACTTAGCAATTTCAACTTCCCACATCCTACCTATTTCATGCATACCAAACAAAATCCAAAAACGAAACTTCCCATGAATTGAAACTTCCCTCATCTATTTCCCACATACCAAATAAGGCTATAAATTGTTTTGAATAATATTCAATGAGATTATAAGCTCTATTATATTTAAAGAATGTTAAAAGAAACAACAACAACAACAGTCCTAGTGCCACGAAGGTTCCCACAAAAGCATGGTTTGGGAGGGGTACATGTACACAACCTTCCCCCTTTAGGGTGCTACCCTAAGAGAGGTTGTTTCCGAGGACTCCCAACCGGAAGAGTGTGTTGTCATAGAAGCATATAGCCTGAAAGTATGAGAGCAACATAGAATTAGAAAAAGAATGTTAAAAAGCATGAAGTATAAAATATTTCTAATTAGATAACACAAGATATAGATATAGTGATAAAATACTAATAGGAGATAAAATCTAAGTAGCAAATATATGTAGGATTGTTGATGCAGATCTGCGCAAAAATGTCTTCTTATCTACTCTCTCAATCTAACGGGCAGTAACAGTGTATTTAACCTGGAATCACCTTTGAGAACATTCTCCCTAACATAGTGAAAATACTTATCAGCATGCTTGCTTAAAAATATATATGTGTACATGGATAAATACTTATGAGTATCTTGCCGAGCCTATCCGATATGGATTAGATGTAGGACTAGTAGCTAAAATGTGAATCAGAGACATTCTCATTATATGTCATATAATAAGACCAGAGTGTCAAAGACCCACATCCTGCATCGAGTACTGAACCCAGTCACTTTCACAAACAATTTGAGCCAGAACACCATTTCCGGACTCTGTGGTGGATTTGGCTATAGTAGGTTGTTTCTTGGCATAAAAGAAATGAGTTTGGGTCCTAGAAAAGAGCATAACTTATATTAAAGCAGCAATTCTCTAGGCAATTTTTTCAATAAGCATATGCAAATGCCACTATGATGTTATAGGATTCGGGAAGGATGGACAAGCTATGGTCAGGAGTGATTTTGAGATAATGGAGATTTTGTTTCACAACCTACCATTAAGTAAACCTAGCTAGGTGTTTGTATATTTTCAAAGTAAGTAAAAAGTTACTGGTTTTGTGCCTTTTGTGAATGGGTCTCTTTTCATGCAAAGAGATGTATCTCTAGCGAAGAGATGTGTCTTCTCATGTGAAGAGTGTGTCTCTTCGAAGATACACTTATTCGCTTTTTGTGTTGAGGTTAACTATTTTGATAAGCCCGAAATAAGTTTTAAGGAGAGTGGTTCATTATACACCTTGAAGTCGATTTGATAGTACTTGTTTTAGTGAATGTCCCTAACACTAGGAGCATGCATAAACTGAAAAACAAGGTTAACATAGCATATATCAAGAGAAATCATAAGATATTGAAGTGCCCCCAACAACACTCCTATACTTAATAAAGTCTGCAAGGAGATCCGCTTAACTCAGTGAAAGATGGCACGAGCGCAAGGTGGTGTCTTAACAAGTTTTGCACCATGCATATTGTATTCGTTGAAAAGGTCCACAATGCATTTGTGTTAAGAGAGAAACATGTCTGTGGAATCACACTTGGCCTCAATACCTAGGAAGTAATGTAAAGGACCAAGGTCCTTTGTGGCAAACTAAATGGCGAGGGTATAGATAAAGCCATTAAGGGAAGAGGAATTAGTCCTAGGGAGTATGATGCCATCAAGATAAAGTAAAAGGCAAATGAAATAATGTGATGTATGTCATACAAAATAAAGAAGGGTCAGCCCAATTACAAATAAACCCAAAACTGTACAAAAAAAAAAGTACTAAATCATTGAAACCATACTTAAGGGGCCAGTTTGAGACTATATAAGTCCTTACACAGGCAACACACATAATTAGGATACTTAAGGTGAATAAATCCCACAATCAACGTATATAGACCTTTTCAGGTAAAAAGAACAATGTAGGAATAAATTTTTAACATCAAGTTGTCATATAGGCCATGCATTATGGCTTAGGGCTTCACTTAAATACTGAACATCAGCTACTATGACATCTTCAGTCCTTTCTCAAGCCTAGCACAGTGTGTATTTTCCTTTCCCTTGGCACTATCCTTTCATGGATCACTAGGTACAAGATGGAAACAAGGCCTTACTGCATGGCTTTCTTAATGAGGATATCTACATGAAGCAACCCCCTAGTTTTTGTTTACCGTGCCTTCCCCAGTCACGTGTCTCATGTATGTAAGGTCATCTATGGCTTAAAATAGGCACCTCAGGCTTGTTTTTAGCGCTTCAACACTATCTCACTTTAGTTTGAATGTCGGGGCTCTTGGGTGGATCCCTCAATTTTTGTCTATCCACATTCTCTTCATGTATGTAAATGACATTGTCCTCATTGATGATTCCCTTATCACAATCATGTTTCTTCTAGAAATCCTCTCTTCTCGGTTCATCGTGAAAGGCCTAGGTTATCTACACTATTTGCTTGTGATTGAGCCATAATGTGCCCCTACCTCATTACATCTCTCCCAAAACAAGTGTGCTACTCATTTTGACATGGACCATGCCAAATTGACTAAGATGCCCCTACCTATTAGGATTAATATAACGCACCACAATGGACAATTAGAACCCATTGTCGAAGTGTAATAGGTGCAGTTCAATATCTCACATGCACTAGACTAGATATTTAATTTGTTGTTAATCTTATCAATCTATTCACGCATTATCCTAAGGAACCATATTCCAGGTGGTCAAGTGGATCCTTTTGCTATGTGAAGGCATGGTATAGCCTATGGCCTCTTGTATTAGCGATGTCATGATGTTACTGGGAGAGGGGGGGGGGGGGGGGGGGGGGTCCCAATAGCATGCGTTTCACTTATAGCTATATGATCTTCGTGGGACCAAACCTTATCTCTTGGAAGGTTAAGACAACATCTCTCCACGGCACTAATGTTCAAGTCCATTATTAAATTGGAGTATAGAGCTTAGGCTTATTGTATTTAGAGACTTACTAAATTCACCACCTATTGCGTGACATTGGTGCATTCATTCTTCATCCTATAGACCTTTAGTGAGACAACATCTCTTCCACATACCTCTATATTGGGGAAAAACAAGTTAAGGTGAAATTCAGGTTAAGTTTTTTCCTACCGAGGCTAGCTAGTTGATATCTTCATCAAAGATCTCTCACTGAGTTGTTTAATGTATCTCCAAGACAATGTCCTTGGTGACCCCTCCTATAGGTTGAATGGATGTATAATCAGCCACAAATTCTACAAGGGTAGTCCTATTTTTCTTATGACTCCAATAGGGCAATTCTACTTTCTAATTTATCTTTCTATTTTCTATACATATGACATGCAGGCTGGCAACTTTGTTATTTGCGTTGCCTATTTATTTATCCCTTTCTTAATTTTAATAATATTATTACAATTATTTGTTTTCTAAAAACTTTATTTGTTATTTGTTGTACATATGTATCTGGTGTATAACATGTTTATATCATTATAGAATGTCTTTATATTTAGAGTATCGATTTAAAATTAGTGTTAGGATATTGTAAGAAATTTTTTAAAGAATGATGTTAATGTGAGAAACTATTAAATTTAGTATTGTGATGACTTTGTGTTGCAGTAGTGATTGTTAATCTATATAACTATTGCTTGATTATAAAGCAACTAAATAAATTTTCATTTTGTTAGTACATTCATAATTATTAGTTTCTTTCAATTTGACTCTCAGTTTCAATCTTATTCAAAATATTTAAAGACAATACTTAAATTATGCTCACATCACATAATTAACATTATTCTCTACATCTCGCATAAAGTGCACATAATTTCAGTTGCTAATAAAGTTAAAAATACGACAGTAATCTCCAAAAAAACAATTTTGGGTCAAAAAAGGCACGAGACTCAACTATTCATTACTATCATTCAAAAGTGTCTATACAACCCGAGAAGTGGGCGATAGGATCCAATTATGTACAAAAGCACATGTGCAATGATGTTTAGCAATTGCATGGGCAACACAATTTGCCGATCTAGAACCCAAAAGAACAAAACACATATGCTTAATGTCAAAAAGAATAGCTTGAATTTGCCATTGTTGTTGATGGTGGAAATAATCTCCCTACAATCAGATTCAAAGATATCCTGCTTCCACCAAGACGAAATCGCTAGGGAGCAAGCGGACCTAAGAGCAAAAGCCTCACGGCAAAGCACGATTCAGACCACCTGAGTCTCAAAGTGCCACTATCATCTCTAGCCACCACCACCAACCTGGCTTGATCATAGTCTTCCCTCCATGCCGCATCCGAATTAAGCTTGATAAATCCCTCATGAATGAGGCTTCCACCTATGAGAAGCATTAGTCTCTTGACCGCCACCTACCCTACTAGCAGGACACGCCGCATCACGGAACAATGACAAGTCGTCCAAAGCCCAAGCCGTAATAGTCTACGGAGGATCTGTTAATGTTTTAGGTGAGATAGCTTATGTTAAACCTTTTAGAAGTCCTAAAAGGCAAATGAAAAAAATTACAGACACGATATCTCAAATCTAAAGTAAACACAACGATGAACACCAGGATTTTTACAAGGTTCAGAGCCTGAAATGATGGTCCTAGTCCTTGGCTTCCCTATTTTTAGAGAGATCTCCACTATATAGGTGATTATTACAAGGTACTGAAGGATTATAATTGATTGGAACTGCGGCCATATCGAAGAAGGAGAGCTTCAGGTACTTGGGGTCTCTGATACAGCACAACGGCGAAGTTGACGAGGATGTCAACAACCAGATTAAAGTGGAATGGCATAAGTGGAGGATGGCCTCCGCGGCACTTTGTGATAGAAAGTTCCCCTTAAAGCTAAAGGGGAGATACTATAAGACGGTTGTGAGGCCAGCCATGACGTATGGGGCGGAGTGCAGGGCGATGAAACAACAGCACACACAGAAGATGAAGGTGGTGGAGATGCGACTGCTGAGGTGGATGCGCAGACACATAAGGAAGGATAGGATCAGAAACAACGTCATAAGAGGCAAATTGGGCGTAGCCCCCATTGAAGATAAATTGAGGGAGCAACATTTGAGGTGGTTTCGAACATGTTAGAAGGAGATCGGACAACGCTCCAATTAGGAGGTGCGAACAACCCCTTACTATACCAGGCAGGACAGGAAGAGGCAGGCCAAAGAAGAGATGGCTGAAGACGATCCGAAAAGACCTCACCCACCTAAACCTTTAGGAGGAAATGGCCTTAGATAGGGCCCAATGGAGGGCTAGTATAGGGGTTATAGATGCTCCAGTTGGAGTAGGGTAGTCTAGCTTACTAGTGCTAGGCCTCGACATCCTAGCGCACTTAGGTTGTGTACATGTTCGCATGAGCCGCTACTTGCCCGCCTACCTCCCTACCTATCCTTTGATTTCCGCTTGATTTTTGCTTTCTGTTTGATGTGGCTTGCTTGAGTATGTTGTTTTGCTCGCTATGTGTCCTGCCTTACTCATGCGTTGATGTTCTCCTGCTGAACGGTCATATGCTCTATATTGCGGACCAACCTCTCAGGTTGGGGGTCCTCGGAAACATCCCCTCTTCAGGGTACCCCCTGAAGGGGGAAGGCTGCGTACATCTACCCCCCCAGACCCTGCTTTTGCGGGATCCCTTTGCAGGCACTGGGTTTGTTGTTGTTGTTGTTGTTGTTTTTGTTGTACTGAAGGATTATAATCGATATACAACGATTATAATGCAAAAATTCAAAATACAGACACAATCTTGCCTTCTAAGACAGAAACCTAATGTACAAACCCCTAGATCTTGAACGTCTTCTCACCAATAGCAGTAAAACTCCATGGATCTTGACTCACGAGCTTGGAATCACCATGAAAGTAGCTACAAGAAGTATATTAGGGTTAGGGTTTCACAGAGGAATCAAGATGGAGTAAGAAAATCGAAGAAATTGGGGGAAAACGAAAGGCAAAATGAAGTAGGTTCTCCAAATCCTAGTCCTCAGCTTAAATACCCTCTACCCTCAATTCGAGTGCTAGGCCTAACTTCTCATCATACCCGTTCTTTATATCTCATTCAATGGTCCAAATCAACCCAAAGAAACACAAATCTAAGGGCTCACATAGCACCACCTAATTTCATCGGGTGAGCCAAGGAACGACACGCGTCTCATGATCAACGGAAAGAAGGTATGGTTAGGCAGCACAAGCCGGGGCACGGGAAGTAATTAGTACAAATGGGTAGGGGCATTCTTGACAATGACCAAAGCATGCAAAACTTGAATTTCATATTGGTTTAGCCCCTTCTTTTGCACTTATTTACAATTTTGCCATTTTTGTTACCAAATGTAGAAACGCTGCATTTTGAGCTCATACTTAATATAGAGTGATGTGTTTTACACTTTGTAGTAAACTTATTTTGTAGCTAATATCAAATTTAGCTTACTTTAATCCTAATGTTATTATTAGGCATGGTTTAGGCCATATGAGTACCCAATAGAATCTAACAGGATCATATAAATGACAAAAATGAAGGAGCATCTAGCTTTCCATATCCACCAACACACACAAGCCACCCTAGAAGGGAAATCATTATCATTTGAAAAATAATCTCATAAACCTATCCACCACCTCGGGAAACCGAAGAGACCCAAAAGACAGGGAATAAAACCAACATTTGACACCGCCCACAGCGCACGAGTAAACGGGCATTCGAGTAAGATATGGTCAATGGTCTTCCTATTAGAACCACACCTATGACACTCCAAAGAGGATCATGTTTATGATGTTTAGGGTCAGTGTGCTTATACATTATATGAAAGTTTTGTATGATGTGGGGTTCGTTAGGATGAGCTAAACTCAAGCTCTAGCTATACGCCTAACTTGATATTCCATGCAAGATTAAACAAATGGTTAGAGGGACCCGTGGGATAATCCATGGGGACCCCTCCAACACTCAAGTCAATAATGATCTCATGAAATAATAATAAAGCAGATAATAAATTGACATAATAGATGCAGAATACTTAGCATTAGAGGAGGAGGAAGCTTGAACAGTTATTGCTCTAGAGAGGAAGTGAGGAGTGAAGGAGGTGTGTAAATAACTTTACTTAGATGAACATGCCTCCTCCTTCTATCATGCTTCTCCTTTTATAATCCCTTTGTCCTTATCCATCCCTCTTTCCTTTACTACATGTCCACCCCATTCGAAAATTGGGGTGAATATCTCTGTTGCCAATAGTCTATTTATTAGGTATTTTTGGGTCCAGTTTTCTAATTTAAGTCTAGTTTTATTGTTACCTGATTTTATATGGTAATTATCTACTCATTATATTTATAGTACTGGCTTTATAAGTACCCAGCGTGTAAGTGCAGGGTGAGTAGGTATCGGGTGAGTATATACCGGGCATGTAACTTAAAGTAAGTATAACCTTCAATCCTTTTATAACTAGGCGATCCGTATAAATTACTCAGCTAGCAAGACACCCCCTATATTATAAACAAATCCCAAATTTCTTTTAGCCAAATTAACATTGGAGGCAACAACCAGTGGCGGATCCAGGATTTGTAACCACTGGGGCCATAATGCGAATGAAGATATATATGTATGTGTGTGTCAACAATCTAGTATAGTAACAGGCAATAATAGATTCTGAAAATTCAATTAATAGGAGTAACTAACAATTTATAAAATATGCTCTAAACATAATAATAAATTATAATCAGCTACTAAATTTCACATATTTATAAAATTAATAAAAATCAAAGAATCTAAAAACTAAAAATTAATTAATTACACAAAATAACATAAGTATGACTAGAAATTAATAGAGTAAAATATTTATAACTTTGCTAGAAATTTTATGAGTGATTATAAACAAAAAATTCATTAATTTGTCAATTAGAGGTCATGATAGTGGGTGATTTTTAATAATATGGGGTTAATAATTATTATAAAAGTCAAAAAATTTTAATACATAAATAATTAATTAAAATAAAATATATAATTATTAAAATAAACTTATAATAAAATATTAATTAAAAAGTAAATATACTAGCATATAAAAAAAATTAAATGATTGTTATTTTTTAAGTGGAGAAGAGAGGACAAAGGAAAAAAAACTTCAGAAAAAAGGTGCACTTGGGGATTCAAACCTATGACTTTGTAGAAAGACAAGGTGTACAATATGTTTACTAAGAACCACTAAACCGCCAGCTAGATTGTGAATATTGTTGGAAAAATGATACAAGAAAATAGGATATAAAAATAACAATAGCAAATGAGGTAGTAAGTGTACATTCCCATATCCCACATGGACAAAATAAGAGAACGTTTTTGGGTTTATATATGATTATGTAGAATGTGCCTTTTGAATTAATTTATGGATGAGAGTATGGACACCACACGCGCGCACCACCCGCCCGCCGTGTTTGGGCGAGGGTGTGGGTTACATTTTTACAAACGGGTACAATTATTTTTCGAAAAATTCGGTCTTTTACTGTTTCGTAATTAACGTTCGTGTTCAAAATCAGTTGCCGGGATTTTTGCTCCCTGTATTACTCTAACTTCCAAAGACTCCACTTCAACCCGGTTTTTAGGACTTCGGTTAGCACCACCTCTGGCCGATATTTTGGACTTCGGTTAGTGCCTGATTTTTAGGCCTTCGATTGCAGCTAACCAGGGCCTTTACAGTATTATAAATACATGCTTTCTTCACTGTTTTTCTACACAAAAACAAAAACGAGAACATCTCCTCTTCTTCTACTTCAATTCTCTCTCTCAAATAATTGGGCAAAGTTCTTAAGCGTCTCCTACCCGGTCTCTATCAAGTGCAACGGTAGTGGTCAAATCGTGTTAATCCTGGAGGACGGCCGCCAATAAATCTGTTTGCACCGAAGCAGTAGCGAAATCGTCTTTTAGGCCAGTGGTACTTCCCATGACACGGTGTCTTCGGTATTGCATTCAATTTCTTATTTTTCTCGTGTTATTTGATTGTCGCGTTTATATATTTTAACCAGGTTTAATCGCTGCTATTTTATACGTGGAAAAATACATTCGTTTTTGCTGCGACTACTAGTTATTTTTCTAACAATCTAAAAGACGATTTTATTTGTTTCTTCCCAATATACAGTCGACTGGAAATTTATTTTTCTGCAGCAAAGTTTACTGCATTTTTTCACTGCAGTATTTTCGGTTAAAATTTTCAGTAGCCCTTATCTCGCTAAAAATTCTACTGCGTATTTTTCATCTTTTTCCTGTGCACTTACATTGCAGTATTTTTCGGTTTCTGCGTTATTTTACTGGTTTTAATTTACTGCGTTAATTTACTGCATTAATTTACTGCGTTAATTCACTGCATTTTCTGCGATTTGCTGTTAGTATAATTTCTGCGTATTTCAACCGTAACCGCAGTATAAAAAATTAAAAAAAAAAACCAAACCTGCAAATTTCTGCGTTAACATACTGCAATTTTTGTAAGTGTTAGTGAGCGAAACTAATATTTAAACATGACAACCAAATTACCGCTTCCTGACATGTCTAAAGTTGAACCACTTGACGGAAAAAATTATAAAAGGTGGTCTCAGAAAATATTATTTTTTCTTCAACAAGTTTATATCGATTACGTACTCTTTGACAAAAAGGAACCCGACGGTGAAAATGAGAAAAAAAGCCTACCAAGAAAAATTCACGGTAGACGATCGAACTTGTAGAGGAAATTTGCTACATTCTATGAGTGACGGCCTTTTTGATATTTATGTAAAACTGAAATCATCAAAAGAAATATGGGATTCTCTACAGAAAAAATATGGAGGTGATGATTCAGGGACTAGAAAATATGTTGTTAATAAGTGGCTAGATTTCAAATTCATGGACAATAAACCGATAATTGATCAAGTCCATGAATATGAAAATATAGTAACTACTCTATTGTCAGAAGGTCTTAAAATTTATGAAATTACATAAGCATATGTTTTAATTGAAAAACTTCTACCTTCCTAGAAGGAATATAGAAACCAACTTATGCATAAAAAGAAAAACCTGACATTAGAAGAGTTAGTGAACCACTTAAAGATTGAAGAAGAGAATAGACTTAAAGACAGGAAGCATTCATATTCAGATCTTTCTAAGGTTAACACTGTAGAAGCAAGAACCGGTGCATCTGACAGGTTTAAAAGTAAAAGAAATAAGCACTATTCTGGTTTCAAACCTGGTGGGAAAATTCAAAAGCCAAACAACAAATTTCTCGAAGAGTGCTATCATTGTGGAAAACGTGGACATATGGCTCGGGATTGCAGAATAAAAAAGAACCAGTCTAAGGACCCAAAGCATAAAGCACATCTTGTGGAAACAGAAAATATTGTAGCTGTTGTCTCAGAGGTGAACCTGGTAAACAATATGACTGAATGGATCATGGACACAGGGGCTACCAGGCATATCTGTGCAAACCGAAGTATGTTCCAAGAATACCAGAAATTGACCGATGGGGAAGTGGTCTTCATGGGCAATTCTACGGCAGCACCTATTCTCGGAAAAGGGAAGATCTCTTTAAAACTCACCTCTGGAAAATTTCTTACTTTAACGAATGTGCTGCATGTGTCTGAAATGCATAGGAATCTGATCTTGGGTAGTCTCTTGATTAAAGCTGGTTTGAAATTATTATTTGATTCAGATAAACTAGTCCTAACTAGGAATGGTGAATTTGTGGGAAAGAGTTTTTGTAATGCTGGTCTGTTTGTCCTTGATGCTGTTTCCATAAATGAGAATGCTAGTACATCTTCTGCTTATATCGTTGAATCTCTTGAATTGTGGCATGCTCGCTTAGGACACATAAATGTTGAATCAATTAAACGACTTAAGAACATGAATATGATTCCTAACTTCAGTAATACCAGCTTTAATAAGTGTGAAATATGTGTAGAAGCTAAGTATGCTAAAAAAACCCTTTAAGTCTATCGAGAGACAATCAGAACTTCTTGAGCTAATCCACACTGATTTAGGAGACTATAAAAACCTAATGAGTAGAGGTGGAAAAAGATACTACATGACATTTGTAGACGATTATTCTAGATACTCAATGGTATACCTCCTAAATACTAAAGATGAAGCAGAAGAAATATTTTTGAAATACAAAGCTGAAGTAGAAAATCAATTAGGAAGGAAAATTAAAAGAGTTAAGTCCGATAGAGGAGGAGAATATGATCCAACTTCTCTAGAAAAATTTTGCGAGGAAAATTGAATAATACATGAGCGAAGCCCTCCTTACTGTCCACAATCTAACGACATCGCTGAAAGGAAAAATAGAACATGATGAATGCAATGTTAATTAGCTCTGGACTTCCTGATAACATGTGGGGGGAGGCGATCTTATCTGCTTGTCATGTGCTAAATAAAGTTCCTCATAAAAGGCTAGATAAAACCCCATATGAAATGTGGAAAGATCATGCACCTAATCTGAAATACTTGAAAGTGTGGGGGTGCCTAGCCAAGGCTGGGTTACCCGACTTTAAACGAAGTAAAATTGGACCTAAGACTGTTGACTCTATTTTTATTGGATATGCTTATCATAGTACTGCTTATCGTTTTTTGATTAAGGGGTCTAATAATTCATATGCATGTGGTAGTATCATTGAATCTAGATATGCTGAATTCTTTGAACATATATTCCCCTTGAAATCTAATGATGTACAACCATCTAATTTGCCTTCTCATAACATGACTGTTAACCATGATTATACCCACGATATAGACACACCTGAAATTAGAAGGAGTAAAAGAGCTGGGAAAGAAATTAACTTTGGGCCCGATTATGTCACTACTTTCCTAACAGAAAATGACTTCATAAATGAAGAAATAGTAAGTGTCTATATGTTGGAAGAAGAGCCTAAAACTTAGGATGAGGCTACTAGATCAGTTGACTCTACCTTTTGGAAAGAGGCTATTAATAGCGAATTAGAATCAATTCTAAGCAATCGCACTTGGGAATTGGTAGACCTTCCTAGAGGATGTAAACCAATAGGTTGTAAATGGGTCTTTAGAAGGAAAATGAAGGCTGATGGGACAATAGATAAGTTTAAGGCAAGGTTAGTGGCTAAGGGTTACACCCAGAAACAAGGGTTAGATTATTTCGATACTTATTCACCCGTCGCTAAAATAGCCACAATTAGAACCTTGATTGCCCTTGCATCTATTCATGATTTGGTAATACATCAAATGGATGTTAAAACTGCCTTTCTAAATGGTGATCTAGATGAAGAGATTTATATGGAACAACCTGAGGGTTTCATAATCCCTGGTAATGAAAAGAAAGTTTGTAAACTTATAAAATCTCTATATGGTCTCAAACAGGCACCTAAACAGTGGCATGAGAAATTTAACAGCATGCTAATAGCGAACAATTTTCGTGTAAATGATGGAGACTCTTGTGTGTATATTAAGACTAATTCGAATGGTTGTGTAATAATATGTCTATATGTTGATGATATGTTAATATTTGGCACAAACTTGAATGTCGTTAATGAAACAAAAAACTTTCTATGTTCTAAATTTGATATGAAAGATATGAGTGACGCAGACGTGATTCTAGGAGTTAAAATCGTGAGAACTCCCGAAGGCATAAGCCTAAATCAGTCTCACTATGTTGAGAAGATACTTAGAAAGTTTGATATGTTTAATGCTGATACTGTAAGAACACCCTATAATCCCAATGTACATCTAATGAAACATAGAGGTGTTGCTATGTGCCAAACTGAGTATGCTAAAATAATTGGCAGTGTTATGTTTTTAATGAACTGCACTAGACCTGACATTGTATATGCTGTAAGTAGACTCAGTAGATACACACATAATCCTAATCAAGAGCATTGGAACGCATTAAAAAGGTTGCTTAAATATTTGAAAGGAACTATGGATTGGGGACTTCATTATGGAAAGTTTCCTGCTGTTTAGAAGGATATTGTGACGCCAATTGGGTGTCTGATAATGATGAAATTAATTCCACTAGTGGATATGTATTCACACTAGCTGGAGATGCTATATCCTGGAAATAGTCTAAGCAATCTTGTACTGCTACGTCTACTATGGAATCTGAGTTCATTGCTCTTGAGTTGGCAGGTCATGAAGCCGAGTGGCTAAGAAGCTTATTGGTAGATGTGCCATTGTGGGGGCTTCCAGCGCCGCCAGTATCACTTCACTGTGATAG
Source organism: Simmondsia chinensis (assembly GCA_018398585.1). NCBI lineage: Eukaryota > Viridiplantae > Streptophyta > Magnoliopsida > Caryophyllales > Simmondsiaceae > Simmondsia > Simmondsia chinensis. The sequence goes on from JAGTTD010000005.1 coordinate 33,328,634, forward strand.
TCAAGCTGCAATTACTGTGGCAAAGAACAAAGTTTACAATGGCAAGAGGAGACATATTCGTCTCAGGCATAAGATCGTGAAGGATCTTCTAGAGAGTGGAGTGATATCAATGGACTATGTAAAGTCAGAAAAGAATTTTGCGGATCCGTTGACAAAAGGCCTTTGTCGTAAAATGATTATAGAAACATCGAGGGGATGGGATTAAAGTCTATACATGAATAAATTGTGATGTATCTAACTTGGTTTTAACAAGTTCAATGTGAAAGGTCATGGTTTTGTTCTAGAAAATGCACTGTGTTTTATGTTGTCCCTCCCTATGGTGTGATAGTACGGAAACGGGTCCATAGCCATATGTTTGGTGGTGTAAGCAAGGCTTGCACTTGATGGACATTGTTTGTATGTTACCAAGGGGTGAGGTTGAGCTTTAGCTCTTAATGGACCCATATCCATATATTTGGTGGTGTGCGGTAACACACACTTGATGGGATCCACCTATGTAGGTGTGGGAGTGTGGCCGCTCCCTATGAAGGTTTAAGACTTGCCTTCTAGAGCGCCTATGAATATCCAGGACAAGCGCATGGCCGATGAAATGCGCAAAATCGCAGGAGATCTGGAGTTTGGTATGTGTCCAAGTAGAAGACTATACAACCCCTTGTGAGGTTCAAGACGAAAGTCACCTAGCAAGATGTTGGTCCTAAACTTGAGTTACACTAGGTGACGATTTAAGTCGCAAGACATCGGCACTGAAAAACTAAACTCCCTTTGCCCAATCTGTCTTTCTTTTCTGTTCTTGTATCCTTTGTGGGGGATTGTTGGAAAAATGATACAAGAAAATAGGATATAAAAATAACAATAGCAAATGAGGTAGTAAGTGTACATTCCCATATCCCACATGGACAAAATAAGAGAACGTTTTTGGGTTTATATATGATTATGTAGAAAGTGCCTTTTGAATTAATTTATGGATGAGAGTATGGACACCACACGCGCGCGGCGCCTGCCCGCCATGCCGTGCTCGGGCGAGGGTGTGTGTTACATTTTTACAAACGGGTACAATTATTTTTCGAAAAATTCGGTCTTTTACTGTTTCGTAATTAACGTTCGTGTGTAAAATCAGTTGCCGAGATTTTTGCTCCCTGTATTACTCTAATTGCCAACGACTCCACTTCAACCCGGTTTTTAGGACTTCGGTTAGCACCACCTCTGGCCGATATTTTGGACTTCGGTTAGTGCCTGATTTTTAGGCCTTCGGTTGCAGCTAACCGGGGCCTTTGCAGTATTATAACTACATGCTTTCTTCACTGTTTTTCTACACAAAAACAAAAATGAGAACATCTCCTCTTCTTCTACTTCAATTCTCTCTCTCAAATAATTGGGCAAAGTTCTTAAGCGTCTCCTACCCGGTCTCTATCGAGTGCAACGGTAGTGGTCGAATCGTGTTAATCCTGGAGGACCGCCGCCAATAAATCTGTTTGCACAGAAGCAGTGGCGAAATCATCTTTTAGGCCAGTGGTACTTCTCACGACACGGTGCCTTCGGTATTACATTCAATTTCTTATTTTTCTCGTGTTATTTGATTGTCGCGTTTATATATTTTATCCAGGTTTAATAGCTGGGGTGAGAGCGTGAGAGAAAGCAATCCTGGCCCTTCATTGTAATGGACGGGCAAGATTTGTTGGACACTAAAAAAAGATGACAATTTACAACCAAGATTTATTAAGTATTAAAAAAATAATTTTCTTCTTTTATTCCTTTTTTTCTTTTTGACCCATATAGGGGTATGGGCCATAAATTGTTATTTTTTTTAGTGTCTAATAAATCTTGGCCATCCATTATAATGGAGGGTTAGGATTGACTCTTTTCACGTTCTTACCCTCTCATAAGAACGCCACCTCATATATATATATATATATATATCTAGTGATTGGGGGCACGCGCCCCAGTGTTTCAAGCTTGGATCCACCCCTGGCAACATCATCGACCCAAATCTGCCAAAGAAAGACCTGAATATGAGGAGTGACATTAATCTTTTATGTCAAAATATTAAACATGTTTAAAAGTGCGTTTTAATAAACTCGAACTTTGAAGATTATTTTAATTTCCGGTATTATTTAGATGATCTATAAAGTATCTATCCAAAAAAAAAAATCACGTCATTTAATATTATATTCTAAAAATAGCACTTTCTTATCACATCTATCATACTAATGTAAATGAAACGTATAAAAATATATTCCTTAGCATTAATTCCAAGTCCACCCTTTAACAGAAAAAGTTGAGAAAACAAAGTTACAGCCTTCCCCAGGGACCCCACTTTCCCCCTCCACCTAAATTTGAATATTCCAATAATAAATAAATAATAATAGAGCTCCATTTATTTTTTTAAAAAAAAATAATTCTAGGAATTGATTTTCTCATTTTTTATTATTTGTTGCGTATTCGGTAACAGAAAAAGTTTTCCTTCTATTTGAAAAAAATGACTTCCCTTTTAAAATGGGGGATAGTCATGATTTCAGGTGTCATAAAAACTTTTGCAATAATTATCATGTGAATCTAGATGGAATTACAATAAATCAGACTAGATCGTAGATATTTAGCATCACAACACCAGACATGTATTAGACTGAATAATTAAACACAGCTTGGATTTGACTTTATTATTGTTGCAATAAAATAATTTTAATCAAGTTAAATTGTTATATAATATTAGGAGGAGACCGACTATTGCGTTTTTTTTTGGTAAGTGACCGAATATTGACCGACTACTGTCCCTGTTTGGAAATGTGAACTATAATACATATTAAAAGAAAGGTAGAGACAGACAAAAGAAAAGTTGGATGAAGACGATTATAAATGGCTTTACCCACCTAAACCTTATAAAAGAGATGACCTTAGACAAAAACTAAGCAACGGTTAAAAATACTTGTAGTCGATACAATTGTTATGAGAGAGAAGTACATAAATGTTAGTTCATAGTGCCCCTAGGTTGCATGTGTATTATTGTTGCTTGCACATATGTTATTACTTATTTGACTTAAATGTTATAAATATTATTCTTTCTTTCTTTAGAGTTAGAGATCCTTTAAAGATAGTCTTTTTATAGTGTAACACTTTATATATATATAAGAGTATATATATATCTTATTCTTCTTAAATCATGCCTTAATGAAAACTTTTTTGAGAAACTTAGCTGTAGTTATTGTTATTTGCTGAGCCTAATGCTCAGATCTAGAAATGAATTTAAAAAGACACACAGGGCAAGTAATTTTCAACATAATAAGACTAAAGTGTTGTGACTATTAAATATAGAACGTATATATTTTCCATACTTCAGTATTCAAATCTCTCTCTCTCTCTCTCTCCGCACATCATAGATCTCTGTTCTTCTTGCACCTTTCGATCTCTTTTTCTCTCTCTGTGTCTTCCCCGTCTTCGTCAGAGAGAGAAGAGAGAGATCTTTTGGATCATTTCTACCTGCATTCCAATCAGGTGCCTCTACTTTCCTTTTTTTGACTTAATTTGTTTCCTTAATTAATTGCTATCTTTCGTTCACTACTTGGTTTTATTTTTGGACTTTTTTTGAATCTGTGTGTTTGGGGTTAAGATTTGGATTGAGTATGTGAATTGGGTGAATTTTTGAAGGGAGATAATGGGGTTCTTCATAAGATCTTTTGTTGTAAATTCTTCTGAATGTATTATGAGAAAAGTGAAAGGAACGGAACCAACTGTCTAAAAGTTTGAGCTGATGGGCAAGGCATAATATTGATTTTATCCACTAATATGGGGGCCTTCCAGGAACAAGGCTCATATACCACGTAAAGGAACTAATTGGTCTACAAATTTAAGTTGATGGGTAAAGATCCAAGATTGATTTTATCCTTTAAGTCTCTAACAATGCCCTCTCATGCAAATGCCATTGGGCTTGAACTGTGGATATTACACAGGTCCACCTCATATCTTATGCTTAAGTTATGTTAATATTTAGAGTGTGGGATGTTGGGATTCAAACTCGTGACCTATCGGCCAACAAGACTCTTATACCGAGTCAAGAATCAACTGTTCCAAAAGCTTAAGTTAATGGTTTGAAGGCCTAGAATTGGTTTTATACTCTAACAAAAAGGCATGGGGGTGAGAATAAGATAGGCTTGGTCTGCATTTGAGTTGAAGTTTCAGATATCAAACGTGGCTTCTTCTGGATTTTAGTTGTTGAAATGAGAAGATTCAAATGCATCTGCGGCATTGGTAAAGATGGCATTGTTCGGCATTGGTAAAGACGGCATTGTTTTGATAGGAGCTCGGGTGAAACAAACCAAATGATTCTCACACCGAATTCAATCAATACAACCAATCAATTAATCCATAGTCCACAATTGTATTAATCTCAGTATAAACCGTACAACATAGAATAGTAGAGCTTTACATTTATAGAAATAGGGAGGTGAAGTAAAGAGAGAGAGGGAAACCGAGAAGAGAGGGGAGAGAGGGAGAGGTAGAGAAGGAGAGAGGAACTCAATTAATCTTCCACACTCCTTCCTCTATAACGAAGGGCCTTATTTATAAAGCTAGGGGGCACAGCTGGATTTGTTGATGTGACTTGAAGGATTTAGCTAATTTAGTTAATACCTAAACTACCCCTAACTTGACTATTATATTTCGTTTGTATCATCGGGGTATTAGCAATTTGATATGTGCTCAAATGAGGTATATGAACCTAGAGTAATAGGGTAGCCCAATAAGAAGTAGAGCGGGTTGGGTCCGAGGAGGGGAACAAACTCTCTGTTCAGAGAGGTAGCCAATTATATTGCAAACCAAGTAATGAAAATCAATGTCATTTCTTATCAATTCTTCCTTATCTTTTCTATTTCAATATATTCCTACTTTATTTAGTTTTCAGTATATCTCGATTCTGATTCTTGTCATTGCTTGTTTTGTAAAACAATTGGCTACCTCTATATATAGAGTTTGCCCCCCCTCCTCGGGCCAGGTCTGCTCTTTTTCTTATTGGGCTACCCTATTACTCTAGGCTCATATACCTAATTTGGGCATGTATCACAATTCAAGGTGCCTTTTGGTTTGACTGGTAAAATTCTAGATTTTTATCTAGTTGAGCATGGAAGACGGCTCCATTTGAATGATGATATTACTGGGCACTTTGTGTTTTAGCGCCTCTAGTTATTTGGAACACTAATTTTTGCATTCTTGGGATGTTCCACCATAAAAGTTGGGACTCTTGTCAATGTTCTGTCATAAACTCCTCGCAATATGGCTGTTAGATGAAGACTAGCGCTAGGCTCAACCTTGCAAAATCACAAGGAAGATATTTGTTTGTGATATTCATATGCAGCTTCATTGGGTTACTCATCATGATATGCTAGATCTTACTAACTGTGGTTAGGCTAGGTGTTCTTCTCACCTTTTAAACAAAAGATATAGTATCGGGGCACTAAGTGTAATACCCAATATTATCATGTCTTATGTCATTGTAATTGTGGATATTAGTCAGGCGACTGTCCAAAAATCTGATTCTGGGGAAAGGAAATTGCAAATGCTTTCGAGAAGCAAATCTTTCTTAAGCTATACTAGAGAACGGATAGCCACTCAGCTTCATGATTGTTTGTTATAGTTATCAGCTGGCATTTTCTGTGCTTCTTGATTAGCCTTCCATAGTGGTCCTTTTTGGCCGTTTCTATAACTGTAGGGAGTGTCTCATAGTTGACCATTTGGCAAAAGGCAACTCACTGCTTTAATTAATCCATTCTGTTTGTAAGTGGACTGAGTGTATGCAGAATGGCCTTTGAGTTTTGTGTGAAACCTCTAATCTTGCCTTTGACTCATGGGTATTTCCCACTAGTATTTCGGACCAATAGATGCTATGACACGTTTGAAGTTTTGAAGTGTCTATGTATTACAATTGGGGGGGGAAAAAAAAAAAAAACTGCATGCATTTGTTTATGGACAACTTCTTCACTTCCTTGATATGCCATTTGAATTGCGGGCATGTTCATATTTGTTGGGTTCGTGTGCGAATTCGGACATCATTCTTGATTCTGGGATCTGAGCTTCCTCTTTCTTTTAGTTGTTGTGCCTGTATACTCCATATGTCCAATTTCTGTTAGCTCGTCATATGCCAAAAAATGCATTTGCTGTCAAGGATGAGATTTTGTCTATCTTGCGTGAGTGCTTGATATGTCTTTAATGTTACACTTACCACTCATTTAAGCAGCCATAAAAATAAATTTTTGCAGCTTCACACAACTTACCGAAAGTACATTCTATTTGGAAGTGGGCTTTTATTAACTGTTGGTTTCAATCATAACTGGTCATAGAACCAGATGATTAAGGATGATGGCAAATCTTGCATGAAATTTCAAGTTGTCCATTTCTGATGTATCTATTTGTTGAATCATATAGGTAATATTTCAGTTTGTGAATTAGAAATTCAAAACCAAGACATGAGCGTTGTGAATCTTTTACGAAAACAAGTGCTGTATATGGACAAGTTGTATACATGTTGGTTGTGTCTTTGTGCATGCACACACTTTTGTTATAAATTTCTAAATCCTTGTGTTATACTGAGTTATGTTTTATTATCTTTGTCTTTTTAAGTGCTCATTACTGAATTGGCAAATAAGTGTTGCCTTCTACATCATCATCATCATCATGCAATTGTAGTTTTCTTCTTAATGGAACCCCTGAAATCGTTTACACCAAAGGTACATGGTGTTAGTTATTGCCTACAAGTAAGTAATCTAAGTTATAGATGCTTTATTTTGTCAAAATAATACATTTTGATTCCTTTAAAATCTCAGTACCATACTACTAACTTTTCGTGAATGAATTGTATATAATGAAATCTGGTCAATTAATCTAATGCTAACATGTCAGTTTTGTGTTCCAAGTCTCAGATATTATCCAAATTCTCTGCCGAGGACGTTGGTTAATTCGCGATTCTTCAGTGGCCACTGAGATTATAGCAGTCTAAGATATGAAATCAAGGAGATGCTGCTACATTTTGTAATGATGCATGTTTTCTAGATGAAGACAACTCGTGCATGGCAGTTTCGCTTGAGAGATTTGTTGAACATGTCAGGGTCACGCCAACGGCCTCATATGAAGAGGCCAGTGTGGATCATAGTACTGGTTTCCATGGTCTGCATCTTTCTCATTTCTGCTTATATATATCCACTCAGAAACTCTGCATTAGCAGCCTGCAATTTTTTTTCATCTAGAGGTTGTTCCATGTATGTGGAAGAATCAATTCCTACCAGGGAGCTGACTGATGATGAGACTTATAGCCGTGTTGTAGTTAGAGAAATTTTGAAGACGCCTCTACTGGAATCCAAAAACCCGAAAGTTGCTTTCTTATTTTTGACTCCTGGTACCCTACCGTTTGAAAGACTGTGGGATTTGTTCTTTCAGGTACGAGTTTCCTTTCTGACTTATGAATTTGATTGCTGAATAATCTTCTGCATCTTGATTATGGTGGCTTTTCTGATATACGCAGTATATTTCTTGATATGTTTGTTTTGCTCTTCTGGAGGGATTCTTCTTTGGAGTTCCTGTCATATTCCCAACTCTGCTATGTTTGTTCAACTGCGAAGCTTTGCAGTGTCACGAGGAAATAAAATGCGTTAACTATTTTACATTAAATCCAGTTATATAAAGTTGGATTGTTGATGACTTACTCATTTCTTTCTACAACTGAGAAGACTTTGATCGTATGGTCCTTATAGAGTAAATTTTGACATGTGTCATGCATGATGTATCTATATGAAGGCTCAGCTTGTGTCATTTTTGAAGAAGTGCCTGAAGAATAAATACTCCCAGGTATATCTAGTTTAGATGGGACACATAGAAAAAAATTTACCAGTCAGCTAAATACTTGTATGGATTCTAGTTATCTTGTATCATCTGATCCATCCTTTTCTCTGCCAGTTTTATTCGTGGTGATTGCCCCTCTAGTAAGTAAATGCACACAACGTGAAAACTTGATTTTGATGGATTGTTGAACCCTCTTAGGTGAAATTTTAGAGAACAATGGGATTTTGAGATGGTGGACTGTGGACATAGAGGACAGGAAGTCCTCGATATATGAAAAGCTAAATAGAAAGAAACACTGTCACGCTGAATAACTTAAGTCGCCTTCTAGGTCAACAAGGGCGAGGCCTTTAAACACCATATGCCATAGCTAATTTACGAGATTATCCTCTCAAATGATGCTGAACTAGTATGATCATAGAAAATTCACGCTTATGCTCAAGCCAGAAGTGCAATAGCTGAATGTCAGGGAATCCTACCCTAATTCCTTGTGATGCCCTATGAATCACAGTGAAAGGAAAAATAATCTCGACTAAGAGGCATACCCAAGGGATCCAGACACACTGAAACCCATGCCCCAGGACACCAAGAAAGATGTTATTTAGGATATGGACTATGTTAAAATAGGTGTTCCTTTGTTTCAAGCTTCCATATGCAAGACACAAATGTCTGGAGTTAATGCCTTACATGACGTAAAACGGCCAAAAAGGCTGGTGGCTTTTGGAAATATGCAAGGAAGATCAGTGGCTTAGATGACTTAAATTAAAACGTCCAGAAAGGTTGTTGGCTTTAAGAAACTTGGAAGAAGCATCATTGGGTTATTAGTTCCTTACAAGAACCTCTTCGTTTGTGTCATTGCAAAGTAAAAGATTTACTGCTTTCACCATGTGCGTTGCATTTCCACCAAAATCCAATCTGAGATCCTAATTGACTTAAGCAGCCAGGAGGAAAGGTGGCTTTATGCAATTGGGAAGAAAGATCAGTGGAAAATTAATTGCCTATCATCTTCATTGGAATATGGAAGATAAAAGAGTGTATAAGTAAACTTTGAGCATGGTTAGATGACCTGTCATGGTAAATGAATTGTAAAGCAGGACCACTTGTTGTGTTATTTTGAGCTAGTTAGGTCTCATCAGTTTTTCTTCTGACGTGAAAAAGGAATTATGATTCCTAGGGAAAAGGGAATTAAAGTTATATGAATTGGATGAGCTTTCATGCTTTGAAATGTAATGCTCGGAAGCTTGAAAAACTCTTGTTGTTCCTTGTTCATTAGAAGACAACTGGCAATATCTTAATGTGTGGGTGCCTCAATTTGCATTCTGAAAGACTGGTAGTGCAAATAAAACCTTATTTATGGAAGAAATGTGGCCCTTTAATGCGGCGGTAGCAATGAAGCCTCTAATGAAGAAGTTGGTTCCAGAAAGTGATAAAGCATTAAAGGTCTTCAAGTATCACTTGCGCGTCAACTTTAGCAACATATCCAGTGCCCCAAGGGCTCCCGCCTAAGCAGGGTCTGGGGTGGGCGGATGTACGCAGCCTTCCCCCTTCAGGGTATTACCCCTGAAGAGAGGCTGTTTCCCAGTGCCTCCAACCTAAGGCGCGTCAACTTTAGCAAATAAACAATTATGTCCCCCCTTCTTTTTCTGTGCATTACTTGTGAACCTTGTCCAAAATAGCTGAGAAGCCCTTTTTTTATTTGATTGCTAGCCCAAAAGGCACTAGACATGTGGTGTAGGGTCCGTAGGCTTGTAGAACTAACAAGCTAAAGGCATAATCAAAAAACAAAAATCCAAAGAAAAGGAACAAGTAAAAGCCATGGAAGCAGCAAATAGGGAGGGGCGCAAAAAAAAGAAAGCGTCATTTGCACCAACTCTTGGTACCTTCATTCTCTGGGTTAAGTCTCTAGGTCTTCAACATACTCAATAACACTGTCCAGCGTATCCAATATCTAACGCAGCCATTACATTGTACAACCTCCTCAGAGTAAGGAAACTCCTTGAACAAGGCACTGATCCGAAATCCAAGTCTAACATTTGCACCAGCTGCCTGTTCCTTTTACCAAATAGTCCAAACCATGACTAAAAGAAAGAGTGAACCAAGCGCCCCTCTGAAATATCTCCCCCCCCCCAAAAAAAAAACCAATCCCTGTTACTTTTTTTCTACGAAAGGTAGGACTTGATCATTTGGTTCTTCTAGGGGACATTTTATACAATTTACAAAAGCAAATCAAAGCAATGACAAATAAAAGAAACACTAATGAAACAAGGGACTCATATTTGGTCCTGTTTGATCCGTGAACCTGGGAGTGTGCAGAACTCTTCTGAGCAATCAATTTGCTCATTTTTTCTTTTGTTATGTTTCTGCACTTTTTAATATGCCTCTCGTATTTATAAGCTCATGAGTTACTTTTTTGGGAACCATTTAGTTTCCCTTTATGTGTACTTGATCATTTATTTTTTTCTAATAAATTCTAGGAAAAAGAGGTTGGGTTTTGTTATTGCTATCCAGAGCAATGATATGACTTGGAGTGAATGATAACCACAAATTTTCAAAAAATTGCTCTAGTATTAACATTTTTGCCCTTACAATAATATTACCCAAAAGGTTTGATATTATATTTTATTGTTTTACATGCTATACTTACCCAAAAATTAAGGTTGTAAAACCCTGTAGGGGTAAGGTTGCGTACATCTCATCCCCTAGACCCTGCTTTGGCGGAGCCCTTGTGGCACAGGGATTGTTGTTGTTACCCAAAAAATTAATATTGCTAGAAGCTGTCAGGGTAAAAGCAAAATGGTTATTGGATGCTCTTTTCCTGTGTGGTTGATGGGCTTAATTGTTTAACCAAAAGTAAGACAGGCTGAATTAATGTGACATCACGGATAGTGAAATCTGTTGATAAATTATCTGATACAGCTAGGTGTACAGTGTACTTTTCCTAGTTATTCTCTTATCATTTTTATGATCTTATGATCTGAACAATGGCAATTCAATTTTTTTCCTTCAGGGTCATGAAGGGAGATTTTCTGTTTATATTCATGCATCTAGGGAAAAACCAGTGCATGTAAGTCGTTATTTCGTTGGTCGGGACATTCGCAGTGACAAGGTAACCAACCTTATGCTTTGCTACAAATTTTCATATTGACTTTGTTCCTTACAACTTGACATTGTCATTTCTAGATGTATGTAAGAAGCACGTATTTTATGATTTTGAGGTTAGTAAGATTAATCTTACTCCTCAGAAATTACTGGCGAGGACACTGGACCATATGAGAAGGAACCGGATTAAAGTTTCTGACGAGACTCGAGATTGTTTTGTCCCGCCTATATTTTGATGAATTCATATTCAGTGAATTAGCATTTGCACCACCACGTGTACTTTTAAAGAAAGCACACGGACTTCGCATGATTTCAAAGCCATGTACACATTTCTTGAAACAAAGCTTGGATGTTAAATGATTGCACGGAATCGATTTGAAGCTGCTTGTACTTGGAACTGGTTTCTTTCTGCCTACAACAATATCTTACATGCTTATAAATGGAATCTAATTTGGAAGACTGTGGGATCTAAATTGACTCGATATGAAGTTACTGAAAAGAGAAATTCATTTTTAGGCTAAGCACTTACTTATAAGATGAATTTATTTTAAAATTTGATATTGTATTGTTTAATTAATGTTGGAACTTTTGAGTTGCTTGTGCTAAACTCTGACTGAAAAGATAAATTTATGTGTAGAACCAGTATTTTGATATTGTATTCTTGAGCGAAGGATGCAACCTTTAAGTTATCTTCTTCCATTTTTCAGAATCAATTTTGTTATCGAAGAGCTAGTTTGACCATTTTTAATGAATGAACATGTTGGAAGCGGTAAATGAAGAATTAAGAAACTAGTAGATGTCTGTGTAGTCCATATCTTTTGAAACAAATGTGTGATAATACATATATTTATCAAATTTCACTGTAGCTGTAGCCTTTTTCTAGGAAAAAGGAATCTCTGCATAGGTACTCTAAGCCATTCTGTTGTTGTCCCATGTTTTAGTATGCTTGATATGTTCTATGCTTAATTGGCTGTGAACGGTGCCAAATGATCCTTAGTGATGATGGCCTTGCATAGAGTAAACCTGGAGACCTAAATTCATGCTATCAATAAATTGCTTGTAGGTGGTCTGGGGCAAAATCTCAATGGTTGATGCCGAAAGGAGACTCCTTGCTCATGCATTGAGAGACCCAGATAACCAGCAATTTGTCTTGCTGTCAGACAGGTAACTAGACCTTTTGAGTTCTAGTAGTTGGGCAATTTGTGTTACTTAACTGTATTTTTCATGGACTTGCAAGCAAAAGGTGATATAATTGACTTGTTTCTTGTTGTCACTCTTCTTTCCGTACTCCTGCAGTTGTGTCCCACTTCATAACTTTGACTACATCTACAACTATCTCATGTTCACAAATGTCAGCTTTATTGACTGGTAAGAACACCAATATGGTCTGCAATTGCAACATTGTGTTGCTTCTTGTATTGGATTTGAGCCATGTTATATTCGCACAGATAAAATAGTAGTGATGGAATTTCTATTTATGTTTACTGTTTATTCTACACTACATGTTGGAACAACTGTATAAACTGTACGTTTCCATTGTTGCATTTATATTAATTGTTCTATTTTTCGTACTGTTGACCTACTAACAGAAGTTTGAGTATTTTATGTTATGAAAGCTTATTGATGCTGTAATCCAAAGTAGAAGCTGTCTTCTTGGGGGTGTGTGGTGGGTCCATATTGACTTTCATCATTGTCATACAAATTGCCGAGATACTTGCATTTACAGGGCTAAGCTTGAAACAATCTTTTGATCCATTTGATTCTAAATATTTATATCCTGTTTCTATTCATGATAATGTTGAAAATTCACATAATAAAAAAGAAAGTGTACTTTGTTTGACAAGGTTTTCTTGAATACTTGTTTGGAAAGTATCACAATTGATCCATTTTAACTACAATTTTCACAAATGTCTCGGAGGTCAATGCTAGACTGATTGCTTGAACAACTTGCATAGTGCATGGTTTTCTAATTGAAGCATATCATATCTATGCATATGTGCTGCTGTCAATCAATTGACAGGCTAGAAAATTGTTGTCCTTGGAACTAAATTCGTCTTCTCAGCTCTGATCTCACCAATCTACTAGAAAAGAAGTTGTATCACTTTTATGAATATTTGGTTATTTGAAGTTTTTTAGAGATGACAAATTCTTTCTTCTTTATGATCTACAAAAATAAATACAATGTTAGCAAGAATATTTTAAGTCAATATCTACACTAACAAGATTTTATATGATTTAACCTCCTTGTTAACTGAAGTTTGTACTAACATATCAATTAGGGAGGCATTTTATTGATACAGCTCTTTTACAATTCACATGTTTTGTAGTATTTGTCTACTATCTATAGAATTTGGAGCCGATATCTTTGATGAATTACTGTAGTGGTCTGCTTCCACCATCCTTCATTATTTTGGTGTTGGGAGGTATAATTAGTTAAGCAAACTCAAACATTAGGCAGTTGTAATATGATTATTAATTTTGCTTCCAGTTTTATCGATCCTGGCCCACACGGTACTGGGAGGTATTCAGAGCATATGCTGCCTGAGGTTGAGATGCAGGACTTTCGGAAGGGCTCACAGGTATGTGTTCAGGAACATGCCTTTTCTTCTTTATTTAAATGCTCCCGCATTTGAAGTTTGTTTGATGGATTGATATTAACTGTTCGATCTTGCTGTTGAGAACTATGCATATGCTATCTGCAACCCTCTCATACTGTGGTGCTCTTATCTATTTAAACCTGAGAGAGGAGATGGCCTCAGATAGGGCACGATGGAGGGCTAGCATAAGGGTAGCAGAGGTGGCAGAGTAGATTAGTGCGGGGAGGGACTGGTAGTTTAAGACCCTTAGGCTAGTTTAGTCTCCGATCATGCTTCGTCTTCTTCCTCTTCTTCTTCTTCTTTCTCTTTCTTTTTTTTTTTTTTTTTTTTCCCCCTCATAATTCATGGGTAATTAATTGGTGGTTTATTTGTAGGCACTCAATTACTTCAGGTTGGGGGTCCTCGGAAACAGCCTCCTTTCCACCCGGAAGGGGTAAGGCTGCGTACACCACCCTCCCCAGACCCTGCTTTCTGCGGGAGCCGCAAGGCACTGGGACTGTTGTTGTTGTTGTTGTTGTATTGTCTTTAGGTTTTTTGTTTCATGGGTTGGTATTCAATGTTTTTCTTTCTTATTTTGCTTTTGGTTGGAAACAGTATCTTTGTTTTTCTATTTTTATTTTTAAATGAGATGACTTATCTTGATATATGCTGGTTATGATCTTACTTGATTTTGTTGATTGCCTATTTGAGGTGCTTTCCCCTCTCCGTTTGGTAGTTGTGAATTGCATTATGAAACAACTTCGTCTTTGGCAACCTACATTTTAAAGATCTTTCAATATAAAACTAAAAGAAATCTTTCAAGACATTCAAAAGGTTACTTCTGTATTTCTTTTTCTTTCTTGGTTGGAATTAACTAAAGTTTATTGTAATGAGATAATCATTTTGGGATGGATGGAGTATTCATATCGTTTCTGTCTTTCATTTAGAGTACATCCTCCTTTCCTAGTTGAGTTTATCCAGTTTGCAGTATTTATTTGTTTTGTCCAACAATTTGAGATTGTGTTATGTGTTTTTCCTACATGTATGTGCTATGTATGACTAGTTTTCTCGACACACAAAAGTTTCCTCTAATAGCTTTCAGGAGATAAAATTTTTCTCTAATATACAGCTTTATACTATAATATTAGTCACTGTGCATAAATTAGATAGAAGATTATCTTTGATTTTCTTGTTCTGTGATGATCAAGCGATGGAACAACGTTGGGGATGTGAAAAAGAACATGCATGGTATAGTTTTCTTTATGGGTCCTGTTTTTCCCTAAGCGCAATTTTTAAGAAATAATGAATGCGGTATTTATGCAAGCTTTGAAGTATATATTATGTGTTATCTTTTTTACATGTTAGTACACAAAAAGGCATAATTGCTGTGATGCACTTGTGTAGCATGACGTATTATTTATCTTCAGAGAATGGGTTATTTATCTTGGGAGGTGAAATGTAGAAAGTAACTACGGACAATTAAATTCTTGTTATTCATTACCGGATGATAAGCATTTGCCTTTTATGTATAGGCAGCCAACATGGAAACTTGATCTTCTAGAAACTAGATCCTCGATTGGAAGAAAACGGATTTTGGCATTGAACAATCTTGCAAATGAATCTGATTCATATTTGTACTGTCGGTAGAGGAAGAGATGCTTGATTTTCTCTCCCTTCCACTAACTTACACGCACAAATATAGACATGTACATTATTTATAGGGTTATTTACACCAAAGGTCCTTGTACTTTGCCCATTGTGTCAATTTGGTTCATGTACTTTTAATTGTATTAATTTAGTCCCTCAACAATTCAATATGTGTCAATTTAGTCTTTTGGTCAAATTTAAGTTATGTTAATGATGTAATTTTGAACGGTAGAATTATGTTAGATGTAAGTAATTTATTATAATTCATATGTTTACTCAATTTAATCCAATTCTTGGCCGAACTATTGAAAATTTCATTAAAGTTTAACATAAATTTTTCTCTAAGGACCAAATTGACACATTTTGAATTGTACAGGGACTAAATTGACACAATTAAAAATACAAGGATTAAATTGACACAATGAACAAAGTATAGCGACCTTTGGCATAAATAACCCTTATTTATATCATCATTGTTGCAAATGTTATGGTCTGACTGTTACATTGGGCGCTGATAAATGTTAACTCATATGGGGATAAATCAGTTTAACTGTTTTACTTTTTCATGTTGCCAGTGGTTCACAATGACACGGAAGCATGCTTTAATAGTCATGGCTGACAACCTCTACTACACGAAATTCAAACTATACTGCAGGGTAATGCTGTGCTTTTTTTCCTGTTGTCTTCCAAGTAATATCTTTTCTGTTTGTATTCTTTTACATGGCATCTTTGGATGGTATTTTGGTGCACCTAGCGCGTTTGTTTTTTCATACGCGCCTGCATTATCAACAAAGCCCAATACCTAGTGTTTGGACATGGAATCAACTGAAGATAACGACCCATTTTGCCGCTAGATTTTGAGCTAGCAATTACAAGGTTGGAAGCCAGTTATTGCCCGATTTGTTGTTATGCAATGACACTTTTACAATGATTTTTACAATGCACATATTATTTTTTTCACTAAAACATCACATATTATCTTTTTTTAACTAAAACATACTTATAAATGTATTTACATGGTAAAAACTATGGAAGAGGTAAAACAATTAACAATTGGATGACTATTCATTTGATTTTTCGAAACGTAAGAGTTCAATGAAACTTTTGTTACCTTCAAAAACCCAAAGTGAGATCAGCTACCCATTAAGTAACATAGTGGACACCAGAACTGCGACTGTGATGCAACAATGAACCGCAATTTGATTTTTGACTGAAAATATATATATGCAGTTACAATTCACCAAGGACGAGCATATAGGCAACCGCCTATCACACTTGGAACTTTCTTTTTCTAACTTGGACGTGCCACCCCATAAATTTGTTTTTTAAGAGCGATTTAAGCAGTGTCAGCACACAAAAGGTGGTTTCTGAATCTTCTAGATGTCACGAAATTTCTACCTTCAAACATGGTTGCTTCAATGGTCCATTCCTACCTAAATTACACGTGTCGGATACAGACACTTGGTTGTATATATGATACTTACGCACTTCAAATAAGACGAAAAAACATAGAAAACTGTTGGAAAATTGTTGAGTCCAACATCTAGACACATACCCTGTGTTTGAGTCCCATGCCCAAACTTGGGTAAAGCTTTTAAGCTTTGAGTGTATGATGAAACTGGCTTCCATAGACTTTGCTGTTGATATTGTTTTCTTTGTGTTCGCAGCCAGGCATGGAGCAGGGGAAAAATTGTTACTCTGACGAGCATTATTTGCCAACATTCTTCTATGTCCGTATGATAAAGAATAAACTTATTGTTCATGCTGTGAATAATGTTACTCGTATTCTTCTAAGCCCTTGTCAATTATCTTCAGATGATCGATCCTGGGGGAATTGCAAATTGGTCTGTGACGTATGTAGATTGGTCTGAGAGAAAGTGGCATCCCAGGTCTTTCAGAGCCCAGGATATCACGTTTGAGCTCCTTAGAAATATGACGGTATGATTTAGGTTCATGATGCAGCACAAAGGAGAAATAAACTAATTTCTAACTCAATTATCAAATTTTGGAATCAATTTCATTTAAAAATATCTTCATAAGGCTCGTAAGGGTCCCGTTCATAGAGTAGGCACCCTAAATCTGAAAAGATAAAGAAACTTATATCTCATCTAACTAGTAATTAAAGATAATAGGGATCTTATAAAGTATAGTCATGATCTAATTAATATAAAAATAATCTTGAGCATTCTCAATCTTATGCAAATCAGATAAATCCTAAAAGATAAACTGATATCTAGAGAATCTAAAAGTTACAAATATATTTGAACTCCTTCCTATCCAAATATCGTTAAGAATCGTACATTTTACATTATCTTTGCAGTGCATCATTTCATTTAATCAAGCTCTGGATAAGAGGGAGATGTACTAATGTTCTTTCTGAACCTTGCAGTCCATTGACGAGAGCACACACGCCACAAGTGATGAGAAGGTACAATTTTCATCTTCCCTTAGGATCTGTTGGACCCAAGTATTAGTTGAGGAATGGAAAAAAAAATAATTATGGGAAAATATTATCAGGAGGTGGCTGTGTTGGGAATATTCCGGAAGTGTTTGGTTCATGAAAAATTTCTAGTTCTCCATAAAATTTTCAAAGCAGTTTCATGAAAATGCTCTTGAAATGATTCAATTTTCTAGTTCCTCTCCTTTGTATCGGAAATTCGGATTGTCACTTCCCATGTTTTTCAGTTTTCTTTTGTAAGTAAGGATTGTTTCTTTATGTTTTCATAAGTTTCCTAGTATTCTCTATTTATTTTTATTTTTTTTTGATAGATAAGGAAAAACGAGTTAGAAAACTACTAAAATTTTTGAGAATTGTATGTATCCTAATTTGGTCGATCAACTTTCTTTATGAAAGAACATCCATAATGTTTCTCGAGCAAATTGGATTGATTTGAGTGAATAGTTGAATCAGTTGACTCAAAATTTTTGTACTTTATTATGGATCCTCTAAGATTTCTTTTGGTTCGAAGGAAAACATTTACGTCCTAGAAATTTTTTCTTTTCTAACTAGCCACTAAAATACTTTTTTGTTAAAAAAGTTTGTTTCTTTTGTTTAAGAAATAATTTCATTATATGTGTTTATATGAGATTCACGCTTGATCAAGTGAAGTTGAAGTAAGAGATAAGATGTGACATTATGCCAGGAATTGTTTTCCGTTCTATGAAGGAAAATGTCATTCTTTCTTCTTAAGGGGAAGTCAACTTCCTAACTTTTGGACAATAACGTTTTTCATCAAAGCAATAATTGCTAGTTGTTTGTACAATGAAGCTATAGAAATGTGATGGAAATCTAATGTTGCAGAACACGGTTATGTTCAAACCATGCATGTGGAATGGACAGAGACGGCCTTGCTACCTATTTGCTCGGAAGTTTTATCCCGAAACTTTAAACAAACTGATGAATCTCTTCTCCAATTACACAATGGTATAGAACCAACTTCATCATTCTTTGGTCGATCAACCCCCCATTCAAGTTTCGGTATATAACCATTGAAGATACTTTGAGGTGCCGGGAAAAAGAACTCTATGGATATCTTGTGCAACAAAATATGCAGCAAAATTGTCAGTTTTCGTGACAAATGGCCAATGCAGTCAAGGGGGTTGCCATTCAATTTGTAGCTTTTTTTGAACTTTTTTTTTTTTTTTTTGGGGGATTTTTGGATCATTAATTCTTACCCACAAATATTTGAAAATTTTTGGCATTTTGGAGAAATGCAGTTTGGTCCGTGCTTCCTTTTTCTATATGGATAGGTTGTATTTTTTTTCTGTGGTGTATAATCTCAGTGATATTCTGGATCTTTTTGTGATTGATTTCTCTTTTAAGTGGAATCCCAGCCATGGTGTTCATAGTGGGGGCTAGAGAGAGGTTAAATAAGCTACTATTCTTTCTTTGTTCAATATGGGGTTCAATAAGTATATGAACTGAGTTTGAGCTGGCTTATTAGACCTAGTTTGAACGAGGATGTTTGACTTATTAAAGTTTATCAAATAGTTCATTAAAGGCTGATATAGGGGTTTGAATGAGGAGAGTTGTTTCCTTATTGGGATCAAAAGCCTCAACTCGCTTCAAGCTCGAGCCGAGTTGAGTTGAGCTTAGGGAAATACTAAAGCTTGAGCTCTTTGAGCTCTTAGATGAGTCTAAATGGGCCTACCTTAATAAGATTATTTTAAATATGTGAAATCAAGTCAAAGGAGCCTAAATGAGTCGAGCTCGAAGTTAAACGAGCCCAAACGAGATTAAATGATCTTGAATGAGTTTAAATAAAGTGAATTCAAATCGAAGCTTGTGAGATGGGTTCGAGTTCAATTGAGCCATGCCGAGCCTCAGCATATGATGAGCTTGAGCTTGCACTTTTTTTAAGCTGAGCCTAAGTTGAACAAAAAGCTGACAAGCTGAGCCTCCAGCTTGACGAGTTGAGTTTAGTTCAACTCACATGCATACCCAAGCTTATAAGGGTTCACTAAAAACTTGTTAGTAACTATTAAGTTTGCTAGTTGCTTGTTATAGGTTCTTAGTAACTCAAATAACTGGGCTTGGTGACAAGCTTGATTCGTTAAAAAGCTCGATAAGATGGTAACTTAATTTCGCCCGTATTGACAAAGACAACATCTTAACGAATGGAGTTTGAACAAATTTTAGAAAACTCGTTTAGAGATTAAATTGAATTTGAGCCTAAACAAGGGAGTCTTTAAGACTTATTAAACTCAAATTTGATCGCCGGCACCCTTAGGTAATTTCTCAAAGTGGTAGGGTTTTAAAGTTCTTAAAGAATCATGAATCATATTGTAAAAATGATATGAAATTACTTAAATAAGCATGAGGACTTTATTTGCACTTGATGCAATTTACTGTTTTTAAATAAATCGAACTAATAAAGTTCAGTTCACAAGAATAAGGAAGGATCTTAAGAATAGCCATAGTGAATTCATCACCAGTGGCATAAGCAGAGGAGGCATATAAGGCATTTCATATTAGGGTGTGGTGTGGGTGGAAAGAGAATGGGTTGACCACCTTTTCGTTGCTGGTTCAGTGGCTGGGTAATTCACTAGAGTGCAGCTCATTGCTTGAAGAGGAAGGAAAGGTAGAATTGAGCTACTTTGGTTCATCTATATGGTTTTGCAGCTTTAGAAATTGAACCAACAATCCAGCTAAAATTATGGTTGAAGCTTGCCATTGCTTTTGGGAATAAAGCAAAGCATGACAAACCATTTGGATCACTTGGGAGAGGTTGGCACAAAAGGAAGATCCAAAAGGGTTTAGAAATCATGAGTTGGTTCTGATAGCAAGCTTCAGTTATAGGATATATGACGGTGAATTTTATGCATCTAAGACAAGCAATTTAATGATTGCTGGCTACATTATTAGACGAGGCGGGATGATCGGCTCCAGTAGGAGCTCGATGTCTTGGAAAAGCAACAATGATAACGCCAAGGTCATGACAGCCAGAGAGGATCTTTTTAGATTAGTTAATTTGGGATTCTGAAATGTTCAAGTAAAGGGTGACAGTGAGATAATTATCAGACATATCAATATTGATGATTTTTTTAATGGTAACAAAGATTTCAGGTGGCCTTGTGAGAGAAGAATCTTTCTAGATATCTGTTAGGTTTTAGAATCGGTTCTTGATAGTGACTTCTGAGCTAATATTTGATTTGAGATTACAAACGATGATAGAAGAATATATCAAACAACAACAGTGAACACCAGATCTACATGGTTCAGCCTTAAATGGCCTATATCCACGATCTCCGTAATACTAGATAGGCATACTTATATTATTACGGACCAATATTAATTACAAATTACAAACCAGATCATAACCTAGGGTACAAATTATAGACTCTTTCTTTACAA
Source organism: Simmondsia chinensis (assembly GCA_018398585.1). Taxonomy (NCBI): domain Eukaryota; kingdom Viridiplantae; phylum Streptophyta; class Magnoliopsida; order Caryophyllales; family Simmondsiaceae; genus Simmondsia; species Simmondsia chinensis. The sequence goes on from JAGTTD010000005.1 coordinate 33,349,628, forward strand.
AAGCTTCAAGGATTGAAACCTAAAGAAGAGTACAAAAAGTAATACCAAACTCTTGCTTAGTACCACCATTGAAGTCATCAAGAAGGTCTTGACTGTCTCCATATGGTTGACACCACCGGATCTGGAGGAGGAATAGCACTAGAAACACTCACACTCAAACATCACAGGGAGGAGAGAGAAAAAATTGGAACGTAACAGTGCCAAGGACCTTGGTCCTCTTTATAGACAAAAACCCAATCTTTGTGCCACCATAGGTGGCCGAATCTAGGCCCGATAACTTTCAGATCAACGGCTTACATTAGCCCAAACAAATACAAACCGGGCTCGTAGGATTAAGACGCGTGGCAAGATTAACACTGTCAAATGAGGAAGAGGAGCGTCCTTTAGGAGGCTTCCAGAGGAAGCTTCAGGCAACCAAAGGGGGACAGGGCATCAGAAAACACAGAATGGGTAAGGCAAGGCAGGAGCTAAAAATCGTAATTGACCAAACTGTGTAAAAACCCATTTTTGAATTGGAATTGACCCTGAAATTCACTTTATTTACAAATTTTCCATTTACCTGTTTTAATTGGTGAAACATTGCGTTTTGGACCCTCTATTCACTTAGGTTTCTCGTTTTGGTCTTTAATTAATTTCATAGTCAGTATATATAGGAACCAAATATCAACAATATCATTTATAATAAGTTAATGTGGATGAAGCAATCAAGGTGACCAATTTAATCAGATAGAAATCATGGCTTATGTCAAGGCCGATCCTGACAATTTGGGGGCCGTAAGCAAACTTTACAAATGGTGCCCTTCATATATGACATTTCTTTTGATAACACATACTAATACAATAAATTATAAATATTTTAATTATAAAACTTATTAGTATTAACAATTGAGATTTTAAAAATGACAACTCCTAAAATATTGAGTGCTTAAAGTTTGGGGGGCTTCAAGCGGTTGCTTAAGTTATGTCCGGCCTTGGTTTACAGTTGCAGGCAAACATCACGTTATTGCTGATAAATTAGACTTTATGTAATAGATCGTCGTAATTATACTAGGTTTTGAGTAAAAATATTTTACAAGGCTGTTAGCATAGGGGTAGCCAATGTAATGAGGTAGAATAGAGGAGCATATTTTGGCTAGCACTAGTGCCCCCAAGCTTATATGTCTACTTGTTTGATTTACTTGATATGTTTGGGAGCTGTTTTATTACTTATTGCCTATTGCTGCTTCATACTTCCCGCTTCATGCTTTTTTTATGCTTGCTCTGGTCCGTCCTTTTTATGTTTTTACGCTCTTATGCTTTATGCTTTATGCTTTATGCTTATATACTTGTATGTTTTTCAGGTTGGGGGTCCTGGAACACAGCCTCCCTTTAGGGTAGCACCTTGAAGGGGTAAGGTTGCGTACATCCCCTCCCCCCCAATCCTGCATATGCGGGAGCCCTTGAGACATTGGGTTAGTGGTTGTTTTTGTTGTTGTTGTTGTTGTTAATCATTACAAAAATACGCGATTAAGAATGAAGATGTTTTAATTGAGGCACGTGTTTGGCACATGAAGCTAGTAAAAACGCATGCCCAAGGACGACATTATTCCAATTAAATAAAGCATATGTATGGCACATGATTGAGGTATTTAATTGGTGTTGAGACTAGTATTTTAATGTATATTGTATATTGTAGGGTTATTTAAGCCAAAGGTTCCCGTACTTTGTTCATTGCGTCAATTTAGTTCTTGTACAATTCAAAATGTGTCAATTTAGTCCTTCAAAAAAAATTTATGTTAAGTTTTTAATAAAATTTTTAATAGTTCGACCACGAATTGGATTAAATTGAGTAAATAGATAAATTTAAAATAAGTTACTTATATTTAACATAATTTTACCTTCCAAAATTACGTCATTAACTTAACTTAAATTTGAACAAAGGACTAAATTGATACATTTTAAATTATTCATGGACTAAATTGATACAATTAAAAGTACAAAAACCAAATTGACACAATTAACAAAATACAGGAACCTTTGCATAAATAACCTTATATTGTATTATGTATTTGTATTTAGTATTAGGTATTTACTAGTGGTTTAATTCCTAGAGTTAATGGCTAGAATTATTGTCGTAATCTCACCTCTTCCTCTTCTCTTGGTAACTGGCCAAGAGGAGTAAAAGATCACCATCAATTGTGCTTTAATTGCATGTATTATTAGCTTAGGGTTCTTGTTTACGTAAGATAGTTTTAAGCTTTTGCGATTCCTTGTCTATTTTTTTTTTTTTGATCGAACAATCCAGCCTAATCAAGCTGGGAGAAAATACATTACATCACTCGAAAGTAGATCAACAAGTTCAGAGGGTGGGTTAATCCACCATTCATGATTACATACATAATAAAAATGCAGTTTAGCCCCCATATGAGCTACCCTATTACAATTACGAGCAACCCAACAAAATAAAATACATTCAAACTCATATCTAACTTGGAATATATCTTGCACAATTGAGCAAGTCATCCATAAGGGGGGGGTTAGAATTCAAAAAATTCACAGCTTCCAAACAGTCAAATCCAACTATTACGTTCTTCCATCCCGATGCTAGGGCCAAAAAAATAAGTACCACGAATTGCCTGCAGCTCAGCAATTAAAGGTTATTGAGCTTGATAGAATAGCACCAACCAGCTACAATGTGTCCATTATGATCTCGTGCCACAACAGCACAAGCAGCTCGGCCATTGTTTCTCCATGACTCATCTGAATTGATTTTAATAAACTGCTGTGGTGGAGGCCTCCATCTTTCCATATTAGAGCTCCTCTGTTGCACTGGGGGGATTTTGATTGTCTCCAAATACTCTGTAGCCTGCTCCTTAGCTTGCTTATACAATAATGAGGGAGTAACACACTTATTCCTAAAAACAAAATTACAACAATTTTTTCATAAAAACCAACAAAGGTAAGCACAGTTAGCTAAAATTGCACTATCATTTTTAAACTGTTGGTGAAAAAATCCCACGATTTGATAAAACCTGGAAAACCTTGGACTTCAGTTTTGTACCCAAAGTCCAAGACCACCCAGACCACTCGGGCAAATGGACAAAAAAGTAAGATGTGTTCAATAGATTCTACATCTTCATGGCATCTTGGGCATTCAGGTTTGAAGCTTAATTTTCTAACAAAAAGGTTTTACCCTAACGCAATAGCATTTTGGCATAGTCTCCGTAAGAAAAAATTGACTTTTGGCTCAGGGGGATTTCCAAATAAGAGAGTAAGCCCTCTTCATTTGGAACGAAATAGAAGCTTCATTTTCCAAACCTCCTTTCTTCACCTCATTCAACCATTTTTCATACCTCTTTTTTACTTTATAAGTGTCATCTCTAGCTTCTTTCCATATGAGTCTGTCTTTAGTTTCAGGCCCTTCTAAAGGAATTTTCTCTATTTGATCAACTATTGTTCTTGAGAACAACCTTCTGATCTTATGACTTTTCCATCTTCTGAGGTCAATATTTATCAGCTCAGCAACCTTTTTCAGGTTTTCCACTCAAAATTGTGGTTACCGCAATGAGAGGAGACCTAAATCTCGGGATCCAGTTATCCTCCCAGATGTTGACACTGTTACCATTTCCAGTTGACCACACTAGGTCTTTTTCGATGTGGTTGCGTCCCTCTAAAACACTATGCCACCACTAGGTAGGGTTACAACCCAAATGAGCTTTAAGAGAAGAAGATTTAGGAAAATGCAAGCCTTTAATTATTTTAACCCAAAATGCATCTGGGTTTTGAACTATTCTCGAAGCTCGCTTTCCTAAGAGGGCAAGGTTAAAACCTTCAAAGTCCCTAACCACCCCCCCCCCCCCCCAAAAAAAAAAAAAGAAAAATTAGAGTCCCCTTTCCACCAATATGATTCTAAAAGAGAATTAATTTTATGACAAAAGGTTTCAGGAAACTTAAAACATTGAATTGTATAAGTAGGGATTGAGGATAAAATCGATTTGATCAAAATTTCCCTTCCTGCATGGAATAGTAGTGAGTTTGCTCAACCTTTCAAGCGGGATCTTATTCAGTCTAAGACAAGAGAAATGGCCCCAATCTTAGATCTACCCATTAACAATTGGATCCCTAGGTATTTTTCATCCCTACTCATTGGTTCCACGCCAAAGAAATTCATGCATTCAGTTCTTGTCATAGAATCAACATTGGAGGAAAAGAATGCTATGAATTTGGCAAAATTGATTGCTTGGCCCGAAGCATCACAAAAAATCTCCATTAATTTTTTCACCCTCGCTGCATTACTAATATTGGCCTCAAAAAATAAAATGTAATCATTGGCAAAAAGCAATTGAGATATGGGTGGAGTAAATCGATTAATACGAAATGGATCCCATTGATTATGGCTTACCGCACAATTTATAAGTCTCGATAAAGCGTCCATAACCATTATAAACAGATAGGGAGATAGGGAATCCCTTGCAAAGACCCTGCCCTATAGCAAGGTTGCCCACGCGCTTCCCATTCACTATTGGGCTTATTGAGACCTAAGTAACACATTGCATATTCCATTAATGAATCGTTCATTAAATCCGAACTTATTTAAAATTAGTTCAAGAAAACTTCAGTTTACTTGATTATAGGCTTTTGTCAAATCAATTTTCAGGCCAATTATCCCTTTTTTACCTCTTCTTCTACTTCTCATGTAATGAAAAGCTTCATAGGCCACAATAATATTGTCTTGCATTTGGCGGCCCTTAATAAAAGTCGCTTGTTGCAGGGATATAATACTTGGCATTATACTTTGCAGTCTATTGGTAATCACTTTGGCAATAATTTTGTAAATAAAATTGCATAAGCTAATTGGTCAAAAATTGTTTAATGATTCTAGATAGCTTTTTGTTGGAATTAAAATGATGTCAATCTCATTAAAACTTTTAATAATTTTATCGTTTTGGAAGAAGGCTTGAACCGCCTTAACCACATCTCCTCTAACCGTATCCCAAAACTCCAAATAAAAAATACCCGAAAATCCGTCTAGGCCTGGAGCTTTTAACTTTCCGAGATGCTTGGATGCTTCAAAGATTTCAGCTTCAGCACATAAAAATTGATTCATTTGATTTGTTACAGCATGGGGGATGGCTGCCACTGCGTCTTCTAACCTGTTACTCCTTCTCTCGACATACAGATTATGGAAAAATTGCATCACCAAGATCTCAATTTGAGCTTCTTCATCTGTCCAAATTCCTTCATCATTTTTAATTTTCAGGATGGAATTTCTTTTTCTCTTGTAGTTCCATGGAAGAATTTCGTGTTTCCGTCACCATATTTCAGCCGATCTACCCTCTCGATCGTTGATGCCAATGACACTCCTCTGCTTTCCATTGTTTCTTTAGCTACTGTTTCAGTTGGTATTCAAGTTTTAAGCTTTGCTCATCTCCCTCTCTATCTTGTAATTCGGACAGCTTCTCCATAATCTCTTATATTGTTTCTCTTCTTTGTTTTCTCCTTTCACGCCACCATCTTTTCAGCAGCTTTTCGCACCTTTTAAGCTTGCTTTTGACTTTATGCATTCTTGATCCTGTGTCTCTTTTGTCCCTTCCTTCTTTTACAATCTCAGCAAAGTCTTTTTCCAACGCCCATTTGGACTCAAACTTGAAGAAAGGCTTAGGTTTTGCATTTATTCCCTTCCAACAGAATAATGAGAGGAGAGTGGTCTGAGCCAGCCGCTGGTTCCAGTACTGCTTCTACAAATTCAAACAAAGACAACCAAGAGTAATTAGTAGCTTTTTTATTAATACGTTCTCTAACATAAACTTCACCGTCTTTAATTGCAGTCCATGAGAACCTGCATATTTTAGTTTCAAGTTCAACGAGTTGACAATTATCAAAAACATTATTTAAAATTTTAATTTGACCACCTGTTACAGGAAGACCATTGAGCCTGTCAAAGACTGAAGATAGCACATTAAAAACACCTAAAACAGCTAGAGCTTCAATCATTCTTGCGTATCTCGCACTAAATTCTTCCCAGAATTTCTTTTTGTGTGTTGCCATGGGTTCACCACATACAAAAATGTGTCTCCAATTTTTCAAGCCTTGGTTAGCCTCAATGGATACATCGATTAATCTATTAGAACAGGCAAAACTTTTATGTTAACATCATTACACCAACCTAACGCCAAACAAACCCAACCCCCCCCCCCCCCCCCCCCCCCCCCCCCCCCCCCTCTTTTATGCTCACTCTCTTGGCCAGCGTCACTCGATTCCCCCCTTCCTAAAATGTTTATTTTGCACTTGTGGGATCCATATTCAGATGCTCTTAATGATTTATCATAAGGAGGATTGGCAATAATTTTCTCATCCACCGAACACTGTCTTATGACATGACCTATTTTCCCACATGCATAACAGAAATCGGGAAGTCTTTCATACTTAAATTCAATCCATTTATCTTTCATCCCATCCGTAACCAGCCAAAAGCCTTTTTTTAAAGGAGTATTTACATTAATTTCAACTTTATTCTGACGTAGTTGCACCAAATAAAGTTTTTATCTTACTCCAGATCTATTTAACAATGTTCCTGAATAAGCCTCCTACTTTCCTTGCATTTTCATAAGTCATTAAATTAAGAGGAATCTCATGAGCCTGAATTCAGAAAACCAAAGTAGAGAAATCAATTTCCCTGAATGTTACATTACCGGGCCAATCTTTAAGGATCAGGTGGGTGTCACTTAATGACCAAGGAGTGCCTTCTAATACCCTATCTTTATCTTCTTTATTGTAACATAAACAAGAGCATGTTACCTGACAATTCTTGTACTTCAAGTCCGTCTTTTAATGCCCAAGCCTTTCCCAAAATTGCTTGAACTGGTCCAACTTTGAATAGCTTCTCCAAAAGAACTCTTCCCACTAGTTCTAACTCCTTTAGTGCATTGCTTATTTCATCATTATCCTCTAGTTCTAAACTATCCACTCCCAGACCCAGGGTTTCAGATTTTAGCTCCGTGGTTAAGGGCCCATGCAGACTCCCCATTTGGTCTGAGGGACTGGACAAGAATAGAAGAAAAGAAGCAGAAATACGATCTTTGGAATTGGAGAGACAAAGAAGAGGTTGTAGTTATTTGGGCAGACTTTTAGAACTTTGACATATGAAGAATTCCAGATCCAATTCTTAAGTATTTAAAGCCCCAAGGGTGGGAGGCTCCTTACTTCCCTCAACTACCCCTACCTAGTGGGTAGTTTAGGGAATTAAGAGTCTCCTCTACTCTACTTGTTTGAGGAAGTAAAAATAAAAATACAGACAGAAATTTATTTGCTAAAACCCTCAGCAGGTCAAAATAGCATTTACTACACCAACCGCCCATAAATGAGCCTATTTATTTGCAAAAGAGAACAGATCCAATTGAGAATGGAAACACTTGAAAATAAATGAAATTGAGACTTTTTTCTTTTTTTCTATCTTTTTTTTCTTTTTCCAAACAGAAGAACCCTAATTCCTAGCTTAGAGTTGTCTTAACCCCAGCAATTAGAAAGTCAAGATAGGTTTTGATAAAAAAAGGTAACCAAACTTAAAAAAATTGCAGAAAAGCCAAGATTTGAGTTTTTCCTGTAGTTAAACAACCTTGTAATTTGGGACTTTACACTATTCTAGGAGCTTGGAAAATATACAAAAGGGGCTTACCGAGGGTGAGTAGACGAGAGAGAATAAGACTTCAAGATGAAGGTAGCGAGAGAGGAGGGAGGAGAGAGGAGCTTGATGAGCCCTTAAGCACTTGAGGGTATTCAAACCCTAGAATCCCTCTACCCACTCACGAGAGAGGACGGGAGTGCCGCCTAAGGCTGAAGCTTAATTCACTTGGGATTCCTTGTCTGGTATTCTAAATAGGGCAGCTTTTCATGAATGATAATTATCCAATTCCAAGTATTCTCCTTGTGTTTTATTCTATTTTAGTCTTGTTTTAATTTTTTCATGGTGTCAAGGCAAGTTTCAATTTGTGAAGCTTTTTTTGGTTTGGTTACTCATCTCTTGCAACCAATAGGTAATTTTCTTGTTTTTATTTTTGTGATTTCTTGTGTTTTTGGTTTAATAAGTCAAAAGAAAATTCTAATCATATAGTTGCACATGTGTCGATGACAGGGGGAGTCATTGATGTGCACTTTCCGATTTATCTCCATCCCTCAGATCATCCAGGGTTGAATATTATTTAAAATGTTTTGACTGGTCCTAATTATCAGTCATGGAAACGTGCTATCTATAAAGTTTTCAAAGCTAAGTGTAAAATTGGCTTTATCAATGGTACCATTGAAAAACTAGATGAAAGTTAACTGAATTTTGAAAATTGATGTGCATATGATTCTGTAGTATATTCTTGGCTTTCGAATTCTGTATCGAAAGAAATAATGAAAGTATCACTTATCTTAAAACTTCTTGCGAATTATGGTTAGATTTGCATGAACATTTCTCGCAAAGGAATGTTACATGGATTTATGAACTGAAACCCGATATATCTCAATTGAAACAAGAAAAATTGCTAATGCCAACTTATTTTACTAAGCTGAAATCTTCGTGGGATAAACTCTGTACTCTAGTAGAGATACCTCCATGCACTTGTGGTTCTTTTAAAGCTTTTGTGACCATTCATGACATGGAGAAATTGCTTGATTTATTTATGGGTTTAGACCCTTCCTTTTACAACTTGTGATCTTAGTTGATGAATACTAAACCTATTACCTATGTTGGTAATGCTTATTTGGTTTTGTGTCAAGAGGAAAAGCAACAAAGTGTTGGGTTTGTTGTTCCCGAAGTGGCAACTCTTGTCCTGGAAGGAAGTGATCCCACCATCGGGGGTAGTTCAAGTGCTGTGAATGGACCGCCTCCATTGTATAATAATAGTTTGTCTTGTTGTCATTGTAAGCAATAGCAGCATACTAGATATCATTGTTACAAGTTAGTAGGGTACCCTTAAGGCTAGAAGAATCGAACATCACTCGATGGTGGCTAGCCCAGGGCAGCGGCATTGCTCCAAAACTCGTAGCAACCGATAGTCCCATCATGGGATGGTCAACTTGTCAGTACCAACAACTCATGGCTCTTCTTGGATCGGAATCAACTTCTCCGAGCTCTAATTTGATAGATTAGGCTTTTGTTAGTACTGATTCTTGGATTAGTGATACTAGAGCCTCTAATCACAAGACTTCTTCTGAAAGCATGTTAGAGAATAAGTGAATTAGTCTTGTTATTTGACCGGTTAGGCTTCCTAACATTTCTTCATTGCTTGTTTCACATATTGGTGGTGTTTCAATCACTAAGGACCTTAATCTTGATAATGTTTTCAAGGTCCTAGGTTCCAATGCAATTTTTTGTTCGTAAGTTGACTAGAGACAGAAATTATACAGTGAAATTTTTCTCTAACTTTTGTGTGATTCAGGACCTTCCCTCGGGGAAGTTGATTGGAGTGGCTAAAGAGTGAGATGGGCTATATGTTTTAGAAGTTAGGCATGGTGTTCAAGCAGCTTATGTGGTTTGTAAAAGTGAAGAAGCATTGTTGTGGCACGTCATTTGCAGCATGTGCCTTTTCCTAAGTTGTCTTGTTTTCTCATATGAAAGTACCAAATAAGTTGATGTTATTTGTGATTCATGTCATTGGGTGAAGTAGACCCCTCCTCCTTTTCTTGTGTCATTTACCAAGACTAGGTCTTGTTTTGAGCTTATACACTGTGATATTTTGGGACGGTATCATACTTTTTCTTTAACAGGAGCTCGGTTTCGACAATCGTTGATTTTAATGGGCCAAATCTAAATTCAATCATTTGATCATGGTCTTTTGTTATATGGTTTGTACCCAATTTGGAATGCAGGTTAAACAAGTACGAAGGAACAATGGACAAGAATACGGTCCTTTGTTGGACTACTATGCTAGGATGAGATTCAATACCAAACCTTTGTTAACAATACCCACAACAATAAGGACATAGTTTGGAGGAAGCACCGTGATCATCTTGAAGTAGGAAGAACTTTACATTTTGAAGGAGGGCTTCGTATACAATTTTGGGGTAAGTGTGTTCTAACCCCCGCTTATCTTATTAACATCACTCCCACACCCGCTCTTGAAAACAAGAGTCCATATGAAGTCTTATTTGGTAAAGTGCCTAATTATGAACACCTAAAATTTTTCGGTTGTTTATATTATGCTCATGTGAAGGATCATACTAGAGACAAAATGAAGAGTCATGCAGACCGCTGTGTACTTATTGGTTACCCTCATGGTAAAAAGGATTATAAGGTTTATAATCTTGATAGTGGTATTTCTCGGGATGTACTTTTCTATGAAGATTTTTTTCTTATCTTGGTAATTCACTTGTAGATGAATCATTAGGTGTTAATTTAAATGAAATTGGTGTTATTGATGATGTATTTGGTCAAGTTTGGATAAATGAGACTTCAAATGATGCCCGACTGCTGCCCAAGGTGAAATCGGGATTTGGTCACCAGTGGCATGCTGGTGGCACTATTAACAGCCACCAGCAACATGCTGTGGCACAACCGGCAGTGGCAGTCAGCCACTTTCGATCGATAGCGGATAAAACTCAGGTCGGGGAGCTCGTAGTCGAAGCATGCCTATCAAATATCAGGATTATGTTTGTGATGTCCCTTCCTCTATAGTCCATACTCAATCTGGCACCCCATTGGCTAACTCAAGTATTGTGTATCCTATTTCATATTTTGTGCTTAATGCTCAATTTTCTGATTCTCACTCAACTCTTCTCAGAGCCATCACTTTTAATAATGAGCCAAGAATTTTCTCTCAAGTAGTTCAATATAAGCATTGGAGAAATGCAATGACGAAGGAAATTGCTTGCGGTTGAGCCCACTAATGTTGGGCTTGGGGAAGGTAGTGATAATGGGCCATGTGACATTGGGCCCTTTGATGATAATGGGGAGGTTAGTGCTATTGGGCCACGTGATGTTGGGCCTTTTGATGTTAGTGGGGCACGGGTAGAGGATGACACGGGTGGGCCTATTTTTGGGCTTGAGAGAGGGACGGTTGGCAATAGGCTTGAGGGAGGGAAGGTTGAGGGTGTGCTGGGGCCGGTGGTCCATGGGCCGCGACTTTCTCTTCCTGGGCCTACGTTTGGACGACATCCTACCGGGCCGAATGGATCGTGCCCTTCGAGATTTTTTACTAGAGGAAATGGACCCGTTTTGGACGGGCTTTCCTCCCGTGGCTCACCTACTACTTGCATTAGAGGGGATGGGCCCGGTTTGGAGGGGCTCCCCTCTAGTGACCGGTCCGTTGTTGCATCTAGGGGGACTGGGTCCGCTTTGGAAGGGCTTTCTCCTAGAGACTCACCCGTTTTTCTCACTAGTCGGAATGGGCCCGTTTTGGAGGGGCTTCCTTCTAGTGATTTCACCTCCACTACTTCTAGAGGAAATGGGCCCGTTTTGGAAGGGCTTTCTTCTAGGGGTACTTGTCATGGGCCGACCTTTGAATCATTCGGGTATGAGGCCGATCAATATGATGTGGGCCGCTTGGAGACTCCTCGCCCATGCATGGTTGACGCCGTTGAGATGAGGAGGGCGGTTGGCGCAGATGTTAGGGAGGAGAGTGTTAGCACTCGCACGGTTCTTTCGGAGTCTGGGTCAGTTTCTCTTTCACCTCGGACTTTCGCTGATTTTGTTCCCACTCCTCTTCGGGAAGACTCAAAGATAGTTGATGTTCCTGTTGAGGTGGAGATGGCTCAGGATGGGATTCTTGGAGTCGCTAACCCTCTTGTATGTTCCTTGAATCGGTCGCACCGATTTGAGAGTGTGTGGGACACTTCCACTTCCCCTTGTGTTGAGGTTGCCGTTGAGGGCCCGAGGAGGCCGATTTCTCGTGCAGCCAAGCCCGCGGGCCGCGCTTCTACTTGATTGTTCATCATGGTGGTTGTTTGTTGGAATATTAGGGGGCTTAACAACCCCCAATCTTCCCGAGCTGTTCGTGATTGGATTTCTTCCAATTGTTTATCTGTCATTGGTTTGGTCGAGACCAAAACCAAACCTTCTGATGTTGAGGTGGTGATTTCTCATTGTGCTGATGGGTGGAGCTTTCTCTTCAGTGGTGCTTGCCCTAAGTGGTGTCACATTATCGTTGCTTGGGATCCGGGTGTTTATAGAGTCGAGCTTATTCGAGGAGGAGACCAGTTCCTCACTTGTCGTATCTCTAATCTTTCTGGGGCTGTGAGCTTTCTCGCTACTTTTTTTTGTGGCTTTAACGAGCCTGGTCCTCGACGAGCTTTATGGGACTATATTTGGAGCACTAGCTCGAGTCTCTTGGGTGAGCCTTGGATCCTTCTTGGGGATTTCAACGCCATCCTTAGTCTATCTGATCGATGCGGCGGCCAGGAGGGTTGACCCGATCACATGGATGACTTTTAGGAGTGTCTTACTGAGGCTGAGCTTGCGCCTATCTCCTCTTAGGGTCTTCACTTTACATGGTCCAATAAGGCCGAGGGTGACCGCTTGATTCTCAAGCGGCTTGACTGGTGCCTAGTCAATGAGGGTTGGCTTCGTGACTTTCCCATTGCATCCGCTGAGTTCCTTGCCCGACATGTCGTCTCGGACCATAGCGCCATTGTTGTACGAGGGCTTGGGGAACGTCGTGCCCTACGACTTCCTTTCAAGTTCTTCAATTTTTGGGCCGATCACGAGGACTTCCTCCCTACTGTTAGACGAGTCTGGGATACTTGTGTTGAGGGTACTTCGATGTATCAGCTCACTTAGAAGCTGAAGCTGCTAAAGAGTGAGTTGAAGGCCCTCAACGCCCGCCACTACAGTCACATCTCGGCCAGAGTTGAGGTGGCCCGTGATGCTTGGGCTACGAGCCAGAGGGCTTTGGATGAGGACCCTGAGAGTCCTTCTCTACGTCTCGAGGAGCGTAGTCTTTTTCATGAGTATTCTGCTTTGTGTTGGGATGAGGAGGCTCTCTACCGCCAGAAGTCACGTATTCAGTGGCTTTCACTCGGGGATCAGAGCACTCGGTTCTTCCACCGTTCTGTTCTCCATAGACAGGCCCGGAATCGGATTTCATCGATTGTGGACTCTGATGGTGTGAGGACATATGATCCGCAGTTGATCTCTCAGACCGGGGTTACATTCTTTCAGGATTTGTTAACTGAGCCGGGTGGTCCACTGACTGAGGATGGTTCTGACATTTTTGAGACTCGCATCTCTGAGGATCAGGCTCGCCCGTTTATCTCCGTGATCTCTGCAGCTGAGGTGCAGCTGAGGTTCGGGATGCTCTTTTTTCTAGAGGCGATGACAGGGCCCCGGGGCCTGATGGCTACACATCCCTCTTTTTTAAGAGGGCCTGGGAGGTGGTTGGAGGAGCTGTGATTAGGGCCGTGCAGTCTTTCTTCGTTTCAGGGCGCATGCTGGGTGCCCTGAACACCACTCGGATATGTCTTGTGCCTAAGGTGGAGACCCCTTCCACCTTTGGTGATTTTCGCCCTATCTCCTGTTGCAACGTGATCTATAAGTGCATCACTAAGATCATTGCAAACAGGTTGAAGGGTCTCCTCCCCGGGGTGATTGGTGATGCTCAGTCAGCGTTTGTTCCGGGTCGTCGGATTTTGGACAGCATTCTTTTGACGCAGGAGTTGATGTGCGGTTATCACCTTCAGGTTTCGCCTCGTTGTGCCCTGAAGGTCGATATCCGTAAGGCTTTTGACACTGTCCGATGGGATTTCATCCTAGCTGGTATGAGGAGTATTGGGATCCCAGAGAATATGATCGGTTGGGTCCGCGAGTGCCTCTCTACAGCCCGCTTTTCTGTCGCCATCAATGGTGAGCTTCAGGGTTTCTTCCGCTCCAGTCGAGGTGTTCGTTAGGGTGACCCTCTCTCTCCCTATTTGTTTGTTATCGCTATGGAGGGTCTCCGGGGACTGCTTCGCGGTGCTATTGATGATCCGCGTTTTCGTTATCATCCGGGTTGCTGTCGTACTGGGTTGACACACCTATGTTTTGCTGATGACCTGATGATATTCTGTCGGGGCGATGTAGGCAGTGTATCTGTTGTTCGTGAGGCTTTGGACCGCTTTGCTGTACTCTCGGGGCTGTCCTCGAATACGGCGAAGAGCTCAGTTTTTCTAGCAGGGGTGGACTCTGCGACTCAGCAGGATATTTTGGGTGTACTGGGTTTCAGTCTTGGGCAGTGCCCAGTTCGTTATCTGGGAGTACCTCTTGCGGCGTTCCTTTAGAGAGGGTCTTCGTTGGCTCCGGGAGGGGCAAAGGTTGCTTGGAGACATCTGTGTTACCCTAGGCGGGAGGGTGGTCTCGGGATCCGGTGTCTTGCTGAGTGGAACCAGGCTTCGATCATGAAGCACATCTGGTTCCTACTTTCTGACTTCTCCTCTTTATGGCCGTGTTGGGTTCATCGGAACCGGCTTCGAGGGAGGAGCCTTTGGAGTATCCGGGCAACGAGTTCGGCTTCTTGGTGCTAGCGTCAGATTCTATCAGTTCGCCATCTCTGCTCTGGTTTGATCTATCATGTCATAGGCAATGGCCTTGACACTGCCCTATGGACCGATTACTGGCTGCCATGTGGTCGTCTTTCGGAGCGCTTCCCTGCTCGACTGCTCACCTCTTTCTAGGCTACTTTGGGATTCTCGGGTCTCGTCCATTATTGAGGATGGTCAGTGGAGATTTCCACGGGATTGTTTGGAGCTCCGACCCATCTGGGACATGATTGACTTTAGCCCTCGGGCTGGTGTAGCGGACTCCATCCGGTGGTTGGGTGACCCCTCGGGGCGCTTCACCACCAAGTCCGCTTGGGAGATGCTGCGGAGTAGGAGAGATGAGGATACCATTCATCACCTTCTGTGGTTTCAGATGCATATGCCGAGACACTCCTTCATTCTCTGGCTTGCTTCTCGACAGCGACTATGGACCCGGGACCGACTTCGGCGTTTTGGAGCTCTAGAGGTTCAGAGTGTTTGTGTGCTTTGCGTCTGTGCTGACGAGACCCACGAGCACCTTTTCTTCGCCTGTTCTTTTTCTGCCTCGGTCTGGAGTTCTGTTGCTCCGAGTACATCTATCGCTTGGCCCACCCTTCCTTGGGATGCTCTTGTCGCCTGGGCTGCTCAGCACCTCAGGGGACGGGTTTGGAACAGAACAAGACATGGACCTTGGAGTCCTTACCACTTGGGAAGAAAGCTGTCTATTCAAAATAAGTATACAAAATCAAGTATAAGTTAGATGGCACAATTAAAAGCAGTGTCGTCAAAGGCATGCCTCAGGCGCGTGTTAGGCGAGAGGCCAAAGGTGGCAACTCAACCGCTTCTGACAGCCTCAGGCGAGGCGGTGTAAGTGAAGCATGTAGACGTGTGTGCCTCTGAGATAAATGACAGCGAGCCTGAGGCGTCACCTCAGCCACGTCTTAAATAAAATTTATTTTAGATGAAAAATACCAAATATATCCCTCCCTCATGAAGACCCTCTTTTGTCTTTTACTTCAAATCTCATGCCGGTACCTCTTGCTTCAAGCCTCCGACGCTCGTCCTCTACCAGGCTCTTGCCATCAATCATCTTCGACGCCGTCGAAGGTTTCCCGAGCCAGTCACCTATAGACCCTGAGCGCCATCAAGCAAACCCTTTTCTTTGTCGATTAAAGCTTTATTTTAACTGTGGGTTAGAGTACTTTTATACTTTCTTTCTTAGACCCTTTTCTACCATATCATCTCTCCACATTTTACTTTCTTTCTTAGACCATTTTCTACCATATCATGTCTCCACATTTTTCACCACTCATTTTTCTTCGCTTTTTATTCACTTCTTATGCTTAACCTAAAAAATTAAGTAGCATTGCTCTTTTATCTGTTACAGTTAATTTAACTATATAATATTTAATAGAATAAGGTAATATGATTAATATTTAAATAATCATCCTTTTTACTAAGACATACTGGCTATTTTTAATAATATTTATAATTTTTTTCCTTTATTTTTCTGATTTCCTTTTGTTTTAATGGGTTGTTTTTGTATGAGGTTTCTTTTATGGTAAAATTTTGGTTGTTTTTTGCAAGATTATTTTGTTGTTTTCCAAAAGTAGTAATTCAATTTGTAGAAAGTTTGAACATGAACAACCTTCAATGCACCTCATGTCCAAGTAGCGTGTGCCTCTATTTCGTGCCTTGCCCCTCAACCTGGAGGAGCCTTTGCACTTCAATGCGCCTCACGCCTTGATTGGTAGCCAAAGGTTACACTCAAGTTGAAGCTATTGATTACCATGATACGTTTGCCTCCATAGCTAAACTTGTCATTGTCCCTTGTGTCCTTGCAGTAGCGGCCGCACGTAATTGGATAATACATCAGTTAGATGTAAATAACGCATTTCTTTATGGTGATCTTAACAAGGAAGTGTATATGAAACTTTCACAAGGGTTTGAGGGGTAACATAATAGTGTAGTGTGTGTTGGCTTCATAAGTCTCTTCATGAACTTAAGTAGGCATCTCGTAATCGGAATCAAAAGTTTACCTCATCGCTAATTAGTCTTGGTTTTTCCCAGTCCAAGTCTAATTATTCTCTTTTCACGATTTTGAGTGGTTTGACTTATTTGGCTGCAATTATTTATGTTAATGATGTTATTAACACGAGAAACAACGTGAAACATATTTCACAAGTTAAATCTATACTTAATTAAAAGTACAGTATAAGGACATGGGGTTAGTCAAATATTTCTTGGGAATTAAAGTTGCCCAGTTTGAGATAGGAATCATATAGGAAATATGGGTTAGATATTTTGAGTGAAGTTAGGCTACTTAGGGTGCGGCCTGCTTCAACTCCTATTGTTCAAAATCACCACTTAGCTGATAAGGTTGGAAAACTAATTTCTAATTTGGGTTGGTATAGACGTTTGGTAGGATGTTTGTTATACCTAACTATCACTAGACCTTACATTATAAGCGATCCGTATTCTTAGCTAGTTTATGCATGATCCCTAGGAACCGCATCTTGAGGCAATTATTCATGTCTTATGTTATCTTAAGAGGACACCAGGATAAGATATTTTCCTCCCATTTGAGTGTGACTTTTAGTTAAAGGCTTATTATGATGTGGATTGGGTAGGTTGTCCTACTATTAGAAGGTCAACCACTGGTTTTTGTGGTGTTTCTAGGTGGTGCGCCCATGTCATGGTGCTCGAGGAAATGATCAGTTGTTTCTAGGTCTTCAACTGAGGCGGAGTATCGGGCTATGGCTACTGTGACTAGAGAACTAGTTTACTTGCATCGATTATAGCTTGAACTTGTTCTAGTTAACCAACTTTCTTTGTTGTTTTGTGATTATCAAGCAGCTTTTTATGTAGCTTTTGATCCCGTAATTCATAAACAAATAAAGCATATTGAGATAAATTGTCATTTTGTTCGAAAACGCTTGATGCCAAAACAAATAGTTATTTCATTTATTTAGTCTACAGGACATCTTGCTGATAAATTTACCAAGGCTCTTGAAAATCCCTCCTTCACAAGTTGGGTGTTGTCAATCTTCATGCTCCAACTTAAGGAGAGTGTTGATACTAGTATTTTGTTATATATTGTATATTATATTATGTATTAGTATTTAGTATTAGGTACTTACTTAGGACATATTTGGTATGAGGTTAAAAAGCGGTTAATGGTTACGGGGGTAGCCATTATACCTCTTTTAACCTTACTTGGTTTACCATTAATATTTAAGTCATAAAAAAGTTTACTCCCAAATCGGGGTTAAAACACTATCCGGCCATAATAAGTGAAAGTGTAAAAATTTTTAACTTGTTTTTAGCTTGGAAAAATTTGGAAGATTATAAGAATATATTTTATATATTTAAAAAATAGTTTAAATATCTAAGAAATATTTTAAATATTTAAAAATATATAATATTATAAATATTGTTCAAATATTTTATAAATTATTTTTATATTAGAAAAATATTTCAATTATAATTAAAATATTTTAAAAAGTATTCTAAACATTTAATAAATATTTTAAAGATGTAAAAAATGTTTTAAATATTTAAAAGATATTCTAAGTATTTAAAATATTGAAAAGTATGTAAACAATTGAATAGTTAAAAATATATATATATATATATATAAGAATATATAAATACTAAAAGTATTTGAATTATTAAAAATATTTTCAATGTTAGAAAACTATTTTATATATTTATAAAAATATTTTAAATAATTAAAAATTATTTCAAAGATTTAAAAATTATGTACAAAAAGTAGAAAGGATCTACTATGGTAATATTGGTGGTGAATGAAGGATGGCAACAGTGGTGATGTTGGTGGGGATAGGCCATCAGTGTTGTAATAGGTATTGTTTAATTCTTTTTATAAATTTTTGAAATTATATTTTTAGATATTTAAAACATCATTTATTATATAAGAGTGATTTTGTCCAATTTTGTAATAAATAATTATATTTTATTATAATTCAATTAAAAAAATATAAAAAGTAATATAAGAAATAAAGTAGCATATGAAAGATAAAAGAAGTGTGTTACACTCAAACTAAGATAAAGTTAATAAAGTTGAAACAAGATGAAAGGTAAAATTTTTCATGGAGTAACAGTTACCCTATTAACGAAATTGCACCATTAAAATTCCCCCCATTTTTTGAACTCAAAATCAAATGTGCCCTTAGTGGTTTAATTCCTAGATATATTTATCAATAGGAGTCATGACTGGTGAAGGAATTGTAATGTCTTCAATATCTTCAAAGGAGGGAACCTTTCTTGAGTCCGCTATTTTCTGTTCATCTTCTCTGAAAATCACATCTCTGCTAATGATCAACTTCTTTGTAGATGGATTATACAATCTATAGCCATTTAGATGACCAGCCTTATAGCTGATAAAAACAACCTTTTTCTTTGCGATCATCTAGCTTTCTCCTTCTCGCACCTGGTATATGAACATGACCAATGGAGGCAAACACCTTAAGGTGTTCAACACTCGGCTTGAATCCATTCCAAGCTCAAGTGGCCCACACACCCAAAATTTTCTAGTAAAATCATCAATGAAAATGAGGAAGTATCGACTACCTCCAATGGACTTCACATTAATTGGCCCACACATGTATGACTAAATGAGCTCAAGTGGTACAGCAGCATGCCAAGTTCTTGAAGTAGAGAATGATTTTTTATGTTGCTTCCCCAGATTACAACCTTCACACAATTGTTCAGGATGATTTATTACACGCAAGCCTATTATGATGTCCGTTTGAGAAAGCATCTTCAAACTTCAAAAATTTAAGTGGCCAAATCTCAAATGCCACAACCATGTTTCATCTTTCATGATTGCATTGAAACACCAACAAACGTCATTCTTGATGTTCACTCAGAAACATACGATTCTTTGTTTGTTGCACTTTCAGCATCATGTTACCTTTATTATCAAACATGATAAAACATTTTTGTTTCAACTGCATATTGTATCCTTTCTCAAGGACTTGGCCCATACTTAGGCTGGTCTTCATTTCTGGCACATAGACTACATCTTGAATATATTGGTGATCCCGATTCCTAAGTTGGATCAAGATTTTCCCTTCTCCTAAAACTGGTATAGTTCTATCGTAGGCAAATTTAATCGTCATTCGCACTGACTCATCGAGATCTACAAAAAACTCTTTCCTTCCAATCATATGGTTGTGCGTCTTGTATCTAGGATCTAAGTGTTATAGGTTACATCATCAATCATCTCCATCTTGTGCAAAACTAGCTTCTTCATCTTGTTGATTGACTTTCTTTGCTCTGCACTCATTTGCATAGTGGCTAAAACGTTGCATTCATTACATTGAATGTTGGATTTGTTGAGTCCTCGGCATAGGCAGCCTTGCTGACCTCGACCACATTCTCTATGATCTCGACCTCGTTCACCTTGACCTCAACCTTGTTGCTTCCTTTGACTATAGTTAGATCTCCTTCTACCACCATAGTTGCTCCTGCTTCCACGTTCTCGATGTCCTCTTCCTCGAAATTTTCCTTTATCTACATCGTCTCTCTCACTTTGGATAGAAACTTGACTCTGAAGTGCATGCTCGATCGGCTTTTGTTCCAGTCTTTTCATTTAGCCGCTGCTTATAGGCCTCCAAAGCACCAGATCGCTCATCAATTGACATTGTGCTTAAATCTTTTTATTCCACAATTGCGGTGACAATCGTCTCGAATCTAATGTTTAGTGTACGTAGAATTTCTCAACCAATATTTGCTCGTTCAATGTTTCTCCATTAAGACTCCGTTTGCTTCGGGGAAAAAGTAGATTCTAGGAATTAGTTTTTCTTCGAAAAAAGGTTTTTCGAGGAAAGTGCAAATCTGATTGAGGTTTTCCTTTGTTTATTTCAAAGCACAACTTGATTCCATATTATGTTTTTTTCTTGTATAGTTTCAAAGAAATATTTTTTTACTAATCATTTTACAGCTTATTATAGGATAATATAAGTACATATACAACTTATATGAAAATAATAGAAAAATAAAATTAACTATAAAAGCTATATAAATAGGAAAATTATCTCTTAGGTATTCTAAAATTTGAACATCTATCACCTAAGTATCATGTCATTTTACAATATACAATGAGTTATCTTGAGATATAAAATTTTATCATTTAAGTATACCCTATGTCAAAATTCAGTGAATTCTCGTTAAAACTTATAAACTTCAATGCTCTTGGGTGATAAAATTTTTAAATTCAGAGTACATTGTTGCATATTATTAAAACATCAGAATTCCT
Source organism: Simmondsia chinensis (assembly GCA_018398585.1). Lineage (NCBI taxonomy): Eukaryota > Viridiplantae > Streptophyta > Magnoliopsida > Caryophyllales > Simmondsiaceae > Simmondsia > Simmondsia chinensis. The sequence goes on from JAGTTD010000005.1 coordinate 33,370,356, forward strand.
ATATAACAAATGATCAAATCTTAGGTTACCTAAATGGTAATTTCTCTACAAGCAACATTTTCAATGCTCCAAGGGCTCCCATCTAAACAGGGTTTGAGGGAGGTGGATATACACAACCTTCCCCCTTTAGGGTGCTATCTTGAAGAGAGGCTGTTTTCGAGAACCCCCAACCTGAGGGGTGCAACATGAGGACTTCCCAAGAGGTCACCCGTCTTGGTACTACTCTCACCCAAGCATGCTTAACTTCGAAGTTCTAATGGGATCTTGTGCTTGCGTGTTGGTATCCCCTTAGGTTAAATTGTAATATTATATAGCTATTGAAATGATGAAATTTGTTTTGTTGAAACAATGACAAAGTAACATCTGGCCTTTATTTGATTATTGGGTCCAATTTTTATTCGTCATTAGGACGTTAAAGGTTTGTATTTCGATTCAATTCATTTCAGTTGAATTAAGATCTGCACAACGATTATCATGAAAATTTTTGCTTCACTTGGAATCTTAACTTCCCTCATTTTAAAAGAGAAGTCATTTTCCTTCAAATGATGAAAGCATTTTCCATCTATGAATGCCCGACAAGTAAAGGAAAAGTGGAAAACCTATTCCTAGAATCTACTTTTCCCATCTCAGACCGGTACCATCGCTCTCGTCACCGTCTTTGTCAGACCACTAGAGCTTCTGACGCACCAAGAGCAGACCGCCATTGCCGGATTATCCCGACTCGAGCTCACTGTTTGCCAATTTGGTCCTCGATTCCACGCAGAGCAGACCACCAAGTGACAAACCTCCAAGCATCGAACTCACTGCCAGTGCCGTGCCGCCATCCGTTGTCCGCTGCCTCAACCACAGGAACACCCATTCCTCAATTACACTCCAGAAGACCAATGCCAATACCCGAGAAAACGGTGTCCATATTCGTTGATGGCCTACATGAGATAACGAAAAACTCCTAGTTCAAGTATGTCTTCCGTGATTTCAGGTCAATTTACGATGCTTTTGTTCCTGCTAAGAGGAGGCTGGGGTCTAGATGCTCGTATGATTTTGTTCGGTTTCATAATCTGAGGGAAGCTACTAGAGTAATTTCATCTATGAATGGTAGATGGGTAGTGGGTGCCAAGCTTAGTGTTGCATGGGCTAACCCACCAAGAAGATCAACTGGGTCATCATCCCGGAGCCAGCACCGTTCAAGGGTCTTCCAATAGACCAGAGCCACTATCGATATACATGATCAGGATGAGACCCCTCCTACTCAGACCAGAGCCTATGCAGGTTCTGACATTCCAAGGATTGTGGTTTCCAACACCAACAAGAATGTGGAGGATTGGCTACAGCAGTCTATAATTTCACACACGTTGGATGAGGTGAGTCTGGATGATATTCTCACATTTATCACGGAGAACAACCTCCATGGTTTAACCCCTAAAGGGTTAAGCACCAATACTTTTGTCCTGGTTTGTGATTCCGGTGAGACTTTGGAGCCCTACCTTGGCCCTCGTCGTGAGATTCTTCTAAGGAAATTTAGTGAGGTTTCTAAATACTTTGGCGAGATCCTTGGATCACTTAACAGAAGAGTATAGATCGAGGTTTTTGGACTGCCCGTCCAATGCTGGACTAGGGGATGCTTTTTTGACCTTGCAAGTTTATGGGGGAGGTTAGCCAAGGTAGATTCGAGGATGTCTACCATGAGATGCATTGATGCTGCTAGAATCCTCATTGGCACATGCTCCCCTTCTCTTATTCATCGAATGGTACAAGTCCATTTTAATGGGGTGGCCCGATTGGTCCTGGTCAAAGAGGGTAGGAAAGAGCTAATTCCAGACTACTCTCTCAATGTTGTTACTCTGGCAGCATAGGCCAGTTTAGCAAGAGAACAGACCTCTTCGCCAATGAATCTGCACCGAGAATATCAATGCACCACCCTGGCGCGTCATACCACAATGGCTCATCATTCCCCCGTTCATAAGAGGGCTAACGTGGGAGCTGAGGACCATGGAAGTCGTACTATTAGGCCAGTGTATAGGGAGTAAGCATAGTCGAGCTGGCGCAGGGTCAACTTGCTTTCCATATTGAAGGTCTGTATATCGGTAGGTGGTCTGTGGAATGCAGTTGGCCACATGCTTCTCTTACTCATCCATCTCCACAGCGTGGTGATCATGTTCCAGTCCAGAAAGTGCATAGAAACCAACAACCGCCTCCTTTGCTCCAATGGGTGGAGAGTGACATAGCTAGTTCAGCTCAGCCTCATACTCAGTTATCGTATCTTGATAATGTAACTCAAGACCTCGCCAGTAAAGATGATTCTGGGTCCTCGGGGCCTGTGTTTCCTCTAGGTTTTAAGTAAGCCCTCTGCTTTGAGCAAGTCAATGCCTTGTAGGCCCAGTGGAGTTGGGATGAGAAAAGGAAAATAAGTGATGACAAAAAGAGCGAGGAAAGCGTTGAAGCACAAGAAAAAAGAGAATGAAAAGAGGGGGCTTCAGTAGTTTCTGAATGTCGCCTAGGAACAGCACGCCGAAAACGACCAAGGTCTCAGGCAAGCGGAAAAAGGGGAAGGAGGCGAAATGGGGTACATCAAAGACAGCCAGGAAGAAGAAAAAACGGAATAGGGGGAATCGGTACGATAAGATCTCGGAAGCGAAATATGATGAGATGATCATGTGAACGGAGCGGGTAATAGAGACGGGCAAAATAGCAAGTTTTAATTTCAATGGTTTCGACCCACCTATGGTGGCAGACTTGCTTGCTAGATAAGTCTGGATGGGTTTGTGGTTGAGGCTTCAGTCCTGCTATTGTTTCTCGTGTTGTTCGTCTGGTTCTTCATTTGGGATCCCTGTCTGAGCTTGTTTGTGCGCGTCTTGTCTAGCATGTGATTAGTGTCTATTGTGTCGTGTCTGGGAGTTTTTGCTTTTGGTGCCTGTTTGGTCTGGTCTCTCTTTTTTTTTTTTTGTTTCCACTTTCGTTTACGGGGTGGCTTAGGCCTCGTTTTTTCCAGTTGCCTATTTATTTTACGGCTATGCCGATATTTATCGAAAAAAGAATCTAATTTTCCGCCTAAACAAACTGAGCCTAAATTTCATCTAGTTTGCTACAATGTAAACTTTTGACACATAGTCTACCACAGAGTTCGCGCTCTTCATTTTTAGGATCTCATATTTCCTTCTTAAAGAATGAAGTCTCACTTTCTGCACTCATTCCCCTCGTGTGATTTATTGAGAGGGTCCCAAGCTTCCTTAGAAAAAGTTACTCTAGCTGTCTTCTCGAATATCACTTTGTTGACTCTTTAGTGGACGTAGAAGAGTGGCTTTTATTCCCTCTGTCATCTTCGGTGCGCCTATTTTCATCATCCGTCAGTTGTTCGAATAAGGGAGTGACTCCACTCTCAATGACTCCAAGAATCTCTTGATATTTGAAAATCACCTTCATTTGAATATTCCAACAACAACAACCGACCCAGTGCCTCAAGAGCTCCTGCATATGCAGGGTCGAGGGGAGGGGGAGGATGTACGCAGCCTTGCCCCTTCAAGGTGTTACCCTTAAGGGAAGTTGTTTCCGAGGACCCTCAACCCTTCATTTGAATATTCCATCGACTAAAATTGTTTCCGTCAAGAATCGGAGGAACTGGTCGAATGATACCATTGGAACTTGCCATTGACTTGAATACCACTTTGTTGTAGCAAAACAACAAAACAAATACGGGTTTAAAAGTTATACATTATATGACCATGACACAGTTGGGCTACACATCCCAACGAAACAACAAATACAAGTTTAAGAATTCTATTGGAGTTCCTTAACATAAACGAAATGCATGGAGGTGATGTGGTCTTACCCACATGAAACTCACTACACAAAGACATTGATTCTAGTGACCAAAAAATACACTTTTTTTCTTGAGTCATAAAAAGTACACCTCACTTGTGCACAAAAAAATTCAATCCTACAATAGAAGATGTTCCATCAGGGATGGAGCTTCTCAATGATGTCCGCAATGACTTTTTCCATGTCGAGATCCTTCATGGGCTTGAATGGCCGCTTCATGTTCTGTAATTTTAGCAAGTTGGTCATTAAACTCAAATGTAGAAGACAAATGATTGGAATTCCATATTGCTTGACAATGAGAGCGTGGTCCAACTTATCATAAGTCAGTTTTTTCTTTTGTGGAATTAGGTTTAGTATCCTCTGATAGTAATTGAACTTAGAATGGTGTTAAGGTTATTGCCTTAAAATTAGAAAATGATAATGAAAAAACGAGAAAGATAGGAATTGGGTGAGGATTAAATATGAGTTGAGATTTATGTAAGATTTAGTTAGCTATTTAGATTGCAATTTGAATTCAAAGATTTACTCAATTATTTAGATTGGAATTTGAATTCAATTTTTTGAATAAAGGCAAGGCTAGATACCTCAAATGTAAAAGGGTCTTATGGTGACAGTTTAGAGTTGTACGGCAACTACGGATGTAAATGAGCCAAGCCGGCTCACGAGGCTTGTCAAAACGCTCGAAAAGCTTGGATCACTTTGAGCTCGAGATGAGCCGAGCCAGCTCGTTTAGCTTATCAAGCCGAGCCCGAGCCTAGTGAAGCTCAAGCTCGTAGGCTCACGAGCCTAAACGAGCTTTTTTGAGTATAATATATTTGCTTAAATATTGCCCAATGAAGCCATATTGGAGACTAAATGAGTCGAGCCGAGCTTAAACGAGCCCAAATGAGCCTATATTGAGCTGAAATGAGCCAAAATATTGCAAGCCTAATTTGAAACTCACCGAGCTTAGATCGAGCCGAGCCCTAGCTTTTGACGAGCCAAGCTCGAGCCTGAACTTTCAAAGCTCAGTGAGCTTCGAGCCGAGCTTAAAGCTAACGAGCCAAGCCTCGAGCTTGGCAGGCTCAGGCTCGTCACTGCTCAAATACACCCCTAACGGCAATAGAGTAAAAATGTGAGGGTTGGTATGAATTTGTAAGTGGTGACCCATGGGTATCCAAGTGTGGGGAGAGTGAAAAATCGATTGCGAGTGCTTTGGATTATATGTAAGTTTGTGTGTTCGATCTAAATATGATGGGAGTCATGCTCAAACGTTTTGATTGTGAGTTTGCAAATTTTTCGTTTAAAAGTTGCATGTGGGAGAATTTGTTACTTTGTCCATACGAAAGTTATATTATAAGAGTGTAGTTTTGTGTATGCACAAAATATGTTTGGATGAGTGATTATGAAATTCAGTTTTGGTGTATGACTAGAGAATTTCAATAGTGGCTAAGACACTCATTTGGATCGTACGATTTTTTCCTCTAATTAAGCAAGGGTTTCCATTATCCATACGAAAGTTATATTATAAGAGTGTAGTTTTGTATGATTTTTTTTTTTTTTTGGTGTGTGATTTTTCCAACAAATTACATGTTAGGTAACTATACCTAAAAATTAATATGTATGAAAATAAAGAAAAAGAAATTAGGCAAAAGGAAAAGGAAAAGGAAAATAAGAGGGGAGAAAAAAAAAAAAAAAAAAAAAAAAAACCAAAGAAGTAACCATGTCTTTAGTGGGGAGAAAATTGTGGAAGTGGAATGTTTATTTTGGAGTGATAAATAAAAGGGTTCTCACAGTTGAGAAGAAGAGAGAAAAGAAGGGGAAAATGTAGGAGGTGAGTGAAATTTGTGAAGGGGTACTTTGGGAGTACTTCGGGTAGGGGCAGATCGAGAAACTGATTGTAAGTGTGTATCTGTGAGGTTTTGCGTTTGATATGAGAGTGATTTATCCGAGCATGAAGAGAGTCATGCTAAGTGTTGAGGACTCCACATGTGAGTCTTGTGGAATCTCACATTGGAGTTAAGATAAAGAAGAGATCACCTTATAAGCCAGTGGGTTACTCCACCTATTGCCAATTAGTTTTAAAATGGAACCTCACTTGGGCTTATATGTGGATCTCGTATGTCCCAACTCTATGGGTTGGGCATAAAGGCCCGATGAAATTTAACATTAAGCTGTTTAGAATGAGAATAATAATAGAGTTTTTGTAATTTCCTCTATGCAAAGCTACATTGAGGAGGGTTAGTGGCTTGTTGTGCATATATAGCCACATTGAGGAATGGGGTGACTTACCGTGCAATAGTGACATTTGGAATGATGAGATTGTAAGATGGGGTGTGGGATTTAATTAGAGATTCTAATCCTAAATTTCAATAGTGAAAGTTTGATATCCTTTTAGATCGTGATTTTTTCCTCTAGTTAAGAGAGGATTCTCCACGTAAAAAAATCTGTGTTGTTTCACTATTTTTGTTTGATTTTCGCTTCCATTTATGCTGGTGTTTTGTGATTTTTCCTAAGATGACAAGCACCATAATTGGCAGCCTAAATCAAGGAAACTGCACGAGTGCGTAAGCAAAAAAATGCAGAAATACTTGAAGCAAACAAGCTTCAGACACCATTAATGGGATTCAAAACAGATATCAATCACAATACAATTTTTATTTTTATTTTTTTGGTGCCAAAAAGTGACCTTTGATATCTTTGTTTTCCTGAAGAAATTCTCATTCTCTATTGATAGTGCATCTCTCATTTCTTCTTTCATAGGCCAGGCACAAGTAGTACGAAAACAACCCACATCCCAAAATTTGAATGACTTGCTCTCTTTGTCACATGGAATTGGAATTAAAATGTACAATCGAGATTCCACTTCTAATTATGAAATGGAATTGGAATTTTATTATTTGGATAATAAAAGAATCAAAAGTTGGGATTATTGTTCTATAACCATTCCCGTCATCTTGAATTTCAGGTCGATCAACTAGGATTGAGTTTCGATTGGGTTGAATCTTTTTGGATTTGAGATACCTCAAGTTTGAGGTCAACTAAGTCAAAATCTAGGCAAGGCAAGTAAGATAATTGCTTGTTCAAGTCATAGCAGATTTTGGGTTAATCAAGTTAGGTCACTACAAGATTTAGGATAGCACACGCTAAGTTTGAGCTGGATCAGGTCATTTTCAACTCGAGTCATCTTGGTTTTGAATCAATCGAGTTGCATCATTTTAAATTTCAAGGCATCTAGGATCAAGTCAAATTCAGGCCGAAACTAAGTCGAGTCGGGTCATTTTCTATTTGAGTCATCTAATGTTTCAACCAACTAGGTTAGATCTATTAAAGGCTTCACATATAAGTTAGAAAACAAAGAAGTCCTAAATCAAAGTTGTCATAAAGAAAAGATCAAAGCTTAGTGGACACCACTCTTGATGAAATGCATTCTTTTATGAATGTTATCCATTTCATAGGACCTCACATTCCAACTTCTCAAGCTTGGCCACGCACAAGGAAATTTTCCCTCTAACTCAACCTTATAAGAAATGTAATACAGTCTAGAGCATACAAATCTTGCAATAGTCGTTCAAGTCAAGGTCGTGTTTTGATAGGCAACAACTAGCATAAGACTTGTCGATCGTTTTTCACTAATCGTGTTAAGTAGATCCCATCAAAGTATGAATTTGAGCGTGTTTGAGCGAGAGCAAAGTACGAGGATAAATGACACCCTATATAATCCTAGTTTTTTACCCCGTCTATAAGTGGAACATGGTATGTATGGATGACGAGACATTGCATTTACAAGACGCAAACCCAAGTACAAAGCAACATACCAGTAGACTGATGAATGTCTCTCCACCTTCTTCCCTTATCTCAAAGCATCCCCTTCTAGGCTGAAGAAAAAAGTTGCTTGTCAATAACGTAACAAACTCACAAACTGGCGTTCACCATCATTTAATTCGCCCTTATTCGAAGATCACTATATCAACTTTTGCCTCGACATGAACCAAGTTACGTATTATCTGTACTTGTAAAGCTGTAAGATATAGGATACTTACCTTGTCGGGGTTCAATACAACTGTAATGCCAGAAACACCTTCCTCCAAGCCGGCCTTCACTTGGATAGCCCTTGTCTTGAATGAATTGCATTGTTTGCTGGAGAGGATAAAGTCAAACATGATAAAATCATTTTGTTACCTAATTATGCCCTCGTTTAATACATATCTCTTGACCCAATTGTTAAACAATTGACCCCTAATCATTATTATTAAACCTTATCCAAATAAGGGTAGGATAATACCATGCGAGTATCCTAATAGCAGGAGAAAATACAACGCGAGTAAAATCAAAAGAGACGGAGATGGAGCAGTGTTGGATACAAGAATCAAGAAAGTAAGAAAGAGGAGAGAGGAACCAGTGTTCGATGATGACAGTCTTGGGCGCAACAGCTGCTGTCTTTGCCTTCCCTTTGTTGTTCTTTTCATCAGTCGTCTTCGCCTCCTCCTTAGCAGTACTACTGGATTGAGCCTTAACCGCGCTCCTCTTTGGCTTCTTCACCACCGCAGCCGCGGGTGACGGTTCCGATTTTGCCAGACGAGATGAGCGCCGCGGCGGCGAAATCAGTTGGTCCTGCGTGTGTTCTTCCCCTTCTCTTCGTCTCTTTGGCGTCATTCCGCTGAATTTCTTGGGCTGATAGGTTCGAAAGTGAATTTGGTGTTGACGATGAATGTTTCACAGCTTAGCTAGCTAGCTTGTAATGGGGCCGGTGGCTGGGTGGTGGTCTTCCCAATGTCTTCATTCATTTTCCCGCCATTTTCAACGGTCTGGATTTTCTGTATGTGTATGTTTCACGGATGTGATTCATTCATTCATCCGGGAGTATACATGTCCTTTTTTCTTTTCTTTAACTGTACACGCATGGGAGTAAACTTGGGGGAATAAGGGGATTGAAATGACTTTTGGCCCGTGTCTTCTATTTTATATGTATTAATTATTAATTATACCTAATTTTTATATATTTTTTAGTATTATATGTGCGTTATGATATGATCCAGATGCATTTAGACTTGGAACATGTAAGAGTAAGGACAATGATAAAAACGAGCAAAAATGAACAAATTCGATAACTACGTTGAGAAACCATTCAAGAAAAAGACCAACTGGGTCAAAATTCGGCCAAAAAAAGTCTCCCTTGGGTGCGTAGATCAATCAGTCATGTATTTTGGCAATTAGTCAAATTTAAAATGAACAAAAGGTTAAAAAATGAGTATTCACGACCCAGTAATATCAAATTCCACTAGGATCACATAGATCTCTTCGAGAGCTTCGATTTGATATATAATTTCGCCTGTAACTTTTTACGAATCAAAAGTTATGCATATTTTAAATTAACTATGCAAGATGTCAAATGTCGGTTGATTAATCGATGATTTTGGCCAACAAGGGGAGGGAACCTATTGAATTGGTACTTTTTTTTGGTTTTCCATTCACTTCTCCTCCTCCCCAGAGCCGTCAAGAGAGACATGATTTTCACAAAGGTCGAATTGCAAGTGGTCGGAATACGGGAAAATCAAAGCAAGAATCACGTCAACACGATCTAGGGAGTTCATCATTTCATGAGTTTTCTTTCCCTTTTCTCTTTTGAATTAGTGATTATAACTGTCCAGATCCCATATTTATGTTTTATTTGCAATAATGACTTTTGTTATACTACTTCTGCACCCTTACGGGGTGTTTTGTATTTGAGATTGGTTTTCTTATTATGTATTTGTAGTCATACTTTGATTTTCAATTTATTTACGTGTTATCTAATGATTGTGCTAGATAGTGACAAGGCTCGGCCAGATCTGAAATGACCCCTCGTGTCTCACCCAACCCATCAAGTTTCTAAGCCCTTTTTACTAGCCACTTCCAATGTTGCTAGCATTAGCCTTAACAACACCCTTTTCATAGCCACATGTGCTACGAGACCCCACGTCTCCACTATCTCTAGACCGACAAACTCATGCCATCCCTCGAACAACACGACGCTCTTATTAACCACCATCACCGGATCCCATTAGAACTCCGAAATTAAGCGTGCTTGGGCGAGAGTAGTACCGGGATGGGTGACCTCCTGGGAAGTTCTCACCCTCAGGTTAGGGGCATTGGGAAACAGACTCTCTTCAGGTTAACACACTGAAGGGGGAAGGCTGTGTACATTCGCCCCCCAGACCCTGCGTCGGCGGGAGCCCTTTAGACATTGGGTGTGTTCCTTTTATCATGAGTGATACAGAATCCCTAGCATAACATCATCCTAGCAAGGCACCAAAAGAGCGAAGTAGAGAAAACAGGATAAAGACACACGAAGGTCAGATGAAGAATATGAGGTACTAAGGACCTTTGTTGCTAAAGTTATGGGCATGACTCTAATTACCATCAAATAATATATTTAAATAAAGTTTTAATAATAATAATAATAATAATTTGTTGTTATTGTTATTTTTCTTATTATATTGTCTGTTGTTGTTGTTATCTTTTATTTATTATAGTTAAGTACTATCACTTCAAAAATATCTAAACTCCAATATAAGCAATTGCAAAAAGGGTGTCACCAAAAGCCAATAAACCCAATCCAATCATTTGGTATCTCCATTTCACACATATTGGACCAAAAGTAGGGGTGTATTTGACTTGAGCTGAGTCCAGCTAAGCTTGCCAGCTCGTGGCTCCATTCGTTTGCATTAAGCTCTGCTCGGGATCTGCTCGCGCTCGGGAGCTCGGAAAGTACAAGCTTGAGCTTGGCTTGGCTCAATTTAAGCTTGGTGAACTTTAAATTAGGCTTGTAATATCTCAGCTCATTTAAGCTCAATTTAGACTTGTTTGGGCTCAGACTTAGCTTATTTAGGCTCAAGTTTGGCTTTATTGGGCATATTTAGGCAAATACATTATATTAAGAAAGGCTCGCTTATGCTTGTTTAGACTTGCGAGTCTACAAGCTCGATCATTACTAGGTTCGGACTCGAATTGATAAGCTAAACAAGTTAACTTGACTCGAGCTCAAAGTGAGCGCAAGTTTTGAAACATTATAGCCTTGCTAGCCGACTCGGTTCATTTACTCACCTAGACAAAAGTCATTCCAACTCTCTTATTGGCACTCTCACTCTCACAATTTTATTCCTATGCCTGGACAGTTCCAAAAAATGGCGGGAAAATGAAGACATTGGGAAGAGCACCACGCACCACGCACCACGCACCACGCACCACGCACCACCACCACCATTACAAAAGCTAATCCCATAAACACTCATCATCAACAAATTTACTTACGAACCAATCAGCGCAAGAAATCGAACGTAATGGCGCCGAAGAGACGGGGAGAAGGGGAAGAAGACACGCAGAAGCAAGTGATTGCGCCTCCGCGGCGCTCGCCTCGCCTGGCGGAATTGGAACCATCACCCTCGGCGGCTCCAGTGGTGAAGAAGCCAAAGAGGGGCGCAGATAAGGCTGAGTCCAGTAGTACTGCTAAGCAGGCGGAGAAAACGACTGATGAAAAGAACAACAAAGGAAAGGCAAAGACAGCTGCTGTTGCGCCCAAGACTCTCATCATCGAACACTGGTCCCTCTCTCTCTTTCTTACTTCTTGATTCTTGTATCCAACACTGCTCCATCTCCATCTCTTTTGATTTTTCTTGCGTTGTATTTTCTCCTGCTATTAAGATACTGACAAAGTATTATCCTACCCTTATTTGGATAAGGTTTAATAATAATGATTAGGGGTCAAAAGGAGATGGGGGGTTTAATAGGTGTCAATGTTGTTTACCAATTGGGTCAAGAGATATGTATAAAATGAGGGCATAATTAGGTAACAAAATGATTTTATAATGTTTGACTTTATCCTCTCCAGCAAACAATGCAATTCATTCAAAACAAGGGCTATCCAAGTGAAGGCCGGCTTGGAGGAAGGTGTTTCTGACATTACAGTTGTATTGAACCCCGATAAGGTGAGTATCCTATAACTTACACCTTTACAAGTAAAGATAATACGTAACTTGGTTCATGTCGAGGCAAAAGTTGATACAATGATCTTCGAATAAGGGCGAATTAAATGACGGCAAATGCCGGTTTGTGAGTTTGTTACGTTATTGACAGGCAATTTTTTCTTCAGCCTAGAAGGGGATGCTTTGAGATAAGGGAAGAAGGTGGAGATACATTCATCAGTCTACTGGTATGTTGCTTTGTGCTTGGGTTTGCGTACTGTAAATGCAAGGTCTCTTCATCCATAGATATCATATGTTCCACTTATAGACGGGTTAAAAGACTAGGAATCTATAGGGGGTCATTTATCCTCATAATGTGCTCTCACTCAAGCACTCTCAAATTCATACCTCGATGGGATCTAGTTAACGCGATTAGTGAAAAATGATCCATGAAGTCTTATGCTAGTTGCTGGCAATCAAAACATGACCTTTACTTGAACGTCTATTGCAAGATCTTACGCTCTAGACTGTATCAAATTGCTTGTAGGCCAAGTTGAATCAATGTCAAAATTTCCTAGTGCTCAAACCCAAGAAGTTGAAATATGAGGTCCTATGAAATGGATGAGGCTTCATGCACAAACTAATTAGCATTTGATGATGTCCATAAGAATTTGATCTTTTCTTTATGACAACTTTGACTTAGGACTTTGTTGTTATTAAACTTACATGTGGAACCTTTAATAGATAGCATTCAATACTAAAAGAAAGCAGATAATTATTGAGAGAGAGAGAGAGAGAGAGAGAGAGAGAGAGAGAATTTGTTTAGGAAAAGCAAAGTTACTCGGTCATTTTGGCATGAGTAAAATTTGCTTATCTGGTTTTGAATCCCATGAATAATGTTTGAAACCTTATTTCATTTGTTGTTCATGCATTAAAGCACATTGACCAACCCCCATTTAAACTTGAGTTGATTTAACTCAAAGTTTGAAATGACCTAATCTAATTGACCTAAAAGTTGAGGTGACTCAACCCCAAAATTACTTAACTTGATTCGGACCTAGCTTGAATGTGACTCTATGAAGCTAAGCAAAACTTGAAGTGATCCAACCTAGTTGGCTGAAACATTAGATGACTCAAATAGCTGACCTAAATTTGACTTGATCATAGATGCCTTGAAATTTTAAATGATGCAACTCGATTGACCCAAAACCAAGATAACCGGAGCTAAAAATGACTTGATCCAACTCAAACTTGACATGTGCTATCCTGAATCATGCAATGAGCCAACTTGATTAACCCAAAATCTGCTATAACTTGAACAAGTAGTGATCTTACTTGCCTTGCCTAGATTTCGACTTAGTTGACCCAAAACTTGATGTAACTCAAATCGGAAAAGATTCGACCTAATTGAAACTCGACCATAGTTGTTCCAAAACCCGAACTGATTTAACCTGATTGACTGAAATTCGAGATGATGGGAATGATTATTGAACAACAATTCCAACTTTTGATTCTTTTATCATCCAGACAATAAAATTTCAATTCTATTCCAGAATTCTCAGTTCTACATTTTAATTCCAATTTCATGTGGCAAAGAAAGCAAGTCAAATTCAAATTTTGGGATGTAGGTTGTTTCTGTTAGGACCACCCACGAATTTACCGAACCTTAAATCGAAATAGCAAATGCGGAATTAAACGGGAATGGGGGAAAAATATTAGACAATGGAATTTACGCGGCTCAGCCGAAGCCTATATCCACGGAGGGGGAGCAAAATATTCACTATTATAACCGAGGATTACAATCTTTGTTCTCTCTTCCTCACTTGTGTTTTGCTCTCTATTTACACCAGCTAAAGAGCGCCTATAAATAGGCCTCTTACAATCGAAACCGTTGGAAAAACCAAAAGTCGTGCCATTAACTCGAGCCCCTAATAAATGTAGCCATGATTAATGACGGTTACGGAAACGAACAGTCTTCACACTTAACGGTTTCTGTTCTACTTGTGCCTGGCCTAAGAAAGAACAAATGAGATGTGCAATATTGATAGAGAATGAGAATTTCTTCAGGAAAGCAAAGTTATCCGCAATGTCATTTTGAATCCCATGAATGATGTTTGAAACTTGTTTCCTTCAAGTATTTGTGCATTTATTTGCTTATGCACTCGTGCAACTCCTTGATTTAGAACTACACTGCCAATTATGGTGCTTTGGTGCTTGTCATGTTGGGAAAAATCACTAAATACGGGTACAAATGGAAATGAAAAGTATTGAAACAATCAACATCAATGTTTACGTGGACACCTTCTCTCAACTAAAGGGAAAAACCAAACGGGTCTCTTGTTAACTATGAAACTTAGGGACTACAATCTTTAATCATAATTTCAAACCCCATATACAATCATCAGCATCATCATCAATGTGACTATTGTACGATAAATCATCAACTCTTTCATATTGTAATTACTGCACGGCGAGTCATCAACCTTCCTTAATGTAGCTTGGGAAAGAGGAAGCTACAAAACTCTCACACGACTCTCAATCAAAAACACCTCTCAATTTCAATCTCTCCTCCCTGCCTAGTGGGGGACACCCTTTTACAAAACCCAATCTATCTCTGTATTTGTCTCTCTATTCTTCTGTCTTCAACCATCAGTCCTTAACCCTTTTTATAATAGAGTTAATAGATTTTTTCAGAAGCCTTTTTTATAAAAGTACTTTTGTAAAAGTATTGTTTCAAATAAACAGTTTGTGTTTGCCCCAACTAGTAAAGAAGCGCTTATTGTAATATTGTGAGTGTTTGGCCAATATTTGAAAAAGAGCTTGTTTTTATAAAATTAACAGAAAGGACATAACATAAGTCTTTTATAGTTGAAAAAAGTCACCCAAAAACCATTTCAAATATTTAATATATTTTGTAAATATTTAAAATATTTTTTTATTATTTAAAAATATTTTTTGATTATTTAAAAATATTTTCTGAATATATAAAATATTTTTAAACACTTAAACTAATTTTTATATATTTAAAATATTTTTTTAAATATTTAAAATATTTTTTAAGTATCATAAATATATTATTAATTATTAAATAACTATTCATATTTAATATATTTTTTAAAATACATAAACTATTTTTTAAATATATAAATTGTTTTTCAATATATTTGTTTCTAAATATATTAACAAACTTCATGATATCGGAATTGAGTTTTCTCAATTGTATAATTTCTATTTCTATTTCTACTTAAAGGGAGAAGCACCAAATTTCTGCTTCTCTTTAAAAATAGAAAAATGGCTTCTGTTTTTAATTAAAAAAAATGCTATATTATGGTTTCCAAACACCTTGTAGATCTTAGAAAAGTACTTTTTCCCTAAAATTAAGCTTAAGGGCCTGTTTGGGATTGCTTATTCCGGGGAAATAAGTGATTTTTTTTTTTTTTTTGGAAAAAACACTTTTCTTGAATCTAAAGAGTGTTTGGCAAATATCAAAAAGCGTTTTTTATTAAAAGCAAAAGCTATTTTTTATACTTATAAGCAGAAGCAGAAATTTGATATTTCTGATTATAAGCAGATGCAGAATCAAAAATTTAAAATTTTTAGGACAAAAATACACCTGCTCAAATATTAAAATTACATCATATCCTAACATCTTTCAAAACCCTAACCCTCTATCCAACCAATTTGGTCATTTTCGGTAATTTGACAAAAAAAAAAGCACTTTTTTTAAACACTGACCAAACACTAATAATAATAAAATAAGTACTTCTGACTGGTTGAACCAAACACAAACTCCTTCAAAACAATACTTTTTACATAAGTACTTTTACAGAAAGTGCTTTTGAAATAAGCAATTTTTTTACAGCAATCCCAAATAGGCCCTAAGCCTAGGGTCTGTTTTGGATTGCTATAAAAAAACTGCTTTTTTTAGAAGCATTTCTTGTAAAAGTACTTTTGCAAAAAGTGCTGTTTCAAATAAACAGTTTGTGTCTGGCCAACCAATAAAGAAGTGCTTATGGTATTATTACGAGTGTTTGGCTAATATTAAAAAAAGTGTTTTTCTATAAAATTATTAGAAAGTACACTAATAGAAGTCTTTTATAGTTAAAAAAAATCACCCATGAAACATTCTAACTATTTCATATATTTTTTAATATTTATAAAATATTTTTTTAATATTTTTAAAATATTTAATATTTTTGAAAAATAAAATATTTTCTAAATATCATAAATATATTGTTAATTATTAAAATATTTTTTTCATATTAAATATATTTTTTAAAATGCATAAACTATTTGTGAAAAATACAAATTATTTTTCAAATATATTAAGAAATTTCAGGGTACCTGAAATAAATTTTTTTAATTGTTTAGTTTTTACTTTTGCTCTACTTAAAAGGAGAAGCATCAAATTTCTGCTTCCGCTTTTAATAAAAAGTGTTTTTTCATAGTTGCCAAAGGCCCTCAAATATCAGAAAAGTACTTTTTCCAAAAAATAATATTTTTTTTCCTGAAATAAGCAATCTTAAACAAGCCCTTATCCACTATTGAGATTTTGAAATTAACAATCTCTAATCATAGACCAAAACCCAAGCTCGCACTCACTCAATCCAAATATATTTTTGCCCGCACAAAACTACAAACACTCTCATAATGACTTTCGCACGGACAAAGCTACAAATCCTCCGACATGTAACTTTTAGACAAAAAATTTACAAACTCACAATCAAAATGTTTGAGCATGACCCCCTTCATATATGGATCAAACACAAATTCACACGTAATCAAAAGCACAAGCAATCGATTTTTCACTCTTCCCGCACTCGGGGTACTCCTGAGGCACCCCTTATTCATACCAATCTGCACATTTTTACTCTGTTGCGGCCAACTCTAAACATGACCATAAGACCCTTTTATATTTGAGGTGTCTGACCTTGCCTTTATTCAAAAATTGAATTCAAATTTCAATCTAGATAGTTAAGTAAATCTTTGAATTCAAATTCCAATTTAAATAGTTAACCAAATCTTACATAAATCTCAACAAATCACATATAATCAATTCTCACACAACTCATATCTTTCCGATTTTTCCCTTTATCATTTTCTAATTTTAAGGCAATAACATTAACACCATTTTAAGTTCAATTACTATAAGAGGATACTGAACCTAATTCCACAAAAGAAAAAACTTGACTTATGAGGCTATTAGGGATGCCCTCTTCATATAAGCTGGACCACGCTTTCATTCTCAAGTGATATGGAATTCCAATCGTTTGTCTTCTACATTTGAGTTTAATGATCAACTTGCTAAAATTACAGAACATGAAGCGGCCATTCAAGCCCATGAAGGATCTCGACATGGAAAAAGTCATTGCGGACATCATTGAGAAGCTCCATCACTGATGGAACATCTATTGTAGGACTGAATTTTTTTGTGCAAAAAAATTGCAAATATTCGAGTGAGGTGTACTTTTTGTCGACTTAAGAAAAAAAGTGTATTTTTTTGGTCACTAGAATGAATGCCTTTGAGTAGTGAGTTTCATGTTGGTATGACAGACCGCATCACCTCCATGCATTTCGTTTGTGTTAAAGAACACCCATAGAACTCGAACTTGTATTTGTTATTTTGTTGTGATGTGTAGCCTAGTGTGTCATGGTCATATATGTCAAGTAACCAATTATACCGAAACAGGGCTGATCCTGCCATTTTTACGGCCTCAAGCGAAAATTTTAAAGAGCAATGCTATACGCTACGAAAAAAGGCACACGAAAATGGCATGAGTGACGCTGTCATAAGCAAAAGTAAATATTTAATTCACCCAAGAAAATCACAAAGGGGGTTGTAGCTCATATGATAGTGAGTTTTGTATAGCACACGTTAGGCCTAGGGTTCGATTCCCACTTGTGCTATTTTCACATCCTTATTTTTCGTGATTTATAGAATTATTCAATTTTAAATGGGCCTCTTTGTATATAAGAAAAATTATAAAAATTTTAATCATGAAACTTGTTAATATTGGCAATTAATACTTTAAAAACAACAATTCTAAAAATTTGGGGCCTCTAAAATTTGGGAGCCCTAAGCTGTTGCTTGGGGATATGTCCGACCTTGTACCAAAAACTTAAGCTATTGAAAGAAGACTCGAGAATAGCTTTATAATTTGACATGGCCCTTCACATAAATGTTTATTAGGTTTGAAGAGTGGATAATGCAAAGGCCCTCTCAACGAGGCTTTGAGATCATATCAATGAATCAATTATTTTAAAAAGTTTAAACTGATGAAAAAAGGATACTTGAATAATTTTATACTCCAACAATAATGCCATTTAATGTGGAGGCTACTAAGATTTATGCAAATTGTAGGAGGATGTAGGATGCACAAAAGGGGTTCTATGAAATGCCTTGTAAGATTTAATGTGGCCTGGGGTATTTGAGTATTACCAAGACTCGTTGCCCAAAATAATTTAAAATAAGAAAAATACTATTAAAGATGACTCATTTTAAAAAATATTTATTCAAATGACTTTCACGTTAGTAAATTTTAAAAGTTAAAATTTTTTTTTTAGTTTCACTTTAAACTTTTTTTAATTTTTATTTAATTTTTTAATAAATTATTAATTATTAATTAAATTTAAATATATTAAATATATTTTTAATTATCATATTATATTTAGTTTTATAATATACATTTTAGTTAAATTATATATTATAATAAAAAAATTTAAATTAAATTATTTGTTAAATATTAAATTATATTATCTATACATAAGTTTTTAATTTACTCATTATTAGAGTTATCTAATAATAGTCATTTGTCCATATAACATTTAACATAAATTATTATCTTTAATTTAATTAATAATTAATATATTTAATTTAATTAATAATTAATAATTTATTAAAAAATTAAAGAAAAATTAAAAAGGTAGGGTACCTTCCTTACAGGAGGTATCCCAACTAAAAAAAAAGTAAAAAAAAGTTGAATATTTAAAATTTGCTAACTTGAAAGCCATTTGTGTAAATATTTTTTGAAAAGGGCCATTTCTAATAATATTTTTTTTATTTTGAGCTATTTTGGACAACAGTTCTATTTCTAGCGGGGTATTTAAATATGGTATATAAAAGTTTTCGTCTCACCTATTTTGAATATCCCTTTCCACGTAAATATTTGCGTATCCATCCACTATGGTAGGGTCTCTAAATTTTATTATCTTTTTAATGCTTTTTGGTTTTTAATATATAACTTTTTTGTACTTAGGTAATTCGATAATAAACTAAAAGTATAAATAAATATTATACATAAAAAGTTATTATTTATATTATTAATATATAATCAAAACCAAAAAAAGCCAAAATATATAAATAATCATTGAAAAGAAATTACATAGAAAAAATAAAAATAATAAAATCATACTTATAAAAATATAAAAAGAATTTTGCATACCTTATTTTTGAGTGCAAAGAATGAATAACTAGTATTTGGGTATTTAGTTATTCATTTTTTAATATTTGAGTATTTATAATGCTCAAAAAAATAAAATAAAATATTTGGATATTTATTTTACCTATATTTGAATATCTTATTGGAACTTTCATAGGATTTTACCTGCTGTAAGCTCTCCGGCCTCTGTGGTCTTTGTATTCCTATTTATCAAAAAGAAAAAAAAATAAAAATATTGTGTGGTATTTTGAGAGAGAGAGAAATAAATAAAACAAGTCTTAAAATGGAGACACAATTGGGCATTAGAAAATATTTAGTGCTGCAAAAAAATACTTGATATATAATTTCACTTAGGTATCCTATGTTTTAAATATTTATTACTTAAGTATCTCGATAATTTAATATATACAATGGGGTACCCTGAAATTTGAATATTTTATTATCTAGGTACCTTATATCGGAATTTGATTAATTTTTGTAAGAATCTGACTAATTTTATGTAAAGTGTTGATATAATACATAAATATGATAATATATATAAGCAACTCCTAATGGTTTCATAAAAAATTCAACAAATTGTGATAAAATATTCACTGAATGTTAATATAAACCATTTAAATATTACGGCAATTATGTGTGATTTCATATTTTTTAGCGAAAACTCATCAAATAATGAAGCTACTAATATATTGTTGAAATCGTGTTTAATTTTAGAATTTTTCCAATGAAAATCGGTCGGATATTCCATAAAAGGGTATTTGATTGATAAAATTTTAAAACTTCAGTTTATATGAGTGATAATAATTACCAAAAAACAAGAGATAAATGTCTAAAACTTAAAGTACCCATTGTATATATTGAAATATCAAGATAGCTAAGTGATAAATATTTAAATCTCAAGTTATCTAAATAATAATTTCTCTAATTATCAAGGTAGCTAAGTGACAAACTTCAAGTTATACGCTTACAATGTATATTTTTTAACATAAAAAGAGGAAAATATGATTCAATTGAATGATAAAAGGAGGATACGTAAAGCTCCTTATTAAGAAAAGCGCAAGACAATCATAATTTATTGAGAAAATTACACAATTTAAGCACAACGGAAGCGAACAAATCAACAAAAATAACACACCAAAATTTACGTGATAAGCCCTCTCTCAACCAGATGAAAAACTAGGCGACCCAAATAGGTGCCTCATCTACCATAAAATTTTAAAATTACAATTTCTAATCATATCCCCCAAACCCATAGTACAGTCATTATCATTAAATGTGACTATTGTATAGTCAGTCACCAGCTTTCTTACAATATAACTATTCTCTGGCAAATCATCAACACTACTTAATATAGCTGTTGCGCGGTGAGCCACTAACCTTCCTCTACATAACTTTGGAAAGATGAAGCTATAAAAACTCTCTTAACTCCCAATCTAAGCGTGATTCCCTTTATGCTTGGGTGCACCCACTCAACATCAATTACAAAACAAAACCTCACAAACACACATAAATAATTTTCTCACATACTCTCCCACTACCTAGGGGGCACCCCTTCATAACACCCAACACTCCTTTCATTTTTCTTCTATTCTCTCTACTTTCAACTTCTCACCCAACCTATCTAGATATACAAAAGACTACTCAAATTCAAATTCAAACTTTAAAATATTTTAAGTAAAAATCTTTACCTAAAGTCTACCAAAGAAAAAATATAATCTTTCCATTTCATATATTTTCTTTCTTTCTCTGATCTTTTCCTTTTTTTCCTTTTTCATTTTTCCTTTTTTTTTGTTTTTTCTCTTTCTTGTTTTTTCATTTTTATATATACATATATACAATTTTAAGGTAAAAATATACCTAACATAATCGCAGATGTAGATCTAAGTTTAAGCTAGATAAGGATAGAAGAGATAAACAATATCATGAATGATATGAAAAATATCACAAGGATTTTTTCCTCTATTATTTTCTCAAATTTTGAACAAATAAAAATAGGGTGTTGTTATTGTTGGGTAAAGTTAACTGCGATGGATCAAAAAGAGCTGACCACTCAACTTTTGGGTTTGTTATCCATGATGGTCGAGGAAATGTTCTTAGGGCCTATTTGTTACGAGGGAGTAGAGGGGTGGAAGTGGAAATATACAACTCATTTTCACTTTTTGGCTGTTTAATATGGGCAATTAGGAATGGAAAAGGGGTGGGAGTGAAAATGAAAGTCATTTACATTCCCACATTTTCATACTAGGCGAGGCCTAGGTTTGGAAATGCGAGAATCGGAATGGGAAATTTAGTGGGATCCACAATTATTTTCTTAATTTTAATCTTAATCTAATTTTTATTTTACTTAATTACTCTTAAATAATAAACGTAAACTAGTTTTTAAGCATGATCATATTATTATTATTGTTGTTGTTGTTAGTGTTGTTGTTGTATTTTTGTTATTGTTGTTATTGTTATTATTCTTCTAATTATAATAATAAACCTAAACTAGTTTTTAATCATGATCATATTATATTGTTGTTGTTGTTAGGAAAATGTCTCAAAATTCCCTAGAACTTTAAGTAGGGATGCCGTGAGGAGGCTGATCGATCGGGTGAAGTTCGATCGATCAGGAAAATTACGTAAGTGAAGGACGCCAGCAGTAAGCTCGCTGATCGATCGGGACCCCCCGATCAATCGGGAACTTCGTTTTCACGGGCTTATATATATGGACGTAGGGTTACGTCATTGTATATCCAATATTTCGTGAGGTATTCCCAGCGGCACCGCCAACTAAAATAGAGAGAGAGAGAGAGAGAAAAGGAGTGATTGTAATTCTTCTTTATGATTCAATAATAAAAGCTCCAATCTTCGCTTGTGGTTTTCTCTCCTTTCGATTGTAAAGGGGTTTCCACGTAAATCATTGTGTCGTTTGTTTCTTTTCTCTTTTAGTCCATTTACTTCTCGTATTGTCGTGGTATTTGATTCGATTGCATACTGGAAGAATTAGTTATTTCCGCATAAATTGGTATCAGAGCCTGGTTATTCGAATTGGTACAATGGCATCAGGTATTAAGACCAAGGTAGAGAAGTTCGGAGGTCAAGGAAGCTTCAGCTTATGGCAAGTCCGTGTGAAAGGACTCTTGACTCATAATGGCTTGAAGAAAGCACTGGAGGGGAAAGAGAAGAAACCCGAGACTATGACCGAGGCACAGTGGGAAGAGATGGATGATAAGGCTCTCACGGCGATACAGATGTGTTTAGCTGATGATGTTCTATCAGAGGGCTTGCAGATGGAAACCGCAAATGAGTTATGGGAGAAATTACTAGACACGTTTTGCCACAAGTCAGTCTCCAACAAACTCGCAGTGAAGCGTTGGTTATTCCCTTTCCGTATGACAGCAAGTGCATCTCTTAAAAACTATCTTAGTGAGTTTACTTCTATCATACAAGAATTAAAGAAGTTGGATGATGTCCCTAAGGACGAGGATCAAGCTATGTTGTTACTCTGTTCACTCTCTAATTCGTATAAGGACTTTGTAGAAAGCATGATATACTGGGGTAGGCCGACCATTACTGTTGATGAGGTGAAAAGAAACCTTGTGAGTAAAGAACGAGTAGATAGGGAGTTATCTGACTCGGTGGATGACTCAGGCGGTGGTTTGCATGTGAGAGGTAGATCAGAACATAGGGGATCTAATGGTGGGAAAAAGTCTAGGTCTAAATCTAGACATAAGAACATGCCGTGCCATTACTGTCACAAGAAAGGGCACATAAAGAAAGATTGTTACAAATATAAAAATAAAAATTGAAAGAATGTAACAGGGGTGACCAGGGCAAAGATAAGTCCGCTGAGGCTAGTGTTGTAAAGGATGATAGTGAATGGGAGTTTCTATTAGTTGCTGATTCTCAGTTAAGGTCCAAGGATAAGTGGGTCATAGATTTGGGTTGTTTATATCACGTGAGTCCAAATAGAGACTAGTTTTCCACGTATAAGTCTATACAGGGTGGAGTTGTCTTGATGGGTAACGATGCTGCTTGTAAGGTAGTGGGGATTGGGACAATTCGTGTGAGAATGTTTGATGGGACTATTAGAACTTTGAGTGATGTACGTCACGTCTCGGAGTTGAAGAAAAACTTGATTTCTCAAGGTACCCTTGAGTCTAGTGGGTACAAGTATGCTGCTGAAGGTGGAGTCATGCGGGTCAGGAAGGGTGCTTTAGTTGAGATGAAAGGGAAACGGGTAGGTACTTTGTATGAGCTTGCAGATACTACCGTGACAGGTTCAGTTGTTGTTTCCACATCTACTATGACAGATGCTTAGATCACGAGACTGTGGCACATGAGATTGGGTCACATTGGTGATAAGGCATTGTCTGAGTTGAGAAAAAAGGGGACTGCTTTGTGGTCAGTCAACAGGACTGATGGAATTCTATGAGCACTGTGTGTATGGGAAGCAGAAAAGAGTCAGCTTCAAGTCAGCAGTGCATCAGACAAAGGGAACGTTAGATTATATACATTTTGATCTGAGGGGACCTTCCAGAGTGGCTTCTAAAGGTGGGTCCAGGTAACTTCTAACGTTTACTGATAATTATTCACATAAAGTTTGGGTCTATTTTTTGAAGTAGAAAAACGAAGTGTATAATGTCTTCAAGAAATGAAAGATTCTTCTTAAAAAACAGATAGGGAGCCGATAAAGAGGTTGAGGACTGATAATGGTCTTGAGTTTGTTGAAGGTGACTTCACTCGATTTTGTGAAGATCAAAGTATAGTCAGACACAGGACATGTATAGGTCGACCTCAGCAAAATGGATTGGCTGAAAGATTGAACAGGACGTTACTTGAGAAGGCTCGATGTATGCTTTCAAATGCTGGCTTGAAAAGAGAATGGTGGGCAGAAGCAGTTAGCATGGCTTGCTATCTTGTGAACAAAACACCGCATTCATCATTGCATATGAAGACACTTGAAGAGGTATGGTCTGATTCTACTTCTGATTATTCTCAGATTAAAGTATTTGTTTGTCCTGCATATGCATATGTTAATGATGGAAAGCTGGAGCCTAGGGCCAAGAAATGCATCTTTCTTTGTTATTTGTCAGGTGTGAAGGGATAGACTGTGGGATCCCAGTGCTCAGAAGTTTCTGACTAGTAGAGATGTTACCTTTGATGAGTCTGCTCTACTACATCCGCCACACACACCCTCCATTGATAGTGATTCACTTCAGGTTGAGACACCTGATACTACACAGATACAGTCAGATCAGCAGGTCGTTCAGCTAGAGAGTATTCCAGCACCTCAGGTACGGGTTTCTGATGTTGTTATTGATAATGCAGAAACAAGTCAGTAGGTGGAGAATAATACTATAGCTGGTGGTAGACCGATGCGACAGATCAGGCCTCCAGAGAGATATGGGTATGAGGAGATGATTGCTTATGCCCTTACTACTGCTGAGTCTTTAGATGGCAGTGAGCCGACTTCATATTCAGAGGCTGTATCGAGATCAGATGCTGAGAAGTGGCTCGTTGCTATGAATGAAGAGATGTAGCCTCTTCATAAGAATCAGACATGGGAAATGATGAAGCCTCAAACAGGGAAAAGATTGATTAGTTGCAAATGGATCATCAAAAGAAAGGAGGGCATTCCTGGAGTTAAAGATGCAAGATACAAGGCACGTTTGGTAGCTAAAGGCTACAGTCAGGTACAGGGTGTTGATTTTCATGATATATTTTCACCTGTAGTTAGACTTACTTCAATTCGTGCGCTTTTGTCTTTAGTTGCCATGCATGACTTAGAACTTGAGCAGTTAGATGTAAAGACTACATTTTTGCATGGTGAATTAGAAGAGAGTATCTATATGCATTAGCCTGAGGGCTTCGTTGTAGAAGGAAAGGAAGATCATATATGTTTGCTTAAGAAGTCTTTATATGGTTTGAAGCAATCTCCTAGGCAGTGGTATAGGAGATTTGATCAGTTCATGACAGGTCATGGTTACATCAGGATTAAATATGACAGTTGTGTGTACTTCAGAAAGACTGATACATGCTTTGTTTATTTGCTTTTGTACGTTGATGATATGTTGATTGCAGCACGAGACATGAAGGATTTTAATGACCTGAAATCTATGTTGAAGAGTGAGTTTGAGATGAAAGATCTTGGAGCAGCTAAGAAGATTTTAGGCATGAAGATTCGTAGAGACCGAAAAGCCAGAAAATTTTACTTGTCGCAGGACAAGTATATTGAGAAGGTTTTAGATAGGTTTCATATGAAGGATGCTAATCCAATTAGCATGCCCTTAGCAGCTCATTTCAGACTTTTA
The DNA here is from genome assembly GCA_018398585.1 of Simmondsia chinensis. Lineage (NCBI taxonomy): Eukaryota > Viridiplantae > Streptophyta > Magnoliopsida > Caryophyllales > Simmondsiaceae > Simmondsia > Simmondsia chinensis. The sequence continues at coordinate 33,395,829 of JAGTTD010000005.1, forward strand.
GCATTAGATTCGCCTCAGACTGAGGAGAATGTCAGGTACATGTCTCAGATTCTCTATTTTAGTGCAGTGGGCAGTATTATGTATGCAATGGTTTGTACGCATCCAGATATTGCTTTTGCAGTGAGTAGAGTTAGTAGGTACATGGCGAATCTAGGTAAAGAGCATTGGCATGTTGTGAAGTGGATTCTCAGGTATCTTCGTGGAACTTACGATATTTGTTTGGAATATGGGAAAAATAAGTGTTGTTTGGTTGGGTATGTAGATTCTGATTATGATGGAGACCTCGATAAGAGGAAGTCCACATCAGGGTATGTGTTTTTTTGGGTGACACAACTATCAGTTGGAGAGCGTGTTTACAGTCTGTTACAGCACAGTCTACTACTGAGGTCGAGTATATGGCAGTCACAGAAGCATTCAAAGAAGCTGTCTGGTTGAGAGGTTTGATTAGTGAGATCAATGCTGAGAAGGGCACTGTTAGAGTCTACTGTGATAGTCAGTCCGCCATTCACCTGGCGAAGGATCAGATGTCACATCATGACAGAACGAAGCATATAGATGTGAAACATAATTTTATTAGAGATCTGATTGACGAGCGGAAGGTGGAGTTGAAAAAGATTGGAACTGAGGACAATCAAGCTGACATGTTCACTAAGGTTCTACCAGGGAGCAAATTCGAGCATTGCTTGAATTTGGTGGGTTATTTTATTATTGATGTTAATTTTGAGCCGGGGGGGGGGGGGGGGGGGGGGGATTGTTAGGAAAATGTTTCAAAATTTCTTGGAAGTTTAAGTAGGGATGCCGTGAGGAGGCCGATCGATAGGGTGAAGTTCGATCGATCGGGAAAGTTATGTAAGTGAAGGACGCTAGCGGTAAGCTCGCCGATCGATTGGGACCCTCCGATCAATCAGGAATCACGTTTTCACGGGCCTATATATATGGACGTAGGGTTACGTCATTGTATATCCAATATTTCATGAGGCATTCCCAGCGGCGCTGCCAACTAAAATAGAGAGAGAGAGAGAGAAAAGGAGTGATTGTAATTCTTTTTTTCGATTCAATAATAAAAGTTCCAATCTTTACTTGTGGTTTTCTCTTCTTTCTATTGTAAAGGGGTTTGCACGTAAATCATTGTGTCGTTTGTTTCTTTTCTTTTTTAGTCCATTTACTGCTAGTATTGTCGTGGTATTTGATTCAATTGCATACCGGGAGAATTAGTTATTTCCGCACAGTTGTTGTTATTTTTGTTGTTGTATTTTTGTCATTCTTGTTATTGTTATTATTATTATTATTATTGTTGTTGTTGTTGTTGTTGTTGTTGTTGTTGTTGTTGAAATTGTTATATTGTTGTTATTATTATTATTGTTGTTGTTGTTATTGTTGTTGTTATTGTTATTATTTTATTACTAGGATAAATTATATATTTGTATCTTGAGGTTTAATGTATTAAGTTTTTAGTCCAGAAACTTTGTGAAATAATTTTTTAGCCCAAAAGATGTATTTAAAAAAATATAGTTGAAACAACGATCTGAAAGAATGAAACCATGCCAGTTTTGCACCCTTACACATTGTTGTATGGATTATTTTATTAAGTACATGTAATTTTTTGGACTGAAAAATTATTTCACAAAGTTTATGGACTAGAAAAATTAATACACCAAACCTTGAGGTACTAATATATAAATTATTGTTTTATTATTATTGTTGTTGTTGGTGGTGGTGGTGGTGTTATTTTTTCTGCTATTATTATTACTATTATTACAATTATCGTTATTATTTAATACTATTACTATTATAATTATAATTATAATTGTTATATTATTGTTGCTATTATTATTATTATTATTTTTTTGTTGTTTTTATTGTTATTGTTATTATTATTATTATTATAATTGTTATTGTTATTGTTTTTGTTTTTGTTGCTTCTGTTGTTGTTGTTGTTATTGCTATTAGTAATATTATTATTATTATTATTATTATTTTACTACTACATTATTATTGTTATTATATTAGTATTTTTGTTATTGTTATTATTATTATTGTACTAAAATCTTTTGGAGGATATTTTCGTAAACTATCACTATTAGAAATATTGATACAGGAATGAAACATAGTGACAGATCGAACTGTCAAAAATTTTGTGATGGAAAAGGGGACAGTCGTCTAACGATTTTGTGCCGACCAATAATGGTCAAAAATGCCATTGCAATGTTGCAATACAGAATCCAAATTTGTGACAGAAAAAGCCGTCACAGAAAGCTAACCTATTATTATAAATTAATGTATTTGATTTTAAATACTATGTGAGGTAAATTGCATTTTAGTACCCGAGGTTTAGTGTATTAAATTTGTAATTCAAAAATTATGTGAAATAATTTTTAAGTCCTAAATGTTACATATATTTAATAAAATAATTCAAATAATGGATCAAAAAAGTAAAAGTAGGGTCTATTTTACACCCTTATGCTGTGCTATTTGCATTATTTTATTAAAATAATATTTTATAAAATTTAGGGACTAAAATATTAATACACTAAATGTCATGATACTATTATATATGTAATTTATCCTACTATTTATTTTGTATTTTTAAATGAATTAATTCTAAAATAGTTAAAACATGCAATATAATAATAAAAAATTAACAAATAATTACAAAATTATAAAATTAATTTGTCCCAACAATAAAACTAACAACTCATAAATAATGGAAATAGTTATTTTTAAGGTAAAAATTATTATTGTTAGAGTAACTAATTGACTTACAAACAAAGAAAACTATAAAATTACCTTAAAAACAAAATCTTGCTCCGTTAATAATAATCTTATTATGACAATAACATTGTCTCAAATAATATTAAATTTTATAAATAATTTAATATAATAGATGATCTGTGACCGCTGCAGCGATCATTATACCCCATCCCTCTCAAACATGCCATTTCAATTTCGAAATTTTTACAAATTGCCTCAATTTAAGGAGCTGTATTAGAAAAATAACAAAATTTGTTTAATGTCATATCTAAACTTTGAAAATTTTTTAATTCAATATTTTAATGTGATATTGTTACCATCCTCCACTTTTTGCTTATGTGGCATTCAAAATTTAATTTTGTAAATATTTACAAATTTGTAAAATATATAAATATCTTGAAAATATTTAAAATTCTTTTTAATTGTAATCTAAATTTTTTAAAAATTATTTTTTTTTTTTCAAAAGTTACTTGAACAAGAACTAACCGATGTTAGTGGCGTTCACATTAAGACGTGACATCAAAAAAATTAGAAGATGTAAGTAATTTTTTAAAATTGCACCTAAAATGTTGGGGAAAAGTATTTTAAATTATGCATTGGCAGTAAGATATAATAATATAATAAAAAAATAATTCTAACACACAATGAATGTAGAAAAAATTTTAATTTATTTTGCATACTTCACTTTTAAATGTTATATACATTCTACGATCTGTGGGAACTATGTATTATGTCTTTTTTTTTTTTTTTTTTAAACACCAAGCTATATGTTATGTAGCATCTATCAAGCAGTCTTTTGTCTAACATATATCGCGGCTTTCAAAAGTTTTACCGCTTTAATTTAACATTTAAAAATTGCAGTGAAGAAATAAGGAATTGTGCAAGTTGTTGAATTAGCTTCTTCAATTAAAGATATGTAATTGCTATAAATAATCATCAAGATCTTAGTAAAGGTTCGTTAATTGTCATATATTTGCCAAAATCAGGAGTTGTTGGATGTAAATATTTCTGGGGCCAAACTCCTCTTGGTGGAACCTAGCTCTGATCAATGTCGAAGAAAGCAATGCAAGACACAGTATAATAGAATCGTCTTATTAGCAGCAATCATCAGATCAGAGAAGTTTGTCTATAGTTTATAATTCATATGAATAGTTGAAGAGAGAATAACAACAAAAGCAAACCCGATGCCTTAAAGGGCTCCCACCAAAGAAAATGATCTGAGAAAAGTGAGATGTATACAATCTTACCTCTGCATATAAAAGGTGCTACCTTAAGGGAATAAACAATGAAAATATTGGTCTCTTAACGTGCAAGTACAAAAATTAAGGTGATCGAAAGTTCAATTGGGCTTCGCATTTGGCTTGTGGAATTAGAACTAGACTATTGAGCTATATTCTAAGTGAAATACTTCGAGTTATTTGGTTACAAAGAATTTGACGTCTGGAATAATAATTCATAACCAATTGTTTTGAGTTTTGAATTATTAGTGCTAAATTATTTTGGGATTTAGGTACATTAGGGTCCATTTCCAATTGGATTGGATCTTTTTATATTTTAGTCCTGTTGAGGTTCGAGTCAATTTGGATCAGGTTCTATTAATTGGTTGAATAATATCGTGCTCAAAATTTTATCAGATCTTTGGTTAATTAGATGGTCTAGTTCGAGTTTTAATTTATCATGCTCCATTTAGTAGGACAGAAGTTAGATTGTTGAAGGAACATAGGTTGGCAATATATATGTGTAGTCTATCATAAGGCGATAAATTTTTTCTTAGATGATGCTAACACGACACATTTCTTTGATAATATATTTATATTTTAATACGAACATTTTCGTAATCCGCTGAATTTCGTATAATAACTAGCATATCATAGATATATATTATCGTAGTTCAATGATCTCGCATCAATTTTTCTAGTGCATCAAAATTCTAACAAAAATTTATCAAATTTTGACATAAAATATAATAAAATTTCATATCTTAGGGCATATATACATGGCACAATTATTATGAGAATGTCAGAGGGAAAGATCTTGGCCGTCCATTATAATGTACGGTCAAGATTGACCCCTTTTTAATGGGATTTTTAAAAAAAAAAAATTTCTCCCAAATTTTGACATAGAATATAATGTACGGTCAAGATTGACGGGGGATGAAAGGATATGGTAGAGAGGAAGGGGTATTGGAAGAGAGACAAAAGGACAGGCGGTAGTGGCGGGTGTCGGAGTGAAGGGTTTGGGGGGCGGGGTACTGGAAGAGAGAAGAAAAGGACGGGCAGTGAGGGACGGCGATGGTTGGCGGTGACGGTGGCAGGTGGTGGGGTGAGAGAGAGAGAGAAAGGAAGAGTTGGGGGGAGGGAGAGGGAAGGAAAGGCAGGGTAGGAAAATATTTTTTTTCTTTTATTTTTTGGTATCTCATAAGAGAAAGGGATCAATCGATGGACGGCTAAGATTCGCTCCTCTCACACTCTCACCATCTTATAAGAATTGTACCATATATATATTCGCTGCCGTTACTCTTCAGTTTTCTGTTGAGATCTATCTTGCAGAGGTACCCAAATTGGATCAGTTATCGATTTCTAGGTTTCGTTATAAACCTAATTGGTTACTTTCAGTTATGTAAATCAATAGTTCAAACCGCACCCAAAGGTATTTCCCATTTTAATAGGAACTTCTATACCAGAAATAATGGTATCTCCAATTATAGCCCCTCTAGGATGTAAAATATATCTCTTCTCACCATCCCCATAGTGTATGAGACAATTGTATGCATTTCAATTAGGGTCATATTCTGTGGTTACGGTTCTACCATCTATGTCTTTTTCATTAAGTTGAAAATTGATTTTACGATATAGACGCTTATGATATCCCCCTCTATGCCTTGGGTAATAATTCCTCTGGAATAACTACCTTTACCACAACGATGCTGTCCATAAATCAAATTATTTCGTGGATTGGATTTCACTCGACTGTCTATGGTTTTGTTGCGTGCGCTTGGGGTAGAAGTTTTGTATATATCTATGTACATATATATATTAAAACCAATCCGTAAAATCTATTTTCCATCCTAAACAAACAAAGGGCGTGTGCCATTTCAATTAGGTAAATCGGGTTGTGTGTTTGAAATTTGAGTCTAATTTGGGTTTTCCAAATAATCTGAGTTAGATGCAAGTTAGGTCAAATCATTTTAAATATTGCCATAAATATTTCGTTATTACTAATTTGTTAGAAAATATCAGGTGTTATTTTGTGATGGTTTTATGACCAAAATAGCTGTCATACATATATTAATTACCCAACCAAACCCTTTCCCTTTCATTGTGGTAATAGTGCAACCCCACATCCCTTGTTCTCCCACCCAAAACAATCTCACAATGTGTGACCGTCGCCACTGCCGCAGTCATCATTGCCACTGTTGCCAGTCACCATTGCTGCCTCCACATCACCTGCCATGCTTCCACGTCGCCGCCGCCACTGGTCACAGTCGCCATAGCTGCTTGTCACTGTAACCAGCCTTCGTCGCTTTCGCTAGTCACCACTGTGTGCGAGAGTTGTCCACTACCGCCACTGTTGGGGCATCTTTTTGTTGGATATTCTAAGTATTTTTTGTAGATTGTTTTCTTAAATATGCTTACATTTTCGGTTTTTAACCTTTTCACTTTATAGATATAAATTTTTGGTTTATATTTAGTTTATATTTACTTATTTTTAGTTTTAATTTTAAAGATTTTTTTAGTATAGAATACATTTTTTTTTTGTCAAGTTAGTATAAAATACATCTGTGTGTGTGTATCTATATTTATGAGCGGGTGAGAGCATGAGAGGGGCGAATCCTGGCCCACCATTGTAATGGACGGTCAAGATTTGTTGAACATTAAAAAAAAAATAATTTACGGCCAAGATTTGTTGAGTATTGAAAAAAGAAACAATTTACTTCCGTTACTTCTTCTTTCTTTCTGCTCCATAAAGGGTTATAGGCCGTAAATTATTATTTTTTTAATATTTAATAAATCTTGGCCGTTCATTGCAATAGAAGGCCAGGATTCCCCTTCTCACGCTCTCACCCTCTTATAAGAATGTTGTGACTTAAATTAGAACATGTGGGCTCTACAAAAATACCTAAAACACCCCTTCATTTGAACAATGTCATGCTAGTACCCAATTTAGCTCACAACCTTTTGTCAATTAAACAATTATGTCATAAAAATAAATGTCGAGTTAAATTTGACTCAAACTCCTTTTGTGTTAAGGACCAAGCTACGGGGACACCGCTTCTACAAGTGCCCAGTAATGGACCACTATATAACTTCTCACCACATGATCTTGGGCTTCTTGCACGGGTTACTCACGGCCCATTATGGCATCAGCGACTAGGGCATCTATGCAATTCTGTTCTTGATACTTTATGTAAACAACATTTTTGTCCTTCTGTTAAGTTTCTAGATAAATATTCATCCTGTTGTTTGGGTACATCTAGAAAACTGCTTTTTGAGCGTGTGCTACATAATACTACTATACCTTTGCAACTTATACATTCTGATGTTTGGCAATTGCCCGTTTCTTCTAATTCCGCATATAAATACTATGTTTTATTTGTTGATGATTTTTCTCGCTTTACATAGCTTTAATCGATGCAATGCAAATTTGAAGTTTATGACATCTTCACCGGTTTCAAAAATTTAGTTGAAAACCAATTTAATATGAAAATTAAAGTTTTCCAAAGTGATGGTGGGGGTGAATTCGATCATCGGTGCATGAATGCGCTATGTCGAGATGCTGGAATTCACTTTCGACAATCTTGTCCTGATACCCCCAAACAAAATGGGGCGGTGGAACGCAAGCATCGACATCTATCTGAAATGGCACAGACTCTTTTAATTCATTCCAAGCTTCCTTATAAATTTTGGGACGACACTTTTTGCACGGCATGTTTTACAATAAACCGTCTTCCTACACCAAATCTTACCAATGTCTCTCTCTTTCAAAAGCTTTTTCGTACCAACCCTGATTATAATTGTTTTAGAGTCTTTGGGTGTGTATGTTATCCCAACATCATATCCCGTGCCCCTCATAAATTAGCCCCTCGGTTCACTCCCTGCATTTTTCTCAGGTATGCGACTCGATATAAAGGTTACCGGTGTTTTGATGTCTTAAATAAACGTATGTACGTTAGTAGGCATGTCGTTTTTGATGAAACTCGATTCCCTTACCCTGAACTTGTCAGCCCTAATGTGCCCGTAACCGATGCTTCCCATAATGCACCGTTGGCCATTTGCACTTCCCCTTCCCCGGGTGTTGCCTCGGAGCTCCTGGTTCCGGCCCCAACCGCGGCTGTGGCACCTGACCGTGGGCCACCACTACTGGTGCCTGCGGTCAACTCCACCCCTGCTGGTGTCAGTCATCCAGCCTGGCCCCCCGCGCAGCCACTGCTCGAGCTGCCCCCGCTCGAACCAACACCCTCTCCCCCTTCCGTGTCCCCGGTCCCAGTCCCTAGTGATGATACTACTTCATCATCCATCCAGAGTGTCGAGTCCGATCCTAGTCGCGTGTCTGAACCACCACCCTCCCCACCGTTCCCTGTTCAAAATGTGCATCCCATGCGTACTAGACTTAAGGACGGAATCCGTAAAACTCGGTACCCACTCTCTCTATCATCTATTATCGTAATTCAAGAGCCCACATGTTACTCGCAGGCCGTTAAAAACCCCCAATGGTAGCAAGCCATGGCGGATGAATTTAATGCCCTACTTCTTAACAACACTTGGGACCTCGTCCCCCATGATCCCTCAAAAAACCTTGTAGGAAGTACTTGAAAATATAAGGTGAAGTATAAAGCAGATGATTCGGTTGAACGGTTCAAAGCTCGCCTTGTTGCTCAAGGCTTTCATCAACGTGAAGGCCTTGACTATAAGGAGACTTTGAGTCCAGTTGTTAAACCTACCACCATACGCTTTATACTCACTCTTGCTGTCACGTACAACTGGCCCATACAGCAGTTGGACGTTAAAAATGCATTCCTACATGGTCATCTTAAGGAAGAAGTTTATATGAAACAACCACAGGACTTCATACATCCAAAGTTTCCTACTCACGTATGTCGCCTTCGGAAAGCATTGTATGGTTTGAAACAGGCTCCTCGGGCATGGTTCCAAAGGTTCAGTACGTTCCTTATTAGTCTTGGTTTCGTCTGTTGTCGGGCTGATCCCTCCCTATTCATCCATAAAACACGTTCTCACCTAACCTGCCTTCTACTCTATGTTAATGACATCATTCTCACTAGGTCTGACCACTCGCACCTCACGTCTCTCATCTAGTCCCTATCAACCCAATTTGTGATGAAAGACCTTGGACCGTTACATTTTTTTCTCGGTATTCAAGTCTCTCTCAACCCTAGTGGACTTTTTCTCTCCCAACACAAGTACACTGTTGACCTTCTCACCAAACATAGTCTCTGTGATGCCAAACCAGTCAAAACCCCCCTACCCACCTGAGGACATCTCTCCTTGAGTGACGGGGACCTTCTTGAGGACCCTACTGAGTATAGAAGTGCAGTGGGTGCCTTGCAGTACCTCACTATGACCCGCCCTGACATATGCTATGCCGTCAACCTGGTTTCCCAGTTTATGCACGCTCCTCATAACCCTCATTGGCAGGTTGTGAAGCACATTCTTCGATATCTCAAATCCACTCCTGACCATGGTCTCCTCCTACAACCTACTCGCACTCTCACTCTCACAGCCTTCGCAGATGCCGACTGGGGTGGATGCCCTGACACTCGTCGCTCTACCACTGGTTATGCCGTCTACCTTGGACCCAACCTTATTTCAGGAGGGCCAAAAAGCAGATAACTGTTTCCAAAAGTACGACAGAATCTGAGTATCGGGCTGTGGCTCAAGTTGTTGCTGAAAGTGATTGGCTTCGATACATCATGCGCGACCTTGCCATCCGTCACCCAGGCCCTATCATTGTTTACTGTGACAACGTCTCAGCCTCGTACCTTGCCGCTAACCAAGTGTCCAATGATCGTAGCATGCACGTGGATGTTGACTTTCACTATGTTTGGGAGAAAGTCCTTAAGGGTGATCTTCAAGTTCACTACACTCCGACCAATAAGCAGGTAGCCGATATTCTCACCAAGGGTCTTGCAGCTAATCGTTTCTTTCAACACAAGGCCAATCTTCGCGTGCTACTACCCCGCTTAGATTGAGGGGGCCTGCTAGACTATATTCTATAGTATTCTAGAGTATTTCTAGGATTCTGTATTTTACGCTTTTGCCCTTTGACTTATGTAACCACTAGGGGTATTATAATCTTTTGGTCATTGTTTATTGCCTATATATTGATGCCTCCTATATACTCATTCATTCATTCAATCATAATAATTCACATAGGGGGCTTCATATTAAATTGTATGGATAATAAATTAATGAGATTAGTGATGGCAAAGCTAGGACTAATCAAATGATGTCATCCACAAAAATTAATTAGCATATCATATGATTGGGAGTGTGACGAATAAAAAGAGAGGGATCTACTCTTCTACATATGAACCCAAATTAAACCATTGGAACAAGGCTTAGGGCACTTGTTTTAGATTATACGATGTTTATGCAGTTGAATGAACATGCTCGGGATATTTAGGGTGGATGAAACCTTGTGGCTGACATATGTAGAGTTCTTCCTTTAAAAACTCATGTAGGAAGACATTCTTAACATTCGTTTTCATGATAAGCCAAGAGTGGGAGGCAACTAGTGACAATGTGAAGCGGATTGTGAGGGTTTGACTAGAGGACATAAAGTTTCCTTATGGTGAATCCCTTCAAGCTAATGAAAGCCCTGTGCGGCAAGTTGGGCTTTGTAGCACTCAACAAAGCCATCCCCTTTTATATTTCATTCGACTCTTCTAGGTACTTCCTACAAGTTTTATTTGAAAGGGTCAAGGGAACTAAGTATCACGTAATGGGTTTGGATGAGCGCATTAAACTCACCTTCCATAACTTCTCACCATTGAGGGTTCTTTATTCCTTGTAAATAACAAGTGAATTCTGGTATACCTATGATATAGGACAGAGATAATATGTATTTGGCTTTTCAAATACCATTAAGACGAGTTTGCATTGAATGAGCATTGGTAGTAGGACGATAGTGGGATACTTGGTCTGTTGACATAGAAATGGGCCTCAACGTCAGAGTAGACAATGGTCTACACTGCATGATACAAAACCGTAGTTGCTAGTTAGACTCTTCAATGACAGAGGGGGACGAGAGGTCGTGGTTCTTGACCGCAGAGGTAAGGCTGGTGATAATTAGTAGTGGCTTTGGTTTAACAATAGGAAACGTGATCGACAGTTTCACTAAAACTGAACATGTAGACTAACATATATATGTCTAGTCATAGGGTCCAAACATTAATAGCCGTAGTAACAAGTAGCATAACCTATAAAAATACATGGGGTTGATCATGGTACTAACTTATGAGGGGCACGAGGCGTGAAGTTAGGGTAACATGCACACTCAAATATGCGAATCTTTTTATAATTAGGAGATTTGTGAAAAAAGCTTTTCACATAGAGAGAGGTTGTCTAAAAAGGAATAGGAGGGCAATTTATGATAAAACATGTGGTACAAACATCATCGTCGTGAAATTCATAAGGCAAACAAGATCGTAGAAGTAGCATCCATGTTGTCTCAATTAGAAATTGAAGCTTGTATTCCACCACTACATTTTATTGTGGGGTATAAGACAAGAGAGACAAAAATAAATACCATATGTTTGGCACAATGCATTCATGTGTCGATGGTCAAATTCACATTTGCAATCACATTGAAAAATTTTCATCTTTGTGTTAAATTGCTTTTCCATTAAGGTTTTGAAATAGTGAAAATATTGAAAACATCATATTTGCATTGCATTTGGTAGCCATGTGATCGGGAGAAGTCATCAATAAACATAACATAATATTTAGAGGTTGCAGTAGAGAAAGCAGAGGATTGTCATACATCTAAGTGAATTATCTATAAAGGTGCGGTAGTAGTACGTGAAACTCGATCAAAAGGCAAGCAATGAGATTTAGCTGCCTAAATGGTCTGAGCATCGACACCAAACTTTTCCATAGTGCATGAGCGACAAGGCTAGTGAGTGGGTGAGAAGCTATAGAGAGGTCCGTTATTGTGAACTTGAACGAGTGGGGTCCTCGTAGTCTTGTCCTTAACACAAAAGAACTTCAGAGTCAAATTTGGTGGTGTAATTGTTATCTAGACACAATTTTTTAATTGACCGTAATCTTTAATATTCTAAAATTATCCTTGTGGCTTCATAATCCATATAGTATAACCTCTTTAAATTAATAGTCTTAGTACCACCTTAAATACATTATTGTAGCAAGAAGATCAATTTATTAATAAATGAATAATTACTAATTTACAAAGATATTTTTAGTTTTCTGCTCCACAGTAGAAATATCATATTTAACTACTTATCAAGGTTCAATGAATTCGATTTATCACATTAAGTGACCAAGTTAATAATCAAAGTAATACAAGAATCAAAGTATTACAATGTATCTTACATATATTTTAAATAAGCTATATAACTTATAAGTCAAAATTGATTGTTAAATCAAATTATTTTGATTTTGCAAATTTAAATCTTTTAAAAGTGTGCGGGTTTAGCGGATTATATCCAGTTGATAATTACGTACTTTGCACTAATGCTGAGCACATATATTAATTATCAAAAAAAATTGAATTCAAATTTAGTTAATTGCATAGAGCGGAAATTATGACTTTTCTTCTTGGTTTCAAAATTTGTCATTTAGTTACTTAAAAACTACTGAAGTGTTATCAATGTAGCGGATAATTTACTAAGGTTGAAGTGGAAAAACTAATAACAATAGAAGTTCTAAAAAACAATATCGAATCATATATTGCTATTTTAGGACTAAAGAACCATAAATAAAAGAGACTACATTATGTTAAATTGTATTTGCTTTTATTTAATACACATCATATCCCCTTATTTCAAATAAGTGTAATACATTGAATTTTATTGCTAATTAAGAACTCTTAATTGGTTAAATATAGGGATACAACATGTACTATTTAGCTAATTATTAATTTATAAAATATTTAGGACCTATAAAATATGAAGGAAATTTTTTAAATGTATTATCCTATAAGTTTATGGAGATTAATAATTCAGCACACTCATCCCAATCAGAGATCGTGCAATTTTATTATTTAAAGTGATTACTAATTTATTGAGTACTAATTTAAAGATGTTGTACTGTATTCAGGATTAAGGGAAGTCCTCGGCACGTCAAAGGGAAGGGCACCAAGTAACAGAGAATCCTGGTGGTGGGGTGACGATGTCCAAGAGAAGATTAAGGCGAAACGAGTTTGTTTCAGAGAGTGGGACCATAGCAGGGATGAGGATAAGCGACAGCGGTATATTCAAGCCAGGAGAGAAGCAAAGCGAGCAGTCAGAGAAGCACAATCAAGAGCTTATGAGGACTTCTATAAAAGGACGGAGACCAAGGAGGGTGCGAGGGACTTATATAGAATCGCCAAAGCCAGAGAAAGGAAGACCAGGGACCTAGACAAAGTGCAATGCATAAGAGGGGAAGATGGACAGGTACTCGTGGACAGGCATATAATCAAGGCTAGGTGAAAAATGTACTTCCAAGAGCTGTTCAACGAACAAGGAGGGACAGAGATATCCTTAGGTGATCTTCAAACATCTGAGGTGCATCAAAACCACTGCGAATGTAGGCAAATTAGCCTCGATGAAGTCAAGGAAGCCCTAAGATCCATGGGAAGGGGTAAAGTAGTTGGCCCTGATGGCATCCCCGCAGAAGCATGGAAATTTCTCGGACAAAGGGGAGCCATTTGGCTGACTAAACTATTTAACCAAATCCTCCAGGGGGACAAGATGCTTTAGGAATGGAGGAAGAGCATATTGATACCGATATATAAGAACAAAGGCGACATCAAGAGTTGCGCCAACTATTGGGGTATCAAACTAATGTGCCACACTTTGAAGTTGTGGGAACGGGTCATAGAGAGGAGGTTAAGGCATCTGACTGAGGTGTCCGAGAACCAGTTCGGATTTATGCCCGGAAGATCAACAATAGAAGCCATCCACATCCTAAGGCGGACGATAGAGCAATATATAGGGAAAGACAAAAGGACCTTCATATGATTTTCATTGATTTAGAGAAAGCATATGATAGAGTGCCAAGGGAGGTCCTTTGGAGAGTTTTGGACAGGAAAGACATCGCCGTACCATATATCCGAGCCATCAAAGACATGTATGAAGAGGCATAGACTATGGTGCGTACAGTGGATGGGGAGTCAGACGCTTTCCCGATAACAGTAGGGGTTCACCAAGGGTCTGCCTTGAGCCCCCTATCTATTCATTTTGGTTATGGACGAGCTCACTAGGCACATCCAGGGATGTGTACCTTGGTGCATGCTTTTTGCAGATGACATAGTACTGGTAAGAGAGTCGCGGGAAGAGATAAACCAGAAACTGGAACTGTGGAGAGGAGTTCTAGAGTCGAAGGGTTTGCAACTAAGCAGAGCCAAGATCGTGCACATGGAACTCAAGTTCGATCCCTCTACCACGCCTAGCCGGGAAGAAGTCAGGATTGGACACGAGGCCATTCCGAAGAAGGAGAGATTCAGGTACTTAGGGTCCATGATATAGCACAACGGCGAAGTGGACGAGGATGTCAGCTACAGGATCAAAGCGGGATGGCACAAGTGGAGGATGGCCTCCGTGGTACTTTGTGATAGGAAATTCCCCTTGAAGCTAAAGGGAAGATACTATAAGATGGTGGTGCGGCCAGCCATGGCGTATGGGGCTGAGTGCAGGGCGATGAAACAACAGCACACATAGGAGATGAAGGTGGCGGAGATGCGAATGCTGAGGTGGATGTGTGGACACACAAGGAAGGATATGATCAGAAACGACATCATAAGAGGCAAATTGGGCGTAGCTCCCATTGAAGATAAATTAAGGGGGCAACGTCTGAGGTGGTTCAGACATGTCAGAAGGAGACCGGACGACGCTGCAGTCAAAAGATGCGAAAAGCCTCTTCTTACATTAGGCAGAAGAGGCAGAGGCAGACCAAAGAAGAGATGGCTTGAGACGATCCGACAAGACCTCACCCACCTAAACCTTCGAGAGGAGATGGCCTTAGATAGGGCCCAATAAAGGGCTAGCATAGGGGTATTAGATAATCCGGTTAGAGTAGGGTAGTCTTTGTCGCTTCTTTTCTATCCCTATCTCATTCTCGTTCTCTTTCTTTATCTCTTCTACCGTTATTTTTTTTGGGCCATACTTATGCATTTTTTATGTTTCTCCGATGCCAGGTCTTTGGATGAGGGATGCAGACTATCTTTTTAGGCTGGGGGTCCTCGGAAACAGCCTCCCTTCAGGGTAAGGCTGCGTACATCTACCCTCCCCAGACCCTGCTTTTGGCGGGAGCCCTTAGAGGCACTGGGTTTGTTGAGTTGAGTTGAGTTGAGTACTGTATTCAGGATTAGCAAAGGAAGGTTCATCATAGTTGATTAAATGAGTAGAGGCACACGTATTAAAGCATCTATATAACCTAGAATTCAATGGGAAACCAAGAGCACGTAGAAATGCTTACACCAGGTCAAGTAATTAGTGTTTTTTTTGAGTTTATTGTTCTTATGTTTGAAATACTGGAAAGAGGTAAGAGAAGGGTTGGAATGGCCTCATGTACCACCGGTGGGGTCGGTGATGACTAAAACAGGTTCACCACTAACTGGAGCATGGGAAGACCTCCAAGCACTGGAGTCATGCCATGGAGCGAGAGTGATTGTGCTTTAGTAGGGATGGGAGGGGGAAAGAATCAAGGGAAAAGGGTTTTTTTTTTGGGGGGGGGGAGAGAGGAGGGGGGGGGGGGGGGGGGGATGGGATGCTCCAGAAAAGTGAACGGGTTGCGAGTGGCCTGACAGAGGGCGATGGAAATATTAGAGATGGTGACACCGGCACCAATTACTCCATGGAGGGGCAAACCCACAACAATGGAACCAATACGAGAAAAGTTGGTCACAATCGCAAATACTTAAGATTGGCAGCTCACCATCTGTATAAGTCTAACTAGGCTCTAGCGAGGGTATAGTGGTGTTCCATAAATCAATTGGACAATCAAGGGAGCGGAAGTGTCATGGATCAGCCTCCATGCAAGCCATTTAGAGAGAGATTTAGGGTTAGGAAGAGATAGAAGAGGAAGAATGTTGGGGGAAGGGGAAGATGAGACTGAGAAAGTGGGGGAGAGAGAGATTAGGAGAGAGAAAATATTGGATTTTATTAATTGGATATCTAATTACATCATCAATTGTTCTTTTATATCCTTAGCTAGAAATAACTACCGTAACAACCATATATTGGTTAGTTAAGTCTAGCTAATGAAGTACTTAGGTAACTACTTACATTGATCAATCTTACAATTACATCAATCTTGACAATATTCCCTCCTTATAAGATCCTTGACCTCAAGGATACTAGAAGAACTTCAATACAATCACTATCATCAAAGAATTACACGTACTTAACTAACAACGAATGAATTACATCTAGAATTCGTTTACAATGTTGAGTAGCAAAGACTGGAAACTATGACTTAAAGCAAGTTGAGGTCCTCCCAAGTAGCTCCATTCTCTTCTAAGTTGCACCACTTGATTAGCCATTGAGTGACAACTATGTTGTTCCTTTCTACCAATTTTCTTGCAAGTATAGCTT
Source organism: Simmondsia chinensis (assembly GCA_018398585.1). Lineage (NCBI taxonomy): Eukaryota > Viridiplantae > Streptophyta > Magnoliopsida > Caryophyllales > Simmondsiaceae > Simmondsia > Simmondsia chinensis. Next base: position 33,412,354 of record JAGTTD010000005.1, read on the forward strand.
CTGGTGTAATCTTAATCTCCCCTTGATGTGTAGTCTGAGGAAGGGAGGGATTGATCTGGACATGGGAACCCACTTTCTTCTTAAGTTGAGAAACATGCAATGTGGGATGTATAAGGCTACTTGAGGTATCTGAAGCACGTATGTAGGGGTGGCAATTGGACCCGAACCCGTTGGATGTTCATCCAACCCGATCCACTTATGGTGGATTTGGACATAAAAAATGGGTTTTAAATGGATTTGGATTTGGATGTTTACAAATGGGTTTTGGGTCGGGTTGCATTTGGATGACATCAAACCCAACCTAAATCCAACCCAAATCTGATCCGAAATTATGTTTGGTGTAGGGAAAATTTTGAAATTATTAAAATTTGAGTTTTTAACATGACCAAATGAAATTCCAATATATTTTTAATGTGCCAACATTTTAGAGGTTTTTTGACATTATAATATTCTTTGTAAAACCCATTATGTAACAAATATATGTTTAAAGATTGCTGGTGAAAAAGTTTTTGAGTGGTGTCATAATATTGTATTATTACTATATTATACATATTAAATGAAAAAAAGGAAAACTATGTAGCGATTTGTTCAAATATTTGCTTTTAAATTACTATTGTTGTAAGTTATTGCTACATCTATTAATATTAAATTTTAATATTATAATTTATTCTAGAATTTAAATAGGTTATGGATTTGGGGTAGATATCCATTTCACCCGGTGGATTTGGATTTGGATTTAATTTTTATGGTATAAATGTGTTTTTTCTGGGTTTGGGTTGGGTGGGATTTTTTCTGGGTTGAATTTGGATGAAGGCAAATATGACCAAAACCTGACCCATTATTCCTACTTGTATGCCACCTTCCCTATTCTTTGGAGAACCATAAAAGGCCTGCATAACTTAGAAGAAATTTTCAAGTTCTTCCTAATTGCCGCTGAAGTTTGCCTATAAGGCTGTAAATTTAGATAAACCCAATCATTAGGAGCAAGGACCCTTTCTAATCTATTTTGGTCTACAAAATACTTCATCCTTGGCTGAGCATAAATAAGGGTTTTGATTCAAGCCTCTCAGACACAAGTCCTCTACTGCTGCTACAGAAGAGATTTGAATAGAAAAAGTTTCCATGTGCATCTGGGGAGGCATATAGCCATTCAAAGCTTGGAAGGGGGTAAGTTGGAAGCTAGTATGATAGTTGGTGTTGTAGCATTAGGTCTATCCATACAAAAGCACCTCAAATAGGTCTCAAGGCATTGATTTACCCTCTTAGACTGTCCATCTGATTAGGGGTGGTAAGCTATGGTCAAGTTAAGGGAGTTCCCAAGAAAATGAAAGAGCTCTTGCTGAAACTAGCTAAGGAACACCTTATCCCCGTCTGAAACTATGCCCATTGGCAATCCATGTAGCTTGTGAATATTATCCAAGAAGAGTCCAGCTACATGAGAGGCAGTGAATGGATGGGATAAAGAGACAAAATGAGCATACTTTGTCAACCTATCCACCACCATAAGGATAGTATCTTTGCCTTCAGAGAGGGGAAGGCCCTCTACAAAGTCCAGGTCTGCATGTAAGAGCCTAGGAGAAGCCACATGTTTAGATTTGCTTCTTTGAAAGACATCACATTTAGACACCATAGTTTTGGCATCAACTTTCATCTTAGGCCCATAGAATAGCCTTTTCAGTCTCTGGTATGTGGCAGCCACACGAAAATTCCCTCCTATGCGAGAAGAATGGATGGAGTGGATGAGTTGATGTTTGAGGTTGTGACTAGCCCCAATAAACAACCTACCTTGCATCCTTACCACTCCATTTTTAATTGTGTACCCTGATTAGCCTCCAGCATCTACTAACAGCTCTATGAGTAGCTGGATGCATTTATCATCACCCTCATAGCTCTTGAAAACCTCATTAACTTAGGTGGGTTGGATTATTGAAGCAACTAAAGTGTGGCAAGAGCCCTCATGTCTTCTTGACAAGGCATGTGCAGCCAAGTTGTCCTTGCTCTTTTTGTAAGAGAACTTGTAATCAAGCCCCAAAAGCGTAAACATACCCTTCCTCTATATGCTAGTGGTAATTCTCTATTATAGTAGGCACTTGAGGGCTTCGTGATCTGTTTTTATAATAAAACAGCCAACTTCTAGATAGTGTCTCCATTTGGCTATGGCCATAAATTATTTTTCATAAGTGGAGAGACCCATTCTTTTGGGTCCAAAAGCCTTGCTCAAGAAGGCAACAGGTCTTCCTTGTTGCATGAGAACAATCCCCATACCAAAGTCACAAGCATTAGTCTCTAAAGTAAAGGGCTTAGGAAAATCATGAAGTTCCAAGACTAGAGCACTAGCCATGGAAATTTTAAGGCATTAGAAGGCTTCATTAGCCTTTCTAACCAACTAAACCGCCCCTTCCTAAGCTGATCAGTAAGGGGTTTGGAAATAATGTCATAACCTTGAACAAACTTTTTATAATATCCAGTCAAGCTAAGGAAAGATCTCAGTTCCTTGACATTCTACGGCTTAGGCTAGGACACTATAGCTTCAATCTTGGCTAGGTCTGTAGCCACCCCTTTAGCTGTGATGGTGTGGCCGAGATACTCTATTTGGCCTTGGGTGAAGCTACATTTAGATCTTTTGGCAAAGAGTTTGTGGTCTCTAAGTGCATTTAAAACTGTTTGAAGATGAGTGACATGGCAAGTAAGGGAGGGACTACAGACCAGTATGTCATCAAAGAAAACAAGGACGCACTTCTTAATATAAGGGCCAAAAGTATAATTCATTAATGCTTGAAAAGTGGCAGGACCATCAGTAAGGCCAAATGGCATGACCTTAAACTCAAAATGTCCATGGCATATTGGGAAGGCTATCTTTGGGATATTAGGTTCATACACTCTAACCTGGAAGTACCTAGCTCTCCTATCTAACTTGGAAAAAACAGTAGCACCATGTAGCTCATCAAGCAAGTCATTAATGCGGGGTATAGGGAATCTATTTTTGATGGTTACGTCATTGAGTTGTCTAAAATCCACACAAAACCTCATTTTCCCATCCTTCTTTTCAACAAGTAAAACAGGGGAGGCAAAAGAGGAGCAACTAGGTTGTATAATGGAATTGAAAAGCATTTCTTTTACTTGTCTTTCAATCTCATGTTTTTGGAAATAATGATATTAGTATGGTATGATATTAATGGGTTTGGCATTATCTTTTAAGGGAATGTAATGGTCATGTGATCTAGGGGAAGGCAGGCCTCTAAGTTCTTAAATCACATCATGAAAAGCAGCTAGAAGGGAATGAATTACCAAAGAAATGGTTTCATAATGTACCTGTCCAGCTTCCTAACCATGTACAAGCATGAGTGTTGCGACAAAATACTCGTCCTTCTTATTGCAGAGATCCTGCAGCTTCTTCTCAGTCATCAACTTGAGAGAACTAGTCTCTCCAATAGCAGTGAGCTCCACTGATTTTCCATCCATTACGAAGCTGAGTCTGACGTTGTTGAAATCAAAAGGGATTGGGCTCTATTGCTTCATCCAGTACACTCCCAAAAGCATGTCGCACCCTCCAATCTTCATAAGCCTGATATTGTAGGAAAATGCATGATTCCGCATTTGCCATCTAGCTTTGTGTTGTTGTTTGCACACCATGGCTTTCCCATTGGCAACAGTGATACCTAAGGGAGTGGTATCCTCCACAAAGAACCCAACCTCTCTAGCCAATTTGGGGTTAAGGAAGTTAGGTATGCTCTCACTATCAATTAGGATGATAGCAGATCTTTTATGTAAGTGCTCCAAAATCTTGAGTGTACTAGAGGATGCACCTCCAGTAAAGGCATGAACATATACCTCCTTAGCCTTCTCATCACAAGTATCAATGGGCTGCTCCTCCTTCACTGTTTCCTGTTTAGAATCTAGTTCTGAACCAGGGTCTAAATTGGAAACCTCAAGGATATGTAATGTCTGATTATCGCACTTGTGCCCCGGATAGTACCTCTTGTTACACTTGTAGCAGAGGCTTGGGTTTCATTTGGTCCAATTCTAGGTAGTTTTGGCGGTATTGTTTAGGTTCTTTTACGGATTAACAGAAATAGAAGGGGGTAAGGCAATATGACTAGATTTAATGAGGGTTTTAGCTTTTTGTAAGGATGCTTTTGAGGACTTGGCAAGCAATTTGGCCTTGGAGAAGGCATCAGATAATAACCTAGGTTTAAGGGCCTTGACTAAGGGTTGGATGTCGCTATCTAGTCCAGAAATATAAGAGGAAAGGAAGTAATTCTCACTGAAGGAGTAATCAATGGCAAGCATGTGAGACCTCAGAATCTCAAACTTTTCCTGATAGTCATGTAGGGACCCTATTTGTCGAAGTTGTTGAATTTGCTCACAACATTAGCATATTCATCATCCTCATACCTATCATGCACCTCCTCTATGAACTCATCCTAACTAAGCTCATAGTTATTCGCTAACAAGCCTTGAAGCCAAGTGTCAGTCTTATCATCAAGATGTACTTCGGCTATTTCAAGCTTCATTGTTTCAGGAATTTGGTAAAGAGAGAAATGCCTATGACAATGTCCAACCTAACCCCTAGGGTTTGTCTCCACTAAAAGAGGGAAAATTGATTTTAGCCTTTGGAATGAAGCTATTACCTGTACCAGTGCCCGCTGTTTGACTGTTTTCACCTCATTTAGGGTAGGATCCCAAGATTGGAGGCTTCCTAACGTTGTTGTGACCAATATTTGCTCGAGATTCTGTTATGACCCAATTGAATTATAGGTCATAAACTAATATTTCTTGAATTGAATTGAGAGAAAGAGGAAGAGAAAGAGAAGAGAGATTAAGGGAGAGTTAGAAATTGAAGAAGGAATAAGGGAGAAAGAGAGAGATTGAGGGGGAGAGAGAGAAATTGAAAGAGTAAAATCTTATTATTCATCAAAAGTTGTTCAATACATGCAATTACATCTCTATTTATAGACTCTAGGGATGAGGAAGAGAGATACTACAATTAAAGTGCTAAAAATCTGTTAAAACAGTAAAAAACCAGCAGCACTGCCCTTTTGCGCCAAAACCAAATTAACGGTTAGTATCCGATTTACACGCCAAAAATAGAATTCGAAAATTAGTTAGGAATTAAACTTCTAAACCCATTTTTGAGGGAAATTAGACAATCTAAGATATTAATTCCAATAATTCTATCTCAATTAACAAATTAGAACTAAGAATTAAGAGAATTAACAACATAAACCCTAGGTACATGACATTACCCCCTAAAAAGTTAATCCTTGTCCTCAAGGATTGTCTTCACATCTTCAATCATCGGGGGCTCACGATCATGATCACCCAACTGCAACATTGTACAAGCTTGATTCCTCCCCCCCCCATTTTTTTTTCTTTTCTTTTCTTTTCTTCTTCTTCTTGAATCCAACCTTCATCTGCTTCATTACTAAAATCTCCTTCATTTCAAGGTCAAAGTAACCTGACCAGTCTCCATTCCAGAAAAAGGTGACATGGCTAAATTTGACAGCCTCACTGCAAGCAAATGTACGGATGCCATTCTTGACTAAATACCCGAAGTTCTTTCTATTTCCAGTGGAGAAATGAGGTAATGGCCGGGAAGCTTCAATTCACCAACATATTGTAGCATACCAGCACAACGGATTTTGGGATACCTAACTCTGTCAAATTTATCAAAATTCTCACGTTCAAGTGCCTTGGCCAGTATAACCATGCGATCATCTCGGAAGTCGAAAGTCACAACTACATCCCCATCGACTATTGGATCAATAGCCTTTCCGCCGTCATCCATAATAACAAAAGGAGGTAAATATTGGTCATTAGCATTGGGCCGCTCCCATAGTTTCTTGTCAGCCTCAACTACACTCTTGAACTTGTGTGAGGCTTTGCTAAGAACTTAAGCATAGATTCTTCTAGCACCAAGAGCATTATGACCAATTTCACTGTTTCCCAATTTAAGCATTTGGATTTCTCCAAAATCTTGGACACCCATATCAGTTTCTTCATCATCTTTTTCCCATCTTAGGTCAAATGCAAGGAACTTATGTTTCGGTTGTGATTGAGAAATTCTTGGTTGATTTTTTTGATCTTGGTTTATGGGTTCGGGTTGATTTTCTTGCATTGTATTGCTGCTATTGATTTGATTCAGAGAAGAAGAGGGTTTCATTAGAGTTTTACCATTGTCGGGAGCATGATTAGTTGAATGCTGAAGGATTGGGGGTTGTTGAAGAGTTTGAGAGACTTTGATACCACATTCCGTTGCAGCGACTGTAGCTTTTCTGAAGATCTTTTGCAAAAGGGATGTTTTTAGTTCATCATTCGTGGCCATTCTTTCTTCAAAGGACATCCACCTTTCTTCTCGTCGCCTATATGTCTCTTCTTGACGCCTAGATACCTCCCGGAGTTCTTGAATACCATCATTTAGTTGTTTCTTTAGTTGTGCCTTTTGATCTTGTAGGCATAAGAGTGCTTTATCACGCCGTAAGTTGGATTCTTGTACCCTATTATCCAAGGATAAGATCCTTCGATACAAGAATTTAACCCGATCTTCAATTTCTTGGGGTAGTTCTTTGTGTACTGCTTCAGGAAGAGTCGCTGCAGCAGTAGGTTGGTTTCTTGGACGCATTTTTGCCTTCGTGAATCGGGTAACCGCACTCTGGTACCAATCTCTTATGACCCAATTGAATTGTGGGTCATAAACTAATATTTTTTGAATTGAATTTAGAGAAAGAGGGAGAAGAACAAAGAATAGAGGGAGAGAAGAAAGAATTCTGCAAAGTTGCAGAACCAAGAGAGGGTGAATGGAGAAGAGGAGAGTTTAGGGAGAAAGGGAAAGATTGAGAAAGCGAGAGAGAGAAATTGAAAGTCAAATCTTTATTATTCATCAAAAAGTTATCCATAGAATGATATGACACCCCTTTATATAGAGTTGAGGGATGAGGGAAGAGGGAAACAATAATAAAAACCTAAGAAATCTACTAAAATTAGTAAAAACAGCAGCTAACTGCAATTTTGGGGCCAAAAACATTAACGGCTAGCAACCGATTTTCCCGCTGAAAATAGAATTCGAAAGTTAGTTAGGTATTTAACTTCTAAACCCATTATTGAGGGAAATTAGGCAATTTAAGGTATTAGTTCCAATAATTTTAGCTCAATTAAGTATTCTTGAACTAAGAATTAAAGGAATTAACAACTTAAACCTAGGTACATGACAGATTCCTGTAATCGTACCTCTGCTTCATTACTTTTTCAAGGCATCGTCAATTGGGTAGAGTTCATCACCAATTGTTGCATGAGCGCCAACATTTGCGCACTGTTATGTTGTATCGCCTTAAACAATTGGTTATGGCTTTCTTCTCCAAGTTTGCGTGCCTCTTCCGTGGGATGGTGCTTTGCTTTGCACACCTCTTTTGCTGATTGTTATGATTCTACCATCTTTTGTATCAGACTTTGCATCTGGCTCTCAATTTCTGCCATGGAAGGACTTTTCTTGCCTCGGGCCAGCGTGACATGAAATTAGGGTTGCGAGAAGAAAAATTTGTGCTTAAGATTGAGCTTTGATTCCAGTTGTCATGGACCAGCTTCCATCCAAGCCGTTTGGAGAGAGACTTAGGATTATGAAGAGATAGAAGATGAAGAATATTTGGGGAAGGGGAAGACGAGACTGAGAAAGAAGAGAGGAGAGAAAGAATGTTCAGAAGATTAAGAGAGAGAAAATATTAGATTTTATTAATTGGATATCTAATTACATCGTCAATTGTCCTTTTATACCCTTAGCTAGAAATAACTACCTTAGCAACAATATATTGGTTACTTAAGTATAGATAATCAAGTATTTAGGTAGCTACTTACATTGATCAATCTTACAATTACATTCAATCCTGACAGGAAGGAGTGACTATGGCGATGGAAACATATGACGCCTTGGATTAGGTTTTGCTACCATTGTCAATAAATTTAACCACTAAACTTAATTAAATGAAACTTTTAAAATACAAGAAGAGGGAGAAAGAGAAGTTTTAGAAATCAATTTTTGAGAAGAGACGCTCTGATATCATGTGGAAATAAAGAGAAAGACGAAGATATGATTCAACTAAATGATTAAAGTAAGTTAAGTACATAAAACTTTATATAGATAAATGCAAGCCAGTCACAATCCTAAATCTAGATCTAAATTAAGCTAGAGATACGTATTGAAGAGATAGACAATATCATGAATGATATGCCAGAAGGGTATTATATCCTCTAATATATTGTACGCATAATATAAAAAAATACACATTTCATAGTGTCTTATTATTATACGCAACTATCTTTCCTAAGTTACAAAGTATGGATATATGTTCTTTATTGTATATTATATTTTCTATTAGTAACCCAAGGTATAGGAGTCATACATCTCTATTAGCAGTATAAACTATATATAGTTGGAAGTAAATATATTATTTTTATTTTAAACTAAATGTTATTTTACTTTAATAATCAAACAGAATGAACTTGATCATGAACTTAGAAAATGTTGTTCTAATCAAACTCTAAAATTACTTGCATCATATTGTTATGTATTACTTTTAGTTTTTAGTTTGATTCCTATATCTTTGCTTTGGGGGGTTTCCCGTTTGATAGGGCCCTATCCACTCTTATTGGAGCGGATGTCTTAAGTGTTTCCTCGCACAGAGGGCGACCTTCAAGACCTTCGTAATTGGCCTTTTTCAAATAAATCTATTTATTTGACATTTTTGCGTACACTATCTAAGAGGATTTTTTTTAGATGGTAAAAAGAACGCTAGGGAGCCTAACCATGGGAAGGCAGTTCTAACGCTTCCTCAATCACTACCCTATTGAAATCTACACTAAGAACTTCAAAATAAGCTTCATTTAACTGCTCCTGAATTTCTTTAACAGCCACCCGATCTATAATTCTGTTTCCTTCCCGATAAATATGCCGACACTTGACTCTTGACACTTCTCAAACATCTGCGTATATCCTTAATAATCAATCTAATATGCCCAGGCACTGAAATTGTCCACGAATAGCTTTAATCACCATAAGATTATCACCTTGCACATGGATACAATTGAACCCTCTTTTAATACAATGCCCAATCCTATCATGCGCTGCTATAGCTTCTATGACAAGGACGGGAGCATTACCAATATAGCTTCTATGACAAGGATAGGAGCATTTCCTGGGGCCATCGAAGTTCATTTTTATCCTTCCCCTCTTAGGAGCCACCCATTTTGTCTCTATCCTTTTCTTCCTTCTTTCGACCTCATTATTTATCTCCCTCTCTATCTTATCTACTTGGATTCCCACTTCATAGCCTTAATATCCGCTAGTAAGATCACTTTTTCTGGAGTAGATGAAGCACCCTTAAACACATTGTCATTACGACATTTCCACATTGACCATAGTAAATAGATCCAGTTAGTTATCTCATTAACCATTACTCGTCTTCTATTCATCTATCCCTTGTGGATCTCATCTGTTAAGTTACTCCTTCGTAGATTTCTTTGTATCATCCCCTTCTCATTTGCAAGCCTCCAACATTTTCTAGCAAATTTGCACATAAGAAATAAATGTTCCAAGTCTTCCTTTGCCAAATTACACCAAGGACATCGACCAGATGTGCTAGTCACTCTTATTTAGTTCTTTTCTTGTGGGCAATGAACTCTGCAGGATCTGCGACAAGAGCATCTTAAGATTGGGTGCAATATCAAGATTCCAGATCCACTTAAACGGCCAAGACCTTCTATCCTTCCACTTAAGTCCATGAGCCATCTAAGTAGTAGTTTTAACAGAGAAATTACCATCTACAATAAAACCCTAACAGAATTGGTCCTCTCTTATATTCAAAGGAATAGTAGTCGCTAAAATTAGAGGAATAACATGCTTGGGAACAGACGCGGCAAGTCTTGAAGCATCCCAATTGCTTTTGGAAATAAAATCGGATACTCTCAGCTGCGGGTCCTTAGTACCACTCTCATCTCCAACCATATTAGCTAGAGATTCATGAGAGCACCATAGGCCAAACCAAAAAGATATACCATAACCATCACCTACAATCCATCTGATTCCTTTCTTGACTAGATTTCTACTTTGAGGATCTTTTTCCAAGCTCAAGAATCACATGATTTAGGAATATAGTCTAAGAAATGATTGCGAGATAAATACTTACCTCTGACTGTTTGTACATAAAGATTCTTCAGTTGCGTCAGCACCTTCGGTTGATTTAGGTTTTCAAATCTTCTCCCAAGCCACCACAAGAAGAACCTTAGTTCCGTTCCCTTTCTTCCCCAAAAAAATATCTATATGCCTTATCAGTCTCATTGGAAATTGAAGCCGAAAGTTGGAAACACTATATGGACCAGGGGACTTTCTAAGTTTGCTTGGATCAAAACTCCCCTTCTTGCTTAGAAAGAAGGTGAGCCTTCCACGGTGCAATTCTCCTATAAACCCTGTCTCTAAGATCAACGAATTCGGTTCTTACCTGTTGTTTTCCAACAAGAGGCATCCAAGGTAAGTATGTAACGCCCCAACTTTAATACCGAATAGGCTTAAGTTGAAGGACGCTACACGGCCGTACTATAATGAGTCCCCTTATTATAGTACGAAGCCCGAATATTTAAAATAAAAAATTCCTCAAAATCATATAAATCGTTCTTATATAAAACATAATCCCAAATACATCAAACTAACATTTTAATACTAGTAGAGCGGAAGCTTAAAGACAACAAAATTCATTTATTATTTAACTACGTGAAATAAACTAAGTCTCGAGATAGTAAGCTGCTTCATCATTTCCTTCCTTCAGGAACTTGCCATGGGTTACTAATCTAGAAAATAAATGAATTGGGCGAGCAAACAACACGCTCACTAAGAACATTACATTCCCTACCCGGATCATGTAGATTATTTAAAACAGATAAAATTCCAATCAAATCTAGTAAAAATCAATTCATCAGAAAAATTCACATTATGGTAGCACATATCTTTTATTTACAAGAGCTCTATTGGTAAAACTTATAAACGCATCGAATACTACGGGCGGTATTATTCTCGCGACAGGGTCACAGATCGACGTTCACATTTCACATATTCGAACTGGTTCTAAGTCGACAGATCCAATAGGATCAAACATAGATCTATGTGCCGGTATTATGCCCGTGACGTGGTCACAGATCGACTTTCACATTTCATATTTCACATTTCTTTCATCGACAGACCCTGGAGGGTCAACGTAGTTATCTGTAAGCTTTTATCATGAAAACCTTTAAAATTCAAATAACAAGTTCACAACAATTTCTTTCACATAATCAAAACTACCAATTCTTTCAAAATTTACACATCTAATCGTCAAATCCATGTATAAATCATAAGAGTAGAAATTTCTTCCAAAATTCACGTATAAATCAACATATACAATTTCTGTCAAAATTCACATATTTCAACATCAACTTAGTGTATAAATCCGTATAACTCAAATCACAAGTGTAGAAATCACATAGTTAACCAAGTACAGATGCCTGAACCTATTTTAACAAACTAACAAATTATTCAAATATAAGTCTTATATATCAAACCCAGTAAAGCAAATTTTCATATTTTATAAACAAGTAAGGGGAGTAATATATTTACCTTCACTAGCTTAAATCCCACAAATTTAGCTTCTAAGAGGAGGTGATGCCGGCGGGGTGACCGGATATGTACCGGCGAGGAGAGAGAGTCGCGAGCAGTAGAGAGAGAAAACCGAGAGGAGAGAGAGAGAGTCGAGAGGTGAGGGGTGAGGACATAAGATTGGGGTATTTATAGACCACCCCCCCTTTTTTTTCTCTTCCTTGCTCCCCGCTCAAAATTTTCTTTCTTTTTTTTTTTTTCTTTCCTTGCTCCCCACTCAAAATTTTCTTTTGTTTTTTTTCTCTATCCTTGCTCCCAACTCACCCAATTGTACTTATTTTTATCTCAGTTGAAATAATAGCGAGTTTTAATTGTATTATAATACGTAATTCAATTTAATTACTCTGAGTTTCATATATTGTAATACCGAGTCTAATTTAATTAGACTGGGTATTACATCCTTACCCCCTTAAACAAAAGTTTCGTCCTCGAAACTTACCTTCGTTTTCGAATAATTTCGGGTATTTGCTTCTCACCTCTTCTTCTGTCTCCCATGTTGCTTCTCTATGAGTATGATTACTCCATTGAATCTTGACATATGAGATCGTTCTATGCCTTAACTTTTGCTCTTTCAAATCGATTATGTGAACCGGATGTTCTTCATAAGTCAGGTCTTCTTGTACTTGCAATGGTTCGTGTCGTATCACGTGATAAGGGTCAGAAATATACTTTCTCAATTGAGAAACATGGAATACGTTATGTATTCTGGACAGTTCTGGCGGTAAGGCTACTTTATAAGCCATGTCTCCAACTTTTGCCAAAATCTCAAATGGTCCTACAAAGCGCGGACTTAACTTTCCCCTTCTTCCAAACCTCATCACACCTTTAGTTGGAGATACCTTTAGGTAAACATGTTCACCTACTGAAAACTCCAATAGTCTTCTATGCTTATCTGCCCACTTTTCTGCCTGTCTTGACTTATCTTCATTTTCTCTCTGATCAGCTTGACCTTTTCTTCAGCATCTTGTACAATCTCAGAACCTAACAGTCTCCTTTCTCCACCCTCATTCCAGAACAACGGAGTTCTGCATCTTTACCCATATAAGGCTTCATATGGTGCCATCTGTTTATGGTAGCTGTTGTTATAGGCAAACTCTACCAAACTCATGTAGTCATCCCAACTACCCCCAAAGTCTATAACACAGGCATGCAGCATGTCCTCCAATGTCTGAATAGTCCTCTCAGTCTGCCCATCTGTTTGAGAGTGGTAAGCGGTACTCAAACTCAGGTTAGTTCCCAAAGCTTTCTGCAAACTTTCCCAAAACCTTGACACAAACCTCGGGTCTCTGTCAGAAACAATTTCAATTGGCACACCATGCAACCGCATCACAACATCAGTGTATATCTTTGCCAACTTATCTAACGGAGTATTAAATCCAATACGAAGAAATTGTGCACTCTTCGTAAGTCTATCCACAATGACCCAGATCACATCATTATTCCTCACCATCCTCGGTAGGCCAACAACGAAATCCCTGGAAATTTGATCCCACTTCCATTCAGGCACTTCTAGTGACTGTAGCAATCTACCAGGCTTTTGGTGTTCGGCCTTCACTTGTTGATAGATCAAGCACTTAGCCACAAACTCAGCAATATCTCGCTTCATGTCTCTCCACTAATAGCAGTTTTTCGGGTCTCTATACACTTGTGTGCCTCCAGGATGTATCGAAAAGCAGGAACTATGTGCTTCTCTCATGATATCCCTCTTAATTGCTGGGTCATCAGGTACACATAATCTATCTCCAAAGCACAATGCTCCATTCTCATACAACAAAAAGTCTGAAGATTCCCCATTGGTCATCTTACTTTTCATCTTCATCAAAAATGGGTCATGTTGCTGCGCGGTCTTGATCTTTTCTAACAATGGCAGTTGTGCACCCAGACTGGCAAGAACACTCCCCTTTTTATCACTGATGCACACTTCAATCTGCATTTCTGCCAAGTCTCTGAGTAGCTTAGGTTGAGAAGTGATCAAGGCAGCTAAGTTGCCTACTGACTTCCTGCTTAGTGCTTCTGCAACTACATTTGCTTTTCCAGGATGGTAATTAATGGTCACATCATAATCCTTGATCAATTTCAACTATGTCCTCTACCTCAAGTTCAACTCTTTCTGAGTAAACAGATATTTCAAGCTTTTGTGGTCGGTATAAATCTGGCAAGATCCTCCATAAAGGTAATGTCTCCAGATCTTCAAAGCGAATACCACTGCTGCCAACTCCAGATCATGCGTTGGATAATTCTTTTCATGAAGCTTTAATTGTCGGGACGCATAGGCTATCACCTTCTCATCCTGCATTAACACAAAACCTAGCCCCTTCTTTGAAGCGTCACTGTAAATAACAAATTGCCCTCATCCGTAGGTATTTCAGGTACAGGGGCGGATACTAACCTCTTCTTCAACTCTTGAAAGCTTCCTTCACATTCATCGGTCCATTCAAACTTTACTCCTTTTTGAGTCAAATGGGTGAGGGGAAGTGCAATCTGCGAAAACCCCTTAATGAATCTTCTATAGTAACCCACCAGTCCCAAGAAGCTTCGAATCTCTGTTACATTTGTAGGTGGATTCCATCCCAATACCGCTTCAACCTTTCTCGGGTCCACTGAGGTCCCATCCTTGGATATCACATGGCCTAAGAATGCCACTCTAGCAAGCCAAAATTCACACTTACTCAACTTGGCATACAACCGGTGCTCATGCAGGGTTTGCAATACCATCTTTAGATGTTCCTCGTGCTCTTCCCTACTCTTAGAGTAGATCAATATGTCATCTATGAATATGACAACAAATCGATCCAGGTATTGTCGAAACACCATGTTCATCAAATCCATAAAAGCAGCAGGTGCATTTGTCAGCCCAAAAGGCATAACTAAGAATTCATAATGGCCATACCTGGTTCGAAAAGCAGTCTTAGTCACATCCTTCTCCTTGATCTTTAGTTGATGATAACCAGATCGTAGGTCAATCTTAGAAAAGACCTTAGCACCTTGAAGTTTATCAAACAAATCATCAATTCGAGGCAAGGGGTATTTATTCTTAATAGTCACCTTATTCAATTCTCTGTAGTCAATGCACAACCTCATACTACCATCCTTCTTCTTCACGAACAATACTGGAGCTCCCCATAGCGAGACACTTGGTCGGATGAAGCCTTTATCTAACAATTCCTGGAGTTGTACCTTCAATTCTCGTAGTTCAGAGGGAGCCATTCTATAAGGAGCTTTGGATATGGGTCCACTACCAGGTACTAGATCAATTTCAAACTCGATTTCCCTACTTGGAGGTAAACCGTGCAAGTCTTCTAGAAAGACCTCAGGAAATTCCCTAACAATGGGAATACCATCCAACTTCACGTCGTCCCTTCTACTGTCAAATACGTGGCAAAGGAATCCTCGACATCCCTTCCTCAGGGACCTTCTAGCATTTAGGGCTGAAATCATCCTACTAGAAGTCTTAGAGTCCTTACTTCCCATAGGAGGATTTAACCCGTTCCCATGATAAGTAAACTCTAGTTGGTTAGGAATTTAAAACACAACCCTTTTCCCAAAACAGTCTAAATGTACGTGATAAGAAGACAGCCAATTGATTCCTAGAATCACATCAAAATCTTCCATATCTAAGAGTACTGGGTCCGCCTCTAACTTCACGTCGCCTATTGTAACCACACAGTACTTACACACAAGATCAGCAAGCACATCATACCCCAGTGGGGATGCCACATAACAGGGCTCATCTAGCAGTTTCGGCTCACAAGTCAACCTAGAGGCAAATTTCTTTGCCACAAAATAGTGGGAGGCCCCGGTGTCAAATAATACATGCGCATTTGTAGAATTGATAGGAAGGGTACCTGTCACCACATGGTCACTAGCAGTCTCGTCCTTTTGGATCATAGCAAAAACTCTGGCGTTACCCTGAGGTCCCTGTCTGTCATTCCTGATTCTATTCTTGAGAGGACAATTATGGGCTATGTGTCCTTTCTCCTTACATTGGAAGCATACCCCAAACTTTCTGTAGCATTCGCCAGGATGTTCCTTACCACAGTACTCGCATCTTCTGAACCCAGTGTTAGAGCTCTCTGGATTCTTTGTACGAAACCTTTTGTCATTGCCACCAAACCGGTTAGGCTTTACTCCCTGAAATTTGCCATTTGGCAACTTTTTCTTGGCAACATATTCCTGCCCTTCCAACTTCAGATCTGCTTCGACCTTCAGAGCACATTCAAGGACCTCCTTGTATCTCTTAATGATGACACTTGACAGACGCCTCCTAATGCGAGAAAGCAATCCCCTTTCAAACTTGTTTGCTTTACTTGTCTCTGATGTCATGATGCTTGGGCTGAAGCGTCCCAATTCATGAAACTTGTTAGCATATTGCAGTACTGTCATCTGCTCTCCTTGTCTTAGCTCGTAGAATTCATTTTCTCTCGTGAGTGCTTCAGGGAAGAAGTGATTGTAGAAGGTCTCTTTAAACTTCTCCCAACTCAAAGGTTCAGTAGCATTCTGATATGCTACCTTAACCGTAGTCCACCAAAACTCCGCATTCCCTTTAAGAAAAGGGGTGGCTGCTCGAACCTTATCATAATCGTCTATTGACATGGCCTCAAACAAGGTCTCCATTTCTCGTATCCATTTTTCAGCTTCTAAAGGGTCATCTGGTCCTTCAAATTTTAGGGCCCTCAACTTTGACAACCTTTCAAAGGGAGTCTCTTCAATGCGTCGAGTGAGGGGAGGCACAGCTTGAGCTTGTTGTTGATGTTTTAAAAGATTAACCATGAGCTGGTGCATTGTTACAACATCAAACTGATTAGAGGAGTCACCTGAGTTCTGGCCGTTTTGTCCAGTGGGCCTGTTCTGCAGGGGAACACGTTCCTCATTAGGGTGCCCTTCTTCTGTATCCTCCTCCGATTCACTAAGGACTTCTTCGATCGAGGGTGGGACCCTGCTTTTTCCCGTCAGGGTTCTCTTTCTTTTCAGGGATGCCAATGTTTCGCTCATGTCGCTCATCTTCACCTTTATTCAAATTACACAAGAAACTACGTTGTTAAACAACTTCTAAAGTTACTAATTCAAATAGTCAACTATATTTCCTTAACATTAATAAACCAAGTTCTCATCCTATCAATTAGATTTCCCAAGGTTCATAACCTAAGGCTCTAACTTCAATACTTAAATTTCTCAATAACCTAAGGTTCTCACTAAAATTTTTCAAAATTCATAACCTAGTGTTCAGACCTTCATACTTAAATTTCTTCAAAATTCATAAACCGGGTTCTCACTTTAACACTCAAATTTTCCCAAAATTCATAACGGAGCTTTGATACCACTTCTGTAACGCCCCCAATTTTAATACCGAATAGGCTTAAGTTAAAGGACGCTACACGGCCGTACACTATAACGAATTCCCTTATTATAGTACGAAGCCCGAATATTTTCAATCAAAAATTCCTCAAAATCATATAAACTGTTTTTATATAAAACATAATCCCAAATACATCAAACTAACATTTTAATACTAGTAAAGCGGAAGCTTAAAATTACAAAATCCTACATAGTTCTAATATGCTACAAGAAAATTCATTTATTATTTAACTACGTGAAATAAACTAAGTCTCGAGATAGTAAGCTGCTTCATCATTTCTTTCCTTCAGGAATTTGCCATGGGTTACTAATCTAGAAAATAAATGAATTGGGTGCGCAAACAACACGTTCAGTAAGTACATTACATTTCCTACCCGGATCATGCATATTATTTAAAACAGATAAAATTTCAATCAAATCCAGTAAAAATCAATTAACATTATGGTAGCACATACCTTTTATTTACAAGAGCTCTTTTGGTAAAACTTACAGACGCATCAAACACTACGGGCGGTATTATTCTCGCAACAGGGTCACAGATCGACGTTCACATTTCACATATTCGAACCAGTTCTAAGTCGACAGATCCAATAGGATCAAACATAGATCTATGTGCCAGTATTATGCCCGTGACAAGGTCACATATCGACTTTCACATTTCATATTTCACATTTCTTTCGTCGACTGACCTTCAACGTAGTTATCTGTAAGCCTTTCTCATGAAAACCTTTAAAATTCAAATAACAAGTTCACAATAATTTCTTTCACATAATCAAAACTACCAATTCTTTCAAAATTTACACATCTAATAGTCAAATCCTGTATAAATCATAAGAGTAGAAATTTCTTCCAAAATTCACGTATAAATCAACATATACAATTTCTATCAAAATTCACATATTTCAACATCAACTCAGCGTATAAATCCGTATAATTCAAATCACAAGAGTAGAAATCACATAATTAACCAAGTACAGATGCCTGAACCTATTTTAACAAACTAACAAATTATTCAAATATAAGTCTTATATATCAAACCCAGTAAAGCAAATTTTCATATTTTATAAACAAGTAGGGGGAGTAATATACTTACCTTCACTAGCTTAAATCCAACAAATTTAGCTTCTAAGAGGTGGTGACGCTGGTGGGGTGACCGGATCTGTACCGGCGAGGAGAGAGAGTCGTGAGTGGTGGAGAGAGAAAACCAAGAGGGTAGAGAGAGAGTCAAGAGGTGAGGGGTGAGGACATGAGGTTGAGGGTTAGGGGTATTTATATAACCCTTTTTTTTTTTTTTTTCATGCTCCCCACTCAAAGTTTTCTTTTTTTTCTTTTTTTTTCTTTCCTTGCTCCCCACTCAAAATTTTCTTTCTTTTTTTTTTTTTTTTCTTTTCTTGCTCCCCACTCACCCAATTGTATTTATTTTTATCCCAGTTGAAATAATAGCGAGTTTTAATTGTATTATAATACGTAATTCAATTTAATTACTCTGAGTTTTATATATTGTAATACTGAGTCTAATTTAATTAGACTGGGTATTACAAAGTACCTATACCAATTGTAGAGTTAATTCCAAATAAGCCCCAAATTCTCAATTTTAGATCTGTTGCCACATTCTTAGAAAATATTAGGGCCGATTTGTGATAATTTATTAGCTGCCCCGATTCTTTACAGAATGAATCGATAATATCTTTCAGACGTCTACACACAATAATTGGCGTAGAACGAGAAATCCTTATACCAATGCCCTTATGTTATCATCAATTCCTTTAATTATTTTCTTAATTAGAACATTGAAACAAAAAGATAGGGGTGGAGCCCTCTAAAAGGTTTAAATAACCCCGTGGGATATCGTTAACGATAAGAGAGTAAGACACCGTTGAGACACATTGCATAACCCAATTGAAGCAAAACCCAACTTTCTCAAAACACTTTCTAAAAGTTCCAATTAATTCTATCATAAGCCAATTTCCATATCTAATTTTAATGTTAACGAACCCATTTTTCCTTTCTTTTCTTGAAATGTTGTCATTATTTCATGGGCAAGAAGGATATTATCATGTATAGATCTACCCGGGGCAAAAGACCCTTGAATCGGGTGAATTAGATTGCCTAACAATTGCGAAGTCTATTTGCTAATTCTTTTGCTAGAATTTTATAAATAGTGTTACACAAGCTTATTGTTCTAGATTGCAACGGGGATTCAGGAGATTCACATTTGGGAATTAAAGTAATAAAAGTATGATTGACCTCAGATAACAAATTTCCACTATGAAGAAAAGCATTAATTGCCTCAGTTAAACGGTTTCCAATAGGTCCCAATAATTTTGGAAGAAACATGCACCAAATCTATGCAGACTAGGAGCTTTATATGGGTTCATCTATAAAATAGCTATTCTAACTTCATCCAGAGTGGCACACCTGATTAGCTCCCTATTCATTTCATCTGTAAAAAGAGGCTTGACCTTCTCAAGAGAGGGAAGCTGCATACCAGCATCTCCTTGATCAAATCTAAGAAGATGGCAAAACAATTTTAAACCACCAAGACATAAAAATGGATTTACACAAAATCAATGTATTTGAATCAAGTGCACCATGCCTGACTTTCTAATGATTTATTACCACTTTTCCACAGGCTAATTCTCTCCTCCCATTTGTAATAGTTTTTGCCCCATTATTGCATTGAGAGTACAAATTATATTCGATTTGAATATCTAATATACATGAATCATTGTTTTCTTATCTTGAATCTCCTTAGAATGCTACCAGTGTCGCAACCACTCCCATTAAGGCCACCACAATCATCCCAGCTCCACTCACATGTGCGTCACTGCTCTTCTTCTCCTTTGCTGGTGACTCATCGTCAGCAGCTTCGTCATCGCTTGGTCCCGGGGCCAAGTTGGGTGATGGTCCACTAGCTGGGGCATCGCTGTCAGGGGCATCTGCTACCGGAGCATCTGCTACTTCGTCAGCAGGGGACTCAGCAGGGCTGGGTGCTGGAGTGCTGCTGGCCTTCTTAGGGGTTGGCGCCGGAGCCTTGGTTGGAGCTACCTTGGGGGTGGTGGAGGGAGCCGTCGTCGGAGACACGGGTGCTGTCTGGTCAAGCCCAGGGGTCTCAATCACCTTGCTAATTTGAAGAACAGAGATGTTGAATGGTTGCGCTGCCACAGATTTGACCAGCTTGGCATTGTGCGGTGCCCCCTTGAAAGCGGACCCAAATACAATTTCTCCATCGGTAGTGGTCACGTTCAAAAAGCCTTGATCCCCTGTAGCAGCACCACTTGATTGGAAAAGAGTGGTCATCTTGGTGGTCTTTTTAGGGAGCGCACCAAGCTTGGTGAGATCAAAGTAGTCAAGGATAACGTGGGTGGCAAGGATGTTACGCACGGTAGCCAGTGGCTTGCCGGAGAGACCACCGATGTCGGCATTTGCCACCACTAGGACAGTAATGGTGCGACGGCTATTAATGGCGGAGGCGACTCCGGATTGGCTAAGAAGGCTATTGAACGTGCTGTATTCAGGATGGTTATCGAGGAGCCGGGTGATGTTAAAGGCAGTGGCAGTCTTGATGAAGAAGAGGAGAGCAGTGACAGCAATGGCGATGACCTTATGGGGAACCATCTTTGAGAGGCTGGACTGTAATTAACACCAGAAAAAAAACTGAGATTAGTTTGGGAAAATTAGGCTCCCAAAGATGAGAATCCCCTAAAATGGGTCAAGTCCAACGAGATTGAGGATCAAAAGTTCACGTTGAGTCCCCTTTTATATTAGGAAATTTAACCTCTCTCATTTAACTTTATTTGATATCTTTGAAAACTCTATCTTTAGAAACTTCATTATTTAGCTATCTGTATAATGTGCATCTGAAGCCTAAAAGTATGGTGGGGGACTAAAATTAGAGTGGATTTTTGGCGAGAATTGTGGACCTCCAAACGACTCATATAACTCCATTTATAGTAGAGGCAAAACTGCGTCAAACTAGGATGTACCTATCATAATTTGGATGATGTTATATAAACTAAAATTTACTTAAAATGCTCATATAAGTAGTGTAAATATTATAAAATAAAAAATAAATAAATTATATTCTAATTTGGATCCTGCTATTTTTTATATATATGTGAACTATACTTAAGTATTAGATGCTGAAGATGCTCATAGTTCATCTATTTTCAACTGATCGTTTTCTCAACTTATTTGTTTCAATATTTCGATAATTTAACATTTTTGTTCCTTTTCCTTTATTTTATTTGGTTATATAATGCAAACATACTTTTTTTTTTATATATAAAGAAGAATAGATTGTTTGGATGAGCCAATCCCCGAAAAAATGAAAAATTTTTGAAAAATGGCACCAAAAAATTCACAAGATGGTCTTTGCGTGGCGAGTCGCCTCCATGTGGACATGAACTTAGCAACATAACTTTTTTCACATCCACATGGTAGGTTGCCATTCGATACAATGGTTCATATATGCTAAAGTCGTCTGTGAAAGAACAATATTTGAACAGAGCTTTTGAGAATTAGGACACTACTTATTTTCTAGAAATAGTAACTCCTCCAGAGAGTGACAATTGTAGGGCGAGTCATTCCACACAACGACTCTCCTTAAAAGCCGCTTTTTGGTGGAAGCAACTTTATGAGAAGCAATTACACTACCGTTGTCTTTGAGAGCGACTTTAGTCTTCAAAATGCTCATAATTTCGTTGCATGACTTTAAGATACAATGCTCAGACATCAATCGTATTTTCAATCTCACAATCTTAAAGTACAAGAAGTTATTTTTAAGTTCATCCACTTTAAATCAATAATCGGCTCGCCAACATATTTACAACTTGATATAACAAAAAAATGACATCGCGACTTTTATGAAAGTTTTCCCAACATTTATATTGAAACCATATGTTTACTTGTACAAATTACAATGTCAATGTAAGGATACAAATGTTTACAAAGTTAGTATATTAAATGTCATTTGTGGAAGATATGAACCACTTTTCTTCTTGGCTCGTTCTCTTCTTCTATCTCTACCTCTACCTCTATTTCTGCACGTAGGATCATTTTATAGAATAGGGTTGTCATCAACGTCTTTAGAAGGCTCTATCTCTACCTCACTTTGCGAGCAATACTTTACTGGAGTCGGGACCTCGATCAAGAAATGGCAACATAAGTTGAAGAAGATGATTTTAGAAGGACATCTTTGATTAACTGTCCCCCTTGTTTTAATGGTTTCCTTCGTTATTGCTTTGACTTGGTTGTCTGATATGAATTTGAGTCGGAAAGAGAGTTCTAAACTTAAAATTTTATGATATAGGACTTCAGTTTAATAATATACTTAACATTTGATCTCGATTTCATTGAAAAGCAAGGCAACGAGGCAAGGCCAGTATGGTGGGTGCTTTCCTTGTGCCTACACCCACTGCACAATTTCATATCTGCCACCTGCTCTTCACCCATTACAGGCATTAGATGAATCTATATTACCTGCCTCGAGCAGTACAATCCACATTGATACATGCCCTATTATCTACGGATACCAAATAGGTTCTCAGTACTTGACCCATTACCGGTTCATTGCCTGCGGTACCCAACAAGCGTCCGTTACCCGACCCAATAACGAAGATACCAAAAGTTTCTACTTTTTTTATTTTGGTTAGATATTAAATCAATAATATTAAAAAAAATTAAAATAGTATGTGCATGAAGCAAGTATATATATTCCTATAGACGTGATCAGTGCAGGATAAGGGAAGGCTATCTCGTACCATGGCAAATACAACCAAGTGCATCCAATCTGTACCTACTGTTAGTATATTTTCAAAATATGTCTTGATAAATGTGTAAAACATTGTTTATTATATGAATAAAATGTGTACGAAATAGTCCCGATATGTGTTTAAGTGTTTGCAACATGTGAGGGGTGTGTGTCGACACATGGGCCATGTGTGTCGACACACAATCCTATAGTACCATTGAGAATCAGGTGTGTGTCGACACACATGGCCCGTATGTCGACACACAGCCTTACAGAAGCGCACGGCAGGGTGTTGTGTGTCGACACACAGGGGCTGTGTGTGTTTCTGGCAGTTACGTTCGCGCCTTCATTCCCGGTTTTTGGTGACTTTTCTTGGTTTTCTCTTGGGGACGTCTCATTCCATTGTAAACATATATATGCCCATCAGATTCTTGTTGATAATATTATGAAACATATGACTTTGTTGTGAGAATCATAAGAGGAAAAGAAATTGAAGAACATCTTTGTGTGTCTTGTGTTCTTGTGTGTGTAAACAAGTGTGTGTTGTCATAAATCTAATCTCAAATCACCTATGTCAATCTCTCCGCATACACATCTTCACTCCATTTTTGGTTGTTGTTGTATCCCCGAGGATATTTCGTATACCGAAATAAACCTTAAGGAAAGTGATCACATAGCCTCAACACCTGAGATCTTGGGTTACCGATTGCAAGGATTTTGC
Organism: Simmondsia chinensis; assembly: GCA_018398585.1. Lineage (NCBI taxonomy): Eukaryota > Viridiplantae > Streptophyta > Magnoliopsida > Caryophyllales > Simmondsiaceae > Simmondsia > Simmondsia chinensis. The sequence continues at coordinate 33,435,856 of JAGTTD010000005.1, forward strand.
AAGAATTTTCTGAATATTTCTAACAATCTTAAGGTTTATATTTCTGGTTTGGGTTATGGCTTCATCACTAAGGGAAATGACGGCCAATTTTGTGAAGTTGGATCGGTTTGATGGCGGGAACTTCCGCCGATGGCAGAGGAAAATGCATTTCCTCATCACGATGTTCAATGTGGTGTATGTCCTGAATACACCATGTCCATCCCCCGTCTCTGAGGAGGATGAAACGTTGGCCGAGCAAAGGGCCAGACTAAAGTGGGAGAACGACGACTATATCTGTAGAGGGCATATTCTGAACGGTATGACTGATGCCCTATTTGACATCTACTCGAACATGGCGACCACGAAGCAACTGTGGGACGCACTTGAGGCTCGATACATGGCCGAGGATACTACAAGCAAAAAATTCCTGGTTAGTCAATTTAACAATTATAAGATGGTTGATGATCGTCCTGTTATGGAGCAATTCCATGAAATCGAAAGAATATTAAATAATTTCAAACAACACAACATGAACATGGACGATACAATTGTTGTTCCTTCCTTAATTGACAAACTCCCTCCCTCTTGGAAAGATGTAAAGAAAAATCTTAAACACAAGAAGGAGGATATGTCAATTGAGTAATTGGCTAACCATTTATGTGTTGTGGAAGGTTACAGGGTACAGGATGACAACAAAGATCGCCCTAGTGATGTTGGTAAAATCAACGTCACTGAAGAAGGCCAATCGAGTAAGGGACCCAAGAGAACTGGACACTTCCAAACGAAGAGGAATGACAAGAGGCGGAAAGTGGTCTGTTGGGAGTGTCAGAAGCCCGGTCACTTACGAAGGGACTGTTACTGCCTTAAAAAGAATAAAGGCAAGGGGCTTGATCATCGCGCCAAAAATTCGAACAAGAGGTTCATGGCGATGATATCGGAAGTCAATCTAGTCGAGAGTGATAACTCTTGGTGGATTGACTCCGGGGCCACGAGACATGCATGTATGGACAGGGGGTTCTTCACAACTTTTGAGCCCATGGACAACGGAACTGAGTTGTTCATGGGAAATGGGGCGTCGGTACCGGTTAAAGGAAAGGGAAAAGTTGATTTACTTTTCACGTATGGAAAACCCCTTACTTTAACCGATGTATGCTTCGCTCCTGATGTTAAGAAGAATCTCGTGTCCGGTGGCTTGTTGAATAGGTTTGGGTTCAAGTTGGTCTTCGAGGCCGACAAGTTTATATTGTCTAAGGGTGGAGTGTTTGTTGGCAAATGGTATCTATGTAACGGAATGTTCAAAATGAATATTGATAATAAAATTGGAGATTCTGTTTATATGCTTAACTCGTCGTTTTTATGGCATCGAAGATTAGGTCATGTATATTTTCGTAGATTACATGAAATGGTTAATTCTTCGTTGATTCCTCACATAGGTCAAGTTGATGACAAATGCAAAACATGCATGTTAACTAAGATAACGAAATTACCATTTCCTTCAGTGCGAAAAGAGACTAATCTACTTGACCTAGTACACAACGATTTATGTGATTTTAAGCGCACACCGAGTATAGGTGGAAAGAATTACTTTGTTACGTTTATCGATGACTGTTCAAGATTTTGTTATGTATACTTGATAAGTAACAAAGACGACTCGCTTGATAGATTTAAAGCATATAAAACAGAAACTGAGTTACACTGTGAAACCTTCCTCAAACGTTTAAGGTCGGATCATGGTGGGGAGTACTACGATCCTAAATATTTCGAATCCACAGGAATAATACATGAAATAACTGCACCATATACGCCACAACAGAATGGTGTGGCTGAGAGGACAAATCGGACTCTAACTGAGATGGTTAATTCCATGTTATCTTATTCCGGTCTCAGCGATGAGTTTTGGGGTGAGGCTATGTTAACAGCCTGTCATATATTGAATAGAGTTCCAAATAAAAGAAATAAAGTAACCCCATATGAGTTGTGGAACAAACAAGCCCCTAATTTGAATTATCTTAAAGTGTGGGGGTGTAAGGCAGTTGTTAAAGTCCCTGAACCTAAACGGAAAAAGTTCGGTGAAAGAGGCATTGATTGCATCTTTGTGGGTTATGCGTCTCATAGCAAGGCATATTGGTTCTATGTAATCGAACCTAATGACTATATCAATGTGAACACGATAATAGAATCAAGAGACGCAATATTTGATGAGAATCGGTTTACTTCTATCCCTAGACTGAGGGATAATGTACCGGTTGAGAGTGACACTCAAGTGTCATATGATGATGTTCGTCATGAGAGGGAGGATGTCCCTGAAAGTGCTCTAGAACTCCGAAGGAGTAAGAGAGCAAGGAAAGAAAAATCTTTCGGTTCGGACTTCTACACGTATCTGGTAGAAGGTTCGAGAAACGATGTGGACCAAGTGGCTCCATATTGTTGTGTCATGGAAGCTGATCCCACGACGTTTAATGAGGCGATAAGGTCTCATGATGCCTAGTTTTGGAAAGAGGTTGTGAATGATGAGATGGATTCCATCTTAGGTAATAATACCTGAATAATTGTGGATCTTCCACAAGGAAGTAAGCCCATCGGGTGTAAGTGGATCTTCAAAAAGAAGATGAAAGTCGATGGAACGATTGATAAGTTCAAAGCCCGATTGGTGGCTAAAGGGTTCACCCAAAAGCATGGGTTGGACTACTTTGACACGTATGCCCCCGTGGCAAGGATATCGACGATAAGGGTATTGATTGCTCTTGCCTCCACTTGTAAACTAGTGATACACCAAATGGATGTCAAAACGGCTTTCCTGAATGGTGAGCTAGAGGAAGTGTACATGGAACTACCGGAAGGGTTTGTTGTTCCAGGCCAAGAGAGAAAAGTATGTAAACTCATACGTTCTCTGTATGGGCTGAAGCAAGCCCCGAAGCAATGGCACCAAAAATTTGACCAAGTTGTTCTTAACAACGGATTCGTTATAAACGAATCGGATAAATGTGTCTATAGCAAGTTTGATAATGGCAAAGGGGTCATTATATGTTTGTATGTCGACGACATGCTGATATTCGGTACTAATGTGGAACAAGTAGAGAGGAAAAAACGGTTTCTCTCTGAAAACTTTGCTATGAAAGACGTGGGTGAGGCGGAGGTGATCCACGGTATTAGAATTGTAAGGAATGGTGATTCCATTTCCTTGACACAGTCTCACTACGTTGAAAATGTCTTGAAAAGGTTCTATTTTGATGAGTGTGCACCGGCGTCCGTTCCGTTGGACCCTAGTGTAAAACTAGTACCAAATGAGGGCGCTCCAGTGTCACAACTGAGATATGCCCAGGTCATTGGTAGTCTTATATACGCCATGACGAGCACAAGGCCAGATATAGCCTTTGCTGTTGGAAAGCTGAGTAGATATACTAGCAATCCTAGTAAGAGCCATTGGAAAGCTGTGGAATGTGTACTGAAGTACCTAAAGAAGACTATGAGTTATGGTCTTTCTTATGTAGGGTATCCTCCAATTTTGGAGGGATACTCTGATGCGAGTTGGATCTCCGATGTGGAGGATCATGCATCCACAAGCGGATGGGTATTCCTGCTTGGTGGGGGTGCGGTTTCTTGGGGTTCCAAGAAACAGTCTTGCATAACTGATTCAACAATGGCAGCGGAGTTTATAGCTCTCGTGTCTGCGGCTAAAGAAGCCGAGTGGTTAAATGATCTTTTGTATGAGATACCTTTGTGGCCTAAGCCGATCTTACCGATATCTATCCATTGGGATAGTCAAGCTATGCTGTCTAAAGCGTACAGTGAGGTATACAATAGAAAGTCCAGACACATTGGTGTAAGGCATAGAATGGTGAGACACCTCATTCGAGAGGGTATCATCACTGTGGACTTCATGAGGACCAGTCAGAATCTAGCGGATTCATTTACAAAAGGCCTAGCTAGAGATTTGGTTCTGAAAACAAGTGAAGGAATTGGTGTGAAACCTGTTATTTTTAGTCACCCATGATAGACCCTCAACTCGATGCCTAGTATGACGCTAGGTCTCGGGTTCAATGAGAGAGACTTGTCATCTGTGTGATTGCAAGTACAAATTGAAAATTACCATCCCAAGTGTGATATGCTTGGTACCTGCATCAGAGATACTGAAAGGATGAGCATTTGCTCTTAATGGACTTGGTTCTAGAACTTATTGAATGTCGCATCGTAGGGACATGATCAATGAGGTCCACCTTAGTGTGTGTTGAAATTTGGCCACTTCAAAGGGGTGATTTTTGACAAGGGTTTGGCCCTGAAACACTCACGAAGGGTACAGAACACAGGGCCACAAATGTGTCGATCTGGGAGGTGTAGGGTGTGTACGGGGAGTACGCCTAGTGTGTGATTGGATAGTCGGTTAGTCAAATGGGTTGTATGGTTCAAAGCTTGGTCTACCATTTTCGATTCGATTAACTGTATGGTCCTTTCACTAGCCAGGGGTTCAATCGGGAGACACCCATGTTGTTGCACGACATGGCGTCCTTTATTCGAGATGTAATAGTGAGATTGGTTGTATTTTGAAAATGGTGGGGGATTGTTAGTGTATTTTCAAAATATGTCTTGATAAATGTGTAAAACATTGTTTATTGTATGAATAAAATGTGTATGAGATAGTCCCGATATGTGTTTAAGTGTTTGCAACATGTGAGGGGTGTGTGTCGACACATGGGCCATGTGTGTCGACATACAATCCTACAGTACCATTGGGAGTCAGGTGTGTGTCAACACACATGGCCCGTATGTCGACACACAGCCTTACAGAAGCGCACGGCAAGGTGTTGTGTGTCGACACACAATCATACAGTAACCCTGTGTGTCGAATTGTGTGTCGACACACAACCACAGTTTCTGGCATTTACGTTCGCGCCTTCATCCCCGGTTTTTGGTGACTTTTCTTGGTTTTCTCTTGGGGACGTCTCATTCCATTGTAAACATATATATGCCCATCAGATTCTTGTTGATAATATTATGAAACATATGACTTTGTTGTGAGGATCATAAGAGGAAAAGAAATTGAAGAACATCTTTGTGTGTCTTGTGTTCTTGTGTGTGTAAACAAGTGTGTGTTGTCATAAATTTGATCAATCTCAAATCACCTCTGTCAATCTCTCCTCATACACATCTTTACTCCATTTTTGGTTGTTGTTGTATCCCCGAGGATATTTCGTATACCGAAATAAACCTTAAGGAAAGTGATCACATAGCCTCAACACCTGAGATCTTGGGTTACCGATTGCAAGGATTTTGCAAAAATTTTCTGAATTTTTCTAACACCTACTACCCACCTCAAGCAAACTTCGCTATCCCAAACATAGCGAGTAACTTGCCAATAGTAAGTATTACCCATCCTATCTCCATCCCTATTTGCATGATAAATGTTGACGCTTCAATAGCAGTAAACATGCACAAGTTAACTCTCAAGGCTTTAGAAAAGAAGAGAAAGATGTATTAATCACTGCTCTCTCTCTCTTTTTTTTTTTTTTATATAAAGGTCAAGACAAAGAATAAGAATAAGAGTCCTCAACATGGGGGACTTACGAAGAGTAACCCCAGATTCCCCATGCTCAAAACTCACTAATTAATCAACTGTTCTGTTTGAGTCTCTATAATAGAGGCAAATAGAAACTTGAATTAGTCACTACTTACCATATAACCAGGTAACTTTATTCGCATAAAAGTAGGTCTACACATGTTCACGGGTCGTCGTCCTTATTCACAAGATAATGAAAAAGGTCCTATATCAGTGGTCAACACTCAAAAAAGTTGAGTGAAGACAAAAAATGGAACATCTTCGACCTATTTGCCCTTCCATATCAATACCAGATCGTTAAAATTAATTAGTCACTTCATTACGACAAGCAATGCAATTGGCTACGAGTTCCATTTGCTTCAACATGGAAATGATCAAAGTAAAACGCTTCAGGTACACAATTACATACACGATGACTGGAAAAGGATCAAATGTATTGGTTAAAAACAAATACACTCCTGCATATATATAAAGATACTTAATTTTGCAAAATGCATGGTACATTTGATCCTTGCCCCAACTAAGTACATAATACACATGGCTGAAAAAAGTTAAGACTATAAAGACATTATTAAAAATGCTTTAACAAAGTTCGTAATGTTTCGCCATGTATATATTAGGTACTCAAATTGTATACCTTTCTGCGTGTACCGAGAGCGTTAAATGTAGTGGTAGTAGGTTAAGCTTCCCAGCCACGTAAAGTGGTGGCACGTGCAACGCGGTTAACGGCCAAAGTGAAGGCGCCCATACGGAGGTTGCAGTCATGTGAGCGGCACATGGTCTTTATGTTTCGAAAGGCTTGGGTCATGTACCTCTTCAGTTGTTGGTTCACCTTCTCCTCCTCCCACATAAACCCTTGTATGTTCTGCACATTATTTAAAATTTAATAGCCGTTACTCCAAGAGAAATATTTCGATTTCACATATTTAAAAGTGCTTTCAGATCATTTCACATTACTCCATGTCAGAGTGAGAAAATTCTTATGAGGTAAATTTTAACATGAAATCAAACAAGAGTAGAAAAAGAGTTAAGGATTACCCTACTAAGCATTAATCACATTATTAATCTAAGACCAAACATGCACTTAGATGCAAAAATAGACATTCAGAGTATTCCAACAACACACCAAACATGCACTTAGATGCAAAAATAGGCATTCAGAGCATTCCAATAGCACAAAGATTGTATTGGACTGCATTTGGTTCAGCTTTTTCACAGCTAGTTTAGCTTTTTAACAGCTTAAAGCTATGAAAAAGCTCTAGTTGACTATAAGACTTGCGTTTGGTTGATAGAAAAGGTCTTTTTACATCTTTTTCACTGTTTAAATAAGAAGATTAAAAATTGTTTTATAAATAAATAGAAAACTATTCATAGCTAATTTCAAGAAAATGTTTTTAAGAATATGTTAGCACTAAATATTTACTACCATGACCCACTTCTACTTTTATCATCACCCGTAATGACTATCACCCCTTTTACTCTCATGGGTCGCTACACTGTTTACTATCATGACCAGTCATTACCATAATTCACTCCTCTACTATTATTAGTTGATTATCATTAAGTCAATTTTTGTGATTATAATAGACAAATTTTCTTTAAACTTGTATTCAAACACTTTATTGTGTTAAAAAGATTTTTTTTGCACTTCACAACCCAACAACTCACTGTAAAAAAATATATATCTTAGATAAATATGTTTTACTGAAACAGATAAGCTGAAAAAGATAAAGTTGACACAACATTAGCCAAACGCACCTTTATTACAATATTTGTAGATAAAACCATTATATTTTGAAAATGCAGACAAATTTCCCGATGTTTTTTTAGTTTGATCGTTATAAAAATTTCAAAAAATTACACGCGTATGCACACATAATCACAGGTGACTTTCCCATGTTTTTGGCATAATTTAATTTCAAATTATCATTGCATACATTCACTTGTCATATACTCGTACTTTAGAATATAATGGAAAGTCGACATAACTACCATATAAATACCTCACACATTTCAAAGCTTTTCTACCTGAATATTCTGAATCCTGAAGAAGAGCGTCGCTTGTATTATTAATCTTTAAGATGCAAGCTGATTTAATCACATTATTTTTCATCTTTTCCACCTTTCGGATTTTTTGGTTGGAATTTCCCAGTTTCAAGATTTTGGTAAGCCAGTTGATATAACTCCATCTTTGCTTTTTAGGGTTGGGGGCCATTTGGAAACGGCCTCCCTATAGAATAGCACCCTGAAGGGATAAGGCTGCGTACTGCCTTGAAGGGAGCCTATTATAGGTAAACCCATCAAATACAAGTCAAATTGATAGAATTACCTTCAATTCCACTATATTAGTATTTTAGGAAGTGTTGTCATAGATATTAATGTAAGCATATATAATATTCTTGTAAGTCAACACACTTTGACCAATTTTTTTATGTATGAAGCTAAATAATACACGAACGTATTATACTCCGTTTAATTCCTGTACCATATTTTACTAACTATGTGTAATAGGCTATTCAAAAGTGGGAAAATGAAACGGAAGCTGAATATGTTGCCTAGAGGTTAGAATCAGCTACTTTACGATATTTTCCACTTTTGTCTAATTTGAAGTACTCAAGTGTTATACTAATGTGAAAGTATCATTTTTGGTATGGGAACTTTACCAAAAAGTGAACTCTGGGACACCCTAACAGAAGATGGAACAAGTATTATGGACAAAGTATTAGCAGAATATTCAAACCCAAAGAAAGGGGGGGGGGGGGGCACGAAAAAGCCCAAATCAATTCATAAATTTAAAATGTTGGTACCTGAACCCACTCAAAGTAGCTTACAGTCACACCACCCGCATTTGCATATATGTCAGGAAGTATTATTGCTCCTTTCTTTGATAAAATCTGTGCAGCCATGATTTTGAGTTAGCAAGAGCAGTATCCTTCATCGAGAATCCGTAGAAGGAGAAAAGGAAAAAAATCCCTTACAAGTACCATAAGGTTAGACATGATAATTTTTTTTTCTATAGCAAAAGAAATAGAATTAAGATAAAATACATGTATAAAATGTTACGAACAAGAGGTCCTCAATGAAGAAAAGAAATACGAAAATCTAAAACTAACAAAGTTAAGCACTTCAATTTCATTGCAAATCAATCAACGGTGTACCCAAAAAGCCTCCAAAACTTTTTGCCTAAAGTGAGCTTAAAAAAACTACCTTCTCCCATAAAAAGCTTACCAAAGTGAATTTGTTCTTGAATATTATGTCGTTTCTTCCTCATCAAATACACCAAGGAATGGCCACTCTAGCTGCAGCTAATAACATGTACATGCTACTGGTGGGACAATATGATAGTTAACGGTACCCAAAAAAACACGAAAAATAATGGATGGTACCTAAAAAAACTTAAGAAAAATCATGGTATAAAAGAAGTATTATACGTAACTTAGGATACCTAAAAGGGATTTTTGCGGAAAGAAAACATAGCAGAGAAAAGAACCTCATCAGCTTCAGGGTCAGTAGGATGGTTAGCAGCTTCAACTATGAACTTGGCTTTCACCTCTGGGGCATTTTCTCTGCCACAAATTCCCCATCCCACAACATTAGTAATCATAAAGAGGAAGATCCAGTAACAGAACAACAAACATTAACAACTTAATTACAGCATCCTCATCAAAGACGCCAAATTTCACATAATGTGTAGGAGAATTGAAGGGTTAGAGTTGTTCAGGGGCAACGTTTCAGCCCTCTCCCCAACTGATTCTGCAACAGTGCCTAATATGAGTTCGCTCTTGCCTCACACAGCTTCGAGGCTAAATGTCAGTCAGTCCCAATTTTGGGCAAACCCCATTGGGAGAGATTGGCTCTATTGCTGCTTTTCAAAAAGTTTCAAGCCTCTTCAGTCTCTACTTTTTACTCAATAGATTCAGAAAGACTTTCCGGAAATTGCAAGTACGCTGACAAAAAGAATCAGCAAAAAGGCTCTCAAATGCACGCGTGTTGAAGTGGCAAATTGAAGACACACAAACTTTAACTGAATGTCCTTTTACCATCACGACAAATCCATGTTACATATATTGTATATTTGTATTGGTAAAGCACGCTTTTCCTTCATTTTGCATCATTTTAGTGGCACGTCAGAAGTGGCTTCATTGATGTAGTACTCTTAAATATCTACATATCATAAATCTGTAAGTGAATCAACTACTAGCATTATGTGATAATGCACTCTGGGAAAATGAATAATTCCTAGCGTGTAACAATTTTATTTTGTTTAGTCTTTTCATCTTATCTTATTTATAGGATAGTTCCTATTGGAGATAGCATTCATCTAGTCTTATCTTATCCAATACTATCTTCTGATTTAGCTTTTTCTATAAATATGGCTCTAATTCATTAGTTGCGGTTTTGAAGAAATGAAATACACTTCGTTTTTGGGTGAAGGGCTGACCTGTTCAATACTCCCCCTAGAGCACATGGAATTAGAACATCACACTCATGTGTGAGCAGTTCATTTGGATCCATTGAGTCTCCTCCAATAAAACCTTTTAAATTCCCGGTTTCTTCTTTATGCTTGAGCAAAGCAGGTATGTCAATCCCACTTTTATTCTTAATTGCACCTGTAATGTCATTCACTGCTATAACCTTACCACCTCTCTCATGGATCAGCCTTGCGACCCAAGATCCAACATTTCCGAAGCCCTGAAGATTTCAAAGAACTAAGCTTTAACAAAAGAATTTAAATGGAAATCGAGGATCAGAATTGAAGGGGAATTAAAGGCATGCTTACTTTGCAAATTGTTTTAGTTTTCAGTCTCTGTTTGTCCAAGTATTTTCAATGGAAAACAGAAATTCGAAAAAACAATTAGAAATTTCAGAAAGCACAGAAAGGTGACTCCTTCGATTACAAAGGAAAACTTGAGAACAAGAAAAAGGTATTTCCAATTTTAAGCACGAAGAGAAGAAAACTACAAAATCTGCTCTTGTAGAAAATTTGGAAAACTGACATTTCTGGATGCGTTCTTGTCAAAAATACAAAGGGGTCGAAATTTTTTCTCGGGAAAAGGCAAATTTTCCAAAAGTGAAACATGTCCCAATCAATCTACCTGAACAACGAATGTCAAATCCTTAATAGATTTCCCATATTCCCCAAGTAAAGCTTCTGTTGCATAGACAACACCACGTCCAGTAGCAGCTTCCCTGCCTAGAGATCCACCCAAGTCCTGCCAAAAGCAAACATCATAACCTCTCAGCATGAAGTGCTCAAGCAAAAGCCGTTAATCTAAGGGAAGAACCTGGAAATTTCGTATCAGTTTAATTCTCAAGAATGTGTATTTCACCAATGCTTATCTTGTCGTAACATACAGTATTTTTGTATTTTGTATTATTCCATTGTATTCAATTGTTTGTAATTAGTGGTAAGTTACTAGTATATAGTTTGTGTTTATAAAGTGTGGGCGCTGAAGCACCTTTCCCGGTTTACCATATTTTAAAAAAAAATTTGTGTTTATGGCTTGTATTTAGTGGAGAATTGAAGACCATGGTAATTTTTGGCCTCTCACCATAACAGGCATTCAGTGGCCATCGAAGAGTTTTTGGCATCATATGTGACTTTTGGGTTGAGTATTGTAATGAGAAAAGTATTGGGTTTTCTCCATTTTCACGTAACATATGCAGAGAATACACGTCAGAAATATTAATTTGTAGATCCAGATGAACAGAAGAATGAAGACAACCACTTGAAGTATGTACTCACAATTGGTTTTCCTGTCACAATAGCGGGAGAGTGGCCGTGAAATTTTGAGTACTCATCTAAAATCCATGCCATAGTCTGTCCACAAATTAGATATCCATTTAGTACAAGTCTGAAGAAAAAGAAACACCAACAATAAAACGAAAGCATGGAATCAAAATGTGATTCATGGATGCTTTGTGGACAGGCTTTTCTTAGAACCGTAAGTTGCTTTTAAAACTTATATGTATGCAAACATTTGAAAGAGAAATCACACAATTAATAATTTCAATACTTCTTATGTAATTCTCAACACGTACATCTAAACATATAATTTAATAATAAAGTACAATACACGTAATGGAAGTGATAACCATAGACTTTATTTCATTCGATGGACAAAGGCAATATCCCACCCTTGTTAACATATGCTTAATAAAGAGGGCAAGACAAGAGGGGTAAATGAATTCGGTAACAGGATAAAAGGACAAGGATAAAGAGAGTTAGTTAAAATAAAGGCAAAACTATCCAAATTTTTTTAGAACTTTACCCTTCCCTTCTATAAAAAAAAATTTTTTTTTGGGTAAAGGGGGTAATGGGGGATACATTGAAAAAAATTTTCCCAATAGGGTAAGGTGTAACCCCTATTATCCTTACCTCTCTTTACCTTATTGAGAAATAGGGGTACAGAAAAGAGCATCATGAGACAAAATAGAAACAGCAGGGTCACAAAACCTGGGCATTAGTGCCCATATCAGGGGCAGGAACATCGGTGTTAACTCCAATGAGATCATGGATCTTCTGAGTGAAAACACGGGTTAGACGTTCGAGCTCACTTTTACTCAATTCCCAGGGAGTACATCCTATTCCACCCTTTGCACCACCATATGGAATATCAACAACCGCTGTCTTCCATGTCATAAGTTGGGCCAGCGCATTTACTTCATCTGGGTCAACCTTTAACGATCGGGAGATGAGAACAGTCAGTAATGTTCACAAACATCCAGAAATTGCATCAAGATAGGCCTTAGTATGAAGCTTACACAAGTATCAGAGATAAAGAAGCTTAAATTCGACAGGAAAAAGAAAGCATTTCAAAAAAAAAAAATAAAAGCTAGAGTGATAGTTGGGACTGCTATACAGACAATATATTCATAGCACTCAAAGATAACTCGTCCTATTATCTTTACAAGTTCTTCTATTCCTGTTTATTTCCTGGTTCATGGTTTTTCACTTCAAAATGGATAATTATATCATTCGAGACTGGCAGCAGGCATAAATTTAAATTAACTTTGGAGGTTTGTTTCTTTTTCTCTTCTATTTCCTTTTATGTTTCTCATCCTTTCAGATTAGTAGATAGTGGCTAATGGCTGTACCATTGTCAGCACATATCACTTCAAAAGGAAAAAAATAATTTTAGAGTGCCCTAGAAGCATCACGTTCACAATATCCATACCTTTAGCTTCAGCAAGATCCTCTCACAAAACAGTGATGTTCAATTACCAAGACAATGAATCTGTTCTACACTGTAAAACATTACATTCACCCAGGGCTAGACATAACCCCAAGCAACCACTTGGGGCTCTCATATTTTTGGGATTGTGGTTTTTAAAGTATCAATTGCTAATATTAACAAGTTTTATGATTAGAACTTTTATAATTTGTTGTATACTAAGGGCCCCATTTTAAATTTTCGCTTGAGGCTTCAAAAATGTCAGGATTAGCCCTACATCCACCAAAGACAAATGCTCCACAGCAGCATGATTTCTGGCAGGTAACCATGTGTTTTGGATTCACCTGCACTTCATAGAGTTTAGCTTAGGCTTCGCTTGGTTGGAGGGAACACATTTTCCCTCTGCAAGATATTTCACCTCAAATTATCTTTGACTAAAAATACTCTCTTGGAATTGTCTTTTATCCAGTTTTAGAAACAAAATTTCACTGAATAACTTTGTACGTGGCCAAGGTTTAGCACATTCGAGCGTGGACTTGGATGAGAAGAGTATGAGGCTTGAGGTGGCTTTGAGTATTGGGTAAAGTCAATTTCTCCCACAGGGGGAAAGAGGCTTTCCCTTCAAATATTTTTGTCATTCATTCAAATATTGTTATATGAAAATTTCAACAAAAAAATATGAATTTTCTAAAGAAAATTACTAGCTATAATCTTTGTATATGGATATCAAGTACAAATATACGAATAGTCCTCTGATTCTATCTTCACAAGCTTCGATCAATAGATCCCTGAAGATGAGCTGGGTCACTTGACAAGCTCATGAGGCTTCTTATCAATCAAGTAGTTCGTTCTTCAAAGCATAGGGCAAGAGTCATGATCTCTGAGTTGTAGGATGGCTTTATGGTTTTAAGGTTGGGTTGAAAGAATATAAGAAGTGTTTTAGAAGTCTTCTCTCTTTTTCACAATCCTCCCAAATGAGAAATAAGGTTGCCCTACTTATAGAGAAAAACCTCTCCAAAGCTACAGGGCCTTTAGGTTTTTCCAAATGTCTTACGGGCTTACCCCATGAAGTGTGCAGGTTTAGGCTTAGTGTGAGCCCAAAGGCTTCATTGGCTTGGCTTGGGTTGATGTTCATTCTGGGATTTAAGCCTGAGCTTGGATTTGGACCTAATTTGAATGTCCCCTTAGGTCTTGGGCTTAGCTTAGCAATAGTCACGGGCTATGCTTGACTTGTCAATCTATTTGTATTGATAATTGCTTTGAGCTTTTGGCTAGTCAAACCAAATATTGTCTTGGTCTATTATTGACATTTAGTCAACTCAATTCCTTTCTGGACACATTTAAAAGTGACAAAATTGATATATCTACAACTCCCTCACCCCATCAAGCAAAGCCTTAAGTTCCATTGCTTTTTAGTGATGGTATACATTGTCAACTAAGCATGCTGCATGTATCACCACTTGATGACAAGTTTTGCCATCAACATTTTGAATAGATGGTACGTCTTACATAAACCGATATTCGGAAAACAACTCAGAGCAAGAGGTTAGGAAATACTTGCTGATACCGTCATTCTAACCATCATCAGCAACGTAGGGAAGAAACCATATTTTACTAATTATCTCGTGATCTAGGACCACAATACCAACTATCATGAAGGAAAATCAATGCTCCCTCTGCATTACAAAAAATTAAAAAAAAAAAGCTCCCTCTGCATTTGAAATTGAGTCTTAAGACACTAGAGTTCACTGCATATATCTGGGCAGTTTCAAATCTGAAATGACAAAATTCTTAACCGCCTAACATTGTTTAGCTGTCTCTAACATAGAACAAGATGAACATTTTTGAGTTTACTAGCAGTGAAATTTGAAGTTACTGTACCCAAAGGAACAGCATAGTCAAAAACCTCTAAAAGCTTTGAAAGAAAGCAAGCAAGCCACTTGAAAAAATCCGTAGCTTCATAGACCATCATAGAAGTTTCTGAGATGCAAATCAGAACAGACAAACCAAACACATGCACATCTCAAGAATCATGGCATTATAACAAGATCATGCATAAAAAATAAACAAAAGAAACCTAAACACGCCGCATTTATGTTTAGGCCAGAAAATGGGCACCCTTAGCCGGAATCCAATGCATTTTCACCAAAAAATAGACAGAATACAGTTCTAACAACATATAGGTCTCCCTACTAGAATACGGTTTTCTTTTCAAAAAAATACGGGCATGACACATAATTCCAGCAACATATAAGTATCTGCAAGAATCCAATAAATTGACCCGATGCTAACATGGCACATATATATTGCCTAATGATATGCCATGTCAGCATTTTTCAACAAAATACTGACAAAAATTCACCTAATCTTAACAAAAGGCGACCAAGTAATAAAAATTTACAATTCTAATCAAATCATGCCTTGAATCCACTCCTGTGCATATAATGCAATACAACAACAACAACAACAACAATCCCAGTGCCTCAAGGGCTCCCGCAAAAGCGGGGTCTGGGGGGGTAGATGTACACAGTCTTCACCCTTTAGGGTGTCAACCTGAAGAAAGGCTATTTCCGAGGACCCCCAACCTGAGAGGTAAGTCTTCATCGCCTCATGGGGACCTGTGAGCAATGAGCTATGAGCACTAGGTCATGAAAGCAAAAGAGTAAGCCATAGCATAAAAATGCCCTAGAGCCTGTGCATATAATGCAATGATCTGAAATTTAGAGGAAAACGTGCTCAATGATGGACATGATGAATAGAGAATACTTTTGGAAATGTGGTAGTACTCCGGAAGCCATGTGCTATGTCGGTGGGACAGATTCTATTGACCCAAAGATGTGGGTGGCCTAGGACTAAGGAAAACAGAGGCGCCTAATAAAGCTTTCATTTGTAAACTAGGTTATAGGATTCTAACTGACGTGGACAACATTAGGGTAAGAGTCATAGTGCACAAACACCTCAGAAGAAAAAATCTCTTCAAGTGTTTGTCAAAGCCAAATCACAGGCATGGAAACATTTCTCAAAGTAAAGCAAGGAATTAGATAGGTAGGAGATATAGAAAATATCTCATTTTGGGAGGGCCGATGATATGTACCTTAGTGAGCCCCTTGAGTCTGTTGAGATTAGTATTTTCCTTGTACATATTTTTGTATTTGTGTATTCTTTTAGCTAATATTTAATGTTATAGGCAGTAGGTAACTATTCCTCTTCCTTTTCTCCTCTTGTAAATGCCCTCATGAATGATTCTTGATTGTATTTTATTGTTTTGCTTAGGATTCCCCTTCTTGGAAGAGGTAAGTAGTCCCTTGGTTTTTGTAGCTTGTACTATAAATACCTTGTCATAGTTCAATGTAAATCATCCAATTCTCCCAAAGTGCTCTTGTTTTATAATTGTGTTTCTTTTGGTTTAAGTATTTTATCTCTATTTTTTTCATGATATCAAAGCCAGGTTACGATCAAGTAATATTTTGGTCTTCATGTGCTAAAGCCGAGAGCTTTTTCTGCATTTTGTTCTCAAGTTTTTGTCTTTTTCTTGGTTTTGATCCCAAGCGTGTACTGGGCATTTTCAAGTGTTTGCTTTTTGAATAATTTGGATTGGGTTTTCAACAGCAAGCACCACTGAAGCTTAGTCCTGTCATCTTTTTTTGGCGTTGCACTTGGTTCAAAATATTATCTAAGTCATCTGTTTTGTCTATAATGTCTGAGGTTGTTTTATATCAGGTTTCTGTCCCAATTCCAGTGACAGGGGGAGTAGTTGATACTCTTTCTCCTTTTTGTCTTCATCCTCTTGGTCATCCTGGAATGAATTTTGTTACTAACATTTTAACAAGTCAGAATTCTATTTCTAGTGATTATTGAATCATTGATACTGGGGCTTTAAATCATACGACTTCTTCTATGAGTATTATGAATAGTGTGGTTGCTAATTGTGTGGTGAAGCCCATAAAGTTGCCTAATGGAGCAAATATGCTTGCGTCCATGTTGATCGGGTAAAAATTTCAGATGTTTTGGTTCTTGACAATGTACTTCACATACCGGGTTTCTATGTGATTTATTTTCAGTGAGAAAATTGACTCAAGATGGAAAATGTGCATTTACCTTTTATCCTAATTTTTGTGCGATACAGGATCTACACTCGAGGAAGCTGATTGGAGTAGGTAAGCAGTGAGATTGGGTTACACTACCTGGAGGTTCAATGTCAAGCGCCTTCGTCGAACTTAGTTGGGAAATCAAATAGTTTTTGTGGCACCATCTTTTAGGGAATGTTCCGTATTCCAGACTTTCTTTGTTTCCTCGTTTGAATGATTTGAATAAGGTTGTTGCAGTTTATGACTCTTGTCATAGAGCGAAGCAAACCCGGTTACCCTTTCCTATGCCAGTCGGTAAAATATTTTCATGTTTTGAGCTAATTCGGTGACATTTGGGGTCCTTATCGTACTATGTCTTTAACTGGTGCTCACTTCTGTCTTACTATTATGGATGATTATAATATGAGTACTTGGGTGTTTTTGATGAGAGATAAGTCTTAGTCTCACCATTTACTTATGAATTTTTGACAAATGGTATGTACTCAGTTTGGGATACCGGTGAAATAAGTCAGAAGTGACAACGGTCAAGAATTCAAGTATGGCACCCTACTTGAGTATTATGTGAAAAACGGGGTGCAATTTCAAACCTCTTGTACGGGTAACCCTCAACAAGATGGGGTAATAGAAAGGAAACATCATAATCTATTAGAGGTGGCACGTGCTCTGCAATTTGAGGTCGGTCTTCCGGTACGTTTTTGGGGTGAGTGTGTACTAACCGCTGCATATCTCATTAAATTAATGCCTTCTCCTTTACTTCAAAACAAAAGTCGTTTTGAAATGTTATTTGGAAAGGTCCCAAGCTATGGTCACCTTAAGGTTTTTGGTTGTTTATGTTATGTGAAGACCAAAGCAAATGATAAAATGGAAGGAAGGGCGGAAAGGTGTGTGTTTGTTGGGTATCCTCATGGTACAAAGAGATTTAAAGTTTATAACCTTGAACAAGGAAAATAGTTATATCACGGGATGCTATTTTCTATGAGAATATTTTCCCCTATCTTGAACAAGAAAGGCCCTAACCGATTTCCGAGAATAATTTGTAGAATTTGTGATTGTTTGATGAGATAATTGCATCGGAAACTGGAGGGGCCTCAACTCGTGATCTCGGGTATAAATCGACGCCACCTAGTGGCATCATTACCATATCCCACCAGCTTGCTCACTGTTTTGGTGACCCGCAAACAGACCAGGTCACCGAGCCTGTTGAGGGCGTGGTGATCGGTAATTAGGAGTTGGGTAGAGGAGCTCAATCTCGTTCAGGGCCTGTGAAGTATCATGACTATGTGTGTGATGTGCTGGCTTCTATAACCCATACTCATCCTACTGCTCCTTCAGCTAACTCAGGTATAGCAAATCCTATTTCACAATTTTTGACTAATGCACAATTTTCTAACGCTCACTTGGCATTCCTTGGAGCCATCACATCTATTGATGAGCCATGGTCTTTTACTTAGACAGTACAGTTTGAGCATTGGAGAGAAGCTATGAGAAAAGAAATTGAGGCTCTTTAATTGAATTGCACGTGGACACTTGAAGTCTTGCCTCTCGGTAAAAGAGCTATTGATTCAAAATGGGTTTACAAGGTGAAGTACAAATCAGATGGGCCGATAGTGCGTTAAAAGCTCGTTTGATGAAATTATCATGACGCAATTGCTCCTGTTGCTAAACTTGTTACATTTAGATGTGTTCTTGCATTTGCCACAGCCAGAAATTGGATTGTTCATTAGTTAAACGTGAACAATGCTTTTCTTCATGGTGACCTACATGAAGACGTGTATATGAAACTATCTCAAGGTTTTAAAAAACAAGAAGGTCAAGTTTGTCGCCTCAGAAAGTCACTTTATGGACTTAAGCGGTCATCCCGAAATTGGAATCACAAGTTCACTTCAACTCTAATTAACGTTGGGTTTAAACAGTCTAAATTTGATTATTCGCTTTTCACCTTTCAATAAGGCAATGTTTTTATGGTTGTTTTAATCTACATTGATGATGTTCTTATTATGGGAAAAAATCTTGAGAGTATAATAGGTGAAAAGAAGGTCCTTAGTGAACAATTTAGTATTGAAGATTTAGGTACCGCAAATTTTTTTTTTTAGGGGTGGAAGTGGCTCGGTCTACTAGTGGGATTACACTAAATCAAAGAAAGTATGTTCTTGACATTTTGAGTGATGATGGTTTGCTTGGGGAAAAACCTGTCTCTACACCTACAGTTTAAAATCATCACCTACCTGATCAAGTAGGAAAACCCGTTTCCGACCCTGTACACTACCAACTTTTGGTAGGTAGATTGTTATCTTACCATTACTCGACCGGATATTTCTTATGCTGTTCAAGTTCTTAGTCAGTTTATACATGACCCTCGGGAACCGCATCTCGACACTGTTATACGAATTTTGCGTTACCTTAAGGGTACGCCAGGGCAGGGTATTTTTCTTCCGTCGGAATGCGATCTTCAATTACGAGCTTATTGTGATGTAGATTGGGCAGGTTGTCCTACCACTAGAAGATCAAGCATTGGTTTTGTTGTGTTCTTAGGTGGGGTGCCAATTTCATGGCGCTCAAAGAAGCAGTCTGTAGTTTCTCATTCATCAGCTGAAGCAGAATATAGAGCAATGGCTACAATCACTAGTGAATTGGTTTGGCTTCATCATTTATTACTTGATCTCGTTGTTCCCATTAACGACCCTTCTATGTTATATTGTGATAATCAAGCAGCTCTTGAAATCGCATCTAACTTTGTCTTTCATGGATGCACAAAGCATATTGAGATAGACTGTCACTTAGTTCGAGAACGCTTGATAGCAAGAGAGATTTCCACTTACTATGTTCGGTCTATGGAATAGTTTGCGGATATTTTCAGAAAGGCACTTGGTAACCCTTCATTCTCATCACTTCTTCGCAAGCTGGGCATTGTTAATTTACATGCTCCAACTTGAGGGGGAGTGTTGAGATTTGTATTTTCCTTCTACATATTTTTGTATTTGTGTATTCTTTTAGCTAATATTTAATGTTATAGGTAGTAAACAAGTAACTATTGCTCTTCCTTTTCTACTCTTGTAAATGCCCCCATGAATGGGTCTTGATTGTATTTTATTGTTTTGCTTAGGATTCCCCTTCTTGCAAGAGGTAAGTAGTCTCTTGGTTTTCATAGCTTTTTTTTTTTAATCGATGGTTTTCATAGCTTGTACTATGAATATCTTGCCTCTCGTCAGGGTATCACTTTGAAGGGGTAAGGTTGCGTACATCACACCCCTCTTAGACTCTGCTTTTGCGGGAGCCCATGAGGCACTGGGCATGTTGTTGTTGTTGTACGATGAATATCTTGTCATAGTTCAATGTAAATCATCCAATTCTCCCAAAGTGTTCTTGTTTTAGAATTGCGTTTCTTTTGGTTTAAGTATTTTATTTCTATTTTGCGTTGAGAACTCCATATGTGAGTCTATGTAATAGATTCCGACATTAAAATTGTGAGAATGAAGGGATCAATTTATAAGCCTAGTGGGTTACTCCTTCTATTGCCAATTGGTTTTAGGATGAAATCTCACTTGGGCTTATATATGGACCTTATTTGTTCCAACTATGTGGGTTGGGCCTGGTATAACTTAAATTTCAACTGTGAATGGGGAAAACAAACGTTAAAGTGTCTTGACCTGATGAACTTGTTTGAAGTTATCCTTGGCATCTCTAACCCTGACAGAAAACTCCTTTACTTGGGATTTATGACATCTGAACACTTTTTGGTAAATTCTGCAACATGGCTAGCATTAGATAGGAGGTACAGAAGCTGTTGAATGTTGGTCTAGCGACATACGAAAGCCTTAATAGGAGAGCAGTGAGTTGCCAGCACAACTTGTGTGTGATGTAACTCTGAGGTGGGAACTTTGGATCACTTACTTTTGGGATGTAAGGAGTTGTCTGCTGTATGGAATTTGGCTAGGCCAACTGGATGGATTAACAAAAGCTTCAGAGGTTCTAGTCTCTATGATGCTTTGGCGTAGTCTCCGTACAGAAACTACTAGAGAAAAAAGGAAAAGATTAGGAAAAGCCACTATTCATATGTTGGCACGTATAGAAGAGTAGTAGGAAAACAACTGTTTGGGTTGTGCAGATCCACCCCAGTAGAACGATCGGCAGCCAAGAGGGATTTATTTGGAATGGGCGGCTAGAACTTCCACAATATTTGGGGAGGATAGCGCTATGGTAAGGTCACGAAAGTAGACAAAGGGGGACCAACTCTACATTTGTTTGGAATCCGCTTTGATAGGGCAATTCAAGATTAATTTTGATAGCTCGAAAATGGAGAGAAAAGATGCAACAGGCATTGTTCTTAGGAATGTTTATAATAATTGTCTAAAAGCATGAACTAGGAATATGGAAACCTCATCAATCATGTCAGCAGACTTAGAATGGTAATGTCTATGTATTACTCCAACATGTGGCTAAAAGGACACAACAAATTGGCTTTTACAACAATTAGAGGAGAAATCAGTGCAACCTGAAGAATCCGTTAAGTAGTAAATGATGCTTATCAGCTTAGTTATGCTTGTCACAAGGTAGCAATCATTCACTATTCAGTTGCAGATAGGATAGCGAAGTTTGGGCTCTTTATACTGACTACTGTTCACTGGACCCACCCGTTCTATTCTGCCCTTGCCAAGCTGATTTATGAGGATATCTAAGGTTTGGAGGGCAGCCTAAGTTTTTCTTACCTTCCAAAAAAAAAAAAATGTAATAAATTTTTTAGGGTCTTTTTACTCAAAATCATCTAAATTCTAGTTGCAATTTCAAAAAGCCGCTTACATTTTCTAATTTTTCAATATCACACCTAAACTATTCAAAATTTTTCAATGTCACACCTTACTGCAACGCTGTTAACAACCATTAATTTTTAATGACGTGGCATTAAAGCGTGCTATTGAAAAGATTTGGAAAGTTAGATGTGACCTTAAAGAATTTGAAAACATAGGTGGTATTTTAAAACTGTAGCATAAAATTTAGGTAGTTTTTAGTAAACCCAATTTTTTAACCATGAGGTACCTCCTCATATATTAAATCATCTAAGATACATGCTTAATCTTATATACATAGATGATAAATTTCCTATAATTAATTTACTCATGTGACATTACCCGATTTCACTTCTACTAGCAAGGGGAGAAAGACAAATAAGTTTGAGGACGATGCAAGGAAATTACCACCCACGCCCCCCCCCCCCCCCCCCCCCCCCCAAAAAAAAAAAAATTCAGCACCCTCCAATCAAAATAAAGGTAACCCCTAAACTTTTAATTTATTAAAGACATCTATAATTTCATTAAAAATACCCTCCGAATTAAGAAATTAAAATCCAAGTGATTCCCTCAACTTTTAATTTTGTTATCAAAGATATCCGAACTATTGTAAATGATCGATGTGACTCTCCAATTTTTAGATTCATTAAAAATATTTCTAATTATTGAAGAAAAGATTAAAGTACCTATAATTATTAAAAATTAGAAGTATAAAGGGTTACTTTGAACTTGACCGAACTACTTGTGGTGAGTGTATTTGATATTAATCCCAAAAAAGAAAAAAAAAAAAACTATATAATACCTCAGGATGGTATCTGATACCACCCTTCATGGGGCCTCGTGAATTGTCATGTTGAACTCTGAATCCAACGTATGACACCAGCGTCCCATCATCCTTTGGTATCGTGCACTCCACCTGATCAACAGACAAACAAAAATCAAATCAACTTAATAATTCAACAAAACATTACCAAATCAAACAATACCCAGATAAGAAAAACTCATGATTTTGAATCATCTACAGCCTGACATCAAAATTCCAAAGAGAGAATAATTATAAAAAGAGATCCTTTGAACTATCTTTTGTTTAAATTCACTCGAACTTAGGTCCGATCAATGAAGCTGGAATTTATGAAATCCACGTAATAAGCCGAATAAAGTTTCGTCCTAAAACAAATTGACATTAGTTAGAGTAATCCTTTGATTTTATATAATGATTTCTTCTTTTTCACGACTACCATATGAGCTTTATAATAGACTCATGTGTACAATGCTTAATAAATTTTGTCAAGTAAAATTTTAAACTATCAATTTATACTAATTTAACTATAGAATGAAACTTCGTCCGATCATTTTAACACTATTAACAACCAAACTAAGTAAATATCACATCATGCAGAGTCCAATTTAAATTAATTAATTGATGCAGTTATTTATATAGTTGGTGCTTATCTTTTTAAATTGTTTAAATAAGTACCTTGTCCTTTTCAATTTGATCCCTCATCTTTTAAAATTTAATCAAGATAACCTCTTATGTTTTATTTTATAATAAATTAGGTAAGTTATAATGACAAAAATTAAGTGAAAATAAAAAATGAGAGACTAAAATTTATCATAAAATAAAATACGATGGACCATTTTGAAAAAACAAGGGACCAATTTGAAGAAACTAAAAAGACTAAGAACCAATTTCAAAAAAATAAAAAATACGAGGACCAACAATATAAATAACTCTTAATTGATATGTACATAAGCTTGGGCACTACAGGGTTTAGAATTTTAAATAAAACTGCAATATGGAATCCCATTTCATAGAATTGAAATCTAAGAGGGTTTACTAATTTCAAGCAACATTTCACAATATTTCTATGATTTTTTTTGGGTTATTTGCACCAAAGTTCCCTACACTTTTTTAATTGCGTCAATTTAGTCCTTATACTTTTAATTGTGTCAATTTAGTCTCTCTAAAATTAATATTGTGTCAATTTAGACCTTTAGTCAAATTCTTGTTAAGCCATTGACGTAATTTTTAACTGCACAATCATATTAAATGCAAGTAACCCATTATAAATTCACTAATTAACTTAATTTAATCAAATCCATGGCCAAAATATTAAAAATTTCATTAATAGCTTAATACAATTTTACTCTAAGAACTAAATTGATGCAATTAAAAGTACGAGTACTAAATTGACACAATAAAAAAAAAATACATGAATCTTTGGTATAAATAAACTTTTTTTTGTATCATAAGAAAAATGGAAGAGATAAAAATCGATCATGTACCTTGATTTCCCTAAATGGGATCAAAAGACTTCTCTCAAGCTTAGAATCGAGCCCTAGAATGCGAGCAGCATGGCGGAAGTTACGATTTGTGGCCGCGAGTGCATTCATTGCCAATTGCAATAAAAAAATTGAAGAAATCGAAAATGCAAGATCGGAAAAGGAGAATTTGCAATTGGAGTAGTGAATTGTTAAACTAATGAGAAGATTAAATTGTTCTTGTTGGATCGGGAGAAATTCCGGGAAGGGGAAAGAGAAGAGATGAATAAGATTTGGTGAAGGGGGGTTTGGGGACGAATGAGGTATTTATAGTCTCACTACTTCTTGGGAAAACCGAAGAGGCCAAAAAAAAAAAAGCGTAACATGCATTTATTAGCACTATTTTATTGAAAGTGATAAAAAAGATTATGATATTTTTAAGTGTTATTTATGTTAAACGTTTATGTACTTTTTTTATTGTATTAATTTAATTTTTATATTTTTAATTATATCAATTTAGTTTCTATATAATTTAAAATGTATCAATTTGGTCCTTAGAGAAGAATTTATGTTAAGTTTTTAATAAAATTTTTAATAGTTCGGCCAAGAATTGAATTAAATTGAGTAAAAAGATAAATTTATAATAAGTTTCTTGCATCTAACATAATTTTACCATTCAAAATTACATCAATAACATAACTTAAATTTGACCAAAGGACTAAATTGACACATTTTTAGTTGTTTAGGAACTAAATTGACACAATTAAAAATACAAAGGCCAAATTGACACAATAGACAAAGTACAGAGACCTTTGACATAAACAACCCTATTTTTAAATTAATAAATGGACTTGTAATTATTTTTTTTATTGTATTAGAAAACAGGGCTTTTTCAACGTGATGATTTTATTTTTTATCGACAAAGCTAATGTGGCAATTTTTTTCATTAATACCACTGTAAATGACAAAAATATACTTTAATAACCATAGTTTTCAAACAAATTAAGTGCAAATAGATAAGAATAAGGATATTAAATGATATTTTTTTTCATTTCACTATAGTATTAATAAAAAAGCAATTGTCACATCAGTTTTATCGATGGAAAATGTCATCATCAAGCAGGAATAGGCCTTTTTATTTACACGAAAAAATCTTAGGGATCATTTTATTAATTTAAAAAGATTAGAATCCCTTTTATTATTTTTAAATATAAATAATCCTATTTATTATATATACATATATACTTAGAATTCACATTAAATTAGGAAAGATGAAATTTAAAAAGACCAAGAAATAAATAGACATCAAATTTACATGAAAAACCCTATATGGGGAAAAATAATAGGATCCAGGTTTAGTAGAACTTCCACTATGATAATAATAATGCGAACACACCAATTCATTCCTAGTTGGAACTAAGGGAACGCCAACATCAAATTAACAACAATATAATACATTACCTCTAGGAAATGGATAGACATGAATGAATTCACCAATAACGATAGATTACAATAGTATGTGGGAAATGTTTAACCAGGATAGTGCTTTAAAGATTTTAAGAGATCCAGCATCGAACTTTCTCTAGCTTCGCTTGAGTCACCTGTCTCGCTCTTTTTCCAAGTCCTCCACATTTACTTACGGTGGGAAGCCGCGACACTAGGTGTAGGATACAAAGAATCACATTATGTCATTCATAAAAAAAGACGCGGTTGTTTTCTATAGAGAGGGTTATGTAACTTTCTGTTCTCCTCACAATTTTTCATTGTTTTCTTATTTTTATTATTTATTCATTCATGTACTTTTCTTGATGAGTGATGAGTGCTCTAAGAAGGGAACAACCCAACATTAGCTTTATCCCCAAAATTATGGAAGTATGCAATTGGCACATTATCTCCATAAGCAAGTATGTTATTTAGTCGCTATGACATCATAGTTGTTATTGTTCACTAGGTTTTTCCGGTGCAATATACAGATTATTTGAACTTGACTCTACCGGCCTGCCTTTTGATTGAGTATCTGCTACAACCCATGTCTGACTCAATTCGACCTATCTAAGCTGTTTCATTAGAACATGTCTAAATTATGTCATTTTTTTTCTTTTATGGGAGATTTATGGCTCTCCCAACTTATTTTTGTGGTTTTTTCCCAACTTATTTTTGTGGTTTTTTCCTTGTTTTCATAAAAGTTTAAAGACCCCCCCCCCCCCCCCCCCCCCCCCCCCCCGCGGCAAAAATTCTAGGAAAAGAGATTTGAAAGAATTTGGGGGAGGGGGCAACTTCTCTATAATATATAGAGATTTTTTACATTTTTTTTCTTCTTCTTGGATTCATATGCTAAGTTTCAACAAATTTCTATTATTATTATATAATACGAATATTCCTGAGTTTAGTGCCCCAAATTAGTTCCCGGTTTTCCCCTATGCCAAGTCATTGCTGACTCATCGTTGATGTAAGGTGCCACGTCATCTATCCTTTGTTATCCACTTGTATAAATAGGATTAGATATCATAGTTAGGGTTTTATGCTTATTGATGATGATGATGTGATTTCTCTCTCCCTCCTAAATTCTCTCTATGCTTTTCTCCCCTTCTTCTATGTCTTTCTCCCCTATCTTTACTATCGTTTACAGCTAATACTTGTAAATCATAATTATACTATACAAATTCCCCCTTAATTGATATTTGTTTGTATTGTTGGGATCTTTTAGTGATTGTTTATGTGTTGAGATTGGGTTTGGAGCTTGATTCTTATCAATTGGCATCAGAGCACTCGTTCCTCAGCTTGCTCATTGTTGATCGACTCAATCCATACATTGGAGGCTTGTACAAGAGAAGGAAAAGCAATTAAGGAGTTTTGTACATAAGGTGTTCAATGAACTGCCTTAAATGATTTCCAGGTATGATTTGTATTTTTGAGGTTTGAATTTGAGGATTCGAATCTGAATTATAAAACTTCAACTATTACAAAGAAAGTGTTTAACAAAATGTCACACAATGAAATTCTCCATTTGTTCAACTCAAATTCCATTCAAGTCAAGTCTGCTAAAGATGCTATACTTTTGATCAAAGTTTCAAGCTTCTTTACCCTAGAATGAGTATGTGCTTTTCCAAGTGTTATGTCCGTATAGTGTTCTTGACAGAATCGAAGTGATTTCATCTTTTATTCTTGAGGTTGTGGCTCATGTTAGCTATTATACAATTGAGAGTGCCAATTTAGCCTTAAACTTGCATGGAAGGTTCATATATGATCAATGTTGTGTATTAGACATTCTATATTTCAAGACTCATGATATTGTTGAGGTGGAACTAAAGGTCATAATCCCTACTACTTTTGAGCACAAGGAGCCAAGTGATATGTCATTAAAACAACCTTCTATTGTAAAAAGAGGTACTCCAAAACCAGCAAATTTCGAAGAATCAAAGGACAAGGTAGTTATGATGCTTGAGCCTATAAATAGTGAGGACCATTTACGTGAAAGGGCAAATCAACAATACTTTAGTATATCCTTTGACTGTCATGTCGCAAAGCCAATGGTAATCATATTTCCAGATCCTTAATTGTCCCAAATGATGGAAAAAAAGAGTTTGGTGGAAGGGGTATAGCATCATCCTCCCTTCGATGTTGTCCAAGCTACTCTTGAGAGACATTACAAGAATTTTGTGGATGTTTTGCTAAATCAGTTGGGCTTCCTTCTCACCGACTGGGTTTTGATCATCGAATTCCATTGCAAGAGGCAGAAAGTAGTACAGTCAACACCCTCTTTCGTCTCTCGGGTGTTGAGATTTTGCGTGTGGTTCTCTCTTCCACTTCGTTTGAGCTGCACGCTAGGTTATATTAGGCGTGGCATTCAGACCCGATGATGGGTCCTATCATTATGGTTTTATCTTTCACTTCGTCTAAGTTTCACCCCAAGTTATATGAAGCGTGGCATTCAAACCCAACTATGGGGCTTATCATTGAGGAATTATTGGATGAATTAGAGGGCGCTTCATACTTTTTAAAAGTTAATCTTAACTCGAGTTATCGGTAGCTCTATATGTTCATTGATGACGTGCACAAGACTGCTCCTCGTACACAGTCCGACCCCCTCTTTAAGTCTTGGTATGGGGAGGTAGCTCATCCCTTAGCCCAGTTACGCAAAAAAGACAGTTTTCGGTGGAACTTTGATGCCACGTCTGCTTTTGATCACCTGAAACACGCGTTGGAGAGTGCTCCCGTCTTTCCTCTGCCTGACTTCTCTATCACATTTGTTATCGAGACTCACACGTCATGAAATTTCTATGTGATCTTCAGAGTTGTTTGTTTCAGTTTGACCCTTGGGGACAAGAGCCAGGTCGCGGAGGGGTATTGATGAGAATATTCCCGATGTTCAGTGCCCCAACTCAGTTCTCGGTCTTCCCCCTATGCCACGTCATTGTTTACTCTGTTAGGACAAATTGACTAATAGCAGTAAAAATACAGTGAAAATTCCTGCGAGAGTACTGAAATACTGCTGTGAAAAATACTGGAATATTGCAAAAAATTCAGAAATAATTATCTAAACATCGCAATCAGATAATTGATAGAAAATTGACCAATTTTCAAACATAGCAACGAACATTGCAATTAGGAGAGAGCAATTAAAAAGATATGACAAAACGATGATATCGCGCTGTGGTAGAGATCACTGTCCTAAAAAACGATTTCGCCGCTGCTCCGGTGCACACAGTATAACCGGGGGCCGTTCTCCAGGATTAACGCGATCCGACCCTTAACGTGCACTGGTTAATTGCCGGGTAGAAGTACCTTGAACTTTGTCCAAATTTTGAGGAGACAGAGACAGATAGAGAAACTTTGAATGATGAGTAAGAGAGAGGCTGAGAATGTTCATTTTGATTGTCATAGCTCATGGTATATATATAGCGCTAAAAAACGGTAACAAACATTAAAAACAACAGGTTGCAATAAATTCTAACGGCTATAAACGGTAACAAGCATTAAGTTATCAGCTATAATGAATTCCAACGGCTATAAATGGATGTAATAAATTGCAACGGTTATATTGTTAATTAATTCCCAACGGTCACAATTTTAATGACCCTAAACGACTAATAACAGTAAACGGTTAGTAAATAGGCACGGTTAATATATGTTCCCATAATACTTAAGTTTAGCTTGTATCATTTTTTCAACATACTCATCGATGATATGTAGTGGTGGCCACCAGGCCTCGGGCCAAATTGTAGAGGCCTTTGGGCCGGGCACACCCTGGGCCTGCCGCGGTTGGGGCAACAGCTATAATTGTAAAAAAAAAAAAAAATTATATATTTTTTTTTCTATAAATACTTAATCCTTTCCAACCCATTTCCTCACCAAATCTTCAATCCTCTCTTCTCTCTCTATACATTCATCATCTCTCATCTTCTCCAACCTTGCTAATTGCAAAATTGTGCTCTAAAGTTCGAAGTTCGTAAAGTGTTTGGCTGAAGTTCGAATTTCATTGTTCTCTGGTTTCGGTAATTTTAGTATCGCAATTTTATTTGATTCACATTTTTAGTTATTTAATTTGCATTACTACTTGCATTTTATAAATACTAATCACTTATACTAATATGGCACACAATTCTTCATCATCCTCTGGAGCCGGTCGTGCTAGTTCTAGCTCTCTCTGCCACCTAGAATCCCTAAAAGGAGTAGAATTGTCTTACTTAATATGGAAGAACGAGCTTTTATACAACCAGACCCATCACCCCCATACACTGATGATAGCATAGATTATGACTTTTCACAACAACAAGATTATCATGAGTCAGGTGGTGGTAGGTTTGGGACTCACAAGCTGATGAGGAACCCACGCCCACCACCGAAGCCCAGCCTGAAACTAGTACCGGTGCTAGTAGGCGTACAACTAGTGGGGTATGGAAGCACTTTACCCTTAATAAGAAAACTAATAAAGCAACTTGTAAATTATATGACCCGGCTAGGGATTTTAGCCATCAACCTGGTAGTGGGACGGGCACATTAAACTGACATATACTTAGGTGCCACCCCCAGCAATACCCAGATAAGAGCCAACAACGTCTAGTACAGCAAGTGACCGGTGCACTTGCTAATTTTAGGTTCTCTCAAGAGTGCAACCGAAAGGGGCTAGCTAAATATATAATTTTGGGTGAAAAGCCTTTCAATACCAGCGAAAACCCATATTTCGTCGACTATCTCCAACGAAATGTGAACCCCGCCATTGTGAGAATTCCTCGGAACACCGTAAAGCGGGACGTTTTTACGTTGTACCATGGGATAAAAGCTGGGGGTCTTAACACTTTTTGCGATGAACACGAGCATGTTCTCGTTGACGTCGGACGTATGGACGTCGAAACCCGGCTAACCTTATATGTGTATAACGGCACATTGGACCAATGAATCCTTCATCCTCCAAAAGAGGATAATTCATTTTGGACTTTTAGATTGCCCCCACACTGCCGAGGTAATTACGAGTGCGATTATGTTGGCAGTCCGTGACTGGGGCATAGAGCGACGTATCTTCAGTATTACGTTCGACAATGCTACGAATAACACTGCATCCGTTACACATTTAATTAGGCAAATGAGACCCATGTTAGGTGGGAAGTGTTTCCATATTCATTGCATTTGTCACATTTTGTGTTTAATGGTAATTGATGGTTTAGATCTTATAAAAGTATCCCTTACTACCTTAAGATCCGTAATAATATCTATTAAATCATCCGGCACTAGAAAAAGAAGATTTAGAAATTTATGTAGGTTGCATAACATATAATATAAACAATTCAAATTAGACTCCCAAACTAGGTGGTTGTCTACGGTAGAAATGTTAGAGCGCATTCTACTATACAAAGACGTTCTGATGGAATTCGCCCAGGAAAATCGTACAGAATGGAGCGATTACAACCTGGCCGGTATAAATTGGGAGACAATAGATCAAATTTGTAACTTTTTTAGCATGTTTAAAGAGGCAACGACATTTTTTTGGGTTGCTACTATCCGACCATGCCTCAAGCAATATCAAGATTGCTTGATATTGTCAATTGGATGGTGGGTAATGAATCCAACCCCATTTTGTTTGAATCGATTAAGGCAATGAAAGAAAAGTTTGCCAAATATTATTCTCAACTACCTCTTACATATTGCTTGGCAACTATTTTAGACCCTCGTTGTAAACGCGGGGGTTTAAACTTGTTTTGCCAATATTTTTTTAAATATTTGCATCCTAGTCTTAATATCGACACTTTCATTGCCGATGTCGAAAACTACTTGCATAGTTTATTTTCTCAATATTCCCGTAAATTAGCGTCTAATAATCCTAGTACTGTTGCAGTAGGATCTTCCACATCTAGTGGAAGTAGTTCACACACGTCATATTCGTGGAAGCTGTTGGAGCAATTTATACCCACAGTAGCCCCCACATCATGTGACGAGCTAGATTATTATTTGTGGACACCGTTGGTCCATATTTTCGGGCCGCCGGCCAACCCGCATTTTGACCTTTTACAATGGTGGAACACAAAACAAGCCAAGTATCCCGTGCTTTCCACCATGGCACGTGATATACTATGTTGTTCGGTGTCTTCAGTAACATCGGAGTGTGCTTTCAGTCTTGGTGGCAGGTTGCTTGGAACGAAGAGGGCGAAGCTATCGCCGTCAAGCTTGGAGATGTCCGTGTACTTGAAGGATTGGCTACTAGCTGAGGCAAGAGATCAACAAAGAATGAAGCTGGATTCATCGAGCGATGAAGAAGATGACCGCACAACTGATACGTCAAATGATGGCGTAGAAACCCCCCTAGGTGACTGATATCAACACTTTTGTATGTCAATAATTTACTTTTAAATATTTACGTCAAATGTTGACCGCACCACCTATATGTCAAACTTTGTATTTTTTGATAAACAAATTTGTACTTTTAAATATTAGGCCCCAACTGCGTTGTATTTGTACTTGTATTTGTTACGTTATTTATTTACCATTATTTTTTTTGATAAGATATTTACCATTACTTATTGTATATTTTATTTTATTACATATATTTAACATTATTTTTTTGTGAACATGTATATTTAGCATTATTAGTGCTTGAAAAAAAAATGCATTTGTATCTCATATTATTTATCAATGAATTACAATAATTTTTGTATAAAACGACTTTGTATTATTTAAATTTTTTTTATTTCTGTAAAAAATGCGGGCCGGGCCTGGCCACCACTACTGATGTGGGGTGCCACGTCACCTATCCTTTGTTATCTACTTATATACATAGGATTAGATATTATAATTAGGGTTTTATGCCTGTTGATGATGATGATGTGATTTCTCTCTCTTCCTCCTAAATTCTCTCTATGTTTTTCCCCCCTTCTTCTATGTCTTTCTTTCCCTTTCTTTACTATCTTTTATAGCTTATACTTATAAACCATAGTTATATACAATATAAATTCCCCTTTAATTGATATTTGTTTGAGTTGTTGGGATCTCTTAGTAATTGTTCATGTGTTGAGATTGGGTTTGGTGCTTGATTCCTATCATCGTATACACCAAAAAAAAACATATAATTATATCAATATTATACTTTCTAAAAATATACATGGTGAAATATTTTAATTCTTATACAAACAGTAATTTGTTTACATATTCCAATAACAAAATTAACAATTGTTGCATACGTAATTAAATACAAATTAGTATCTTGCAGAAATTTTGCTGTATATTTTATAGTTGTTTAATAAACTATATTTTTCTTGTTTTGGTCAACTAAATTTACTTGTTTTTCACGTGACTTCGAATATTTGTTTTTAGTATATATGGAAAATTTTGTTCTTTAGTGGATTTTTAAATAAGTATATTTTGTCATTAACTTATATATATATATATATCCTAAAAATAAATTGATGAGATGACATTAATTTTAATACATTCATAGTTCCACGGTGTCTTGATTAAATTAAAAGTCAAAAAATTGCATTAATTTTTGCAATATGTCTTTAATCAAATTAATGTTAGGGTTATTTATATTTTAATACCTTAACATCATCATCATCATCATCACAAACCAGTGCCTCAAGGATTCCCGCTTGCTCAGGGTCTGGGAGGGGTTGGATGTACACAGCCTTACCCCATCAAGGTGAGACCCTGACAAGAAACTGTTTCCGGAGACCCTCAACCTGATATTTGATAGATACGATAGTTATTATGTGTTATTATGGGTATGTGGTGCCTGTATGAAGAGCATGGAAAGTGAGATATATTGCTAAGCAAATATGCATGTAAGTATGTAAACAAGTAAGCAAGTAAGCAAGTAAGTAGGCATGTACGCATCGAGGCATGGAAGCCTAGAGGCCTAGAAGCATAGAAGTGGGCACAGAAGCATGGAAGCCTAGAAGCACAGAAACATAGAAACATACTACCCCGCTAAATCGGTTAACCCTATGTTACTCCTATACTGATTTTTCGATTGAGCTCTTATGTAGGGTCATTTCTTCATTTAGGTTGGGGTAGGCAAGGTCCTGTGTAATTGTCTTCGTCGACCTCTTCTTCTTTGGCCGGCCTCATCTTCTCTTAGTGTTTGTAATAAGGAGTTGTCCGCATCACCTAACAAAGGCAGTGGTGGGTCTCCATCCAACTCTTCTTTGGCCGGCCTCTTCTTCTCTTCACATCCGTCGGATTGTGTCGCAACCAGGCATATGAGCATTCTATTGATATTTGAATGAGCTTACAAGTGTCCAATGCTCCTACACCGCTATATCTGTTACACCTATACTAATCCTCCAAAGAGCTCTGTGCAGGGTCAGCTATTTGTTTAGGTTGAGATAGGTGAGGTCCTGTTGAATCGTCTCCGCCCAACTCTTCTTTGGCCAGCCTCTCCTTCGTTTCCCATCTGTAATATGGAGTTATTTGCATGTCCTGACGGGGACCGTGATGGGTCTCCTCCTAGCATGCCCAAACCACCGCAAAAGTTGCTCCCTCAGCTTGTCCTCTATTGGAGCGATGCCTAATTTGCCTTTTCTAACATCATTTCTAATCATGTCCTTCCTTGTGTGTCCACATATCCATCTTAGCATCCTTATCTCAGCCACTTTTAGCTTCTGCATGTGCTGACACTTAACTGGCCAGTACTCTGCCCCATAGGATATAGCCGGTTTAACTACTATGTTATAATATTTACCCTAACATTTTTTAAAATAGTAAAAAAGATCATGACCTTTTCGAATTAATAAAAAAGCTCCTAAGTTTTTGTCGTATTAATGAAAAAGGCTCCTTTCCACCGCAATGACAACATTTTCTATCGATAGAGCTGATGAAAATTGTTATTTTAATAATGTTATAGTAAAATGACAAAAATATCATTCAATACTCTTATTATTACTTTATAAACACAAAATTCGAGATGATATATTTCATAGAAACCATCTATTTTTGATTAATTTGTTCTAAAATATGGTTATTGAAGGATGTTTTCGTCATTTGACTGTAGTAATTATAAAAAAGTAGTTGTCACGCCAGCTCTATCAACGAAAAATGATACCACACCGGAGAGGTATCTTTTAATTAATACAACAAAAATTTAGGGATACTTTTAATAATTCAAAGAGGTCAGGATCTGTTTTATTATTTTCAAAAATATCATTTACTAAAATGTAAATACCCATTAATATTTTGAGGATTACTTTAATTTTTGTCAACAATTGAGAAGTGCTTTTAGCATTTAACCTTAAACATAGAGTAATGCCATTATCAGATTAAAATTACTAAATACCAAACAACTTTGTAAAATCTTGTGATTATTATTTATAAAAAATCACATCAGTATTCTAATAGTAACAATTATTACTCTGAATTAGAGCTTGAATTTAAAAATATAGTTAATAACTGCTAAGAACAATGAAGTTTTATAAATATTTGTATTTAGCGTCATTTAAATAACAAGAATCAAAATCAAAATATGAATTTTCCTCTTCTTCTTCTACTCCTCTTCTCCTCCTGTTCATCTTCTACTCTTCTTCTCCTATCTCTTTTCTTTTCATCTTATATTCTTCTAAAATTAGATTAATTTTAGGTATTATTTTAATTGATTGTATCACGATGATATAAACATATTTGGCATTTATTCCTTTAAATGCCATCTCATAGGAAAGAACAAAAAACAAAGTTTTTTAGTGAGACCACCTAAATTTTAGGTGCACTTTTAAAAAATCATTAAAATTTTATAATTTTTTTTAATGTTACATCCAAACTTTTCAAACGTTTTCAATGTTACAACTTGATTTGACACCGTTAACATTTGTTAATTTTTTTTTTGCTAACATAGCATTCTAAAAAAAGAGAAAACAATACAAAAAATTTAGAATTTCATTTAAAATATTTAAAATATCTAAAAATTTTGTCCATGTTTTAAAAATCTTCAAATAGTTAGAAAAGATCATAGATTTTTTTAAAAAAATATCATGTCAGAAAAAACAAACGAATATTAACGTCATTACTTTGAGTTATGACATTAAAAAATTAAAAATTTATGTATAATCTTAAAAAGTTAAAAAATTTAGATAATTTTTTGAAAACATCCGTAAATTTTAGGAACATTTATTGCATTAAATTTTTGTATTTTATTGATTCATATAAAACTAATAACATTTTTTCTTTTTAATAGTTAAATAATTTAGTAAAAATTTTATAAATATAAGTATAATAAATATTACTTAACATATTGATGCAATCACTCAGATTACACCATAAATTTGGGGAGAATAAAGGTAGATTGAGAAAAGAATGAGGAAAGAGAGAGAGTTAGGATTTTGAGAATAGAAGGGTAAGGGGTAAGTCGAGACAGAAGAGAAAGAAAAGAGATAGATGAGAACAAATTGTTTAGTTTGTCATTAGTACTAATGGTGCTTATTATATTTGCATTTATACTAAAATCACAAAGAATCCCCTAAAACTAAGTACATTTATTAGTGTATACTAATTATACGATAACACATATATCTTTAGTACACATGTTATAAAATCTGAAAAATTAAAAGCATTTATACTGTCGTCACGGATTCGGGTTGCGGAATGAGCACGGAGTCAGCAAACTAATCTTTATCTTTATTTATTTAAGTCAATTATGTAAAAATTTTCAATCACATATTAAATGTCTGTTTTTATTTTCTTAAATTTATCTATTAATAATATAAAATAAAAAAAAATGGGTAATGAGTTTCTATAAATATACATTGTAATAAGTATTTTTTTTAAGTAATTACTTATTTTTATTAAAAATTGTATAAAAATTGAGTACAATAACAAATCTAGTGCCTCAAAGGGCTCCCGCATAAGTAGGCTAAAGAGGTAGATATACGCAGCCTTTCCCCTTTCGGGAGTTACTCCAAAGAGAAGCTATTTTCAAGAACCCTCAACCTGAGAAACTTGTCTGCAGCATAGAAGCATGGCAGCCTGACCCACTCTTAAATCATTTTTTTTTTATAAAAATTGAGTATTTGTCAAAAATCATTTTTTTAAAGATTGAAATTCGTCAATAAATCCTAATGAAAAAGAACCTATTCTATTACGACTCTTACTCAAAAAAATAATAGATTTTTAGTAGCATATTCCATATAAGATAATTTAAATTATATTTAATAATATTAATTTGATATTTTTGATTTTAACAATTATAAATATATTTTGTATTTATTGATAATATCAAAGTTGAACTATATTATTAACATATTGCATGCTAACAACAAGATAGTATTTAACAAAAACAGTCACCAATATAATTAAACATGTAACTCGCAAGTTATTCATTTAATAATTCAATTGAATGAGAGTCAAGAGTTTTTAATCCGTATAATAAACAAGTTAAGTTGGAGTTAATTTTAAATCTAATACTCATTATATAATACAAACACAAACACAACATGTTTGCGGGCCACAGTCAAAGCATTTAAAATGTGGACCTCTGCCACGTCATTCTACCGTGCAACAGCCTGACCTACTCTTTTATTAATATAGTTTCTCTTTCTTCAAATAACAATTTGTCAAACTTATAAATGGCGTGTTACTACTTTCTTTTCGTGCAATAGATTTTAGGTAGATTTTTTTTTTTTGATAATTAGCGGCAAACTAGCGCAACAAAACAGGGTACTCAGCTAAACGAGCCCTAGGAAATCCCGTAAATGGGAGACCTACAGAAAAGACCCAAAAGAAAAAAAAAGGGAGAAAACAACAAGAAACAGGCGCAACCAAACCAAAAATGAACTTACCAAGACCACCAAAATAGAAGAAAGGGACACAAAAACCAAAAAAAAAAAAGACAGGACGGCGGAAGAAGCTGAAGCAGAGCCACCCAAAAGAACACCTGGCTGGATCTCAACTGAAGAAAAATCAAACAAAAAACACGGGAAACAGGAGCTGGACTGAAACCTCAACCCCAAAACCAACCACCTCAATTAGCAAGCAGCTTTACCACCCTAGGTGGGTCGAAACCATCAAAATTAAATCCTACTAATTTCCCCATCTCAATAGCCCGCTCCGCTTGCATAATCATCTCGTCATACTTCGCTTCCGAGATCTTGTCATACGTATTCGCCCTATTTCGTTTTTTCTTCTTCCCGGCTGTCTTTGACGATCTTCCCTATTTCGCCTCATTCCCCTTTTTCCGCTTGTTTAAGGGTTTGGTCTTTTCCGGAGTGCTGTTCCTAGGCGACATATCTTCCAGAAACTCCTGACGCTCCGGCATTTTTATTTATTTTTTCCTTGTGCTTCAGCGCTTTCCTCTCCCTTTTTGTCATCACTCCTTTTCCTTTTCTCTTCCCAACTTCATTGGGCCTCTCCATACAATTCTCTGACCTATTTAAAGCAAAAAGACTCAAAACTGGAGGAAACATAGGTCCTGAGGATCCAGAGTCATCTTTACTGGCGGGATCTTGAGTTACATTCTCAAGATGTAATAAGTGCGCATGACTGGCTATGTCACCCTCCACCCCTTGGAGCAAAGGAAGCATATGTTGGTTTCCACGCACTTCCTGAACTGGAATAGGATCGCCATGCTGTGGAGACGGAAGGGGAAGAGAAGTATGTGCCCGACTGCATTCCATAGACCATCTATCGACATCTTCCTCCACCCACGGAAGTAAACTAGGAGGATGGGCCAAAGGCTGAAGAAGGCAAGGCTGCAGTGTTTCAAAGGGATAGGAGCATTCCAATGCCCATCTACCAAAGATCTAACCATTGAGGTGGAAGGAAATTTAATCGAGCGGCAGCGAATTAACCCCCAGTCCTTCCTTTGTAGACCAAGGGATAGAAGTTTCAGGCACCTCACAAGCACTCGAGAAATCTGTGATCTGCTCCAAAGAGGGCCGAACCCATGAAGTATGTCGAGCTACAACATTGCACTGATTTTCTGGTTGGGATTGTGTCGAAAAGGATGCCTGCTCTCTAGCCAATCTGTCCGAGGCCGCACGGGCAACAGCTCTGGGAGAGTAATCAGGGATCAATACAGAGTTGCCTTCTTTAACGAGGACCAGGCGGGATCCCCCATTAAAATGAACCTGGACTAACTGATGAATGTAAGTTGTGTAACATGTGTCAATCAGCATCTTGGCAACATCAGCGCACCTCATAGCGGACGTTCTTGAGTCCACTCTTATAAATTTTCCCACGCTTTGGCGATATCCACAAAACAGTCCTTGGACCAACATTGGACAGGTAGACCATGAATCTCAAGCCACACTCTTCTATTAAGGGACCCAAGGGTCTCACCAGAGTACCAGTACACCTCTTTGAACTTCCGTAGAAGAGTCTCCTTGCGTGGGCCCAGGTAGGATTGCAAGGTGCCAACAGAGTTACATACCAAGATAAAGGTAGTGTTGCTTAAGCCTTTAGGAGTTAGCCCGTAAAGATCATACTCCATGATAAATGTAAGTATGTCATCAAGACTGACCTCATCTGACGAATGGGCAATGATTGACCTCTCAAGCCATGCTTCGACATTCATGTTGGTATTTGACACCACAATCCTCGGAGTAGTTGTGTTGACATCTTCCCCACCTCGATTAGGTGGTGTGTTCCTCTGTTCTTGAGTATCACTTGTGTTTTTGACCCGTTGGGCAACCCTTTCCTGCTGTTGGCTTCGTGCGGATGGAGGTACTGATCTTCTGTCTGGGTTTGCCCATTGCACTCTAAGCTTGACACCCACCACCCATCTTCCATTCATGGATGTAACTGCCGTGTAGCTTCATTCGAGTCATAAATCGAACAAAGCCATAAGACCATCTAGATCTTAGCCTTTTTCTCACAGGGACAAAGGTGTCATAGATTGACCTGAAGCCACGAAAAACAGCCCTAAGCCATGAGTTTGTAGTTTTTTCAGGTAGGCCATCCACGAAGACCGACACCCCTGCATTTGAAGTTGGCATTTCAGGCAATGTTGCTGATGTGATTAGTGGACGGGAGGCAGAATGAAGGCCGAAGGGAGGAGGAGGTGTTGGTGGCGGTGGGTGGTGGTGGATTTGATGAAGGCTGGTGTTAGGATGTGAAATTGGAGATGATGGGAGGTGATGAACATGGCGAGAGGTGATGGAATTCGCTGGTGGGCGCCCGATTCCGGTGGCCATTGGGTCTGGGTGGGCTGGAGATGGTGGTAAGTGGTGGCGGACTCTGGTGTTGGAGATGGTGATGGTGGTGTTTGGTGGTGAAAATGGAGTCTGGTGGAAATGGTGTTGGGTGGTGGAGGAAATCGGTGGTGGGATTCGGTGGTGGATGGTAGTGTCTGGGGGTGGAGAGTGCTGGTGGAGGCCGTGGCGGTGGTGGCAAACCAGGTTGTTGAGGAAGGAGGCGGTGGTGCTCCTTCGATGGGCCACCGAGCGTTGATGGACGGCAGCCACAATTGTACGACCAGGTGGGCAGGCCGACGGCGAGTCGTCGGCGGTGACTCTGGCCCCTGGAAAGCTACCCACGCTCCCACACACGCAGGAATTGGGTGGTGCGTGTGGTTTTTTATGACCGTTGGGGCTGGGGCTTTTAGGAGAGAGAAAAGGCATGTTGTAAATTAGAGTTTAGGTAGATAAACGTAGGGGTGAACAAAAATTAGTCTGGACTGATGAATTGGACCGGATCGGGTGTTTCGGTCACGGACCGGATCGGACCAAGTGAAGTTCAGTCTCGTCCACGGTCCATATTTTAGTAGATATTCAGTCTACGGTCCGATCCGGTTCAAAACCGAAAAACCCGAGGACCTAATTGAAGACCGATAAAATATATACAATAATAATATAATTTAAATTTGAATCATAATAATTTTTTTAAAAAATATATTTAAATGCAAAGTATTAAGGAAAAAAATATTTAGTTAACATTAATGACTTATTTATGATGATGATGGCCGTCCCTCTTCCTGCCTTTTCAAATTCCTTTCCTTATTTTAATTTTTTAATTAATTCTTCCCCATTTAGCTAACTGTTTGCAGCATTAAGGAAAAAGCAAAGAAGCAAAGAAGTTTACATTTAGTTGATTTTTTTCTAGGCTTTACGTCATTGAAATTTTAAATCAGGTATGTATTCTCTCTCAATTTTTCTTATGATATTGAATTATTGTGGCTTGTTTTGCTTGTTAGATATATAAAGTAAAAATAAAATAGTTTTGTATGTTTGTTTTATTTATCTTGTCATTATTCTATATATAGAACACCCGGAAGGGGTAAGGCTGCGTACATCACTCCTCCCAGACCCTGCTTTCTGAGGGAGCCGCGAGGCACTGGGACTGTTGTTGTTGTATTGTTCTATATATAGTTAAATTAATTGTACTATACTATAAATTCTTTTAAGATATGTTTGAATATATTGGATGTGAATGGAGTAAACAAAATATTTTGAATGCTTAATTTAATTGAGTATATGGTTAATATAATTTTCAGAGTTCAACAAATTAAAATAGATTTCTTTCAATTCGGTCCATAATTGGGTCGGTCCGGTCCGGACCGGTTTTAAATCGGTCTTGGACCGGACCGACCTGATTTAAATCGGTCCGGTCAACGGTCTGCCATTTTAGTGTTATTCGGTCCGCGGTCCGGTCCGGTCCGGTATTGGACCGATGTGCAGCCCTAGATAAACGTGAAACTTATTATTTCATATGTTTTCTATTTTGTTTATTATTTAGTCATCATATTGTATGATTGTGTGATTTAGTCGATATATAATTTATATAATGTTGATTTAGACAATAAAATGTTTATGGTCATGTCACAAATGAGTTTACGTTGGGTCGACGGATAGGTTTGCATCTGATATAATTAGACTACTAAAAATTACATCATTGGAGAAAAAAGTTCATTTTTTTTAAAAAATATTAGCTTACTTCTAACTTTGATTACATTTGGAACTCTATTTTATATTTTGCCTTATCTAGTTTTGCACCATCACCTTTATTGAGGGCCTGTTTGGGATTTATTATTCTAGGGAAATAAGTATTTTTTCTGGAAGCAGCACTTTTCTGAAATCTGAAGGGTATTTGGCAAACATCAAAAAGCGCTTTTTATGAAAAGCAGAACCTGTTTTTCTGCTTATAAGCAGAAGCAGAAATTTGGTGCTTTTGATTATAAGCAGAAGCAGAAATTTGGTGCTTTTGATTATAAGCAGAAGTAGAATAAAAAACTTAAAATTTTTAGGATAAAAATACCCTTACTCAAAAATTAAAATTACATTATACCCTATCATCTTTCAAAATCCTACCCTTCTACCCAGCCAATTTGGTCCTTTTCGGTAATTTGACCAAGAAAGCACTTTTCTTAAACACTGGCCAAACACTAACAATAATAAAATAAGTGCTTTTGACTGGTAGAGCCAAACACAAACTGCTTCTTCGAAACAACACTTTTCACATAAGTGCTTTTACAGAAAGTGCTTTTGAAATAAGCAGTTTTTTCACAGCAATCCCAAACAGGCCCTAAGACCTTTATCTTGTATTTTCTATATATACAACAATCTTGTATGTTCTTAATTAATTCAATTTATACTATTATTTCACATGATATCACAACAAATGTCCCAAATTTCTTTTTCCGCTTCTTTTCCTTTCTCTACCATTGAGAGAAAACAAAACCCCATTATGTCATTATCCGCTTCTGCCTAAGCATCCAAGAGGCTGCTCCACTCCTCGTGGAAACCTTGTAGCCTCTCTCCCCGTCTCCTCCCCAAACCCCCCGAGATTGCAGCAGAGGCAGTGGTCAACTAATTAGCGACCCAAGGTGCGGTAGCCAACAATGGCGGCCCTA
This sequence comes from Simmondsia chinensis, assembly GCA_018398585.1. Lineage (NCBI taxonomy): Eukaryota > Viridiplantae > Streptophyta > Magnoliopsida > Caryophyllales > Simmondsiaceae > Simmondsia > Simmondsia chinensis. Next base: position 33,477,957 of record JAGTTD010000005.1, read on the forward strand.
ACTCTAATTAGTCTCATATCAGTACATTTCTATTCCCTACTCATCGTATAGTGCCTGGAAACCACAGATTCAGTGACCCACAAGCCTGAAGTCCCAAAAACACCGAAACTATCCCTTCCCCCTCTTCTGCCCTCAACACCTCGTATAGCCTTCTTCTTCCACTGCATACAGTAGAACTCCTCACCTCAATAATAGGGTAGCGAGTAGCCCTAATCTATGACGATGTAATCACTCATGGCAGTCACTAGTGCCTCATATCTTGTTACTATATGGCTAGAAAATTCCACCGACTACCCTACCTGGTGTGAATAGCTTAATATGATACTGGTCTCAAATGGGGTCTTAGTGTACGTTGATACCAGATATTCCTATCCACCTTTACATTCAACAAACTCCCAAACCACAACCCAACCCCTTATACATTATGTGGATTCATATTTGTTTGCACCTTAAATTTGAGGGAGCTGGGACGATGTCGTTTTGAGCAAAGTGCCACGTGCTTAACAAGTGAGGTCCTCCTCGAGGAGAATTAGGCCTTTAGGTGCTGAAATAATGGCGTCTCGAGCCCAGCGTCCTGAGAAGATTATCACCCTAACAAGGGTTTCAACCGCTCGAGGCTCGAGATGTTTGAACGGTAAAGGGAGCTCAAGCTCAAGGGACTGCCAAGAAGACTAGAAGACTAGTGGTTTCCAAGCTCGAGATAGTTACTTGGAGCATAATCTCAGATACTTGGACACTAAGCTTAATCCAAGAGAACATGGGGTTTCTAGAGGGGACTTCAGCTAGAGATTCAGACTTGGGCTTCAAGGAATTCCCTCTAATACTGAATCACAGACACTTTCATTGATCTTTTACGTATACAAGAAGAGATTAGTGGCCTGACATGGGGAGAAGTTGCCGCAAAATTAGGGAGAAACAGTTACTTAGTTTTCTATAAATAAGAGACTATTTGACAGTCCAAAGTAGTACACACAATCAATACAAAACTTCTTCGAGTTTTCTTTACAGCATACTTGTGCTCTTTTCTTAGGAGTAGCGTAACTTAGCTTAGCATAGAACTTGCTCTACTTCCTTATTCAGTAATACAGTCTTTCGAGCTTTAGGTATGAACTTCTTATTTTAATCTGTTCCAAAATTTTGATAAGTTAAGAATTAAGGCTAGTTTAAGGCTGTGACAACCAAGGCTTGACCTTGATTGCATTGGTCTTAACATCACAATCACTGCTTGATAAGTCAGGTGAACTTAAGTTTACGCCATTGATTAGGGCTTTGATGGCTAAGGCTTGACCTTGATTACATTGGTCCTAATCCAGTGACCTGAATACAATTTGCTCTAGGTTAATCTTGTCAAACCTAAACTCATTTGAGTTATTATAAGTCAAGAGTGCTAGGCTTAAAAACCTGATTGATTTGGGCTTCTAAGTGGACTGCTAAGCTCTTGAGTTTGTCTCCGTCCTGGTTCCTGACTTTTAAAGTATATGAGGAAAAGTGTATGTGATCCCTGCTCCGTCACTATAACTGCCACTTGAGTTACGTCTATATCTCTTTATTTTTTCGTCAAGAATATATACAAAAAATCCACAAAAATATTTAACCAAGTTTTCTTAATTGAAGTATAAGCTATACTCACGGTATAACTGAAGTCAGATACACCAAAATATTACAACTTTTTCTCCAAAAACGGTGAGTGGTTGAGGTCAAAGGCGTGCGATTTGGATTTAGGCTCACTCTCTAGTCGTGGTGAATCCCTTTTGCACGTTTATTTTGTTTTTACTTTACGGCAACAACATCACACTTAATTACAATCAAATAGAACAAGCACGCCTTTTGACTACCACAGTAGGATGCTTAAAACAAGACTTTGTTGTCTTTAACCCATCATGGATTACTAGAATATAATTGCGAGCCATTTGCCGATGGTTAGAACCAGAAGGTCTAGTGCTCTTGAGCATGAGGAACTAAAAATTGGGTCCCTGCTTGAGCATCATCTTGAACGAAGTCCTATAACACGAAGGGATGAGCCAAGTCATAGCCCTGACAGTGAGGGCAATGGCGATGATGACATCCCAGAAGATGAACACATTGGGCTGGATGGCCATTCTTGCAAGAGTTTCATAGCTATGCTCCAATTGTTAGGAACCATTAACTGAAAATTCAAATTTATCCTATAAATATTATTTTTTTATTAATGAATAAAATTTAATTATGTTTGTTTTCATTATGTTTGTGTAAGTGAGTACGACATACATGTGATTTTATTTTAAGTAATATCCATAAGATAGATGTAGTCCTCAAATTACATTACAATGTTTGTTTTAAGTGGGAATGCGATTATGTCACAGGTAGACTTAAAACAAATTGAATGAAAATTCGTAGTCAGTGATGAATTTGGACTACTTATCTGCTAAGGCTATAATGCGACGCTTTAGATGACCTACTTTGGTCATGCGGATGGTGATCCAAAAGTGTCGTGTTGGTGTTTTGCAATAAGATTGATATACTGAATTGGCCAAGATAGTTACTCGTTTCCAGACTACTATTGGAGATGAGTGATTCATAATATACTATTTGAACGATGATTCTAAATCCTGAAGGTATTTTAAAACTATGCATGGAATATTAGTTGTGTTGGCGTACTTAAAAGTTAGGTCTCTTAATGTGACCAAAATATTACATACATTAGGTAACGGCATGAAGTGTGACAGGGATCAGGTTCAATATGGAATCTATAATCTCTTACGAGATATATATATCCTCTTTGTTGAATCGTAAGTGTTTGAATTAATTCGGAAACTTTGTCCAAAGTATTCTAAATGTTTGACATTTGGAGTTTATACTATGAATTTGCTCATGTATAAATGAATTATTTAGAAAAGGCAAGTCGAGAACTAATGGAAAAGCTGTGAGAAAAATAAAAGTAGTAGTTATGATTATTTTTTATGGATATCTAATAGAAGGATTGTTGTTGTCAAAATAGTCTAATTGGGAATTACTGAATAAATAATTTCATTCTAGAGTACAGCAGGACTTATTTAGTGGAATTAAGTCTTGCTGAATGGCAATCAAATTTTATCATGTGATGTTAATTAATTTAACCCTTTTGGAGCTAGAGTTAAATTGTCCCTGAGATTCCTACATAAGCTTCTAATATTATACCATCAGAAAAATGTTGAGAGAATTAATGCAATGAATTATTTATTCATATGATTAGTAAATTTAATTTGGCTAAATAATATTCATTAGATTAATAAAATTAAAATTATAAAATAAAATGATTTTTTTAAAATAAAATTCATACGATGAATTTTTATATGTGGGGGAAAAAACATACAAAAACGTGGCGACCCGTGTGAAATGGAGCAGACCAACCGGCACGCAATAGGTCCTATGTGGTTGGTCCATGCCAGCATGCCACGTGGAGTGCTCTTGGAAAGCCCACAAGGGAAATCCGTGCCTAATGGCGCCAACCAACTAGAATGTGCTTCATGGTGCGTTCTGGGCAGCCGAAGTCATTTTTAATTAAACGGCGTCGTTTTGTTTGATATTTTTTTTTTATCCCACATTATTTATTTTAGTTTTTTAGCCCAATAGCCTATTATAAATAGGGATCATGGAATTAAGGTTTAGCATCAATTAAAAATTAAAAATAAATTTCTGAGAGTGTTGACTTTTAGAGAATTAAAAGAGGAAAAGTTTTCATTGAAAATTTTCCTCTAGTTTAATTTTTTTCGGAGCTCATACTGCGGGTGTTCAGAGGAGGTTGCGTAGAAGGTCTCGTAGTCTTGGTGATTTCTTGGAGTGACACTGCGGTTTACATCCTTGTATTTTTCTTACTTATCTTTCGTTTTAGTTTTTCGCTTTTTCTATTTATTCACAATATTTATTATAATAATTATTTTTTATGTTATTATTATGAATGTATTAGAGTAGAGGCATTTAGATTTAAAATTAGAAATTTAAGTCTGTAGACTTAAAATTAGGAATTTTAAATCACCTGCAGGTTTAAAATTAGGAATTTCAAATCGTTCCGTTGCATTAGTTAGATTAATTTAGGGAATATTTTTAAAATATGTCCCAACACAAATGCCATTTAGAAATCATGGACGAGAGTGTCCAACCAGCAATGAGAGGTGCTTTGAGAGACAACGTGTTAAAACAGAGCGCAATCTAGCAGCCAAGCGTGAAAACTCTACAACCATGGGAGCCGTGATGAATGATGTTGGAACCTTAATGAATGAAAGGCTTCACAACATAAATATACTATTGACTAACTCACTAAAAATGACATGCATAATGCCAAACCTAGAATACCCCCTACCCCCCCACCCCCCCAAAAAAAAAGCTCTTGGCTTGAGCTTAGCTATTCCTTAACGGGCGAGAACTTCTTGTTGACTGGACTGAGTATAGAAGTGTGGTTGGAGCACTCTAGTACTTGACCATGACTTCACCTGACATATATAATGCTGCCAACCTTATGTCTCAATTTATGCACAACCCTAGATCCATCCATTGTTGGGCAATTAAACACATTCTATGGTACCTTAAGGGTACCCTTGATCACAATCTCTCATCTTACCTAGGTCATGTAATGTTGTTGTTGCTTTTACTGATGCTAATGAGGTGGTTGTCCTAATAATAGGTAATCCACCACTAGTTATATTGATTCCTTTGGTTCGAATCTTTTGTCATGGCAAGTTAAGAAGTCGGCTACCATCTTCAAATTCAACATTAGATTGGACTACTAGGTTGTCGCACAAGTTGCAGCTGCAACTGATTGGGTTCGATGCCTCATGCTTCATCCTTGGCCATGTCACTTGGGACTTTCATTGTTTACTGTGATAACGTAGCAGCTACCTATCTCACCACCAATCGTATCTCAACAACCTGTACAAAACATATAATATTGATTTTTTTTTACTTATTCTTGAAAAGGTAATCAAAGGTGATTTCCACATACCCCTTAGCAAGTTGCTTGTATTTTACCCAAATGGCTATGCACGGATTTTTCAATTATCACAAGTCCAATTTGAATATGGGTTCCCCTCTTACAAATTGAGGGGACATTTTAGAATCATTGCTTACTTTTAACTCAGATTATGTTTAGGATTCCATCTACTAATTTACCTTATCTAGTTTTCTATCTTCATTATATTGACCTGTATCTTGAATTTTCTATATATTATAGGTATAAGACCATTGACATTGGGATGCAGTACGAAGGGTGATGCCTTGCGTCAAGGTACATCACGCCTCTGATCATTGTGCAGACATGGTGACCCGGTGTGCCAAACTTTAGTGCATGATGGATGTCATTAGGGGTGTAAATGAGTCCAGCCGAGCCCGAGCTCATTAGGCTCCAGGCTCAGCTCAGGCTCGGGCTCGGCTCATTGTAGGTTCGGGCTCGCCTCGTCATAGGCTTGAGCTTGGCTCGCCAATGGTTCAAGCTCAAACTGATAGTTATACATAAAAATATTGAGTTAGAGTATACGTATTATTTGATCTTTTGAATTAAAAAAGGTATAAATAATAGTTAGACATAAAAATATTTTGTACTTATCATGTAAAATAAAAATAAATTACACACAAAATAGAAACAAGACAAATAAAATAAAACATATCTTTAAAGAATGAATAGTACAGTATAATTAATTTAACTTTATATAAAACAATGACAAGATAGATAAAATAAATATCCAAAACTATTTGATTTTTATTTTGTATATTTAAAAAGTAAAATAAGCCACAATAATTCAATATCATAAGAAAAACTGAGAGATAAAATATACATGTTTTGAAATTTTAATGACGTGATTATAAGCCTAAAAGATCAGCTAAATGTTAACTTTATTTTGCTTTTTTGGTTCCTGCATAATGCTACAAGTAAGCTACAATTTTAAACTATATAAGGAAGATTCAATTAAAAAAAACGGAGAAGGAAGTTAAAAAGACATGCAGCGTGTGTAATAAATTAATAATTGTGATTTTAGCTTTTTTTAAGGGAGGAAGCTCAAGGGCTCCACTGGTCCAATTAATGCTAGATGTTAGGAAATTGTGATGAGGTGCATACAATTATTTTTTTTGAATAAAATAATTATGGTTAAAATTTAAATTATATTATTATTTTAATTCAGGCTCGTTTAGGCTCGCAAGCTCTCGAGCTCGAGCTTTATTAGGCTCAGGCTTAGCTCATTTATCTTAACGAGCCGACTCGGCTCGACTCGAGCTTGTGACGAGCGAGCTATATGAGCTTTATATCGAGCCGACTCAGCTCATTTGCACCCCTAGATGTCAGTGCCTGTGTTTGGTTGTGACGCGGGACATAACGAGACTTTAACCCGAGCATGACCCTGTAGGGGCAGGTGTCATGTGCGCATGGAGCAACGCCTTGGTTTAGTTAAGCGACACTAGCCAAGCACATATTATGCTCTAGTGTGCACATTTTAATTGCATAGTGCTAGTCAAGAACGGAACCTTGACTAGGGCTAACGCACATGTAGTGCCAAGACGAGGAGGACATCAATTAGACACAAGTATGCATGCAGTGTGCACCCTTTGTACGGGTGAATCGAGGTTGACAGAATTGAGCCTGAGCATGGCATCAACGGACCGCGGGCTATGTGCTAATTGCCCAGCGCTAGCCAAATGCAAGAGCGCAAGCTAGACACTCTTGGTGCACAAGTAAGGACAAAGCATAGGGAGCTAAGTCCAATGCATGGTTAGTTGCGTAGCGCCAGAACAGACCATTGGTTATATGCAATGCGTTAGCACGTGGCATTAACTCAAGATGGACTTTGAGTGTACACAAGAGCCTAAATGTTAACCTAGGGTGGGCCCCTAGGCACTGAAGCCTTGACCAACGAGCTGGTTCAATGCTTGCGCGTGCAATGCGTAGCACCAAAGTGCAGCGGACGGGCGCGCGTGCCAGTGCATAAGCGTTGGGCACCATGACACACAGCGCACATGTGCAACAGTGCGCGTGCGTCTAAGACCCACCAAGACTAAGTCTGCAAGCATGCGCATGGTGTGTGCTTTGCAGCGCATGCATTCGCACTTGTAAAGTACGCACGTGGCACGATCAGCATTAGGCGCTGGCAACACATGTGGTGTGTGAAGCGTGTGCGATACTGGTGATGCACACGTGCGCCTTATTTAGAAATGGGTGCTTAGTGCACGCACATAAGCATGTTTGCGCCGGGACACCTGAACCCTTGGGTAAGCTTGCACATACAGAAAGGCGCTTGGCATATGCAGGTCACTTGACTTGATGGTTATTCAGCAAGAGACGTGGAATCTTGATGGAAGACCCTTGACCATGAGCTTGATTTAGTAATGGCCATAGACTGGAGTGAAGCTTGACCTGCCATTTTGGTGCACATTAACCTGGCAACTGATCATTGGGTGAGAAATGCAGCACAGTCTTATCTTGACTTGAAGTTTGACCTAGTAACTGCCGTCTGAAATGCCCTAGTGGAGAGCCTCTCAAAGGAAGTGGGAAATCAGGGTTGTTTTAGGTGCTGCCTGGTGTCCAAGGTAGTTCGCTTGTTGGTTAAATTGTGGGGAAGGCTATGTTTGTCTAGGAAAAAAGACTATTTTTCCCTAAGATTGGGGTCATTCAGTATATTCTAGAGTTTTAGTCTTATACATGGCTTGAGTTTGAATTGTGAGGGTTTCCATTGTAAATCAAAGAGTGCTTAATAATAAAAGTCGAGCCTTGTGTCTTCTGTTCCATATTTTGTGTTTATGTTCGTTTATGTTCAAATGTCGCTGCAATAGTGTGTTTGTGTGCATGTTCAAGCTAAGTGAGTCGTAACCTCAATGCTATCGCAAGTACCCATAGAATTACTTGTGATAGTGATGCAACCCATACTCCAGGCTTGGCGGATCACTACGAGAGTATGGGATTGGCGAGTAGTGCTTGGCGGAAGCGGAACATGCGGATAGATCTAGGCAAAAGTTGAGTTTAATTAAGAATTTGAGTTTTACTAGGATTTTAGCTTTGTTTAAATTTTGAATTATCTTTTTAGAATTAGATTCTTATTCAAATAGCTCCTATATATATATATATATATATATATATATATATATATATATATATATATATATATATATACACTAGAGGAAAATTAGGGTTTTAGGTATTCAATTTTCAGATTTAATTTCCAACTTTAGAGCCTCTTTTCTAGGGTTGTGAGAATCTAGTTTATTTTCCTCTTGAAGTTTTATTATTTTGTTAATAAAATTAAAGGGAAGGCCATTGACTCCTTCTCGTTCCCCAATTTTCTACTTAAGTGCTGCATTTGTTGGTATCAGAGCTCATAACGTTTTATGCAATGGCCCGTGGGCGATAGAGATATGCTGCCGTCAAGAATGTTTGTGACCGAGATCGAACAACAGACCGAAAGACAATTGGATGAGTTCGAGGGGAGATTCCAAAGAATTGATTGTTGCTTGATTCAACTTGGTCTAATCTTGATCTTGCACCGGGAACCCAGCCCTAAAGCCCATTGGCACAGGGTGCTATAGAAGAGTAGATGGACAAGAGCTTCCAAAATCCATTCCCGAATGAGGAGCTACTGCATCCTAGGCTGAGGTGACATCGGCTTAATACTGGAAACCGCCCACGGTTGCATCGATCGGAGGTGGGAATCCTGCCTCCGGATTGAAATTTCGGAGTTCAATGGTGGAGGATGCCCAAAGGAGTTCTTAGATTGGCTTGTCGTCATCGAGGAGATTTTGGAGTTCAGGGAAGTGCTGGAGAGGAAGCAGGCACCACTTGTCGCTACTTGGTTACGAGGAAGGGCAGCTGCCTGGTGGACACAGCTAAAAAAAATCCGCCTTCACTAAGAGAAAGCAAAGATAGACTCTTGGGAGAAGATGAAGAAACATATGAGAGGGGCCTTCTTGCCTCATAATCACGCTAGAATGATGTACCCACACCTACAAGGATAGCGATAAGGCTTTAGGTCCTTGGAGGAGTACTTGGCAGAGTGCTATTTGTTGACCGCCATGAACAACTTGGCAGAAACCGGAGAGCAATTGGCGAATCGATACATAGGTGGATTAAGGGAGTCTATACAAGAGGTGTTGAACATGTTCGACATCTTTTCCGTTTATGAGGCGAGTCAAAGAGCCGTGAATGTGGAACTTTAGCAAACGCATCGCCAAGTTGGCGGCACCTGGGGAACACAAGTTGGCAGCAAAGAATAAGCAAGAGTACCACCAACTTAGGCCATACAGAGTAGACCATCAATCACTAAGGCTGGCAAGCTTATTGCCCAAGACTTGGCAGGCATGTCAAGGACTCGTTGCTTCAAGTGTGGAGAAGTAAGGCACCGAGCTGCTGAATGCAGTAAAGGTGACAGGCCTGGCAAGGGCTTCACATTGAGGAACTCCATGAAGGAAATAGCGAGGTCATTGAAGAAGAATTCCAAGAAGAATTGGCGATGTAGGAAGTAGATGCTGTAGTAGGTGATGAAGGGCATCTGTTGGTTGTTAGGCGAGCTTGCTTCACGCCTAGAGAGGAACAGGGGGATGGTTGACTGAGAAACAACATCTTCCATATCACATGCACCATTGGCGTTAGGGTGTGCCACATGGTCATAGATCCAAGGAGCGATGAGAATGTCATATCAGAGGAAGTCGTCACCAAGTTGGGGTTGTAGACGGAAGCTCATCCTAGTCTCTACAAATTGTCAAGGCTCAAGAAAGTAAATCAGGTAACCATTTCCAAACGTTGCTTGATTAATTTTTTCGATTAGGGTTTAGTACAAGGACGAGGTTTGGTGTTACGTTGTCACCATGGACGCTTGACATCTATTGTTGGGGCGCCCATGGCAATATGACAGAAGCGCCATGCATGATGGACGGAAGAACTCCTATAGCTTCATCTTCGAGAAGACCAAGACTATCTTGTTACCTAAGAAGGAGGAGGCACCACGAACTTTAGAAGCTCAACACCCCAACATACAAGGACGAGCCATGTTCGCCAAGGAGGTTGGCAACACCAAGGTCGTGTTTGTGTTGATTGGGAAGGAAAGTAAGATCCGTCTGGGGGAAATATTGAGCGAGGTTGCCACCTTGTTAAAGGAATACGCTGATGTATTCCCAGAAGAGTTGCCTGCTGAGTTGCTGCCATTGAGAGACATCCAGCACCGCATTGATTTGGTACTAGGTGCTTCATTGCCGAATAGACCCCATTACCAGATCAGTCCATCAGAGCATGAGGAGTTGAGGTCCCAGGTGAAGGAGCTACTCACCAGAGGCTTTAACGGGGAGAGCTTGAGTCCATGCGTAGTACCGGCTCGATTGACGCCAAAAAAGGATGGGAGTTGGCGAATGTGCATTGATAGTAGAGCAATCAACAAGATCACGGTTCGTTAATGATTCCCTATTCTAAGATTAGATGACTTGGTTGAACAGTTGCAGAGCTCGAAGGTGCTCATGAAGCTTGATCTAAAGAGCGGGTACCACCAAATTCGTATATCGCAGGGGATGAGTGGAAAACCACCTTCAAGACTAGGGAGGGGCTTTACGAGTGGATGGTCATGCCATTCAGATTGTCCAATGCACCAAGCATGTTCATGAGGTTTATGAATAAGGTTCTGCGTCTTTTCATTGGGAAGTTCGATGTTGTTTACTTCGATGATATCTTGATTTATAGCTAGGATCGTGTTGAGCATATTCGGCATTTAGATGAAGTGGTTAGTACCTTAAGGGCCCAGAGTTTGTTTGTCCCCTTTCAAAAGTGCAAGTTCATGAGAGATGAAGTGACCTTCCTTGGATTCGTTGTATCCAAGGACGACATATCAACTGATGAAGGGAAGATAGCAGCTGTACATGACTGGCCTTCGCCAAGAACTATTGGCGAAGTCTGAAGTTTCCATGGGTTGGCGTCATTCTACAGGGGCTTTGTTCTGAATTTTAGTTCCATCATAGCGCCTATCATTGACTTCCAGAAGAAGAGCTCCTTCATTTGGACCCCTCAAGCAGATACCGCCTTCAATGCAATCAAAGAGAAGCTGATCACGGCACCAATGTTAGCTCTTCCTGACTTTCAGAAAACGTTTGAATTGCACACAGATGCCTCCAAGATTGGCATTGTCACTGTGCTCAGCCAAGATGGGGAGCCTATTGCGTATTTCAGCGAGAAGCTCGATGGGAGTAGGTTGAACTACTCAACTTACAATATGGAATTCTATGCATTAGTGAGAGCATTAAGGCACTGGAAGTCATACCTAGCAAACCGGGAGTTGATCTTATATTCTGATAACGTTGCCCTCATGTACATTAAGCCAAGACAAACTATCAGACAGACATGCCAAGTGGGCTAGCTACCTATAGCTCTTCCACTTTGTCATCAAGCACAAGTCAGGTGTGATGAATAAAGTGGCGGACGCGCTAATTGGGAGGAACCTTGTCCTGGCTGAGAGCAGGATGGAGGTTACCGGGTTTGATCAACTGGCAGAGTAGTACCATGATAATACCACTTTTTAAGGGCTATGGAGGGAAGCACAATCAGGGTCTGTTCCTGGCTACTCTATTCATGGCAGTTTCTTATTCAAAGAGAACTAGCTTTGCATTCCGAAGCAAGTTGGAGGCTTAAGATCATTGAGGAGAAGCACAACATGTGACATGTAGGCAGAGATAAGATGCTCAAACTCATTATCACCAACTACTTTTGGCCTACTATATGCAAGGAGGTTGAAAGGTATGTCAAGCGATGCCATGTATGTCAAGTTTAAAAAGGGGGGGAATGACTAACGCTGGTCTTTATATGCCGTTACCGATTCTAAGTCAACCATGGACAGATGTCAGCATGGAATTTGTGCTAGGTTTACCGAGGACCACTGGCGAAATTGACTCCATCTTTGTTGTCGTAGACTGTTTCTCCAAGATTGCGCACTTTATTGGGTGCAAGAAAGCTGCTGACGCCATATATATGGCGGGCCTCTATTTTCGAGAATTGTACAAGTTGCATGGATTGCCAGCTAGCATTGTTTCTGATTGGGAAGTTCGGTTCGTGAATCATTTCTGGAGGACATTATATAGAATGGCGAATACATATCTCTCCTTTAGCACCGTCCATCACCCTTAGACAGATGGACAAACTGAAGTCACAAACAGATACTTGGGCAATCTTCTTTGATAAATCGTTGCTGATAATGCTAAGGGATGGGAGTTGAAGCTACATTAGGCCGAGTTCGCCTATAACAGCTCCGTCAAATAGGAGTACATGGTTCGCGCCATTCCTGGTCGTATACGGCTTTGTTCCAAGATCTCCGATAGACTTGGAGTCAGTCCCAGATCTCACACGTCCTTATGGGAAGGCGGATGACTTCATCTCTTTCCTTAGGGACATCCATGAGCAGACTAGAGCTCGGCTGCTGGAGCCCAACACCAAGTATAAGATAGCCAGGGATAAGGGGCGTCGAGCAGTTCAATTCCAAATAGGCGACAAAGTTTGGGCCATCTTGACACGAGACCGTTTCCCAGCATGGAAATACAACAAGCTGACAGCACACAAGATAGGACCATTGGCGGTACTTGAGAAGATCAACAACAACGCCTATCGTCTATGACTTTCAGTCGGTATGAGGACTTCTGACGTCTTCAATGTCAAGCACCTTGTTCCCTACTTTGGTCACAATGACGTTGCTGGTCCTTAGGCGAATTCGAGGCGAATTTTCTCCAACTTGAGGAAGATGATGCAGCCCATACTCTAGGCTTGGGGGATCACTAGGCGCGTACGTGATTGGAGGGGTGTGCTTGGCGAAAGCGAAAAGCAAACAGATCTGGGCAGAAGCTGAGTTTAATTAGGAATTTGTGTTTTATGAGGATTTTTAGCTTTATTTAAAATTTGAATCATCTTTTTAGAATTAGATTCTTATTTAAATAGTTTCTTTATATATACTAGAGGAAAACTAGGGTTTTAGATATTCAATTTTCAAATTCAATTTCCAATTTTAGAGCCTCTTTTCTCGGGTTATAAGAATCAAGTTCATTTTCCTCTTGACGTTTTATTATTTCGTTAATAAAATTAAAGGGAAGGCCATTGACTCTTTTCCATTTCCCAATTTTCCACTTACGCATTGCATCAGACAGTAGCCATGTATCTTGTTAATTAATTCAAATCATTCTATTATTTCAGGTACAAAATTAATATTTAAACATTGACAGTTTAGCAATTTTAATAATATATGGTAGAATATGATCCAATTGAAGAAAATTCCGACTTGAACATTGACCCGACCCCAACCCTAAATATTCAAAATATTTATTGGGATATGAATTCAAAATGACTCCCAAACCCAAGGTGGTCATACCCGAATTAGAGTCGACTTGAATTTGTTAAAAATGATTGTGATTGACTTGTTAAAAATTACATCATGAGCATAATTTGAATTCTCTAGCAACTAAATTGTCTCAATTGAAAGTAAAAGACTAAACTGATCTCATGCACAAAGTATAATTTGACGTAAATGTTAGACTATATTGTATATGTGTTATTCCTATATGTAACTGAGCCCAATTGGCCTGCTTTGTATATGATGTAAGGCCCATTATAAGTTTTATAAATATACGAGAGGGCCACAGCATTATGTGTGCTTCTCATTTTTTTATGGTATCAGAACCTTGTTGACCAAGAGGTCATGAGTTCGAATCTCAACAGCCCCCACTTTCAATTTTAAAACAATTTAAGCACAAGATATGAAGTGGCCTGTGCACTTTCCACACTTCAAGCCCAATTGGCATTTGTGTGCTCACGCATGTTAGAGTATAAAACTAATCCTGGGCTTTCACCCATCAGCTTAAGCTTTTGAGAAAGATGGTTCTTTGACATGGTATCAGAGCTAACCCTGGCTCTCTCATAAATTAGGCAAACCCTAGCCTCGCTCTCTTCCCTCCTCAAAATATTCAAAACCCTAATATCGGCAAACCCTAGCGCACCGCCGCCGTCAGCACCCCAACTCGACTAATCATAGTCTCTCCCGAACAGTCTTCTTTTCTTTTCTTCTCTTGAAAGTAGCAATTTCTTTTAGCCTTTGTTGGACTAAGATCTCGAAGTGATCGTCTAAAGATTGAATTTTTGAATATCGTTTTGAGAGATTTTGATTGAAGACAGTGAAGGGGCTTTGAATTTGAAAGTTGAAACCCTAGGTGGGGTGAAGGAATCGAAGATTTCAACGCAGGAGAAATAGATTTTGGCTGGTGGAGAATTAATTGATTCTGTTTTTTGCGAGTGACTACTTGTTTAATTTCTCGGAGGTGGTTGCTGTTGATTATGCTCAACCCAATGATTGGTTCTGCTTTCCAACCTGGCCTACCTTTCTTTGGTGTTCCTACTTTCCTTAGTGCTCCTGTTTATGGTGAGAATATGTTATATCCATCACTTTTTCATCCTGCAATTAATACTTATGCCACTGGTTCTAATTTCTATTCAGGGTTTGCGTCTCCTCAAACCAATTTTCAATCTCTTACTGCTCATTCTACTCCTTTGACTGATTTTCCCTGGATAATGGATAGTGGTGCATCGTCTCATATGACTAATAATCCCAGTTTGCTAACGTCTCTTTGTCCTTATCATGGCTATGATAAAATATTAGTTGGTAATGGCGCTTGTTTATCTATTGTCGGGATTGGATCTGGTTCTCTTCTTACACCTGCTCAATTTGCATAATGTCCTTTATGTTCCTGGTCTTTCCACTAATTTAATCTCTGTTCATCAATTCTGTAAAGATTATTGTTGCCTTTTAGAAATTGACTCGGGTGTTTTCTCCATTAAAAATGCTAAAACAATGTCCCTCATTATTCGTTGTGCTAGCTTGGGGCCTCTTTTCGCTGTTCCCAAACCAAACACAGTTAGTCGACTGGGTCAACCCGGGCAGCCCGTGGCATCATCCCCACATGTTTCCCTAGTTGCTTCCAAAAACACACAATCTCTCTGGCATCGTCGACTTGGCCATCCCGGGGAGCCAGTCTTGTCCACTTTAGTCAAACAAAAATTTGTTTCTTGTTCGAGTTGTTCTGAGTTCGGTTTGTGTGATGCTTGCCAACTCAGTAAGCATAGTCGTTCACCTTTTCAAAAGTTTGTCACTAGTACTACGCGTCCTTTTGATATTGTTCATTCTGATGTATGGACATCACCTGTTATCAATTTCAGTGGTTTTAAGTATTATTTGCTATTATTGGATGATTATTCTCTTTTTGTGTGGATTTATCCTATGCGTGCCAAATCTGAGGTTTTTGACATGTTTGTTTAGTTTCGTAATCTTGTGTTGAATCAATTTGGTGTGGAAATCAAACATTTTCAATGTGATAATGGCACTGAATATATCAACTGTGAGTTTAATAGTCTTTTTCTACAAAGGGGCATTCTCAGTAGGGTTTCCTGCCCTCACACCTCCCAACAGAATGGGAAAGCTGAATGCATGCATCGTACTATTGATATCATGATGCGTTCCCTCTTGTTTCAAGCATGCATGCCTTTGGAATTTAGGGTTGAAGCAGTTTCTGTTGCAGCTCATATTATCAACCATCTACCGTCCACTTCTTTTAAGAAAAAGACCCCCTTTCTACGTTTGTACAAGAAGCAAGTTAATTATGATCATCTTCGGGTTTTTGGTAGTGCCTGCTATCCGAATCTGAGAGCCACGATGTCTCATAAGCTTGCTCCGCGCTCAACCTTATGTGTTTTCTTGGGGTACCTACAAAATCACAAAGGTTATAAATATTTGGATCTTTCTACTAATAAAGTCATTATTTCGAGGCATGTTGTTTTTAATGAAGCAAATTTTCCATTTGCACGATTGGGCACTTTCTCTCAAGATACAATGACCTGGCTTCATCAAGTCTCTTCTCCTCCGCTCACGTCTTCACCGTTTGTGGGCCTCCAACCACCACTGCCGCTGCCTCTTGCGGCGCCACCCACCACAGCTGCCGCATTGGCCCCCGGAGCTCCTGTACCACCGCGCAGCCTTTCCAACTATGCCACCAAACGTGGTTGCACATCCGCCCGCACCAAGTTCGGCTCCCCCTACTTCCTCTATTCATCCCATGGTGACTCGTGCTCGTGCTGGTGTTGTAAAACCTCTTCTTCAACCTTCTATGATTGCTCATAGTACTTTGCCCGAGGTACCTTTTTCTTATAAGCAGGCACTTACTGATGAGAACTGGAAGCATGCTATGCTCAACTAATTTAATGCTTTTATTCGTAATAAGACATGGGATCTTGTTCCTCCACCCCCTCATGGTAACATTGTTGGCTCCAAGTGGGTTTTTCGTATTAAACAAACATCTACAAGTCAAGTTGAACGGTATAAAGCTCGGTTAGTTGCTCAGAGATTTACTTCAGTCTTGTTGTTAAACCTGCTACTGTTCGTACTGTTTCGACTATTGCTACTTCTTGACACTGGCCTATTCATCAGCTTGATGTCAAAAATGCTTTTCTTAATGGCACACTTAATGGAGAGGTCAATATGATGCAACCACTGGGTTTCATCAGCTCTCAGTATCTTGATCATGTCTGTAAGCTTAATAAGTCTCTTTACGGTCTCAAATAGGCATCTCGTGCCTTGTACACTCATTTTGCTACCTTTTTACAATGGTTGGGTTTTCGAAGATATAAGTCAGATTCTTCTTTATTTGTCTTACATCATGGACATGATATGGCTATATTATTGGTCTATGTTGATGATATCGTTCTCACGGCCTCTTCTCATGTGGTACTTCATGATCTACTTTGCTCTCTTCACTCTGAGTTTGATATAACCGACTTGGGGCCCCTTAATTACTTTCTTGGCATCTCGGTATCTCACCTCTCTTCAGGGTTATTCTTGTCTCAATCTAAATATGCACATGATCTTCTATACCGAACCGACATGCTCTCCTGCAAGCTTGTTGCTACACCTACAGATTCCAAGTCCAAGCTTTCTTTAGAAGACGGTGAACTTATGACTGATCCCACCTTATACAGTCCATTGTTGGTGCCCTTCAATATTTCAACTTTACTCGTCGTGACATCTCTTATGTAGTTCAGTAGGTGTGTCTGTTTATGCATGCTCCACGATCATCGCACTGGATGGATGTTAAGCGCATCCTTCGCTATATCAAGGGCACTATTGATCATGGTTTGACTATCTCCCCGACACGTTTGGACCAACTTGTGGCTTATTCGGATGCTGATTTGGCTGGTTGCCCTGACACTCGCCGTTCTACTTTTGGTTTCTGTGTTTTCCTTGGAGGCAACATTATCTCCTGGTCCTCTAAGCGAAAGCCCACCGTCTCTCGTTCTAGTGCAGAGGCCGAGTATCGTGTGGTCTCCAACACCGTGTCCGAATGTTGCTGGGTTCGGTCTCTCCTTAGTGAGCTCAGTCTTCTTCTTCCACGAGCTAATTTGGTCTATTGTGATAATGTTTTTGCCATATACATGTCTACCAACCCCGTCCAGTATATTCGTACAAAACATATCGAGATTGACATCCATTTTGTTCATGAGCGTGTTCAAATGGGTCTTGTTCGAGTACTTCATATTCCTTTCTCACAGCAGGTTGCTGATTCGGTTGGGGGGGAATGTTAGATTATATTGTATATGTGTTATTACTAATGTAACTGAGCCCAATTGGCTTGCTTTGTATATGATGTAAAGCCCATTATAAGTTCTATAAATATACGAGAGGACCACAGCATTATGTGTGTTTCTTATTTTTTCAGTAAATAATCTTGTTTATTTTATGGATTTTAATCATAGTATGAGTAATATTTTGTTTTTAAATCAAAGTAAGCAATTCAAAAATATTTCCGAACTATTTGTTCAATAATATTAGAAGATAGAGTTAGTGCAGCTCTGAGCCAAAAAAAAAGAAAAGAAAACAACATTTTTTTTTAATTATTATGATAGTAAAGCCATGGGGAGGGGGGAGGGTATAAACCCCTTAAAGTCCTCATTAAAGAGGACACCACTTTGAGCTTTGTGGGATTCGATCCCGGGTCACCTCGTTGGCACCCGGCGATCACGACCACTCGGTTATGTCCCTAAGGTACGGAAAAAAAAAAAAAAAAAAAACATTGCTGTAGCTATTAAATTCTCAATCCTTTAACCATAGAGTTTTTAGGTCAATCCATATTCGGGAAAAAGGTTATATCCTCTACCAATGCGAAAAAAGAATAAAAAGATTTGGCAATACGTTTGCATAAGCATTGACCATATTTATTAAACTTAATGTACATTAAATATATTTACATTTTACTCGAAACTTCATATTTTTATATCATGTTTTTGCACTCGAAACTTACATTTAAGGTCTTAATATTTTGTATCGATATTAATATCTAGATTTCCATTTTTCTTAATTATTATGTTGTAAAAATCAAGAACAATAAAAAATATTATAATTTCATTTTTGAGAGAGAAAAAATATTAACAAACTAGATTATGAAAAAAGTTGATGGATTCAAATCAAAACTAAAACATACTAAGATTGACCCAACTCGAGGTGGATCTAATTCCAGATTCACCCAAATTTGAGTCTGACCTTATGAGATAGCCTGACTTAAAATTGACCCAAATTAGACTGACTTGAACCGGATTACTAGGTCTACTTTAATTAATGATGGTATGAAATTCAAAACTATGTTTAATAACTAGTAATATATCAAATTAACGGTGAAACAAGAAATGTCTATGTTAAAAATATCAGTTTTTCAATGGTTGATCCATCACATTATGAATACAGTGAGATTATATTATTGAGAAGTATAAATTAATTCTCAGTCATGCTTCACAAAAATTTTGACCCTACTCAGTATTCCTAGCCGTGTTCAATTTGTTCATTTTTTGATCATAAGTAATTTTATAGTGGACTGATTTGCAAAGCAAGGTTTTTTAATATCTGATCCTTTGATAGTTTGGCTTTGATTTTTGTGCGCCACAGCTTCTTTTTCCTTTTCATGTACGTTTTGTCTTCTTTTGATCAGGTTGTGTACTATGTTTGGTGAATCATACTTGTTTGGAAAATTCAACAAAACGGTACAACTACAACGGTTTGAAGGCATGTAGCATGAGAAGGAAGGATTTCCAAGATAGAATAACTAGAGAATGATGTAATTTTTTCAAGTAATTTTCAAGTTCCTTTATTCTCATTATGTGGGGGCCTGAATAAGTGGCTTGAATAATTAGAGACGCAACACTTTCAAAAGCCAGAAACTTCTTTCCAAACATCTCAAAAAATCACGCAAAAAAAAAGAAGCACCAAAACTGCCTTGTTTGTCGGCAAAATATCCTTGTGTGTCGACAAACAAGGATGTTTGTTGAAGCTCTGTGTCAACATATTGTTGTATGTTAAAGGTGTGTGTCCATACATAGCCTTAAACTTTGGGCACTGGAGTTTTCTTTAAGATTATGTGTCAACGCATGTCATAATTAGTAAATTCGCGTATTATACGCGAATAATATGCGTATATGTATTAATGCTATATAATATTCACGTTTATGTATTTTTTCCAAAAAATTAGAAAAATTTGCGTTTTTTAGAAGGTATTTTATGAAAAATACACACATTTTTTTCCCAAAAATTCGTTGTCACTTAAAAACTAACAACAACAACAACAAACATGGTGCCTCAAAGGGCTTCCGCATAAGCAGGGTCTGGGGAGAGTAGATGTATGCAGCCTTCCCCTTCCTGGAGCTATCCTGAAGGGAGACTGTTTCTGAGGACTCTCAACATGATAAGTTTGTCAGCAGCATCGAAGCAAGGCAGCTTGGCAGCAAGAGAGTAATAAACACATGAGTGGGTTTTAAATTTTTGAATTAAAAATTAGGTCTACCCCAACCCACTGCTTCTTTTGCTTCTCCGTGCCAAAATAAGGTTTCAAAATACACAATGTAGTATCTTAAGGTTTCAAAATTTTATTGCTTGGTTTATATCGACATTCACTGAATTTTTATCACAATTCGTTGAACTTTGTTGAAAATATTGACATGATTTATATATATTATCGTATGCATGTATTAAATTGTATTTTTTGTATTTAATATGTCATGTTCGTTCAAAAATTTATCAAATTATGACATAGAAAATCTATATGTGATAAAATATTGAAACCTTTTTATTGTATATATTAAAATGTCAAGGTACCTACATGATAAATAGTCCAATCTTATGGTACCTAAGTGATATTTTCTCATTGTTTTAGTGTCTACATACTCTAATTTTGCTAAAAAATGATCCGAATTTTTGAGTCGTATATTTGAAAATGAAACCGTTTTAAACGCAAATACATTTATGTACAACAACTACAACAACAGACCCAGAGCCTCCAAGGGCTCCAGCATAAACAGGGTCTGGGGAAGGTAGATGTACGCAGCCTTCCCCTTTCAAAGGGCCACCCTAAAGAGAGGCTGTTTCTGAGGACCCCCAACCTTGAGAATCTGGTCCGCAGCATAGAGCGAAAGGCCTGGCAGCAGGATAGCATCAAGCATGAGTAGGACAAAACACACGACGAGGCAAATACATTTATATACGTTTTCTATAAGTCAACGCATTTTTCATGGGATTTTGACCGAACTTTTAGTATGAAAAACCGAATAATACACGTATGTATAAAACTCCATTTTATTCCCATACCGTAGTTAAATAACTATAACGCACGTCATCTAGAAAGCTTTTATGTAACATGTGTGTCACACACACCAAACATATCGACACACACCATGCCTGTGTCAAAATACTTGCAAAACATATTTAAAACACTTTATTTTAAAAACACGGTAATATTTAGCTCACCATTTCTAAATTATAAAAAAAATTTGTAGTCAAATAATATTTTTTTTCAATATCAACGCCATAATTATTATTATTAGTATTTTGGACAAGCAACGCCATTATTAAGGGCTACGATAGGGCGGGCCTGTATTCTTAAATTTGGCAGCGTCTCCTAAAAGGATTTTCATTTGAGGTACATTTGACTTCTCATTTTCCATGGCGCAATCAATGACACTATTTATACAATCTATAGCGTAACAAAGAATTTTATGCCATTTTAAGTTTTTTTATAGACATAAAAATAAGTAGGATCTACAAATAAAAATGACATGCCGCTACTAGTGTGTAACACAACTAGTCATGGCTGACCAGTCAAATAATCCAACACGACCTAATCTACTAAAATAGTATGTCAAACACGGGTGCTACTAGGTGCAGGACGTGAATGAGAATATTGGGATTAAAAAGCCTCTAACCCGTTGATCGTACCAAATGATGCCGGATTAAAAGAAATCGGCTAAAACTCATTGATTCCACGAATACCCGAGCAATAACCTAAAGTGGAGTTATATAATTTTATTGAACTCTTTCAAAATAATATTACAAAGATCAACTCAAAATAACAAAACTCATAAAAGTAATTTCAATTCATCAAAAAGCTTCAAAAAACTATAAACTAATGATCTATTTATAGACATACAAAATCCTACTCATAATTATAATATAATTCTAAAAACTAATCCTACTTTAAATCAAACTCTACTACTTCTAATAATAATATAACTCAAAAACCTTAAATCTAATTACATAATTCAATATCCTAATTATACCATAATTAAAACTCATTTTGTGGTCTCGATTAGGTTATTTTGATCCTTATCTGCATTACTATCTAGTTTTACCTGTTATACGAATAGGTCT
The DNA here is from genome assembly GCA_018398585.1 of Simmondsia chinensis. Classification (NCBI taxonomy): domain Eukaryota; kingdom Viridiplantae; phylum Streptophyta; class Magnoliopsida; order Caryophyllales; family Simmondsiaceae; genus Simmondsia; species Simmondsia chinensis. Next base: position 33,499,637 of record JAGTTD010000005.1, read on the forward strand.
GACCCACTTTGACCTATTTAAGTCGCGTCATTATGAAAGTATATCATTTCAACATTTTTTTTATGAGAGATTCATAACTTTTACGACTTATTTTTTATACTTTTTTTCCCTAACTGCATCATATGAAAATGATTGATGGCTCCTTAATATTTTTATTGTAATATGCACGTATTTCTTACTGCTAATAGAATTGTCTTAATTGTTGGAATATAAATTTATTTAACTTAATCAATGAATAATTATTATAATCATTATCATATTTCATAAGTAACTTATATGTTGTATATAGTGTATATATTGTTTTACACTCTCTACCATTTTAAGTGTTTTAGAAACCTAAAAGAGTGGCACCAACAAGCAAAAAACCGTGTCACCACCGTTGTGGAACAAAACTAGCTATGTTCAACTTGGCAAATAATCTTACCAATAGATCGTGAAATTATTGTCTACTGATAATTCTAAAAATGGCATCCAAACAAGTGACACGTGGCCACTAGGGACGAGGCCGCAACTCTGGCCGAGATGTACCCCCGGAGGCTGGGTCTGGAGCTCTACTTACGATCTGGAAGAAAGGAGCCCATTTCGCCGACAGAATACATCCTAAAATCCGAGTAGACGTAAAAGGAAGCACGCCCACCCAGACGAGATGCACCCTCGGAAGCCAGCTCCGGAACTTAAGCGGCACCCGTGAAGATATAGATGTGTCCGGCCGACAGGGAGCATTCCAACCCTCGGACAGTCTTGCCACAGTACCTCGACCAAGCACGCACCCCGGCTCCGAGGGGGCATCTCGGTCCGAGATGCCCTCTCCCCCGAAAGTCAACCATGCAACATCAACTATCTGGCACCATGACTCAGATCAATGACAGCCGGAAATTCGGTACCTAAAGAGCCTCACAATGACACCCCAACGCAATGCACACCTCAACTTTCAGAAGGCATCTCGCCCCGAGATGCCCGCTTCTCCGGGGACCCACCAGCAACAATCCCCGACATGCACACCTGAACGACGACCCGGAGCCATGGGCCCAACGGCCAGGGGTATCTCACCCTCGGTTCCATACGGGGCGAGATACACAGCTTTATACGAGGCACAACTCTTCAGGTAGAAAACTCTATAAATAGGACTCAGAATCCTAAAGAAATAATGAGCTCACTGCCCTCCCTTCACTCTCATCTAAAGGACCCCTAAAGCAGCTGTGCCTCTCGTTTTTCTTTCCTTTTCTCTTGCAACCCTATAAAAAACCCTTGTAATAAAACCGTTAATTAATAAAAACTGAATAAAAGGTAAAGGACTAGAGCTTCGGCCCTCCATTAAAAGAACATGTACCAAAACAGTTGGCGCCGTCTATGGGAAATGGAAACTTTTCCTCAAAATAACTTTGCATGATCTCCCCCCTCCCCGAGGCTATCCGGAGATCACTACGTCACTCACAGCCAGCTCCACGAGCTTTGCACACTCAGCATGCAACTCCCAGATCGTGATCACTCCAGCAAAATTGCGCCGCATCCCGCACCACCAAATCCAGACGTGGTCATCGAATCCCTTGCCTCCATGGAGCATGGAAGCCGCCGAAACCAACAAGGAAGAGAGAGGGAGAAGACGCTTCCGCACCAACAAGCCCAGGGACGTCCCGTCACGGGCGCCTCCCTCGTTCGAGGCGAACTCCGACACCGACTCAGAGGTTGCAGTGCATGGGCTTATGGGGCGAATTCCTATCGCCCATTCACACTTCACCCGTTGCATACTCGCCACTCCAATAGGAAAAGTGAAGACGCCAAATTTGGAGCTATTTAATGGGAAACAAGACCTGGACGACCACATCTCGGGATTTGCGGCACGATTGTACATGCAAGACACTTCTGAGGACGTGTGGTGCAAGTGCTTCCCAGCCACCCTCAAAGGCATGGCTCAGGCTTGGTTTGCCTCTCTTCCCATCGAGTCCATACGAAGCTTCAAGGAATTGTTTGAGAAGTTCACTCGCCACTTCCTCAGCAACAAAAGGAGAAAGAAGACCGCTGCCCAGTTGATCCAACTACAACAAGCTGAGGATGAGTCCTTGAGGGCGTTTGTGCAACAGTTCTCGAAGTCCATGATCAGCATCCCTAACTTAGCTGATCAAACGGTGATCACCACCTTCATCAATGGACTTTGAAACAGTGACTTTAAGTTCTTTCTCGCCAAAGCACTCCCCACAACTGTGGATGTGCTTTGGATCAAGGCCGATAAGTACATCATCACCGAAGACGTGATGGACAAAATGGAGCCTCCTAGGCGTAAATACCGAAAGAGTAATGCCCCGAATGTTATTATCGAATAGGCTTAAGTCAAAGGGCGCTTCACGGCCATACTATAATGAATCCCCTTATCATAGTACGCAGCCCCAGTATTTCCAATCAAAATTATTCAAAATATATAAACCATTCCTATAATATATAAAACATAGTCCCAAATACAAAAAAACTAACAATTTAATATTAGTAGTGCAGAAGCTTAAAATTACAATATCTTAGATAGTCTCTAATATGCTACTACAAAGTTCATTTATGAAATAACTAATTCTTGAGATAGTAAGCTGTTTCATCATTTCTTCCTTCAGGAACTTGCCATGGGTTACTAATCTGGAAAATAAATGAATTGGGTGAGCAAACGACACGCTCAGTAAGTATATCACACTCCCTACACGGATCAGGCATGTTATTAAAAATGAATAAAATCCCAATCAAAACAAGTAAAGTCAATTTATCTTAAAAATCACGTTAAAGTGGCACAAATCATTAACTTATTTACAATAGCTCTTTTTGGTAAAACTCAGAGACGAAACGAAAACTACAGCCGGTATTATTCCTGCGGCAGGGTCACTGATCGGTATTCGCGTTTCACACATTCGAACAGGTTCTAAGTCGACGGATCCGCTAGGATCAAACATAGATCTATGTGCCGGTATTATTCCCGCGATAGGGTCACAGATCGACTTTCACATTTCACATTCTATTGTTGTTAGACCTGGAGGGTCAACGTAGTTATCTGTAAGCTCTTCCCATAAAACCTTTCAATTCAAATCACGAGTTTACAATAGTTTCTTTCACATAATCACAAATACAATTTCTTTCAAAATTCACATATTTAAACATTAATTCAATGTATAAATCAGTATAATTCAAATCATAAGGGTATACATAATCAACTAAGTATAGATGCCTGAACCTATTTTGACAAACTAATAAATTATTCAAATATAAGTCTTAAATATCAAACCATGTGAAGCATATAAATATATATATATATTCATATTTTACGAACAAGTAGGGGGAGTAGTATACTTACTTTTATTAGCTTTTAATCCAAAAATCCAGTTTCTATAGTTAATTAGCTTCGAAATCGACGAGATGGTGTTACCGGCGAGGTGGCCAGAGCTGTACTAGTGAGGTGGTGGCACCAGCAAGGCGGCCAGAGTTGTACGAGCCAGGTGGCGACAGTGGGAGGAGAGGAGAGAGACAGTCGTGAGGTGATAGAGAGAAAACCGAGAGGAGAGAGAGAGTTGTTGGGTGGATGGTGTGAGGTTGAGGGGTTGAGGGTTAGGGGTATGTATAGACCCCCGGGAGGTCAAGCGGTACTGTGGTGGGAGGGCGGTATCGTGGTGGTGGACGACGGTAGTGGATGTGGTCGGCGGTAATGGTGGTGCACGCTGCAAGCGAGGAGAGAGAAGAGAGCGAAGAGAGGAGAGGAGAGAAGGGATGCGGTACCGGTGGCCAGAGGCGGTACCGACGTGGGTCAAGTCGAACAGTACCAGCGAGAGCTGGGCGACACCGGCTGGGCCAGGCGGCACCGGCGTAGGTGAGAGGAGAGAGATAGAACCGTGCGGGTGAGAGAAGAGAGAAACTTACACGGGTGAGAAGAGAAAGAAAAGGGAAAAAGTGTGGGGCGTGGGGTAATTTTGTCTTTTTGTACTTTTAACCTCATTATTTCCTGATTATTTATTTATTTATTTATTAATTTTTTCCTTTGTAACCTAATCAAAATATTAGCAAGTTTTAACCTAATTTAAATACCCTAAGTTTCACATATTGTACTACCGAATCTAATTTAATTAGGCTGGGTGTTACATTCTCACCCCCTTAAACAAAAGTTTCGTCCTCGAAACTTACCTTCGTTTTCGAATAATTCTGAGTATTTGCTTTTCATCTTTTCTTCTGTCTCCCATGTTGCTTCTCTAAGAGTATGATTACTCCATTAAATCTTGACATATGAGGTCATTCTATGCTTTAACTTTTGCTCTTTTTGTTCGATTATGCGAACCGGATGTTCTTCATAAGTCAGGTCTTGTCGTACTTGTAATGGTTCGTTTCGTATCACGTGATAAGGATCAGAAATATACTTCCTTAATTGAGAAACGTGAAACACGTTATGTATTCTGGATAGTTCCGGTGTTAAGGCTACTTTATAAGCCACGTCCCCAACTTTTGCCAAAATCTCAAATGGTCCCACAAAGCGCGGACTTAACTTACCCCTTCTTCCAAACCTCATCACACCTTTAGTTGGGGATACCTTTAGATAAACATGTTCACCTACTGAAAACTCTAATAGTCTTCTATGCTCATCTGCCCAACTTTTCTACCTGTGTTGACTCATTTACATTCTCTCTCTGATTAGCTTGACCTTTTCTTCTGCATCTTGTACAATCTCGGGACCTAATAGTTTTCTTTCTCCAACATCATTCCAAAACAAAGGAGTTCGACATCTTCGCCCATACAAAGCTTCATATGGTGCCATCACAATACTAGAATGATAACTGTTATTATAGGCAAACTCTACCAAACTTATGTAGTTATCCCAACTACCCCCAAAGTCTATAACACAGGCACGCAGAATGTCCTTCAATGTCTGAATAGTCCTCTTAGTCTGTCCATTTGTTTGAGGGTGGTAAGCGGTACTCAAACTCAGGTTAATTCCCAAGGCTTTCTGCAGACTCTCACAAAACCTTTACACAAACCTTGGATCTCTGTCAGAAACAATTTCAATTGGCACACCATGCAACCGCATCACAACATCAATGTATAACTTTGCAAACTTATCTAATGGAGTGTTAAATCTAATAGGAAGGAAATGTGCACTTTTCGTAAGTCTATCCACAATGACCCAAATCGCATCATTCTTCCTAACCGTCCTCGGTAGACCAACAACAAAATCCATAGAAATTCTATCCACCAGGCTTTTGGTACTCGGCCTTTACTTGTTGGCAAATCAAGCACTTAGCCACAAACTCAGCAATATCTCGCTTCATGTCTCTCCACCAGAAGCAGCTTTTCAGGTCTTGATACATCTTCGTGCCTCCAAGATGTACCAAATAGCAAGAACTGTGTGCTTCTCCTATGATATCTTTCTTCATTACTGGATCATCAGGTACACATAATCTATCTCTAAAAGTACAATGCTCCATCATCATGCAGTAGAAAGTCTAAAGATTCTCCATTGGACACCTTACTGTTTATCTTCATTAAAAAGGGGTCGTGTTGCTGCATAGTCTTAATCTTTTCTAACAATGGCTGTTGTGTAATCAGACTAGCTAAAACACCACCCTTTTTATCATGGATGCACAATTTAATCGGCATTTCCTCCAAGTCTCTGAGTAGCTTAGGCTGAGAAGTGATCAGGGCAGCTAAATTGCCCATTGACTTCTTGCTCCGTGCATCTGCAACTACATTTGCTTTTCTAGGATGGTAATTAATGGTCACATCATAGTCCTTGATCAATTCAACCATCTCCTCTGCCTCAACTTCAACTCTTTCTGAGTAAACAAATATTTCAAGCTTTTGTGGTCTGTATAAATCTAGCAAGATCCTCCATAAAGGTAATGTCTCCTGATCTTCAAAGCGAATATCATCGCCGCCAACTCTAAGTCGTGCGTTGGATAATTCTTTTCATGAAGCTTTAATTATCGGGACACATAGGCTATCACCTTCTCATCCTGCATTAACACACAACCCAGCCCTTTCTTTGAAGCGTCACTATAAATGACAAAGTTAGCCTCATCCGTAGGTATTGCGAGTACAGGGGCGGATACTAACCTCTTCTTCAACTCTTGAAAGCTTCCTTCACATTCATCGGTCCATTCGAGCTTCACTCCTTTTTGAGTCAAACGGGTGAGGGGAAGTGCAATATGCCAAAATCCCTTAATGAATCTTCTATAGTAGCCCGCCAGTCCCAAGAAGCTTCGAATCTCTGTTGCATTTGTAGGTGGATTCCATCCCAATACCACTTCAACCTTTCTTTGGTCCACTGAGATCCCATCTTTGGATATCACATGGCCTAAGAATGCCACTCTATCAAGCCGAAATTCACACTTACTCAACTTGGCATACAACCGGTGCCCATGCAGAGTTTGCAATACCATCTTCAGATGTACCTCGTGCTCCTCCCTACTCTTAGAGTAGATCAGTATGTCATCTATGAATACGATAATGAATTGATCCAGGTATTGTCGAAACACCCTGTTCATCAAATCCATAAAAGCAACAGGTGCATTTGTCAGCCCAAAGGGCATAACTAAGAGTTCATAATGGCTATACCTGGTTCGAAAAGCAATCTTAGCCACATCCTTATCCTTAATTTTTAGTTGATGATAACCAGATCGTAGGTCAATTTTAGAAAAGACCTTAGCATCTTGAAGTTGATCAAACAAGTCATCAATTCGAGGCAAAGGGTACTTATTCTTAATAGTCACCTTATTCAATTCTCTGTAGTCAATGCACAAACTCATACTACCATCCTTCTTCTTCACAAACAATACTGGAGCGCCCCATGGCGAGACACTTGGTCTGATGAAGCCTTTATCTAACTATTCTTGGAGTTGTACCTTCAATTTTCGTAGTTCAAAGGGAGTCCTTCTATAAGGAACTTTGGATATGAGTCCACTACCAAGTATTAGATCAATTTCAAACTTGATTTCCTTACTTGGAGGTAAACCGTGCAAGTCTTCTGGAAAGACCTCCGGAAATTCCCTGACAATGGGAATACCATCCAACTTCACATCGTCCCTCCTACTATCAAACACGTGACAAAGGAATCCTCGACATCCCTTCCTCAGGGACCTTCTAGCAATTAGGGCCGAAATCATCCTAGTAAAAGTCTTAGAGTCTTTACTTCCTATAGGTGGATTTAACCCATTCCCATGATAAGCAAACTCTGGTTAGTTAGGAATCTGAAATGCTACCCTTTTTCCAAAACAGTCTAAATGTGCGTGATAATAAGATAGCCAATTGATCCCTAGAATCACATCAATGTCCTCCATATCTAGGAGTAATAGGTCTGTCACTAACTTCATATCACCTATTGTAATCACACAGTCCTTGCACACAAGATCAGCAATCACATCATACCCTACTGGGGTTGTCACATAAAAGGGTTCATCTAGTAGTTTCGACTCACAAGTCCACTTAGAGGCAAACTTCTTAGCCACAAAACAGTGGGAGGCCCTAGTGTCAAATAATACATGCGCATTAGTAGAATTGATAGAAAGGGTACATGTCATCACACGGTCTCTAGCAGTCTCATCCTTCTGGATCATAGCAAAAACTCTGGCGTTACCCTGAGGTCCTCGTCTGTCATTACCGGTTCTATTCTTTGTACCATTTCTTGAGAGGACAATTACGGGCTATGTGTCCTTTCTCCTTACACTCGAAGCACACCCCTAACTTTTTGTAGCATTCACCAGAGTGTTCCTTACCACAGTGCTCGCATTTTCTGAACCCAGTGTTAGAGCTCTCTGGATTCTTCGTACAAAACTTTTTGTTGTTGCCACTAGACTGGTTAGGCTTTCCACCCTAAAATTTGCTGTCTGATGACCTTTTCTTGGCAGCATATTCTTGTCCTTCCAACTTTAGATCTGCTTCAACCTTTAGAGCATGTTCAAGGACCTCCTTGTATCTCTTGAAGATGACACTTGACAGACTCCTCCTAATGCGAGGAAGCAATCCCCTTTCAAACCTGTTTGCTTTACTTGTCTCTGATGCCATAATGCTTGGGCTAAAACGTCCCAATTTATGAAAATTGTTAGCATATTGGAATACCATCATCTGCTCTCCTTGTCTTAGCTCGTAGAATTCATTTTCTCTCGTCATTCTGAGTGGTTCAGAAAAGAACTGGTTGTAAAAGGTCTCTTTAAACTTTTTCCCAAACCAAAGGTTTAGTTGCATTCTGATATGCTACCTTGATTGTAGTCCACTAGAACTCCGCATTCCCCTTAAGAAAAGGGGTGGCTACTTGAACCTTATCATCATCGGCTATTAACATTGCCTCGAATAAGGTCTCCATCTCTCGTATTCATTTTTCAACTTCTAGAGGGTCATCCGCTCCTTTGAACTTTAGGGCCCTCAACTTTGACAACCTTTTGAAGGGGGTCTCTTCAATGCGTCGAGTGAGAGGAGGCACAGCTTGAACTTATTGTTGATGTTGCAAGCGATTAACCATGAGCTGGTGCATTGTTGCAAGATCAAACTGATTAGAGGAATCACCTGAGTTCTGGCCTTTTTGACCAGTGGGTCTGTTCTGCAGTGGAACAAGTTCCTCATCAAGATGCTCCTCTTTTGTATCATTCTCCGATTCACTAAGGTGTTCCTCGATCGGGGGTGGAACCCTGCTTTTTCCCTTCAGGGTTCTCTTTCTTTTTTGGGATGCCAATGTTTTACTCATGTCACTCATCTTCACCTTCACTCAAATTATATAAGAAGCCACGTTGTTAAACCACTTTTAAACTCCAATATAATTGAAGTTACCAATTCAAATAGTCAACTATATTTCCTCAGCACCGAAAACTTTGTTTCTTAATAATTAATAAACTACGTTCTCATCTTATCAGTTAAATTTTCCAAGGTTCATAATCTAAGGCTCTCACTTCAATACTTAAATTTCTCAATAACCTAGGGCTCTCATCTTAACACTAAAATTTTTCAAAATTCATAACCTAGTATTCAGATTTTCGCACTTAAATATCTCCAAAATTCATAAACCGCTCTCTAATACCAGTTTATGTAACGCCCCCGAACATTATTACCGAATAGGCTTAAGTCAAAGGGCGCTACACTGCCGTACTATAATGAATCCCCTGACCATAGCACGAAGCCCGAATATTTCCAATCAAAATTCTTCAAAATATATAAACTGCTCCTATAATATATAAAACATAGTCCCAAATACAACAAACTAACAATTTAATATTAGTAGTGCGGAAGCTTAAAAGTACAATATCTCAGATAGTCTCTGATATGCTACTGCAAAGTTCATTTATGAAATAACTAATTCTCGAGATAGTAAGTTGTTTCATCATTTCTTCTTTCAAGAACTTGCCATGAGTTACTAATTTGGAAAATAAACGAATTGGGTGAGCAAACAACACACTCAGTAAACATATCACACTCCCTACATGGATCAGGCATGTTATTAAAAAAGGATAAAACCCCAATCAAAACAAGTAAAATCAATTTATCTTAAAAATCACATTAAAGTAGCACAAATCATTAACTTATTTACAAGAGTTCTTTTTGGTAAAACTCACAGACGAAACGGAAACTATGGCCGGTATTATTCCCATGGCAGGGTCACAGATCAGTATTCATGTTTCACACATTCGAATAGGTTCTAAGTAGACGGATCCGCTAGGATCAAACATAGATCTATGTGCCGGAGGATCACAGATCGAATTTCACGTTTCACATTCTATCGTTGCTAGACCCCGAGGGTCAACGTAGTTATCTGTAAGCTCTTCCCATAAAACCCTTCAATTCAAATCACGGGTTCACAATAGTTTCTTTCACATAATCACAAATACAATTTCTTTCAAAATTTGCATATTTAAATATCAATTCAATGTATAAATCAGTATAATTCAAATCATAAGAGTAGAAATTACTTAATCAACCAAGTACAGATGCTTGAACCTATTTTAACAAACTAATAAATTATTCAAATATAAGTCTTAAATATCAAACCATGTAAAGCATTTTTTTTTTTTTAATATTTTACGAACAAGTAGGGGGAGTAGTATACTTACTTTTACTAGCTTTCAATCCAAAAATCCAGTTCATATAAGTTAATTAGCTTCGAAATCGAAGAGATGGCATTACCGACCAGGTGGCCGAAGCTGTACCGGCGAGATGGCGGCACGGACGAGGTGGCGGCAGCGGCGAGGTGGCGACAGTGGGAGGAGAGGAGAGAGAGAATCGTGAGGTGCTAGAGAGAGAACCGAGGAGAGAGAGAGAGAGTTGTGGCATGGGTGGTGTGAGGTTGAGGAGTTGAGGGTTAGGGGTATTTATAGACCCCCTGGAGGTCAGGCGGTACAATGGTGGGAGGGCAGTACCGTGGTGGTGGACGACGGTAGTGGATGTGGTCAGCGGTAATGGTGGTGCATGGTGTCAGCGAGGAGAGAGAAGAGAGCGAAGAGAGGAGAGGAGAGAAGGGACACGGTACCTGTGGCCAAAGGCAGTACCGGTGTGGGTCGAGTCGAACGGTACCAGTGAAAGCCGGGGGACAACGGCGGGGTTAGGCGGCACCGGCAAGGCCCGGGCGGCACCGACGTAGGTGAGAGGAGAGAGAAACTTACACAGGAAAGAGGAGAGAGAAAAGGGAAAAAGTGTGGGGGTTGGGGTAATTTTGTCTTTTTGTGCTTTTAACCTCATTATTTCCTTGTTGTTTATTTATTTATTATTATTTTTTCCTTTGTAACTTAATCGAAATATTAGTGTGTTTTAACCTAATTTAAATACTCTAAGTTTCACATATTGTACTACTGAATCTAATTTAATTAGGTTGGGTGTTACAGAAAGCTCCGGATGCACGCCCCAAGCTTCCACCTGAAGAATGAATAAGCAGCGAAGAATGTAAGAGAGATCCGCAACACGGGCACGAGGAGACACCCAAAATGCTATTAGAGGTAAGAAAATCTGAAACGGGAAGGGACCAAGCACCCGCAGGGCCAGTGGTCCGACATGGCCCGAGCCTGTGGTGCGCGTACCACGAAACTTCAGGGCATGATACTAAAAACTATCGAGTGCTCCGGAAACGGATAGAGGAATTGGAGAGAAGAGGTGACCTTGGGAAATTTATGTACAAGAAGAGGCTCAGGACTGAAGCTTTGGGACATGCTCGTGATGAGCCGAGCGACGCAACTCACGCGCCAAGGCATGTGATAGCAGCCATAAAAAAAAATGGGAGGACACAAGTCTTGCTACTACGGGAAGAGGAGGCAAAGTCAGAAAATGTCAACCCTTAACCTTCTCGCAAGAAGACCTTGGACACATCAAAACTCCGCATGAAGATCCCTTGGTCATCACCATGGACGTTTGTGACTACTCTCTCCAAAGGGTCTTGGTGGATCAAGGAAGCTCAGCCAATATACTTTTCCTTCATTGCTTTAAACAAATGGAAATGCCTCTTGAAACATTGCTCTCCACGACCAGTACCCTCGTGGGATTCTCCAGCGAGGTGGTTGATCCGCTAGGCACCACAAAGCTCAATATCCTCTTGGGAGATGGAAAACAAAAGCATGCACTTAATGCTGAGTTTTACGTCATGGTGGCCCGCTCGGCGTTCATCGCTATCCTAAGACACCCGGTGCTAAATGCATTCGGTGTCGTGGTGTCAACTTACCACCTCATCATGAAGTTCGAAACTGACAAAGGAGATATCATGACCGTGAGAGGCTGTCAGCAAATGGCCCGTAAAAGTCGCCATGCCCAAGACGTACCCGAGGTGAGGGAGACGGGAAGTGGAGAGAAGATGAGCTGAGGACTGGAGGAAACCGTCAAAGTCGAGATACGACCAGGAAAATTGGTCCAGGTTAGGACACAGTTAGGCACAGACATAAGGGACCGGATCCAGCAGGTGCTCCGATAATACCAGGAAGTCTTCACCTATTCCGTAGTCGAAATTCCGGGGATAGATAGTTGGATCATCAGCCATCGTCTTAATGTTTCGCCCGAAAATCTATCGGTGAAACAAAAGAAGCGCAACTTTTGTGCCGAACGGAACAAGGTTACAAGCGAAGAAGTACAGAAACTTCTAAAAGCCGGTTTCATACGGGAAGTACTATATCCTGATTGGTTTGCAAACGTGGTACTGGTGAAGAAGCCGAACGGAAGCTAACGGATGTGCATGGACTTCACCGACATGAACAAGGCCTACCCAAAGGACTCATCCCCCCCTCCCAAGATAGACCAGCTGGTCAAACCTATGACAGGGAACGCATTGTTCAGTTTCCTAGATGCTTTCTCCGGATATCACCAGATCACGATGGACCTGGAGGTTGAAGAGAAGACATCTTTCATTACCCATGAAGGCACATACTGCTTCCGAGTCATGCCAGTCAAATTGAAGAATGCCCGAGCCACATACCAATGCCTGGTGAACCATGTCTTTCAGCAGTAGATCAAAAAGGACTTAGAGGTGTACATCGACGACATGATCATAAAAAAGCAAGAAGGCCTCCATTCACGTAGATGATTTGAGAGAGACCCTAGAAGCACTTAAGGGTCACGGGATGCATATCAATCTGGACAAGTGCACATTCGAGGTACCGGACAGAAAGTTCTTGGGCGTTATCATGAGCGCAAGAGGAATAGAGGCCAACCCGTCAAGATAGACGCTGTTCTCAAGATGGAAACCCCGAAAACCCCAAGGGATATTCAAAAGCTGACTGGCTGTCTCGCCGCACTTAATAGGTTCATCAGCCGGTTAGCGGACTGATCATTCCCCTTCTTTAAAGTACCACAAAGGAGAGAAGCTTTCAACTAGGTCGAAACTTGTGAACAAGCCCTCCGGGAACTCAAGGAACACTTGGCTAAGCTCCCGATTATGTCCAAACCCATTCCGGGACAGGACTTAATCCTCTACATTTCGGCATCAGATGACACAGTAAGCGCCGTGTTAATATCCGAAAGAGAGAATCTCCAGTTGCCTATCTACTTTGTGAGTCAGACATTGAGGGACGCTGAAACACAATACCCTCACATCGAGAAGCTCGCCTATACTTTCGTCATAGCCACGCGAAATCTCCGACCTTACTTCCAGGTGTATCGTATTCAGATACGAACTAACCAGGCCTTGCAGAAATCACTTCAATGATTGGAATGTTCGGGAAGAATGCTATCCTAGGCGGTCGAACTCTCTGAGTATGACGTCCTGTTCGAGTCACAAATTGCGATCAAGGCACAGGCCCTAGCTGACTTCTTAGCAGAATGCTCGTTCACCAATATGGCGCCGCCAAGCTCTGAGCGGCGAGATACCCTGGAGGGATCTTGGAAGCTGTACGTAGATGGACCTTCCAACAACCAAGGGAGTGGCGTAGGCATTCTACTCATCTCTCCCGAAAAGCAACACTTCCCTTACGCCTTGAGGTTCAAGTTCAGAACTAGTAACAACAAGGCCGAATATGAAGCACTCTTCCACGGACTGAGAATGGCCCAAAAGGTAGGAGCCCGCCAGGTGGGGTATTCAGTGACTCTCAGTTAGTCGTCAAGCAGGTCCAAGGGATTTACGGAGCAAGAAGCACCGCTATGAAGGAGTACGTGGAAGCGATGAACAAGGAAGCGGAAACTTTCTCTTTCTTCAAAATTTGCCTCATACCGAGAGCTGAGAACGCCCAAGCAAACGAGCTCAGCTAGATCGCCAGCTTAGAGACGGAGGAGAAATGACTAGAACTCGCCATTCAAATATAAGAGATTCTGACATCGCGCCAAAGCTTATCTCAGCTCGAGGGAATCGCTCAGATTCAGTCATTGAACGATTAGCGGCGTCCCCTCATCAAATTCATAAAAAATGGAACTCTGCCTGGAGACCCACTAGAGACAGGGCATATCCGAAGGCGTGCACCATGGTTCGTGATAGTGGACGAAGACCTCGACAAGAGATCGTTCGTGCATCCCCTATTGAAGCTCCTTGGAGAAGAAGAAGGGAAGTAAGTCTTACAAGAAATCCACGAAGGCATTTGTGGATAGCACCTTGGCCACCAAGCTTTAACTAACAAAGCTCTACGATCAGGGTATTATTGGCCCACCATGAAGAAAGATGCACTATAACTCGTCCAAAAGAGTGAGAAATGCCAGAAGCATGCTCCAATAATTCACGTGCCAGCGTCTTTACTACAGCCCATACTTAACCCCACCCCCTTCGCTCAGTGGGGGATGGACATCTCGAGACCTTACCCCAAAGCGACTGGACAATGAAGGTATATCATTGTGGCTGTAGATTATTTCAGCAAATGGATAGAAGCGGAGCCCGTCGCACGGATTATTGACTAAGCCGTCTAGCGCTTCCTTTGGAAAGGAATCACTCCGTATGGAATTCCGCAAATCCTAGTCGCCAACAACGGCACTCAATTCAACTCACAGAGATTCCGTGACCACTGTGAGAGTTTGGGGATTAAGATACACTACGCCTCCGTAGCACACCCCTAAAGCAATGGACAAGCAGAGTCCGCAAACAAGCACATATTGACAAGTCTGAAGCGGTGCTTGGATGAAGCAAAGGGAAATTGGGCGGAGGAGTTACCTAGCTTGTTATGGGCCTATTGGGCAATGACGAGGAATGCCACAGAAGAAACCCCATACAACTTGGTATATGGAACAGAGGTGGTATTACCCGTGGAGATAGAAGAACCCAGTCTCTGAATTCAAAGCCACGACCAGGAGCGCAATGAACAGGCATTAAGCCAGTGGCTGGATAAGGTGGAGGAGACCCGCGAAAGCGCCCTAGTCAAGATGATCGCCCAAAAACAAAAAAAATGGCCAAGTACTTCAACTCCAAAACCAAAAGAAGAGCCTTTTAAGACGGTAAGTTGGTCATGAAATGAATAGAGTCGGCTGGACATCGCCATGGAAAGCTACTGCTAACTGGGAAGGACCTTACCTAGCCTCTCGGACAACCGGGAAAGGAGCATGTCACCTACGACAACTGGACGAGACCCTGCTCCCACGTACATAGAACATTCTGAACTTGAAGAAATACTTTGTGTGAAAAACCGACAGAGATAAATGAAGAAATACTCCATCTTTTGTAAGAACTTTTTCCAATATATATATATATATATATATATAAACGACTGAAAAATCAAACCCCAAAAAACAAACAAAACTAAGCATATGTACAAAAAGAATGAAATAGGAGACAAGTGATAAAAAATCATAGTTAACCAAAAATATCAAAAACGCTAAATAAAGAATGTAAACAATTGTGCCAAAAGATTTTCCAAAACTGTTGGCACGAATGCTTAGCCCGTAGCGAGCTCACCTCGTCGGTCTTGCCCATGGCCCACCAAGTCCATAAACATTTAAACCGTAAGGGCCATCCGCCTTGGGCAATCAAACCCACCGGTCTTGCCCACGGTTCTTAAAAGCCTGTGGACCTATCCATGGCATCAGACATTAAGTTCGTCAGATGCAGGCTAAGCCTGAATGGCTCCGTACACCAGAAATTTCCCGTAAGCTCGGATGGCCTTGTACACCGGCTGGATGAAAAGCCCGTTGGTTGCACCCTACTGAGGAGGAGCCGGGGGAGTGGTTTTCGAGGTGTCCTACGATGAGGCCATCTCGAGCCTCCCTTCTTTTGCGTCTTCAATGGCAGAGCGGTCGAATTGTTCAAGGAAGGGAATCCTAAGACTCGGCTCCAAGGATTTCGCCTTCCTTACCACATGAATGACTCCCATGTCGAAGCCCTTCCAATACTGGGTAATGCCGTGATCTAAAAACTCAGGGCCCTTCTTGAAATCAATGACAGCATGAGCAACCTAATCCGAGACTCGGGATATAACGGCGTCTCGCTCAAACACAGGGAGCTCTAACTCCCGGAGCCGAGTATCCTGTTCCGCAATATGAGCCTGCATTGCTGAGTTGGCCGAGCAAAGCTCACTAACCTCATGCTCTCTTCGCCTCCAACTTGAGAGGGCAAACGCTGATCGTGCGAAGAGCTGACAAAAATAAGACACACCAAGGGCATGAGTTAGAAAAAGACAAGGAAACAATCAAAGATGATACGAAAGACGACAGAAGTATAGTAAAGCTACCCGAGAAAAGAAGATGGGCGCATTCTCGGGGGGCAATTCGGACAAGCGTGCTGTGTCCGCAGCTAAGAGGAACTGTGCGCACATTCCCCAATAGGTTTCTATGTCACTCAAAAAGAAGGAGCCACATGAAACCGTAGTAAAAGCGGCTCCCCCAAAGTCTGGGACATACGACCCAAAGCCTCCCGCACTATCGGACGGATTCCCCCTCGGAACGAAAGGAGATGATGACCGTCCTATGTCACGAAAGATGCTGAGAATCCCTTCAAGATCTGGCCAAAAGGTAGGGTGCCTAACCTCAGGAAAATGCACATCGAGGCCGCCAAAACAAGAAGGCATGACTTCCATCGCACTCAAACCTGATGAACCCATGACCTGTAGCCGAAGCCCCCTCAACCGCTCCAGGATCGGGTAATCCCACCGTAACCGCCGAAATTCCCACTGAAAAGATAGATTCCGGCACCACCTCACTGCCAACCGAAACTGGGACCACCTCCCCTTGATCATTGCGCAGGAGCTTGACAGCCTGCGAGACGGAAGAATCAGTAGATAGGTCCGAAGCAAGGACAATCCCCGACGCCCCAGGCTCCCGAGGAAGATCTTTTCGCCCAACAGCCAGCGAAGCAATCACAAACGACACCGAACCAGGAACCGTTCCACAGAGGGATCCGACAGTGAAAACATGCCGGCAACATCGATACTGGCAAGCTCATCAACTGAAAAAGGACACGAGAAAAAAGAGGAGAAAATGTCAGTATAATAACAAACTAAAAATGGCAAAAGCGCGTATAACATACGCACCGTAAATAATAATAATAATAATAATAATAATAATAATAATAATACTAATAATAATAATAATAATAATAATAATAATAATAATAATAATACTAATAATAATAATAATAATAATAATAATAAAAGTAAAAATATATATATTTATATATACAATAATAATAATAATAATAGCAACAAGCACAAACAGAACCAAGAAATAATAACGATAACGATAAGCAAACAAACGAATCGAAAAGAGGGGCGGGGGCGAGAGAATAGGCAACCAGTTGCCTGAAAAAGGTTTTTGGGAAAGCCCGGCCTTAATGAGCATGATTTCTTGCTCAAATAGCTCTTTACGAGCTACGAATCTCTCCCGCGATGTTCTTGTGAAAATAACGAACAATCCGCTTTTTCATGGGAAGTCAGAAATTTTCCTTTTGGTGGACGCAGGCGTTGCAGTGAACCCTACGTCGTTAGATACAATGGGACGGAGGGAGGTTTGACCCAAACAAACTTATTTTCCCAATTCTTCACATTGGTAGGGTTGTACGTCACAAAGGCGAGCCCCGCCCCCCCCGACTCTCAGAGGCAACTATAGGCCTAAAATATCTAATATTAAAAAGAATATCAAAACTTGCGAAGAGGGGGAAAAATAGTTTACATAACACGCAAGTAAAAAACCATACACATTCCTAAATCCGTTATAGGTAACTTGCCTCGGGCACGCATTACAATGAAGGAGTAGTTCCTCCACTTAGGAGGCAAGGGAAAACGAACGCTTGCCTCCAAATAATATACAGGAATACAAAAACTACCCTCTATCAAAGGAAATAACGGACAATCGTCTGACCTAGGGACTCACATCATGTAGTCCTCCAAGAAATAATGCTTAGAACGAATCATAGAGACACCGCCCTCGTCTAAAGTACTCGACACAAAAGTCCATAAAGGACGAATCCGAGAAATCTTTGGAAACCCAAAATGCAAGGGTGAGCTTTCGTCCAGGGACGCCAATTGAACGGCTCTGTGGCTATACTCTCAATCTCGGGAGACAAGCTGCCCTCGCTCCGAACCTCCAAAGGAGAAGCCTCTGCAAAACTCTGCTTGTGTTCCATCAAGAGAGGAGAAAACTGTACAAGACAAACAAAAACAAAATACGTATAAAAGACTTAAAAAACTTACTTGAATATGGAAAATAGGCGGAAGTAAGGGTAGACACGGCCACCGCGGAGGAGTACCTAGCCTTCGAGGACTCCTAATTCCCTCTAATTACCGCGGTGTCCTCAATCCAAAAAAGGACTATGTCCGGCATCTCCTCTTTTGATCCCCTTTACTGTGAACGGTCAAGAGAAAGGAGAACAGGGTAGCGTGTCCACCTCGGCCCGAACAACTCGAGTTCCAGACAAGAAAGATTAAACAAACTCTCCTATTGAGCACGCTTCCGCGAAATATGTAAAAACGGGAACCCCAAAAAACTCACCTGGAACGTGCTCAAAGAAAGAGAAAACCGTGCCAAAAATCACCTAACACAAAAATGCACATTCATCAAGTGCTCAACCCAATGATAACTCCAAAATAAGCGAAAATCACAAAGGGACGAGCTAGCCTCCTAGCTCGCCCATGATTCCGCTAAATATAAAATAAAATTAAATAAAAGAAATATATATATATATATATTCCAAAAAAACTTAAGTTAAAATTAAAACAAAAATCGAACAAAACCCATAACGGGGCCCTAACTCCCCCCCCCCCCCCCCCCGGTTCCAAAAAAATGTAATACATTTACAAAAACTTAAAGCCCATAAATAAGCTAAGGTAAGACAGAAATCAAACGAAGGCCAAAATTGAGCTTTCTTTCTCCCTCTAACTCTCCCCCATTTACCAAAAAAAAAAAAAAAAAAAGATTACAAAGCCCATGCACATCCCCGAAATCGAGCCCCCTCTCGGAAAAACCTCGGAAAATGACCCTATTTGAGTCAAAAACCCATAAACACTCCTCTAGGAAGAGACCCTGGGGGAAAAAGTAATTTTGTCCAAAAAAGGGCCCATCTCACCTCCAAAAGCTCCAAAGCAAGGGAAAATGTATCTTTATAGCTGAGCTCTCTCGAAACCCATACTTAAAAGCTTCAAAAAGGGACAAAAATGGGACAAAAATCCTAAATAAAGAAGAAGAGGGGGAGGGGGGCAATGAGGAGAGAGAGAGCAGGGAAGAAGAAGAAGAAAAAAAGTATACTTTAAGCTTTGATACTTGAAAAGATAAAAGGTTAAGTGTTATATCAAAACGAAAAAAGAGCTGAACATCTTTCTCTAAAAATTGACACTCATAAACATAATAAACAAAAACCAAGTATGACAAAGAAAAATAAAACAGAATACAAGTAAAGTACTGATGTGTTTTAAAAGTGTGTTTTAAAACCGTTTACTCGCAAGCGTACGAGATCGTCGTAGCTAAATCGGGTATACGAGTCGTATCCGCAAGGAATCGAAGTTAAGTTAAATTTTTTTATTAACGAGCGGTTGAAATTGAGTTTTGAGTTGATTTAAATGATTTGTTAACTAAAATAGAAAAACTAACGATAAACTAAAAGTGTCAATTCAATTGAGGTTAGTTTAGGGAGAATTTAGGGTAGCTTAACATGTATTCCATCATTATATTTTACTTAGGACATTGATTTGAAGGACTTAGGCTATAAGCTCTAAGCCTGGGTTAATATATAAATTAGGGCTTAGGGTAATGAACTAGTCTAAAAGTATAACCTATGTTAGCACCCTAGATGTAGCATAAGTGATCTCATTAGCACTACTTAATTCATTTGTTACTCCTAATTCAATATTAACTTATATAAAAGATTGGGTTCAGGGTTGGGTACAACCTCAACCCTGACCACGCGTGAATTCCTGTTATGTTATGGTCTAGGCTATAAGCACAAGACTAATCGCTGCAAAGTTAGAGACCTAGTCAAGGCTACAAGCACACATATAAAATATCCAGCAATCATGAAGAACTCCCCACAGGGGTGCGAATATAGTATAACTAAACCAATCGTCAGAAGTATAATATAAATCTGGGATACGGCGGCTATCCGCCCTTCATCCCTAAACTAAAAGAGTCTACTCCTCCATGGGAGTTTTATACATCATTAACATCTCAAAAAAAAGGGAAAACAATGAATAAACAACTAGGAATTGAAAACTCCCTCAATTGACGTTGACGTTGATCCTTGCTTTGATCCTTCCGGCACTCCGACCACCTGCTCTTCGGCGTTTGAGAACCCCTTGGATCTCGTAGCGGCTTCGGGAGGAGAGGAGGCGTCGCAAAAAGATATGAAATTAGGTCTCCCTCTCCATCTTTATACACGGGGCGTGCTTTAGGGTTGGTCCTATGCCATCCCCGATCGATCGGTGGTCAAACCAATCGATCGGCGCCCCCCAGCAGCTTGTGCAGTTAACTTAAAACGAGTGTAACTTTTGATTCGTAATGAGTTATGGGCCAAATTATATACCAAATCAAAGCTATCGAAGAGATCTACATGATCCAAGTGATTTCATAAGTATATTAGCAAAATATTGGGTCATAAATACCATTTTTTTAGCCTTTTACTCGTTTTAAGCTTGACCGATTGCCAAAATGCATGGTCAATCGATCCACGCACCCAAGGAAAGACTCTTTTTGACCAAATCTTGACCCGATGCGTATTTATTTTGCACATGTGGTCGAGTTTCTCAAAGTAGTCTTTAATTATGCCTCATTTACGCTTGAATTTTCCACTTTTCAGCCATTGTTTGCTCCGTTGCACTCTAAGCCATAATGTACCTAGATTACAACAAAAACACACATGTAAAAGCCAAATATATTGCAGGAATGAAGAATAAAATACGAAAATATAAGGCACATCAACATCCCCAAACCCACACCTTGCTTGTCCTCAAGCAAGATTCTATTTAAACTAGCTGCTAGCGGAAAAGCCGAGTCATGCATTTAACCGCAAAGGTCACTTGTGAAAATTATATTTCGACCATACTTAAGAGTGTACTTGAGAGTAGCGAATCATTATGCGACGTTATTATTGCACTAGCTCTGACTTAAGTCTCTGTTATTAAGGTCTTTTTAATAGTGAGTAATCTTAGAACTTCTCTCTCTTTCGTCTTACTTCAAAACCCTATGATTTAAAAAAGAAATAGAGGTAATAACTAAGGAAACAAGTTATCCTAACCCTTCACCACTAATCACTAGTGAAATCAAAAGGCTTCTCTTTTCTCTCTTGTTTTCCCTTCTTCCCCTTTTTTTCTTTTTTCTTTCTTTTTTTTTTTTTTTTGTTTTACTTGATTAGGTGTGTCTCCCTCAGACCCATGTAACGAGTTTTCGGCCGGCAGCTCTCGATCCAGTTGGCTCAAGGTATCAGGTTTAAAGAGACCCCTACGGACCTAATGGCTCGAGTCTCAAGGATCCACAACCTAACCTGCTAGCACATATCTTTTTTCTTTTTTTCTTTTTTTTAATGGGGAGTAGTACTTATTTTTGTAACTATAAAGTTGATTGTTCTTAAGCTTTCCCTGTGGCCCATGTTGCGAGCTTTCGACCGGAAGCTACCGACCCAATTTGCTCAAGGTGCCAGGTTTTAAGATACCCCTACGGGCTTACTTGCTCGAGACACAGGGGCTACAAGAACCAACCAGTCACCTTATTTTTTTTTTTTAACTTTAAGGGGTTACCTAAGATAAAGTAATGTACAATTGAATTCAACATTATTAGAAGTACAATAGCAGATTCCTATTCCTAAAGTTATTACCATTATTTCGACCCCAATAGTAGGATATGTCACAAGATTAAGGGTGAAAAGTAATAATCTCACTAACTAGTTAAAAGACAAAAATATGGATTCAAAAGTCTGATCCTGCAATAATCTCATCTCATAAACATTCTAATCATCAAAGGACATCTCAGAACTAGTCGACAATAAGGGTCACAAACAATCTTATACTCATTTATGCCTTCAAAAGTGTAGCTAGTTTATGCCAAATTAAGCTTTAAAGGACAAACAAAAGTTCCGTCTCATCTCCCATCCCCAAACCCAAACCTTGCACTGTCCTCAATACAAATCGACAAAAATAAATTCAAGCAAGGAAAGGAAAGAGACGACCTAAGGTGTGACATGTCTAGTGACATGTGGTGAGCAAATTCGAAGAAGAAAGATGGAGGTAGCAAGCTGCAATCGAAGACATAGAAGACAGGATACTAAACAGACTTGTTAGTAGTGTTAGACATAAAGAGTGTACAATTGTTTAGTAAAAGAGAAACAAAGTTATCATAGGAGGGATAACAAATGGATCAGAATTGAATGAGAGCTCATGCTAAAGAAAGACAAACTAAAATAAAGCTAAATATAGGTTGGGTTGCCTCCCAAGAGCGCTAAGTTTAACGTCTTCAGCCGGACGTAGTTTAGAACACGAGATCAACCAAAATCCGAGGCAATGTCTACCATAGAACTTAGGTTGATCCGGTAGGGACGATCCCCAAACCCAACTGCGTTTCGAGACCCGTGACTATCTAGGAGCGATTTATTACCAGCATCGGGGTCCCAACTCTCTATCCTACTAGATGTGGACGATGACGCACAACTATCGACACAGAAAGGGATATTATTACATTCCGCCCTTGTGATAAAATCGGGCTTATCCGTCTCTACTGAAGGGTCAATATCATCGACTCTATAACATTCCAATTTGTCCTCAGTCTCAGGGTGTCAAACAAAGTTCGAGACCTTCAATTTGCCTTTGAGATTTCCAAAAGAAACCTCCAACGCTCCCGTCCTACAGTGAATTACAGCGTCGGCCGTTGCTAGAAATGGCCGACCTAGAATGATGGGAGCGTTGTGCTTCTGTCTAGGAGTAGGGTTTATATCTAATACAATAAAATCGACCGGGAAGACAAACTTGTCAACCTTGACAAGTACGTCCTCCACCACCCCACGAGGTACACGCTCTGTCCTATCAGCCAACTGTGGTGTGATAATAGTTGGCTTAAGGTGTCCTATTCCTAGTTCCTAAAAAACTGAGTAGGGAATGAGGTTTACACTTGCTCCTAGATCTAGCAAGGCCCTACTGGTGTAACTCTCTCCTAAAACACATGGAACTGTAAAAGCCCTAGGGTCTCGAAACTTAGGCGGGGTGCCTGACACTAAAATGCTGCTCACCTTCTCAGTGAGCCGAACCTTCTTCGGGATATGCGCTTGTGCGCGCTTCTTTTTGGTGCAAAGGTCCTTGAGGAACTTGGCATACATAGGAATTTGTTTAATAGCTTCGATCAATGGTAAGTTGATCTTCACGTCCTCAAACAAGTCTATGAGCTCAGTCATCTTTTGGTCATCCTTCTTCTTTGGTCCTCTAAGGGCCAAAGGAAAAGGGATAGTAGGTTCAGCAAACTTTTCTTGTGGGCCCTCCCTGTCAGCAATGGGAGATGGCTCCGTGCTCTCCTTCTCAACCTCAACCTCAACCTCGACCTCCACATCTCGAAGGTTCTCCTCCCTAGACACTGACACAACCCGAATTTGCTCGCGAGGGGGCAAGTTTTGGCTAGAGCTAGTTGACCCTACTGGAAGTGTGAGAGGTTGGGAGGGTAACCTCTCTTCCTCTCGCTTATGAAGTGCATGGGCCAATTGTCCTATTTGGTCTTCTAATCTAGCTATAGACTGAGAGTGAGACCGAACCAATTGTGTGGTGTCTTCCATAAAGTAGAACATACGCTCTTGAAATTGTGAAGTATATCTTGGAGTTGGGGAAGGAAAGTTATCATGGGTAACATTGGAGTGAGGTTGAGTATCATACTAGTGCCCTCCCTGCAGAATGGGAGGGTGCGCGTTACCTACAAAGCCGGGTTCTTGTTGTCTTGTGGGTTGATTATGATTGACGCTTTGGTTCCACGAGAAGTTCGGATGATCGCGCCACCCAGGATTGTAGATGTTGAAGAATGGGTCGCTTTTTCCTGAATATCCTTGAGCTGTATGAACCTGTTCCTATACATATCCTGAAAATTATGACGCATATAAACAATTAAACACAGAATGGTCCTCACCCGAACAAATGCCACACAGAGTAGTACCACTTGATAACTCAGCTGCATAGACTGGGCGCACATAAGTAGGATTCGCATGCAAGTTCATAAGCTGATCCATCTTCCTACTAAGGGCGTCCAGTTGGAGGTTAATGTCATTAGTAGGTGCTACTTCGTAGGCACCATGTGTGCCCCCTCTAACCACCCTCACAGAAGAGGCTTGGTCGAGAGAGTGTTCGCTGAGGCACTCAAATAGCGTCCACACCTCGTCCTCATCTTGTTGGTTAAATGCTCCCCCGCATGAAGCATTAACCATTTGTTTGTTGGAGGCCGTGAGACCATCATAGAAATTTGGCACAAGAGCCCACTTGGGTGACCCGTGGTGGAGATAGCTTCTAAGGAGCTCCTTAAATTTGTCCCAACTCTCATGGAATTGTTCTTAATCCTTTTGTTCAAAACTATTGATTGCACGTCTAACAGCCATAGTTCTAGCTTTAGGATAAAATTTGATTAGGAACTTTTGCTGAAGGTCAGCCCAAGTGGTGATTTCACTCCTCGGAAGATATTGAAACTACCTTTTGGCTACATCCTTTAACGAGAATGGAAACAGACGTAGCCGAACAGCATCAGTTGAGACACCTTGACGATGACGAATTTCGCAAATTTCTATAAATGCATCAAGGTGCTCATATGGGTTATCAATCGGCTTCCCATAGAAAATGGGAAGCATGTTGATGATCTCAGGCTTAAGCTCAAGGTAACATTACCTAAGGCGGGTAACGTAACTTCGGCGGGTGTGACGTACGTGTGGGGAATGAAGTGGTCCCCAATCGTACGCGGTACAAAGTTAGCCTTTCTACAAAAAAAAAAACTAAAACAAAATAAATAAATAAGTAAAAATAAACGAACAAAGAAAAATAAAACAAAAAAGTAAACTAATGAAAAATAAGATTTTTTTTTTTAAACAAAGAAAAAAATTAAAAGTAAAATTAAAAAAAAATAAATAAAATAACGAAAAATAAGCGGGAAAAAAAGTGAAGCAAAATTTTTTAATTATTTTGATTTTTTTTTCTTAAACAAAAAAATAAATAAAAAATAAAATAAAATAACTTGTTAATTTCAAAATCAACTTAGCTTACCGATTCCCCGGCAATGACGCCCAAAAACTTAATGTGTTTTAAAAGTGTGTTTTAAAACCGTTTACTTGCAAGCGTACGAGATCGTCGTAGCTAAATCGGGTATACGGGTCGTATCCGCAGGGAATCGGAGTTAAGTTAAATTTTGTTATTAACGAGCAGGTGAAATCGAATTTTAAGTTGATTTAAATGATTTGTTAACTAAAATAGAAAAACTAACGATAAACTAAAAGTGTCAATTCAATTGAGGTTAGTTAAGGGAGAATTTAGGGTAGCTTAAAACGTATCCCATCATTATATTTTACTTAGGACATTGATTTGAAAGACTGACGCTACAAGCTCTAAGCCCGGGTTAATATATAAATTAGGGCTTAGGATAATGAACTAGTCTAAAGGCATAACCTATCTTAGCACCCTAGATGTAGCATAGGTTATCTCATTAGCACTACTTAATTCCTTTGTTACTCCTAATTCAATATTAACTTATATAAAAGATTGGGTTCAGGGTTGGGTACAACCTCAACCCTGACCACACGTGAATTCCTGTTATGTTATGGTCTAGGCTACAAGCACAAAACTAATCGCTGCAAAGTTAGAGACCTAGTCATAGCTACAAGCACACATATAAAAATATCCAACAATCATGAAGAACTCCCCACAGGGGTCCGTTAGCCTTTTACTTGTTTTAAGCTTGACCGATTGCCAAAATGCATGGTCAGTCGATCCATGCGCCCAAGAAAAGACTCTTTTT
This sequence comes from Simmondsia chinensis, assembly GCA_018398585.1. Lineage (NCBI taxonomy): Eukaryota > Viridiplantae > Streptophyta > Magnoliopsida > Caryophyllales > Simmondsiaceae > Simmondsia > Simmondsia chinensis. The sequence continues at coordinate 33,525,401 of JAGTTD010000005.1, forward strand.
GACCAAATTGTGACCCGATGGGTATGTATTTTGCACACGTGATCGGGTTTCTCAAAGTAGTCTTCAATTATCTCTCGATTATGCTTGAATTTTCCACTTTTCAGCCATTGTTTGCTCCGTTGCACTCTAAGCCATAATGTACCTAGATTACAACAAAAACACACATGTAAAAGCCAAAAATATTGCGGGAATGAAGAATAAAATACGAAAATATAAGGCACATCAAGTACAAACTGAGCAAGTCAGTCCGACAATTGTCTCGCACCGCACGAAAAAAAAATTTAACAACAAAGGATGAGAAACCCCCGAAGCATAAGGTTCATTAGAAGTTGTGTCCTCACTTACAACAGTTGACATACATCTCCCTACCAGGAAAGATAAAAAAGTGATAAGTTATAGAACCCGAAGGCAACTACAAAAAAGGGAAAAAGGAGAAAATGAGAAAATAACGACAAAGCACTTCATCCTAAAATTGCAAGGCAGGACCCAACAACTCGGAATAGAGAGTCCCCATGTATGGAAATAGAGAAAGCAAGCCCCCGTATGGATATTGCCCCATACGCTCCAACATTTCATGCTCCGGCCCTTCCATACAACAGCGATACATTCTGCCCCCATAGGCCATGATCAAATATTGGTCCGAGACGCAAAACCCAGCAATATGAAAGCCACCAAAAGCATTCGGGATTGGGAACCAGTACTCAATGCTACGATAGGGGAATCAAGAGGAGAAGTCGTCACAGTCACAAAGCAACTACACTCCAAAAAGGGAGTCGCTGAGCAAGACAAGACAGAGCGAAACACCGAAGGTCAAAGGGCTGGTCCAGCAAAATAAGCCAGCATCATCACTCCCGGCAATACTCCGATGAACCCACGATGGAAAAAATAGAAACTCCGCCGTGCTTGTGACCGTATTCCAATGGACAACATAAGTTCGATAAAAAGGAGACCGCTCCGAAAGATAGGAACCCCAGTCCTACATCAAGAAGATCATGCCGTCAACGAAAGCAGGAGTGTGGAATAATAAGTTACGCCCTTCGGTGTAAAGTTTGCCCTAATAGACCCAGTGTCTTCCCAGGCAAACACCTTGTGAGAGTTCGATCACTCCCCTCTGTCGGACACCAAGGTGGAATCGTAGACCAGCAGATGAACCAAGAAGTTGAACAATTCGGCCGAACCTCGACGTTGGAGAATGGCCGTCATAGGACACCGAACCAGCAGGGCCAACACCCCCTTTGTCAAGGAATCTATCAGAAGATAGAAGCGAGTAGCGGGATTAAACATAGAGAGGTGCGAGGGACTTGTCGAGATGAACTCCAGACAGAGGACTAGCCTCCCGTGACATCCAAGGATCCTCCGATAACCAGAGGGAAATTCCACCGAAGAATCAGGGATAACCCTCCCCATTGTAGGCATACCTGGAAAAAATATCATCTGGGTCCACACAACATTGAGAGAGGACCAGCACACCGTCAACTTATTGAAATAAAGAATGAAACACCTGAGCATTGATGAAGCAACGTGTCATAATGAGGCGGGAATGGAAGTGAAATAGAGTTTGAAGCCTTAGGAGAGACTTTGCTGGGAGATGTGAAAAAAATCTCAAAAGCGAAGTAATCCGAGTCAGCCATTGATCGATCAAAAAACAAAGGTAAGGAGAAGTATAATGAGAGATTCAAAAAAGAAAGGAGAGAGAGTTGGTGAGATTGAATGATTCCTTACCCTCATATTTATAAACAGAAACCTTCACAAACCAAGTCATAAACGAGAATCATTTGCGAACTAGCGGGGCACTAACTGATAACTCCAAAAATGGCATCCGACCAAGTGACACGTGGCCACCGGGGATGGGGCCACAACTCGGGCCAAGACGCCCCCCCAGAGGCCGGGTCTGGAACTCTACTTATGACCTGGAAGAAAGTAGCCCATCTTGCCGACATAATACATTCCGAAATCCAAGTAGACGAAGAAGGAAGCACGCCCACCTAGATGCGGGTTCATCTCGGGCCGAGATGTACCCTCAGAGGCCAACTCCTGAACTTAGGCGGCACTCGTGAAGATATAGACGCTTCTAACCAACAGGGAGCATTCCAACCCTCGGACAATCTCGCAACAGTACCTCGACGAAGCACGCACCCCAGCTCCAAGGAACCAAGCAACATCAACTACTCGGCACCATGACTCAAACCGATGATAACCCGAAGCTCGGTGCCCAAAGAGCCTCACAATGACACCCCAACGCAATGCACACCTCAACTTCCGAAAGGCATCTCGCCCCGAGATGCCTGCTTCCTAGGGACCCGCCAGCAACAATCCCTAACACCATGAGTTAGATAGATGACGACCTGAAGCCATGGTCCAACGGCTTGGGGCATCTCGCCCCCTGGTTCCATACCGGGCGAGATACACCTCTCCATATGAGGCACAACTCTTCAAGGAGAAAACTCCATAAATAGGGTTTAGAACTCCAAAGAAATCATAAGCTCACTGCTCTTCCTTTACTCTCATCTGAAGGATCCCCAGAGCAAATGTACCCCTCGTTTTTCTTTCCTTTTCTCTTGTAATCCCTTAAAAACCCCCCTGTAATAAAATTGTTAATTAATAAAAACTTAATAAAAGATAAAGGGCTTGAGTTTTGGCTCTCCATTTAAAGAATAAGTACCAAAACATCTACAACCCAGTTTGGCTCAACCCGTCCTCTAACCCACGTCCCACTATGACTCGTGTTTTACATAGTAGCCCAAAACTAGTTTGGCTCGTCGTATGAATGGCTGTAGCATGAATCAACTTTCCCATCCAAACATGGAACTCCTTGTTTTTTTTATTGGATAATATTCATATAGACCCTCGAACTATTGGTCAAAATCAAAGTAACTCTCTAAACTTCTAATTTCATCAAAACATCCTCAAACTATTGATCAAAATTGATGTGATACCACCAACTTCTAATTTCATCAAGGACACCCCCAAACTTTTAAGTAAAACCGATTGACCCCTGTTGGAAAAATGATACAAGCAAAATTGGCTTTGAAAAATTTTGGAACCTACATTGAGTTTGTCCCACAAAGGAAAAAGAGGAGAGTTTTTTTGACTTTATATATAGGAGTGCTTTTAGACAATTTGAATTAAGTTAAAGGTGAAAGAATGGAGAGTAGCACGCGCGCGCGTCTCCCACCACTCTCAGTGTGGGTGTGGGACTTCCTTTTGGCTACCGTTGAACCAACAAGTTCTCTCTCATCTCTTCCCTCTTCTCTCTCGCATAAACTTCTTTTAGGAAAAGTTTTCGGGCGCACCTACCCAGAAACTAACGAGTACACATTAAGAGTTGGATCGTGTTAATCCTAGAGGACGGCCGCCAATACTTTGTTTGCACCGGAGCAGCGGTGAAATCGTCTTTTAGAACAATGGCATTTGCCACGATGCGATATAATCATTTGTTAATGCTTTTAAGTTTTCTGCCTTTGATTGTGGTTTATCTCAAATTCTAACAACCCCCAAGTTAAAAACATTATATTAAAAGTACCCAACAATAAAAAATTTCAGATAAAATTTGGTTCGTACATCCTTATATTTAATAGTATAATATTTAGGTGTCCTAAATTTGCAAAATATTTTGACAGTGACTTGAACTTCAGCAAATTTTTTTGTTCATTTACTATCTATACAACTGTTTTAGGATTCCATTAAAGTAAACTAACTTAACACTTAAAAAATAATATAACTACAGGTAGAATTTTAATTATATTTTAAACAATCTTACACACCAAAAAAATATTTAAAATAATTTTAAAAATAGAAATATAATTTTATTTTATTTATTTTTAAAATTATTTATTGGTAGTTTTAGGAAGTTTTATATTTTTATAATTTTAAAATTATCTTAAATATTTTAAATTATTTTAAATGTAAATAATAGTTAAATTATGACCTGAGGTATTTTTTCTATTTTACTTGCCACATCAGCAAAATTTAAATCCTAATGGAATTATAGGGAAACTATTTCAAAAAAAAAAAAAATTTATGAAACCTTAGGATACCTCAAAAATATTTTGAAATATTAATGCTTTAAAAAATATATTATTAAATGTCATGATACTGGAACCAATTTTTTTACTAGTTTGGATGCTTTTGATGAATTTAAAGTTAGAAAATCAAATTGATCTTCTTTAATAGTTTAGAGGTGTCTTTAATATAATTTAGAAGTTGAGAGTATTTACACTCCAAACTCGAGGGGGTTGGGACAACACCATTTGAAGTGAACCCTCATGCGCTTACCCTGTGAGGCCATCCTTGAGGGATGCTAGGCCTCTAGATGTTATGACAACAATGTTTCAAGCCCAGTTGCCAGAGGAATTAAAACCCTTTAAAGGATATCAGCCACTCAAGGTGGTTGAAAAAGGAAATGGGGCTCGAGCTTGAGGGGCTTCCTTGAAGGCTACAAGACAGGTTGTTCTGAACCTCAAGACAGTTATTTAGAACGCAATTCCAATTACGTGAGCCTCAAGCCTATTCAACAGGACATGGGGCATCTAGAAGGAACTCTAGCGATTTATAGTGATGTGGGGCTTCTAGAAGGACGTTCGAGCACACAATTTTAGGGCACGTCCAATGCCCATTCAACGTGCCAAAGGAGATTTGAGGCAGATGTGGGAAGGAAATAGCGGAGAAGTAGGATGTAGCAGTTATTTCCGTTTTCTATAAATAAGAGGCACTATTGCAGTGGCAAAGGGTCTAGCACCACCATACACACTTTTTCAAGTTTCTTTACAACACGCTTGTGCTTTTTACTTAGGAGTAGCATAACTTAGCCTAGCTTAGCTTAGCGTAGCATAACATACATCTTCGCTATACTTGCTTTCTTCAAAGTAATATAGTTCTTCGAGTTTCAGGTATGAACCTACTATTATAATCCGTTCCCACAATTGACAAGTTGAGAATTGAGACTTTGGTTTAAGGTTTTGTTGGCCAAAACATCACCTTGATTACGTTGGTCTTAACACTGGTGTCACTGCTTAATAAGTCAGGTGAACTTAGGTTTGCATTATTGTTTAAGGGATTTGATGGCCAACCTTGATTGCATTGGCCCTCGTCTAGTAACCCAGATACAGTTTGCTCCATCTAAATCTTGTCAAATTTTAACTCATTCAAGTTATTACAAGTCTAGGGTGCAAGCCTAAAAATCCGATTCACTCGGGCTCATAAATGTACCGCTAAGCTCTTGAGTTTGTCTCTACCCTAGTTCCTAAATTTTAAATGTACGAGGAAAGGTGTCTATAGGCTTTGCTCTGTCATTGTAACTGCCAGTTGAGTTAGGTCCATATCCCTTTATTTTTTTGTCATGTTTATTTTAGAAATCCATTAAAATATTAAAAGTCTTCTTAATTGGAGCACAAAAAGAATCCACATAATTTCAAACCAAAGTTAGATTCACCCAAAGCACCATCCCTTTTTCTCAAGGAGGAGATTGGCTAAGGTCAAACACGTGTGGTTCAGAATTTACGCTCGCTCCCATGTTGATGCGAGTACCTTTTTTTGCATGTTTGTATGATTTGTATTTATGGCGACCATACACACAGACTCAGCAAACAAAAAGCGCAAACACACTTTTTTGGCAGCCAAAATGGGAGACTTAACATAAGACGTAATTATCTTTAATCCCATTGTGGATTATCGAACTATAGTCTCAAACCATCCACCAGTGGTCAGAACAAGGAGATCTAGTGCTCTTGAATTTGAGGAACCCGAAGGGTTAGCCTCAATCAGGTATTTACTTGAGCACCCCTTAGATAAAAGTCCTGTGTCACTAGGGGATGAAACATTTCACAGCCCAGTAGTAACGAAAGCAAAGGTGATGAAGACATCCCAGAAGGCGAGCATATTAGGCTCAATGGCTATTCTTGATAAGGTTTCTTGGCCATGCTCAAACGTTGAATGGAACTCCTTCATCAAAGGATTAAACAAGCTATGAAAGAGGTCTATGAAAAACAATGGGTTTGAACAGAGCATACTCTAGCAGCTCAGCATGAAACTTGTATCGCAATGAGAGCTATCATCAATGATGTTGGGATCTTAATGAATGAAAGACTGCACAAAGAAATCGACAGAATCTTGGTTGAAATGAACTCAATCATGTCTTCTAGCGCTACCCTTATAGCTAAGGATGTGGCAAGATAGATAATTATTGAAATCGAGCCTATCTTAGTCAAGTAGGCTGAGACTCATAACGGCTTAATTCAATTCGTTAGAGAGGATATTAGGCAACTAAGGCCTATTCCTTCTCCCTCAGTTCCCACTGCACACCTTCGTGATGTTCCTTCGAGCTTACAAAGGCCAGTGGCTAAGGTTGACAACACAATCCCTTAGAGAATCGGAAATCCAACTACGGCTAACCCTGGTGCTACTCACTTGGATTCTGGTCATAGGAGTGATTGCTCAACCTTTGGTGTTGCCGACCCTCTGAACCAATGATATACTTTGGTTTCGAGGGACCTTAATGCCAATGTTCTAGTCACACCTATCTTTGAGACGGGGGGCTTAACCATCTATACCCTCCTCATGCTAGAGAGGCTGCCTCAAGGCCTAATCGGAGCCTCGAAGTAGATGTGCAGGGGTAGGATCCCAACACTCGGGATCAATGTCCTCCTTCTAGGCCTCTTTTCACATATGAGATGTGGGGCAAGCGAACTTCTTGCATCCTCAAAATCAAATCTTTGGAATTGATCAGGCAAGGATGGCCCAACAGCCTGTTAACATAGGTGTACCATTAGGTATGCCACATATCTAAGGATCTATTGGTACATACTTTCTGGCCAATCAACCAAATGGCCAGAATGATCAGGGGGTTACTACCCTACTGTGTGGGACAAAATCCATTCTCACATCCAAATTTTATGGAAGTTCAGTAGTATTCTGCTAATTCCCCTCGAGATCCTTAACTATTTGGGGGTAGTAGAAGGTGCATAACCATGTGCCAAACCTACCCTTTCAAGACTAATTGGCCGCCCTTATTGAGCATATATTATGGGCCAGGCCTTAGAAGGGTCAATAGACCCCTATATTGTAAACTACACCCCGACTATATTGACAGGGACTGCCCTTTTCCTCGAGGACACAAAATCTACGAATTCACCCTTTTCTCAGGAGAAGGGAGAGTCTTTGCGCTCGAGCATCTGGCAAGATTTAACTGCCAATTCAAGGAAGCAACTGACAACCCATAATTGGAATTTAGCTTATTTCCTAGTTCTTTGACAGGGGCTGCCTTTTAATGGTACATTGGTTTACCACCTAATTTTGTTTACAATTGGGATTATATTAACCAGTTCAAAACAACTAGGTTAAAATGCATAGTGGCTCTCTCTGAGGTTGAATATGCCAATCTAGCTTTAAATGGCTCAGATATTGAGTTCAAGAAGAGTTTGAAGTCTCAAACTTCTTAACTCTCCTTTAGCTAGAAGAATGTGCCGCTAAGTATGAGGCTATCTTGAAGGAGGAAAGCCTTAAGAAAAATAGTGTGTATGGAACTTATATACATGATTTGATTGATGAGGAGGAAGATCCTCCATATGAAATTGTTGTCGCTTAATATGTCGATGGCCTCCTATGGTTTGTAATCCTTTAGTAAAGAAGGATATTAAAGCCAAGAAGTCAAACGAGTCCCAGAACTTGATAAAGTACTCATTTGACCTCTCAGGAGCTAACATTATATTTGATTGGCTTAAGGCAAATAGTAAGATCAAGATTAGAGACAAACATAGGAAACCTAACCTAATACACCAAAGGGGAAGGTATATGAAAATGGCATGATTCGTTCGCTCATTCAACAAAGAATTATGTAATCTTCAGAAATGTGGTTCGAGATTCCATTGAGGCAAGGGAATTAATCTTCCCTAGAGAAGGACGGATGGGGATTGATAAAGACCCTTTCCCTAGTCCTCTTCAAGGTAACGTTATTGATACATTAGCCTAGAATAATCGAAGCATTGTTTGAACTAACCATTTACCCTCTTTTAAGAGAACAATGGTTGCATACAGCCTGTTCCATAGGTTAGTTCTTGAGGAAATATTAAAATTTCCATCATCTGAGCATGCATTGGATGTTGAGATATGCCATTGGCACATCACTGAGCTTCATCCCAACAACAAATGTTCAATTTTCAAAAACCTACTTATTAGACTCCGCAACAAGTTAGCCATTTTGTTGTAAGTGGTTGAGGAATTGGCTATGGAAATCAGCAGTGTTTCTAGGCAAACATCAGACTTTACAAATAGAGAAAGGATATCTCGAGACTTGGAAAGGGTATCCTACAAAGTATGCCGGGGCTGTTGTGGGAAGATACAAGAGGTAATGAGAAAACTCAAGCTCCTTCAATACATTTTCCTTGCAGATCCACACCTAGAGGTAAAAATGCCGTTTGAGAAGTCCTACATGTATAAATCAACTAAAGATCCCACTTCGAAGGCTCAATAGATCATAAGGACTAGGCATCTGAAAAGGAATCCAAAATATTACCTGATTAAAGTGGACACCAGATAGGGACTACAATAACAAGGACAACAACCTTCAGTGGTTTGCTTTTGTAACATATGGAGGAGAAACCAGCTTAAGCAAGAGGATACCGGTCCTTCTAACCTTACGCGATCTCAAAATAGGAGGCTTCTTCGGAAGAAGGTAGCAAAACGCAGAGCTTCACTTGATACTTGTTTGGCCAAGGATTCTGAGGAAGAAGACAGAGTCCACGAGGACAAGTGTATTGAGTCCATATATCTTAAAGGTCCAAAGGGTGAAGCAAGACCTTGAGCTACTAATGCTAAAGGTGAGTCATGTAATAAGATTGATAAGTCGGTTGGTTTTCTCATCTTCTGAAGGAAAAGAATCTTGGTAAGACCTGCTTGCCAAGAATTTGAGGGCTCACAGAACATCTAACGACAAGGAGGATTACAATCCCCTTAGCATTAACTTAGTGGAAACTCTGGACAGTGTCCATCCAACATAATCTGATATAAAGAATGACTTTCACAAGGAAGACGTCCCAAAACCAGTGGAGGAGTCTCAAACCCCCGAGGTTGAACCAAAGGATCAACCTTAGGACCAGGACATGCAAATTTATGGCAGTCGTGAAAAAGAGACAAGCTAAGGGATCTAGATATAGTTTGGGTCACTGCTTGAACAAGCTGATGTCAGAACTACCTTGCTCCTTCCCCTGGAGTTCATAGCAACTGAGATACAAGGGAGCCTCGACGGGAAAGTAGTAGTAACAGATGAAGATTCCTAGATGAAGCTTGTGGTTGAAGCAACAACCCCTAAAGGTAATTCTGATCCTTTTTCTTTTAAAGTTACAACCCCTAGATCCAAGTCAACATATAACCTCCTAACATGATGAAGATGATGTTTGATGGTCCTACCACTACCAACAAACACATTAAGCCTCTATAAATCAAAGCCAAATTTGATGGCATCTGGGTGACTAGGGTCTTAGTGGATAATGGCGCGGCCATCAATTTCTTGCCTTATTGCATGTTGGGGGTTATTGGTAAATCTCAAGATGACTTGATAACTTTAAATGTGGCAATCTGTGCCTTTTCAAGGGCCGACACCAAGTCTGAATCCCAATTGAACTAACTGTTGGCAACTTGAATAAGCTGACAGCCTTCTTTATAGTGGATATCACCTCAAGCTATCATGCCTTGCTTGGAGAAGATTGGCTACATGCCAATTATTGTATCTCTTCTTCACTTCACTAGTTACTAATCTTTTGGAACCATGACAAATGTGAGGTTGTTATGGCAGATGACAAGCCATTAATGTCTTGCTCCAAATTCGTTGAGGAGAAGTTTTACAACGACGGTGTGGAATCATTAGCTGTGAAAAGTACCACTCCTCATATTGCCCAACATATAGAACAAATAGCCGTCCTTGAGAGCCCACCCACTAAAGCTGAGGTTAATCAAGTTGATATGGAGCCAAATGGCTTTGACTTCCGAGGATGCATGAGAGCCCTTCTTGATGAAGGGGACCTTCAAGGCGTGCATGAAGCCTTATGAAGGGAAGCCAAGACTTCCAATTGAAGGCTCGAAGGGCCATTTTCTCAACCATTGCAAAATTGGCTGCTTAACATGCCGAGGATCAGTTTGGGTAGAGTAGCAATTTGTCTTTGGGAATGGCTTCGAAGTCCAGCTGGTACAAGAAAAGGAGCTAAATTTGTCTGACCTTAAAGCAGCACCAGCCAAAATGGAGGCCTTGAGGGCTAAAGTTCAAGACCCTCTCTTCGAGGCTAACTTGGGCTTTGTAGAGGACCTAAGGCCTATGTGAGTGCTCTGCTTTCTTAAGAGCAGAGGAAGCAGTACATGACCTTGCTCCTCAAGTTTAAGGACTGTTTTTTTTTGAGACCATCATGAGATGCATGGCCTAGACTGAAAAGTGGATAAGCATAGGCTTCCCATCTAGCTAGGCTCAAGGCCCATAATTCAGGCTTAGAGAAAAATGTCCCAGGAAATGATGGATTTGGTCAAAAGGGAAATTGAGACACTCTTAAAGGCCAAATTCATTAGAATGGCTAGGTTCGTTAAGTAATTGGCAAATATTTTTCACGTTAATAAAAAAGGGAAAATTAGAGTTTGTATTAATTTCAAAGATCTAAATGCAGCGCCCCCCGCCCCCCCCCCCCCCCCCCCCCCCCCCCCCCCAAAGGATGACTATCTTATGCTTATAGCTAACACTCTCATCGATTCAGCCTCGAGGCATGATGATTGTCTTTTATGGATGGCTATTGCTGGTATTACCAAGTCGTGATTGCTTCAGAGGATACCCACAAAACCGCATTTAGGTGTTCGAGGTCAATAGGGACCTTTGAATGGGTGGCTATGCCATTTGGACTAGAGAATACAAGCTTCACTTACCAAAGGGCAATGAACATGATATTTCATGACCTTATTGCCAAGACGATGGAAGTCTACATAGATGACATCATGGTCAAATCAAAGTCCCAGGTTAAACACTTGGAGGACTTGAGAAGAGCATTGTAATACCTAGCCTAATTAAATTAGGTTTGGTATTATAACACAATTAAAATTCGCTATTATTTAGATTGGATTATAAATAAATTAATGAATTAATTATAAAAAGGGGTCCATTAGTAATACTAAAGTGATTAAAATAAGTGTATATATATATATATAAAGAACAAAATAAGGGGTTATAAACCCCATGAAAACCCCCCCAAAAACCCTCACACTTCTTTTTCTCTCGCACTCGCCCCTGTCTCATGTCTCTGTCTGTCACACTTGCTTTCTTTCTCTCGCTCTCACGTTCTCTCGTTTTTCTTTGCATCAAGCCAAAATTCCGATTCCACGCTTGATAGGATCCGAAGCTAATTCATAATAGGAGTTCAACTTTTGGATTAAAAGTTAGTGAAGTTAAGTATACCACTTCCCCTACTTGTTATGAAATATAAAGATTGCTTTACATGATTTGATATATGAGACTATATTTTGAACGATTTATTAGTTTGATAAAATAGGATTGGGCATATGTGTTTATTTGATTGTGTGATTTATACTCTTATAATTTGAATTATATTAACTTATACGTTGATTTGATATGTGAATTTTTGAAGGAGTTTATACTTGTGATTGTGTGAAAGAAATTATAGTGAACTTGTTAATTGACTTGAAAGGTTTTATGGGAAGAGCGTACAGATAACTACGTTGACCCTCCGGGGTCTATCGACAATAGAATGTGAAATGTGAAAGTCGATCTGTGACCCTGTCACAGGAATAATACAAGCACGTAGATCTACGTTTGATCCTAGCGGATCTGTTGACTTAGAACCGGTTCGAATATGTGAAATGTGAACGTCGATTGTGACCCTGTCGTGGGAATAATGCCGGCCATAGTTTCCGTTTCGTCTATGAGTTTTACCAAAAGGTGCTCTTGTAAAATAAGTTAAATTATAAAGTAGTGGTTTGTGCCACTTTAATATGATTTGTGAAGATAAATTGGTTTACTTGTTTTCGTTGAGTTTTTATCCGTTTCAAATACTATGCCTGATCCGAGAAGGGTGAATGGTATACTTGCTGAGCTCGTTGCTTGCTCATCCAATTAATTAATTTTCCTGATTAGTAATTCATGGCACGTTCTTGAAGGAAGAAAAGATGGAGCAGCTCACTATCTCGAGAATTAGTTATCTTGCATAGTTTAAGTAGTAAATGAATTTTACAGTAGGATATTATAGACTATATGAGACATTGTAACTTTGAGCTTCCGCACTCCTTTTTTTTTTTTTTTTTTTTTTTTATAGTACTAATGTATTTAGGATTATCTATTATATATTAAGGGAACCTTTATACAATTTTGAGGAATTATAGTTTGTAAGTTTTTGGGGCTTTGTACTATGAGTGGGACTTCATTATAGTACGGCCGTGTAGTGCCCTTTTAATTTAAGCCTATTCGGCATAAACGTTTGGGGGCGTTACATAAAGTGGTATCGGAGCCAGGTTGTGTTGAAAACACTATGTTATGAATTTTGGAGAAAATTTAGGTGTTAAGTTGAGAGCGTTAGGTTACGAATTTTGGAGCAAATTTAAGTGTTAAAGTGAGAGCCTTAGGCTATGAACCTTGAGAAATTTAAGTGATAAGATGAGAGCTTAGGTTATTAATTATTGAGGAGCAAAATTTTCGATGTTGAGAAAATATAATTGGCTATTTGAATTGGTAGCTTCAACTATATTGAAAATAATAATAATAATAATAATAATAATAATAATAATAATAATAATAATAATAATAATAATAATAATAATTTATTTCTTATATGATCTGGGTTCAGGTCAAGATGGGTGACAATAGTAAAATACCAGCATCCTTAAAGAGAAAGAGAACCTGAAAGGGAAAGAGCAGGGTTCCACCCTCGGTCGAGGAACACCTTAGTGAATCGGAGAAGGATATAGATGAGGAGCACCTTAATGAGGAACGTGGTCAACTGCTAAATAGGCCCACTGGTCAAAACGGCTAGAGCTCAAGTGGTTCCTCTAATCAGTTCGATGTTGCAACAATGTACCAGCTCATGGTTAACCTCTTGCAACATCAACTACAAGTCCAGGCTATAGCTCCTCTCACTTGACGCGTTGAAGAGACACCCTTTGAAAGGTTGTCAAAGTTGAGGGCCCCAAGTTTTGAAGGAGCAGATGACCCTCTAGAAGCTGAAAAATGGATACGGGAGATGGAGACCTTGTTCGAGGCAATTTTAATTGCCGATGATGATAAAGTTCGAGGAGCCACCCCTTTTCTTAAGGGGAATGCGGAGTTCTGGTGGGCTACAGTCAAGGTAGCGTACTAGAATGCCACTAAGCCTTGGATTGGAAAGAGTTTAAGGAGATCTTCTACAGCCAGTTTTTTTCCTAAAGCACTCAGAATGACGAAAGAGAACAAATTCTATGAGCTAAGATAGGGAGAACAGATGATAGTATTGCAGTATGCCAACAAATTTCATGAATTGGTGCATTTCAACAGGAGCATCATGGCATCTGAGATTAATAAAGCAAACCGATTTGAAAGGGGATTGTTTCCTCACATTAGGAGGCGCCTGTCAAGTGTCATTTTCAAGAAATACGAGGTCCTTGAATGTGCATTGAAGGTCGAAGCAGATTTGAAGTTGGAAGAACAGGAACATGCTGCCAAGAAAAGGTTATCAGATGGCAAGTTTCAGGGAGGGAAGCCTAACCGATTTGGTGGCAAAGGCAAAACATTTCATACGAAGAATCCAGGGAACTCTAACACTAGATTAAGGAAATGCGAGCACTGTGGCAAGGACATTTCCGGTGAATGTTATAGAAAGTTAGGGGTGTGCTTTGAGTGTAAAGAGCAAGAACACATAGATTGTGATTGTGCCCTCAAGACTGGTTCCAAGACCAGAGCCAGTGATGACAGACAGGGACCTCGGGGTAACGCCAGAATGTTTGCTATGATCCAGAAGGACGAGAATGCTAGTGACCGTGTGGTGACAAGTACTCTTCCTATCAATTCTACTAGTGCACATGTATTATTTGACATCGGGGCCTCTCACTATTTTGTGGCCTAGAAATTTACCTACAAGTCGAAACTGCTAGATGAGCCCTTTTGAGTAGCAACCCCGCTGGGGTATGATGTGCTTGCTGATCTTGTTGTAAGAATTGTGTGATTAGAATTGGTGATATTGAGTTAGTGGCAGATCTAGTACTCCTAGATATGGAGGATTTTGATGTGATTCTAGGGATCAATTGGGTGTCTTCTTATCACGCACATTTAGATTGTTTTGGGAAATTCCTAACCAACCAGAGTTTGCTTATCATGGGAGCGGGTTAAATCCTTCTATGGGAAGTAAAGACTCTAAGACTTCTAGTAGGATGATTTCAGCCCTAAATGCGAAAAGGTCCCTGAGGAAGGGATGTCGGGGATTCCTTTGCCATGTATTTGACAATAGGAGAGACGACGTGAAGTTAGATGACATTCCTATTGTCAGGGAATTTCCTGAGGTCTTTCCAAAAGATTTGCATGGTTTGCCTCTAAGGAAGGAAATCGAGTTTGAAATTGATATAGTACCTGGCAGTGGACCCATATCCAAAGCCCGTTATAGAATGGCTCCTTCTGAACTACGAGAATCGAAGGTGCAACTCCAGGAATTGTTAGATAAAGGCTGCATCCGACCTAGTGTCTCACCATGGGGCACTCCAATATTGTTTGTGAAGAAGAAGGATGGCAGTATGAGGTTATGCATTGGCTACAGAGAATTGAATAAGGTGACTGTTAAGAAAAAGTATCCCTTATCCCGAATTGATGACTTGTTTGATCAACTTCAAGGCGCTAAGGTCTTTTCTAAGATTAACCTACGATCTGATTATCATCAACTAAAGATCAAGGAGAAGGATGTAGCCAAGACTGCTTTTCGAACTAGGTATGGCCATTATGAATTTTTAGTTATGCCATTTGGGCTAACGTATGCACCTGCTGCCCTCATAGATTTGATGAATAGGGTGTTTCGGCAATTCTTGGATTGATTTGTAGTTGTATTTATCGATCACATGCTAATCTACTCCAAGAGTAGGGAGGAGCACGAAGAACATCTGAAGATGGTATTGCAAACCCTACAAGAGCTTCAGTTGTATGCCAAGTTGAGTAAGTATGAGTTTTGGCTTGACAGAGTGGCATTCTTAGGCTATGTGATATCCAAAGATGGGATCCCAGTGGATCCAAGGAAGGTTGAAGCGGTATTGGAGTGAAATCCGCCACAACTACAACAGAGATTAGAAGCTTCTTGGGACTGGCTGGTTACTATAGAAGATTCATTGAGAGATTTTTGCAAATTGCACTTCCTCTCACCTGTTTGACTCAAAAAGGAGTGAAGTTCGTGTGGAAAAATGAATGTGAAAGAAGCTTTCAAGAGTTGAAGAAGAGGTTAGTATCCGCTCCTGTACTTGCGTTACCTACTGATGAGGGTAACTTTGTTATTTACAGTGACGCTTCAAAGAAAGGGATAGGTTGTGTGCTAATGAAGAATGAGAAGGTGATAGCATATGCGTCCCGACAATTAAAGCTTCATGAAAAGAATTATCCAACGCATGACCTGGAGTTGGCGGCAATGATATTCGCTTTGAAGATTTAGAGATATTACCTCTATGGTGGACCTTGCCAGATTTATACAGACCACAAAAGCTTGAAATATTTGTTTACTCAAGAAAGAGTTGAACTTGAGGCAGAGGAGATGGTTGCAATTGATCAAGGATTATGATGTGACCATTAATTACCATCCTGGGAAAGCAAATGTTGTTGCAGATGCACTGAGCAGGAAGTCAGTAGGCAACTTAGCTGCCCTGATCACTTCTCAGCCTAAGCTACTTAGAGACTTGGAAGAAATGTAGATTGAAGTGTGCATTCATAATAAGAAGGGTGGTGTTTTAGCTAATCTGGTTGCACAACTGCCATTGTTAGAAAAGATCAAGGTCGCGCAGCAGCATGACCCCTTTTATATGATGATGAAAAGTAAGGTGACCAGTGGAGAATCTTCAGACTTTCTGCTGCGCGATGATGGAGCATTTTACTTTGGAGATCGATTATGCGTGCCTGATGATCTCGCCATTAAGAGGGATATCATGGAAGAAGCACACGGTTCCCGTTTTTCGGTATATCCTGAAGGCACGAAGATGTATCGAGACCTGAGAAGCTACTTTTGGTGGAGAGACATGAATCGAGATATTACTGAGTTTTTGGCTAAGTGCTTGATCTGTCAACAAGTGAAGGCCGAACCCCAAAAGCCTGGTGGATTACTACAGTCATTAGAAGTGCCTGAATGGAAGTGGGATCAAATTTCCATGGATTCTATTGTTGGCCTACCGAGAACAATTAGGAAGAATGATGCGATTTGGGTCATTGTGGATAGACTTACAAAGAGTGCGCATTTTCTTCCTATTAGATTTGGTACTCCATTAGATAAGTTGGCGGAACTATACATTGATGTTGTGTTGCGGTTGTATGGTGTGCCAAGTGAAATTGTTTCTGATAGAGACCCGAGGTTTGTGTCTAGATTTTGGGAGAGTTTACAGAAAGCTTTGGGAACTAAGCTGAGTTTGAGTACCACTTACCATCGTCAGACAGATGGGCAGACTGAGAGGACTATTCAGACATTGGAGGACATGCAGCGTGCCTGTGTTATAAACCTTGGGGGTAGTTGGGATAGTTACATGAGTTTGGTAGAGTTTGCCTATAATAATAGTTACCATTCTAGTATTAGGATGGCACCGTATGAGGCTTTGTATGGACGGAAATGCAGAACTCCCTTGTTTTGGAATGACGTTGGAGAAAGAAAATTACTAGGTCCTGAGATTGTATAAGATACTGAAGAAAAGGTCAAGTTGATTAGATAGAGAATAAAGACAAGTCAAGATAGGCAAAAGAGTTGGACGGATAAGTATAGAAGACCATTGGAGTTTTCAGTCGGTGAACATGTTTAACTAAAGGTATCCCCAACTAGAGGTGTGATGAGGTTTGGAAAAAGGGGTAAATTAAGTTCGCGTTTTGTAGGTCCATTTGAAATTTTGGCAAAAGTTGGGGACGTGGCTTATAGAGTAGCCTTACCGCCGCAACTATACAGAATACATAATGTGTTTCATGTTTCTCAATTGACGAAGTATATCTCTGATCCTTGTCACGTGATACGACATGAACCATTGCAAGTATGAGAAGATCTGACTTATGTAGCACATTCAGTTCACTTAGTCGATCGAAAAGAATGAAAGTTAAGGCATAGAATAATCGCATATGTCAAGATCCAATGGAATAATCATAATCCTAGAGAAGCAACATGGGAGACAGAAGAAGAGATGAGAAGCAAATACCAAGAATTATTTGAAAACGAAGGTGAGTTTCGAGGATGAAACTTTTGTCTAAGGGGGTGAGGATGTAATACCCAGCCTAATTATACTAGGCTCGGTATTATAATACAATTAAAATTTACTATTATTTCGATGGGATTATAAATTAATTAATTAATTAATTATATATATATATAAAGAAAAAAAAAAGGGGTTATAAGCCTCGTAAACCCCCCCCCCCCCCCAAAAAAAAACCCTCCCTCTTCTCTTTCTCTCTCACTCACCCTTGTCTCACGTCTCTCTTTGTCACTCTCGCTTTCTCTCTCTCGCTCTCGCGTTCTCTCGTTTTCCTTTGTGTCAAGCCTAAATTCCGATTCCGTGCTTGATAGGATCCGAAGCTAATTCACAATAGGAGTTCAACTTTTGGATTAAAAGCTAGTGAAGTTAAGTATACCACTTCCCGTACTTGTTATGAAACATAAAGGTTCCTTTGATATATGAGATTATATTTTGAAAGGTTTATTAGTTTGATAAAATAGGATTGGGCATATGTGTTTATTTGATTTTGTGATTTATACTCTTATAATTTGAATTATATTGACTTATATGTTGATTTGATATGTGAATTTTTGAAGGAGTTTATACTTGTGATTGTGTGAAAGAAATTATTGTGAACTTGTTAATTGACTTGAAAGGATTTATAGGAAGAGCTTACAGATAGCTACGTTGACCCTCCGAGGTCTATCGACAATAGAATGTGAAATGTAAAAGTCGATCTGTGACCCTATTGCGGGAATAATATCGGCACGTAGATCTACATTCTATCCTAGCGGATCTATCGACTTAGAACCGGTTCGAATATGTGAAATGTGAACGTCGATTGTGACCCTGTCGCGGGAATAATACCGATCGTAGTTTCCATTTCGTCTGTGAGTTTTACCAAAAGGAGCTCTTGTAAAATAAGTTAAATTATAAAGTAGTGGTTTGTGCCACTTTAATATGATTTGTGAAGATAAATTGGTTTATTTGTTTTCATTGAGTTTTTATTCGCTTTAAATAAAATGTCTGATCCGAGCAGGGTGTATAATATACTTGTTGAGCTTGTTATTTGCTCACCCAATTAATTTATTTTTCAGATTAGTAATTCATGGCACGTTCTTGAAGGAAGAAAAGATGGAGCAGCTCACTATCTCGAGAATTAGTTATCTTGCGTAGTTTAAGTAGCAAATGAATTTTATAGTATGATATTATAGACTATATGAGACATTGTAATTTTGAGCTTCTGCACTACTGGTTTTTTTTTTTTTAGTACTAATGTATTTGGGATTATCTATTATATATTAAGGGAACCTTTATACAATTTTAAGGAATTATAGTTTGTAAGTTTTTGGGGCTTCGTATTATAAAGTGGGACTTCATTATAGTACGGCCGTGTAGCGCCCTTTTAATTTAAGCCTATTCCGCATAAACGTTTGGGGGAATTACAAGCATTCCTTCAAATGAGGAACCACAACCTCAAGATGACTCCACCAAAATGTGCCTTTTGGAGTTTGTGCTGGGATGTTTCTTGGCTTCTTGGTGCACCAAAAGGGGATTGAGGTTGATATAAATAAAACTAAGGAAATTCAAGAGGCCAAACCACCTTCAAGGAAAAAGGAGCTCTAATGCATCTTGGATAGGTTAATTTCCTAAGACATTTCATTTCAAATGTTGCAGGAAAGACTAAAGTCTTTTCTCCACTGCTGAGGCTCAAGTATGAAAGGGACTTTAAGTGGGAGGAGCCGCACCAAGCAACTTTTGAGGCCATCAAAGATTACTTCATCAAGCCACCAGTGTTGATCCCACCTAAGCATGGCAAACCGTTGAAGATTTATGTCCTTGCTTCTGATGAGTCAATTAGTTGTTTGCTTGTATAAGACAATGAGCAGGGGTGTGAATAGGTTGTGTTTTACCTAAGCCGTTGTTAAATAAGTGTGAAATAAAATATTCTTCCATTGAAAAATTGTGTATATCTATATATTATGCTTTTGTAAATTTGAGACATTACTTCTTAGCATTTACCATATATGTGGTTGCTCAGACAGATGTCCTTAAATATATGTTGGATAAACCTTTAATGAGAAGAAGATTAAATAAGTTGAGTATTACTCTACTTCAGTTTGAATTAATCTACGTGTCACAAAAATCAGTAAGGGGTTAACCTCTAGCAGACTTCTTAGCTGACTATCCAAATATTCAAACTGATACAAGCTATGAGCCAGGTGAGCTCTTAGTGATTGAAATGGTCCCTTGGAAATTGTATTTCGATGGTTCAAGGACCAAATCTTGTGTTGGAGTAAGAATTGTGATTGAATCCCCTACTGGGATCATGATAAGCTTGCTTTCACCTTGGTGGGCAAGTGTTCTAATAGTGTGGCCGAGTATGAAGCATTGTTATTGGCCTGCTTACTCTCTTAGAGATGCGAGTCCCTAATATAGTAGAGCGAGGGGATTCACCTTTGGTGACTTGCCAAGTGAAAGAGGAATTTCAGTGTTTAAGTGACACCTTGAATAAGTATATCTCAATAGTGCAAGAACTGTTGAGCAATATTGACAGCATTCAATTTGAACATATACCCTGTCAAAAAAATAAGGCAACCAATGTTCTGGCCCACTTAACCTCTAGGTATGAGTTGCCCAAGACATGGTGTGAGGAGACTTAAGGTCAGTAACAACAAGATTTTAGACCATGACCTTGAGATCATAGAGTCTTTTAGCTCTAAAAAATAAGGTAATTACAAGTGAACACTTGGATTGCTTTAAAGCACAACAATCTATCACAAGTTAGCGTAAGGATTGGAGGAAGCCCTTGAAGGATTAATCCAGGAATCCTCATGACTATGCCAAAGATAGAAAAATGAAAATGAGAGCTCATAGATACCATATTGATGATGAATCTGGAGAGCTATACTAAAAGGACCCTAATGGAGCGCTTCTTAAGTGTCTAAACCTAGACAAAGCAATGGAGTGATGGTTGGAACCCATGAGGGGATCTGTGGACCCCATTTGGCTAGTAATAAGATGCATTGGCTCATAAGAAGTTATGGCTATTATTAGCCATCAATGATGGATAACAATATCAAATATGTCAAAGGATACAGAGAATGCCAAAGGCATGGACATGTACCAATTGTTCCTGCTGCTAAGATTCATGCTATTGTTAAACCATGGCCTTATCCAAGATGGGCAATGGACATTATGGGGGAGATCAATCCTCCTTCTAGCAAGCAAACATTCATAGATTCTTGTGGCTACAAACTACCATACAAAATGGGTGGAGGCTAAACCATATAGGAATATCAGTCAGTGGGAAGTGATTGATTTTATTAAAGAATATATCCTATGCGGGTTTAGAATCCCAGAGACCATAATTGTGGACCATGCTAAAGTTTTTAATGGGGCTGAGATTAAGAAATTTACCAAGAATTTTAATATTAAGATCTTGAACTTAACCCTTTACTATGCATAAGCAAATGGCTAGGCTGAGTCTACAAACAAGATTCTAAATGCCAACATTGAGAAAATGATTGACGATGATCCCAGGAGGTGGCATGAATTAGTACTTGATGCTCTTTCGGCCTATAGGACGTCCAAACTTGATATGACTAGGACAACTCCCTTCCATTTAACATATGGGCCATGATGTTGTACTTCCAATAAAAGTTACAGTTCAGTCTATTAGGTTAGCTCATCAATGGAGATTTCCTAGAGTTGAATATGAGCAAGCTATTATGGATGAATTGAATAACTTAGACTAAGTTAAGATTGATGCTCTTCTTAATTTGGAGAAGTAAAAGAAAAGAGTGTCTAAAGCATACAACAAAAAGGTCAATCTAAGGTCCTTTGACTTTGGGGACTTAATATGGAAAGTGGTATTGCCCATTGGTCAGAAAGATCGTGTCTTTTGGAAATGGTCCCAAAATTGGGAGGGTCCATTCAAAGTCATAGAGGTGTTCGGAGGAAATGCTTACATACTCCAAGATTTGGATAGAAGGACTTACCCTAGGGCCATTAGCGGAAGGTTCCTTAAGAAATATGTGCCTTCAATTGGGGATTCTAACAAGAAAGTTCTTAAGTTTAGATTTCCGAAGTTGTGGGCCTAATTTCAATATCAATGTCTTGAAGATCAACTTAATGATCCTTAAGTAGTTTGAAGTAATAAGTTTGTAAGAGGAACTACCAAACTAATAGACGTGTTAAATAAAATGCATATTTCATTAATTATTTCAGAGAAGTACATGGCAAGTACAAAATAATACAAGCCACTTGTATGACCTAACACTTCTATACAATCTTAGAAAAGTTGAGTCCTAATCCTAACGAAGGACTTCTTTATGTAAGTTAACTGGTTGGTAGCCTCATTCAACCGTTGGTCCATGGAGAAGGCTTCTTCTTGAAGGGCTTGCTGAGCTCTCTAGGCCTCTACTGCTGCTCTTTCATGCTCTCCCACTCTTGAATCTTGGGAAAGTATGATATTACCTAGACGATGCAAAGGAAATAGAGCTACATTGTTATTCTTTCAAGGCACTAGGGGTATATCAGGACTTTAAAGGAGGTTCATTCACCTTGTTTGGAGAATTTTTGATGGGCAAGGAATATACTACCCTGCGGTTTGATGCCTGTAGACCCTAAGGGAATACACAATGTTATTTGATGCCTTTAGTTTTTCATAAGAGGACTTGTTGGAATTTGAAAGTTAGGAATACAACTAAATTAACAAGAGACCTAGCTTATAGGTGAAATTGCTTATGACTACTTTGTAAATCATCATGGTATAGACCTATGCTACTCTACGGATGTGTCATGCATTAACATGGTGGGGAAAACATTCACTTCAAAGGTACATAAAGCCATTGTCCGCCTTTGGAAGGTTGTAAGGTTATGCATCCAATTTATGTACCGTGGAAGGTTGTCCACCCAATTCAAGCAAGGCAGGCCCTTTGCTGGTTCGTTGTATTCCTAGAAGGATATTCATAGGCACAAACAAGGAAAACCCATATTTAGCAGAAGGTATATCCTCATAAGAGTCAAAGATTGGCCCTAGGGCACATGGTTCGTAGAGTGAAGAAGGATCATTCTCAGTCATCCAAGAATGATCCTCCTCGACAGTATTGAGGTTAATAAGGTTTTGGAGTCTATCTAAGATCGTTGAAATATTTGATTAAACATGAAGTATCAATTGCTCTATAGGGATCATGAGGGATGGGGCCAGAAAGAGCATAACCAATTTGAGCTATTATTAGTGGTTTCAAAGATTCTAAGGGCTCTAAGGACAAAATTAGCAATGGAGAATGAAAATTCGAAAGTTAAGAGCAAGTGTTCAAAATGATTGATCATAATGGAAAGAAAGAACAGAGCAAAAAGTAAATTTTTGAATCCCTAACGGTCATAGTTATAGACACGTGGGAAAGAAGAAGGACAAAACATAAAACAGTGCTCGATCGAGCTCCCTGTAATTGTTGGAGGTCAAAGTAGGCAATTTTTTACCTGTTGGAAATCTAAAATTACAAACAATTAAAAGGGGGCCATTTGTTTACACCCCAAACTTGAGGGAGTTAGGATGATACCGTTTTGGAGTAAAACATCACGTGCTTACCACGTGAGGCCATCCTCGAGGGATGCTAGGCCTTTAGATGTTAAGACATCTCGAGACAGTTATTTGGAGCATAATTCCAGATACGTAAGCCTCAAGCCTACCAATAGAACGTGGGACACCTAGAAGTAACTCCAGCAAGTTATACAAACATGGGGCTTCTAAAAAGACGCTCGAGCACACAATTCAGGGCACATTCAATGCCCATTCAGCACGCCGAAGAAGCTTTGAGGCAAACATGGGAAGGCAATGGCGAAGAAGTAGGATGCAACAGTTGTTTAATTTTCTATAAATAAAAGACACTACTGTAGTTGAAAGGGTCCAGCACCACCATACAAACTTCTTCAAATTTCGTTACAGCACACTTGTGCTTTTTACCTAAAAATAGTGTAACTTAGCCCAGCTTAACTTAGCGCAACGTAACGTAGATCTTCACCGTACTTGCTTTCTTCAGAGTAATACAGTTCTTCAGGTTTCAGGTAGGAGATGGCCTTAGATAAAGCTAGATAGAGTTAGTGCTATAGGAAGGACTAGCATAGGGGTAGCAGATTGTAGCGGCCTCACACTGCCGCTTATTCTACTACATTTGGGTTCATAGGCGCATAGGCCTATTAAGCTACACCTAACTTCCTATATGCCTGTCTACTGTCTACTGCCTACTGTCTACTATATGACTATCTGCCTATCTGCTTTTACTTGCTTCCTGGTATGGAAGGTTTTGCCTCGATATCTCCTCTAGGGCGTTATGTTTTGTACTGCTCATTTTATGCTATAGCTTACTCATCTGTTTTGATACCCTTTTGCTCACAGGTCAACATGACACGAAGAAGACATAATCACATTGAGGGTCCTCGGAAACAGCCTCTCATTAGCTTCATACCCTGAAGGGGGCAGGCTGCGTACATCACCCCCCCGACCCTGCTTTTGCGGGAGCCCTTGAGGCACTGGGTTTGTTGTTGTTGTTGTTATTCCAGTGACCGATCCAGGATTTGTAAACACAGGGGGCACAATGCAAATGAAGATACATGTGTGCGTGTTTGTCAACAATCTAGTATAGTTACGAGTAATGAGAGATCCAAAAAATTCAATGAATGAGAGTGACTAACAAGTTATAAATTATGCTCTAAACATAATAAATAAATTAATCAACTACTAAATTGCAAATATTTATAAAAATAATCAAAATCAAAGAATATAAAAACTAAAATTTAATTAATTACGCAAAATAATGCAAGTGGGGCTATAAATTAATATAGTAAAATATTTATAATTTTTCCAAAAATTTTACGAGTGTTCATAAATAGAAAATTAATTTATTTGTCAATTAGAGGCCATATAATGGTGGGTAATTTTTAATAATACGTGGTCCAAAATTATGCGGGAGCCCTTTGGGATATTGGGTTTGTTGCTGTTGTTGGGGTCCAAAATTATTATAAAAGTAATAATAAAATATTTATTACATAATTAATTAGCTAAAATTAAATATATATAATTATTGAAATAAACTTATAAATTATAACACAATGTTACTTAAAACGTAGAGATGCTAACATACAGAAAATATTAAATAATTATTTTATAAGTTAATAAATTTATTTAATGTAAAATAGAACTATTTATGAAGGGGAGTAAAGGACCCCAAAAAAATCCTTAAGAAAACCAATGAAAAAGGGGGAGTGCTGAATCAAACTCGTGACCTTTTGTAGAAAAACATAGATGCTCAACAACCACTAGACTGCTAGCCACAATATGCCATATTAGCTCAGATTATTATTAAATCTGTAGGATCTATGCACCACTATAACTTCGATGTAGATCCATCACTTACTGGGGGCATTTGCCCCCAGTGCTCGAACGTTGGATCCGCCCCTGATCTATTCCCACAATCAATGAGTTGAGAATTGAGGCGTTGGTGTAAGGCTTTGACGGCCAAGGCTTGACCTTGATTGCCTTGGTCTTAAACCTGGTGCAACTACTTAATAAGTCAGGTGAACTTCGGTTTGCGTTATTGTTTAACAGTTTTGATGGCCAAGGCTTGACCTCGACTGCGTTGGTCCTCAACCAGTAACCCAAATATAGTTTGCTCCATCTAAATGTTGTCAAACTCTAACTCATTTGAGTTATTACAAGTAAAGGGTGCCAGGCCTAAAAATCTGATTGACTTAGGCATATAAATAGATTGTTGAGCTCTTGAGTTTGCCTCCATACCAGTTCCTAACTCTTAAGTGTATGAGGAATGATGTCTGTGGGTTTTGCTCCGTCGCTGTAACTGCCACTTGAGTTAGCTCCATATTCCTTTAATTTTCTGTCATACTTATATTAAAATCCACAAAAATAATAAGTCTCCTTAATTGAAGTATCAGTAGAATCCACATTATTTCAAACCGAAATCGGATTCACCAAAAGTACCATCTCTTTTCCTTGAGAAGGTGATTAGTTGAGGTTAAACATGTGCAGTCCAGGATTCAGGCTCACTCCCATGTTGCCGTGAGTCCCCTTTTTGCATATTTATTTAATTTGTATTTACAATGATCATACACACATTTGTAAGCAAACAAAGAGAGCAAACAGAGGGGGTTATATTGATTTTAACCAATAGTTTGGGGATGTGTTTGATAAAATTAGAAGTTTAATGATCAATAGTTCAGGGGGTGCATTTGACGGACTTAAAATTTTGGGGGTCACTTTGACTCTAACCAATAGTTCGGGGGATGATGTGGTTTTCAAAGTGTTTAAAAACTGTGTACCCGCAAGCGTACAAGTTCGTCGTAGCTAAGTCGGGTATACGGGTGTCATATCACCAGGGAATCGGTATAAAGTTCTATTCAACAATTAGTTAGTAGTTAAAATCTAAGTTTCTATTGGAAGGGTCGAACAATTAATGAAATAAAAAGAATTAAACAGTAATTGGATTGTCAATCGATTAAAGTTAATTTATTATATGAATTTTTGTTAGCCTAAATCGAATCTTATCATTATATTTTATCACAACAATGATTTTAAAGGTTAGACTACAAGTTCTAAACTTAAATTAACATTAAATTAGGGCTTACGGTGATAAACTAGTCTAAGAGAATATCCCATTTTATCACTCTACGTATTCGATCCCGGGTCACCTCGTTGGCAACCGGCGATCACGATCACTCGGCTATGTCCCTAAGGGACGTATAGCATGGATTATTTCAATAACACTACTAAATTCCTTTATTAGACATAATTTCATGTTAATTCTGGATTAATATTTATGTTAGGACTTAAGGTAATAAATTAATCTAGGGATATAATTAATCTTATCACTACAGGTGTAGTATGGATAATATTAATAGGACTAGCAAATTCCTTTGTCACTTCTAATTTAGTATTAATTTGTATAAAGATTGTGTTCATGATTGAGTACAATCTCAACCCTGACCACTCGTGAAAAACATGTTAAACTACAGTTTAAGCTACAAGCACAAGACATAATGCAAATAAAATTGGAATCAAAATATGGCTGCAAGTACATAATGTGAAAATTGATCTTAAAATATAAACCTCCCCAAAAGATTGCGGAAGTATTATAACAAAAGTCATGTTCGCACATAAAACTTAAATTCAAAATCCGGACGGCTACCAGTCCTTCTCCTCTAAAGTACGAGTTTCCTCCTCCATGGGAGTTTCATATATCACAAATTTAAAGAGAGAAAGGGGAAAGAATTGATGAACTCCCTTAATCGATGTTGACTTGACTCTTACTTCGATTCCCCATACTCCAACCACATGCGCTTGGGCCTTCGTGACAATCGGGTCTCTCTTAGCGGCTCGAGGAAGGAGGAGAAGTGAATGCACAGAGAATAAAGAGTGGGAAAAAGCAAGTACGGTAAGTGGGATAGAGGCGGTGTGCCCTAGAGGCACCCCGCATGTAGCCGATCGATCGGCGCTCTTGCGTAATTAATTTAAAATGCGTGTATTTTTTGATTTGTAATGACTTAAGGGTCAAATTTTATATCAAAATGAAGCTTGTGAAGAGATATACATGATGCTACTGGTATCGTAAGTGGGATAGGTAGTGGTGGCCACGGCCGGGACAGTGCCGGACTGGGCCGGGCTGGCCCCGGATAGCCCCTTTTTCGTCAACTTTAAAAAAAATGCAAAATTTAAAAAATACAAAGTCGTTTTATACTAAAATTATTATAATTCATGGATAAATAATATGAGATACAAATACATTTTATCCCAAGCACTGATAATGCTAAATATATGTAGTAAAATAAAATATATACTAAGTAATAGTAAATAATGGTAAATAAATTACGTAACAAGTACAAATACAACGCAGTTGGAGCCTAATATTTAAAAGTACAAATTTGTTTATCAAAAAATACAAAGTAAAAGTAATATAATTTTTTTTTATTAGGAGGACTCCCGGGCCGGGCCCAGCGCCCATCAAAAATGGGCCCGTGGCCCGGCCCGTTGGCCACCTCTAGGGATAGGAATGCTCTTTTTAAAACCTTTTACTTGTTTTAAGCTTGACTAATTGTCAAAATACATGGCCGATTGATCCGCGCAGCCAAGGGAGACTTTTATTTGCCAAATTTTGATTCGATTGGTCTTTTTCTCACATGTTGTGGGGCTTCTCAATGTAGTCTTCGAATTTGTCTCTTTTCGCTCGTTCTTCATTGTTTTCTAAGTTGTCCTTGACCCAATACGTTCCAAGCCTAAATATACCTAGATCATGCCATAAAGCACATGTAATAGCCGAAAATATCATAGAAATGGCTTATAAAACATATAAAATATGAGAAACATCAAAGGGTCTCTATGAATATTATTCTTTTTTTATTTTATTTATTGTGATATTTATGACTCTTTTAGCTTGTTTTTGAGATTTTTTCCTTGATCTATGAAATTCCAAAGGACACCTCCATACCCATACCCGCTTTGTTATCAGCTGGTATCTAACGGATATCTATTACTGGCCTTGTACCCCCAAATAAGGGTTCCAAATAGCTATCCATATCTGCCTATATTAATTATTTAATATTATGTTTTCAATTTCATTATCATTCACTCTAATATTTGACAAAAAATTGAGTAATTAAATCATGTATATACTTTTTCTCATTGTTAAATAAATAAAATACAAATTCGGGTGGGTATAATAAGTATCAAGTAAGACAAGGCAAGTATGGAGTGGGGGGAGAGTACAACATATACTCATACCCGCCCCATACAGTAGCGTACTGTAATTTGTACCCGACGTATACCCGTTATCCTCTTCACTTATACCCATACCCGCCTCAAATGGGACTAGTACCAACAGGTAACAGATTTTATCCTCTCCATTATTATCCCGCTAACAAAGATATAAATTGGTGAGTATAAATTAGATAGGGAGTCAAGATGGATATTACATAACCTTTGGGGAAGATGCAGTAATTAAATAATGGTGACAGATGAAGATGAGGCGAAGGGGTAGAGTCAGCAGCGCTAATCTCTCTCTATTTTAAATGTTCAAAATTATGGAGTATTTCTTCTTTTCAAGGAGTCTAATCGGATGGTTGACAGGTTGGCTAATACTGGTTATAAGAATACGGTTATTTATCTTTGAAATCATGCACTTTTCTGTGCTCCTCTCAATTTCTTGAGCTGAGGTCTTTGAATTCCTCTCATAAGAGGTTGTTTTTAAGGTATTATAGCTTTGCCTTAACTCATATATATATATATATATATAATTTCTTCTTCACCTCTACCACGTAGCTGTCTGACCTCCTATTTTTTATTTTTCTCTCTTCTTTCTTCCAAAAAAAAAAAAAAAAAAAAAAGCTGTCGTTTTTAATATAAAATTTTAGTGCAAATTTATCCCTTTGGTAAGCATTTGTTAATTTAATAGATATATCTAAATATATATATAATAAAATACTAGTGGGTTCTTTTATGAAGCAAGTATAAAGTTTACATTTCGAAAAACTTTAAATCTATATGATAGTTGTTTGATGAGAAAATATTTATTATAGTGAAATATAATATCATTTTCTTTTAAAAGTCTCTTGTATCATAATTATTGTTCTTTTTAATAGATATAATATTTTCCTTTTTTAAAATTTTTTTTTCTCCTGTAGATTTTTGTCATTTTATTTTTTATTTTTTATGTCTCATTATATCTCTACTCAAAACATGTAAATGATCATCTCAAAGTAAGAATGAAAAAAAAAAAAAAAAAATCAAATCTCAAAAATATAAAAGCAATAAAATTTCATAAAATTTTAATTTGAACATTAGGTATAAAATTCCAAATTTTGAAGGCATTACACGTAAGGTACATGTGTTCAAAATAGTCAAAATTTTGCTATTTGCCACCTAGTCCTATTATTAATCAATTGATTGACAATGTCCTATTATAGAAAAGTATACACAAATTTAATGGATTTAATGTCGTTCCTAGTGTTCACGTCGATGGCGAAATTGGTCTCCACCATCCAAGTCTCAATGTTAACAAATTTTTAACAGAATTTGTCTCTTACTGCAAATTTCATCGAGCCCAAGGCCTGATTCGTATAGCTGATACGTACGATATTGCATATAGCACTGTACTTGCAAAAGTAAAAAGAGGTATTATAATAGTCAAAATGAATTTTTTCAGCGTTTTAATAAACATATGCTAATTTTTTTGAATACCATATGGTGTCTAGAACTTGCTCGTACATTTGATTTGTATCCTTCTCCTAAAGTTTGATTGGCATTACATAAACGAATGGTTTTTAAGTATGTTATCATGTGTTATTGTGTATTATCTTTCATGTTAATATTTAAGTTGTTGATTAACATAATGAGTCTTGATTTTTTGTATGTTAAGTTTAGAGACTTTATAACATGGGTACTTTGAGGTTTGATAATTTATTATCTAGGTACCTGCATATTTTAATTTATATAATAAAGTATTATGATATTTTATTAACTAGGTATTCACCGATGTAATGAAGTTTTTATCATAGTACGATCAAGTTTAGATAGAAATTGATTTGGCTAGGATAATGGGGTGTTTGTTTGGAAAGCCGAAGTAGTAGCCTGCTAACTCTAATGAAGAATCGTAATTGTGATTGGATTTTTTGAATTTTAATGAAATTTACTTAATTATCAAAAAAAAAAAAAAAGTTTAGATAGAAATTACTAATATGGCATAAATTCCTATAATATATATATGCCATATATTTGTAAAAATTTGACAGATGTTACATAGAAATTGCTAATTAATTTGGAATAGATAATTGTAATATATATCTACCATGTTAGCATTTCGGTACAAAATTTGCTGAATTCCATTAAAAATTTATCGGATTAGAACAAAATGTATCTATATATTGTCAAAATTATGTTATATATCAGTATTTTTTAACAAAAATACATTGGATTGCAATAGAGGATGCCCATACATGTGATAGATTTATTGATCGAAGAATCAAGTTGCCAATGAAAAACTGGAGGGAAATATAAAACATCATGTTATCATAATAATTGACAACTAAAATACTCACATAAAGTACATATCCATCGCATGGAAGTCACAATTATTTAAGATCTATAAGCATATGGATAAGTATTAGACACCATACATTGCCTAGAAAATTCAGTTTATGTCTAACGCAAAGCCTTCATGCAGGTACCAATTTAATATAGATTGAAGCTTGACAGTAAAGCCACTCCCTGCATATTTGTAAGATATGGTGATGAGGAATTTGTTACAGATTATGGGACCCTATGAAGAAAAGGACCGTAAGAAGCAGAGATGTTGTGTTTCATGAACATGAGAACATGGTTAATCTTGACAAGTTGGAGAAGACCACATATGCTCCCAATGGTGTTGGTGATATACACCAATTCCATCTTGATCAAGTGCCACAGATGAAGAGCGGGTTTATGATTAAACAGAACTCAGGAATGACACTGAGCCAGTTGCACTTGATGATGCTCCAAGTACAGATGGTGTTGAGCAGGGGAAGCTAACCCGCCAACGAGTGACTGCAAAATTTTAGGTGAGGAGATTTGATAGAAAGCATCGACCGTCGACTAGTTATTCTAGTTGTGATTACATTTTTCTTGATGATGAGGGGGAGCCAGACAGCTATCAAGAAGTGCAAACTCATTAAAACATGGATAATTGGGTGAGAAAGCCATGGAAGAAGAGATGAATTCTTTAAAGAAGAATGGAACCTATGAGTTGGTTGATCTTCCGAAGGGCAGAAAAGTACTTCAGAACAAGTGGGTGCTCAAGCTGAAAAAGAACAATGATCAAGTTATGAACATAAGGCTCAATTGATAGTAAAAGGCTTCAATCAGAAGAAAGAGATTGATTTTGATAAGATCTTCACTCCAGTTGTGAAGATGAGTTTCATTCGAGTGGTACTAGGTATGGCAGCTAGTATGAATATTGAGCTTGAACAGTTATATGTTAAGACTGCATTTCTCCATGGTGACTTGTAAGAGGAGATCTACATGAAGTAGCATGAAGGATATGAAGTTCAAGGTAAAGAGCACTTGGTTTGTAAATTAAAAAAGAGCTTGTATGGTTTAAAGCAGGCTCCCAGGCAGTGGTACAACAAATTTCACTTCTTTATGGTGGGTCAAGGGTACAAGAGAACAATTGCAGATCATTATGTGTATATCAGGAAATTCTCTTACGATAACTTCATTATTTTACTATTTTATGTTGATGATATGCTAATTGTTAGTCAAGATGCAGATATGATTCGAAAATGTAAAGAGAAGTTGTTGAAGTATTTTGAAATAAAAGACTTGGGTCCAACGAAGTAGACCTTGGGTAGAGAGATTATCAGTGATAAAAAGGCTGAAAAGTTATGGTTGTCACAAGAAAAGTATATTAAACGGGCGCTTGATAGGTTTAATATGAAGAATGCTAAACTACTTAGCACACATCTTGCCTCACATTTCAAATTAAGTAAACAGTTTTATCCTATGACCAAGAAAGAGAAA
Source organism: Simmondsia chinensis (assembly GCA_018398585.1). NCBI lineage: Eukaryota > Viridiplantae > Streptophyta > Magnoliopsida > Caryophyllales > Simmondsiaceae > Simmondsia > Simmondsia chinensis. The sequence continues at coordinate 33,557,343 of JAGTTD010000005.1, forward strand.
GAAGAAATGTCTTCTATTTCTTACTTATCTACTGTTGTGTCTTTGATGTATGCTATGGTTTGTACCATGTCAGATATTGGTCATGTTGTGGGTGTAGTGAGCAGGTTTCTTCTGAATCCAAGGAAAGTTCATTGGGGAGCAGTGAAGTGGATCTTCAAATATTTACAGGGTACTTTGAAACAGTGTTTGAGTTTTGGATGCTCGGGACCGATTCTTGAAGAATATACCAATTCTGATATGGTAGGATGTCTTGATAGTAGGAAGTCTACTTCGGGGTATTTGTTCACTTTTGCAGGGGGTGCTGTGTCTTGGCAGTCCGGGTTGCAGAAGTGCGTTGATGTCTCCACTATTGAAGCTGAGTACATTGTTGCTATTCAAGCAGGGGAAGAATGTTGTGCATGAAGAGATTTCTTCAAGTGGGTCTAAAACAGAAAGAGTATGTGGTATTCTGTGATAGTCAGAGTACAATATGCCCGAGTGAGAACTCCATCTACCATGCCTACACAAAGCACATTGATGTGAGATATCATTATTTGTGTTGTTTGATAGAACAAAAGGTGATGAAGCTGGAAAAAAAAAATTCACACTAATAAGAATATGGCTGATAGGTTGAAAAAGGTAGCTCCCAGTAGAAAGTTGGACTTATGCATTAGGTTCGACGGTATTGAATGAAATAGCTCGATACAAAGTTCTTTCCTCTTCATAGTGGGCTGAAGGGAAATATTTGCGGGGTGCATAATATGCACTATAGTCCAGCCCATATGTTTTTTTTATACTTAGCAGCAAAGCCGCAATACAAGCAGACCACTTGCCAAGCGAGGCCTGAGTCCAACCGTCAAAGACGGGGACCAAAACAGCCAACTCAAAAGTAAGGAGCCAAAACAGCAGGCAAAAAATGCAGCCCTAAACACGGCAAACAGGACACCAAATACACAGCAAACCTAGACACGGAGAAACAGGACAAAAAATACGCTAAAACAAAAGAAACGGGGAGCTGGGCTGCATAAGATCAACAAAACAGTGCACGAGATGAAACCAAGGCTGATCTTGGACCTATGTCTCAACACAAGACCTCTCAGACCAAACTTTTGCAGCGAGCTTCTCTCCCCATCTTCAGCATCTATCAACCATAGCTTTCATAATAGGTGGATTGAACCCATCAAAATTCAGGCCTTGCCTTTTTCCAATTTCTATTACTCTCTTCGCTTCTGGGATCTTCTCAGCATCAGAAACACTGTCTATTTCTCTTTTTCTTATTTCTAGTGATTTTTTCCAATTTACCTGCACTGCTCCTAGAAGACATGGCCTTCAAGAATTCCTGTAGCTCCCGCTTCTCTCTTTCCTTCATCTTATGTTTTTTGCGCTCTCCTACCCCTTGTTGATGTTCGCAGCTTTCCTTTTTCCACCGATCTGTACTAGATCCTTCCATAAACGGTACTGTCATACTCTAGTTCCCAGGCATATTAACTTCCGTATGCGAATGTCTGATCAAAGCAGGGGGCTCAAAGCCCGGTGGGAATTCCAGACCAGAGGTGGCGGAGTCATTATCATTAGTGTTTCTCGGAGCTTCGTTATCCTGGATTGTTATCTGGGCATGATGCTGTGCTACTACAGCTTCATCACTCTCGCCCCATGGAAGTAAGAGAGGAGGATTCTCGATCGTCCTGATACGGTAATTGTGCCTCAGGCTGTGGAACGTAAGGGAGCAGTTCGGCGTGCGAGTTAAAACATTCTAGGGCCCATCTCCCAAGGACCTGACCATTGAAAAGAATAGAAACCTATCCCAACGTTTGCCAAGCAACATCCATCCCTTCATTCACTAACCTTGGAGTAGGAGTTCTAGGATCCTCACAAACAATTGAGACATCTGTTATCTGCTCTAGGGAAGGATGAATCCGTGATGTATGTCGTGCTACTGTGGTACAATAACTTCCTTGATAGGACTGCGTTGAAAAGGATGCCTGCTCCCCAGACAATCTAGCTGAGGCTGCTAGAGCAACGGCTATGGGAGAGTAACCTGGAATCAACTCAGAGCTACCTTCTTCAATTAGAACCAAACGCGATCCCCCGTTATACTGAACCTGGACCATCTGATGAATGCAAGTTGTGTATCAGGTGTCAATCAGGATCCTAGCAATATCAACACACCTCATTGTGGACGCTCTTGAATCCAACCTTATGAAATTCCCCCCAAACTTTGGCAACGTCAGCAAAACAATCATAAGACCAACATTAGACAGGCAGTCCATGGACCTCAATCCATACTTTTCTATTAAGGGATCCAAGGGTCTCGCCAGAGTTCTTGTATACCTCTCTGAATTTCCGTAGAAGAGTCTCCTTAGGGAGCCAAGGTAGGAGTCTATGGTGTCAACAGAGTCACATTCTATGGTGTCAACAGAGTCACATACCAGGATGAAGGTGGTGTTGTTTAACTCTTTAGGGATTAACCCGTAGAAATTGTTCTCCGTGATAAAAATAAGGATATCATCGAGACTAACCTCATCTGGCGAGTGCACAATGATTGACCGATTGAGCCATGCCTCCACACTCTCACTGGTATTCGACACCACAATCCTTGGAATATTTGTGTTCACATCATCCCCACCCCAATTAGGTGGTGTGTTCCTCTGTTCATGGATACCACTTGCGCTTCTAGTCTGCTGGACCTCCCTTTGTTGCGACTGGCTTCATGCGGATGGAGGTATTGTTCTTCTGTCTAGGTTAGCCCATTCAACTCTAAGCTTGATGCCCACCACCCATTTTCCATTCATGGAAGTAACTGCCCATTTTCGCTCAAGTCATAAAATTAAACAAAGCCATAAGACCATCTAGACCTCAACATTTTCTTCATAGGGACAAAAGTGTCATAGATTGACTTGAAATCCCGGAATACAGCTCTAAGCCATGAGCTTGTCATTCTTTCTGGTAGCCATCAACGAAGATGGACACCCCTTCATTGTCAATTGGCATTTCAAAAACAGGAAAAAGAGGAGACGAGGGAGGTAGAGGGTTGTAGATGCAGTGGTCGAGTCTTGAAAAAGAGAGCATGTGTTGTGAGAATGGAGGTTAGGATTTTTTAGGTATTTCGAGAATGGAGGCCGGCGGTGGTGGAAGAGTAAGGTTTGAAGGGAGAAGGAGGCGGTGGTGGAGGCGGCTAGAGGTGGGTTTGGAGGTGGCTGGTGCATGAGTTGCGGGTGATTGGTGGCCGGTGATGGAGATGGAGGTGCGGTTTAGGTGGTGGAGGTGGACACCGGTTATGGGTGGTGAAAATGGGTGGTGGAGGTGGAGTCTAGAGGTGGGTGGTGGTTTCTCAGTGGTTTTGTGATGGTGGTGGAGGTTGGAGGCGGTGGAGGAGCGGTGGTAGGTAAATGTTCGATTTGGTCACGCAAAAGCGAACGAACGGCGGCGAAGCACCCATGACCGGAGTGGCAAGACGTTGACGAGTCCGATGATGTTCCTCCGGCCCCTGGACGGCGAGTCACGTGCCCACACATTCCGGGGAAGGTGGCGCGTGGGTATTTGGGTTTTTTACCATTTGGGATTCTCTTTGGTTTGATCCAGCCCATATGTTATAGTTACTTTTGAGAAAAAGGAAAAGAAAAAATATGAATTTATGAGCTCAAAGCCCATGCTGCTAAAGTCTAAAAGTAAACCCCATGAGGGTTTATATTATATATGCTTGTTGGGTAGATGTGCCACAGTTGAACAAGAATGACTGGGGTGTTTGAATTTCAGTGATGCAAGACGTACGACGGCGTGAATCGAAATTCAGCGGAGGTCAGGATTGATCTTGGATTATATCTGTCATTAATATTGGCTTGAGTGGTCGATTGAAATCGGGCTTAGATGTCTCGACCGTAACAGAAATTATGTTTGAAATAGGAATAAATATAGTATAACATTAATGCTATATAGATAAGAAGGTTGACATGTCTCAAAAAAGAACAAAAAGGATATACATTTATAAAATGTATATAGCAGCAAATTTTTATGTTTCCTTTCTTATCCTTTTCTTAAAACATACTGTCTTGCTCGAATATATCGTTATACTATTTTAAATATTTTTCTCAAATATTATGCACTTTTAGGATATTTTGCCCTACACTTAGTTATTTGTCATGCATGCAACAGGAGAGCTTATTTAGTGACATTACATTTATAACTAAACTTAGATATCTCTAACATGGAATACGTTAGGGTTTTTGACGACGATATCGTACATATAAATAGAACTGAACTTGGAGAAATCCTTGGGGAGTGAGATCAGATCGATGGACGACTGCTTATGGAACTGGAAATAATGAGGATCACCTTCATGGTACCTCTCCCACCCCAGCCCCTGTAAAATTTGATCAAGCAAGTAATATGAAGTGACCACCTCACTAGAGGGCAGGTACACTAGAACCTTCTTCCTTGACATTGCAGTTGAGGAGTTGCCACCTTGTAGCCCTCGACCACTGCCATGACCTGCTTGAGCTTTCTCCGCCAGGCATATAATGCCATTCTTGAAAACCCAGACTCCGGACATAACTTTTCTTTTGCTTTTTATTTTAGTAATATTGCTTGAATGAAGATCTCATGGGGAAGGGAGGATACATATATATACATGAGAATGTTTTGTTTGGTAGGGAGGGAAAAATGAAAGAGGGGAACAAAACTTTCAAATAGTGGGATGATAAAGGTAGGTACATAGACCAAAGGAATTTTTGGCTTTTGTCATAATTTTGATATTGTGGGACCCAGTCTATACAAAGTAGAAGCACCCGTAAGAGCAAGACATGAACCCACATGCAAAAAAGCTTGTAGCAGAGGAGATCAATAGAGAAACATCTTAAGAGATAACAAAAACAAAGTGAAAATCAAAACACATGCTAGAAGACTTCAGCAACACCTAATAAGAAAGGATAAATCTATACAAATGGACTGAAACAATAGTAATAAGAGAATATAAACTAGAAATGCTACCGAAATTAAGGATGAACTGAACGATTATTTGATCGGTCTCTAGTATTAGGATAATGATAATAGTTTGGAAGATGCCAAAATTCGAAAGGAGAAGTCTAAATTTGGACATGAAAAGAGAGAAAATGAAGGGAAAAAGATTGATATTTAGTGACCACCAGTGTCACGCGTTGTTCACGTGGAGGGAGTGCATGGATGAGTGGGCGTTGAGATACATCAAACTTTTTAGTTTTTTGTTGGTCCATTCGATGTCCTTGTAGGGGGATCTTTGTTAGTCCTACAAAATGCTATTGGGTGCCTTTTATCGTATCTATTTTAAAAATATAAGTGTTGTTGAGGAACGAAAACATATAGTTCAGATTGAGTACATCAAATTCAAAAATTAAACCCAAAATTCACCGAAAGAGAAGAGAAATTAGAGTTTTTTGTATTGAGTAATTGAAGAATGAGAAATACAACCAACCATAGAAACTATGACAAACAAAGAAAACCTTAAAACGCTCAATTATGAAAATGCCACTAAAAATGCAAAATTACAAAAATACCATTAAACTATTTGCAAAACATAAAAGTGACCCAAAAACATGTTTAGAGGCCGAATATGGAGAAAGTAGGCTGGGCCAGTGGTGAATCGGCTGTGTTTGCATACTTGGTCTAAGAGCATCAATTTGATAGGTTGCGGGCTTCGTAACTCCTTACGCATCAAAAAGTATGACTAATTGAAGTTGACCATGCAAATTAATGCTTCCAACCCACCCGTTTGGATTTCTAGTAGTCCAATTGCTCCAAAAACTCATCGGCTACTCTTCGTACATTAGATGATAAAATATAGGGTTATTTACGTGAAATGTTAATGTACTTTTATTCTTTGTATCAATTTCGTCCTTATACTTTTAGGCCATGTACTATTTACTTTGTGTCAATTAATTCATTGAGTAAATTTGCCATTAAATTGTTGGCAACAATATTAATACTCGGATGACCAGTGAGTTTAAATTGAGTTAACTGATAAGTTTCTATTGGGTTATTTGCAATTTAAATGACCAAATCACCAAAAACGACATAGTTAATTTAACTTCAAATTTTAGCACATGACTAAGTTCACACAATTTGAATTGCATAGGGACTAGCTTGACAAAATTAAAAATAAAAGGGAATAATTCTTCACAATTCAAATATAAAACCTCCACCCCTAAAAAAGGAGGATCCGATCCCGGGCCTCGAATAACCATCCCAAAGACTTGACCAGTTATAGGTGTCACCTCAGATGAAATCTCTACAGTTTTATATTAGTTAGTATGTTAGAAAAATGTCTCAAAATTCCTTGGTATTTTAAGTAGGGATGCCGTGAGGAGGCCGAGCGATCGGGGAGAGCTCGATCGATTGGGAAAGTTACTTAAAAGAAGGACAGCAGTAGTGAGCAAGCCGATCGATCGGGAAGTGCGTTTTCACGGGGCCTATAAATATGGACGTAGGGTTTACGTCACTTGCTATCCAATTCATAAGTGAGGTCTTCCCTAGCGCCACCTCCAATACAAAATTGAGGGAGAGAAAGATATTGTAATTCTTCTTTTCAATTCAATAATAAAAGCTCCAATCTTCGCCCGTGGTTTTCTCCCATTTCGATTGTAAAGGGGTTTCCACGTAAATCATTGTGTCGTTCGCTTCTTTTCTCTTTTAGTCCATTTATTTCTCGTACTGTCGTGGTCTTTGACTCGATTGCATACTAGGAGAATAATTTATTTCCGCACAAATTAGTATTAGAGCCTGGTTTTTCGAATTGGTACAATGGCAACAGGTATTAAGACCAAGGTAAAGAAATTCAATGGTCAGGGAAGCTTCAGCTTATGGCAAGTCCGTGTGAAAGGACTCTTGACTCAGAATAGCTTGAAGAAAGCACTGGAGGGGAAAGAGAAGAAACCTGAGACTATGACCGAGGCACAATGGGAAGAGATGAATGATAAGGCTCTCATGGCGATACAGATGTGTTTGGCTAATGATGTTCTGTCAGAGGTCTTGGAGATGGAAACCCCAAAAGAGTTATGGGAGAAATTACTAGACATATTTTGCCACAAGTCAGTCTCCAACAAACTCGCAGTAAAGCGTCGGTTATTTACTTTCTGTATGATAGAAGGTACATCTCTTAAAAACCATCTTAGCGAGTTTACCTCTATTATATAAGAATTAAAGGAATTGGATGATGTCCTTAAGGACGAGGATCAAGCTATGTTGTTACTGTGTACGCTCTCTAATTCATATAAGGGCTTCGTAGAAGGCATGATATACGGGGGTAGGCCGACCATTACTTTTGATGAGATGAAAAAAAAACCCTGTAAGTAAAGAACGGGTAGGTAGGGAGTTATCTAACTCCGTGAATGACTCAGGTAGTGGTTTGCATGTGAGAGGTAAACCAAAACATAGGGGATCCAATGGTGGGAAAAAGTCTAGGTCTATATCTAGACATAAGAATCTGTCGTGCCATTATTGTCACAAAAAAGGGCACATAAAGAAAGACTATTACAAGTACTAAAATAAATTGAAAGAGGGTAACAGGGGTGACCAGGGCAAAGACAAGTCCGCTGAGACTAGTGTTGTAGAGGATGATAGTGATGGGGAGTTTCTATTAGTTGTTGATTCTCAGTCCAGATCTAAGGATAAGTGGATCATGGATTCGGGTTGTTCATATCACGTTACTCCAAAAAGAGACTGGTTTTCCACGTATAAGTGTATACAGGGTAGAGTTGTCTTGATGGGTAATGATGCTTCTTATAAGGTTGTGGGGATTGGGACAATTCGTGTGAGAATATTTGATGGGGCTATTAGAACTTTGAGTGATGTACGTCACGTCCCGGAGTTAAAGAAGAACTTGATTTCTCTAGGTACCCTTGAGTCTAGTGGGTACAAGTACACTGCTAAAGGTGGAGTCATGCGGGTCAGTAAGGGTGCTTTAGTTGTGATGAAAGGGAATAGGGTTGGTACTTTATATGAGCTTGCAGGTACTACCGTGACAAGTTCAGTTGCTGTTTCCACATCTGCTATGACAGATGCAGAGATTGCAAGACTATGGTATATGAGAATGGGTCACATTGGTGATAAGGCATTGTCTAAGCTGAGTAAAAGGGGACTGCTTTGTGGTCAGTCAACGGGACTGATGGAATTCTTTGAGCACTGTGTGTATGGGAAGCAGAAGAGAGTCAACTTCAAGTCAGCAGTGCATCAAACAAAGGGAATGTTAAATTACATACATTCTGATCTGTGGGGACCTTCAAGAGTGGATTCTAAAGGTAGGTCCAGGTATCTTCTAACGTTTACTGATGATTACTCATGTAAAGTTTAGGTCTATTTTCTAAAGCATAAAATAGAAATGTATTATGTCTTCAAGAAATGGAAGATTCTGCTTGAAAAACAGACAGGAAAGCCGATCAAGAGGTTGAGGACTGATAATGGTCTTGAGTTTGTTGAAGGTGACTTCACTAGATTTTGTGAAGATCAAGGTATAGTCAGACACAGGACATGTACAGGTCGACCTCAGCAAAATGGAGTGGCTGAAAGATTGAACAAGACATTACTTGAGAAGACTCGATGTATGCTTTCAAATGTAGGTTCGAAAAGAGAATGGTGGGCAGAAGCAGTTAGCATGGTTTGCTATCTTATGAACAAGACACCGCATTCTTCATTGCAGATGAAGACACCTAAAGAGGTATGGTCTGGTTCTACTTCTGATTATTCTCATATTAAAGTATTTGGTTGTCTTGTATATGCATATGTTAATGATGGAAAGCTGGAGCCTAGGGCCAAGAAATGCATCTTTTTTGGTTATTCGTCAGGTGTGAAGGGATATAGACTGTGGGATCCCAGTGCTCAGAAGTTTCTGACTAGTAGAGATGTTACCTTTGATGAGTCTGCTCTACTACATCCGCCACACACACCCTCCATTAACAGTGATTCAGTTCAGGTTGAGACACATGATGCTACACAGATACAGCCAGATCAGCAGGTTGTTCAGCTACAGAGAATTCCAGCACCTCAAGTACAGGTTTCTGATGTTGTTACTGATAATGAAGAAACAAGTCAGCAGGTAAAAAATTATACTATAGCTGGTGGTAGACCGAGGCGACAGATCAGGCCCCCAGAGAGATATGGGTATGAGGAGATGATTGCTTATGCCCTTACTACTGCTGAGTCTTTAGATGACTGTGAGCCGACTTCGTATTCAGAGGTTGTATCGAGATCAGATGCTGAGAAGTGGCTCGTTGCAATGAATGAAGAGATACAGTCTCTTCATAAGAACAGGACATGGGAACTGGTAAAGCCTCAAACAAGGAAAAGACTGATTGGTCGCAAATGGGTCTTCAAAAGAAAAGAGGGCATTCATGGAGTTGAAGATGCAAGATACAATGCATGTTTGGTAGCTAAAGGCTACAGTCAGGTGCAGGGAATTGATTTTCATGATATATTTTTACCTATAGTTAGAAATATTTCTATTCATGCACTTTTGCCTTTGGTTGCCATGCATGACTTAGAACTTGAGCAGTTAGATGTAAAGGATTGTATTTTTGCATGGTGAACTAGAAGAGAGTATCTATATGCATCAGCTCGAGGGCTTCGTTGTAGAAGGAAAGGAAGATCATGTATGTTTGCTTAAAAAGTCTTTATATGGTTTGAAGCAATCTCCTAGGCAATGGTATAAGACATTTGATCAGTTCATGACAGGTCAAGGGTACATCAGGAGTAAGTATGATAGTTATGTGTACTTCAGAAAGACTGATTCAGGCTTTGTTTATTTGCTTTTATACATTGATGATATGTTGATTGCAGCACGAGACATGAAAGATGTTGATGACTTGAAATCTATGTTGAAGAGTAAATTTAAGATGAAAGATCTTAGAGCAGCTAAGAAGATCTTAGGCATGGAGATTCGTAGAGACCGAAAAGCCGAAAAATTATACTTGTCTCAGGAGAAGTATATTGAGAAGGTGTTAGATAGGTTTCATATGAAGGATGCTAATCCAGTTAGCATGCCCTCAGCAGCTCACTTCAGACTCTCTGCATTAGATTCGCCTCAGACTGAGGAGGACATCAGGTAAATGTCTCTGATTCCCTATTCTAGTGCAGTGGGCAGCATTATGTATGCACATTTCTTCTTCACCTCTACCATGTAGCTGTCTGACCTCCTATTTTTTATTTTTCTCTCTTCTTTCTTCCAAAAAAAAAAAAAAAAAAGTTGTCGTTTTTTAATATAAAATTTGAGTGCAAATTTATCCCTGTGGTAAGCATTTGTTAATTTAATAGATATATCTAAATATATATAATAAAATACTAGTGGGTTCTTTTATGAAGCAAGTACAATGTTTACATTTCAAAAAACTTTAAATCTATATGATAGTTGTTTGATGGGAAAATATTTATTATAGTGAAATATAATATCATTTTCTTTTAAAAGTCTTTTGCATCATAATTATTGTTCTTTTTAATAGATATAATATTTTCCTTTTTCAAAAAATTTTTTTTTTCTCCATTAGATTTTTGTCATTTATTTTTATTTTTTCTGTCTCATTATACCTCTACAAAAAAACATGTAAATGATCATCTCAAAGTAAGAATGAAAAAAAAAAAAAAAAAAAAAATCAAATCTCAAAAATATAAAACCAATAAAATTTCATAAAATTTTAATTTGAACATTAGGTATAAAATTCCAAATTTTGAAGGTATACACGTAAGGTACATGTGTACAAAATTGTCAAAATTTTGCTATGTGCCACCTTGACCTATCATTAATCAATTGATTGACAAATTCTTATTATAGACAAGTATACACAAATTTAATGGATTTAATGTCGTTCCTAGTGTTCACTGCGATGGCAAAATTGGTCTCCACCATAGAAGTCTCAATGTTGACAAATTTTTAACAGAATTTATCTCTTACTGCAAATTTCATCAGGCCCTAAGGCCTGATTCGCATAGTTGATACGCACGAGGTTACATATAGCACTGTGCTTGCAAAAGTAAAACGAGGTATTATAATAATTAAAATGAATTTTTTCAGCTTTTCATTAGACATATACTAATTTTTTTAAATATCATATGGTATCTAGCACTTGCTCGCACATTTGATTTGTATCCTTCTCCTAAAGTTTGATTGGCATTACATAAACGAATGGCTTTGAAGTATGTTATCATGTTTTATTGTGTACTATCTTTCATGTTAATATTTAAGTTGTTGATTAACTTAATGAGTCTTGATTTTTGTATGTTAAGTTTAGAGACTTTATAACATGGATATTTTGAGGTTTGATAATTTATCATCTAGGTATTTGTCTATTTTAATTTATATAATAAAATATTATGATATTTTATTATCTAGGTACTCACCAATTTAGTGAAGTTTTTATCATAATACGATCAAGTTTAGATAGAAATAGATTTGGCTAGGATAACGGGGTGTTTGTTGGGAAAGCCGTAGCAGTAGCCTGCTAACCCTGATGAAGAATTGTAATTGTGATTGGATTTTTTGAATTTTAATGAAATTTACTTAATTATCAAAACAAAAGTTTATATAGAAATTGCGAATACGACATAAAATCCTGTAATATATACATGCCATGTATTTGTAAAAATTTGACGGATGTTACATAGAAATTGCTAATTAATTTGGCATAGAGAGAAAAAAAAAACAGATGAGAACAGAGAAAGAAAATGGAGAGGGCCTCAGCCCCTGAGCAGCGAGTAGCGGTGCGTGCTCCGGCGACCGCCGCAGCAACTCCGACTCTGCCACCACTGAAGGATGATCTTACCATTTGTACCCCCTATTAGTCACCTGGAAGCCTTTGACAGTCGGATTTGGAGCTCGAACCCTAGGGTGGGGTGCCAAAACACAACCGCCACCGGTACGGTGGTGCGTGGCCACACATGTCCTCCCCTTTGCCTGTCTGACGTTGTTCGGCTGCTCCCCGCTGACGATCAATCTTGGAAAAGGCTTTTGAGACTTCCAATCAAACTTGGGTTGCCAAAGGCGTTGTATTCTGTTCTTATTATTAAATCTGAGTGTTTTGGTCTTATATCAGATCCTAGTTTCAGTATCAATGATTATTGTCGGGGTGGCTTGGTTGATTTTACAGGGGAGATTTGTCTATACGTTTTGAGTGTTGTTTTGGATTTGTACTCATGGTTCAACATCCATTCGCTGGTGCTCTTGTCGCGGGTGTTGGTGATGCCCTGTTATAGGGCTATTGGACATTATGTTCAAAGGACAAAAATCATTCGATCTGCGATAGAATGCAAAATGGCTCAAGAGTTCTTCAAATTGCCCTTTTGGATTTGGCATGCTGAGACGAGGTGTCTCGGGGTTCATCAACGGTCTACTTGTGGTTGCATGCGGGCTTCACAGACTCCAGGTATGTCCTTTCTCACTTTTACTCTTATTTTTAGAAGGGATTCTCTTAAATATCAATGGACCGAGCTTCGGGCTCTAGATTGCCTTTGGGGCACTAATTGTCAAGCTTGGGCTAGCTTGTGTCTTTTATCAACTTTCCTGTTTCTATGAAAGTCCTATGCTTGAATATTAGAGGAATTGCTAGAGTGGCTGCTCAGCAGGAGCTTGAAGGGCTGTCTAAAAAAATTGGACTTGACATAATTGTCATCCTAGAACCGCTTGCCAATCCGCAAGTTGTTAATACTTTCCAATGTTGGGTTTTGACACGGGTCACCATGTTTCCCCTCATAATCATGTTCGGGGCATACGGCTTTTGTGGCAATCTTCACAATGTGATATGGATATCACCTATATTGATAATAGAGTAGCGTATACCTCAATATTAGATCTCTCTAGTGATAAAAAGTGCATGATTTCATTTGTTTATGCCCCAACGAAAGAAGATGAGAAAAATCCATTTTGGGATGCCCATACTAGGTTAAGACAGCTAAACAACAGCCCATGGTGTCTCATTAGTGATTTCAACGAACTCAAGGTTAGGGCAGATAAGTGTAGAGGAGCACCTGTCGATGATAAGCGGCTAGTTACACTTAATGACCTCTGTTCACAGCTAGGTCTAGCTGGTTAGACTTAATGACCTCTGGTCACAGCTAGGTCTAGATGACATCCCGTGGACTGGCCACAAATATACGTGGACATGGAGTATAAACGGAGTCTATATTCAGGAAAAACGGATCGTGCCTTGATAAACCAAGCATGGCTCCAATTGTTTCCAAAATCTTTTGTTTTTAATGGTTTTGGCCCAGTGTCGGATCACTCTCCTTTGTTCTTATGCACGGAGGAGGAAGCTCTATCTAAACCTACCTCTTTTCGTCTTCAGGCAGAATAGGCTAAATATAAAGCTAACGAAAAGATCATTCGTAGAGCCTTGGCCATAAAGGTGCGGGGGTCAAGAATGTTTGAAATAACCCAAAGATTAAAGCTAATTAAAAAAGGTTTAAGAAATTTGGGAAATTGCCATTGGACGACTGAAACTAAATGTTGAAAAAAATGAAGGGAAAATTCAAGAGGTCCAGGAAAAGCTATCAGTTGATCCTTGTTGTCAAGACTTGAATCAAAAACTTAAACGTCTTATAATGCAGCTCAAAAAATTATTGCTTTTCAATCATAAGTACTAGGCCAAATTCTGGCGTAAAGAATGGCTCACGAAAGGGGATGGAAACTCTAGGCTATTCCCTTCAATGGCTAATGCAAAGAGAAAAAGAAGAAGCATTCTAGAGATAAAAAAACGACCTGGGTATGTCCCTAACATACAAAAAGGAGATCGCTGATACTTTTATTCGGGAATTTAATAGCACATTTAGATCCAGTGGCAAGCGGGATCGTTTCCCATCTCTGTCTACTTTAAATAGATAAATGTCAAATGTGGATAATACGGAGCTTATTAACGACTTCATGGATAGTAAAATTAGGAGGGCTGTGTTTGAGATGAACCCTCATAAAGCACTGGGGCCAGATGGATTTTCAGCCTATTTTTATCAAACCTACTGGAGCGTGATTGGGAAGGATATCTGCAATGCGATTAGGACTACTCTCAGGGGTGGGTCCTTTTTGAAAGAGGTTAATCACACCTTCATTACTCTGATTCCTAAGGTGGATTGTGTTGCGAAAATATAACTCTGATGCCTACTGTTGGATTCACAGTTCTCAACTATGGTCACAACAAAAAACACATATTAAAACACTTAGAGTAGAAGACTCTTCTCTCCACCTAAGCCTCCGGTCGAAGAGTTAAATTTCGTGACACCTCACGTGTGAGAGCTCCCGGGAATAGGGTTATCTCTATAAATCCCTTTGCTCTAATACCGATTGTTGGGACGAATTTTAAAAATTCTTCCTAATTTTATAAAGTTTACGTAGCGGAATGGGTTTAGAATTCATAATTCTAAATCTAGGGCTGATTTAAATTCCTAATTTTAAATCTATAGATTTAAATTCATAATTTAAACTGCAGATCTAAATTCTTAATTTAGATCTACAGGCCTTCTACTCTAACACATTCATAAGAATACATAGCTTAAATAGGTATAATAACGAATACTGTAAATAAATAAAAAAGTGAAAACAAAAATGAAGGAAATAACATGTACCTGGAATTGCTCCAATATAAGAAAACTAGAAAGAAATAATAATCTTTAAAAGAATACCAAAAATAGAGAACCCGTGATCTTCTAAGCAATAACCTCGAACTTCCCGGAGGGTAGGCTCCAAAAAATATTAAACTAAGAAAGAAAAATTTTAACGAAAATTTTTCTCTCCAATTAAGTCTCTGAAAAAATTTCAATAACCTTAAAAAATTTGTTTCAATAGAATTCCAAACTAATGAAATAGGTGCATCTATTTATAGTAGACTATTGGAGCAAAAAATTACTCAAAAACTGATGTAGGATTCGCTGATATCAAAAATCAGTTTAAAACTAAATGCATCGTTTTATCCAAAAACCAGAGAAAACGTTGCTTTTTGGGAACAATTTGAACGCGTTATTTGGCTTGTCAAACTCTGCCACGTGGCAGCTTCTGATTCGTCCGCTAACGCGGACACCGATCGACCAAAGGACGTCACGCGCTGGTTAGTCCAATTCTAAATGTGCAAATAGCCACTATGCACATAAGATTTTTTTTCCTCTTTTTTTTTTTTTTTTTGTTTCCCACATGTAAAAATTCATCTTATAGATTTTAATTTTTTAAAATTATTTTATTTTATAATTTTCAAGTTTTATTCGTCTCATAAATAATGTTTGGCAAAATTAATTTACCCATCTCATAGATAAATAATTCATTTCATGAATTCTTTAATAATTTTCTGATGGCAATAAATACAGAGGCTTGTGCAGGGACCTCAGAGACAATCTAAATCTAACTTCAAATGGGTTAAATTATTCATCTTATGAAATAATTTAATTACCATTTAATGAGACTTAATTCCACTAAATAAATCTCACTGCACTCCAGACTTAAACCATTTATTCGATATTTCCTTAATAGACTGTATTGATGATTATAACCCCTCCACTAGAAGTCTATGACGAAGAATAAGTATAACTACTACCATTATCTTTCTCATAGCTTCTCCATTAGTTATTGACTCGCCCTTCACTAAATAATTCATTTATACATGAATATATTCATAGTTTAAATTCCAAATGTCAAACACTTGGAATATTTTGGCCAAAGTTCCGAACTAGTCAAATATTTGTGAATCAACTAAGGGGACATCTGTACCTCATAAGAGATTGTAGATTCCATATTTAATATCTGATCCTTGTCACACTTCGTGCCGCTACCCAGCGTAAGTGGGAATTCAGTCATAGGTTTAGACCTTACTTATAGTACACCAAAGTAAATAACGCTCCATGCACAAGTGCAGAATACTCTCAGGATTTACAGTCGTCGTTCAAACAGTACAACATGAATCACTCATCTCAGATAGTAGTCTAGAAACAAGCAACTCACATGGTCCAAATCAATATGTCAATCTTATTAAACACACTAACATAACACTTTTGGATCACCATCCACATAACCAAGACAAGTCATCTAAAGTGTCATATTATAGTCTTAGCATACAAGTGGTCCAAACTTGTCTCCGACTACGAGTCTTTTAAACAACAATCCATACCATTTATTCCAAATCTATCTGTGGGTTAATCTCATAAATCACTTAAAATAAACATGTAAATTGTAGAGGACTACACCCATTTCATGGATGTTTCTAAAAGAAAACTCACATGCAGTATAATGCTCACTTACACAAATTTAACAAGGAAACGACTGGAACTTCAATTTTATTCTTTAATAAAATAATATTAACATAATAAATCTTGATTTTAGGATGCTACTCCTTACAGATTGTCCCCAAATTGTTGACCACTATCGCCCTATAAGTCTATGTAATGTTTTTGTGCAAGATAATTGCCAAGTTGCTTGCTAACAAGTTGAAACCAGTTCTTTACAAAATTTTCAGCTAGTGGCAAGCGGCTTTTGTCCCAGGTAGGTCAATCCAGGATAATATCTTGGTTGCTCACAAGGTCTTGTCAACCTTTAAGAAGAAACAAGGCAAATCTGGGTGAGTAGCGGCAAAGTTGGACATGGAAAAGGTGTATGATAGAGTGGAATGGTCGTTCCTACAACATACGCTTTAGCAAATAGGCTTTCATCATAAATGGATTGGATGGGTCATGAACTACGTGACCTCCACTTCCTTCTCTATCCTCATCGATGACAAGCCTAGGGGGTGCTTTAGCCTGTTTAGAGGGCTGCGGCAAGGTGACCCCTTATCACGGTATCTGTTCATCCTCTGTCTTGAAGTCTTAGCTTCTAATCTGTAGACTCTAAGCAAGGATAAAAAAATCAGGAATTGAGGTAAGGATTGCGAGAGGGGCAACGCGATACCTTGCCTTTTCTTTGCAAATGATTGCCTTCTTTTCTGTGATGCGAACGTGGAGGCTATTCAAAGGTTGCATAGGACGATTAGTCAATTCTGTGAAGATTCGGGCCTGATGGAAAACAGGTTGAAATCCTTGATCTTTTCGTCAAATATGGATACATATCAAAGATAACGTACTTGCAACATTCTAGGAATCTTGGGTGTTAGTTCGTTGGGGAGATATCTTGGTCGTATGTTTAGGCCGGGCAGATTTCACTCCTAGGTTGATGGAGACTTGGTTAACAGGATCGATGCTAAAATCTCTAGTTGGAATGCTGACAAGCTGTCAAAGGCGGCTAGAGCTACGCTTATCCAGGCCTCGTTGGAATCAATGCCCAGTCACATCATGTAATATTTCAGGCTGCCCAAGAAGGTCTGTAAGAAAGGAGATAGACTAAGTAGACAACTCTTCTGGAATACAAATGACAGAAAAGGCTTAAACCTTGCGGCTTAGGGCAACATCTATACACCGAGAGAAGCGGGAGGCTTGGGTCTTCGAAAAATGGAAACGGTCAATCTTGCTTTCCTCTACAAGCTTGGCTGGAAAATTGTTAAAGACATCGACAACCCATGGGTGAATGTAGTTAAAGATAGAGATTTAAAGAGAGAGAATTTATTCAAGTATAGAGAAAAAAGCAACGACTCTCCTGCCTGGAAGGGAATTATGGCGGCCAGATTGCTCCTACAAAGAGGTCTCAAATGGAAGATTGGTAACGGGATGAATGTAAACTTGGTGGGACTGGTGGGTGAATGATGGCCCACTTATAAGGTCTTGGCGTGAAGAAGAGGGCGAAGTGGATTTATCGCTTAAGGTGGCAGATTTTACCTCCGAAGGAGAATGGAATAGTGAAAAGCTGGAAAAGGTTATTGCACCTGATGTTTTAAATAACATTCTCGGGGTTGCGATCCCTAAAGTGCAAGTGAAGGATTATTTGTGTTGGGGGTATACAAGTTTGGGTGAGTTTAGTGTAAAGTCAGCAATGTGGCTAGCTCACAATCATGACTGGAAGGATAGAAAAGGGTGGGAGTTCCGTTGGATTTGGAATTTGGACATCCCGCCAAAGATAAAAGTTTTCATCTGGCAAGCTTTAAATGGTTATTTAGCAACAGGGGTCCAGATGAAAAGCACTTTCCGGAATGGGATTGTCGTTGTGTTAGGGGTGGTTATGGATCTGAAGATGTGTCTCATATTCTTTTGAACTGTTCGCAAGCTGTTGAGATATGGAAACTTGCGGTAGCTTCTAAATGGCTTCCTCTGCCGCCTAATCAACCAAGTCTGGTGGATGAAATGAGAAAGAGACAAGCAAAAAGGAACACTAGTGAGTTTGCCTCTCTTTGCTGGCAAATTTGGAGAGACAGGAACTCCGCCATCCATAGAGGGGAAAATCCAAGTCCTGCTGTACCGGTCAACCATGCTAAGACTCTAATTCTCAAGTGGAATTTCCGAAATTTGATAGAGGAGGTAGTGGAGGAGTTTGGGGGTCTAAAGACCAATACAAGAAAGAGATCTAACAAGTGGGTGACTTGGACCCCTCCTGACCAAGGTTGGTTAAATGTCAATTTTGACGGTTCTAGACACTCAAATAAAGCAGCATCGGGTTTCATTATTCGAGACTGGAAAGGGGATATCTTAGCCACAAGATCTAGGAAGCTTGGAAATGGGCCGATTATTGTTGCTGAAGCAGTTGCAGCTCGGGATTGTCTATATAAAGCCATTTATAAGGGTGCCACGAAGGTTGTGCTTGAAGGTGATAGCGAAATAGTTATTAAAGCATTGCAAGGTGAATTTTTTGTTCCAATTGACATTAAAAACATTGTGGAAGAGATCAGGAGCATTAGCAGTGGTTTAAGTCATATCAGGTTCTCCCACGTCTTCAGTGAAGCAAACAGATCAGCTGATTATGTGGCTAGTGAGGGCTATGGGAGAATGAGTTTTCAGGCGGAGGTGATGGAGCTGTCCAGCACCCTCCTTTTTATATCTACAGCAGAGGTCAGAGGTCGCCCCTTGTTAAGGAAGATGGCCTAAGGCTGCTTTCTTGTCCTTACCTTTTAAAAAAAATTTTAATTTGGCATAGATAATCGTAATATATATTTGCCATGTTAGCATTTCGGTACAAAATTTGTTGGATTCTATTAAAAAATTTTCAGATTAGAACAATATGTATCTATATATTGTCAAAATTATGTTCTATATCAGTATTTTTTTTTTAACAAGAATACATTGGATTACAATACAGAATGCCCAAACGTGATTCATTTATTGATCGAAGAATCAAGTTTCCAGTGAAAAACGGGAGGGAAACATAAAATATCATGTTATCATAACAATTGACAACTAAAATACTCACATAAAATACATATCCATCGCATGGAAGTCACAATCATTTAAGATCTATGAGCATATGGATAAGTATTAGACACCGTACATTGCCTAGAAAGTTTAGCTTATGTCTAACGCAAAGCCTTTATGCATGTACCAAAGGAATAGAGATTGAAGCTTAACAGTAAAGCCACTCCCTGCATATTTGTAAGCTATGGTGATGAGGAATTTGGTTACAAATTATGCGACCCTGTGAAGAAAAGGATCGTGAGAAGCAGAGATGTTGTGTTTCATGAACATGAGAATATGGTCAATCTTGACAAGTCAGAGAAAACTACATGTGCTCCCAGTGGTGTTGCTGAAATACACCAATTCTATCTTGATCAAGTGCCGCAGATGAAGAGTAGGTTTATGATAAAACAAAACTCATGAATGACACTAAGCTAGTTGTAGTTGATGATGCTCCAGGTACAGATGGTACTGAGCAGGGGGAGCCAACCCCCCAACGAGTGACTTTAGAGTCTTAGGTGAGGAGATCTAATAGAGACCGTCGACCATCTACGAGTTATTCTAGTTGTGATTACATTTGTCTTAATAATGAGGGGGAGCCAGAGAGCTACCAAGAAGTGCAGACTCATGAAGATATGGATAATTGGGTGATAAAGCCATGGAAGAAGAGATGAATTCTGTAGAGAAGAATGGAACCTATGAGTTGGTTGGTCTTCCGAAGGGTAGAAAAGCACTTCAGAACAAGTGGGTGCTCAAGCTGGAAGAACAATGATCAAGTTATGCAACATAAGGCTCGATTGGTGGTAAAAGGTTTCAATTAGAAGAAAGAGATTGATTTTGATACGATCTTCACTCCAATTGTGAAGATGAGTTACATTCGAGTGGTACTAGGTATGGCAGCTAGTATGAATATTGAGCTTAAACAGTTATTTATGAAGATTGCATTTCTCCATATTGACTTGTAAGAGGAGATCTACATGAAGTAGCATGAAGGATATGAAGTTCAGGGTAAATAGCATTTGGTTTGTAAATTGAAAAAGAGCATGTATAGTTTGAAATAGGCTCCTAGGCAGTGGCACAACAAATTTCACTCCTTTATGGCGGGTTAAGGGTACAAAAGAACAATTGCAGATCATTATGTGTATATCAGAAAATTCTCTGGAGGTAACTTCATTATTTCACTACTTTATGTCGATGATATGCTAATTGTTGGTCAAGATGCAGATATGGTTCGAAGACTTAAAGAGGAGTTGTCGAAGTCATTTGAAATGAAAGACTTAGGTCCAACGACGCAGATCTTAGATACAGAGATTACCCGTGATAGAGAGGCTAGAAAGTTGTGATTTTCACAAGAAAAGCATGTTAAACGGACGCTTGATAGGTTCAATATGAACAATGCTAAACTACTTAGCACACGTCTTGCCTCACATTTCAAATTAAGTAAACAGTTTTGTCATGTGACCAAGAAAGAGAAAGAAGAAATGCCTTCTATTTTTTACTCATCTGATGTTGCATCTTTGATGTATGCTATGGTTTGTACCAAGTCAGATATTGCTCATGCTATGGGTGTTGTGAGTAGGTTTCTTTTGAATTCAGGGAAAGTTCATTGGGAAGCAGTGAAGTAGATCTTCAAATATTTACGGGGTACTTCAAAACTGTGTTTGAGTTTTGGATGCTCAGGACCAATTCTTGAAGGATATACCAATTCTAATATGGCAAGATGTCTTGATAGTAGGAAGTCTACTTCAGGGTATTTGTTCACTTTTGCAGGGGGAGCTGTGTCTTGGCAGTCCGGGTTGCAGAAGTGCATTGATTTCTCCACTGCTGATGCTGAGTACATTGTTGTTGTTGAAGCAGGGAAAGAAATGTTGTGGATGAAGAAATTTCTTCAAGAGTTGGGTCTAAAACAGAAAGAGTATGTGATATTCTGTGATAATCAGAGTGCAAAGGCCTGAGTATGAACTCCATGTACCATGCCCACACAAAGCACATTGATGTGAAATATCATTATTTTGTTATTTGATAGAACAAAAGATGATGCTGAAAAAAATTCACACCAATAAGAATATGGCTAATAGGTTGACAAAGGTAGTTCCTAGTAGAAAGTTGGACTTATGGATTAGGTTTGCCGGTATTGAATGAAATAGCTCAGTGCGGAGTTCTCTCCTCTTCACAGTCGGCTAGAGGGGGAGATTTGCGGGGTGCATAATGTTGATGCATTTTCAAAATGAGTGTTGAATAATGTATAAAATATTGAATGATATATGTATAAGATGTGTTTGAAATTGTCCTGATATTTGTTTAAGTGTTTAAAGCATGATAGGAGTGTGTATCGACACATGGGCCATGTGTGTTGACACACAATCCAACAGAACCGTAGGGGAACAGCTGTGCGTCGACACACATGGCCCGTGTGTTGACACACAGCCCATTACAGAAGCACACGGAGAAGAATTGTGTGTGTTGACACACAGGGACTACGTGTCGACACACAATCTTACAGTAACCCTGTGTGTCGAAGTGTGTGTCGACACACAGGTGCTGCGTGTAGTCACACAGGTCAGATTTTCTGACGGTTTTCGTGCGCGACTTTTCCCATATTTTGGTGGCTCTTCTTTTTTTTTTTTTGGGACATCTCCTTCCACACATATACATATATATTTCCCCTGATTTCTTACTTGTTAGGTATAAAAGAAAAGAGATAAAAGAATTGAGAAGAACAAGTACATTGTGTTCTTGAGTGTTCGTGTGAAAAGCAAAACTCCAATCTCTCTAAGTCTCAATCTATCTGTCCCTTTACACATCTTTGCTTCATATTTTGCTTGTTGTTGTATCCCCGATGATATTTTGTATACCAAAATAAACCTTAAGGAAAGTAATTACATAGCCTCCACACCTAAAATCTTTTAGATACCCGTTTGCCAGGATTTTGCAAGTATTTTTCAGATTTGCACTAACAATCTTAAGGTTTACATTTTTGATTTGGGATATGGCTTCATCACTGAGGGAAATGACAGCCTATTGCGTGAAGTTAGATAGGTTTGGTGGCGGTAATTTCCGCCGATCAAAGAGGAAAATGCACTTCCTCATAACTACTTTGAATGTGGTGTACATGTTGAATACACCATTTCCAACCCCCACTTCTAAGGAGGAGGAGACTTTGGCCAAGCAGAGTGCCAAACTAAAATGGGAGAATGATGATTACATCTGCAGAGGGCATATACTGAATGGGATAACCGATGCCCTATTTGACATCTACTCGAACGTGTCGACCACTAAGGAACTATGGGACGCTCTTGAGACGCGCTACATGTCAGAGGATGCAACGAGCAAAAAGTTCCTGGTTAGTCAATTT
The DNA here is from genome assembly GCA_018398585.1 of Simmondsia chinensis. Classification (NCBI taxonomy): domain Eukaryota; kingdom Viridiplantae; phylum Streptophyta; class Magnoliopsida; order Caryophyllales; family Simmondsiaceae; genus Simmondsia; species Simmondsia chinensis. The sequence continues at coordinate 33,579,907 of JAGTTD010000005.1, forward strand.
AGTAATTATAAAATGATAGATAATCGTCCTGTCATAGAGCAATTCCATTAAATTGAAAGAATCATGAATAATTTCAAACAATATAGTATGAATATGGACGATACCCTATTTGTTTCATCCTTGATTGACAAACTTCCTCTTTCATGGAAAGACATTAAGAAAATTCTTAAACATAAGAAGGAAGATATGTCAATGGAGGAATTGGCCAACCACTTGCGCATTGAGGAAGGCTACAGGGTACAGGATGAAAACAAAGACCGCTCTGGTCATGTTGGGAAAATCAACATCACAGAAGAAAGCCAGTCAAGCAAAGGAACCAAAAGAACCGAACACTTCCAAAAAGAAGAAAAATGACAAGAGGCCGGAATTGGTCTGTTGGGAGTGTCAGAAGCCTGGTCACCTACGTAGGGACTGTAATCGCCTTAAAAAAATAAATAAATAAAGAAAGAAAGGCAAGAGGCTTGATCATCGCGCCAAAAATTCGAACGATAGGTTCGGGGTGATGATATCGAAAATCAACCTAGTCAAGAGTGATAACTCTTGGTGGGTTGACTCGGGAGGCCACAAAACAAGTGTATAAAGACAAGGGGTTCTTCACAACTTTTGAACCCATGTTCATGGGCAATGGGGCGACTATACCGGTTAAAGTGAAGGGAAAAGTTGATTTGCTTTTTACCTCCGAAAAAACCATTACTTTAACCGATGTATGACATGCTCCGGATGTGAAAAAGAATCTTGTGTCCGGTGGCCTGTTAAATCGGTTTGGGTTCAAGTTGGTCTTCGAGGCTGACAAGTTTGTGTTGTCGAAAGGAGGGGTCTTTGTTGGCAAAAGGTACTTATGTAATGGTATGTTCATAATGAATGTTGATAATAAAATCGATAAATCTGTTCATATGCTTGACTCGTCATATTTGTGGCATCATAGATTAGGTCATGTGAATTTTCGTAAATTGTATGAAATGGTTAATTCTTTATTGATAACTCAAATAGATAAGGTTGATGATAAGTGTAAAACATGCATGTGAACAAAAATAAAGAGATTGACATTTCCATCGGTGCAAAGAGAGACTAATCTACTAGGCCTGGTACATAGCGACTTATGTAATTTCAAGAATACACCGAGTTCAGGTGGAAAGAGATATTTTATAACATTTATAGATGACTGTTCGATATTTTGTTATGTATTTCTCATAAATCACAAAGATAACTCGCTTGATAGATTTAAAGCTTATAAAGCAGAAACCGAATTACACTGTGAGACCTTCCTCAAGCGCCTTAGGTCGGACCGTGGTGGGGAATACTATGATCCCAAGTATTTCGAAACCACTGGAATTATACATGAGATAACTGCACCTTATACGCCACAATAGAATGGCGTGACTGAGATGAAAAACCAAACTTTAATTGAAATGGTTAACTCAATGTTTTCCTACTCCGATCTCAGTGATAGGTTTTGGGGTGAGGCGATGCTAACAACGTGTCATATTTTAAATCAAGTTCCAAACAAAAGAAATAAGATAACCCCATATCAATTATGGAACAAACGAGCCCCGAATTTGAACTATCTAAAAGTGTGCGAGTGTAGGGAAGTTGTTAAAGTCCCTAAGCCTAAATCTTAAAAAGTTAGGTGCAAGAGGCATCGATTGCATCTTTGTTGAATATGCGTCTCATAGCGAGGCATATCGGTTCTATGTAATTTAATCTAATGATTATATCAATGTGAATACACTATTAGAATCGAGAGATGCCATATTTGATGAGAATCGGTTTACCTCTATCCCTAGAACTAGGGATTATGTACCGATTAAGAGTGACACTCAAGTGTCATACGACGACATTCATCATGAGAGGGAAGATGTCCCTGAAAGTGCTCTAGAACTCCGAAGGAGTAAGAGAGCAAAAAAAGAGAAATATTTGGGTTCGGACTTCTACACGTTTTTGGTAGAAGGTTCGAGGAACGATGTGGACCAAGTGTCTCCATACTATTGTGTCATGGAAGCTGATCCCATGACATTTAATGAGGCGATGAGGTCTCATGATCTGCTTTTGGTGAGTGACTGTGAATGATGAGATTGATTCCATCATAGCTAATAATACCAGGGTCTTAGTGGATCTTCCACGAGACAGTAAGCCTATCAGATGTAAATGGATCTTCAAAAAGAAGATGAAAGTCCATGGAACGATTGACAAGTTCAATGCCCGATTGGTGGCTAAAGGGTTCACCCAAAAACATGGGTTGGACTACTTTGACACGTATACCCCCTTGGATGGAAAATTGATAATAAGGGTTTTGATAGCCCTTGTCTCAATTTATAAATTAGCAATTCACCAAATGGATGTCAAAACGACATTCCTAAATGGTGAGCTAGAGGAGGAAGTGTACATGGAACAACCAAAAGGTTTTGTTATTCCTGGCCAAGAGAGAAAAATATGTAAACTCATACGCTCTCTGTATAGGCTAAAACCAGCCCCAAAGCAATGGCACCAAAAATATGATGAAGTTGTTCAACGGATTCATTATAAACGAATCAGATAAATGAGTCTATAGCAAGTTTGATAATGGCAAAGGGGTTATTATATGTTTGTATGTCGATGATATGCTGATATTCGGTACTGATGTGGAACAAGTAGAGAGAACTAAACAGTTTCTCTCTGAAAACTTTGCTATGAAAGACATGGGTGAGGCGGAGGTACTCCTCGGTATAAGGATTGTAAGGAATGGAGATACCATTTCCTTGACGCAGTCTCACTACGTTGAAAATGTGTTGGAAAAGTTCTATTTCTTTGATTGTGCACCGATATCCATTCCAATGGATCCTAATGTGAAACTAGTACCGGATGATGGAGCTCCAGTGTCACAACTGGAGCATGTACGAGCCATTGGTTGTCTCATGTGTGCCAAGATGAGCATAAGGCCTGATATCGCCTTTGCTGTTAGAAAGATGAGTAGATATACCAACAATTCGAGTAAGATGCACTGGGATGCAGTGCATCAGGTACTAAAGTATCTTAAGAAGACTATGAACTATGGTCTTTCTTATGTAGGATACCCTCCTATTTTTGGAGGGGTACTTTGACGCAAGTTGGATCTCCGATATGGATGATCATGCGTTCATAAGTGGATGGGTATTCCTGATTGGTGGGGGTGTAGTTTCTTAGGGTTCCAAGAAACAGACTTATATATCTGATTCAACTATGGCAGCAGAGTTTATAGCTCTTGCATATGCGGCTAAGGAAGCCGAATGGTTAAAGGATCTCTTGTATGAGATACCTTTGTGGCATAAGCCGATCTCACTGATATCTATCCATTGTGATAGTTAGGCTAAGCTTTCTGGAGCGTACAGTGAAGTGTACAATGGGAAGTACAGACACTGGTGTAAGGCATATTATAGTGAGACACCTTATTTGAGAAGGTGTCATCACTATAGACTTCGTGAGAACCAGTCAGAATCTAGCGGATCCGTTTACAAAAGGCTTAGCTAGAGACTTGGTTCTGAAAATAAGTGAAGGGATGGGGTTGAAACATGTCATATTTAGTCGCCCATGATAGGCCCTCAACTCGACGCCTAGTATGACGCTGGGTCTCGGGTTCAATGAGAGAGACTTGTCATTTGTGTGACTGCAAGCACTAAATGAGAATATTTCCATCCCGTGTGTGAAGTGCTTGATGCCTACGTCAGAGATTCTAAGAGGATGAGCCTATGCTCTTAATGGACCTAGTTTTAGAACTTATTGAATGTCGTGTCGTAGGGACATAATCAATGAGGTCCACCTTAGTATGTGTTGAAGTTTGGCCGCTTCGAAGAGGTGATTTTTGACTAAGGGGTTGGCCCTAATACACTCACGAAGGGTAGAGGACACAAGACCACAAATGTGTCGATCTGGGATTTGTAGGGTGTGTACGGGGAGTACGCCTTGTGCGTGATTAGATAGTCGGTTAGTCAAATGGGTATTATGGCTCAAAGCTTGGTCTACCATCTTCGATCCGATTAACTGTATGGTCTTTTTACTAACTGAGGGTTCAATCGTGAGACACCATCGTTGATGCACAATAAGACCTCCTTTAACCGAGATGTTGTTTTGAGATTGATTAGATTTTGAAAATGGTGGGGGAATATTGATGTATTTTCAAAATGAGTATTGAATAATATGTAAAATATTGATTGATATATGTAGAAGATGTGTTTGGGATTGTCCCGGTATTTTTTTAAGTGTTTAAAGCATGATAGGGGTGTGTGTCAACACATGGGCCATGTGTGTTGACACACAATCCAACAGAACTGCAGGGCAACAGCTGTGTGTCAACACACGTGGCCCATGTGTCGACACACAGCCCATTATAAAAGCACACGGAGAAGAATTGTGTTTGTCGACACACAGGGACCGTGTGCCGACACACAATCTTACAGTAACCCTATGTGTCAAAGTGTGTGTCGACACACAGGTCAGATTTTTTCACGGTTTCCGCGCTCGACTTTTCCCAGATTTTGGCGGCTCTTCTTGTTTGTTTTTTGGGATGTATCCTTCCACACATATACATATGTATTCCCCCTGATTTCTTACTTGTTTGGTATAAAAGAAAAGAGATAAAAGAATTGAGAAGAACATTGTGAAAAACTTTGAATGTTTGAAAGTCTTCAAAGTACATTGTGTTCTTGAGTGTTCTTGTGAAAAGCAAAACTCCAATCTCTCTACGTCTCGATCTATCTCTCCCTTTACACATCTTCGCTTCATATTTTGGTTGTTGTTGTATCCCCGAGGATATTTCGTATACTGAAATAAACCTTAAGGAAAGTGATTACATAGCCTCAACACCTGAGCTTTTTTGGATACCCGTTTGCAAGGATTTTGCAAGTATTTTTCAGATTTTCACTAACAATATATGCACTATAGTCCAGCCCATATGTCATAAGTTACTTTTGAGAAAATGGAAAAGAAAAAATATGAATTTATGAGCTGAAAGTCCATGTTGCTAAAGTCTAAAAGAAACCCCATGAGGGTTTATATTATATATGCTTGTTGAGTAGATGTGCCGCAGTTGAGCAAGAATGACTGGGGTGTTTGAATTTCAGTGATGCAAGACGTACGACCGTGTGAATCGAAATTCAGTGGAAGTCAGGATTGATCTTGGAGCAATTTGAAGGTGATTTTTTAGGCGTTACTTGAAGTGAATTGATAAGGAATATCAATTGTTCTTGAGCCTAGGGAGATAATCCTTCTATCAATGAATTTGTTTGTAAGTTTCAAGTTATGGCAAACATCTTGAAACCATAAACTTTGTAATTGCTATTTTATAGTTGATTTTGCTGTCGATTTGCCCCGTAGTTTTTCCCTTTACTATGGAGGGTTTTCCTTGTTCTATCAGATATTGATTTAATTTTCGTATATTTATTACTCATTGATATTCGGTGATATTGGTGTGCCCTGAGATTATATCTGTCGTTAATATTGGCTTTAGTGGTCGATTGAAATCGGGCTTAGATGTCTCGATCGCAATAAAAATTATTTTTGAAATAGGAATAAATATGGTATAACATTAATGCTATATAGATAAGAAGGTCAATATGTCTCGAAAAATGAACAAGAAGGATATACATTTATAAAATATATACAGTAGCAAATTTTTATGTTTCCTTTCTTATCCTTTTCTTAAAACATACTGTCTTGCTTGAACATACCGTTATACTATTTTAAATATTTTTCTCAAATATTATGCGCTTTTAGGATATTTTGCCCTACATTTAGTTATTTGTCATGCATGCAACAGGAGAGCTTATTTAGTGACATTACATTTATAACTAAACTTAGATATCTCTAACATGGAATACGTTAGGGTTTTTTACGACGATATCGTACATATAAATAGAACTGAACTTGGAGAAATCCTTGGGGAGTGAGATCAGATCGATGGACGACTGCTTATGGAACTGGAAGTAATGAGGATCACCTTCATGGTACCTCTCCCACCCCAGCCCATGTAAAATCTGGTCAAGCAAGTAATATGAAGTGACCACCTCACTAGAGGGCAGGTACACTAGAACCTTCTTCCTTGACATTGCAGTTGAGGAGTTGCCACCTTGTCGCCCTCGACCACTGCCATGATCTGCTTGAGCTTTCTCCGCCAGGCGGATAATGCCATTCTTGAAAACCCAGACTCCGGACATAACTTTTCTTTTGCTTTTTATTTTAGTAATATTGCTTGAATGAAGATCTCATGGGGAAGGGAGGATACATATATATACATGAGAATGTTTTGTTTGGTAGGGAGGGAAAAATGAAAGAGGGGAACAAAACTTTCAAATAGTGGGATGATAAAGGTAGGTACATAGACCAAAGGAATTTTTGGCTTTTGTCATAATTTTGATATTGTGGGACCCAGTCTATACGAAGTAGAAGCACCCGTAAGAGCAAGACATGAAACTACATGCAAAAAAGCTTGTAGCAGAGGAGATCAATAGAGAAACATCTTAAGAGATAACAAAAACAAAGTGAAAATCAAAACACATGCTAGAAGACTTCAGCAACACCTAATAAGAAAGGATAAATCTATACAAATGGACTGAAACAATAGTAATAAGAGAATATAAACTTGAGATGCTACCGAAATTAAGGATGAACTGAACGATTATCTGATCAGTCTCTAGTATTAGGATAATGATAATAGTTTGGAAGATGCCAAAATTCGAAAGGAGAAGTCTAAATTTGGACATGAAAAGAGAGAAAATGAAGGGAAAAAGATTGATATTTAGTGACCACCTGTGTCACGCGCTGCTCACGTGAAGGGAGTGCATGGATGAGTGGGCGTTGAGATACATCAAACTTTTTAGTTTTTTGTTGGTCCATTTGATGTCCTTGTAGGGGGATCTTTGTTAGTCCTACAAAATGCTATTAGGTGCCTTTTATCGTATCTATTTTAAAAATATAAGTGTTGTTGAGGAACGAAAACGTATAGTTCAGATTGAGTACATCAAATTCAAAAATTAAACCCAAAATTCACCGAAAGAGAAGAGAAATTAGAGTTTTTTGTATTGAGTAATTGAAGAATGAGAAATACAACCAACCATAGAAACTATGACAAACAAAGAAAACCTTAAAACGCGCAATTATGAAAATGCCACTAAAAATGCGAAATTACAAAAATACCATTAAACTATCTGCAAAACATAAAAGTGACCCAAAAACATGTTTAGAGGCCGAATATGGAGAAAGTAGGCTGGGCCAGTGGTGAAGCGGCTATGTTTGCATACTCGGTCTAAGAGCATCAATTTGATAGGTTGCGGGCTCCGTAACTGCTTACGCATCAAAAAGTTTGACTGATTGAAGTTGACTATGCAAATTAATGCTTCCAACCCACCCGTATGGATTTCTAGCAGTCCAATTGCTCCAAAAACTCCTCGGCTACTCTTTGTACATTAGATAATAAAATATAGGGTTATTTACGTGAAATGTTAATGTACTTTTATTCTTTGTATCAATTTCGTCCTTATACTTTTAGGCCATGTACTATTTACTTTGTGTCAACTATTTCATTGAGTAAATTTGGCATTAAATTGGTGGCAACAATATTAATACTCGGATGACCAGCGAGTTTAAATTGAGTTAACTGATAAGCTTCTATTGGGTTATTTGCAATTTAAATGACCAAATCGCCAAAAACGACATAGTTAATTTAACTTCAAATTTTAGCACATGACTAAGTTCACACAATTTGAATTGTATAGGGACTAATTTGACAAAATTAAAAATAAAAGGAAATAATTCTTCACAAATCAACTATAAAACCTCCACCCCTAATAAAGGGGGATCCGATCCCGGGCCTAGAATAACCATCCCAAAGACTTTACCAGTTATAGGTGGCACCTCATATGAAATCTCTACATCTTTATATTAGTTAGTATATGCCCAAAAAGTGTTTGGTTGTCCTGTAGTATCCCCTTATACCCAAGGTTGTCAAAATCGGGATTCTACTCAGAATTGGTGAGGGGTCATCAAAACCGGATTCGTAGAATCGGATTGATAATCGTAAGATTCTACTTTTTGTGTAAAAATATTATTTATATTGACAAAGGTAGTATTACAATCCTCACATATATTATAAAGAACATCAAAAAGTCAAAATAATGCGAATTTTGATATTAAAATGTACATACTAAGTAAAGGAATTATGATGTAATTAAAAAGAAAATATTTTACTGAATTATAGTTAGGGGTTGTAATTAGTTTAGGTTTTTTTTTTTTGAACAATAATTAGTTTAGCTTTTATTTTTGTCCTTTTCTGTCCAGCTATCTTCCACTTTTTCTCTTTAGTCAACTGTAGAGCTTCTTTCAGATAAAAAAACTATAGAGCTTCTTCCTCTTTTTGTTACCTTCGAAGCTCATCAATGAAAGTTACTCTTCTTGCTTTCTTTCTCTAACAAAGGCGAAATCAAATTTCAAGCTTCGATTCAAAAGAGGAAACTGAATGCTAGAGAAACCAGAAAACTGAAGGAAGTGGGAACGAGCTCATCTTCTTCAGAGGTTAGTATCAACCCGGTGTCGGAGCATTAAAGCCATGGACATGGACGATTGACTTTAGGTTAGGGATTTTGACCCTTTTTTCCTTTCCAGCTTGCATGTGACATGCACATGGAAGCCCAATGTAGTTTTGTGGAATCGGTAGAATCATGCTTAGAATCGCGATTCCACCGATTCAACTACAATTCCACCAATTTTGATCGATTTTGCTCTGATTCTACAACAATACGATTTTTAATGCTATTTGAATCGAAAGGCTCAAGTAGGATCGTAGAATCGCACAATTTTATGATCTGAATCGCGATTTTGATAACCATGCTTATACCATGCAAATTGATAATCATTTGATGTGCCTACATGGAGGATGGTAACCTTATACTTGATGGACTTACAAAGATTCTTTAGTAGAGACTCGAAGTCTTTAGGAAAAGAAAAAACAAATATATATATATATATATATATATATAGGGTAATATTGTTAACATGATGAAATTATTATTAACAGAGTAAGATCATAATTTAAGGCAATTTTGTTGCCCTCAATGTTTGTAAGTCATATCATTACTCGGGTAATAACAATTTTTGTTCTAACGAGAAAAAAATTGTTATAGTACTTACTCACCATCTTCACTCGAATTGTCAATTTTAGATAAGAAATTCAAAGTCTTTCTCTATCTAACAACCCTCCCCCCCCCCCCCCCCCCCCAACGTCTCTCTCTCTGTCACGTCGGTCCCCTCTCCAACAACGGACGGGACCCGATCACCGGCGACAACCTAGACGGCAACGACCCACCGCCGGTGGCAGAGTCACCCTCCCTCCACCCCCCTCTACTTCTCCTCCTTTGGCCCCTCCTCCATCACCCCCCCTCGAACTCCATCATCCACCACCTCCACCACCACCCATCACCCAGCACCTCTGCCCATCATCTCTGAAGATGAGCCACCACCCCCCCCCCCCCCCCCCCCCCCAATTCAAACCCCACCGCCCCCACCCCCCAACCCACCAAATCGAACGCACCCTCCATCCACCACCGAACGCCCCCCCCCCCCCCCCCCCCCCCCCCCCCCCAAAAAAAACCTCCCACCACCGAACACACCCCTCCCTTGCGAACCACCTATTAGCCACCAACAACCCCCCGCACACACCCACACCTTAACCTTTAGCCACTCATATTAGCCACACACTTGAACCTCCACCACTAACTATAAACCATAAACCCCCAAACCTAAACTATATCCACCTAATCTAGACCCCTAACCCTCACTTAACCCAACCAAGGCTAACCTAAAACCAACCTATCCTAACCAAACCAGGACCCACCCCAGCAGCCCCAAGCCACAAGCGGGCCCAGGTAAGTATTAGCTTGGTCACAGTATCCATTGGGCACCAGCTTCAGGTTTGACCTGGCCTTTATTACTGCAGGGTGTATTTTATTTACTGCTGCTTGGTGTCATTATTTGATTTGGTATCATTATTTGATCTGCTCCATTCTCTTCCTTACTACTTGGAACTACTGTGATTTTAGTTGCTATTGATTGCGGCTTATTGTTGTGCTTTTAAGACCTCATGTTCTATGCTAGCTTACTTGTCAGAGTGACAATAGTTGATGAACATTACTAGCCATGGGACTCAAAACCTGAGGCCATCTTCAAAGAGGTTGGGAAGGGGGAGGGCGAAGCAAAAGGGGGAGGGAAACTTACGACTTGGGACACTAAATGTAGGAACATTCACAAAGAAGAGCTTCAAGATGGCCCAAATGATGATAAAGAGAAGGATCAATATCCTTTTCCCGTAAGAAACTAAATGGGTTGGCGTGAAAGCCAAATAAGTGTTGGGGCATAAGTTGTGGTATGCGGCCATAGTCAGAGGTAGGAATGGAGTTGGCATCATCGTGGATAGCAGTCTCAAGGAGAGAGTAGTCGGAGTGTCTAAGACTGGGGATAGGATCATAAGCATCAAAATCATCCTAGACGGAGAGGTATTGAAAGTTATCAGTGCCTACACATCTCAAACTAGATTAACAGAGCACGAGAAGGCAATATTTTGGGAAGACTTGGACAAGATGATGTAAGGCATGCCCCAAACCGAACAAGTGGTGATTGGAGGAGATTTCATTGGGCATGTTGGCCTGGCCGAGGATGGTAATGCATCATACCATGGAGTATTTGGCTTTGGAACCAGGAATGCGAAGGGCAAAGCACTCCTAGACTTTGCAGTCACCTACAAGCCAGCAGTTGCCAGCACCTTCTTCAAAAAACATGAGGAGCACATCATCAGGAATCAAAGTGGTGGGACAAGGGCCCAAATTGACTACATATTGTTAAGGAAAAGGGTACAAAGACACTGTAAGGATTATAAGGTCATCCAAGGAGAAGACCTTTCTACACAACATAAGGTGTTTTGTGCTGATGTTAAGGCAAAGAAGAGGGCCAAAAGAAACAAGAAGCCCGCGCAGACACATACTCGATAGAGGGATTTGAAGGGGGAGAAGTATAAAGTTTATAAGGAAAGAGCGGAGTCGGAGATCAAGTGGGAGTTGGAGGGAGACACAAACCAAATGTGGAACCAACTGGCCTAAAAGCTTAAAAGGCTGGCACGCGAAGTTCTGGGAGTGTCAAAGGGCGGAGCACCTACAACAGAGAGTCCTGGTGGTGGTGCAAGGAGGTCCAATAGAAGATTAAGGTCAAACAAGACTTTTTTAAGGAGTGGAGCATAGCAAAGATGAGGATAAGCAACATCAGTATCAGCAAGCCAAAAAAGAAGTAAAGAAAGCAGTTAGAGAAACACAATCAAGAGCCTATGAGGATTTATACAAAAGGCTGGATACTGAGGAGGGGGCTAGGGATATATATAAAAAATCGCCAAAACGAGAGAAAGGAAGATGAGGGACTTGGATCGAGTAAAGTGCGTAAGAGGGGAAGATGGACAGGTGCTCGTGGATAGGCTACAGATTAAAGCTAGGTGGAAAGCATGCTTACATGATTTGCTCAATAATCAAGGGGAAACAGAGATATCCCTAGGTAATCTCCAAACATCGAGTGAGCACCAGAACGACTGTGATTGCAGGAAAATTAGAGCCGACGAAGTCAAGGAAGGCCTAAAACATATGGGAAGGTGTAAATCAGTTGGCCCAGATGGAATACCGATAGAGGCATGGAAATGCTTCAGACAGAGGGCATCAATTGACTTACTAAACTATTTAACCAAATTCTTACGGGGAAGAAAATGCCTGAAGAATGGAGGAAAAGCACATTGATCTTGATCTACAAGAACAAAGGCGACATCCAAAGTTACGCCCACTATTGAGGCATCAAACTAATGTGTCACACTCTGAAGTTGTGGGAGCAAGTCATAGAAAGGAGGTTACGGCAACTGACAGAGGTGTCCGAGAACCAATTCGGATTTATGCCCAAGAGATCAACAATAGAAGCCATCTGCCTCCTAAGGCGGACGACAGAGCATTACAGGGAGAGACAAAAGGATCTCCATATGGTTTTCATTGATTTGGAGAAGGCATATGATAGAATGCCAAGAGAGGTCCTATGGAGGGTTTTGGATAAAAGAGGCATCCCGTGCCACATATTCAGGCCATTAGAGATATGTACGAGGAAGTACACACTACAGTATGTACAATGGAAGGGGAGAAGAACGCTTTCCCGATTACAATCGGGGTACACCAAGGATCTGCCTTAAGCCCCTTTCTGTTCATCCTGGTTATGGATGAGCTCACTAGGCACATCTAAGGTGATGTGCCTTGGTGCATGCTTTTTGCAAAAACATAGTTTTGGTGGGGGAATCTTGAGTAGAGATAAATGAGAAGCTAGAAATGTGGAGAAGGGCATTGGAATCGAAGAGCTTACGAATTAGTAGATCCAAGACCGAGTACATGGAACTCAAGTTTTGCCCCTCGAATGCGCCTAGCACAGAAGTCAAGATAGGGGCTGAGACCATATAGAGAAATGAGTGTTTCAGATACTTGGGTTCCATGGTACAGCAGAATAGCGAAGTTGACGAGGATGTCAATAACTGGATTAAAGTAGGCTAGCGGAAGTGGAAGACGGCTTCCACAGTACTTTGCGATAGAAAGTTCCCACTAAGCTAAAGGAAAAATACTATAAGACGGTAGTGAGACCGACGATGACGTATGGGGCGGAGTGTCATCAAACGAAATAACATTATACACAGAAGTTGAAGGCGACAGAGATGAGGATGTGCGGACATACAAGGAAGATTAGGATCAAGAACGACGTTATAAGAGGCAAATTGGATGTATTCTCGATCGATGATAAATTAAGGGAGCATCATTTGAGGTGGTTTGGACATGTTAAGAGGAGATCGACTGCTCCAGTCAAAAGATGTGAGCAGCTCCATACTACACTAGGAATGTGAGGGAGAGGCAAGCCAAAGAAGAGATGGCTGGAGATGATCCGACAAGACCTCACCCACCTAAACCTACGGGAGGAGATGGCCTTAGATAGAGCTCGTTGGGGGGTTAGCATAGGTGTAGCCGATGTAGTGGCTTATAGTAGCACTACGTATTATAGCTAACACTAGTGTGACTACATGTTTTTGACCTCCTGTTGCCCACTTACTTGCTTATCTGTTACTTGCCTTTATTCGTTTGTAGCTGCCTTCTAATAAATTTTTGAATTTGGCTTATAGGCGCTTGCTTTGTGCTATATCCTGCTCTTATGTTTTGTGGCTCCATGCTTGCAGGCGGACTTGCTTCCATGACGACACGCTACTCAGGTTAGGGGTCCTCGAAAACAGCCTCTCTTCGGGGTAGCACCTTGAAGGGGGAAGGCTGCGTACATCTACCCCCCAGACCCTGCCTATGCGGGAGCTCGTGAGGCATCAGGACTGCTGTTGTTATTGTTGTGTATTTATGTTTTTGGTTTTTGTAATTTATATGTTGTTTCAATTTATTTCCTGTACAATTTTTTCATGTGGTCTGCGGTATGGTGATGCATTCACTTAATTGTTTCAAAACATCATATTTTTAAACACTATGAGCAATCCTAAAGCCACAGTATTGTTTGACTATTGCATCCTCTATTTGATTCATCTCTGCATTAGGTAAGATTCAAACATTGTTGAGTGTAAAAGCAACATTCCCAATGCCAAAAGGGCTCCCGCATAAGCAAGGTTGGGGGATGGGGGTAGATGTACACAACATTCCCCCTTCAAGATACCCTGAAGGGAGGCTATTTTTGAGAACCCTCAACCTAAGGGGTGCAACATGAGGACTCCCCAAGAGGTCATCCATTTTGGTACTACTCTCGCCCAAGCACGCTTAACTGCGGAATTCTAATGGGATCCGGTACTTGCGTGTTGGTACCCTCTTAGGTGTAAATGCATTAACAAGTCACAAATGCATACGGTTGATGCTTTCTTCAGACGTCGAACAAAGAGTACACCAAGTCGTTAACTACGTACCATGATGGAATCAAATGATCCTAGTTGTTAAAGCATTATGCACTAACTGACTAGAAAAGATCTGAAATTAGGATATGTATCGAGATTCCAAATCTATTTAAAAGGCCATCTATTAGGTCACACCACAAATGGCCATGGGCAAACCAAGCGACCTACTTCATCAAAAACCTATCACATGCCGTGAACCCCATCAAAAATTATCTTGTCTACAATGATAAGGAATCGTAATTGCAAACAAGTAAATTTCATCTCTTATAATTTTTAACCGGGTCAATAAAGAAAAATAAGTTGATTGAAAATCAACAGTTGATCAGATCCAGTTTGACCAGAAAGACTAGATAAATACCTAAAATGCCCTTACCTTAGAATGGTTTTCTCTATAATAGAGTACCTCTACTCCATTTGAAAGGAATGAATAACAGAGAGAACTAGAAGATTTTAAAAAGTTACTTGAATTTTCTCAACAAAATCTTGAAAAACCAAAACCCATTAATTTCTTCAAATTAGATATCAAGCCCCTACGTTCTATCTTAAAGAAGAAATTTTCTAATTGAGAACAAGCCTCGTGGCCACGTCAAGTAATCAAGTTCATTGTCAATGTTCAATGGAGCAAAGCTTAAAGAGATTGAATCAAAGGATTTTTGTTTTTTTTTTCGATAATTAGCGAAAAATCACGATACATAAACCAACGTCCCATGAAGGTGGAACTCAAGACCACACATGGCTAGGTAGAGATCAGGAAAAAATAATACACAAATAAAAAAAATCAAGTTTACCTATGACCACATCCCAGGATATATACATCAGCATCCGCTACATTAACAAGCACAAAAAAAACCAAACAAACCACCACATTGGAAGACCTCATCGCCAAAGATGCCTACACAAAGATAACACTACTCTACCCCAACAGCTAATCCTTTCAAAAAAAAACTCCCAGTGTCGAAACACAAGCCTACCCAAACGACAACTTCTCACATCAACCCGATATTAATAGGCTATTAGAGCGGGACTTACATACAGTTTTTCTTTTTCTTTCGTAGGGGATTAACATATGTACCAGCTTTTTCTAAAGATATGTACACAGAGATTATACCCATTATTTTTTAAAGATACAAAGAAATTTTATTTTGTAGTGCAATTTTCGTTTTATTCAAAATTTGTGGTTACATTAATACCTATAATAAGAGGCAGAACACAATGAGAAAGAAACCAAGTCAATAAGCTTTTGTTGGGAAAAACATAAAAATTTTGTTGAAAAATAAACTCTGATGCCAACTATTGGGTTCACAGTTCTCAACTATGGTCACAACAATAGGCACCTACTAAAGCACTTAAAGTAGGAGGCTCTTCTCTCTACCTAAGCCCCTAGTCGAAGAGTCACGCTTTGTGACACCTCACATGCTAGAGTTCCCAGGAATAGGTTTATCTCTATAAACCCTTTGCCCTAATACCATTTGTTGGGATGAATTTCAAAATTCTCCCTAAATTTTACGCAGCGGAACATGTTTAGAATTCATAACTCTAAACCTAGGGTTGATTTAAAATTCTTAATTTTAAATCTACTGACTTAAATTCATAATTTAAATCAATATATCTAAATTTTTAATTTAGATCTACAAGCCTTTTACTCTAATACATTCATAACAATACATAAACTTAAATAGGTATAATAACGTATACTGTAAATAAATAGAAAAGCGAAAAAGAATAAAGAAAGAAGAACATACCTAAAATTGCTCCAATAATAAAGAAAACCAGAAAGACAATGATATTCTTCAAAACCGAGACCCCGAGACCTTCTACGAGATGACCTCGAACTACCCGGAGGGTGAGCTCCAAAAAATATTAAACTGGGTCTCCGAACCAATTTCAAAAACCCTAAAAAAAATATTTTGACTTCGATGCCAAACCTCGGAAAAAGCCCCTCTATTTATAGGAATATACCGGAGCGAAAAAAAAAATAATTTTAATCGATGTGGGATTGCACAGTTTAAAACAAAACGCATCGTTTTAATTAAAAAAATAGTTCAAACGCAGCGTTTCACAAAACTGTGCACACGTTTTTTTAACCCTGTCACCGCATGCCACGTGGCACGCGGTGATTGGTCCGTGCCTGATGGCACGGATCGCCATCTGTTGGCCCACGCGCTGGTTGGCTACTATGCGTGCACACGGATTTACATGTTATTTTTTGCAATTTTTCCTTTTTTTTTGTTTTGCTTTGTGTCCCACATGTAAAAATTCATCTTATGAATTTTAATTTTCAAAAATTATTTTATTTTATAATTTTTAATATTTATTCATCTCATGAATAATGTTTAGCAAAATTAATTTACCCATCTTATGGATGCATAATTCATCTTATGAATTCTTTAATATTTTTTCAATGGCAATAAATACAGAGGCTTGCGCAGGGACCTCAGGGACAATTTAAATCTGGCTCCAAATGGGTTAAATTAAATCATCTCATGATATTAATTTAATTACCATTTAATGAGACTTAATTCCACTAAATAAATCTCACTGCACTCCAAACTTAAATTATTTATTCGATATCTCCCTAATAGACTGTATTGATGACAACAACCCCTCCACTAAATGTCCATGACAAAGGATAAATATAACCACTACCATTGTCCTTCTCACAACTTCTCCATTAGTTACCGACTCGCCCTTCCATGAATAATTCACTTATACTTGAACATATTCACAGTATAAATTTCAAATGTCAAACACTTGGAATACTTTGGCCAAAGTTTCAAAACTATTCAAATATTTGCGAATCAACTAAGGGGACATCTGTATCTTATAAGAGAGTGTAGATTCCCTATTGAATACCTGATCCTTGTTACACTTCACGCCACTATCCAGTGTACGTGGGATTTCAGTCATTCCTTTAGACCTTATTTATAGTACACCAAAGTAACTAACGCTCCATGCACAAGTCCAGAATACTCTCCGGATTTAGAGTCGTCGTTCAAACAGTACAACATGAATCACTCATCTCCGATAGTAGTCTAGAAATAAGTAACTCACATGGTCCAACTCAGTGTGTCAATCTTATTGAACGCACTAACTTAACACTTTTGGATCTCCATCCACATAACCAAAACAAGTCATCTAAAGTGTCATGTTATAGTCTTAACATACAAGTTTTCCAACCTTGTCTTCGACTACAAGTCTTTCAAACAACAATCCATACCATTTATTCCAAGTCTATCTGTGGCTTAGTCTCATAAACCACTTAGACCAAACATGTAAATTGTAGTCTGAGGACTACACCCATCTCATGGATGTCTCCCAAAAGAAAATCACATGCAGTATAAATACTCACATACACAAATTTAATTAGGAAACGACTGGAACTTTAATTTTATTTATTAATTAAAATAATATATCCAGGATAAATCTGGACTACTATTCCTAACAGCTTTTGCTATAGAATCTAGATCTCGATGGTAATTTATCAGTGACCAAGAGTATTGAACAAGAATTCACATTACATCCTTTTATAAGCCAACTCCTCCCTCAATAAGCCAACTCCTCATCGCCTTCCCTCAGGCCTGTTTTCTTTTCCTTCTGTATGTTTCTTAGTTGTCATAGGTGTGTATTTCAAATTGATGTAGAATGAGTCATCAAAAAGTTTATGAGCAATAAGTCACCGAAAACCAAATCAATGCGCTAGAAACACTGATTTTCGCTTGCAACTTCAAACAAGCATAACATTTTATCCTTAAAGAGTTATAGGGCAAATTACTTATCAAATTGAAGCTCTCGGATTGAGCTATGCAAGCCTAGCTTCACTGCCACTAGCCCTGCCTACTTTCTCCAAGTTCGACCTCTAAATGTATTTTTGGGCCATTTTACATTTTGCGGATAGTATGGTGGAATTTTCATACTTTTATAATTTTCAATTTTGCTTAGTTTTCCCTATAAATAACCTTAGTGCTGATTGTTTTTCTCATTCAATGAAAGTTCTAATATAAACCCTAGTTTCATTTCTCTCTTTCGATGGATTCTGAGTGGTTCCTCAATCCTAACATGTTCAAATTGATTTTTATGTTTTCGTTCCCAATCACAAACTTTGTCTATCTGCCTGTGTCATTTTTCATTCCATAATGATGCAAAGCATCATTTTAATTATTAGAAAAGAAAAAAAAAAATCAATGCCCAACTTGAGAAAAGCTAAGGTGGGAGTGACCACAAATGTGATGTTATAGTGTAGGCCTCATCCTCTCACACGGATCTCACATGGGCTTTGTGGTCCTTCCAATTAGGAACATTACCATTTGGTCAGATGGTTTGACTTTGACTTATAAAACTAGCTTCAAACAAGTTACATTGCAAAATACTTTAGTTTTTGCGATAGTAATGGTGGATGTTGATTGATGTGCGGAGCCTAATTATACTGGATTTTGTTTGTAAGGGAAAGAACTGGCCCAATTTTATTTAGACCCTTAATGTTGAAAATATGCTTCAAAACTTTGAATTCAGTGGCTATAGCTCTTCTTTATTTTTTTTTTTCCTTGTCCCGCATTGAAGAAGTAGACTTGAGACTTTCCTAAGTCTCTATTCCAAGTCTCCATCCACATTAGAAAATGAAGGAAAAATCTTACCAAAAATAGCACATCTTTTTAAGTGTTGTATGCTTATTAGTCCACATTGAAAATGTAGCCTACCTCTTTCCTAATTTATCGTGTCCCACATTGGATTGAAGAGAATACAAAATCATGTATAAATATCCTAATTTTTAATATGCTTTGTAAGTTGTTAAGGACCCATTGGAGCTAGGGTGGACCACACTCACCCGTTGCGCTAGGCCAAGCATGGGCATGGGCATGGATGTGTTTTGCATTGAAATATATTTTTTCTAAATTATCTGTTGGAATTTTACTACTCGTTGTAGAAATAAACATGCCAGAATATTCTTAGTCTTTGGCTAGATTAATGCTATCATAACTGTTCTGTCATAAGGTTTGGTCAGTTACAAACCTTATGATATTTTTCCAGTAGATTCTGTGCACTTTCCTTCTACCTATAAAAGAGATTTGGCGGGTCATTCTCAACATACAATAGCAATCAGTTCTCTCTCTCCCTTCTACTCTCTCGCCTTTGTTCTCTTGCTGGGAATTGTTCGAGGCTCTCCCATACCGTAGACCTCGACTACATGGGTGTTGTAGTCACTGCGTTAACCTTAGGAGTCCATTATCAAAAGGCCAATATGTGCTGGTGCTGGAGCAAATGTAGCTTGAAGGCAGTGGTGTTGCACAACTCAATGATCCCTTTCCACATCTTGTGTTTTTTGTTCATCCTAAGTTTCCCAAGTTGACCTTACATCATCCTATTTTTTCAACACATGACACATTAGGGTTTAATGTTGGTGGCTCTATATTTATACTAGGGTTGTGTACGTTGACATTAATTAGGATTGAGAGTTAAGATGTCTCATGTAGTCTTCTAGAGAAATAGTAGAATTATTGTACTCCCCACGGTAAATGTAGGCTTCAGCTAAACCACGTATATTCCAGTGTTTTTGATTTTACTCCCAATCCCTTTTTGTTTGTGATTGTTATTTCAATCTAGCATTTGATGTTTGTGGGTGGTTTTAACAATGGAGTTAGTTAAAGTACAGTTATCCCAACAATAATAAAGGTCTTCCTACAATAATATTTTTCTTTTTTAAGTATAAGATAAGATTACATTTTGGGCATATGGACGTAAATGAGTCAAATGTTTGATAAACTAATCGCGTTGGAAATCAAAAATGTTCATTTATTAATTCAATTTAGGGGGTTCAATAAGTACACGGGAGGAGTTCAAACCGGGAAAGCATAGCTAGTTAAATTTGGTTAATAGTTTGTTAGGAGCTCGTTTAGTGCTCACTATGGGCTCACTAAAAACTAAGCTTGGTATTCCACTCTACTCAATAATAAATTCGGTTCAATGAGCAGGTCATCTCAACTCCATTAGACTAAAGAGTCTAGTTGAGACGAATATCAAGCAAACTAATATCACGGCGAATTAAATTCAAGCAAAGGTCAAAAAATTCACTAAAGAATCCATTCAAACTGGATCAAGTTCGAAAAAAGAGATATTTAACAAAACTTGGCTCAAAACCCACTTCAAATTTGAATTCCATAAAAGCGGCCACTCTCGATAAAAGAGGAAGCCATATCGATCATGTTGAAATTTGGAAGTTAATTGATTAATTTAGCTTGAAAAGATATTAATAAAGTCTAGTCTACAATTATATAAAACAGTCATTTCAGTCTACTATAATATAAACTAGTTTTTGCCTGTGCAATGCATGATTTGTTTAGGTGTTCGGTACTAAAAGTAAAATGTAAAGATTTCCCTTTACACATATACCAGTAATGCGTTTTTTATTTTATTATCTTATTGCAGTTGGCTTTTAATCAAACTAGTGTTATCTAGTATGATGCACAAATGTGTTGACATTTTTAAAGAATTTAATATATCATATCAATGTTTTTTATTATTTCAAACTTAAATTGTCATTCTTAGTCTTGTTTTATTATCATCATTTTTTATTTTTTTTTGGGGAATCTTAATTATGTTCTAATCTACTATTTTAAGCTATATTGTTCCCTAAAAAAAAAAAAAAAAAGTCTCTTAGGGACATAGTCGAGTGGTCGTGATATCCGGGTGCCAACGAGGTGACCCGGGATCGAATCCCACAAAGCTCAAAGTGGTGTCCTCTTTAATGAGGACTTGGAGGGGTTTATCCCCTCCCCCCTCCCCATGGCTTTCCAATCATAAAAAAAATAAAAAATGAAAAATTGTCCCCTAAAAAAAAAACCCTTGCTTGGTGTGTGGTATTAAAGCTTGGAATTTGGCCGAAAGTAGAATTAGGATCAATAATTCCAATTTTATTGTTTAATTCAATTTATTTGGGTTTTGTCATGCATTCAACTTCCATGTGGTGGGAAAGAAATCATAATTCTACATTGGCTCAACTAATCTAAAACCTAAAAGATCCAAGTCAATTAACCTCAAACCTAAGATGACTCAAAACCAAAATAACTGTACCAACCTAATTTTGATATGAAACTCAAAATGACTCAACTTGAATAACTCAAGTCCAATTGACCTAACCCATCTTGATCCTAACCTAATCTAGCTAATTCTAAAACTCAGAACACGATCCAAATTGAAATGACCCAACCGATAAACCAAAAAACCAAGATGACACAAAACCAAAAATTGTACCTAACTCAAACATAACTTAAATGTGACCTAACTGAGCTAATCTAAAACCCTAAGGTAACCCAATTTAATGACTCAAAGCCTAGAGTTGATTGAAATTGAAAATAGCTTACCTATTCAGTCATACCTAAATTTGACCTGAACCCAGGAAACAAGGAGCAAGAAAATGACACAACCTGATTCACCTGAAACCAAGAAGGTTTGAGCTTGAAATTATCCTACCCAATCCAAAACCGACCTCTGATAACCTAAATCCCAAAATGAAGTCGCCATATTGACGAAGCAAAATCTAATACAACTTGAGCATTATATGATCTGACCCAACTAAAAAGCAACCCAAGTTGACCCGTAACTTGATATGACTTGAACTCACAAAGATCTCATATGATCAAGACTCAACCCTTGTTGACCCAAAAACTGCAATGATTTAACTCAGTTGACCAAAAACCCGAGACGATTGGTAATTATTTGATTAGCCAAACAATAAATTTTCATTTCCATCCCAATTCCAAGCCCAGTTGAGTTGAATTGAAATTGCAATTCTACAATTTAATTCCAATTCTATATGACAAGAAAAGCTTTAATTTTTTTCGTGGAAATGGGATAACAATTTGTTAGGGCTATTTGCCGTTAGTCTTTGTAATTTACCTACTGTTTTAATTTATTTTTAAACTTTTATTGTATCAATTTAATCTTTATATTATTGGAATTATTTTACTTAATCTAAAGGTTGAAATTATCATTAATACCTGACTGCAATTGATGCGGCCTAGCGTTGAGGTTGAGGCGTCGGATCTTGGCAGCACAGGCTTGGCGCCAACGTCTTGGCGGATGCGGAGGGCAGGGACACGAAAGAGGAGTTTGAGATAGAATAGGATTAGTTTAAATTTAAATTTCAGATTTAATTTTTGTATTTATCTTTTAGAATTTGATTTAAATTAGGTTTAGCCTCTCTGTATATACATAGAGAAATTTAAGGTTTTGATAGTTCATAAATTTCAGATATTTTTTCTTTTAGAGCCTCTATTCTCACATTGTGAGAATTAGGTTTTTATTTTTTTTTCTTGAAGTTTTGTTAGTTCGTTAATAAAATTAAAAGGAAGGCCGTAGAACCTTCTCGTTCCCCTGAATTTCCACTTACGCGCTGTATCAGTTGGTATCAAATCTCATAATGATATCTAAGATGGCTTGTCGACGACAAAGGAATGCAACCAATGAGGACGTTTACGAGCAAGACTTCCAAAGGCAAACCGTGAGGAAGTTTGAAGAGTTGGAGGAGAAATTCCAGCGAACCAAGCGTTGCTTGATTTACCTGGGGGAAAATCCCAATCTTGAATCGGGAACCCAGCCCCAACGCTCATTAACACCAGGTGCAGATGAAGACACGGACGAGAGTTTTTAGACTCCTTTCCCAGCTGCTGAGCTAACAAACCGAAGGCAGAGGAGAGCTTGGCCTTTTACCGGAGACGCCAATGATTATGAAGATCGGAGGTGGGAATCCGGCCTCCGGATTGAAATTCCGGAGTTTAATGATGGAGGACCCTCTGAGGATTTCTTAGATTGGATTGTAGCTGTCGAGGAGGTTCTGGAGTTCAGGGAGGTACCGGAATCAAAGCAAGTGCCGCTTATTACTACTTGGTTACAGGGTAGGGCAACCGCCTGGTGGACGCAGCTGAAGCAGATTCGAATGTGCCAAGGAATTGGGAGAAGATGAAGAAGCATATGCAAGGAGCCTTCTTGCCTCACAATCACGCCAGGATGATGTACCAGTGCCTACAAGGGTTATGGCAGGGCTCGAAGTCTATGGAGGAGTACACAACTGAGTTCTATTCGTTGATCGCTAGGAATGACTTGGCAGAAAACGGAGAGCAATTGGCGGATCGATACGTAGGTGAGTTGAGGGAGTCAATACAAGAGGTGTTGAACATGTTTGACATCTTTACCATTTCTGAGATGAACCAGGGGGCCGTGAACTTTGAACGACAACAAAGGCAGCGGCGACAGGGACAACGCAATTGTACCGGCTACGCAAACCATACAGAATAGGCCTCCAATCGCCAATGCTGGTAAACCTAATGCTCAAGACTTAGTGGGAACATCAAGGACTCGTTGCTTCAAATGTGGAGAAGTAGGGCACCGAGCTGCTGAATGCCAAAAGGTTGACAGGGTTGGAAAGGGCCTTTACATGGAGGAACTTCATAATGAAGTTGGCGAGATCCCAGAGGATGAGGCCCAAGGAGACTTTGCGGGTCAGGTAGAGGATGCCATAGCAGGTTATGAGGGGCATCTGTTTGTGATTAGGCAAGCTTGTTTTGCGCCTAAAGAAAAGCGGGCGGATGGTTGGCTATGAAACAACATTTTCCAGACCACATGTACAATTGGCAGTAGGGTGTGCCGCGTGGTCATCGACTCAAGTAGATGTGAGAATGTTATATCGGAAGAAGCCATCGCCAAGCTGGGATTGAAGATGGAAGCTCATCCTAGCACCTGCAAGTTGTCTTGGCTCAAGAAAGGAAATCAAGTGACCGTCTTGAAACATTGCTTGGTTAATTTTTCGATTGGAGCAAGGTACAAAGATGGGGTGTGGTGTGACGCCGTCACTGTGGGTGCTTGTCATTTGTTATTGGGGCACCCATGACAGTTTGATAGGAGTGTCGTCAATGACAGGAGGAAAAATACTTACACCTTCATCTTCGAGGGGACCAAGTCCATCTTGCTACCCAAGAAGGAGGAGGCGCCATGGGCTATAGAAGCCTAACATCCGAACATATAAGGAAGAGCCTAGTTTGCCAAGGAGATTGGCGACGCCAAGGTCGTGTTTGTGCTGATTGGGAAGGAGTACAAGCTTAGTTAGGAGGAAGTGCCAAGTGAAGTTGCCGCCTTACTGAGAGAATATGATGACGTGTTCCCGGAAGAGCTGCCGGAGACATTACTGCCATTAAGGGACATTTAACACCACATTGACTTGGTGCTAGGTGCCTCCTTACCGAACAGGCCTCACTATTGAATGAGTCCTTCAAAGCATGAAGAGCTGAGACGCTAGGTAGAGGACCTACTCGTCAAGGGTTTTATTTGTAAAAGTCTGAGTCCATGTGTCATGCTTGCTCTGCTGATGTCAAAGAAGGATGGGAGTTGGCGGATGTGTGTTAACAACCAAGCAATTAACAAGGTCATGGTAAGGTACCGATTCCCCATACCGAGGTCAGATGACTTGCTTAACCAACTTCAAAACTCTTCGATATTCACGAAACTGGATCTCAAGAGTGGGTACGATCAGATTTGAATCTCGCCTGGAGATGAGTGGAAGATTGCCTTCAAGACAAGAGAAGGGCTTTACAAGTGGTTGATCATGCCTTTCAGATTGTCCAACCCGCCAAGAACCTTCATGAGGTTCATGAATCAAGTCCTTCGGCCGTTCATTTGGAGGTTTGTCATTGTATACTTTGATGATACTCTAATCTATACCCAGGATCGAGTTGAGCACACAAAGCACCTCAAGGAAGTGTTGAATACCTTCAGGGAACAATACCTATTTGCCGCTTTGAAGAAGTGCGAGTTTGTTAAAGATCAGGTGACGTTCCTTAACTTTGTTGTGTCCAAAGATGGAATCTCAGTGGATGAGCGGAAGATAGCAGTTGTCCGCGATTGGCCTCAACCGAGGACGATTGGGGAAGTTCAGAGTTTTCATGGGTTGGCGTCTTTCTACAGGAGGTTTGTGCCTCACTCCAACACATTTATGGCGGACGCCAGAGGCTGCTACCGCCTTTGAAGAGATCAAGAGACGGCTTACTATGGCGCCCATGTTAGCTTTTCCAGACTTTTAAAAGACGTTTGAACTACACATGGACGCATCCAAGGTGGGGATTGGCACTGTACTTAGCCAAGAAGGGAGGCCCATCGCCTACTTCAGCGAGAAGCTTGATAGGACCAAGCTCAACTACTCCATGTACGATGTTGAGTTCTACGCAGTGGTCCAGGCGCTGAGGAATTGAAAGTCTTACCTTGCCAATAGAGAGTTCGTGCTATACATGGACAACTTCGACTTGAAATACATCAATAGTCAAGAGAAGCTCCTAAACCGTCATGCCAAGTGGGCAGGGTTCATTTAATTCTTTTACTTTGTGATAAAGCACAAGTCAGGCACCATGAATAAGGTAGTAGATGCATTAAGTAGGCGGAGCCTTATCATGATGAAGAGCAAGATGGAGGTCACGGGGTTTGAACAATTGGTGAGTCAATACCACGATGACCCTACATTTGGCGGGACATGGGGCGAGAAGCATAGTCAGGGGTGTTCCCAGATACTCTATTCATGGTAGCTTTATGTTCAAAGGAAATCAACTTTGCATCCTAAACTCAAGCTGGCGACTTAAGATCATTGAGGAGAAGCACAATGCGGGGGCATGTTGGACGAGACAAGACGTTGCAGCTTGTTACCGCCAAGTACTTTTGGCCTACCATACACAAGGAAGTGGAGAGGTACGTTAAACGATGCCGTGTGTGTCAGGTTTCGAAGGGTGGAATGACCAACACTGACTTATGCATGCCGTTACTGATTCTAAGTCAGCCGTGGACAAACGTTAGCATGAACTTTGTTCTGGGCTTACCGAGAACGAACGGCGGCATTTACTCCATCTTCATTGTTGTGAACCGTTTCTCCATGATGGCACACTTCATCGGGTGCAAGAGAGCTGCTGACGCCATACATGTGGCTTCTGGGAAGCACACAAGTTGCATGGACCTCCGTCTAGTATAGTTTCTGATCGAGATGTCAGGTTCGTGAACCACTTCTGGCGGACATTGTGGAGGATGGAAAATACATCTCCCGCCTTTAGCACAGTTCACCATTCTCAAACAGATGGCAAACCGAGGTCATCAACAGGTCTTTGGGAAATCTTCTCAGGTGTCTTGTTACCGATGGGAGGTGAAGTTGCATCAAGTCGACTTCGCCTATAACAACTCCGTTAATAGGAGCACATGGTTCACGCCATTCACGACAGTTTATAGCTTTGTTCCCAGTTCTCCGATGGACTTGAGGGCCTGCACCGGATTTGACACACCCGCACGGGAAGGCGGAAGACCTAATCACTTCACTGAAGGACATCCATGAGAAACTAGGGCCCGGTTATTGGAAGCCACCGCCAAGTACAAGACGGCAAGTGACAAGAGGCGCTGAGCAGTTCAATTCCAAGTTGGTGAGAAAGTTTGGGCTATTCTGACAAGAGAACGCTTCCCGGCATGGGAGTACAACTGACGGCCCGAAAGATAGGACTATTGGCGGTATTGGAGAAGATCAACGATAACGCCTATCGCCTACAGCTTCCACCCGACATGAGTACCTCTGATGTCTTCATTGTCAAGCACCTTGTTCCCTACTTTGGCGAGAATGATCATGTTGACCCTCAGGCAAATTCGAGGGTGAATTCTCTCCAACCCGGAGAGGATGATGTAGCCCAGCGTTGAGGTTGAGGCGTTGGATCTTGGTGGCACAGGCTTAGCGCCAACGTCTGGCGGATGCGAAGGGCAAGGACGTGGAGGAGGAGTTTAAGATAGAGTAGGATTAGTTTAAGTTTAAATTTCATATTTAGTTTTTGTATTTATCTTTTAGAATTTGATTCAAATTAGCATTAGCCTCTCTGTATGTACATGGAAAAATCTAGGGTTTTAGTAGTTCATAAATTTCATATTTTTTTTCCCTTTTAGAGCCTCTATTCTCAACTTGTGAGAATTCAGTTTTATTTTCCTCTTGAAGTTTTGCTAATTCGTTAATAAAATTAAAGGGAAGGCTGTAGAACCTTCCCGATCTCCTAAATTTCCACTTACGTAATGCATCAGCAATCATTACTTAATTAACACTTATATATGCTTTTCGCATCAAGGGGGTATGGGTCGACATTACAACAACAACAGACCAAATGCCTTAAGGGCTCCCGCATAAGCAAGGTCTGAGAGGGGTGGATGAACGCAGTCTTACACCTTCAGGGCGAAGCCTGTAACGCCCCCAAACGTTATACCGAATAGGCTTAAGTTAAAAGGGCGCTACACGGCCATACTATGATACAGTCCCACACCATGGTACGAAGCCCAAAACTTACAAACTAAAACATTCTCAAAAATTCATAATAAATAGCAGCTCATCTACAATACATCAAAACTCATCAAATATAGAAGAGTCCAATAGCGCGGAAGCTCAAATTACAATGTCTCATATATTCTATAGTATTCTACTACAAATTTCATTTACTACTTAAACTACACAAAATAACTAATTCTCGAGGTTGGGAGCTGCTCCGTCTTTTCTTCCTTCAGGAATGTGCCGTGAATTACTAATCTGGAAAATAAATTAATTGGGGTGAGCAAACAACGAGCTCAGCAAGTATACTGTACACCCTACCCGGATCAGGCATATTATTTAAAACAAATAGAATTCCAATCAAAGCCAGTTAAAATCAATTTATCAGAAAATTCACATTCTAGTAGCTCATATTAAAACAAATAGAATTCCAATCGAAGCCAGTTAAAATCAATTTATCAGAAAATTCACATTATGGTAGCTCATATCTCTTGTTTACAAGAGCTCTTTTGATAAAACTTACAGATAAAACAAAAACTACAGCCGGTATTATTCCCGCGACAGGGTCGAAATCGATGTTCACATTTCACATATTCGAACCGGTTCTAAGTCGACAGATCCGCTAGGATCGAACATAGATCTATGTGCCGGTATTATTCCTGCGACAGGGTCACATATCGACTTTCACATTTCACATTTCGCATTTTATCGTCGATAGACCCCGAAGGGTCAACGTAGTTATCTGTAAGCTCTTCCCATAAAATCTTTTAATTCAAATAGCGAGTTCACAATAGTTCCTTTCGCATACTCACAAGTACAATTTTCTTCCAGATTCACATGTTTAAACATCAATTCAACATATAAATCAGTACAATTTAAATCACATGTTAACAAATCAAACAATAGTAGAAATCACATATTTAAACGACAAATCAACGTATAAATCAATATATATTAAATCAAAAGAGTATAAATCACACAATTAGCCAAATATATATATGCCTGAACCTATTTTAACAAAATAATAAACTATTCAAATATAAGTCTCACATATAAACCCTTAAAAATCAGATTTTTCGTATATAAACAAGTAGGGGGAGTGGTATACTTACCTTTACTAGCGTTAATCCAAAAGTCGAACTCCTATTATGGGTTAGCGTCGAATCCTATCAAGCGAGAACCAGAATTTAGGATTTGACGAAAAAAGAGAGAGAACGAGAGAGAACAAGAGAGGTGAGGGAGAGAGGGAGAGGCGTAGAGAGAGAGAGAGAAAAAGGGTTTTGGGTTTGTAAGGGGGGTTCCCACGGGACCCCTTTTTCCTTTTTTTTTATTTTTTTTTAATTTTCTTTATATATATATATATATATATACCTTTATTTATTTTAATCACTTTAATATTACTAATGGACTCTTTTTTGATAATTTATTCATTAATTTATTTATAATCCAACCGAAATAATAGCGAATTTTAATCGTATTATAATACCTAGCCTAATTTAATTAGACTGGGTATTACATCCTCACCCCCTTAAACAAAAGTTTCGTCCTCGAAACTCACCTTTGTTTCGAATAATTCTGGGTATTTGCTTCTCATCTCTTCTTCGGCCTCCCATGTTGCTTCTCTAGGAGTATGATTACTCCATTGGATTTTGACATATGGGATCACTCTATGCCTCAACCTTTGTTCTTTTCGGTCGACTATGCGAACTGGATGCTCTACATAAGTCAAATCTTCTCGCACTTGCAACGGTTCATGTCGTATCACATGACAAGGATCAGAGATATACTTCCTCAATTGAGAAACATGAAATACATTATGTATTCTAGACAGTTCCGGCGATAAGACTACTCTGTAAGCCACTTCTCCAACTTTCGCCAAAATTTCAAATGGTCCTACAAATCGAGGGCTTAATTTACCCCTTTTTCCAAATCTCATCACACCTCTGGTTGGGGATACCTTTAGATAGACATGTTCACCTACTGAAAACTCCAACGGTCTTCTTCGTTTGTCTGCCCAACTCTTTTGCCTATCTTGGCTTATCTTCATTCTATCTCTGATTAGCCTGACCTTCTCTTCAGCATCCAGTACAATCTCAGGACCTAACAGCTTTCCTTCTCCAACGTCATTCCAAAACAAAGGAGTTCTGCATCTCCGCCCATACAAAGCTTCATATGGTGCCATCCCAATACTAGAATGGTAACTGTTGTTATAGGCAAATTCTACCAAACTCATGTAGTTATCCCAACTACCTCCCAAATCTATAACACAAGCACGCAGCATGTCCTCTAATGTCTGAATAGTCCTCTCAGTCTGCCCATCTGTCTGAGGATGATAAGCAGTACTCAAACTCAGTTTAGTTCCCAAAGCTTTCTGCAGACTCTCCCAAAATCTAGACACAAACCTTGGGTCTCTGTCAGAAACAATTTCGCTTGGCACACCATGCAACCGCAGCACAACATCAATGTACAATTCTGCCAATTTATCTAATGGAGCACCAAACCTAATAGGAAGAAAATGTGCGCTCTTCGTAAGTCTATCCACAATGACCCAAATCGCATCATTCTTCCTAACTGTCCTCGGTAGGCCAACAACAAAGTCCATGGAAATTCGATCCCACTTCCACTCAGGCACTTCTAATGACTGTAGCAATCCACCAGGCTTTTGGTGCTCGGCCTTTACTTGTTGACAGATCAAACACTTAGCCACAAACTCAGCAACATCTCGCTTCATGTCACTCCACCAAAAGCAGCTTCTCAGGTCTCGATACATCTTCGTGCCTCCAAGATATACCGAAAAGATGGAACTGTGTGCTTCTTCCATAATATCCCTCTTAATTGTTGGATCATCAGGTACACATAACCTATCTCCAAAGTACAATGCTCCGTCACCACGCAGCATGAAATCTGAAGATTCTCCATTGGTCACCTTACTTTTCATCTTCATCAAAAATGGGTCATGTTGCTGCACAGCCTTGATCTTTTCTAGCAATGGCGGTTGTGCAACCATCTTGGCTAAAACACCGCCCTGTTTATCATGAATGCACACTTCAATTTGGATTTCCTCTAAGTCTCTAAGTACCTGAGGCTGGGAAGTGATCAAGGCAGCTAAATTGCCCACTAATTTCCTGCTCAGTGCATCTGCAACTACATTTGCTTTTCCAGGATGGTAATTAATGGTCAAATCATAGTCTTTAATCAATTCCAACCATCTCCTCTGCCTCAAGTTCAACTCTTTCTGAGTAAACAAGTATTTCAAGCTTTTGTGGTCTGTATAAATCTGGCAAGGTCCTCCATAAAGGTAATGTCTCCAAATCTTCAAAGCAAATATCACTGCTGCCAATTCTAGGTCGTGCGTTGGATAATTCTTTTCATGCGGCTTTAATTGTCGGAACGCATAGGCTATCACCTTCTCATTCTGCATCAGCACACAACCTAGCCCTTTCTTTGAAGCGTCACTATAAATGACAAAGTTACCCTCATCAGTAGGTAATGCAAGTATAAGGGCAGACACTAACCTCTTTTTCATCTCCTGAAAGCTTCTTTCACACTCATCTGTCCACACGAACTTCACTCCTTTTTGAGTCAATCGGGTGAGAGGAAGTGCAATTTGCGAAAATCCCTCAATGAATCTTCTATAGTAACCAGCCAGTCCCAAGAAGCTTCTAATCTCTGTTGCAGTTGTGGGGGGATTCCACTCCAATACCGCTTCAACCTTCCTTGGATCCACTGAGATCCCATCTTTGGATATCACATAGCCTAAGAATGCCACTCTGTCAAGCCAAAACTCACACTTACTCAACTTGGCATACAATTGATGCTCTTGTAGGGTTTGCAATACCATTTTCAGATGTTCTTCGTGCTCCTCCCTACTCTTAGAGTAGATCAGTATATCATCTATGAATACAACTACAAATCGATCTAGGTACTGTCAAACCACCCTGTTCATCAAATCCATGAAAGCAGCAGGTGCATTCGTTAGCCCAAACGGCATAACTAAGAATTCATAATGGCCATACCTCGTTCGAAAAGCAGTCTTAGCCACATCCTCCTCCTTGATCTTTAGCTGATGATAACCAGATCGTAGGTCAATCTTAGAAAAGACCTTAGCGCCTTGAAGTTGATCAAACAAGTCATCAATTCGAGGCAAAGGATACTTATTCTTAACCGTCACCTTGTTCAGCTCTCTGTAGTCAATGCATAACTGCATACTGCCATCCTTCTTCTTCACAAACAATACTGAAGCGCCCCAAGGTGAGACACTAGGTCGGATGAAGCCTTTATCTAACAATTCCTGGAGTTGCACCTTCAATTCTCGTAGTTCAGAAGGAGCCATTCTATAAGGGGCTGTGGATATGGGTCCACTGCCAGGTACTAAATCAATTTCAAACTCGATTTCCCTCCTTGGAGGCAAACCATGCAGGTCTTCTGGAAAGACCTCAAGAAATTCCCTGACAATGGGAATGTCATTTAACTTCACGTCATCCCTTCTACTATCAAATACGTGGCAAAGGAATCCTCGACATCTCTTCCTCAAGGACCTCCTAGCATTTAAGGCTGAAATCATCCTACTAGAAGTCTTAGAGTCTTCACTTCCCATAGGAGGATATAACCCGTTCCCATGATAAGCAAACTCTGGTTGGTTAGGAATTTGAAATACAACCCTTTTTCCAAAATAGTCCAAATGTGCGTGATAAGAAGACATCCAATTGATCCCTAAAATCACATCAAAATCCTCCATATCTAGGAGTACTAGGTCTGCCACTAACTCCATATCACCTATTCTAATGACACAATTTTCACACACAAGATCAGCAAGTACATCATACCCTAGCGGGGTGGCCACACCAACGAGCCCATTTAGCAGTTTCGGCTCACAAGTTAACTTAGGGGCAAATTTCTTAGCCACAAAGCAATGAGAGGCTCCGGTGTCAAATAATACATGCGCACTAGTGGAATTGATAGGAAGGGTACCTGTCACCACACGGTCACTAGCAGTCTCGTCCTTCTGAATCATAGCAAACATTCTGGCGTTACCCCGAGGTCCCTGTCTTTCATCACTGGCTCTGTTCTTGGAACCATTCTTGAGGGGACAATCACGAGCTATGTGTCCTTTCTCTTTACACTCAAAGCACACCCCTAACTTTCTATACCATTCACCAGAATGGTCCTTGCCACAATGCTCGCATTTTCTGAACTCAGTGTTAGAGCTCCCCGGATTCTTCGTATGAAACTTTTTGCCATTGCCACCTGATCGGTTGGGCTTCCCTCCTTGAAACTTACCATCTGGTAACTTTTTCTTAGCAGCATGCTCTTGTTCTTCCAACCTTAGATCTGCTTCCACCTTCAATGCACGTTCAAGGACCTCCTTATATTCCTTGAAAACGACACTTGATAGACGCCTTCTAATGCAAGGAAGCAGTCTCCTTTCAAACCTGTTCGCTTTACTAGTCTCAGACGCCATGATGCTTGGGCTGAAACGTCCCAATTCATGAAATTTATTGGCATACTGTAATATTGTCATCTGTTCTCCTTGTCTTAACTCGTAGAATTCATTTTCTTTTGTCATTCTGAGCGCTTCAGGGAAGAACTGGTTGTAGAAGACCTCCTTAAACTCTACCCAATCCAACGGCCCAGTGGCATTCTGGTATGCTACCTTGATTGTAGCCCACCAGAACTCCGCATTGCCCTTAAGAAAAGGAATGGCTGCTCGAACCTTATCATCATTAGCAATTGACATTGCTCCGAACAAGGTCTCCATCTCCCGTATCCATTTCTCGGCTTCTAGAGGGTCATCTGCTCCTTCAAAACTTGGGGCCCTCATCTTTGACAACCTTTCGAACGGTGTCACTTCTCCGCGTTGAGTAATAAGAGGCACAACTTGGACTTGTTGTTGATGTTGCAAGAGGTTAACCATGAGCTGGTGCATTGTTGCAACATCGAACTGATTAGAGGAGCTGCCTGAATTCTGGGCGTTTTGACTAGTGGGTCCATTTAACAGTTGAGCACGTTCCTCTTCAGGGTGCCCCTCGGTTGGGGGTGGAGCCCTGCCCTTTCCCTTCAGGGTTTTCTTTCTCTTTAAGGATGATGATGCTTTACTCTTATCACCCATCTGCTCCTGAGCCCAGATCACACAAGAATAAGTTATTTTATTTTTATAATTATTATTATTTTCTTTTTTTTTTCTAAGGATTTATAACCTAGGCTCTGATACCACTTTATGTAACGCCCCCAAACGTTATACCGAATAGGCTTAAGTTAAAAGGGCGCTACACGGCCGTACTACGATGTAGTCCCACACCATTGTACGAAGCCCAAAACTTACAAACTAAAACATTCTCAAAAATTCATAATAAATAGCAGCTCGTCTACAATACATCAAAACTAATCAACTATAGAAGAGTCCAATAGCGCGGAAGCTCAAATTACAATGTCTCATATATTCTATAGTATTCTACTACAAATTTCATTTACTACTTAAACTACGCAAGATAACTAATTCTCGAGGTTGGGAGCTGCTCCGTCTTTTTTTCCTTCAGGAATGTGCCATGAATTACTAATCTGGAAAATAAATTAATTGGGGTGAGTAAACAACGAGCTCAGCAAGTATACCGTACATCCTACCCGGATCAAGCATATTATTTAAAACAAATAGAATTCCAATCGAAGCCAGTTAAAATCAATTTATTAGAAAATTCACATTATGGTAGCTCATATTAAAACAAATAGAATTCCAATCGAAGCCAGTTAAAATCAATTTATCAGAAAATTCACATTATGGTAGCTCATATCTCTTGTTTACAAGAGCTCTTTTGATAAAACTTACAGATAAAACGAAAACTACAGCCGGTATTATTCCCGCGACAGGGTCGAAATCGATGTTCA
The DNA here is from genome assembly GCA_018398585.1 of Simmondsia chinensis. NCBI lineage: Eukaryota > Viridiplantae > Streptophyta > Magnoliopsida > Caryophyllales > Simmondsiaceae > Simmondsia > Simmondsia chinensis. Next base: position 33,614,043 of record JAGTTD010000005.1, read on the forward strand.
CATTTCACATATTCGAACCGGTTCTAAGTTGACAGATCCGCTAGGATCGAACATAGATCTATGTGCCGGTATTATTCCCGCGACAGAGTCACAGATCGACTTTCACATTTCACATTTCGCATTTTATCGTCGATAGACCCCGGAAGGTCAACGTAGTTATTTGTAAGCTCTTCCCATAAAATCTTTTAATTCAAATAGCAAGTGCACAATAGTTCCTTTCGCATACTCACAAGTACAATTTTCTTCAAGATTCACATGTTTAAACATCAATTCAACGTATAAATCAGTACAATTTAAATCACATGTTAACAAATCAAACAATAGTAGAAATCACATATTTAAACGATAAATCAACGTATAAATCAGTATATATTAAATCAAAAGAGTATAAATCACACAATTAGCCAAATATATATATGCCTGAACCTATTTTAACAAAATAATAAACTATTCAAATATAAGTCTCACATATAAACCCTTAAAAATCAAATTTTTCGTATATAAACAAGTAGGGGGAGTGGTGTACTTACTTTTACTAGCGTTAATCCAAAAGTCGAACTCCTATTATGGGTTAGCGTCGGATCCTATCAAGCGAGAACCGGAATTTAGGATTTGACGAAAAAAGGGAGAGAACGAGAGAGAACAAGAGAGGCGAGGGAGAGAGGGAGAGGCGTAGAGAGAGAGAGAGAGAAAAAGGGTTTTGGGTTTGGAAGGGGGGTTCCCACGGGACCTCTTTTTCCTTTTTTTTAATTTTTTTTAATTTTTTTTATATATATACCTTTACTTATTTTAATTACTTTAATATTACTAATGAACCCTTTTTTGATAATTTATTCATTAATTTATTTATAATCCAACCGAAATAATAGCGAATTTTAATCGTATTATAATACCTAGCCTAATTTAATTAGACTGGGTATTACAAAGCCTATTAGGAACAGTGTCCTAAAATCCGAATTTATTCTGGATATATTATTTCAATAAATAAATAAGATTGAAGTCCCAATCGTTTCCTAGTTAAATTTGTATAAGCGAGCATTTATACTACATGTGATTTTCTTTTTAGAAACATCCATGAGATGGGTGTAGTCCTCATACTACAATTTACATATTTGTTCTAAGTAGTTTATGAGACTAAGCCACAGATAGACTTGGAATAAATGGTATGGATTGTTGTTTGAAAGACTCGTAGTCGAAGACAAGCTTGGACCACTTGTTTGTTAAGACTATAACGTGACACTTTAGATGACTTGTCTTGGTCATGTGGATGGAGATCCAAAACTGTTATGTTAGGGTGTTTAATAAGATTGACACACTGAGTTGGACCATGTGGATTACTTATTTCTAGACTACTATCGGATATAAGTGATTTATGTTGTACCGTTTGAACGATGACTCTAAATCTTGAGGATATTCTGGACTTGTGCATGGAGTGTTAGTTACTTTGGTGTACTATAAGTAAGGTCTAAACGAATGACTGAAATCCCACGTACACTGGGTAGCGGCGTGAAGTGTGATAAGGATCAGGTATTCAATAGGGAATCTACAGTCTCTTATGAGATACAGATGTCCCCTTAGTTGATTCACAAATATTTGAATAGTTTGAAAACTTTGACCAAAGTATTCCAAGTGTTTGACATTTGGAATTTATACTATGAATATATTCAAGTATAAATGAATTATTCAGTGAAAGGCGAGTCGGTAACTAATGGAGAAGTTATGAGAAGGATAACAGTAGTGGTTATATTTATCCTTTCTCATGGATATCTAGTGGTGCGGTTGTTGTCATCAACACAGTCTATTAGGGAGATACCAAATAAATAATTTAAGTCTGAAATGCAGTGAGATTTATTTAGTGGAACTAAGTCTCATTAAATGGTAATTATATTATTTCATGAGATGATTAATTTAACCCATTTGGAGCTAGATTTAAATTGTCTCTGAGGTCCCTACGCAAGCCTCTGTATTTATTGACATCGAAAAAATATTAAAAAATTCATGAGATGAATTATTTATCCATGAGATAGATAAATTAATTTTTTCAAGCATTATTCATGAGATGAATGAAAATTAAAAATTATAAAATAAAATAATTTTAAAAAATTAAAATTCATAAAATGAATTTTTATATGTTGAAAACAAAGTGAAAAAAAAAGGAAAAATCGTGTTTATTAGGGATCAATCCTCACCTTAGCAGATGAACCAGCCAGCGCACGACACTGGTCCTGCGTATATCCGCGTGAGCGCGGGGCCACCAATCCGGGGCTGCCACGTGTCATGCGAAATATTTTAAAATAAATGCGCGTTGCCTTGTTGTCATACGCTGCGTTTTGAGGCTGTTTTGACACAAAGGATGCGTTTTGTTTTAAAGACTACGGAACCCAAATCAAAAAATTATTTATTTTTTGCTCCGATATATTACTATAAATAAAGGTACCTATTCCAGGGTTTGGCATTAAATTGAAGCAAATATTTTTGGGTTTCTGAAATTGTTTCAAAGATCTAATTGGAGAGAAAAATTTTCGTTAAAATTTTTCTTTCCTAGTATAATATTTTTCGGAGCTCACCCTCCAGGCAGTTCGAGATCATTGCGTAGAAGATCGTGGGGTCTCGATTTTCTTGGTATTCTTTATTAGAGCAATTCCATGTATGTTCTTCTTTCCTTCTTCGTTTAGTTTTCGCTTTTCTAATTATTTACAGTAGTCGTTATTATGCCAGTTTAAGTTTATATATCGTTATGAATGTATTAAAATAAAAGGCTTGTAGATCTAAGTTAAGAATTTAGATCTGTAGATTTAAATTATGAATTTAAATATGTAGATTTAAAGTTAGAAATTTTAAATCAACCTAATTATAAACCCCTTCCGCTGCGTAAACTTTATGAAAGTAGGGAGAATTTTTGAAATTCATCCCAATAACTGGTATTAGGCCAAAGGGTTTATAGAGATAAACCTATTCCTAGGAACTCTCGCATGTGAGGTGTCACGACGCATGACTCTCTGACCGGAGGCTTAGATAGAGAGAAGAGTCTCATATTCTAAGTGCTCTAATAGGTGCCTATTGTTGTGACCATAGTTGAGAACTGTGAACCCAATATTCGGCATTAGAGTTTATTTTTTCAATAAAATTCATGTTTTTTTTCCCAACAATTGTTATCAGAGCCAGCCTCTGATTACATTCATAATATACATAAATAGGTGTAATTAAATCGAAATAAATAGATTTATGATTTAATAAAATGGAGATTTTATTAAAGAAGGAAAAACTTGTTTGAGTTAGTGATTTAAATTGTTTAAATTATTAATATAATTAATTGTTAATTAGATTGTATTAAAGTAATGATTTAAATTGTTTAAATTGGTTAAAAGATTTAATAGTTAACTAGGTTATTTAAAGTATCAATTTAAATTATTTAAATCTGTTAAAAGATTTAGTAGTTAACTAGGTGATTTATAGTAACAATTTAAATTTTTTAAATCGTTAATGAATTAATCGTTAATTCAGAACAACCCATAAATTTGCGATTATATTGTTTGTATAATGAGATTGTACATTCTCAGCCATGATTTACGAAATCGAATAAAATTGATCTAATAAGATTAGATTCAAATATTTTTAACAATAATGGATAAAATTGGTCTAATTAGATTAGATTCAACTAATTTTTCCAAAATTGGATAAAGTTGATCTAATAACATTAGATTCAATTATTATTTTTTAAATTAATTATTTTTATTTACAAAAAAAAAAAAAAAAAAAACCAAAGAGGGCACCAACACGCCGTCACCGGATCCCATTAGAACTCCAAAGTTAAGCATGCTTGGACGAGAGTAGTACCAGGATGGGTGACCTCTTGGGAAGTCTTTACCCTCAGGTTGGGGGTACTGGGAAACAACCTCTCTTCAGGTTAACACCCTGAAAGGGGAAGGCTGTATACATCCACTCCCCCAGACCCTGCGTAGGCGGAAGCCTTTGAAACACTGGGTATGTTCCTTTTCCTTTACAAAAATTTTTTTTTTTTGACGTGTTGACGTCAGTACTGATTTACATAATAATTATAAATTAATTATTTTATTAATTAATTTCCTTTTATATTGAGATTCTAAATTAGATTATGAGATAATCTAAGTTGTAAATCAGTATTATTTTAAATAAAAGTTATCTTAAATTATTTTAGAGTAAGATTCCGAAACAGACTATATGATAGTCTAAGTTAGATTTATTTTAAAATAAAAGTTAAATTTTATTAATTAAATTTTAGAATAAGATTTTAAACTAGACTATTGGATAGCCTAAACTTGTTTAATTTTAGAATGTGATTCTAAAAATAGACTATGGGATAGTTTCAGCACAAAATCACTATTGATTTTAAATAAAATTATTTTAATTTAATTTTGAAATTTGATTTTGAAAAGTAAATTATTTGATAATCTAAATTATATGTTGGTATTTTTTTAATTAAAATTAATTAATTAATTTTATTGATTGGTTTTGAATGAGATTCTAATGCAAGATTATGAGATAATCTATATTGTAAAACGATAATACTTTTGAATAAATTAATTAATTAATTTTGGTTAATTTTAGAACGAGATTCTAAAGGGGATTATGAGATAATCCAAGTTGTAAATGCAAGTTCATTAAAAACCACTGGTTATAAAAAATCAAGTGGGAGCGAGGTTTCAATTGTTGTAACCTCACGGTCTCCATTACCGATCTAACAGTATAGTAGATCGACAGACCTCCCTATAGAGGATGTCGGTTTGCAGATTACAGGGTTAGACTTCTGTTGGGATTGCAAAGAAGCGATGCGACCATGCTATCCTGGAGTATTTCGTGTATTTGCATGGAGGTTTAGGTAATGGTTTACACTTGACTAGCATATGCATTAGCCTCCCCGATGAGCTCTGTTATGTCATGTTAAAGGCTAAGGTAAAGTGGTGAGTTAATCATGTTTAGTAAGAGTTACAAGAAAACAGGTTAATTGAGAATAGTTCTCACCCGACCTATTCTCGTGCGACCCCGCTGCCGGGGAGTAAGGAGTGGTGTGTTTGGGTCATCATTGTATGCATGATAGTACAGTTTGGTGGATATCTGACTTATTGTGTATGCTAAATTGAAAGAATATATATCACTGCATTATACATGACTCTTTTTAGACAGTTACACAAATGTTTGTATTTACAGTATTTTATATGGATAGGGCTGGCAAACTTTGCTTGATTTTAAATACATAATGTACTCACTGAACCAAATTACTTTATCTTGAAAAATAAATTAGACTTCGTTATTACTCACAAGGATCTACTAGAAAGAAAGGAAAGAGTAAGGTTGCTATTATAACAGCCAAGTCCATAAGGAAGTCAGCAAAAGAAAAGTGTTCCTTTTGCAAGAAAACTAGGACACTGGAGGAGAAACTACACTAAGTACATAGCTACTCTTCCAGAAAAGACTGCTAAGCCATCTAGTGAAGATATGTTAATATCTCACTTAGTTGAGTTATACGCCATTGAGAGTCCACCAGCTTCCTCGTGGGTGGACTTAGGTTCAACTAACCATAACTGTAATATGTTACAGGAGCTCAGGCTCGGCTAAAAGCTACACGATGGGTGTTGTACCTGATGGTCAAGGATAGTATAATAATAGCAGTCTTAAGTGTAGGAGATGTTAGCTTAGACTTTAGTGATAGAGTTTTGTTTTAAAGGATTGATTATTTAAACCTTCGCTGTATAGGAATTTGATTTCTGTATTTCAGTTAATGGATAATTGTTATTCAGTTGACTTTAATAATGAAAATTTTAATATGTGAAATAAATTATTTATTTGCACATGTACATGAATAAATTATTTATTCATGTAATTTCCTTATTAAAACTTTGGTATTTGTTTAAAAGAATCTAACACAAGCTCACTTGTTCAATCTCCTAAAAGAAAACACACTAAAAGTGATAATGCCTACACCTCGCACCAATGTTTAGGTCACACCATTTCGAACAGGATCCAAAGACTGGTAAAAGATGGACTGATAGAGACTTTGAACTTGAGGTCATTACTAGTCTGCAAATCCTGCATAGAAAGAAATATGACCAACTCTATCTTTAAGAGTAAAGGCAACAAGGTTGGTGACTTGCTTGAGCTGGTTCACATAGATATATGTGGACCAATGCATGTTCAGGCAAGAGGTGGGTATGGGTACTTAACCACATTTAGTGATAATTACTCAAGACATGGATATGTTTACCTGATGAGACATAAGTTAGACATTTTTGGAGAAATTCAAAGAGTAGAAAGTTGAATTTTAAAAGCTATTAGGTAAACAAGTTAAGTCACTTCAATCAGATTAAGGTGGTGAATATTTTTCGGGTGAGTTTTTGGATTTCCTAACTGCAGATGAGATAGGATCTCAGCTTTCTACTCTGGGTATATAGCAGCAGAATGGTGTTGCAAATAAAAGGAACAAGGACGGTCTTTGCTATAGTTTTTGATTAAAAAGGTATTTGAAATACAATGCAAAATACTTAGAGAATGATTTTGCAAGTAAACTACAAAAACAAAATAAAATAGTATTATAAGAATTAAAAGAAAATGACACTAATTCTAAATAGTTAGACACAACTTAAGACATAGTAGATGCATTAGATGCACCTACTAATAGGAACGAGAATGTTCCAGGTACATGAGAGCTTAGGTGTGGTGGGAGGATTGTCAGGACACCTAACAGGTTCATAGCAGGAGCCTTAATGGTTGACCATGGCATTGAATTTGATCCTTTTAGTCACAATGAAGCAATTAAGTTTTATAGTTTTGAGCAATTGGCTGATCGATCAATGCGTGTACATCGATATTAAAAGAAAGTAGTGACTTTCTAAGTATTATATGTCAACAATATACTACTCATTGAGAATGATGTAGAGGTGTCATTAGCCGTAAAGGTTTGGTTGTCAGGATAGCTTGATATGAAGGACATAGGAGAAGCCAACTCTACTCTTAGGATTAAGCTTCTGCAAGGTCATGAGAGTAGGACGTTGGGTCTCTCTCCAGCCACTTATATTGACAAAATTTTGTCAAAGTATTGCATGGAGGACTCTAAGAAAGGTTTTTTTACCTTTCAGGCATGAAGTCCCTTTTTCCCTTTAGAGCAGTGTTCTATGGCACCTCAAGAGGAGGAATAGTTGAGGAATATTCCATATGCTTTGGCAGTGAGAGCCTCATGTATGCCATGTTGTGCATGAGACCAGATATTTGCTATGCTATGGTATAGTAAGGAGGTGTCAGTCTAACTCGGGTCCGATGCACTAGGTGGCAATGAAGCGTCTTTTCTAGTACTTAAGGACTAGAAGTTATATGCTGATCTTTCAAAGTAACAAGCTAGTTACAGTTAGATATGTTGTTTTAAGACTTCCAGTCAAATATATATGATAGACGTTCGACTTCTAAGCATGTCTTGACCCTTGGAGTGGGAGCCATTAGTGAGAGAAATGTCAAGCAGTATTGTATTGCTGACTTCACAATAGAATAATTGAGCTCACTAAGGGTTAGGCTCAGTAGACCTTTGGTTCAAACTTAAAAGAGATGAGTATAGACTTTGTCATAAATTGGATTTACGACAAGTGGGAGATTGCTAGGAACATTGTCTTGAAATCCATATTTATTTTGGATAAATTATTTTAATTAACAAATAAGATTGAAGTCTCAATCGTTTTCTAGTTAAATTTGTGTAAGCGAGCATTTATATTGCATGTGATTTTCTTTTTGGAAACATCCATGAGATGGGTATAGTCCTCATACTACAATTTATATGTTTGCTGTAAGTGGTTTATGAGACTAAGCCACAGATAGACTTGGAACAAATGGTATGGATTGTTGCTTGAAAGACTCGCAGTCGAAGACAAGTTTGGACCACTTGTATGTTAAGACTATAATGTGACACTTTATATGACTTGTCTTGGTCATGTGGATGGAAATCCAAAGGTGTTAGGTTAGTGTGTTTAATAAGATTGACACACTGAATTAGGCCATGTGGATTACTTATTTTTAGACTACTATCGGAGATGAGTGATTCATATTTTACTGTTTGAACTACAACTCTAAATCCTGAGGGTATTCTGGACTTGAGTATGGAGCATTAGTTACTTTGGTGTACTATAAGTAAGGTCTAAACGAATGACTGAAATTCCACGTACACTGGGTAGTGGCGTGACGTGTGACAAGGATCAGATATTCAATAGGGAATCTACAGTCTCTTATGAGATACAGATGTCCCCTTAGTTGATTCGCAAATATTTGAATAGTTCGAAAACTTTGACCAAAGTGTTTAACATTTTGGAATTTATACTATGAATATGTTCAAGTATAAATGAATTATTCAGTAAAAGGCGAGTCAGTAACTAATAGAGAAGCTGTGAGAAGAATAATGGTAGTGGTTATATTTGTCCTTTGTCATGGATATCTAGTGGTGGGGTTGTTGTCATCAACACAGTATATTAGGGAGATCCAATAAATAATTTAAGTCTGGAGTGCAGTGAGATTTATTTAGTAGAATTAAGTCTCATTAAATGGTAATTAAATTATTTCATGAGATGATTAATTTAACCCATTTGGAGCTAGATTTAAATCGTCCATGAGGTCCTTGTGTAAGCCTTTGTATTTATTGCCATCGAAAAAATATTAAAGAATTCATTAAATGAATTATTTATCTAGGAGATAGATAAATTAATTTTACCAAATATTATTCATGAGATGAATAAAATTAAAAATTATAAAATAAAATAATTTTGAAAAATTAAAATTCATAAGATGAATTTTTACATGTTGGAAACAAAGCAAAAAAAAGGAAAAATCGCGTTTATTAGGGATCAATCCGCACCTTCGCGGATGAACCAACCAGCCCGCGACACTGGTCCTGCGTATATCAGCGTGAGCACGGGGCCGCCACGTGTCACGCGAAATATTTTAAAATAAACGTGCATTGCTGTGTTGTCATACGCTGCGTTTTGAGGCTGCTTTGACACGAACAACGCGTTTTGTTTAGAAGACTGCGAAACCCAAATCGAAAAATTATTTATTTTTCGCTCCGGTATATTACTATAAATAAATTTACCTATTCCATGGTTTGACATTTAATTGAAACAAATATTTTTGAGTTTCTGAAATTGTTTCAGAGATTTAATTGGAGAGAAAAATTTTCGTTAAAATTTTTCTTTCCTAGTTTAATATTTTTTGGAGCCCACCCTCCTGGCAGTTCCAGGTCATCGCATAGAAGATCGCAAGGTCTCGATTTTCTTGGTATTCTTTATTGGAGAAATTTCAGGTATGTTCTTCTTTCATTCTTCGGTGAGTTTTCGCTTTTCTATTTATTTATAGTAATCGTTATTATACCAGTTTAAATTTATGTATTGTTATGAATGTATTAGAATAAAAAAAACATGTAGATCTAAGTTAAGAATTTAGATCTGTAGGTTTAAAATTAGGAATTTTAAATGAACCCTGGTTTAGAATTACAAATTCTAAACCCCTTCCGTTGCGTAAACTTTATGAAAGTAGGGAGAATTTTTGAAATTTATCCCAACAACCGGTATTAGGGCAAAGGGTTTATAGAGACCTATTCCCGGGAACTCTCGCACGTGAGATTTCACGAAGCGTGACTCATCGACCTGGGGCTTAGGTAGAGAGAAGAGTCTCCTACTTTCAGTACTCTAATAGGTGCCTATTATTGTGACCATAGTTGAGAACTGTGAACCCAATAATCGGCATCAAAGTTTATTTTTCCAACAAAATTCATATTTTTTTTCCCAACATAACCCTACTGAGAGGCTGTTTTTGAGGACCCCCAACCTCATAGGGTTTATAGGGTTGGCAACACGAGGACTTCCCAGGAGGTCACACATCCTGGTACTACTCTCGCCCAAGCACGCTTAACTTCGGAGTTTTAATGGGATCCGGTTACATTAGTGCCTGGTAAATGAACCCTGGGGTATAGGTCGACGTTATGCTGTGAAATGTTAATTAACATTACAGTTTCAATCAAAACTTAAAGTCTAATTTTTAATTTTTTTCAATAATTAATGAGATAACTCGCGAATGTTTAATTTTCAATATTGGACTTAATTAGAAAATTTTCAATTATACTAAAATTTAATTGACACAATTAAAAAGGGGTAACTTATAAAAACCTCCTCACTTTTGCATCAAAAACAAAAAAAAAAACCAACCCTCACTTTAAGACCAAACACTTAACCCTTTTACTTTTTAAAAATTCATTACTGAGCCCTCAATTAACTCCTTATGACCATTTTGTCCGTAAATAATGAAGGGTTAAGTGTTTGATTTTATTTTTCAGAAGAGGGTTTTATGTTTTGGGAAAAGTTATGAGTTTTATATTTTTAACAAAAAAAAAAAAAAAGAGGAGTTACGGGTCAAAGTACATATCAAAACGAAGCTTTTCGAAGATATCTATGTGATCCTAGTTGTTTTGTTAGTGGAATTTGGTATTATTGGATCATGGATACTCTTCTTTTAAAATTTTGCTCGTTTTAATTGCTTGATCGATTGCCAAAATGCATGGCCGATCAATCGGCACATCCAAGGAGATACTTTTGTTGTCCGAATTTGGACCCGGTTAGTTTTTTTCTCACACGTGGTCGAGTTTTTTAATGTAATTTTCAAATTATTGGATCCTAGTTGTCTTCGCTCCAGTATGTTCCAAGTCTAAATATACCTATATCATGTTATAATGCACATGTAATATCCAAAAATAATATGGGAATGGGGCATAAAACAAATAAAATATTAATTACATCATATACCTAAACACCCTTTTTAAACAGAAAAATACGAACACCCTTTTTGAACAGAAAAATACGAATACTTGTCTAAGATGCGTATTATTTTTAAGGAGTTGTTATTGCAAGGTGAAAACTGTAATTGCTAAAGCAATAATGTGACTTATAAATAATAAGATCCATAAAATTATTTTAAAAGCTATAATCTTGCTAAGACTATACCAATTTTACTCAGAAAATAATATTACTGTATTTATAAGAGAATGTTACTAACAGAAGTATAAATAAATCTTTACTAAAAGAGGAAAAACAGCCTAGAAATGACAATGACACATAGGAATATAGGATAGTGGTGGGCAAGTTGCAAAGTGTAACCTCTGTGGCTGTGCTCTCTCTTCTCACACTTATCAAACCCCTCCACTTCCATCTTTCGTAACGTTCTCAAATTTTCTTTTCTAATTTTTAGGAGTTGGATTATATTAAAAAAAATTTAAAAGATTTTTTACAATAGTAGAGACATATTACAGTAATTTTAATTCAATAGTAACAATTAGAGATTTAAAAAAAAAGAAAAAGGATATTACAGATTTAAAAGAAGGGAGAGATTGAGAGAATAGTAAGGGAGAGTGAGATTTGATTAACATTTCAATTATGATTCTATTACACACCTAATGCCTTCTATTTATAGAAGGGGAGGGAAAAATACTTATTAATACTAATAATATCTTAATTATGTAATAAAAAGAAAAACTATCTATATTATCATTAATATAAAGCTATCTACTAAAGTACTAGTTAATCACATATCTAACACGTGATTAACTTATTTATACTGCATCAAGACAGAAATTACTAATTGTATATTTTAGAAAACCGCATTAGCGAAGTAATGGGACATCGCTCTAAGCTAGGTATCAAGTACGATAATAATTAACAAAGGGTTTGGCTCTGGTCCCACTCAAAATATGGTTGTGGCCTTATTACGATTGCATGATGTGATTGATTGCAATTTGAAGGGCTCATGATTTCACATAGGAAGATCATTCATGAAATATATGAACCATAAATCGAAGTAACAATCAAAAACAAAGAGGGATAGGGAGAACATCGAAATTTATGTGGTTCAGTTGAAGCCTCCATCCACGGAGCGGAGCACAATAATTTCATTATCAATTGGAGTTTACATGAGACGTCTCTTAACTCTCAATCCTCTCAAATCCTTAACTCCCAATCATAATGGTAACATACACATCTTTAACTCTCAAGTCTTATACAGAACTTTCAAAACTGAAGTAAATAATTTTGATGCCAAAAATCATTATATCATACACATAGTATAATCTTTTGATATTCTATTCGATCCTGCGGTTTTGATTCTACAAGCCTCTAGTGATCCTAAGTAGAATCCCGATTCTAACAACTTTGATTAATGTAGGAATTAAATTCACACAGGAAGTTATATTTTTGAGGAATTCAACTCATGTGTCAATTTTCCATTAGTAAATATAAAGTGTTTGATCGTTAGGATGAGAAATAAAACTTTCATAGTGGAACTAGTTAAAAAGAAAGGAATTAAAGCTTATCTCTGGTGATTAGGTAAAAGAATAAAAAATTATTAGGAAATTTCCACATCCCATGTTCTACCAATTTCCTAATAGCTAAACAAGAAAGCAAATATCCATTTACTTCCTGATAACCAACTAAAATCCTAATTTAGGGTAGAATTACTATTACATGATTTAGCTATAATAAACAATACGGTTATTTACATCAATGGTTTCTGTAATTTTCTCATTGTGTCAATTTAGTCCCTGTACTTTTAGTTGTGTCAATTTAGTCCCTCTATAATTTATAAGTTAAATTATTGACGTAATTTTAAAGGCATGATCATATCAAATGTAAGTAATCTATCACAAATCCACTAATTGAATCAATTTAACCTAATAAATAGTCGGATCATTAAAAATTTTATTAAAAACTTAACTCAAATTTTCTTTTAGGGACCAAATAGACACAATATGAATTATATAAGAACTAAATTGACATAACTAAAAATATAAGAATTAAATTGACATAATTAAAAAAAATACAAGAATCTTTTGTATTAATAACCCCAAATAATATAAAAGTTGTTACACAAGATTACTTTGCTTATGGGAATATCCCTCAGCCAAATTCATCCGAGTTTTGAACCTCACACACACAACCGCTACCACTCACTTGTGAAAACCCTTACGCAATTCAATTTCCCCCCTTTTTTTCCTCCACTATTTCCCCTGATTTCTCAGTTTTTGCCCTAGGGTTTCCAATTCCATTTCGCATGGATTTCGCTAATTTCTGAAAATTTTAATTTAGGGTTTTTGATTTTCGTTTCAATGGAGTTCGTTTGTTCGAATGGCAATTGCTCTACAAGCAATTCCTCCCTTTCTCTCCCTATCCTTTTGCCCTCCAAACCCCCTAAATCAGTTCAATTCAAGTTGAAAAGGCCAAATTTTGGTTTGCGGGATACTAAATTGAGGTTTGAAGTGAGAGCAAATGCGTTGCAGCTCGATAAGAAGGGTAGAAGTGGTAATAGTGGTGATGGAAGCAGTGCAATGGAAAAGCTTGACATTGAGCGCGGTGTGTGCGTGCCGTTTCGCAAGTATACGCCTGAAGTGGTACGTGTTGAGTACTTTACATGTGAGTTTAGTATAAGAATTTCATGTTGAAGTTGTAAGAGTGAAGAAATCAATATATATATTTAGTGTGTTGGTTTCATAATTGAACTATATTTAGGCTTATATGTGTTAACTTTGTGGACTAGGCCTTAGACCCAATGAAATTTAATAATACGTAAGAATTTCCAATTCTGTTGTCTTAGATTGTTGGACTTTTTCATGTTATTGGTATGTTACGAACTGAAATTGCAAATAAACTAAAAACTAAATTAAAGTATTAAAATACTTAGTTGATAAAAAAGAGATATGGAAGATACATCAATTTCATTGCTTTAGTTGCTATTATATTTATAGAATTTTCTGACACCCCTTTCAGGCGGGGCCCATTCCTAGACTTTCCTAATATATTTAGCTCATTCTACCATACGGAAAAATTTTTTTTTTTCTGCATATGCAGAAATTTATTTTTAGCCTTTGATTTGTTGAGCTTAAATCTCACCCACACAAATTACATATTAGTGTTTGATTTATTAATTTTTTTTTTTTGTCTATAAACTTTGTAATATTAACTTTAGTTCAAAAATTACAAGTATTTAATAAAATGGTTCAAATAGCAACATGTAAGGGTGTCAAATAGACCAGTTTTCCTACTGTTCTACATAAGGATGGTAGAGTTAATAACTAATAAGAGCAAGTTTTACACTTTGACACTATTGTTTGGTTTGGATCACTTTATTAAATATTGTAACTTTTAGACTAAAAAATTATTTCACAATATTTGTGGACTAAAACAAATCTTAGGGTACTAATATGTTATTTACCCATTAGTTTATGTTTTCTCAAAGAGCACTTCTTGTTTGGCGAAAAAGCGGATTCCATTCTTACTACTCTTGTATTAATTTATTATATTAATAATGAAGTGAATTTTGTTTATATTAAAAAGGGAATTTATCACCTAAATACTTTGGTGTTTTAATGCATATAATGTGGTAAAAGAACATACCCAGTGCCTCAAGGGCTTCCACCTACGTAGGGTGGGGGGTGGATGTACGCAGCCTTCCCCCTTCAGGGTGTTAACCTGAAGAGAGTTTGTTTCCCAGTGCCCCCAACCTGAGGGTGAGGACTTCCCAGGAGGTCACCCATCCTGGTACTACCCTCGCCCGAGCACGCTTAACTTCGGAGTTCTAATGGGATCCGGTGACGGCGTGTTGGTGCCCTCTTTGGTAATACATATAATGTGGTATGATTGATTATTTTATCACCTAGTTACCCTATGCCAAAACTTAGTGGTTTTTGTCAAAATCTAATCAAATTTTCACCACAATGCTTTCATGCTACATGATTACAATTATATATATACATATAGCCAAAATAATCAATCATGTTTGTATTTTCCAACATAAAATTATAAGATTAGGACATAAGATGCCTATATATTGTTAGGCTGCGATTGGTTCAGCTTTTTAATAGCTTGAAGCTGTGAAAAAGATTTTTAGTTGACTGCAAGCCTTGCGTGTTGTTGATAGAAAAGACCCTTTTACATCTTTTTTACAGCTTAAATAGAAAGATGAAAAAATTGTTTTATAACTAAGTAGAAAGAGATGCAGAATTGGATCTTGTTTGCAGCTTATTTCAGAATTATATGGTTAAAAGACTGTATTAACATTAAATCTTTATCACCATGACCTACTTTTATTTATTATCACCACCCCTACCTACCACCACTTTTTTTACGCCCATGAGTTGCTATACTCACCACTCTCTACCATCATAACCAACTATTATTATGATTCTCTCTTACATACTATTATTAATTGATTTATATTATTAAGTTATTTTTGTGATTATAATAGATAGGTTTCTTTTTAAAACTTGTATCCATAAATTTATTATGTAAAAATATCTTTCTGCACTGCACAACCAAACGGTTCATTGTAAAAATATAGGGATCTTAAATGGACAACTCTTATTGAAACAAATAAGCTGAAAAAAGATAAGCTGACCCAATGCACTCTTGGTATTATATTCCATGTTAGAGAAAATCTATTGAAGTTTGGCAAAGGGTACTTGGCCGATAAAATTTTTAAATTTTAAGGTACTCAAATAATAAAATTTCTAAATATTGCATCTCTTTGTATATATTGAAACATCAGTATATCTGAGTGATAAATGTTCAAATATAGAGTACATAAGTGATAACTTTTCTATTAAAAATTGCCAAATCTAACCATTTCCCGAATGTTAAGGATAATGGGTAAGAAGCAATTCATTTTTCATATTTATTTTTATTTCCATTTCTCAAGATGACTAACCCATTGTTCAAGATAAATGATGCATAAGTCTATGCAAGTGCATCATTGCCATGATATTTCTCATGTGCTAGCCAAAGTATAAAAGAAAAAATTAATACATGTTATCATTCATTTTAAAACTTGTACAAACCAGATTTATTGTTTTCTAAACTTCTTTATTGTTTATGTTTAACAAGACCCTAAATAATTTATGTCCTGAGGGTGCACACAACATTTGAGGCATCTCAAAATAAGTCACATTAATTTGCACACATTTCTCATAGAATGTGAAACTTGGGTTGCTTATTGGCGGTTTACTGTGGGATTGCGTTTGATGATATTATTTTTTGATTTTAGGTGAGGAGTAAAGTGTTGGAATCAAGAGGCGCAATTTTGTCTCTGATAGAAAGAGGCGTTGAGATTGTCTGGAACTTGGGTTTTTATTGGTCTACATTGATGTATGATTTCCTAGTAGGTCGTGATGAAGAAGTTGTTCCCTATCGAGCACGACAGCTGCGGAATCTGTTATGTAATTTGGGGCCTTCCTTCATCAAAGCTGGACAGGTTGGTTGCAAATAGCGCTGCACTTACCCCTTTTTGCTCAGTATGCCATGGCTATAATTCTGTGTTGAGTCTTTTGAGTTAAGCTCAAGGATAAAATTCTAGTTTAGTTTTCCATTTGTATTTATTTAATGGAGCATGATTGTACCCACAAAAGAGGGTAGAACCAAGTAGGACTATGTTTAGTTCCTTTTCTTGGTAGTTGTTACTAGTAAAATACGTGTAGTTATTGTCATTTTTTTTTTATTGGAAAAAGAGAATATTAAATAGAGAGAATATACAAAGAATCAAGGATGAGGTGCCCTCAAAATTAAAAAAACGCAACAATAAGAAACGTGAAGTAATAACATAAAGCCCTCCATTCTCTTTGCAAATCAACTAACGCTATGCCAGCAAAGTCGCCAAAACTCTTTGTCTAAAAGACCACCTTCTCGCATAAGAAATTAATTAGCGTAAAATTTTCTACAACATATTTTATTTACTGGAGAAAATACAATTGTTTTTCTTTCTTTCTTTCTTTGATATTTTATTATGAGCCCCCAGGAAAAATGATCAGAAAAAGAGGTCCTGTCTGTTATTGTACATAGTGAGTCGAGTGAGGAAATATCCAATCATGTTGGAAAATTTTCTGTTTTTAATTTGAAAGGAACAATGAACATAATCTTTTTCAATTTTCAAAATCGGTAATCAAAATCAAGGGATAAGCCTACATGCATGTATGATATATATAACTAGTGACCATAATTGCAGCTATGCTGTATTTACAATATGTCACTAAACACACTCCATATATCACGATTTGCACTTAGATTTCAACAATGCTGTTACCAGGTTTCAAGCGGGACTGCAAAAAGGCATAAAGTTGAGCATCCCATCCATCTTTGTTGGGCACTTACTTGCACACAACCGCCTCTTTGTTATTCCTTTGACCACCATAATTTATTGATATTTTCAAGCACCACTCCTTGTCAAATCCATTAGTTACTAATGGCGTGGCAGCAAGTTCCCCCTCTTGCAGCAGCTCTACGTAGAAGTGGAAATAGTTATCGGATCAGCATGCATGGCAAGAAATGAAATATTCTGTTCATTCCTCCAGGTGATGGAGGTGTTAAGGTGATTAATGAAAAGGGAAAAGGTGGCAGTTATGAGCAGTTGTGCATAGAGCTACGGCCGTTTTCAACCAAAAAAAAAAAAAAGAAAAGAAAAAAAAGAAAAAAAGAAACTTTTACTTTTGTCTCATTGTTGCTTTAATGAGATTGGATGTGCACTGATTTTCTAAACCCGCTAGCTTGGACCTGTGCAAAATTTTCTCTGGTTTGAGAATTTCCCACAATGGATGTGTTGGTTAAAACCAACATGAAATGTGATGGATTAAAACCTATAATTGTGGCTGTTTCGAGGACCCCCAATCTAGAAGGCATAGAAAAAACCATGTAAAAAACGCCAACGCATAAAAAGCATAAAGCATAAAGAAAAAAACATAGACATAAGACATAAGGCATGAAGCATGAAGTCATGCAGTAGCGATAGCAGTAAAGCCACAACGTGGCAGAACAACGCGCAACCACACACAACCATAGCAAATAAAATCACACATGCATACCTATAAGCCTATGGGCACTAGTACTATCTTAGATGCGCTCCTCACTCTTGAACCACTAGATTGGCTACACTTGTGCTAACCTTTCACTCCGCTTTATCTAGGGCCATCTCCTCATTTAGGTTGAGGTGGGTGAAGTCATATGTCGAATCGTCTCTGTCCAACTCTTCTTTGGCCTGCCTCGCCCCCTCCTCCCGTCTGTAGTATGGAGTTTTTCACATCTCTTGACAGGGGTAGTGGTTGGTCTTCTTCTAACATGCCCAAACCACCGCAGATGTTGCTCCCTTAACTTATCCTATATTGGGGCCACGCCCAATTTGCTTCTTATAACGTCATTTTTGATCTTATCCTTCGTTGTATGTCCACACATCCACCGCATCTCCGCCATCTTCAACTTCTGCGTATGTTGCTGTTTGACTGGGCTAACACTCCGCTTCGTATGACATAGTCGGTCTCACTACCATCTTGTAGTATTTTCCCTTTAACTTTAGCGGGAAGTCTCTATCGCATAGTACCGCATAAGCTAACCTCCATTTATGCCAGCCTACTTTAATCTGATTGGTGACATTCTCGTCCACTTCACCGTCCTGCAAGCCCAGATACTTGAAACAGACTTTTTTCGGTATGAACTCCGATCCAATCTTGACGTCTTCTGTACTTGACCTAGTTGAGGTGGAGAACTTGAGTTTCATATACTCAGTCTTGGATCTACTAAGTCGTAAGCCTTTGATTCCAAGGCCATTCTCCAACATTCCAGCTTCTCATTCACCTCTTCTCTCGACTCCCCCACAGGAACTATATCATCCGCGAAAAGCATGCAAGAAGGCACACCCAATTGTCCATAACCAAAATGAACAAGAAGGGGCTCAAGGCCGATTAGACCTGAAGAAGTCGGGGAAGCCTTGAAAAAGATGAGCAGGGGCAAAGCAGTTGGTCCAGATGGAATACCCATTGAGGCTTGGAAATGCCTCGGAGAGATGGGCATCAGTTGGTTGACCAAACTATTCAACCAAATTCTTCGAGGTGAGAAGATGCTTGACGAGTTGAGAAAGAGCACCTTAGTTCCGATCTACAAGAATAAAGGCGACATCCAGAGTTGTGCAAACCAAAGTTACTCGGACTCGGGAAGAAGGTTCGGGTACGGGTGTGGATCCGAGGGTCGGACACTTGGATTATAAAATTCTAAGATACGGGGATCTGCTCAACAAGTGTCCTGACTTTTTTATTGGGTACGGGTACGACTCGGACTCAAGCTCTACTCATTTATTAATTTACCTGTGTATTTCAAATACTAATGAAAATATAATTTTAAATTGAATCTTGTTTTATCATTTATAATAATATTTAATTAGTTTTTCAAAACATCAAGCTTTTAATTTATTTAATGAAAATTTAATGTTATAATAGTAAAAATTCCATTTACTGGAAGCTTTCCAAGACATGGGGAAGGGAGACGTGTCATATGGGGAAGTGAAATAATAATAGCTGTCAACTAAATCTGTAATAAATAATGTCATTAAAGTATCTTTTTACTCAAAAAGTAAATAATGTCACTTCTTTTTTTTTTTTTTTTTTTCAATTTTGTTTTGACCGAGTCAGAGTCGGATCGAAGGGTCGGACACGAAGGGTCGTGTCGTGTCAACTACGTCTGGTAAAATCAAGGATCCGGGTATCATAGGTGCAAACTGTATGGGAATTAAACTAATGAGCCACACTTTGATGCTATGAGCGGGTCATAAAAAGAAGGCTATGACAACAAATATGGGTGTCAGAGAACCAATTCGTATTTATGCCCGGTAGATTGACGATAGAAGCCATCCATCTGTTAAGGCGGGCGATAGAGTACTACAGACACAGACAATAGGATTTGCATATGATCTTGATTGATTTGGAGAAGGCATCTGATAGTGTGCCAAGAGAGGTCTTATGGAGGGTTCTGGAGAAGAAAGACATTCCCCAGTACTATATCCGAGCCATCAAAGACATGTACGAGGACGCACTAACCAATGTGTGTACAACGGGAGGGGAGACATACGCTTTCCCCAATGCATTTGGGGTACACCAAGGATTAAAATGAAGCTTGCATGGAAATTATCCTTACTATCACCTTAGCTAGTTTATGATTTTATTTGGTATGCTGTTAGTTTTGTTGTTTGACACCGCTTATACAAATGAATAATCTCTCGTCTTAAGCAAAATAATTGGTGATTCTCAGATAAATCTTTTAGCTGATGAATGATTTAACAGGTTCTTGCAAACAGGCCTGATATAATCAGAGAAGATTACATGAATGAACTTTGCATTCTTCAAGATGACGTTCCATCTTTCCCCAATCAGGTATGGTACATGTCTCTAAAGCATGGTTGATGCCCGGAGCATTATTTCGATTGTGTACTTTATGTTTTCTGAATTGAACAAATTTTTCTTAACTGGAAATGGTTTTATGATGCTGTAGATGGCTTTCAGAATCATAGAAGAGGAGTTAGGCCAACCACTCGAAGCTGTTTTCAGCAGAATTTCATCGCAAACAATAGCTGCTGCAAGTTTGGGGCAAGTTTATCGAGCCACTCTACGTTCCACAGGAGAGGATGTTGCTATTAAGGTTTTACTTTATGCCTTACTTTTCGTCATAGCGTGAGATTAATGATTAAAATGTTCACTCCCCGTGTGCAAGATATAATAAGCGTCTAATTCAAAGGAAAGGATGGATTACACGTATATAGCACAAAAATGTCCTCCAGAGGAAAATAGGCAAGAAAAATGCATAATCAGAAAATCATTCATGAACAAATATGTAGCGTTATGTATTGAAACACCACCTACAGAAGTTATGTAAAGTAAGTCCCCACTAAGGAGCTAAATAAGAGAAGTGACTGAAGAGAATCGGTCCCAGAAGAAAGGATCAGCATTCATTTTGAGAGGATGCTGGTTGCTTGAAAGTTGAAATCCTCTTGAAAGGGTTTACTTCCTTCTCTTTATTCCTTTTGTTTTCGAGAGGCGTAGACACTGAAATACAAGAGAAGATATTATATGCATCTCTGGCCTCTTGTAAAGGGCTGGCACTAGTATCACTCTCTAGTATCTACTGCTGCAACTTTTTGTCTCTATGTTTGTACGTGGGTGGGCTAAGGCAAGTTGAGATGGACAGCGCATCTTTCTAGTTAATTGAAACATGGACATTGAATTTGAAATATTGATGTGTTAAAGTGTTAACTGATTTTAGGTGTTTGACCAACAAGGTATGTATTTTTCTAATACCTAACTTGGTTTGCTTGTAGATTTGTTGTATGATTCTTAGATATACTTCCACGCATATTGCTGGACCAGCAGCATGGTCCAAAAATGTCCACTTCCATCTTCCCACAATGCAAGTCCTTTGATTTCTCATGGATTTTTATTGGGTTTAGCTTTTGCAGTAACCCCTAACTAATTCTGAGTTGCCAATACATTAGATATGTTCTATCCCTTTCGCTGAATTTCCTTATTTTTCAACTTTGTATGACGATTTGCTTTTTCCTTTTTTCTTATTTTGATAGTTGGAGTTGATTATTTGCTTGATATATTTGAGGAAGTGCTTTCAGATCAGATGTTATATCATTATCCCCTGTTTCTACTATGTTATGAGTTTGTATGGATTGGATATTAAGAAACTTTCTTTTCCTCAGTGCTTACAGTTTCTATTGAAGAGCAATCCCCTCATTATGAAGTTTTGTCAAAATTGCTGTCAATTCTTTCTAATAATGAAGCTCATAGTTGAAAGTTCCTACATTACTGATATAGGTTTGTGATCGTGTAACTACAGGTGCAAAGGCCAGGGATAGAACCCATCATCTATCGCGATCTTTTTCTCTTCCGCACCCTTGCGTCATTCTTGAATGGCATTAGTATGCAGAAACTGGGCTGCAATGCTGAGCTGATAGTTGATGAGTTTGGTGAGAAGCTTCTGGAGGAGCTCGACTACACATTGGTACCTCTCTTTCTTCCATCCTGCCCTTCTGCACCCAGAAGTTGTCTATCATTGCAATGGATCTACCTTTGATGCTATGACGAATACCAATTTAGAATACTAGTGCTCTCAAGAACTGCGGCTGTCTACACTAACATCACTCTTTACCTTGGTTGGAACCTGACAAACTCACTTTCAGTTTTTTTTTAGCACAACTCACCTTCATTGAAGTATTAGATTGTTAATCTTTCCTTTTTCTGAGTCTGACAATTATGGATGGCTCAGAAAGAAAGCTGGGCTGCCCCAAACACCAAGCCTAATACTCGAAAAAAAGAAAAAGCACGACCGCATTCAGAAATTCATCTTGTTTGCGCTGGAAATGCATAGGGAAAAGAGAGAAAAGAAAGAGCGCTGGTTTTATCATAGTGTATGCTGTAATGCCGAATCCTTGTTGGTGGAAATATGCATATAAGGTCAATTGCAATGTAGCTTGTGTTTATGTAGTTCTATGCAGTTCACATATCTTTTCTCTTTCCTTTTTCTGGGTTATAAATGGGGATGGAACGATTTGGACCCAGAACCTTTCTTCGACCTTGAGGATAAGGCCTATTTGCCATGTTATAATGCTAAGTGTCATAAATTGTTTTAGTACTCTGTTCAACTAATTCGTTTGTTTCCCATTTTCCTTTACGAATATTAGGAAGCTCGTAATATTGAAGACTTTTTGGAGAATTTCAAAGATGATCCTACAGTCAAGATCCCTCGAGTTTATAAGCAGCTCTCTGGTTCACGCGTTTTAGTAATGGAATGGATTGATGGTATTCGGTGCACTGATCCCCAGGTATGCATGGTCAGCTAGTCTATTCCTTTGTTTATTTTCTAGTTGTTTTACTATTAACTGTTGATTTGATCAGGCAATTAGAGAAGCAGGCATTGATCTCAATGGTTTTCTGACGGTTGGAGTCAGTGCTGCATTGCGGCAGCTGTTAGAATTTGGGCTGTTTCATGGAGATCCTCATCCTGGAAATATTTTTGCCATGCGTGATGGACGTATTGCTTATGTAGACTTTGGCAATGTCGCTGTGCTCAGCCAGGTAAAGCACCGTAGCACTTAGATACCAGAGATCGATTAGTACTAGTCATTACACAATCGTACTTTTACAATCGCCCCTGCAATACCTATGTATTGTACGTTATTTACTACTACCTAAACTTTAGGAAAAAGTGACTTCCTAAATTTCCAATGTGTTTAAATGTTAAAATTATCAAACAGTTTCTGTCCTACCCTTTGAAAATATAAGACTTAAAAGTGGCGTTTTTAATCCCTTACATAATGTCCATATACACCTTGACTGCAACTGAGAACCATAATAATCACGATTGGATTCCATAGTGTGTGGCACTACATGGGTAATGTGGTTTTCAAATTATGTGTTACACTTTATATGGTAAAAGAAAAGGCACAAATTTCATTTTTACTTGCTTCTTTTTCATAATGCAACTGCTGACTAAGTTCAGATGTTTTTTTTTCCTATTGACACTCTTTCCAATTCTTATTTTTCAGCAAAATAAACAGATTCTGATTGACGCCGTGGTACATGCTGTAAATGAAGACTATGTGGAGATGGCCAATGATTTCACTAGGCTTGGATTCCTTGCAAAGGAAACTGATGTGTCTCCCATCATTCCTGCTTTAGAAGCGATATGGCAGAATTCTCTTGGAAAGGGACTATCTGAATTTAATTTTCGAAGTGTCACTGGTAAACCTACCTGCTGCATTTGAGTTTCTCTGAATATATATATATATCTATTATCATTCTTTTGGTTCATCCCTAAGATTCATTTTCCCTACCACCTGGATGTGATCAATTAATTCACCTTGATCGAAAAATTATGGTGCTCATGTTACTGTTTCCTAGATGGCTGTTACTTCGTCCATATACACTAAATGACATGGCATTGATTCGTGAAAAGAAAATATCGGAGGCAGTTATATTTGAAGGGTTATATTGAGTGCCACATCAATAAGTGCAAGTACAATAGAAAATTTTCTTAGGGCCTGTTTGGTATCAGTTCTTATTTGGAGTTTGAGTTTATTAGAAACTAAAAACCAGTTTTGAAAACAAAATTTTTGTTGTTTTATGTTCCTTGTTTTTAGTTTTCACTCAAATTAGGAAGGAACTAAAAACGAAAAGGAAAAAAAAAAAAAAGAAAAGAAAAAGTCAACAACAACCCATCCAGTGCCTCAAGGGCTCCTACATATATAGGGTTTGGAAAAACAAGAAAAAGTCATTTCTGAAATATGAATTTTTAGGATTTAAAAAACCAAAAACTACAGACAACGATATTGAACATGCCCTTAGTGTACATAGGATTGTTCTTTTTTGATTGTTTTCCTTAGTTGAGTGTAATATCTGTTTTGGATTATGGTTTTTGTTAACTCTGGGCTTGTACTGATTCATATTTGTGCATCTACGCTACTATGAAGCAGATGTTCGTATGACCCATCATAATAAAACTTTATCCTAATCCAGTGCACACATAACAAGAATTCAGCTGTTTCTCTTTCCATAATCTCTTCATCTGATTGGAGTAAGTTTCAAAGCTAAAGTGTGAGGAATGTCAATTGAATTCCTATTTGATGTTTCCTAAATTTTGGATATAAGCTTCTTGAGGAAACAAAGACTTTGGACAAAGCACAATGCTCTCTCTGCTGCTATTTCTGATTCGTCTCTTTTGCTATAGTAACTGGAAAATTAGTCAAAAGCAGATGAACATGTCTTATCTGAGAGTTGTTTTATTCATCGTTTCATTGCCCTAGATATGTTATGCATTCTTTTTTGTATTCTTTTGTAATGAGCTCGACACTTGACTGTCAGGTAAATTCAACCAGCTGGTTTACCAATATCCTATTCGTATCCCGGAGAGATTTTCTCTTGTTATCCGATCTCTACTGACTCAGGAAGGCATCTGCTTATCTCTAAAACCTGATTTTAAATTTCTTGAGGTAATTACATACATTTTTAGGGCCCACTATTTCATCTTTGTGGGTTCAGCATTGTACGTTCCATGAGACATCCCTGAATTTAGTGTCCAAATGAGTGGTTGTAAACAAATATACTCTTCGTTGTTTGTGGCTCATTGATGTGGAAACATGCTCATACCTTCTAAAAGATACGAAGTTCAGGCATGAATACCCATCCATCTCTTCATCGAAACAATGATATATAAGAGAGGACCTAACTGGCTTGGCACCCTTTCTTAAGGCAGTAACCATGCGATTAGGGGCGTAAAGAAGTCAATTTGGCTAGCAAGCCCTCCCAGACCTGAATGGATCTACTTGTTCTGAGCTCAGGCTGAGCCAAGTGACTCATTTAGATTAGTTAGTGCAGCTAAAGTCCAGTAAACCTTGGGCTTGGCAACTTGCGAGTCTAAACCAGCTAAGCTCAAGGCAATTATGATCTTGATCAAATATAATTGAGCCTAAATGAATCACGCATGGTCATAATTCATCCAGCTGGATTGAAACTCATCGAGCTGAGGTCGAACTAAAGCGAGCTAGGAATGAGCTTGAGCTTTGCAGGCTCGGGAAGCTCAAAGCCATGCACAGTATATTATCTTGTCTCCCTTACCTATACTTTATCTTCTGTGAGATGATCATCATTCGCAGTTCTTCATGCTTTCTTATTTCATTTGCTGCAAACAATTTTCGCCAGGTTGCTTACCCATATGTGGCAAAACGTCTCCTCACGGATCCAAATCCTGCTCTTCGCAAGCGCCTCATACAGGTAAATTAGTTGGTTTTTAAATTGGTAGGGTCCTGATGTAGCTCAAGTCCATGAATGCTTCCCTAGGACAACAAATTAGGTTGAAGCTTATTATATTTCGGTGGAGACTTGAGTATCTTTAGGTAGCTATCTGGTACCTAATTGACCGTAAGGGAAAATTTGGAGAGCTGGTATTTGTAAATGTGGGATTTCAGTCTTCTTGTTATTGCTCGAGTTCCATTTGGTTGAAGTAAACAGATATTTTCCTTCTGGAAAAATATTTCTTAAAATTTTTTAACTAAAGGTATGTTTCTTCAAAATGTTTTTTGGTTTAGTTTTGAAGTCTTGGACATAAATTTCATGTCATAACTATGTATGAACTTGTAGTTTAGAACATTTGAGGTTGGACTGGGAGGAGCAATGTGAAGGAGAATGGGGGAAGAGGTTTTCTCTTCAAATTACTTTTGCTAGCTCATGTAAATAAACAATGACAATGGAGTTGGAATGGACTTCCCCAGTACTAAATGGAGGCTTATTTGTGCAGCTTTTTGGTAATTGGCTTTTCTTTTAGTTGCATAATAAAATTGTAGTGAAGATGCTATGTATTTGTGGCTTTTTTTAATTTGTTCACCTCCTACATAGTTATTTTAACTTTCCATTCTACCGGAAAGTACCCATGTTAGATAAGGACATTGAATGTTGATGCGGCACATAGGCGCTTTAAATAAGACCAAATATAGGGAAAAATCTGAAGATAGTAAGATTCTGAAAATCACGCTATTGATATTTTGATTCATGATAACAAATTAATCAATAAGATATCTATAAGAAAGCCTCAAGCGGTAAAGCACTTGGACCTATATCATCAAGAAGTATTAGGTCCCGGGTCCTTCCATTGGCTACAAACGATTCCTTAGAGACACTTAGCAGGGCTGTGGCCGAACTGTGGAAAAACTATTATTTTCATAAGCATTTTTGTAAAAGATGTTATCACTAAGGGTATTTACGGCCTGTTTGGCATTATTGTGTAAAAAGTGCTTTTTTTAAAAGCACTTTTTGTAGAAGCGCTTTTTTTAAAAGTGATATTTTAAATAAGCAGTTTGTGTTTAGTCGACCAGTAAAAATGCACTTATGGTATTATTTAAGTGTTTGGCTAGTGTTCAAAAAAGTTCTTTTTTCAATAAAATTACCAGAAAGAATATTAACAGAAGTTTTTTATAATTCAAAAAAATCACTGAAGAACCATTGCAAATATTTAATAATATTTTTTTAAATATTTAAAATATTTTTGCATTATTTAAAATATTTTTTAAATATATAAAATATATTTTAAATATTTAAACTAATTTTTAATATTTTTAAAATATTTAATTTTTTTTAAAAAATTTTATTTTTAACAAAAAATTTGAAATATTGTTCAAAAAATATTTAAAATATTTTCTAAGTATTGTAAATATATTATTAATTATTAAAATATTTTTCATATTTAATATATTTTTTAAAATATATAAACTATTTTTTATATATAAAAATTATTTTTCAAATGTATGAATTATGTTTTAAATATATTATCAAAGTTCATCTTACTTAAATATATTAACAAATTTCAGAGTATCTAAACTAAGTTTTCTCAATTGTTTAATTTTTGCTTCTATTTCTGCTTAGAAGGTGAAGCAGAAATTGTCTAAGTTTTTCTCTTCAAAGGCAGAAAAATAGCGTCTGCTTTCAATAAGAAGTGCTTTTTCATGTTTCCAGACATCCTCCAAATCTTAGAAAAGTACTTTTTTTCAAAAAAAAAAAAAAAAAAAAACATTTTTTTCCCTAAATTAAGCAAAGCCAAATAGGCCCTTATTCTGCTTCTATTTTAAAAGAAAAGCATTAATATTTTGCTTCTACTTAAAAGTACATCTTTAGGCCAAACACCCTTTTTCTTGTTGCACAGAGGGAACTTCCAAGCGGGACAATGCTTGCAACCCATAGATTAGTTGAGATGTAAATAAGTTCATTTAGAGTCCCAATTAACCGAAAAATATGTTTATTGTTCCTATTGCAAGATCGTTTCAATTGTGTCCAATCTGGCTAGTATCGCGTTCATTTTTTTCCTTCCCTTTTTATTTTCATATCTTTGCTATATGCATTGTCTCTCTTGTACCAGGTTCTCTTCAAAGATGGCGTCTTCCAGTGGAAACGGCTTGAAAACCTAATTGTGCTGGCAAAGGAAAATGTAGCCAAGATGAGCAGCACCCCCGCCTTGCAACTGAGGAACACGTAGGTATTTTCTATGCAAAATGACAAATTAAAAAACACTTGGAAAATTAAAAAGAGTATTTCCCATTTTTAGTACAAAGGGGTGTAAATTTTGGAGTCGCATTTGCATGGAAAATTTGGAGAAACGGGTCCTTTGATCTAATTTTTCTCGGGAGAGGCAACTCCTTAGAAAAAGTTCAGAGAATTGAAAAAATTCTCTAAGGGAACATGCCTGTAAGTCTCGTCACCATGGAATCAAATACACTTTTGTAAAGCGTTTTGAGCTAGCTGCTACGTGATAGGCAATTATGTGATGCTACTCTTGTAATGGCCTCTGTAATTTATTTGTATTTTATTCTATTAGCTAAAATATACCTATAAATATATTTACATGCTGAAAGCCATCAAAGGGATGTAAGATTTCATGGGTTTATATTCTCTAAAAAAAAGTGCAATGCTATCATCATGACTCGTTACCTAATATGAATGGCACTCTGCTTCCACAACACTGCAATCTGAACTTTGATTTGATTCAATGCACTGCAAATTTTATATTACTGACCCCAACGTACTTGTATGTTTTCAGGCAAAGTGGGTGGCAAGTTGAGAGGAAGTTGAATCTGACTGACACAATCAAAGATGGAACTCGAATATTCTTGATCGACGAAGGAATCAGGAGGCAACTACTTCTAGCCTTCACCGAAGATTCCAAGCTTCACGTTCAAGAGGTTAGTAGTTTCCACAATCGTGTATGGTCAGATTCACTAATATATACTCTATACTATGTTTATTAATGTGGGTTTTTCACTAAATTGCTGTTCTCGTGTAGCTTATTGATGTATATAGATTGCTCGAAGATCAAATTGATATTCCCACGGTTGCTTTTGAGGTGGCACGAGGTAATTCCCGGTTTCATT
This sequence comes from Simmondsia chinensis, assembly GCA_018398585.1. Classification (NCBI taxonomy): domain Eukaryota; kingdom Viridiplantae; phylum Streptophyta; class Magnoliopsida; order Caryophyllales; family Simmondsiaceae; genus Simmondsia; species Simmondsia chinensis. The sequence continues at coordinate 33,642,810 of JAGTTD010000005.1, forward strand.
TTCTAACCCCATTGAATTTTTTTTCAAAGATGGTAAGTAGAATGCCACTGTAATAAGGGCCATAAACAATTGGGGAAGGATAGAAATGAGCCTCAAACTTAAGACCTCACGTGTGGGGGATGGGTAACCTAACCGGTACACTAAACCCAACAGCTTTAACCCTATTGAATATAACTAGCATTATCGTTGTGGAATCAATTTGTTGTCCGGTGTTACAACCACGGAGTGTTGCTGACGTTAGGAAACAGATTGTGGCAATTTTGATTCCTTTTTTAAAGGAACATAAGTTGTTTTAGGGCCTGCCTTTGCTGAAATTTGAATAAGTAAACATACAATATAGCCAACATTTATATTCACTCAATAAGTTTTGACGTGGAATCAAAGTTACGGCTCATGGTTGCGGTGTCGCGGAAGTGGGTGTCGCAGATGTTGTGTAACAAGTCATGGCAACTGCACTGGATATTTTGGGGAACGTACGAATTTTTTGGGGAAGATACAGCTGCTTTGAAGTTGCATGTTTGCCAAAATTAGAACCAATAGTCATGAAATCATTAATGTTTGTAGCTTTATTAATAGTTTTAACTTGAAATATATTTATAAATATGATTTAGTGAATAAAGTCTAATGTATATGCCTCACAGAGATCATTACAAAGTACAATTATGTTGCATAGCAATCTTAGTTTGATTTGCTTTTTAACATGTAAATACCATCATATCACCGCTAATTGTGTAGCTTGAATGTTTCATTACGTCACATAATGACCTTCATTTGAATCCATGGTTGTTGCTTTGGCACCCCTGATATATCAATTTGCGGTAGTTTTCTACTCTGACCCCTACTAACTAAAAATAAGACTTAGATTCTTGTCATTATTGGGTTTAATTTCGATGTTTCTGACTTGCAGATCTGCCATTGATGGCTCGAGATGTGATACTTTCATGGAGTAACTCAGTCTTGTATGATAGATAGTTGGGAGATCGGATAGCATTTTTCCACAGAGCTAGAGCTTGAATCTCAACAGGTGTATCATAGTATATAGAAAATATATGTTTGTTCTTTATTAGCATAATGAACCACATACGTATATAGGCCATTCTTGTATAAGTTTGGATTGACATAGTTGCGACTTGTGCGTCAGATTGGTTTGCTAAGTTGGGGTCTGTTTTGCAAGTACCTTCCTAGTGGTCTCGAACCCCCAACCGCAACAATCTTACGGAAATCCCTTCTCCGTAAGGGTTCCTAAGGATTTTCCTTACTTCATTAAAAGAGATCAAATACAGGTCAAATGATGGTCAATAGCATTTGACTCGAAAAAATCCAACCCAATATTCAACCAACAGCCTGCCCTATGAGTTACACATGGAAGTAGCAATAAGCTAGGCATGGAGTATGACAAGTGGAAAATTGCAAGCTCCGTCCGTTTGAGGGGAATGTTTTTCCTTCGAAAAATATTTTTCCTTGGAAACTTTTCCTTGTTTGTTTCGAAGGAAAATCGATTTCATAATGTCATGTTTCCTTGATTGTTCATAATCCCTTGTATATTTAGAGGGAAGTTGAGTCTCTAACCCGGTGCGACTGGACCCGTCCCAAACTCGTGTTATGGGTAGAAACAGGTCACAGATTTTTTTCCTTGACCCGACCTGGCCCGGCCCATTGTACGGACAAGTCTGACCCGTGTCAATCTAAGCTGCGGGTTGGGTCACAGATCGACACGGTTTGATCTGTTGTCTACTGCTAGTAGTGATAATGTTTTCACTCACGTCTTTTGATATTACAACAAAGGTGGAAGAAGAAATTTATCCAACCTTATAATAATACAACAACAAACTTAGTGCCACAAAAGACTCCTGCATAAGTAGGGTTTGGGGGTAGATATACGCAGCTTTTCCCTTTCTGAGAGCTACCTTGAATAAATTATTATAGCACTTTATTTATTTATCTATCCAATCTTATAATCATTACATTTATAATTATAATGTAATTTGTTATTTTATATTATTATAGCACTTTATTTATTTATTTTTATGAGAAAATAAATTATTCCGAGTTTTTAATTCGTATTATAATTAGATGATCGTAATCAACATTTTTATATCAACATCCATCACAGATTATATAAATCTCGATTTGGATCAAAATTCAATCTACTATGAGGTCTATTTGCAGAAGACCCTACTCGTAGCCTTTAGGTCTTACTTGATTACTGCAAAGTAATTATATGAAATTAAGTTCATGAAAAGTAGGCATTTATCCTTATGTGTGATAGCCGATACAATCAATGCAAGCTCAAGGAACACAATCGAACGCAGAAATTGCTCAAATCTAGCCATGGGACAGCAATAGCTGCCCCAATTTGTATATTATGTGTAGTATAATCTCCAAGAGGGAGTAATCACACAAAATATCTCATGCTAACTAAATCTTCTAAAGATAGTATTTATAGGGGGATTACTAGGGTTAATGTAAATGAGGTGGCAATAGTGATGTGGCGGCTGATGAGTCAGGCAGTGATGTGGCGCGAGCTGCGGGACCCAGCTGCTGACGTGGGGAGGGATAGACTAGAGAGAAAACACCCTTCATATACAATGAAGCTACTATATATAGAGTTAGGAGAGGGCAAGGTCAGACATAATCTTAAATAGTTTAAGCAACTGCTTGGAGCTCCCGAATTTTAGGGGTTGTGATATTAAAGTATCAATTGTTAATATCAATAAGTTTTATGATGAAAGTTCTTATAATTTGTTGTATATGAAAAATCCCTTATAAAAATTTTTTCTTGAGATCTTGAAAATGTTAGGACTAGCTCTAGGGAGGGGTATTTAGAGTATAAAATTATTTCTGAGCCTTCATCTATCAACTTAAACTTTTAGAATAGTTGGTTCCTTAATATGGTATCAGAGCCAAGATGACTAAGAAGTCATATGTTCGAACTCTTTTAATATTAAAATAGTTTAAGTACAAGATATGATGTGGGCCTGTGCATTACCCAAACTTTAAGCCCAATTGGCATTTACCTGAGGAATGTGAGTCTAATAATTAGAATCGTATATAAGAGTTGTAAGAGTGAATAGATTAATTGGTTTTATGATTGAATCCCACTTGGGCTTATATGTAGATCTTATGTATATCATCTCCATGAGTTAGGCCCAGGCGAAAATTTAACAGGGCATAGTTGGTATGTATTAAAGGACTTACTCTATTTACTAATATCTAAACTACTCTTAATTTAACCAGTATATTTTAAATTGTATTGATTCCACCTGGCTACAAATTAAAAAAAATCCAAAAACAAATTTATAATTATAAAAAATTAAAAATTGTAAGTAAAAGAAGATAAAACAGCCCAAGACTAGTTAGTTCTTTTCGTGCTCTTAATTTTATTATCATCATAAAATTTGACGTTGGCATTTTGACTTTCTTTTCATTTCCTTTTTTCTTTTTCATTTTAAATTCGTTTGAAATTAATACGTTTCAGAAAACCACATACGCACACGGCATCACATCTTTCTCCACGTGTCAGCCGACAGTTACTACAACACAAATGCACATCACATCTATATATTATATAATATGTATACAGAGATGACTCTTGTAATAGGGTGAGAGCGAAAGTGTGAATGTTAAGAGAAGATATTAAGCTCTTAAGCTTTCAATATGATCGAATCTCTGTCCACTGTTATAGAGAAGCTAATAGACCGGCATATTGGTTGGCAAACGCTCGACTTGAGGGTTGTGCCATCATCCTCCGCACAAATCCCTCCTCCCCATTCGTGTCGGTGCCTTAAATTCCCTCTAAAGGGACGACGATCTTAAGAAATTTATCTTTTACCATTTAAAAAAAAGTTAAGGACAAGGGATGACGCTGTTAGTAAAGATGAACTATAGTGGTAGCAGGCTATGGTATGCGATGGAGGTGGATGATGACAATGAGGTGAAATTATAAGGGTGATGAGCCATGCTAGGGGCCACAATGGTGAGTGATACGGGGATTCACTACGATGGTGGTGGCTTATGGCCATAGTTGGTGATAGATGGAGCGGTTGTCATGGTCAGAGGGTATTGATGAGTAATGTGGGTTATGAGTGAATTAGCATAATGACTAGTCACGGTAATAGAGGGTCATGAGTGCAGCTACCCATGGTGATAAAAAGTGTGGTGTGGGTGCAGTTTGGCGATAAAATTGAAAGTGCATCATGATGGTAAAAATTCAAGGCTAATGTAATATTTTCAAAACATCTTTTTTAAATAAGCTGTAAATAAGATTTAATTTTGCATCTTTTTTCATGTAATTATAAAATAACTTTTTAATTTTTTTAATTTAAGTTATGAAAAGAATATAAAAGGATCTTTTTTAGCAATCAAATGCAAGCCTGACTTTGTCCTAAAAGGAAAAAAAAAGCCTAACATTCCCCTAGAATTTTTTTTTATTTTTTTATTTTTACAACTTTAAGCTGTTAAAAAAAATCAAACTAAATATGACCATAGTTGTATTAACCTTTTTCTTTAACAGTTTCTGGTACTGTTCATAAAAATTAAAGGTCAAGAAAAATTAAATTAGTTTTGACCAAAAATACAAAAGTTTCCTTGATGAAATAAAATGTTGGGGGATCTTATCACCTCCTTTGAAATAAAATAAGGGAAACTATAACTTACATACCCTAATGTTTGAATATTTTAGTAACCTGACAGAATATATATAATGAGTATTTTGAGGTTTGAATATTTCTCATTTGGGTATCTTATATCGAAATTTAACAAATTTTTGTGAGTATCTGACCAATTTTATATAAAAAATATTGATATAATGACTTTATTTTGATAATATATGTAAGATATGCTAATATTTTTATTGAACACCTAAGAATTGATATAAAATATTCATGTAATATGAATGTAAACTAGCTAAATATTGTATCAATCATGTGTCATTTCTAGGGCTGCAAATAAGCCGAGCCAGCTCATGGACCCTCGCTAGCCAGCTCGTTATAAAGCTTGAAAAGCTCAGCTCGCTTTGAGCTCGAGCCGAGCCAAGCTGGCTTATTGAGCTTACCGAGCCAAGCCCGAACCTAGTAAAGCTCGAGCTCGTAGGCTCGCGAGTTTGAATGAGTTTTTTTAGTATAATATATTTGCTTAAATATTGCCTAATGAAGCCATATTGGAGTACAAATGAGTCAAGCCCGAGCTTAAACAAGCCCAAATGAGCCTATATTGAGCTTAAACGAGCTGAAATATTGCCAGCCTAATTTGAAGTTCACCGAGCTTACATCGAGCCGAGCCGAGCCGAGCCCGAGCTTTTGACGAGGCGAGCTCGAACCTGAACTGCAAGCTTTGAGCCCAGCCTAAGCTGAGCTTAAAGCTAATGAGTTCAGCCTCGAGCCTCGAGCCCATACACCCCTAGTCATTTCTAATTTTTTTAGTAAAATATTATTAAATTCTAATAAAAATATTAATATATTATTGAAATTATATAATTTTAGTACTTTTTAACAAAAAATTATTAAATTTTTGTTAAAAAATATTTAATTAATAAAATATTTAAAACGTAATGTTGGAAGCATAATGTATCTCGAAATATAACTCCTCTTTTATAATTGTTTTCCGTAGAGAAAAGGAAACAGAGGGAGAGGGGAGAGAGAGAGAGAGAGAGTTTACCTACTCGATGGAGAGCTGACCTTGTCAATTCAATCAATTGAGAATCTCAGGTACTTCCTTTCTCTCTCTCTCTCGATCAATTGATTCCCCAATTCAACTTTGCAATTTGAATCGCAACGATTATCATATCGAATCGTCAGTTATTGTTTATTTGACGTTGTTATTGTTTGCAATCTCAATCTCGATCTTTTTCTGCTTTACCTATTGTGATCGAATTGGTGCATTTTCCCACTTTTTTTTTTTTTTTGTTTATATTTGCTTGGTTATTTTTTGTGATTCTGAGTCATTTCATACTTATGTTAAGGAACTAACTTTTCCAAAAGTTAGACAGACAGGTGAAGGTTCAAAAAAAAGTTTATACTCTAGCTCGCCTCCTCACGCAAATTCTTGTTGGACTTGAAGCGTGGATATTGCACAAGCTGACCCATACCTTTGTGCTTCAAATATATTAATATTTAGAGTGGAGACTGTTGAGATTTGAACTTGTGACCTCTTGGCCAACATAATTCTGATATCATGTCAATGAACTAATTTTTTCAAAAGCTTAAGCTAAGGATGAAGGTCCAAGAATAGTTTATACTTTAACATGTCCCCTTATGCAAATGTTCGTTAGGCTTGAAGCGTAGATATTACACAAACTTAACCCATACCTTGTGCTTAAAATACATTAATATAATGTTTAGAGTGGGGTTTGTTGAGAGTAGAATTTCGTGACCTCTCGGTCAACGTAGCTTTGATATCATGTCAAAGAACTAACTTTCTCAAAAGTTTAAGCCGATGGATGAACGATCAGGAATAGTTTTATGCTCTTAACATGTCCACTCATGTAAATGCTCATTGGACTTGAAGCATGGATATTGTAATGGGACCATCCATACCTTGTGCTTAACGTATTTTTTTTTTTGAACAGAGTGCTTAACATATTTAGTATAACATTTAAAGTGGATGTTATTCAGATTTGCACTCGTGACCTCTCGGTCAATAAGGTTTTGATACTATGTCAAGTAACCAACTTTCCTAAAAGATTAAGCCGATAGATTAAAGTCTATGAATAGTTTTATACTCTATCATATCCTCTCATGCAAATGCTCATTGCACTTGAATTGTGGATAATGTGCAGGCCCATCTATACCTTGTGCTTAAAATATATTAATATTTAGAATGGAGTTATTGAGATTCAAACTCGTGACCTCTTGGTCAACTTAGCTTTGGTACCATGTCAAGGAACCAGCTTTCCAAAAGCTTAATTGTTGAGTAAAGGTCCAAGAATAATTTTATACTCTAACATCCCATATCTTCATTAACGTGCAAGATTTTTGTGGGTTTGTTTTTTAAACTGGTGTTTGTTATTTACATACAAAATTATAGGCCTTGGAAACCATGGGGAAGTGAAAGAATTCTTTCCTTTTTGCTAATCAAGTGCTAAAAGTTTGAAGAATATATTTTGGGTAATATTATTGGCTGAACAAAATTGGTAATGTCAAAGCAACTTTATAAAATCATGTCGCTATCATTTACTACAAGTCACAGTATTGCTCTGTCAATAATAATTATTGCCTTAATAATAACAACCATCTATATTTTATTCTCTTCTTGGTATGCTGGTAGGGTCGGAATGGAGTTGATTTGAATTGAGGACCCTTGTCTCGTTCTTAGTATTGTTTTACTATTAGACTAAGGCCTCTTCAGCGAGGAATATATCTAATTGTTCACATACTGAGTTGAATTTGATCTTCCCAATTTTCGAAGTGTCTGTGCCTATTGCGTGAAGAGTCTGGAGGAGTACTATGTGGATCTCACAAGCAGTGTTTACGAAGGTAGTGTTTTCCTCCTGTTTGTTTTGAGGGTAGACATGAAGAAGCATAGTGCTTGTTGGGGCAAGTTTGTTGGTTTGGTCTGTTTCCTGGGTTAGGGAATATTGTAATTCCCTTTATGTTAGGACCAACCATAAATACTGGACCTTAAATGGAAATAGCAAACACAAATTTAAGGATTGGGGAAAATATTGCGACACCAGAATTTATGTGATTCAGTCAAAGCCTATACTGCGGAGGGACAACACAATAATTTCACTATTGGAATAGAGGTATTACAATAGTGTTTCAATCACACTTTACCTCTCATTGTTATTCTTCTTCCTACTTTCCCTTATTATATCAAGCAGAAGAGGACCCTATTTATAGCCTTTATAACTATAAACCTAAAGAGCCCAAGAGTCACCGTTAAGGACCCTATTTATAACCCTTTATAACTATAACACCCTATTTTACCCATTGCCTTGCTAAGGTCGCAATCATTGTTTCAGCTGAATCTATGATTTTGGAGCTGATAGGATGGAAGTGTTGCCCTCGACAAGCTTTCCTGCTTTCGATTCTTCTTTCCAGTGATATAAATGTGATGGGTTTTGAAGGTTATGTTCGTATGGTTTACTTCTAAAGGATAGGGTTTGTTGATTTGGAAGTGGAATGAGGCTATGGGATGGGTATCAGGAGTAATCTCTTCACTTGAGCGCAACCCATTTGGGTACGAGAAAATGGGTTTCTTGGTTCCAGTTTACGACCATTTTAGTTTGTATTCGGTTTGTTCAGTAATGGTGATGCACGCTTGAGCTATCTAAGGGATGGGACAAATCACGTAAACTATCCTTTAGTCTATCTTTAGCCAGTGATTTTTTGCTAATCGCTTTTTTTATCGCTAGGTTCATTTGGATAACTCTTTTACATTTTAATTTTTAGTTGTTCTGCTTTGCTTTTTCGCTTCACTGATACCCCTGCAAGTATGTTGATCAACGCTTTTTATCATCTGCAGCGGTGGGCTTTTATATATAGATCGAACTGTGTATATTAGTCTGTCCTGTTGTTCTTGGAAGGACTTGGTATCTATTTGTCCATGAAAAATAGAGGATGCATGTGAGGCGTTGAAAAGTTTGAGCTGGTTTTGCATCTTCATGGCCTTTCAGTGTTTCTATAAAAGAGGAAGTCAGCGAAACATTGTCAAAACTGAAAATGTTCAGCCACAACTCCAACCTGCGAATGTTGACGATGTTCAGTTGACTATCAACTGGGATGACGTGACTTGTCCAATATGCTTGGATTATCCTCATAATGGTGTACTTCTTCAATGTTCATCTTATGATAAAGGATGCCGTCCCTTTGTATGCGACACAAACCACTTGCATTCGAATTGCCTCAACCGTTTTAAAACTGCTTATGGCACGCCATCAGGGGCCATATCACCTTCATCATCCAATTCAAGTTCTACAGAGAACTTCCAAGCACCGGTACCAGAAAGCAACTCTAAGCCAACTTGTCCATTGTGTAGAGGAGAGGTAAGTGGGTGGGGTATTGTCGAGAAGGCCCGTGAATATTTGGATCAGAAAAGACGTTGTTGTGAAGAGGAGCAATGCGCCTTTGTTGGAATCTATTCAGAGCTCCAGAAGCATGCTCTTTTAGAACACCCAAATTCTCGTCCATCAAGCATTGATCCCGCAAGGCAGCTTGACTGGGATAATTTCCAGCAATCAGCAGAGATCATTGATGTTCTTAGTACCATTCATTCAGAAATTCCGCGTGGAGTGGTTTTGGGGGACTATGTGATTGAATATGGTGATGATGATACTTCAGACGAGTTTGAGGACTTCCCTGGTGATGAAGGAAATTGGTGGACATCCTGCATCTTGTATCAGGTATTTGATAACTTTAGAAATTCGAGGAATAGGAGGAGGTCGAGAACTAGCCATGCAAGAAGAGGAAGTCGCAATTCTAGCAACGATACCTCAAATTCAGATGAGGGTTCTGTGACATCTATCGAATTTCCAGAGTATAGGGATGAGATGGATGATGACTTTGTTAACACAAGAAGGCCGTCAGGGAATAGTTCGAATAATTTGAGGTCAGTGTTATCCTTTATGAGAATATCCTTGTATGTCTATAACTCTGATTACATACTTATTGTGTCATAATATAATTGCTTTCTCTGAACTGTTCTTGTGTCTTAATGTGATTGCATTTCTTATCAAATAAAAATAGGCAACACCTTAGTGAAATTACAGTTTGAATGACATAACTAGTAGAAGTAGAATGCGTCTTTCTTGTTTGAATTATTTAGAAGATGGCATGTTGATACTTATGTTCCGTGTTCCCTTTTTGCTTTTTTAGGTTGGGGGCCCTCAGAAACAGCCTCCCTTCAGGATAGTAACTTGTAAGGATAAGGCTGCATACATTTGACCTAGGCGGGAGCCTTTTAGGCAATGGGGTGGTTGTTGTATGGCATGTTGATAACTTTTTTTTTTTATGCATCTCATGTCAATCTTTTGAATATGTTTGTTGTTTTTGCAGTTCTCGAAGAAGACGCTCCCGCTTCTATGACAATTAGGTGAGAAAGCTTGCTGCTGTTTGCTTTTTGATTGGCGAAAACTTCATTTTAGTTTACTGCCGGGTGCTTTAGATCCTGATGTTTTTAGCGTGTGTCGATGAGGTATTTTTCTTGCCCAGCAAGAAAGAAAACGTGTCAGTAAGAGTCATTTGACTTGTTGTCATTTCCTTTTTGTCGTTGATCACTATAGAACCCTCTTCCGCGACGCCTCCAACCCCGGGGAGAGAGGTGAGGAGTGAAGAGATCATGGAAATCTGATAATAAGAGGTAAGGGTATAAATGAGTCAAGCTGGTTTTGGATTCCCTCGTGAGTTGGCTAGTTAAAAAGCTTGAAAGGTTCACCTCGTTTTGAACTCATGAGCCTGAACAAGCTTATATCAAACTTAAATGGGCCTAAACAAGCTACGTGTCACAGCCCTACTAATGTTGTGGAAAATTTTCGACCATGCAGCGCCAGAACTTCATCGGCTCCTGACTAGTCTTTCTCCATTAGAGTTTCCTTAACACTCTCTCCCACCTTTTTCACGCAACCCTAATAATATTGTCAAGTGCATCTTTTCTTAAATCGAGAGACCCTCGAAGTGTATCAACCAACCTGGAGTCTCTCTTCCCCTAGGTTAGCCCGCTGCCCCACCAAGTCCCACATCAACAACTTCTTATCACTGTGATCCCATCTTCGAATGCTCGAGCCGTTGTTAGGACCATAGTTGCACAAAGCAGGAGCAGAAACGGAAGTGGAAACAGGGGAGCAGGCAATCATTGAAGTTTCTATTACCGGGAGGGTGGAGGGATCTATTATGTTACCATATATTATATACACAAGAAAAATTAATTATTTGAGCTGTTAAAGTCATGATGTAAGAACAAAGTCAATATTAAGCAGCATTCAAGAAAATTGAGTATTCTAATGAGTAAGGCCAAAACAATTACTCCCAACATGTCCACAAAATTCAATTATTCTTTAAGTGGAGTGATATAATTAGCCAAAAAATTATCTAATACGTATCTTCGCAAAATGATATCATGATTTTTTGAATCGTGTTTCAGTCAAGCTTGGAACATGTTGGGAACGTGTCTCTGACTTCAAAAAAACGAATTGTGTTTCTGAGCATAGCATTTTAGGAGTGTCATGAAACTATTGTTGGGACCTCTTGCCGACATGGCATTTGGATGTATGAATCCGCCAAGGTGTCATTGCATGTGCTGGTCCTTCATGGCCGCACTATTCGACCATTGCCCAATTACACTTTATTAGTTCTCCACAGCCTGACACTTCGCTTGTGCATCCTGCCCGAGTACTGGGCCAATTGCATTCATCATGGCGACAACTGTGTTGACCAATCTTGTCTCCCGTACACAAGGTCAACCACGATGTGGATCACTGTGTTGCTCATCTTGTCCACATCGACCCGCTTGGTTGACCATTCTCCTGCATCACATGGCCTTTAACTGAGTTAGCTATCCGCCATGGTCTCGGTCTTGCTCGCAAAACAATCTCCCATTGTGTTGAACACACTAACAATGATCGCCCTTTGCCATGTCAACCCCTTGACCGGACTAGGTCATTCATGTTTCAGTCAACATCGCTCAAAGAACCCTTGCTCACGGGTACCCGTGGGCCATCACATCTTAAGAGTATGTGCCTCGTGCTCATGACACACTATCCCTGTGGAGCAACCATGCGCGTACCATCTTGTGGCTTCCATTTCAAATTTATACATGCTAGCAACAAGCCAACAAGCACCTGCATCCAACTTGTACAGTTTCACCGGATCCATGGCACAATGCCCACGAGATCCTGTGAGTTTGGCCGTGGAGCACCATGACTCGTTGGGCTCAAGCATCCCATTCCCCTCACTTTAGATGTTGACAAACCCATCCTAGAAGGCACACGAGGATACTAACTTCCATTCGTCCCACAACGTGCACTGCACAAACTGACTTCACAGGCCCTCTATACACAGCATAAAGGGACCTTGAGTGAGCTAAGATGTTATTGTAGTGGTTTGTCTCCCAATCCCCAAGCAAGATGTCTTGAGTTCAAAGCTCGCTACCCTCTCCTCAGGTGCTGGTTTCCATCTTTGGGGAAGATGTTGTATTCCTTGTCAAAAAACAATAAAATAAAGGAATTTTGAGTTGTTGGGCTTGACACCAAATTCTCAAAGTTGCTTGTTAGAATCATGCGTGCCCATTGCCCCTGGCAGACACTACACCCTAGGTACAAGGGCTACCCTTGTCCAGCGATCTTGTCAACCATCAAGACCCTTGCTTCTTAGAGCATCCCAGGAGGTTCACAAAATCCCAAGGCAATTCCAAAGTCACGGTTGATATATATCGAAGGGCACGCTTAGACACAGAGCTCGAGCTCACAGTTTAGCTTGGGCCAAGCCAAATGTTGACTAGCCAAGCCTTGAGCATGAGGAGCCGAGGCTCAACTCAGCTCATTTACACGCCAGAGAGGGGGATTGCCTAGTCGCAGAACATTTATAGAAACATCCCAACTTTTGGAACGACTTGAGAGCGTCTATATTGAGCTTTTTAAAATACTTGTTAGAAAGCTTTTAGATAGTGGGGAGTAAAAGATAATACTACATTGGGATTTCCGAATGCCGTTCTAACAGTTTGGTCCTTGCTTTGGCGGGAGCCTTTCAAGCATTGGGTTTTCTATTGTTGTTGATTCTAACAGTTGGGTCTCATGGTGCACTTTCTGTACTACATTCTATATGGAGAGTCATTTAGAAAATTAGATCAACTAAAATGTAACTTTTTTTTTAGCCTTTTTATATGGACCCACATTAATAGATTAAGGTGCTTTAGGTAACCAACTGTATTTTCCTTATACATGTAAAGAAACACACCTGAGGATAGCCTTCTCGGAAGAACTCGCGCGCCTACAGAATGGGGGCGAGCTCTAAGCTGGGCAAAGAAGTCCAATGGGTCACTAAAACTGTCATGATGACCTTATTTGGCAATCTCGTCTGTCGCCATATTACCCTCCCTAAAGCAATGATTGAATCTACCTCCCATCCTGTCACAATCAATTCTCTGAATGTCGTGAATTGCTTCTGGATTTGTCAAGGGGACTTAAAGCGCTCCTTCAGGAACTTAATAACAATCTCACTGTCTCCCTCCTCCTGAATATTCCGGAAACCAAATGTATACTTTAGAAAGTGTGGATGCTCTAATTTTCCTAAAACTAACTCTGTTCATGCTGAAACAGAAAACGAGGAGGATGGAGACGGATGTAGCAGTCGCGAACGCTCGGGACGAGCGTAGTGATCCGAAATGGTAGATATGTCTTCACCTATGTGATAATCTCTTCTGGTTAGACAGAAGTGGTCAGAAGTTAAAATTAAATTCTCTTTTAGTCGTATGAATTGATGTTGTGCATTTTAGGCTCTGTTCTTTGCTCATATGTACCGTGTGGAAGATTCAGATATAGAAATAGAAAGTTTTTTAACCATTTGCAGGATTATTTGTACCATTTATTTGTAATGGTTGTATATATTTGTGAGGATGAAAAAGTTCAGAATGTGTAGGGTTTTCTTTACGTAATTAGCATGCAACTAGATAGAGTTGACAAAATCTGATATGTCACAGTAATATGGGACATAGTTGGTATGTGGTGATATATATGGTTGGATGCTGTTTTCGGTGTGTATTAGGCTACTTGCTAGGTTCGTGACCCCAACTTATCATGGTATGCGTTTTTTTTTTTTTTGGATAATTGGTTACTGAAAATCCACAAGTGCAAAAGACAAGAAACAAAATGGTACAAACGCATGAAATAATATGAAGTCGAAAATATAGTGACAGAACAAACAATAATTGTGATCTAACGACTTCGACAAACCTAATGACTCCAACTTGGTGGGGGATCATGATCTAATGACTTCGACAAACCTAGCAACCTCTTTGTTCTAGAAGTTCTTACACCAATTGCCAAGCGCATGAAATATTATGAAGTTGAAAATATAGTGACATAACACACGATAATTGTGATCTAATGACTTAAACAAACTTAGCAACCTCTTTGTATGAGAAGTTCCTACACCAAATGCCAACCGGCAGCTTGAGTCTCATCCGAATGCTCTAAAACATGTCTTTAAGGCAAAATCTTTCATCTTCAAATATCAACTTGTTTCTTTTATTCCAAACGATGCATACTACTGCAAAGAAAAGCATGCCCTAGCCTTCTTTCGGAAGATGCCTCCTCTCTGTATGCGGTCCATTGCTCAAAATGCTCCTTAATGGTTACGGGAGGAGTAAGCTGAAGCCTCCACCAGTTAAAGCAAAAGGCCGATAGAGCCCACACAATACGCAGCTAAGAAAAAGGTGGTTGACGAACTCCTCGATTTTGTACCAACAGCTCTACTTCCCTTGGGGTCATTTCGTGTTTACTTTGCTGAAAAGCACCATTCATACTAAAAGTTCCACCTTTAAGCAGCCAATCTTTTCCACACGCTCCCAACAAAGCTATCTATACTTGTCACCCTTTTCCTCATAAGAGCTAATGTTAATAAGTTGACTGAGTAATTACCTTTTGAGTTGAAGAACCACATCAATTGATCTTCCATGTCGCATTGGGTAGTCACCACTTGCATTATGTTGTTGAATTGCCAAAACCCCTTGGCTCTCAATGGTGGGGGTGGTAGTGTACCACCCCCGGGACCTCAGGTTAGGCATCTTCCCCCTTCTCGTTGGCATTACCCATGTAAAAAAATTGTTGTTCAGTTAACTCACCATAAATGCTTTGCTAATAAAAAAGCTCGTTCTTTAATAGAATGCCCACCCACTACCCCATTTGGGTAAACGTGTATGATTTTGTCGGTGGGACAATCCAATGAGTCTTGGAAATCTTCCTCTGAACGTCTCTTCTTAGGAATTTCATTATCGAGTCAAATTCCTCAATTATGTGTCATGGATGGTCAATCCTAGCTCGTGGTAGTGGAAATAGAATTTCCAGATAAGCAAAATTCTTTCTTGGAAGCTTAATTCCAACAACGTGCACTTCAAGCATTTGCAAATAGAAACAAATTATGTTATGGACCATTGTGCAACGTAAGGAGTTTCGAGAGTGGATCCTCTCATTGCCTAAATTTGATCATAATGCTCAAAATGCAATCTTTAGAACCCTTTTAGTTTTGCACCGTGTATACTTCTTTTCTTTCTCTCTTTCTTTGTTGTTATATCACATTGTATCTTGCGGAGATACTTTCCCTTTCCTTATTCAATTATGAATAAAAATCTTCCTTTGAGGGGTAGCTCAACAGCCCATTTTGTGCACAAAAAGTTGATCCTCTCCCTCAGATAGTTGGAGAATATAAACCGATAGCATGTTGTAATGTGCTTTATAAAATAATTTCAAAGATCACTGCTAACCGCTTATGTGAGGTGTTACATAAAGTCGCGAATTTAACTCAGTGGGCTTTTGTTCGGGGGCATTCTATGTTTGATGACATCTTACCGGTCAAGAGATTATAAAGCACTACACAAAGAAGCATATGTTGGCATGTTGTTTCATGAAGATTGATATTGGGAAGGCATATGACATGGTAGATTGGGATTTTCTCTTTGATTTGCTAGCAAGGCTGAAATTTCTGCCAAACTTTGTCAATTGGATAAAACTATTATAAAAATTCAGAAAAATACTTGCAAAAACCTTGCAACCGGGTATCCAAAAGATCTCAGGTGTTGAGGCGTGTAATCACTTTCCTTAAAGCTTATTTCGGTATACGAAATATCCTCGGGGATACAACAACTACCAAATATGGAGTGAAGATATGTATGAGGAGAGATTGATAAAGATGACTAGAGATTGGCTTGATCAAACACAACATACAATAGAAAACTCACACAAGAACACAAGAACATTTGATGAAGTTCTTCAATTTTCTCTCTTATGATTTTCTCTACACATTCATATATCTTTCTCATCACAAGAGTGGGGGTATATATTTGTATATCATGTTAGAGAGACGTCCCAAACGAAGAGCCATAAACACATAAAAGAACCGGGAAGAAACCGCGCAGAAAATCGTCAAAACCGACCTGTGTGTCGAAGCTATGTGTCGACACACAGGTCGACACACGGGCTTTCTGTAAGCCTGTCTGTCGAAGCACAATTTCTGTGTGTCGACACACAGGTTTCACTCATGCGCTACTGTAATGGGCTATGTGTCGACACACGGGCCATGTGTGTCGACACACAGCTGTCTCCCCTGCGGTCTGTAGGATTTTGTGTCGACACACATGGCCCATGTGTCGACACACACCCCCAACAAGCTCTAATCATTCAAACAAGTATCAGGACAACCTCAAATACATCTTATACATATATATACAACATTTAACACATTTATATACACATTTATCAACACATATTTTGAAAATACACTAACAATCCCCCACCATTTTCAAAATACAACCAATCTCTCTATTACATCTCGAATAAAGGACGCCATGTTGTGCATCAACATGGGTGTCTCCTGATTGAACCCCTGGCTAGTGAAAGGACCATATAGTTAATCGGATTGAAAATGGTAGACCAAGCTTTGAACCATACAACCCATTTGACTAACCGACTATCCAATCACACACTAGGCGTACTCCCCGTACACACCCTACACCTCCCAGATCGACACATTTGTGGCCTTGTGTCCTATACCCTTCGTGAGTGTTTCAGGGCCAAACCCTTAGTCAAAAATCACCCCTTTGAAGCGGCCAAACTTCAACACACACTAAGGTGGACCTCATGGATTATGTCCCTGCGACGTGACATTCAATAAGTTCTAGAACCAGGTCTATTAAGAGCAAATGCTCATCCTTTTAGTATTTCTAACGCAGGTACCAAGCACATCACACTCGGGATGGTAATTTTCAATTTGTGCTTGCAGTCACACAAATGACAAGTCTCTCTCATTGAACCTGAGACCTAGCGTCATACTAGGCGTCGAGTTGAGGGCCTATCATGGGCGACTAAAAATGATAGGTTTCACACCAATCCCTTCACTTGTTTTCAGAACCAAATCTCTAGCTAGGCCTTTTGTAAACGGATCTGCTAGATTCTGACTGGTCCTCACGAAGTCCACGGTGATGACACCCTCTCGAATGAGGTGTCTCACCATACCATGTCTTACACCAATGTGTCTGGACTTCCCATTGTACACCTCGCTATACGCTTTAGACAGAGCAGCCTGACTATCACAATGGATAGAAATCGGTGAGAACGGCTTAGGCCACAAAGGTATCTCATACAAGAGATCCTTTAAATACTCGGCTTCTTTAGCCGTAGACGCGAGAGCTATAAACTCCGCTGCCATCGTTGAATCAGTTATGCAAAACTGTTTCTTGGAACCCCAAGAAACCGCACCCCCACCAAGTAGGAATACCCACCCACTTGTGGATGCATAATCCTCCACATTGGAGATCCAACTTGCATCAGAGTATCCCTCCAAAATTGGAGGATATCCTACATAAGAAAGACCATAACTCGTGGTCTTCTTTAGGTACTTTAGTACACGTTCCACAGCTTTCCAATGGCTATTACTAGGATTGCTAGTATATCTACTCAGCTTTCCAATAGCAAAGGCTATATCTGGCCTTGTGCTCGTCATGGCATACATAAGACTACCAATGACTTGGGCATATCTCAGTTGTGACACTGGAGCACCCTCATTTGGTACTAGTTTCACACTAGGGTCCAACGGAATGGACGCCGGAGCACACTCATCAAAGTGGAACCTTCTCAAGACATTTTTAATGTAGTGAGACTGTGTCAAAGAAATGGAATCACCACTCCTTACAATTCTAATACCGGGAATCACCTCCGCCTCACCCATGTCTTTCATAACAAAGTTTTCAGAGAGAAATTGTTTTGTCCTCTCTACTTGTTCCACATCAGTACCGAATATCAGCATGTGATCGACATACAAACATATAATGACCCCTTTGCCATTATCAAACTTGCTATAGACGCATTTATCCGATTCGTTTATAACGAATCCGTTGTTTAGAAAAACTTGGTCAAATTTCTGGTGCCATTGCTTCGGGGCTTGCTTCTACCCATACAGAGAACGTATGAGTTTACATAATTTTCTCTCTTGGCCCGGAACAACAAAACCTTCCGGCTGTTTCATGTACACTTCCTCCTCTAGCTCACCATTCAGGAAGGCCGTTTTGATATCCATTTGGTATATCACTAGTTTATAAATGGAGGCAAGGGCAATCAATGCCCTTATTGTCGATATCCTTGCCACGGGGGCATACGTGTCAAAGTAGTCCAACCCATGCTTCTGGGTGAACCCTTTAGCCACCAATCGGGCTTTGAACTTGTCAATCGTTCCATCGACTTTCATCTTCTTTTTGAAGATCCACTTACATCCGATGGGCTTACTTCCTTGTGGAAGCTCCACAAGGATCCAAGTATTATTACCTAAGATGGAATCCATCTCATCATTTACAGCCTCTTTCCAAAACAAGGCATCATGAGACCTCATCGCCTCATTAAACGTCATGGGATCAGCTTCCATGACACAACAATATGGAAACACTCGGTCCACACCGTTCCTCGAACCTTCTACCAAATACGTGTAGAAGTCCGAACAGAAGGATTTCTCCTTCCTTGCTCTCTTACTCCTTCGGAGTTCTAGAGCACTATCAGGGACATTCTCCCTCTCATGATGGACAACGTCATTAGACACTTGCGTGTCAATCTCAACCGGTACATAATCCCTCGATTTAGGGATAGAAGTAAACCGATTCTCATCAAATATTGCATCTCTCGATTCTATTATCGTATTCACGTTGATATAATCATTAGGTTCGACAACATAGAACTGATATGCCTTACTATGAGACGCATAACCCACAAAGATGCAATCCACGCCTTTTTCACCTAATTTTTTCTGTTTAGGTTCAAGGACTCTAACAACTGCCCTACACCCCCACACTTTTAGGTAATCTAAATTAGGGGCTTGTTTGTTCCACAACTCATATGGGGTTATTTTATTTCTGTTGTTCGGAACTCTATTTAATATATGACAGGCCGTTAACATAGCCTCACTCCAAAATCCATCGTTGAGATCGGAATAAGATAACATGGAATTAACCATCTCAGTTAGAGTCTGATTTTTCCTCTCAGCCGCGCCATTTTGTTGTGGCGTATAAGGTGCAGTTATTTCATGTATTATTCCCGTAGATTCAAAATATTTAGGTTCGTATTACTCCCCACCACGATCCGACCTTAAGCGTTTGAGGAAGGTTTCACAGTGTAACTCAGTTTCTGCTTTATATGCCTTAAATCTATCAAGCGAGTCGTCTTTGTTACTTATCAAATATACATAACAAAATCTTGAACAATTGTCGATAAATGTAACAAAGTAATTCTTTCCACCTAAACTCGGTGTGCGCTTGAAATCACATAAGTCACTACGTACTAGGTCAAGTAGATTAGTCTCTCTTTGCACTGACGGAAATGGTAATTTCGTTATCTTAGTTAGCATGCACGTTCTGCATTTGTCATCAACTTTATCTATGTGTGGAATCAACAAAGAATTAACCATTTCATGTAATCTATTAATTCACATGACCTAGTCTACAATGCCATAAAAACGACGAATCAAGCATATAAATAGAATTTGCAATTTTATTATTGATATTCATCTTAAAAATTCCGTTACATAGGTACCCTTTGCCAACAAATACGCCACCCTTTGACAATATGAACTTGTCGGCCTCGAAAACCAACTTGAACCCAAACCTATTTAACAAGCCACCGGACACGAGATTCTTCTTAACGTCAGGAGCGAAGTATACATCGGTTAAAGTAAGGGTTTTTCCAGATGTGAAAAGTAAATCAACTTTTCCCTTCCCTTTAATCGATCCGACACCCCATTTCCCATGAACAACTCAGTTCCATTGTTCATGGCCTCAAAAGTTGTGAAGAACCCCCTGTCCTTACATACATGTCTCGTGGCCCCCGAGTCAATCCACCAAGAGTTATCACTCTCGACTAGATTGACTTCCGATATCATCACCATGAACCTCTCGTTCGAATTTTTAGTGCGATGATCAAGCCCCTAGCCTTTGTTCTTTTTAAGGCGGTAACAGTCTTTGCGAATATGACCGGGCTTCTGACACTCCCAACAGACCACTTTCGGCCTCTTGTCATGCTTCTTCTTTTGGAAGTGTCCGGTTCTCTTGGGTCCCTTACTCGATTGGCCTTCTTCAGTGACGTTGATTTTACCAACATCACTGGGGCGGTCTTTGTTGTCATCCTGTACCCTGTAACCTTCCTCAACACGCAAATGGTTAGCCAGTTCCTCAATTGACATGTCCTCCTTCTTGTGTTTTAGACTTTTCTTTACATCTTTCCAAGAGGGAGGAAGTTTGTCAATTAAGGAAGAAACAACAATTGTATCGTCCATATTCATGTTGTGTTGTTTAAAATTATTTAATATTCATTCGATCTCATGGAATTGTTCCATAACAGGACGATCATCAACCATTTTATAATTGTTAAATTGACTAACCAGAAATTTTTTGCTTGTAACATCCTCGGCCATGTATCGCCCCTCAAGTGCGTCCCAAAGTTCCTTTGCGGTCCCCACGTTAGAGTAAATGTCAAACAGGGCATCAGTCATACCATTCAAAATATGCCCTCCGCAAATATAGTCGTCATTCTCCCACTTCAATCTGGCCCTCTGTTCAGCCAGGTTTCTTCCTCCTCGGTGATGGGTAACGGGCATGGTGTATTCAGGACATACACCACGTTCAGCGTCGTGATGAGGAAGTGCATCTTCCTCTGCCATCGACGGAAATTTCCGCCATCAAATCGGTCCAATTTCACAAAATTGGCTGTCATTTCCCTTAGTGATGAAGCCATAACCCAAACCAGAATATAAGCCTTAAGATTGTTAAAAAAATTCGGAAAAATCCTTGCAAAAACCTTGCAACCGGGTATCCAAAAGATCTCAGGTGTTGAGGCGTGTAATCACTTTCCTTAAGGCTTATTTCGGTATATGAAATATCCACGGGGATATAACAACTACCAAATATGGAGTGAAGATGTGTATGGGGAGAGATTGATCAAGATGACTAGAGATTGGCTTGATCAAACACAACACACAATAGAAAACTCACACAAGAACACAAGAACATTTGATGAAGTTCTTCAATTTTCTCTCTTATGATTTTCTCTACACATTCATATATCTTTCTCATCACAAGAGTGGGGGTATATATCTGTATATCATGTCAGAGAGACGTCCCAAACGAAGAGCCATAAACACATAAAAGAACCGGGAAGAAACCGTGCAGAAAATCGTCAAAACCGACCTGTGTGTCGAAGCTGTGTGTCGACACACAGGTCGACACACGGGCTTTCTGTAAGCCTGTGTGTCGAAACACAATTTCTGTGTGTCGACACACAGGTTTCACTCGTGCGCCACTGTAATGGGCTGTGTGTCGACACACGGGCCATATGTGTCGACACACGGATTTTGTGTCGACACGCATGGCCCATGTGTCACCCCCAACAAGCTCTAATCATTCAAACAAATATCGGGACAACCTCAAATACATCTTATACATATATATACAACATTTAACACATTTATATACACATTTATCAACACATATTTTGAAAATACACTAACAAAAATAGTGTGTTACTGCACCATAGTTCTCGATTCAGATGAAAGGTGAGCTGGTGGGCTTTTCTAGAGGAGCTAGAGGATTATGCCAAGGTGACCCTATCTCTCCATATCTTTTCATTTTATGCATGGAGTACTTATCAAGAGACTTAGAGGGGATTGAGAACGTCAAGTCGTATAAATTTCATCCTAAGTGCAAGAAATTAAAGCTTACTCATGTGATCTTTGCTAATGACTTGTTACTATTTGCTAGCGGGGATTGGGAGTCGATGTATGCTAACTGGGGGAGGTTCCTTAATTTTCCGACAGCCTTAGGTTTAAAGCCAAATCTTATGAAATGTCGAATATGCTCTGCGGGTGTGGGACAAACCGACAGAGAGGGGATAGTGTAGGGTCTGGGATTTCAGGTATGGCCCGTTTTTTGATAAAATCAAAATTTTTGGTTGGCAGTATCGGGAAATTGACTTATGCGGGGAGAAGAAAGTTGATTAATTCTGTCCTTTTGATTATAATGTCGTTTTGGGGTAAATCCCAAAAGTTGTCAAAGAATTGCAAAGGTTGCTTTCTGCTTTCTTATGGTATGGTAATGAGAAGAAAACAAGTACATCGGTCCCCAAGCTTGGAATAAGTTATGTTGGTCCATAACTGCAGGTGGTCTTGGTATAAAGCACATTGAGAGTTGGAATCTAGCCCAATAGACGAGGGTAGGAGAAAAAAGACTTATTCTGGGTTCGATGGGTGCATGAATTATATATGAAGACATATGATATTTGGTCTACAGTGGTAAAAAATATCGACTCTTATGCATGGAAAATAATTTTGAAATGTAGAGACTCTCTCACTTAGATTTTCAATTCCACCCAAGGAGCGAAAGGGATCGTGGTATCTTGTGGTATGGAAGGAAAATTCAGTATTGCGAGGGCTTATCATCTTATTTGTCCAAAAAAAGGAGAAGATACATTGAGAGAGAATGAAATGGGGTAAATTTTCTTTTCCTAAACGTAGCTTTATTTTATGGCTAGCTGCTTCAGATGGGTTACTGATTGACATTGACTACAAGTGAGAGATGTTGTTCTTGCGAGTAGGGAGCCAAGAATTCATAATGCATATGTTCTTTGAATGTGAATGGGTTAGGGAAATTTGGAGGGATATCTCCAGCTGGAGCGGGATTATGTTTATGACTGATTTTAAGTGTTGTTTAGATTGGTTTGGTAGGAAGATTAGGAACAGGTTGGATGAGTTGAATATCAAAAGAGCCCGTCTTGCAGTGACAGTGTATATGGGTTGCTGGGAGAGGCACTCGAAATTTTTCATGACTGAGCAAATGAGACGAGCGGGACAGTTAGAGCAATTTAGAAACTAGTTTGGACAAGAATAAATTCTATAGCTAAGTAGGTGAGATGTATAGTGGCTAAGGAGAAGGTTGTATAGTGGTCTTGGGCTAAAAATTTTGGAAACCTTTGTAAACACTGTTGAAAATAAAACCAAGGCAAAATTAGATAAACACCAAATAGAGATGAATGGAATTTTATTTGAATGATTAATCAAGTAGAAGATTACAACTTTAAATAGAAAATCTAAGGAAAACAAAAGGACATCACAGAGATGAATGGAATTTTATTTGAATGATTAATCAAGTAGAAGATTACAACTTTAAATAGAAAATCTAAGGAAAACAAAAGGACATCACACCACACTAGGAAAACAAAAGCTAGAGTAAGACCCAAAAAAAAAAATAAAAAAATAAATAAAGACCCATGAATGTCCATTAAGGACCGGTTACAAGAGAGGAAGAGGAAGAAGTTCCCTCATCATACCTACCTACAAAATGAAGGAATCCTAAGGAATATACCATATACAAATACATTAGATGCATAAGTATAAATACTAATAAATACAATGAAATACTAATTATTCAACACTCTCCCTCCAATTGGAGCATGAAGATTTATCATATGCCCAACTTGCGAAGTAGAGCTAAATAGCTCAAGCTTGCTAAGGCTTTAGTGAAGACATCGGCGATTTGGCTCGTGGATCGAACAAATGAAGTTGCAAGCTCCTTTGTAAGCAGCTTTTCTCGAACAAAATGGCAATTGATCTCGATGTGCTTGGTCCTCTCGTGGAAAATGGGATTAGAGGCTATATTAAGAGCTGCTTGATTGTCACAAAATAATATGGAAGGACCATTAGTAGCAATGAGAAGATCTGATAATAAACGTCTCAACCTACAATCTCACTCATTGTGGTGGCCATAAAGCGGTACTCGGCTTCGGCAGAAGAATGAGAAATGATAGTTTGTTTCTTAGACCTTGACGAAATCGGTGCCCCGCCTAAAAACTCGACATAGCCAGTGGTTGAACGTCTAGTGGTAGGACACCCGGCCCGGTCAGCATAAAAAAAACCACGAAGCTTCAAGTCACTATCTGAAGCAAAAACGCTCCCTGACCTAGTGTGCCTTTTAAATATCGAAGAACTCTCATAACGACCTCAAAGTGAGGTTGGTGAGGATCATGCATGAATTGACTCAAAATGCGAACAACATAACATATATTTGGTCGAGTGATAGTGAGATACAATAATATATCAACCAAACGCCTATATCGACCCGGGTCCATAAAAATGCCACCTAGTCCATCTGCCAACCCATGATTTTGAATAATGGGAGTGGAAACTAGTTGAACCACCCTGGTTAGAGCTTAGGCAAGATGATTAGCACCGGGAGCTTTTAGCTCCTAACATACCGACTTCATTAAGAATGTCCAAAGCATACTTTCATCGATTCAACATAACCCCTTGAGACGAACAAGCTACTTCAATCCCCAAAAAATATTTTACGGGCCCCAAGTCTCCAATACCAAACAAATTGTTCTAAATACCCTTGACTTTAGAAATATGTTCCATGTCATTGCCGGTGATGACGATGTCATCCACATATCTGAGAGCTGCTGTAAACACTTTATTGTGAAAATAAGTGAAGGGAGAGTAATCGGATTTAGATTGACAAAACCCAATGTTGGTTAATGTACAGGTGAATTTCTAATTCCAATTACGAGATGCTCGTTTTAAACCATAAAGCGACTTACGAAGTCAACACACTTTTCCTTCATTTTTCCGCTCAAATCCTAAGGGAAGTTTCATATAAGCTTCTTCATCCAGATCTCCATGTAGAAATGCATTGTTAACATCCAATTGGTAAATAATCTAGTTTCTAGCCGCAGCAATGGCTAGGACACAACGAACTATGACTAACTTAGCAACATGAGCAAAAGTATTATGATAGTATATACCTTACCACTTGTGTGAATCCCTTTGCTACCAATCGGGCTTTATAATGCTCTATCGACCCGTCCAACTTGTGCTTCACATTGTACACCCACTTGGAGTCAATGGCCTTCTTCCCATCGGGCAAGCTCTTCAATGTCCATGTACTGTTTTGTTCTAATACTTGAATTTCCTTTTTCATGGCATCTCTCCAATGTTTGAACTGTACGGCTTGTTGAAAAGTTTTTGGCTCATCACAAGAAGTGATGGCATTTAAAACAATTACGTCAGCATTAGAGAATTGTGTGTTAGAAACAAAATTTGAAATAGGATAGAGTACACCTGAGTAAGCGGATGGAACTGTGGTAAGGGAATGGGCTATAAAAGAAGGCAAATCACAAACATAATCTTGATACTTGACGGGTACCGAACGTATACGACCTCTTCTTCTTGTCACAATCTCGGAACTAGGCTCGGGACTAGACTCCCGCATCTAAACTGGTCAGTGGTCCCCGGGACTACCAGTGTCTGACCCGGCCAATAGAGTAAAATCGGGTTCAACCGGCCTGTTCTGCTGCAGCAGCAGGGGGAATCAGTTCTGCAAGAACCGGTTCCTCCTCGTACACCATATAAGTCAGAATTTCTCTGTTCAATTCATCAACGTGACTAGATTGACTTTCATTTGCTTTTAAATAGGGAAAAACATCCTCGTAAAAATGAACATCTCTAAGTACGATAATCTTATCATCCTCAAGACTATAAACTTTATATCCCTTTTGCCCATGGGGATATCCAACAAAGTTGCCTGGTGAAGCCCAACCCTCAAATTTATCTCTAATCTTAGTATAATAGTAACATTGACATCCAAAGACACTCAAATGTTCATATATGGGAATTTTGCCCATCAAAATTTAATAGGGACTTTTGTTTTTGAGCAAGATGGAAGGAGTTAAATTAATAATATAAGCGGCTATCAAGTCACACTCACCCCAAAAT